>CM019694.1:41536730-43016730 GCA_009760885.1 Achatina immaculata
AGAGAGAATGAGAGAGACAGACAAGGAGAGAGAGAAAAAGAAAAGAAGAGAGAGAAATTTTTTAAAACATGAGAGAGAAGGAGAGAGAGATGGAAAGAGAGAGAATGAGAGAGTGAAAGAGAGATGGAAAGATAGAGAATGAGAGAGTGAGAGAGAGAGAGACCGAATATGCACAGGTAGTTCAGGCTTACTGTAATGCAGGTGTACAGAGCCGCGTAAATGTATAAACGAATACCCGTATGTGTGTGGAAGTATGTACTTATGTTTGTGAGAGAGAAGATTCCGAACAAAAAAGAAACAAAACACGCGACATCAGAAAGCCTGTGACAGCCACACACATTGGAAATATGAGAGCGGTATTGAACATGTAAAAATGGTATTGACTCGGTATTGAACATGTACAAATGAACTGGAAATTTCAATATGAACAACTTGCATTATGTAGGAAACGCAGCCCCTGTAGCTAAGAATAAAATTCTTCTTCTTCTTCTTCTTTTTCTTCTTCTTCTTCTTCTTCTTCTTCTTCCCCAGAACTGATAACTGGTATTATTTGCAGCCTATGCGGTGAAGATTTTGAGGAACAGCATCGTGTCGGTTTGGGAGAGGGTTATGGAGAGGGTTTTTTTTTTCAGTCCCGAAATGGAACCAAAAAGCGGGGATGGGGTGGGGTGCAATACTTCCTTAGCAAACTCCACCACTTTGGGGACTATGGCGATCCCTGCCCTGTTAGCCAGGGTAACCCTGTTACTGAGGGGTGGGGCACCAACGTAGACGTGGGACTGGGACTTGCTCAGTTAGAAATCGGAAACCCTGGCAAACAGCATGTCCATATCGGACAGCGTCTTCATCCTTCATTGACGAGAGTTAAACCCTTTAGAATACAGTAGTTACTGTTGGGGGGGGGGGGGGGCACACATTCGCAGTAAGGACTGGTCCAAGAACACAGCAAGAAGTTACGGTACATGCATGTTCAGGAAAAAAAGATAAGGCCACAATGAAAGAAGGGGGGAACAACTCCGACAAAATGAAAAGGATAAAAAAAAATGTAGTTCAGTTACTGAATTAGCAAATGCAGATATGGAAACACATAATGGAGATTAATAGCACTAAAAATATCAAGGCAAAACCGCACTGAAGGTAATGATAATCATCAGCCCGTGTGATATTTCTCCGTTACTGAAAATCAGTCTAAAGGTACCATGGGTAGCGAAGAGGTCATGAAAGAGGCAGAGGAGGAAAGACAAGCAGCAACAAAATTCAGGAAAAGACAATCCAGATTCATAGGACAAGTCATGAGAGCAGGAGTACTGGAATATTTGGTAACAACAGGGATGGCAGAGGACAAAAGAGACCGAGGCAGACAAAGAAAGAAGATGATGGCACTGGACAGGATAAGGCCTTGTAACAGTCTGTCAGTGACTCGTCCAAAGACTTCTGACCGTGTATGACTCGACCAGAGTCTTCTGGCCATGTGCGAATCAACCAAAGACTTCTGATAGTATATGCCTCGACCAGAGTCTTCTGGCCATGTGAGAATCAACCAAAGACTTCTGATAGTATATGCCTCGACCAGAGTCTTCTGGTCATGTGCGAATCAACCAAAGACTTCTGATAGTATATGCCTCGACCAGAGTCTTCTGGCCATGTGCGAATCAACCAAAGACTTCTGATAGTGTATGACTCGACCAGAGTCTTCTGGCCATGTGCGAATCAACCAAAGACTTCTGATAGTATATGCCTCGACCAGAGTCTTCTGGCCATGTGCGAATCAACCAAAGACTTCTGATAGTGTATGACGCGACCAGTCTTCTGGCCATGTGCGAATCAACCAAAGACTTCTGATAGTGTATGACACGACCAGTCTTCTGGCCATGTGCGAATCAACCAAAGACTTCTGATAGTGTATGACGCGACCAGTCTTCTGGCCATGTGCGAATCAACCAAAGACTTCTGATAGTGTATGACTCGACCAGAGTCTTCTGGCCATGTGCGAATCAACCAAAGACTTCTGATAGTATATGCCTCGACCAGAGTCTTCTGGCCATGTGCGAATCAACCAAAGACTTCTGATAGTGTATGACGCGACCAGTCTTCTGGCCATGTGCGAATCAACCAAAGACTTCTGATAGTGTATGACGCGACCAGTCTTCTGGCCATGTGCGAATCAACCTTAGACTTATGACCGTTTGTGACTCGGCCGAAAACTTTTGACCGCTTGTGATTCGACCGAAGTCCCTTGTCCATCTACAATGACGAAGATTAAGTCCCCCGATCTTCTACCAGTTGCTCGGTTGAAGTTCTCAGTCCATATAACCTGACACAAACGTGGACATTAATAAAAGAAAGACAAACGTCATACTTACAGTGGCTTCTGTGGCACATGGTATTAGAAGCCCATATTCTACTACTTAACGTTGGTGGCCACCATCACGTCAGGCCGCATTTCCCTCACTAGCTTCGGTGGTACGTCATACACCCATTCCTACAACTGGTTGACTGGGACGCTCCCATTAACCCATCAACGACATAACGCAAGGCACACTGGACAGGGGCCCGGCGATTAAAATATTGTCAGTGAAACTCTTCTCTAAGTACTCATTGGGTTAAGTAATGGCCAGTGTGGGCAGGGGCCCCCAGTGTGTTGCTTTGCCCAGGGCCTACAACCTGTTAAGACGCCCCTCATCAGACACGTAACACCTTTTGTGTGTTTCATTCGTTGTGTTTAAGACTTTGGCTTGTGTTTGCCTCGACGAAGTCTTTCGGTTGAAATTCTGGTGCGCGAAGTCTGTGTATTCTTGCTTTCACCATTCTGGAGGGAGAGAGGGAGAGAGAGAGAAAGAGAGAGAGAGAGAGAGAGAGAGAGAGAGAGAGAGAGAGAGAGAGAAAGAGAGAGAGAGAGAGAGAGAGAATAATCTTCTTTGCTAAGAAACCAGAAACGCACATGTCAAAAAACTACCTCCACACTCTGTCTACTCTATACTCTGCTCAATCTTTGACAATCTCGTGTGCGTGTGAGCACTCTCTATATCATTGTACACACGCGTGAGCTGACGGGTGGTACAGTCGAGGCAGCCAAAGAGGGAAGTTAAGTGGCTGTTCTGCCTGCACGACCACCTGAGGCAGGGCAGGGATGTGCCAACATCCTAGTACATGCTTGGAGAGATATTTTTTTGTAAAAAGTAGTAACAATACATTCGTGAGAAGAAACACATGAATTGTCAACGGTGGGGGGGGGGGGGGGGGGGGGGGGGGGGGGGCTAAAGTACGACATTGTTCGAAATCGATGGACAACAGTCTACTGAAGTACTCGAAGAAGTGCACAGCAGCTCTGCCAACGACATGTTTTTCTCTTTGTTCAATCCTAGAGTTCGACTCCCTTAAGGTCAAGTCAGTTGACAAGTCGAAATCAAGTGCTCGACAAGGGCCAGAAATCGACCAGAAATTATTGCGATTTTGAACATAATGGTCTGACAAGATGAAGATCCTGCCGAAAGCAAATTGGAAGAAAAATGCTCAGACCAGCGCGGGCATGGAGAAAGTTCAGAGAGAGAAATCAGGGTAGAGAATTTGTTGATCTTGACCAAAGGGAAATAACCTTCATTTTTTTCTGTTAAGTGGAATACTTAAATAGAAATAATGGCAGTTTCTAAAGTATAACAAAGATTCTTCATTGACAAGTTGCTTTTGTTTGATTTATTTCTTGGGTGTGAAATTCGAATGTAATAATAGAGGATTTGTTTTCTCTCTTTCTCTCTCTTTTTCTGATGTTCAAGTTAACTTAAACAGGGAAAAACCATAGGAAGTTTGGATATACAATAATATAAACAGAGGTCCAACGATTTGCTGATTGTTGTATCGAGCAGAAGATCCTATTGTTGGTGTAAAGATAAAAATTGGTTCATCTAAAAATGCGGTGAATTTACGGTCGAATTAGCGGTTAAGAAAGGACAGACTCTCAGATTTGACGTTTGGCTTCCAGCTCGAACAGGTTCAAACTCTGGGAAGGGAAAAAAAATCAAAACAAAACAAAACAAAACAATTTAGATCATGTGTGCTTGTTGAAAAAAAAAAGAAAATTTTATGGAAGAATCTCAAAGAACGAACTTTAAAACAATATTCATGTGTTATGTATAAATATGAGAACGAAAAAAAAAGAGGGAGGGGGGAATATTTCTCTCTCTGAACCTTAAGTGCCCAGGGCACATGGGGCTTCCGCAAGGGTTTTCCACAAATGCCTGTCATTTGCCTTTTTTTCTGCTCTTGCCCAGGTGAGCCCTCTATTGCTCAACATCCTTTCTGTTGTTCTTCTCCATGTCTCTTTTGGTCTACCCTTACTTCTGCTCCCCTGTGGTGTCCATCTTAGTGCTAAACGGGGGAATATTTACGAGTATTTAATTCATTCCCCCCCCCCCCAACGTTATCTACTTCTTTCTCGCCTTCCTTGCCTCAGTTTGAGGCATAGGCGATCAACAAGGGTTCTCACTCTATTTCTGTCCTCGGCTCCTCGGCCGTTTCCTCTGTTCGTCTCTATGTGCAGTCCTTTTTTTTTTATCTCTGCTTCAAGACTCAATCGTCAGGTGTTTCTAAGCGTACCTTACTTTCTCTTTGCCTAGGGATTTCAGGTGAGAGCTTGTCTGGTTATGTTTGTGCCAGGAAGTGTATGTCCTATCTATCTCCAAAGTCTTTTTCATTATCATTTCTTTCACTGTGGGTTGATCAGTTTTTTGCCAGACCTCTTCATTGCTGATGTTATCTGGCTATCTGATCTCAAGGATCTTCCTTAGACATGTGTTAACTTCTTCTTTTTCTTCGTATGCATTGTCTGTCTATATCTGCAGTCCTGTCTCTTGGATAAATTTCACAGTTTTTTTTTTTTTTAATTCATGTATGGAACCATAGAGCTTATATTCTTTAGTGGTTTCACTGGGCCAGTAATTATTTCTCAGTGTCTCATAGTTGGTGCAGTTTTGGAGGATATGTTCCACAGTTTGGGGCACCTGGGCACATGTACATAGATTAGTAGTACCAACCTTAAACTTTGTATACATATGACTTCGGAGTCGGCTGTGTCCTGTTCGGAGACGGAAGATGGTGACTTGTTCTTTTCTGTTTAGCATGTGATAGTCATCATGTGGTGGTGTTTGTGGCTTCCTGTAGGTTTTTATCATGCTTTTCTTCTGATTATAGGTGATCGATATGTCTGGTTGCTCCATTTCAGTGCCATCTTTGGCCAGACGGTCAGCTTTCTCATTGCCTGGTATCCCACAGTGGGAGGGAGTCCATTGCAAAGTGACTCCATGTTGTAAGTCAATTTTTGACAAGGCATCCTTAAGGTCTGGTAGTTTGTTGCACTGAAGAGTTTCCAGCACTGATCTTGCATCTGTGAGAATTACTGTGGGGCATGTATCACTTCTGGAGGCTGATAATTTTTCAGCCACAGCAATAATTGCCCTAACTTCTGCATCAAAGTTGTTGCAGTATTTTCCAGTGGGTATGGAAATCTTGTCAATGGTGTTGTTTGGATGTTCAATATGTGCTCTTGCCCCTCCATTCTTTATGGCATTGTGTGTAGATCCGTCTGTATACACACGTATCCAGGTGTCACATGGATATTTGTCATCAAGAACACTAAGTGTGACTGTTGATCTTACAAGACTGCTCTGCATCTCATCATTCTGCACACCTTTCACTTCAGTCTGAATAGTTATTTGTGTATAATCTGCTTCTTTCCATGGTGTATGGTCTGGTACAGATGATAATGGAACGACTACAGTTGGAAGGTCAGGTATCAGCTAATGCATATGCTTGGCCTGGTGAATGAAGCTGCTTCTTTTAAGCCATCTTAGTGCCAAGTTATTGAATCTCTCCTTCCGTGGATGGCTTACAGAGCTGAGGAATTTCTCTCCCATGGTCATGACCTTTGTGTCTCTACGTTCTTTTAGCTCTTCAACACCAACTATTTTCTGCATTTCTACTATTGGTGTGGACCTCATGGCACCTGTGATAATCCGTAGTGACTGATTTTGTACCGTGTCTAGATTATGCAGCGTAGTGTTTGATGCTGTGCACCAAGATGTTGAGCCATATTCTAAATGTGGTAGAATACTTTGCTGATATACATTCTTGAGGATTCTTTCACTAGCTCATTATGTGGTTCCACTCAATTTTCTTAATATGCCTAGTTTTCTTCTGGCTTTTGCTTCTGCACTGTTGATGTGTTGCTTCCATGTCAATTTTGAGTCAAGAGTCACTCCTAAGTAAGTGGGTTGATTGTCCATCCTTAAGGATATTTCATTTACAAAGATCTTACCTGCTTTCTGTTTAGATGAGAGAGTGAACAGAGTGGTACTTGATTTCTCTGTGTTGATACTTACACACCATTTATTTGTCCATGATGTCAAGATGTCTGCTGCTCTTTGGAGTCTCTGTGTAGCAATTGTCGCATATTCATCTGTACACCATATGGCCAAATCATCTGCATACAGTGCTGCTTTGATTCCATAGGGAAGTTCCTTGACCAGGTCATTAATAAATACCAGGAATAGTGTAGGTGAAAGGACTCCTATTTGTGGTACACCGTGTCACAGAAGTACTTTCTGACTTTTGTATCCAAAAGCTACTCTAGCTCTTCTATTGTGTAAATAGGACTTTATCCATTTGTACAGTCTTCCATTCACATTGCAGTTTTTTAGTTTCCACAGCAGACCTTTTTTCCATACTTTATCAAAGGCTTTCTTCAGGTCTATCCACGCTGCTAGTACAAGGTTTTTCTCTTGGAATGCATCCTCAGTCTCTTGAGAGAGATAGTCACTTGATCTTCTGTATTGTAGTACTGCCTAAATCCTGCTTGTTGTGGAATGAGAAGGTTTTCACTTTCTAGGTACCATTTTAGCCTCAGGTCAATGATGCGTTCCATCGTTTTGCATAGGCCGCTAGTGAGACTGATTGGCCTGTAGCTGGAGGCAGTATCACTGTTTTTCCCTGGCTTTAGGAGTTGTACCATGCTTGCTTCCTTCCAGATTTGAGGTAACTTACTTGTGCTCCAGCACATATTGAAAATATCCAACAGCTTTCCCATTGCTGCCATTCCCAGGTTCTTGATAATTTCATTGGACACTCCATCTGGTCCTGGTGATTTCCTTGGTTTCAGTTTACTGACTGTTAGGTCTAACTTCCTGTGTGTGATTGGTGCATCCATGACCTCCACTTTTCTGACTTGTTCCTCTTCTTTCTGTGGGTCAATGCGCACTGCACGCTCTTTCTCTGGATGGATATCAATGTTGCAGTCCTGTGCAAACATGCGAGCAAAGTGATCTGCTACCTGCTTACCTGTAAGAGTTTTCCCATCCTCTATTAGTGTAATCTTTGTACTTCTTCCAGTGCTCTCATCATTTAACTGTTTGATTAGTTTCCACAGTTTCCTTCCATCCTTTTCAAAGTTTAGGGACTCTGTTTTCTCTCTCCATATTTCCTGTCTGGCTTGCAGCTTGGCTCTCTGAAATTTGGCCTTAGAATGTTGGTAATTACTGTGGTGTTCTTGACATGGTCTATTTTCTGCTTGCTTTTGAGCTACTTCCACATCATCATGGAGTTTTCCCAGCTCACTAGACCAGTATGGTTTATAGTCCCTGCGAGCTCCTCTGGGAATGGTTTCACGGGCGGCCTGAAGGATACAAGCATTGAATTCCTTCACCATGCTGTTAATATCCATACCTTCTATGGACAACTGTCCCACCAGGATACCTGTACGATGTCTGTACATTGTCCAGTTTTCTTTTTTATAGTTCAGTCTGGGGAGAGAGCTACTGGTGGTAAGTAGTTCATTTTCTATCGTCAGGAAAACTGGTCGATGGTCGCTACCTCCAAGTTGTTTTCCAACTTCGCGTGTAATGTTCCACTATAGGTCTGGAGAGTGGAATGCCAGATCTGGTGTTGAGGTTGTATGCTAAGCCCTTGAGTAAAACATTGGGGTATCCATTGGCTGGTTGATCAGGAGAAGTCCATTATCATTCTGCCAACTCTCAACTTCCTCTCCTCTCTTGTCTATGTGGTCATAGCCCCAGCTCTGGGAATGGCTGTTAAAATCGCCACAGACCATTAGTCTCTCTTTGTGTTGGGTTTGTTTCTAGAGCAAGTGGGCGGTCATTAGGACAATAATAGTTAAGGAGGTGGAAGTCTGTATTACTGGTTTTTAGATGGATCATCTGGTATTCGGCTCCTTTCATGAACACTACCACCTGACATGCGCTGATGTTATTCTTAACAAGTGTGAGTACTCCTCCTTTTCTTCTGTCCTGTTGGTCTGATCTAAAACACTGGTAGCCTCCGATTTTAAAGGCGTCATCTTTGGTTAGGTGCGTCTCCTGTATGCAGCTTATACCTACATGCTCTGTAAAGAGTATGTTCTCTAGTTCCACCTTTTTGCTATAGCCATCTCTAACACTGCTGACACTCTCAGCATTCCAGTGAATTATTTTAAGTTCTTGCTTTTTGGCTGTTTTCTGATGTTGTATTTTTTGGCCAGTAGCTCTACTCTCGTGTCTCCTGGCTCCACAGGACATCAAGTAGCATTGGGTGGACCCTTTCGAGGCAGGGGGCCCGGCACTGCACCTGCCTGCTTAGTCTTCATAGGGCGAGCACCATGTTTGAAAACTGCAGATAGAGACATTTCATTAGAGATAATGAATGGTACCCTGATTTTTGCGATGTGCCTTTTGGCTGGGTAACTCCGACTTCAGCACCTTTCCTTGCTAGGGCAGATTGTGGTCTTGCTCGGACTGTCATGAAGACAGTGGTGTAGGCTGGCTTGGTCAAAACTTTGTTTTCCAGCATCCGGTGGCTGTACTTAACTCACTTCTCCATGTCAGATGGCTTCGAGACAGTTCCACAAAGACACTCCGACTTTGGGATGAGGAATCCGATGAGTGCCTCAACGATATCCATTCCCCACCACCTATAGTCTGCTGACTCTGTTTTGTTTACATAATTCTGATAGCCATTGTTGTAAAGACCCATAGGCTGGACACGTCCTGGATTCATTGGTTTCACACCAGACTTTCCTCATACCTGCCGGTGATCTCCATGTCCCCGTCCACCAACCTGACATTACATTTTACAAAAATAACAGTTAAAATTAGTGTTGATTGCTACAGGTTTCTGGGCTACAGAAGTAGGTCATAGTTTTTAAGCAACAGATATGTTCCCTGTCTCACAAAGACTATGTTAAGATAAGTGTGTTTTTAACACAGTTGTTCCCAGGAGAGGCAGGTGTTAACAAAGGTCAGCAGTCTCTTGCTACTTTAGAGTAATGTTGTCCATGTTTCTGATCCATACAACAGGACCTATTTGACGTTTGTATTTAACCGTCTATGTTTTGTTGTTGGGGATATTCCTCTGGCCTTCCAGACGTGTCTCAGCTGTAGAAATGCTACTCTGGCCTTCCAGACGTGTCTCAGCTGTAGAAATGCTACTCTGGCCTTCCAGACGTGTCTCAGCTGTAGAAATGCTACTCTGGCCTTCCAGACGTGTCTCAGCTGTAGAAATGCTACTCTGGCCTTCCAGACGTGTCTCAGCTGTAGAAATGCTACTCTGGCCTTCCAGACGTGTCTCAGCTGTAGAAATGCTACTCTGGCCTTCCAGACGTGTCTCAGCTGTAGAAATGCTACTCTGGCCTTCCAGACGTGTCTCAGCTGTAGAAATGCTACTCTGGCCTTCCAGACGTGTCTCAGCTGTAGAAATGCTACTCTGGCCTCCCCAGTTATTGCTATAATATCTGCTTCTGTACCATTCTCTAGCTTAACATTATGCTCACATCCAACTTATGAACTTTTTTAGTAGGACATATCTTTGGCTTGCACAAACCAACAGAGTCAGCAAGGAACTATACGTAATATGAGACTGCAGATAAAAAACTAGATATAATATGTGATTATAGATGTCAGTAAGGAGCTATATATAATGTGATATTACAGTTGTCAGTAAAGAGCTATATGTAATGTGAGATTACAAATGTCAGTAAGGAACTATATGTAATAAGAGATTACAGAAGTCAGTAAGGAACTATATTTAATATGAGATTACAGATGATAAATCTCACATCAGTCAGATTAGGCACGCGGGAACTGTCATATCCACATGGCATATGTTATCAAGTAAATAGGAACTCAAATTATGACAAAGGGCCGGAGTTGTGAAATTGTAGCAACACCGTAGCTCGTAAACCATCATCATCATCATCATCATCATCATCATCATTGTCTGCTACTCTCTTTGGAGTACAGACTATAGTTAAAGTCTCTCCAGTTATCCCTGTTCCTGGATTTGTTCTTTACTTTCCTCCATGTGCGTCCCCCTGTCTCTGAGCACTTTCATAATCTCCCTCTCCAGGTAGTTCCAGGGCTTACCTGACTTCTGCTTCCTTAGAGGTTCCATGTCAGTGCCTGTTTCGTTATGCTGGTGTCTGGTTTCCTTAATATGTAGGTCAATCCAGGTCCATTTTATGGACATTCTTTGTAAGTTCATTGGCTTTTGTAGGAAAAAATTTCCCTGGTTTGCTTTTTTTTTCTTTCATCATCATCATCATCATCATCATCATCATCATTCACTCCCTTGAGAGCGTAGGCGACGGATAAAGGCTCTCCAGTCATCCCTGTTCTTGGAATTATTCTCTGCTTCCTTCCATGTGCATCCCTTGTCTCTGAGCACTGTCACAATTTCTCTTCTCCTAGTAAGTCTAGGTCTTCCTCGTTTTCTATTTCCTTGAGGATTCCATATCAGTGCCTGTCTAGCTATGCTGGTGTTGGGTTTCCTCAGACTGTGGCCAGTCCATCTTTATTTCCAAGACATGATTTGTAGGTTCATAGGTTCTTGACCTGCCCTCTCCAAGACCTCGTCGTTCCTTATCTTGTCCTGCCATTCAGTGAGAAACAGATGATGGATAACACTAATACATGCGGACAACAAAATAAGTAAAATGCTGAACCCTTCAGCAGTTAGGCACCCAAAATATTTAGATGGATGGACAATATCACACGATTTAGAACTTTGCTCCAGCCAAACTTCACACAGAAGACGGCACAAGTCAGTCAGTCAGTCAATCATTTGCATGTCCCTTGTGTAACTTTGCCTCCCTAACAACTCTTCTGTAGGCCTCTCGGTTGTATGCAAGATGCTCTGCTACTGATGCATCTATTTGCAGATCATCAACGATGTCTTGCAACCATCTTCTCTTTGGTCTTCGTCTCTTTCTTTTTCCCATTATGTAACCCTTCCATGGCAGTCTTCTCTACATTCTTGTGACGTTTAATATGTCCAGAATATTAAGTTTTCTCTGTTTAATCTTCTTTACTAGCCGGCCTTCTTCAATATTAAGTTCTTGACGCCACAAGATGATGGTAAATATGGACACATTGTTTTTTTTGTACACCAACAAATAAAGTTTAAAGCCGAAATTGTCTACATCTGTAAAGCTGGGCTTTGCGTGCTTCTGCTCGCTCAGTCATCTAATAAAGTCACTTCCTACACTTCCCCTGACTGCTCATGCGTGATGCACGAAAGTAAACAGCACTTCAGCGGCCATACCGCGTTATCACTGTTTCCGGACCACGTGATTAGGTCAACTTCCGGCGTTTGCCGTATCCCCGCATGATTTTAATGTGTTGAATCTTTCCATCACTTTTTTGTTTTGTTTTTTGGTGGACATTTTAATTAAAAAAGGCCTTGAACATTAAGATCACATGACGTCAGGAAATAAAAGGTCAACAGAACGATAAGGCCCCTAGCCTATAAAGTAGAAAATCTATGTTCCAAAGGATTTGAATGCCGCAGGGATGTAAAGTGTTAGTGCCTGCACATTTCTAGGCCGTTGCAGCATTTGAGGTAGGGATATCAGCATCTATCCTCGGTGTCTTTGTTTTCCCTGGGGGAAACCCCAGGTACCCCATTTTCTGAAGCTGGGTTGGCCCCGGTTTCTTTCTTTATTTCATCGCTTTTCTTACCCATGTCTTGGACATGGGCCACCAACGAGAGCTCTACATTGATTATATATCTATATATAATCTCTGTTTCAAGATTAAATCGCTGGGTGTTTCTAGATCTTCCTTGTTTCTTCTTTCCCTGAGAATTCTAGGTGAGAGCTTGTCTGGTTATGTTTGTGGTAGGCTTACCGAAGTGTTATGTCCTATCCTTCTCCGGCGTATTTTCATCATCATTTCTTTCACTGTGTGTTGGTTCGTTTTCTGCCACAGACCTTCATTACTGATGTTATCTGGCCATCTAATCTGAAGGATCTTCCTCAGGCAGGTGTTAACAAAGGTCTGCAGTCTCTCTGTACTTTTAGCTGATGCTGTCCATGTTTCTGATCCATACAAAAAGATGATGATGATGATGATGATGATGCTTGTGCTGATAAAAAACCTGGACATTCCTGTAATATTTGACCTTTTGACCCCGGTTCCAGCTGGACCGAATAGATTCCGTCTGGGTGTGAAATCGAACAGGGGCCATTATGAAATAGAAACATTTTCTAGTATACAGAACAATTCCAAGAATGTGCTCGGTCAGAAGTCTGCCAATCTTCAGACTCAAATGTCGAGAAAGCAAATTTGGTTTACAAATAGAAACGGTAAAGTGTTAAAAAATTGTAAAACGACTTCAAAATGAAATGAAGCGTTCAAAAATTTATATTTCAGCCATTAAAAAATTACGTGGAGCATTACATAAATTTAGATATCGACTTTCAAAACATTCTTCTTTGGCGTCCCCTCTTCAAAAAGGATGTTGGCTACGATGTACCGCGGTTTTGCATCTTGAGGTCGGACACATCTGATTTTTGTTGGATGTATATTTAGGACCTTCCCGCTGCTATCTCCAGGTGTTTGAGTGGCGAAGTGGCGAAGGTCGGGGGTTCGAATGCGGCCGGAGGCACCCCAGTCACCCAGCTGTAGAAATGGGTACCTGGCCTCTTCTGGAGTTGGGGAAGGAAAGGCGGCCAGGCGTGATAATGACCATATCACCCTTTAGTGTTCTGACAGGTCAAGGAAAATATTCGCACTAACACCATGTCCCTATGTGCCTCTAAGGCATTTAAGGATTACCTTTACCTATCTACTAGTCACGTGATCAGGCTGCAATCTGCTTCAGCACCAACTGCAGATAGAGTAGGGTCTTGGTTGCCTTTACATCCTCTTCTCCAAATTCGAAAAATGAATACGGAGTCTACAGAATAACTTACAAGTCCAAAATCATTTTAAAACACACATACACACAAACAGAGTTAGGAAATCTGTGTTACAACTACAGAATGAAAGTCTCTGAAGTGAGAAATCCTTGTGACCTCTATATAAAATGATCTTAAGAAAGATATGAAAAGACATCATTTAAAAAAAAAAAATGGAAGCTCCAGGGAAATAGAGAAATTTGAATCGTTCATGACTTTTGGCAACGCGTGCTCCGAAATTTAGTTGTAGTTCTTTGAAAGCAATTGTATATTGCCCTCGGAGATTGGTCGATTCAGCTGGAGAACAAACAAAATCAGGAGAGAAGACTAGAACTTGTTGTCTGTAGAGATCTGTTGTCAGTGGTAATGCCTGAACAATTAACGTTTCTGCAGAAGGCGTTAAACAAAAAAGGTTGCCATAAACTACTTCGAACAAGTCCATTACTGTTCCAATTTCTTCCTGTGGAGAAGGATTACCACAGGGTGCGCGTACAATGTAGCACCGCCGAGAATATTGAAGAGTAGAAGAGGCGGAGAGCCAGGGCATAACCCGCAGTCTTCGGCGGTCAAGCTGCTTCGATATCGATTATGTCGTTTCAATTTCCACGGCAGATGTGAGTGTTTGAGGACGAGCGTTTTGTTCTCATGATAAACGATGATGATGATGATTGTGCGATTGTGCTGATAAGTAGTGATGATATCAGTTGATTGTGCCCATGTACATGAAGGAGACCCCAGTAGGGGGGCCCTTACAGTTGACGCTGGCTTAATGTAGTGACAGCACTCTATAACTAGGCCAATGAACCAGAGTGGATTATGCTTCTTCAAGTAACTGGCTTTGCCTAGAGTTACAGGACATGGTTCTACATCAAACTTCCTGTCTACAGGAAGTCATCTTTCCTCTTCGGCCCCGTTCAGGAAAGCCAAGTTTAGACCTCCGTGGTCAAGTCTAGGAGGGTAAGTCAGCAAACTTGGACATTCCTGAAATATATACTTACATCATTCCCGTGCCGTTGAACGTCACATAGGGCCCGCATGGTAGTTCGCCATGTTTTCCCGTTTTCGGAGAGCTTTTCAATCTTATCAAGGGATTTTATGCCTACTAAACTGGCCTCTCGCCGCGTAGTTGCCGGGGTGCTGGAGAGAAAAGAATAGAATCACTGCCACCTTCCACGCATGTCGCAAGAGGCGACTAAGGAGGTTGGGTGATAAGCCAACGACCTGTTCTCGGAGCGTTAGAGAAACACGGAGAGGAAAACCAGGAAACTTTGTCGTGGAAAAAGAAGAAACTCTGATAACAGAGCGCATGACGTTGTGCAGTCAAAGCTGAAAGGAAGCTGCAGAACCGACATTCCAACTGAGTACCAGGACACCTTTTACCATTGCATGTTGGAATATTAGAACAATGTATGAAAGTGGAAAGGCTGCCGTGATAGCGAGAGAAATGAATAGATATAATATAAAGATACTGTGGCTGAGGGAAACACACTGGATATAAGCAGGTAAGCTCAGACTAGCAACAGGGGAGACAATCCTATTTTCAGGTCACCAAAACTCAGATGCAGCACACTCAGAGGGCGTGGCACTAATGCTATCCAGAGAGTCCCAGAAAGCATTGATGAGCTGGGAAGCAGTTAGCTCAATGATAATTACAGCCTGCTTCTCAACAAAGAAGAAGGATATTAAATTGTATATCATCCAGGTATATGCGCCAACAAATGATGCAGAAGAAGTAGTAAAGGACGAATTCTACAACACATTGCAGGAAATCCTAGACCAACAAGGCAACAAACACATAACAGTTCTAATGGGGGACATCAATGCAAAGGTAGACAAGATCAACACAGGTTATGAGAAAGTAATGGGTCAAAATGGATTAGGAGTAACGAACGAAAATGGAGAAAGACTAGCAGATCTATGCATGCTCAACAACCTTGTCATTGGAGGAAGTATATTTCCACATAAAACTATACACAAAGCCACGTGTGTATCACCAGATCATGTCACTGAGAACCAGATAGACCATATTTGTATCAATCAAAGCGCAGAACATTGCAAGATGTCAGAGTGAAACGAGATGCAGATGTAGCTTCTGATCACCACCTACTGATGGCTAAACTGAGAATGAAACTGAAGAAGCACCACAAAAGAGACATGGCAAGGAAAAGATATAATATGGTACAGTTGGAAGACCCAGAAATCGCAAAGAACTTTAAACTGAACCTGAGCAACATATTTCAGGTTCTACAGGAATTATACGAAGAAGATACACCAGGTGTGAACACTGTGTGGAATAGCGCTAAGAAATGTGGAGCAAATCATGTGAAGAGACAGGGGGATTTAAGAAACCCCAGCATAAGGAGTGGATTACATTGGAAACACTGAAGAAGATAGACAGAAGGACAGAAATGAAAGCAAAAATAAATGACGGAAAAACAAGAGCAGCGAAGGCCTCAGCTCAGACAGAATACAATTTGGCCCATAAAGAGGTTAGGAAAAGCATAAAGAAAGACAGACGGGCCTATTTTGATAAATGGCAGGACAGGCAGAAGAGGTAGCTGGTTAAAAACAATATGAGAGCTCTGTATAAAATCACCAAGAAGTTAGCAAATAGACCATGTAGGACAGAAAAGCCCATCAAAAACAAGGAAGGTAAGGCAGTAACATCAGAAGAAGAGCAGATGCAAAGATGGATGGAATACTTCAGCGGAATGCTAAATAGACCAGCATCAATAGAAACAGAGGAGATACCAGCAGCAGAGAATACATTAGACATAAATGTAGAAGCACCCAGCAAGGCCGAAATTGAGCACGCTAACTCAGAGTTGAAGAGAAATAAGGCACCGGGTCCAGATGGAACTGTAGCAGAAGTGCTCTTAGCGAACACAGAAATAAAAGAAATACTACTCTTACTATTTAGCAGGATTTAGGAAGAAGAGAAGGTCCCAGAGGACTGGAAGGAGGCCCATCTTATAAAACTCTCTAAGAAATGAAATCTATTAGAATGTAAGAACTATAGAGGCATCTCCCCGCTCTCAATACCTAGCAAGGTCTTCAGCAGGATTTTGCTAAATAGAATTAAAACATCAGTAGATAGTAAACTAAAAGAAGAGCACGCAGGTTTCAGGCGAGGAAGGTCATATCTACACTGAGAATAATAGTAGAATAGTCAATGGAGTGGAATTCTTCACTGTTAGTTACGTTCATTGATTATGAGAAGGCATTCGATAGTTTAGCTCGTAGAATGCTATGGAAACTACTGGAACACTATGGTATCCCAGCCAAGATAACAAAGCTTATAGAGATCATATATGAAGGAACAACTTGTAGAATTGTGCATGGGGAAACTCTCACAGAAGGTTTTAAAGTGGAAACAGGCGTGCAGCAGGGATGTTTGCTATCACCATTCCTGTCTCTTCTAGCAATTGATTGAGTCATGAAAACCACCAAGCAAAGAAAAAACAAAAACAACGGAAAACAACGGAAATTGTGGAACCAACTGGAATATCTTGACTTTGCAGATGATGTGGCACTTCTGGCACAGCCACACACAAAAGCAAGAGAAACTTCAATTCTTAAGCAAGAATTGAGCTAAACTGGGACTATATATTAACAGACAACCCCCCCCCAAAAAAAAAAAAATATATATATATATACTGTAAAGTAATAGTGCAAGCAATTACCTCATGGTAATTGAGGGAGTGCCAATTGAGGAGGTAGAGTATTTCACATACTTAAGCAGCGTAGTAGATAAATACAGGGGAACGGAAAAGGATGTTAAAGCTGGAATAACCAAGGCCAGGACAATATTTATCCAACTTAACGCAATATAGTCATCTAAGAACATCAAAACAAGAACCAAATTTAGGCTTTTCAATACAAACGTAAAGACTGTCTTACTATATGGTTCGGAGACATGGGTTATGACCAAGACAATACAACTAACAGAGGATACAACCATTCATGGACTACTGCTTGAGGATGATTTTAAACATTAAATGGCAATACAGGATCAGGGACGAGGAGTTTTGGGAAAGGGCAGGACAAGAACCTATGAACCTACAAATCGTGTCTAGGAAGTTGAGGCGGATTGGCCGCGCTCTGAGGAAACCCGACACCAACATAGCAAGACAGGCATTGACATGGAATCCTCAAGGAAATAGAAAACGAGGAAGACCTAGACTTACTTGGAGAAGAGAAATTATGACAGTGCTCGGAGACAAGGGATACACATGGAAGGAAGCAAAGAATAATTCCAAGAACAGGGATGACTGGAGAGCCTTTATCCGTGGTCTGTGCTCTCAAGGGAGTGTAAGGCGATAATGATGATGAAACTGACCTCTCTTAACAATGTCTGTGGTGTTACACTTGACAGCTTCTTTTAGGATTCTCTGACTGATTCTTCTCATCACCTGACCGACATATGTCCATATCCTTTTTCTGATCACCCACGAGACAGGTTGTTGTCCGTTCATCTGCCTTATCTCTGCGTTGTTCTTGAATTCGTTCCACTTTATACCGTGTATTTTCCTTAGGCATTTGTTTTCAAAAGAGTCTAATTTGTTGGTATGTATGTATAAGCTTGTATATACTACACTCTCGAAAAGTTACTGAAGGTAATGATTGACTATGTTTGGACAAAATGGCAAAAGAAGATTTGCACACCGAAATGGATATTAAAAAAAAGGTATCCTAATCATTTTCTTGTGGCTCTGATTTTGGAATCCTGGTGGTAGTAAGTTGGTAAGATAATCACTCCGTGCCTAAGTTAAGTAAGTAACGTAGTCTGGGAAAGGTACCTGAGAAGATTAGAGGTCAGATCTTGTGTTGGAGTTGCAGGAGCGAAGTAAAAACGGGGAAGCCCAGCGTAACGTGGGCAGCGTTAAGTATTGTGTACAAAAGGCTGTGCCATTTTTGTCCATGTATCGAGGCGGGTAAAATAAACAAGCTAACTCAGAATGCAAACAACATAGGACTAAAGATCAACGTAGGAAAGACAAAGTTAATGAAGCAAAATGTGAACAACAGAAATGTACTCAGAGTAGACAGCAAGTTAGTGGAGGAGGTCAACGAATTTGTATACCTTGGCAGCAGAGTAGTAGAAAATGGAGACAGCACAGAGGACATCAACAGCAGACTTACTAGAGCAAACCAGGCTTTTGCAATGCTGCAGACTATATGGAAATAAAAAAAACTAAGCATAAATATGAAAATCAGGATATTTAAGAGTAATGTTCTGAGTGTACTACTCTATGGAAGTGAATGCTGGAAAATCAACAAAACCATAGAAAACAAGTTGAATTCTTCCCAGACTAAATGTTTACGAAGAATTAGACAAATATTTTGGCCAAACACCATAAGAAATGGCATCTTATTAGCAGAAATGCAGATGAAACCACTGACAACAATTATTGAGGAAAGACGCTGGCGATGGTTGGGACATGTGCTCCGGATGACTGACACCTCACTACCAAAAATAGCACTAAGATGGACACCACAGGGAAGCAGAAGTAAGGGTAGACCAAAAGAGACATGGAGAAGAACAACAGAAAGGATGTTGAGCAATAGAGGCTCACCTGGGATAGAGCAGAAGAAAAGGCGAAGGACAGGCATTTGTGGAAAACCCTTGCGTAAGCCCCATGTGCCCTGGGCACTTAAGGTTCAGAGAGAGATAGATCGAGGCGGGTACGCATCTCTTGTTTGGTTTGTTCGCGGAAGCTCTGAGATATGAATTATTACGTGGCGATGTGGTAACATCTCGTAAAATGTGGTGCCCTGGACATATACGAGATGTCCAAACAGCGATGACACGATCGCTGTTTCGATATCTTCGTCGTTCTGAAATCTGTTGCCACCAAGACGTTCCTAGAGAGCTGGGAAGATGCGGTAATCACTTGGCGCCGCGTCAGAATTATACTGCTGATGGACTGAATTTTTTACTTAAAATTTTGCGAGAGCAGTCTTTGGGTGAGCATTATCTTTCAGGAGCAACATACCTTTTGCCAACAGATAAGTACAACGGTCTCTGATGGCAGCTCGTAAACGTTACAGCATAGCACCGTACACTGATACATCAAATGCTGCTATAGTTTCCAGGAAATCGATCGACAAGGCTTTCTTGTGCTATTACAAAGCACGGTAGCCATTATTTTTCTAACAGACGACATGACCTTGAGTTTCCTGGTTTCGTGGAAGGCCCTGATGCTTCCATCCTTGCAAGTTTTGATTCTGGGTTGCTATGGTGAACCCGTGTCTCGTCACCGGTGACATTCCGTTCAAGAATTCTATCCTGATTGGCATGTTGTTTGAGGAGCGGCAGGTTGTTGGAAGAATGACAGGTTGTTTTAGGATTGACAGGTTGTTTTAGGAATGGTAGGTTGTTTTAGGAACGACAGGGTTTGTGCCTTTATTTCTTCTCTTGTGGTCCTCGAAAAGTATTGGCGGGACCCTTCGTGCAAACAACGTGCCAGGAGATGTGAATGGCACAAGCGGCACAGCAATTATAGGATACTCTCGTTTCCTGTGATGCCGAAACCGTAACGAACCTGAACCTGATGAAATCCTAACTGCACAACCATTTTGGCCACAAAACTTGACAGACTCGTTTCATGCTTAAGTTCGTTCGCGGTCATTTGTATGTTCTCCAGTATCGCACGTCCAACGCGCTTTGTGCTCTCTGTTTCACCTGCCGTCGTGGGTCTGCCACTCCGCGCTATGTCACTCGCCCGGCTCTAAATTCTGCACATCGTTTTGCCCACATGCTATGGACTCATTACAATCTCTGTAGACATCCTCCAACTGGCGATGAATTTCATCAGATGACACCTGCTTAGCGTTCAGAAATCGCATCCACAGCACGAACCTCCTGTTTGGACACTCCATCTAACATGCTCCAGGCTTTAACTAACGGATGCTGCCTAGATTGTGCTGTACAGTGTTGCTATCTGGCATGGTGTTATCAGTTGAAGAATAAGAAAATTTTCGAAGCCATGTCCATTAATCCGACCTCACTTTTGTGGACTTTACCAGCCGTATCTATCTATCTATCTATCTATCTATCTATCTATCTATCTATCTATCTATCTATCTATCTATCTATCTATCTATCTATCTATCTATCTATCTATCTATCTATCTGTCTGTCTGTCTGTCTATCCATCCGTCCGTCAGTCTGTCTGTCTGTATGTATGTTTGTCTATGTCTATCTGTATGTCTATCTGTCTATCTGTCTGTCTGTCTGTCTGGAAGGTGCGAGATAGGGAAGGTGATCAGCGCCCTCTGCTCTCATGGCTAGACAGTTGCTTGCCATCCCAGCTTCCATGGTTCAAGTCCCGGATAATTCTCTTCTCATTTTTTCCTTCTCTAACGTATAAAAGTACGTCATAAAATTTTAGTGGTTATGAAATACCAGAGATTAGATATGCTTGATGACACACTATTACTGTCCACAACACAAAAAGGAATGGAAAAACTAATTATGTCAGTCCGTAAGAATAGTGAAGAGCAAAACCTCTATTTTAATGTGAAGAAAACTAAATTGATGACAACTGACAAAACAAATAAGGTAGCTGAAATATGTATCAATGAGAAAAAATTGGAAGAGGTGGAGAGTTTTGAATATATTAGATCATTACTAACTAATAATGGAGATACAATGAGGGAAATTAATAGGAGGACATCTATCGCTCTTCAGAAAGTAAAACAACTAAAGAAGCTGTGGAGAGGAACAGACAAAAGTACAAAAATAAGATTTTTTTAAGGGCATGCATCGCAACATATGCCTGTGAGACCTGGACACTTAACAAAACAGATGAGAAACACATACATGCTACAGAAGAGTTCTTCAAATATCATGGACATTGAAAAGAACTAATATATCGATACTACAATAACTTAATATTGAAGAAGGTTGGCTAGTAAAGAGGATTAAACAGAGAAAACTTAAATATTTTGCACACATTAAACGTCATGAGAATTTAGAGAAGACGGTCTTGAAAGGGCACATAATGGAGAAAAGAGGAAGACCAAGACGAAGATGGCTGCAAGACATCGTTGATGATCTGCAAATGGATGCATCAGCAGCAGGGCATCTTGCTTACAACCGAGAAGCCTTCATGAGAGCTGTTAGGGAGGCAAAGTTCCGCAAATGCAAAAAAAAAAAACAAACTTCTAAAAGTTCTTTGTCTACGATTTTTCGAATTCTAACCATACAACACTGTTCTATATCAACTTACTCTGCCAAAAGCCTCGTTGCTTTCTATTTGGCTTTAGCACATGAGTAAAAAAGGGACAGCTAATCAAGAACAGCTGAATATTTGTTGTTAAAAGAAAAGAACAACTGTTTGAAGCTAAAGGTTGTACTTTTATAAAGGAAACCAAAAAAAAATTGCACTGCTGGTATCAGGTCTAATGAGGGTTTTGAAGCGGATCTAATCTGATGATAGCACGGCGGAGGATGGAGGAGTGAGTGCCTCCTGTATCTAGCATTGTGTACTCCCCACTTCTCCCTCAATTCCCTCCCCGAATCTGCTGGGAGTTAGCAGAGATGCTACATAAGAGAGACCGTGCTCATGTGTAGAGAGAGAAAGGGGGAGGGGGAAAGAAAGGAGATAGGATAGAGAGATTAGAGAGAAAGAGAGAGAGAGAGAGAGAGACGTTTGTGGATTCCAGCTACGTTCTAGAACAATCTCCACCAAACTGGCTCCAATTGACGACTCGCTTCCTGATGGCTGGGGTAAGAAGATTACCCATGATTGCTCATGATTGCCCGTGATTGCTGCTCTATCCAAGGGCGACCTGTGCCTGCCGAGTGCTGACATTAAATAAAGTTTTCAAAGAGGGAAAAATAAAACCACGTATAAACACAGAGGGTCAGGGAGTTGGGGAGCGGCCAGGAAGGAGTGAAAAAAAAAACAAGAAAAAGGCCACTTGTAGGGATTGGTGGTGCTTTCGGAGCCGGTTTATGAAGGTCTCTTTTTTGCACACAGCCCTCCTGACATTTGTCATATCAACTGACTCCCACCCTTCCACCCCCCACCCCCCACTCCAACTAAATATGTTACATTTCTGTGGTGTGGTTTTCTACCCAGGGCTTTGACTTTGGTTTTTCCGTCCAGTCTCGCTTAGTTTTCTGCCCAGGGCTTTGACTTTGGTTTTTCTGTCCAGTCTCCCTTAGTTTTCTGCCCAGGGCTTTGGCTTTGGTTTTTCCGTCCAGTCTCCCTTAGTTTTCTGCCCAGGGCTTTGACTTTGGTTTTGAATTTTCTGTCCATTCGTTGGCTTAGCTTCCTGTCCAGTTCCTTGACTTTTTTTTTCCTATCCAATCATTGGCTTAGCTTTATGACCAGTTCTCTGGCTTTGGTGTTTTCTGTCCAATCATTGGCTTAGCTTTCTGCCCAGTTCTTTGACTTTGGGTTTTTTTTCCCTCAATCATTGGCTTAACTTTATGCCCAGTTCTTTGACATTGGTTTTTCTGTCCAATCACTGGGTTAGCTTTATGCCCAGTTCTTTGACGTTGTTTTTTTCTCTGTCCAATTATTGGCTTAGCATTATGCCCAGTTCTTTGACATTGGTTTTTCTGTCCAATCACTGGCTTAGCTTTCTGCATCTTAATATCTTCTTCTTTTTTTTTTCCTCCTTGATAGCAAAAATGATTGTTTTAGAAGAGAGTGATTTTTAACCTGGTGTCCGTGATCCTCAAGGGGTCCACAGAATTATTGTTGGGGATTCAGTGGTCATAAAATTTACTGGTTCTATTAAAGAAAATCTGAGCATCATCTGGCTTTTTAATATTGCTTTATTAGGGGGTCCACAGCTGTTCTTAGGCTGGATAGGAGGCCCACAGCTATTCTTAGGCCGGAAAGGGGGTCCATAGCTGTTCTTAAGACAGGAAAGGGGGCCCCGCGGCTGTTCTTTGGCCGAAAAGGGGGCCCCGTGGCTGTTCTTTGGCCGAAAAGGGGGTCCACAGCTATTCTTAGGCCAGAGAAAGGGCCCACGATAAAAAAGGGTGAAGAACCACTGTGCAAGAGTGACGCGCAGTTATCCAAGCCAGCCAACTATAACTGACCAGGACCTTCCACCCCCTCTATTGGTGCCTCATAGGAGCATGCTCAAGCTGGCTAACCGGAGTAAAGCTCATCGTGGCCGGCCCCCCCCCCCCCCCCCGCGATAGAGTCAGCGGAAAGATTGTTTTATGCGTCATTTCCAAGTCTCCAAGCAAATCACCATAACCCACTCCAAATGCGGCACGGTGAGTGTATTCCAGCATCTTCGCAGAGCAGGCTGCTAAGTTCTGTAGTTCCAGGAAGGTGTACAACACGCGCGCGCGCGCACACATACATACACACACACTATTTCTTGACTTGGTTTTCTAACAGACAAGTACTGAATATATGAATACACTGTATATATGAGTATTTGTAGTATTTGAAGAAGAAGAAGAAGAAGAAGGAGGAGGAGGAGCAGAAAAAGAAGGTGGAGGAGGAGCAAAAAAGAAGAAGAGGAAGAAGAAGGAGGAGGAGGAGGAGGAGCAGAAAAAAGAAGAAGGAGAAGGAGGAGGAGCAGCAAAAGAAGAATAAGGAGAGGAAGAAGAAGGAGAAGGAGCAACAGAAGAAGAAGAAGATGAGGAAGAAGAAGAAGAAGGAGGAGGAGCAGAAAAAAGAAGAAGTAAACAACAGCAACAACAACAAGTAAGAAGTTACACGGCGTGACAGCAGATAGTGAATCTTGATTTCTTAACCCCACCCCCAAGGGGCGTGGCCAGCAGAAAGTTAAAATCAATACGGAGGTCCGCACACGTGGGGTATCCATCTGGCAGAGTTTTGAACGCCAGGCTAGGAAGTCGACTGCAGGGCCCGAGTCACGTCCGCGCCAGCCACATGTTAGCGTATATACTGGAGACCTTCATTTCAGAGTTATTTCTAGAATTCTCTAGATCCCGCTCCCCATCCGAATCCATGCCTTCCTTCTTACAGAACAGAGAGGTTCAAAATCACGTCAACAGAAACATAACCTAGGCGCAGCTGATCAAAAGTTCAGGCGAAGGTAATGTGCTGGGGGCTTGTACTCCGGGTGACTGATTAACTCATGTACCAAAAAATGGCGCTGGACACCCCAGGGAAACAGGAGTAAGGGTAGACCAAAGAAGACATGGAGAAGTACAGCAGAGAGGATGCTGAGTATTAGAGAATTCACCTGGGCAAGACCGCGGGAGCAGCGCGGGGGGGGGGGGGAGTGAAGCGAAGGACAGACGTCTTTGAAAAATCCTTGTGGAAACCCCATGTTAGGTTCAGAGAGAGAGAGAGAGAGAGAGGAAAATAAGGCTTTAGTGTATGAGAAAGAGAGATAGAAAGAGAGAGAGAGAAGGAGAGAGAGAAAGAGAGAGAGAAAGAGATGACATGGTGTATCGTCATCATCGTCATCATCATCTGCCGCGTCCACAATGAAGGATGACTGCAGTGGATCTCCTGCTTACTGGGTCTCTCAGCTTCTTGGCTTATGCCAAGACTGACGAAAGATAATAATGTGGCTTTCTTTCGTCAGTCTTTTGATGTTTTCCACCAACTGATTTTGCTGTCCTGCTGCCTTTTGTACTGCAGATATTTTCTTGCAACATTTTGCTTTTAATCTGCTTTGGAATCCCAGTGTGTTCAAAATGAAAAGGGGGTATTGTCTTGCCTTGCCTCGTCTTGTCTTGTCATGTCTTGTCCTCTCCTGTCTTGTCTTGTCTTCAATATCCCTGGAATTCACGTGTTTGCAGTTGTAAAGGTGAAGATGTTGAGAAACAGCATCGTATCGGATAGAGACCGGGTCATGGCAGAACAGCAGCGTGCATGCAATACTTCTTTAAAAGACTCCACCACCTTGGAGACTACGGCGATCCCTGCCCCGTTAGCCAGGCTAGGCGTGTTACTTGGGGATACCAAAGAAGATGTGAGACAGGGTCTTGATCAGTTTCCTCTTTGTTAGCTTCTACCATCAAGATCGTGGTCCTCGATGGGTTCCGTGGTCCTCGATGTAGTCCCCGAGAGGCCCACTATAGATCCCCGAGAAGACCACAAGAGGTTCAGAGTATTGCGGAGTTTGGGCCTGTATTCTTGGTGGGTCTCAGAAGCGGGATTGTGTGACACTGTGGTTTTCGTTGCACCAGTTTAATCTAGAGTTGGACTTTCTGGCCTGAAAACCTCGACGTGTTCTGGATATCAGCATATCCCCGCCGTGTGAGAGGTGGTTGCCCATCCGGCCTAGGGTTACAGACTTTCTCGCTGGAAAACCTCGACGTGTTTTGGATATCAGCATATCCCCGCCGGGTGAGAGGTGGTTGCCCATCCAGCCTAGAGTTAGACTTTCTCATCGGAAAACCTCTGATTAGGATACCCGTACGTCCCCGTCGGTTGAGAGGTGGTTGCCTATCTAGACTGTAATGATCCATTGTCTCCAGCTTCAGCATTTTGTGGTAGTGGTCGCTACCCTTCCTAGTTGTTACCAGGACGGAACTTTTGTCCAGAAGGACGAATCCTCGCCACTAGTGACTTCCACCCCTGGGTTGAGCCGGTTTAGGCATATTAACCCAGTATGGACGTGTTTAGGACGTGTCTGACCTCTAGAGCAGAGATACCCTGACATGAGTAGTCATCACGTTTCACTTCTGGGTTACGCCGGTTTAGGCATATTTCACCAGTATGGGTGTATATCGGACGTAGCCGGCCTCTAGAGCATAGGTGTTGTGGTATGAATAGCTCTCGCCTCGAGACTACTGGACGTACCAATTAAGTTTCACTTTATCCTTTCCATCACCTTTTCACATTGGCGCCGCGCAGCAACCCTAATTGCTTTTTCGCATTTTCTTCATTGGCCGGGGCAGCCAAGGAATCTCGCCAGCAGTGTCTTAGTTTAACTCCTGGGTTAAGCCTGTTTAGGCAATCTGCCACAGTATGGGTGTATATAGGACGTGGCCGGCCTCTAGAGCAGAGGTGCCGTGATTTGAGTAGTCCTGATTTCGAGACTACTGTTACTTCACTTAATCCTTTCCTTCTCCATTTCCACGGCGGCGCTGCGTGGCAACCTTAAACGCTTTTTTTCTTCATTAGCCAGGAGGAATCTCGCCAGCAACGGGTTTTCGGAGTTTTCCTTCTCCTAGATGAGCTACCAAACAAGACTCTCATTTATCCGAAAACGTCTGCTTTTCAGGCGCCAGATATTCTCCTGTCCCTTCTCTTCTGGCAAGTCCATAGATATTCTGACCTACGGAATATATTTCTCTTAGTGTTGCAGCAACTTACGGCACTGAAAAAAAGTTCTTTAAATTACGGTCATTCCGGATTTTATTTTCATGCTGTCACATAATAAATTTTGATAAGATATTTTGATAGAAAGAAGCCTTTAAGAAAGTCATTCTAGAATCCAAGAAAAACAAAATGAGTTGGGTTAGAAATTTGTTATTTTTTACATTATTTAAACGTTCCCTAAATATCGTGGGGACCGGCTAGCGTAGTGGTTAGAGCACTCGTGTAGCAATCGAATGATAGAGGATTCGAATCCCCAGCTGAGCAGGATTTCTTTTTCCGACTAATACGACTCCCGAGATCGACCCAGCCTCGTAAAATAGGTACCAGAGAATCTCTGGGATTGAAAGGAAGTAGGGAAAGGAACTTGGCACCCTACCTCATGCGCTGATGGCCCGGCATAATAAGGTCTCTAACGCTTCATCCCCTACGGCATTTCCTATGGAACTACTTTTTCTTTTACCTAAATGTCGCACTGAAAGTTGATTGGCATAAATGTGCAAGTTCTACCTGTGCTGTTTTAGAGGCAAAGAGTTAACTAAGACCCCTTCCTGCAGAGTTCATGTGTTGTATTAGCAAAATTTACTCCCAGTTCCATCAGTTTAACTCTTAATCTACGACGAACTATTAAACTGGCGTAAGAAATAAGAAATGTTAAATAATCTTTGCATACAGTCACATAAACGCGTACGGCACAGTACAGGTAGCCCAAAGCGACGAAGAACTACAAGTGTGGTTAGACAAAATCTTAGATAAAAGCGAGGAGAAATGACTTAGTTTAAATGATAAGAAAACAGAGGCCATGGTCATATTTAAGAAAAAAAACGCCAGCAAAATCTAACACCAAAGTAAATGGCACAGACTTAAAGTAAGCAGATAAATAATTCAAGCATTTAGGAACAGTAATAAAAAGATGACGGAAGATAATAAAACCGAAATAAGGAGCAGAATAACCCAGGCCAAGTCAGCACTAATGAAAATGAAAAACGAACTATGCAATAAAGCACTGTCGATGAATACCAGAAAGAGAGCTATTCAGTGCTACATGGAACTCATATTGTTCAATGGATATGAAGCGTGGACAGTAACCAAGAGCACGCAAAATCGACTGCAAGCAGCGGGGGAAAAAGGGCCAGAGAAACAAACGAAGAAGTTTTAAGCGAGGCTGGGCAAAAGAGAGAAAATATGGCAAAATTCAGAACACGACAGTCCAGATTTGTAGGACGTATTTTGAGAAAGGCAGACTGGAACATCTAGTGATGACAACAAAAAAAAAGAGGGGGGGGGGAGAGGGGGAGACAGAGGAAGACAAAGAAACAAGATATTTGACGGACTAAAAGAGTAGCACGGAGCACCGTCGAACACACATCTTAAAGAAGGAGCAAAGGACAGATAGTTGTTGAAATCAATGGCGACTAACTCCTGATTGACATGGACGAAAGACAGAGAAAAGAGAGAAGACAGAGAGAGAGAGAGAGAGAGAGAGAGAAAGAGGAGAGGGAGAGAGAGAGGAGAGAGTCACATAGTTTTCTTCTGCAATGGTAAGTTTATAATTTTAAGCTACTCTTAATAATCAAAATAGACATCACATCATTTCCCGATAAAATATCAGGGCAATGATTATTCTGTTACAAGAAATGTTTGTGTATCATGGATATTATTTCGTCAGTGAAGGGTTAAACAATGCCAATCACGTCACAAACATGTTTTTAATTAATAATCTATGCCCTGCCGACCAGTAACAGAATGTTAACAATGTTTACACGTTCTTTGTCCTTACTGGAAATGGAAGACAACGCTGGATCAACCCTCACCCAAGCCCCTAGGTTAAACTTAGTAATAGGACCCTTTTTCCTCTTCGACCCAAAGAACAGCTGTGGAGCCCCTTTCCTGCCTAAGAACAGCTGTTAACCCCCTTTCCTGTCTCAGAACAGCTGTGGACCCACTTTGCGGCCTAAGAACGGCTGTGAACGCCCTTTCCGGTCTAAGAACAGCTGTGGACCCATTTCTTGCCTAAGAACAGCTGTGAACCAACTTTCCGATCTAAGAACAGCTGTGAACCCCCTTTCCGGTCTAAGAACAGCTGTGAACCCTTTTCCGTTTTAAGAACAGCTGTGGACCCCTATTCGGCCTAAGAACATCTGTGGACCCCCTTACCGGTCTAAGAACAGCTGTGGACCCACTTTTTCGGCCTAAGACCAGCGATGAATTAACCCCTCAAAAATGGCCCCTAGGTTAACCTCAGTAAAAGGACCCTCTTTTCCTCTTTGGCCTACACTCAAAGATCTCCTGTTAAATGGCTGGATTTCCTAACCCACCCCCCCACCCCCCCCCCCGGTCTTCCTCCTCTTGCTGTGTTATTTACTGTTGCTATTAGACTAAACGCGGCTGGACACGTCCGCCTATAGTCTACTGTTTTCCCCCCATATTGATGAAACAGGACGGAGCAGTAGAGGATCCAAAAATAAACATATGACGTCATAGACGTACCACGTGAGCGGGGAAACACACACACACATATACACTCACACTCTCGCACTAAAATGAGCCCAGAAGGAGACACGGGTTACACGTGATGAACTTCCAATAGACGTGTGAGTACTAAATAGTAGATACTTTGGGGTCTAAATCTAGTTACAGGGAACAGGAATAGGATGTACGATGAAGCAGGAGAGGAAGTGCTGCGGGGGGTGGGGTGAGGAAGGGGAGGATTTGTAAAATAATATCCTATTTTAAATTTTCAGAAAAGAAAGTTCAGTGAATAAGAAGGGAGGCGGGAAGAGAATAACAAAGATTGGGGGGAGGGGGCAGCCTGTAAAGATAAAAACCTAGACCAGTGGTTCCCAGCCTTTTTTCCGCGTGCCTACTAGCTGGCACCCTATTTCCATAAACTGTACCTCTTTCGTGTTAGCAAAATTGTTACTGTTATAGTTTTGTTTTGTTTTGTTTTTAATCTGTTTTCCGCCATTATCCAACTTCTTCTCGCATACCCCTAAACATCCTGTCACGTACCCTCAGGGGTACGCGCACCCCAGATTGGGAACCACTGCCCTAGACTAATCACTATAAATGAATACACCAAATACAGTAAGCTGGTAGGAGACCCCAAGGCGAAGGATAGGGGGAATGCAGAGGAGAGAGAAAGCAAGATGCAGATAGAGAGAAGAGAGCTAATTATTAATGCATTATTTTTCAGTTACAAAGGGGACCGGGAACCCAGGAACGGGATCAGAAACATAGGAACAGGATCAGGAACCCAGGAGCGGGATCAGAGCCCAGCATCCGGATCGGGAACCCAGGGACGTGACCCAGTAGCGGGATCAGGAACCCATGAGCTTGATAAAAAAAAACCCAGGAGCGGAATCGGTAACCCAAGAGCGGGATCGGAAAGCCAGTAACAGGATCAGGAACCCAGGAGCGGGATCAGGAACCCAGGAGCGTGATCGGGAACCCAGTAACAGGATCAGGAACCCAAGAGTGGGATCGGAAAGCCAGTAACAGGATCAGGAACCCAGTAACAGGATCAGGAACCCAGGAGCGGGATCAGGAACCCAGAAGCGTGATCGGGAACCCAAGAAACTCGGACCCCGGGAACGCCAGCTGTACAAGTGAGTGGAGCCCGATACGCAGTTCAGTCAGGCAGTTCAGTCAGAAAAATAAAGCCATTATTGTGGACAGTCAGAGTCCAACCATTTTGGCCGGAGTTCTGTGACGAGCCCTACCCTCTCCCCCTGGCGTAGAAACTGAAACACTATACGGTGAAGTACCCAGGAAGTGAGGATTCGAACCCTACTGGTTCTCCATTCGGTCAGTGGCAAATGCTGCACAATACAACAGCGCCTCATCTCTAGCAGGGCCCCACATTTCCTCATCTCTTGACCTTCTTCTTCCGCTCCTCCTCCACATCCTCCTCTTCCTCCTTCTTCTTCTTCTTCTTCTTCAGCTGACCAAGGGTTCTAAGGACTGTTATAGCCGGAGGTGGGGTGGGGAATACTATCTAGTATTCAAATTGCTAGTTTTCTGGCTGTAATCTTCTAGTTACCATGGCCATGGGAGGAGGGGTGTACACGAGGCCATCTACAAAATTATGTAAAAAATACTTCGGCTGGAAAACAACTGAAGAAAAAGACAATAAATTAGACATTTAAAAAAAAAAAAATGCCTAAGGAAAATACTTGGTATAAAGTGGAAAGAATTCAAGAACAATGCAGAGATAAGGCTGATGAGCGAACAACAACCTGTCTCGTGGGTGATCAGAAAAAGAAAATGGACATATGTCGGTCAGGTGATGAGAAGAAACAGTCAGAGAATACCAAAATAAGCTACCAGTGGAACACAACAGGCCGAAGAAAAAAAGAGTTCGGTCTCGTGAAACTCTAAAGAGGACATTGCTAAGAGAAGCCAAATTTAGTAAGCATAATGGCATAATTATAACCCTGATGAGTTTTAAAAACTCGCCGAAAACAGGAGAACTTGTGGAACTACCATATGAGCCCTATGTGATGTTTAACGCCACGGGAAGTATGTAAGATGTAAGAATACTACTGACTGTCTTTGCTGTCCAGTTTTCAACTTGTGCAGATGTTTTCTGCATCTTTTCCTGTCCTTTTTTTACACCGAATTTTCTCAGCGATTGTCAGATTCTCTAACTTAGGTCTTCTCATGACATACCCAAAGAATGCTTACTGCCTTTCATAATGTTCTGATCAGTTTTCAGTGTTCTTCATCTTCTATGGGAACTTTATAGCTATCAGTAAGATAAATGGGTAGAAAGAACAGAAGGTTTCTTCTTCTTCTTCTTTTTCTTCTTCTGCGTTCGAGGTTGTTTGTCACTTCAGGTCCTGATCCCTGTCGATATGGCAAACAATTTTTTACCTCAAAGACAAACAGATTTTCTGGAGATTTACATGCGCTAGCCAATGATACTGAACCAAAGACAGTATTCTAGGAGACAACAGTAAAGAAAGCTAAGGGACCTCAACACTTTGAGCGCTTACAGAGTTCCTTATCTGACAATAATATTCTGTTCTGCTGCGATTCCACTAATTGTTTTCTCACGAGCCATTTATCTGGAAACCTTCCCCAGAACCTTAAGACGCTAGTAATAACCACGTCCAGCGCGCCCAGCCAATGGTTAAGTCCCTTTCTGCACATCTGATCTGTCCTGAAACATCAGCTTCTACAGTGCAGCTTGCCGCATCCGGGCTACAGTCAAGAAAGAGGATCCACTATAATTTTACCACAGCAGAGTTTTACGGGTCTGTTATTTTAACTTTTCTTTTGTGCTGAAAGACGGAGGATAAAATGCTGACGTGTACCTGACAGAGCAGCGCCTGTGCTTGCTCCGGGCAGGGGTGGAAGAATTTGAGCATCATGCTCGTGTCTCTAATCACGCCACACAGTGAGACCATGGCGAGAGAATGGGTTGAGGGGCCTGGTAGGCACCCAGTGACCAGACATGTCATGTTCCCAGGAAGACAGTTCAGTCTGTTTACAGCTGCATTTCTTGTTCTTTCTTTCTTTCTTTCTTTCTTCTTCTTCTTCCTTCTTTTTTTCTTCCTCCTCCTCCTTCTTCTTCTTCTTCTTCTTCTTCTATGGAGTATAGATATTCATTCGTTCTCTTTTAGGCGCATGGGTACCAAAGTGATCAATGAAATCCTCTCCTATGACGAAGGTTACTGCTTCTATCCCCGTGGGAGGCACTCCAGTGATCCCTGCTGTAGAAATAGTTACTGGAAATAAACATATGATCAAGTATTGATGGTGTCATCAGTTTTTTGGGTGCGCAGATAAGCCAAGGAAAACCAAGACAGGCCACCAACATCTTTTCTGCAACGTTTCTCAACGGTGTAATGCGTGCCACTTCATTATCTTAATCAATATTTTATGATAATGAAATTTGTCCGTCCCCCGTTCCCCCCCCCCCCACACACCCACCACCCACACCCACAGTCCCTCGCCTTCCTCTTATTTTTGTTTGTTTCTTTGTTTGTTTTTTTTTCCGGAAGAATATGCTCACTCATTTTTTGTGTGGATATGCCGAACTGCTACTGAATCCTTGGTAGCTATGGAATTATAACGATTTTTTGCTACAAAATGCAAAAGTGGGAAAAGATTGCTTTCGTTTACATAACTGTCAATTCAGTCAGCAAATTTCCATAATGTCAGCAATTCCAGCAGTATCAGCATAATGCTTAAAGCTGTTGCTCTCGGCGCTGTTTTGTTACAACGTTGAAAAGATTTAGCTTGCGGTTGGGGGGTGGGGGTGGGTGGGGTCTGTTTTCCCACAAGCTGATGTTGTTTCTATGGCATATTATCCTTTTGCGAGACGTCATATTTTTGTTGTTGTTGTTGTTCTGACAGATAAAGAGGAATATTCTACTCACGATGATGATTGTTGTTTTCAAAGTTAACGTTAATAGTTTTTTGTTTTGTTTTGTTTTGGGTGGGGGGGGGGGGGGATTAGCTTCACATTAACAGTTTGTTGGATTAGCTTCACATTAACAGTTTGTTGGATTAGCTTCACATTAACAGTTTGTTGGATTAGCTTAACGTTAATAATTTGTTGGATTAGCTTAACGTTAATAATTTGTTGGATTAGCTTAACGTTAATCTTCTTCTTCCTTCGCTTCTACCATCAAGACCGCCCTGTGATCCTACTGAATTTACGCCTGAGGTCCTCGTTAGGTCCCGTGGTCCCCCGTGTGGTCCCCGAAAGGACCACACGAGATCCCCAAGAGGACCACAAGAGGTTCAGAGTATCTCAGGGCTTTAGCCTGTATTCTTGGTGGGTCTCTGAAGTGGGATTGCGTGACACCGTGGTTTTCGTTGCACCAGTTTAGTCTAGAGTTGGATTTTCTCACCGGAAAACCTCGACGTGTTTTGAGATACCTGTGTATCACCGCCGGGTGAGAGGTGGTTGCCCAACCGGTCCAGTGTTGGACTTTCTCACCGGAAAACCTCAGCGTGATTAGGATACGCATACATCCCCTCCGGGTGAGAGGTGGTTGCCTATCTAGACTGCCCTGGTCCAGTGTCTCCGACTTCAGCATTTTGTGGTCGTGGCGGCTACCCTTCCTAGTTGTGACCAGGATGGAGCTTTTGTCCAGGAGGATGAATCCTCGCCACTAGTGACTTCCACTCCTGGGTTGAGCCTGTTTAGGCATATTATCCCAGTATGGGCGTGTTTGGGACTTGACCGACCTCTAGAGCAGAGGTACCGCGACATGCTTAGCCTTCAAGTTTCACCCCTGGTGTAAGCCGGTTTAGGCATATTTCACCAGTGTAGGTGTATTTCGGACGTTGCCGACCTCTAGAGCAGAGGTGCCGTGGTATGTATAGCTCTCGCAGCGATACTACTGGATATACCGATTAAATTTCACTTTATCCTTTCATCCGCCTTTTCACGTTGGCGCCGCACAGCAACCCTTATTTCTTTAACGCAGTTTCTTCCTTGACCGGGAGGAGCTTCACTCCACGCGCGGCATTCGAAGAGTCTCACCAGCAGTATCTTAACCTCTGGGTTAAGCCGGATCAGGCATTTCACCCGATATGAGTGCACTTAGGACGTGGCCGACCTCCAGACCAGAGGTGCCGTGATTTGACTGTTTGCTTCGCTTTATCCTTTTTACCACCATAACCGCAGTGGTGCTGCGCGGCAGCCCCATTTGCACCTTTCTTCACGGGACCTAACGAGGACCACAGGCGTGAATTCAGTAGGTTCACAGTGCGGTTATTGGTGGTAGAAGTGAACGAAGAAGAAGAAGAAGAAGAAGAAGGACCTTTCTTCATTGGCCGGGAGGAGCACCGCTCCACGCACGGCAGCTAAAGAATCTCGCCAGCAGCGGCTTAACGTTAATAATGTGTTGGATTAGCTTAACGTTAATAATTTTTTGGATTAGCTTAACGTTAATAATTTATGAGGCGTAGCTTAAAGTTAATAGTTTGTGACCGTAGCTTAAAGTGAATAATTTGTGGGCGTAGCTTAATAATTTGTTAGATTAGCTTAACATTAATAGTTTGTGTGCATAGCTTGAGTCCGGATATAATTCATTCATTCATTTGCATGTTCCTTGAGGATTTTTGCCTCCCTAACAGCACTCCTGTAGACCTTTCGGTTGTGAGCAAGATGGCCTGCTGCTGACGCATCCATGTGCAGATCATCAACGATGTCTTGCAGCCATCTTCGCCTTGGTCTTCCTCTCTTTCTTTTTACCATTATGTACCCTTCCAAGACGGTCTTCTCTAAATTATCATGACCTTTAATGTGTCCAAAATATTTAAGGTTTCTCTCTTTAATCCTCTTTACTAGCTAACCTTCTTCAGTATTAAGTTCTTGTAGTATGGTATATTTGTTCTTTTTTTGTATCCATGATATTTGAAGAACTCTTCTGTAGCATTTACATTCAAAGGCATTTATGTGTTTCTCAGCTGTTTTGCTAAGTGTCCAGGTCTCACATGCATATGTTGCGGTGAGAAAGATGCATGCCCTTAAAAATCTTATTTTTGTTGTTCTGTCTATTTCTCTCCACAGATTCTTTAGTTGTTTTACTTTCTGAAGAGCGATAGATGTCCTCCTTGTAATTTCCCTCATTGTATCTCCATTATTAGTTAGTAGTGATCCAGTATATTCAAAACCCTCCGCTTCCTCCAGTTTTTCCTCATTGATATATATGAAGCAAAATGTGAACAACAGAAATGTACTCAGAGTAGATAGCAAGTTAGTTGAGGAGGTCAACGAATTTGTATACCTTGGCAGTAGAATAGTAGAAAATGGAGACAGCACAGAGGACATCAACATCAGACTTACTAGAGCAAACCAGGCTTTTGCAGTGCTGCAGACTATATGGAAATAAAAAAAAACTAAGCATAAATATGAAAATCAGGATATTTAAGAGTGATGTTCTAAGTGTACTACTCTATGGAAGTTAATGCTGGAAAATCACCAAAACCATAGAAAACAAGTTGAATTCTTTCCAGACTAAATATTTACGAAGAATTAGACAAATATTTTGGCCAAACACCATAAGAAATAACATCTTATTAGCAGAAATGCAGATGAAGCCACTGACAGCAATTATTGAGGAAAGACGCTGGCGATGGTTGGGACATGTGCTCCGAATGACTGACAACTCACTACCAAAAATAGCACTAAGATGGACACCACAGGGGAACAGAAGTAAGGGTAGACCAAAAGAGACATGGAGAAGAACAACAGAAAGGATGTTGAGCAATAGAGGGCTCACCTGGACAAGAGCAGAAAAAAAGGCGAAGGACAGGCGTTTGTAGAAAACCCTTGCGGAAGCCCCATGTCCCCTGGGCACTTAAGGTTCAGAGAGAGAGAGATAGAATACATACTTCAGCTGCCTTGTTTGTTATGTCAGTTGTCATCAGTTTAGTTTTCTTCGCATTAAGATAGAGGTTTTGCTCTTCGTTGTTCTTACGGACTGACATAATTAGTTTTTCCATTCCTTTTTGTGTTGTGGACAATAATACCATCACATCATCATATCTAATCTCTGGCATTTCATAACCTCCAATTGTTATGACATAATAATATTCTTTGTCTACATCTTCTCTAACACTCTTCATTATATTTTCAGTATACAAGTTAAATAATGCGACAATATGCATCCCTGACAATTCCCTTGTTTTATGTCAAAGCAAGTTGTTGTTGTTTCACTATTTATTCTTAATGATGCCTGTTGGTCTAGATACAGCAGTGATGTTAATTGTATCAAATGTGTTGGAAATCCCATTTTCCCCATTATTTCCCAAAGTTTCTGGTGCTGATTAGTCTATAAAAGATAAATATAGATTCACATTAAACTCTCTGCATTTCTCTATTATTAATCTTATATTGAATATATGATCTCTTGATCCTCTTCCTTGCCTGAAACCAGCTTGGACCATATTGACTTCCTCTTCTATTTTCTTACGAAATCTACCCATGATGATTTTTAACAGAATTTTGCTGGCATGACTAATCAGGGCAACAGTTCTGTAGTTTGTGCATAATTTCAGGTTACCCTTTTTTTTTGGCAGTGGTATGAATACAATTCTTTTCCATTCTTTTGGCCAAATACCTGAATGCCATATCTTTTTACATAATGCATGATAGATTGTTGCACATTCCTTTCCTTCTGCTTTAATAAGTTCAGCTGTTATCTCATCACATCCTGGTGGATTTACCATTTTTTTAGATTCTTTATTGCCCATAAAACTTCTTCTATTGTCGGTTCGGGTTCTTTCTCCTCCAATGATAATTCACACTGTTGATTTCTGCTTTCACAGTGTGAATTATTATTTGAGGAGAAAGAACCGATATACAGATGGAAAATTGAAGGGATAAGAATGAAGAGCGGCCACATCAATCCAAACTGCAGAATATGGCAAGTAAACAGCGTACAGAATACATTCAGGGAAGCGGGTGAGAACATCACTGAAGCATATGTGAACTAATTTTATATGCAATGATAAAGCTGGGTCAGGCATGTTTTCTACGTGTATTTTGGGCTGTAGAATAAAAACAGGGTAGTGAATACAACTCTGGGGTTCTTAAAGCGGGTGTATCTGTAATACTTGCTGTAGTATTAAGGGGGCGGAGTCTTATTGCTAGTGGGAGAGATAAGTTAGGAAAGAGGAGCGAAAGGTATTTCTTGTATTTAGGATTCTGTTCGTGTGTGAGTAAGTGAAAAGATCAAGCCGGGAGTTTATCGTTTCTTGCCTTGTCTTGTCTTCTATCTCACTGGAACTGCGAGCTGATGTTCTTTGCAGCTGATGCTGTGAAAGTGTTACGGCGCAGCATCGTGTCGGTTTGGGAGCGGGTTATGACAGCTATTTTTTTAACAGTCTATGTATCTAAAACGCTGGGGATTGTTTTAAAAAATGAGATTAGGAGGGTGGGAATAGGGAAGAAGGGATGTTCAGATAGTTTAATGCCCAAATAAATAAATAAATAAGCGGCGTAAGTGTCCAGAGCAGAAATAAAGTTTAAAATACCCAGGGTACGGAGTACAAGATATGTAGTACACACGTTGAAGAGAAAACTAAACTTGATTTACCGTTCTGCTATAAACTTAAGGTAAATGAGTAATACTTGTGTGGTCGTAGCGTTCTCTCTCTCTCTCTCTCCCTCCCACACACACACACACATGCGCGAACATACAGGTATCGATGCAAAACACAGCTGTTTTCTTCACATATTGAAGGTTGCCTCGTAAACTTTTTATAATTATGGTTTTGTGTGTATGTGTGTGTTTATATCCCCAAATGACGTCCCCATGTCTACACTCAAGTCCCACTTCACGTACACACCCAAGCCCCTACTACATGTTCAAATTCAACTCCCACTCCACGTACACACTCAAGCCCTACTACATGTTCAAATTCAAGCGCCCCCTCCCCACTCCCACTCCATGTCTACACTCGTCCCACTCCACGTACACACTCAAGTCTCACCTCATATTCACAGTCTACATCTGTTTAAAACACAGGAACTTACATACAGGCCCAGTGAGACGGGTAGGGGTCCAGCCGACTCTTAGCTCTGGGAACAGAAAGGATTCCCCTGTTTTAAGGATGAGCTGGCTAACAGACTGGCTAACCAAGAGGGTAACGTATGCATTGATTATTGAAAATCAACAGAAATTTCAGTTCTAATTTTTAAATTTCTAGATACCAACATTTATTCACCTGTGACCCTTGGTGAGATTCTTCGGGACAACAGGTTGAGAACCTTTGTGGTAACACACGTCGCGAGCTTCCCGCGATCACAGACCCGATCCATTCACACAGTGGGCAGTGCAGCGAGTTCTGAGAGACCGCCTAGAAGATTAATGGGACAGGGTTCAGAATTGAGCTCGCGATGGTGCCTGGGAGTCAGCTACTGGCGCCGGCTGTCGGTGACCTGGCCCTAGGGCCGTTTTCACCCCGGGTATACACTGGCTGTGAATGCGGAGAGTAGAAATTATCTTTCTTGAAATAGAGAGCTTCCGGTAAGACAAACCGGAAGTTACAGAATGTTGAAGGTCTGTGTAAGATTAGAATGTAACTTGTCGCCAGAATCAAGGATTTTCTCAGTCATAATAGCTATTGATAATGATGATGATGAAGTTGATGATGATGATGATTATGTTGATGGAAGCCCCCTGTTACGAAATTTCTCATGTGTTGACGAAGAAATCGCAAGTGTATCCCCCCCCCCCTTTTTTTTTAAACGCTAACCTTCCTGTTTCATATGCCACTCCGACAGTTCCAGTGGTCTACATTTACACATTTCAAACGAATTCTTTCCGATTTCTTCCGTACTTCATGCGTGCACAGTCTGGTCCAGTGGTGGATGAGTGCAGGTGTGAAGAACCACGGTGTAAGCAGACAACTCAAACACATAGGACAACATCCTAACAAAACGGAACCATTCTCTTTGACTCTGGCTGCAACTCACTGACGACCCTCACATTGAAGAACAGGTTCAAGCATGAGCCCCAACTCTCTCTCATTCCCACCCCCCCCCCCCCCCCCGAGATCTCACATATGGACTCTATGTTTAATCACTTTCTCCGCACTCACGTAAGATAGATAAAGACCTCCAGTACTTCTATACATCCATCCTCTAACTTTCACACAATTATTCTCTCTCTAAAAGTACCGCCAAATTCCCCTCCCCCCCCCCCCCCCCGCCCTTAAAATGATCAAGTTCAGTCACATGACCAAAAGACCAGTGTTCATTCACATCGTCACTTCCTTAAACCTGTAAGCCCTGAACAGCCGCGACGATTTTTTTACAACAAAATAAACTTCGTAAATAATTACAAAAACGAACAAACTATTCGCCCCCGAGTAATATTCTTTGGGATCTGCGTTTAACTTTTCCCTGGTAGGTTTTGCTATTTTTAAAAGCACGAATTTCTTCACGGCAGATTTTTTTTTTCCTCTGGCAAGCAATGCTGCAGCAACATTTATTATACAAGTAGCACTGAAAAACATGTACACATGGAGTGTACCATTGTTTATAACAGTGCAGTAATGTTCAACTCGTTTTTTTTAATGTTCATATTTTTTAATAAAGATAAGAGAAGTACTTAAAATAAACATTTACGACTGTGTACCGCGGCTTGAAAATAATTTCTTGAAGCGGTTGAAAAGTTCGTCGAAGTCAGAAAGTATGAAAAACAAGAGACATTTAGAGAGAATGGAGGAGGATAGACAAACAAAGATGGCCTAAACAGAAGTGATGAAAGTGGACAGATCAAGAGGTGTATATAGATAGCGACGGCGAGACAACCTAGAAGAGATATACGCGCTCTTCGAATCTACAATTGGCAAGAAAAGATCAAGGACAGAGAGGAATGGAGACAAGAAAAGATCAAGGACAGAGAGGAATGGAGACAAGAAAAGATCAAGGACAGAGAGGAATGGAGACGTGTCTTGTTTGCAGCGATGAGCCTCAGTGGCTCGATAAACTGCCACATTCAGCAACTGCTCAAAGAAGAAGAAGAAGAAGTCGGAATGGTCTTAAGAGGGTGGAATTAGGGTCTGATGTAAGCCGGCAACGGCGCAAGACGTCCAGCTATGTTTTCATTCAATAAAGTCGAGGACTATTGGACTTCTCTGGAAATTGGCAACCATAAACCAGGATAGCTGTAACAGCAATGGTTTGTATTTCGACTCGCTGTCTACTCCGAAAAGGCAAGTCTTCTGTGACAACCGCTCCGTCTCTGCCCACATCGAATGGGAGTTAGAAAAAAAAAAAAAAAGGATGGGGAGTGTCAGACAACGTACCAATATTTTCAGTGAAAACATCGCCAGTCGGGTCCCCCAGATACCGTAAACACGAACAAAAGGGTCTCTTTCATTACTGCTGCATCTTTTTTTTTTGGCCCCTTCTCGTCATTATCGCTGTAATTGTTGGGTTTTTTCTTCTTCTTTTAGCCGGTGTGATCGACGCTGTCGTAGGTTTGCGCGACGTTGTTGCTTCCCACTGTTTTAGTAACCTAGTCAGCTCTCTTTCCCGTCTTTCAAAGACCAAAGGCCAGTACACTTATAGATGATCCAAAGCGGGAAGAGGACCCACCAGAAAACTGCCGCAGGGCTCACAATCATCTAAAGATGTATGTATACGGTTCGAACAGATTTCACACACAGGCACTACCGAAGAGACGGGACTAGAAGGGCAGACTTAACTGCATAAGCAGATAAAAGCAGTGAACAACAGACACACAGATCAGTATTTCAGTGGAAATCCGAAATTCCTTCCTTTTTTTTTTTTCCTTCAGGGCAGACCAAATGGGTACTAAAGACTGCTCAAGGAGACAAAAGCACTATGAATAATCGCTTTAACAACCTGAGAATTTACACGCTGCATCAAGAAGTATACCCGACATTTAGAACCGCCATTTAAAACAGAGATTTGTACAAGGAACAGTAGAGCATAATAACTGATTGTTAAGCCTTTGAAAAGCCAAATTAGGGGTAGAGGAACGTTTTCTTGGTGAGAGTGGATGAATGGATGAAGGAATGAATGAATGATCTTTATTTTTAAAGGGTATGAATTGGGCACGCAGGCCCGTCTTACATTCTGTTCTTCATTACTTTATCTTTCATTCTTCCCACACACTCGATTTAATATAAGTATACAAATTACTTGAGGAAAAAACATATCAAAAGAGTGCAAAATTAAACTATTAAATTCATAGTATAAGAGAAGACGTTATTAACCTAACAAAATAGCTCGCGCGCGCGCACACACACACACAAACACACACACACATATATATATATATATACAAGCCTTTAGAGAATACTACAAAAACTGTACACCGAGGAAGAAACGCAAGCACACATACAGGACAAATACACGCAGTACACTAAACAACTCATGGACTCGGACAAGCAAGCACTAGACACACCACTAACATTAGAAAACCTGACACAAGCAAGCACTAGACACACCACTAACATTAGAAAACCTGACACAAGCAAGCACTAGACAAACCACTAACATTAGAAAACCTGACACAAGCAAGCACTAGACAAACCACTAACATTAGAAAACCTGACACAATCAAGCACTAGACAAACCACTAACATTAGAAAACCTGACACAAGCAAGCACTAGACAAACCACTAACATTAGAAAACCTGACACAAGCAAGCACTAGACAAACCACTAACATTAGAAAACCTGACACAATCAAGCACTAGACACACCATTAACATTAGAAAACCTGACACAATCAAGCACTAGACACAGCACTAACATTAGAAAACCTGACGCAGGCACCACAAACAATGCAAGTAAACAAGTCACCAGGGCCAGACGGCCTCACAGCAGATTCTACAAACATTTCTTTCCACTCTTAGGTCCTCTTCTCTTACGAGTCTTCACCGATACCTTCCAAAACAAACAACTCCCGCCCAGTCTAAATCTATCATACACCACTCTCATACCCAAAGACAACGCAGACAAAACACAACTCAAAAACTACAGACCCATATCTCTGCTAAACGTAGATTACAAGATCCTCACCAAAGCGCTTACAAACAAGCTCAAACCACTTATACACAAACTCATACACGAAGACCAACAATGTAGTGTAGGGAACAGAAACATACACCAGCACACACATTTCATACGGAGACGTCAACTACACACGCCAAAAGAACTACCAGTCGTCAGTTCTTTCCTTAGATCAGGAGAAAGCCTTCGATAGAGTGTCACACCAATACCTGCTCAAGACATTACTCCATTGTAACATAGGGAAATGTTAGAAATCCTGTTACAACAGGAAATCGATCCATGTAAATTATGATCAATTAAAAACGGTAGCTCATTTATACAAATCTGATTTCTAGAAATGGAATTTATGGCACCCTCTAAGCATGACATATGAGGAAGTTATATCTGAGATAACAGTCAAGAACAAATGGGCAAAAGAGAACGATGGCTAACAGGACAATGAGGCTTACTCGGCAGAGAAGGGCAAGTGATCATTTTCAAGTTCCGCACCGGTCACAACAGACTGAGGTACCACCTTTCCAACAAGCTCAAGATAGGGCCAGACCGACAAGTGGCACAAGTGGCACAAGTGGCAGCGGCAGTATGACGGGAGAACGTGTTCTGCAGGAGCGCCCACCATAGCGAGGTGCAGAGAAAAACAGATGTGGCCAACATCTATAACCAGGTCAAGAGAAGTTATATGGGGATGTACACCAACCTCCAGCTGACCACCGGTTACTTTAGAAGTATACAAGCTAACGTCTGAGAATGATCGAAGAAGAAGAAGAAGGAGAAGAAGAAGATCACAGTCTCTTTCTAGAGACGGTTGGTGCACTGTGATTGGCGACATGAAGGAGCTTAGCACTGCAAGCAGCCTAGAGCCTAAACTGTTTCTCTTAACTCTTCCCGTACCGCGTAAAAAAACACGGACGTTACGTTGGTACCGATGATGATGTTACTGTGCTGTCCAGAACATCAAATTTAATGGGAAAGCAACGACATATAAAGGTTCCTGCAGTCTTCTATCATCATCATCATCATCATCATCATCGTCGTCGTCGTCGTCGTCATCATCGTCGTCGTCATCGTCATCGTAACCATCATCATCATGATCATGAAATATAAATTATATAAATTATATGGAAGAGTAGCTCAGCTAAAAGGTAAAGGTAAATCTCTCTTTCCCGTGCCATACTATGACCGTGGTGTTAGGCTCCTATCTCCACTACCTTCGGCACATGAAAATAGTAGGTCAGCTCATTCATTCATTCATTCATTTGCATGTCCCTTGCGGAACTTTGCCTCCCAAACAGCACTCCTGTAGGCCTCTCGCTTGTGAGCAAGATGGCCTGCTGCTGTTGCATCCATTTCCAGATCGTCAACGATGTCTTGCAGCCATCTTCGTCTTGGTCTTCCTCTTTTTCTTTTTCCCATTATGTATCCTTCCAATACGGTCTTCTCTAAATTATCATGACGTTTAATGTGTCCAAAATATTTCAGTTTTCTCTCTTTAATCCTCTTCACTAGCCAGCCTTCTTCAATATTAAGCTCTTGTAGTATAGATATATTTGTTCTTTTTTGTGTCCACGATATTTGTAGAACTCTTCTGTAGCATTTACATTCAAAGGCATTTATGTGTTTCTCAGCTGTTTTGTTAAGTGTCCAGGTCTCACAGGCATATGTTGCTATGGGAAAGATGCATGCCCTTAGGTCAGCTGGTTCAGGTAATTTTCTTTCACCTTCTCTCTCTCTCTCTTCATTTCCACTATGTTTTTTGCAGAGATTATCTGGTTCTGTGACTTCTGCTTTGTAAGAATAAATAATGATGCATTATTTACATATTTTTTAAATATTTTACTGGCACCGCTGATATGGTGTTTTGAAAGTTCTTATCTGGTTCTTAAATCCTGTTATGTCTGGCCTGTGATCTGTTCTTCACTCTGTCCTATTTCTCATTCATTCATACACTACAAGACATTACAATAAAGAAAGAAAAACACAAATAACGATTCTTCATCACAAAGGTCATCAATGTACAATGTGGACAACAAAGTCAATCCTTTATCCATTTCTTCACCGTTTTAAGATTCCTTCATAAAATACAAGCTGAAACAAGGAATCACTGAAATCAATTAAACATCACGTATATATTATAGGGTTAGTATGATTAAAAGGAAATCGTCCCATATATGAATTCAAACTATTGACCTTAATGATTATTAGTCTAAGAAAAGAAATTACTGGCAAAAACGAACAAACAAACCAAAACAAAATCCGTATACATAAAATTAAACAATACATAAATTTATGTCCACATATAAACACTCAATGTGTAATTTCAAACTATCAAAATCGTACATAGAGCATGTACATACGAAAAAAAAAATATGCCTACTCATATTTTTAAGAGCATGCATCTTTCCCATCGCAGTATATGCATGTGAGACCTGGACACTTAACAAAACAGCTGAGAAACACATAAATGCCTTTGAAAGTAAATGCTACAGAAGAATTCTTCAAATATCATGGACACAAAAAAGAACACATATATCCATACTAAAAGAACTTAATATTGAAGATGGCTGGCTAGTAAAAAGGATTAAAAAGAGACCCTCAAATATTTTGGACACATGAAAGATCATGATAATTTAGAGAAAACTGTCTTGGAAGGGTACATAATGGTAAAAAGAAAGAGAGGAAGACCAAGGCGAAGATGGCTGCAAGACATCGTTGATGATCTGCAAATGGATGCGTCAGCAGCAGGGCATCTTGCTTACAACCGAAAGGCCTACATGAGTGCTGTTAGGGAGGCAAATTTCTGCAAGCGACATCCAAATGACTGACTGTTCATCTATCGACAACCATACCTGAGTGGGTCAGGATGGATCAGAGTGATCGACAGCACAGAATATGAATCACAATCAAAGCAGTATATATATATATATATATATATATATATATATATATATATATATCTTATATCCTTCCCGTGCCGTTAAACGTCACATAGGGCTCGCAAAAGTAGTTCGCCAATTTTATATATATATATATATATATATCCATTGACGAAATACACATTCATTCGTACTTAAACGAAAACATATCCCCCTTCGATCCGTTGGCACCTTCCTATGTGCATAACGTACAATTTCCCGACCGATTAAAACTCTTTCCTATATATACTGTTTCAGACAGTACCGATTTTACTCAGAGTTGCGCACCATCTGAGCTGACAGGTCACTGAGCTTTTTTTTTTTTTTAATTGATTCAGGTATTTAAAAATAAATTTAAATTTAATAACCTGTCCCCTATTCCTACATGTACTACAACTTCCTTATAACATAGTATAACAAAACCACCACCACTACCAACAACCACAACAATAACAACAATAATAATAATAATGCTCTTTAATCATCTCTGACGTCATGACTGTCAGCATATACTGGCCGTTCTTCCTGTCTTTCAGTTTGGTGAAGTTTTTCTTTATTGAAGCTCGTTTTTTGCCTTTTTTTTTGCATTATCCACTCATCTGTGCCTTTGTCTTACACTTTGGCTGCCTTGTTTCTGACATTTTGCAGCTGAAGATGATTATTATTATTATTTCAACCTTCTTGAAATAAAGTCAGAGATGGATCGATCAGAAACGGAACCAAGATTCAAAAATATTTTTTAAAATCAGCATACACGGACTTGGAGTAACCGGCGAAAGACCGAGCCAAGTGGATATAGACTTTACTGAAGGGTGCGTTAGTCATGAGAGTTATCTGTACCTTTTATCCAAGAAGGCGCATGCACGCAGAGACTGGATGTTTGAAATACAAACATTGGTTGCTGTGACCGTGGTAGATTACGTTGTATCCAGAATTCGTAGAATCAGTCATGAGGGTTAAGCCTTCTCGTGTTAGATGATGGTCGGAAAATTCCAGAAAAGATACCTTTCTATATGCTCAAGAACTGTCTCCTAACATGAGAACTACCATCTTAAAAATACTTCAGCTGGAATGTGCTGATTCTCTCTCTCCCTCCCTCCCTCTCTCTCTCATTCTCTCTCTCCTTCCCTCTCTCTCTCCTCTCTCCCTCTCTGTCTCCCTCCCCCTCTCTGCCTCTCTCCCTCCCTCCTTCTTCCTCCTCCTCTTTCTCATTCCCCCTGTCTCGCTTCTTCCCCCTCTCTCTTCCTCACTCACTCTCCTCCCTCCCTCTCCCTCCTTCTCACTCTCTCTCTCTCTCTGCCTCCCTCCCTTTCTTCCTCTCTCTCTCTCCCTCTCTCTTTCTCTCTCTGTCCCTCATTACTTTTCTTATCAACATCACTTGTTTTTTCACCTTGTCCACAAATAATGATCCGCCACTTGGAACATACGGGAATAATGGACGGCGTAATAGCAATAATGATAAACCTGAGAGTACACATAATAGTAGTTTTAAAAGATACAAGAAATAAGAATCCTTTACGTAGAAGCAGCAATCTTAACAGAGAATTTTTAAAAAAAAAATTACAGCAATAACTTCAAATTCACAAGCATAAACGCTGACATTGAAAACACTTAAAAAGTCGTACAGAAATGTCGACAGAAGAACTTTAGCAACTACAAATGTCTAACTGCATTGACTTTGCACTTACTAGGGGTTTTTGTGTGTGTGTGTCTATATATCTTTTTTTTTTCTCTGTGGCAATGTTTCTTTCACTGTTTGTGTTTATAACCCAGTCTGGTCAATGTCTCAGTTTCTAGATTCAAGCTGCAATCGGTCTTTCCAGCTATCTTTCGTCTGGGGACATGTGGAAGGGGGGGGGGAGGTGGTTGTTTTCGTTCCTTCTTCTTTTTTTTATTTTAAAACAGTAAGTTTCGCGGGATTCTCATGAACCTGTCATGAGTTTTTGTCAAAAATGCTGTTTTGACTTGGTGTCGCTTTTCTATGCTCATGAATCATCTGCTGAGTACAGTTCAGGTCAGCACGTGATGCTGATATCCAAGTAAACATTTCATGCAATTTGCCCTTGTCTGATCAGCAAACATCAGTTTAAATCGCAACATCGTATTTGTGTATAGTTAACTCCCTTCCTTGTGTTTCATCTTTCATTTACCTTGTTTAGTGTTTATTGGATAATACTTTATAATTATCCCTCTTTTGTTTTAGTTTCCAGACAATGTCTTTTAGCTATTACCTTTACTACTTCAAGCTGATGTTTTAAACACACACATATATGCAAGTTGTGTCAGTAAGTAATGAGACTTATTTTCATCAGTCAATCAGCAAGACCGGGAAGTGGATACTCCAAGCATGAAGTTTAGCGGGGAATGTTTAGGTAAAGGGTCGATAACTCGTCATTTGGTTCTGAGCTTTTACAGAGTGCGGATCGCTTGTGAAGTGGACAGCTGTTGTGTGATGGTAAAAATGCAGAGGAGTGTTGAGCAGCGATAAAGTTTTGTGTTAAACTTGAAAAATCCGCGACAGAGACGCTTACTATGATACAGAAAGCCTACGGGAAGTATGCTTTATCGAAAGTGATAACCAGTGATGAAACGTGGGTATTTAAGTACGATCGGAGACAAAAGACAGGGCGCTGAGTGGCACACTGCCGAGTCTCCACGATCAAAGAATCTTCAAATCGAAGATGAAATTGAGGCACGTTGTCTTTTTTTACTCTAAAGGTGTTGTCCATAAGGAATTCGTACCACTCAGACAAATGGTCAACGCACTATTTTACGTGGAAGTGCTTAAACGACTGAAGAACAGAGTCTACTCAGAGATAGCCAACATCTGGTTTCTTCATCATGACAATGCGCCGAGCTATGCTTTTCTACTAGTAAGAGAGTTTATGGCGAAACAAACCGTGGTAACGCTGTGTCAACATCCCTACAGCCCGGACTTGGCCCCGGGTGACTTGTTTTTGTTTCTCCTGGTCAAATCAAGCTTGAAGGGCCATCATTTTAGGACTATTAATGACGTGCAAGCTGCCGTGACCAGTGCTTTGAAGGAGATCCCTGTTCAAAACTTCCAGACAAGCTACGACGCGTGGCGGAACCGCTGGCAACGGTGTATTGATATTTAAGAGTGTTGTTTCGAGGAATTTTAAGTATATATAAGTATAACTTGAACAAATCGAATTTTATGGAATCAGTTTCATTACGTACAGAACACCATATATATATATGTACACACACACATATATATATAAATAAATGACTGTATCTATATGTGTATGTTAGAGAATGACGCTGGAACGTCTGGAGCAATTTCAACGAAACGTGGCACACATATGACTTGCAATCTGGACAATGCACCGTTGGGGGTTAGATAATCCCTAGGACCCCTGGGGGGGGGCTGTGTAGCGGAGACTTCGATCGATGCAACCAATACACCACTAAACGACGAGAAGTACGTCCCGTTATATTTATACTTGCTTTGGGTTGTCGGTCATGACGGACAAAGGTCAGCCCACACAAATCGATCACATTATAACTGCTGAGGTGCCGAACTTTTAGCATTGATAACGAGAAACATTATACACGGAGCAGATTTCTGATTCACTAAAGACACCCTACTGTTGTTCACCTCAGCGTCCATTTAGAAAATGGTCAGAATATTTATTTCATAACAGAGAGAGCCCATACAGCGGTTGATCACCCACCAACCACATTGATCACCCACCAACCACATGGGGGGGGGAGAGGCGGAGGGCCTAGCGGTGGGGTGGGATGGTGGTGACATTTACAATTCATTGAAAACGACCGATATTGGTGTCGAATCAATATATTTTGGGTCGCTGAGATGGATAATGACACACTTGATGCCTTTAAAGTCTACGTTTAGCCCCCATTGGCTTGGGAGGCCCCTCGGGTTAGGGCTATGAAGGGGGTCGCATATACCAAGCATTGAAAACGACCGATATTGGTGTTGAATCCATAGTTTTCGGGGTCCCTGAGATAAATAATCACATTCCCGATGCCGTTTAAGTCCACGTTCAGCTCCCATCGGCATGGGGGGCCTGGGGGTGGGACGGGATGTGGATGACAAATAAAAATAATCGACAGCGACCGATATTAGTATCGAATCCATAGTTTTCGGTGTCGCGGAGATGAATAGTGACACTCCCGATGCCGTTTAAGTCCAAGTTCAGTCCCCATCGGCATGGGGTGGGGGCGGGGATGAGCGTTGGAAATAAAATGTCAAAACTGACCGAGATTAGTGTCGAATCCATAGTGTTCGAGGTCGCTAAGCTGACATTTCTGATGACAATTAAGCCCACGCTTAGTCGAATAGAACGAATAGAATTCTAGAAGGTTGTGGAAATGAATAGAACTTTCGTGAGTGGGATAAATAAATACCCGGACAACGTCGGGTACTCAGCTAGTATGTATGTATATATATATGTATATATATATACATATATATAATTCATTCATTCATTTGCATGTCCCTTGCGGAACTTTGCCTCCCTAACAGCACTCCTGATAGGCCTCTCGGTTGTGAGCAAGATGCCCTGCTACTGCTGCATCCATTTATAATATATATATATATATATATATATATATATATATATATATATATATATATATCCACTTGTCTAATATCCATGTAATATTTAGTTATCAGCTCTATTTCTAATCACCATGTAATTTTGCACATTTATCTCACTTTCTAGATTTTTTTCTTCCAGACCTACTGGCACCGCGGTCAACCTAGCATCAAAGAAATTGAGTACTTGAGGTTTCCTTAGCAAAAACTGAGATAGCGAGGCCAAGTCCTACATCCCTACCTCTGCATGCGATGATTTATGTCAGTAAATCAAAACTCATAATCAATTTAACATTCACTAAAGTTAATGAAGCAAAATGTGAACAGCAGAAATGTACTCAGAGTAGATAGCAAGTTAGTGGAGGAGGTCAACGAATTAGTACATATCTTGGAAGTAGAGTAGTAGAAAATGGAGACAGCACAGAGGACATCAACAGCAGACTTACTAGAGCAAACCAGGCTTTTGCTATGCTACAGACTGTATGGAAATCTAAAAAAACTAAGCATAAATACGAAAATCAGGATATTTAAGAGTAATGTTCTAAGTGTACTACTCTATGGAAATGAATGCTGGAAAATCAACAAAACCGTAGAAAACAAGTTGAATTCTTTCCAGACTAAATGTTTACGAAGAATTAGAAAAGTATTTTAATCAAACACCGTAAGAAATAATATCTTGTTGGCAGAAATGCAGATGAAGCCACTGACAACAATTATTGAGGAAAGACGCTGGCGATGGTTGGGACATGTGCTCCGAATGACTGACAACTCACTACCAAAAATAGCACTAAGATGGACATCACAGGGGAACAGAAGTAAGGGTAGACCAAAAGAGACATGGAGAAGAACAAGAGAAAGGATGTTGAGCAATAGAGGGCTCACCTGGCAAGAGCAGGTAAAAAGACACAGGACAGGCATTTGTGGAAAACCCTTGTGGAAGCCTCATATGCCCTGTGCACTTAAGGTGCAAGAGAGAGAGAGAGAGAGAGAGAGAGAGAGAGAGAGAGAGAGAGAGATATGACAGCCATAAAAAAGTCTGCGTGTCATTGCCACGAGATATTTGCTTTCATCTTAATCTCTGTGAGTCTCTCTCTCTCTCTCTCTCTCTCTCTCTCTCTCTCTCTCACTCTTCCCTTCATATTTATCTCTCTATAATTTTGCATATTTACCTCCCTTATCTACGCTGTCCAATGAGGAAATCAGCGACCGTAGCTGATATGCTAGCGTCAGGGTTAGCGAACCATAGCGGAGCAAGAACCTGTTCCACCTCTTCGTTGGTACCCCTATTAACAAGGCTAGCCTGGCTAGCGGGGCAGGGATCGCCATAGTCCCCCATGGTGGCGGAGTCTGCTAAAGAAGCACATCACACCCTCTGCTTTTTAGCTGTACTCCGGAACTGAAAAAAAGAGCCACAATAACCCGCTCCCACGCCGATACGATGCTGTTCCACAACACCATCACAGCATCAGCTGCAAAGGACACCAGCTCGCAGTTACAGGGAGATAGCACAAGTACACGCAAGCAGTCTAGAGTCTTGAGAATGTCTTATTGTTACGTCTTTGTCTAGTGCCCATTCAATGCATTCTTGCTTCATCCCCTGTAGATTGTCGCTTCTACATTTCAGGCCTTTTTTCCGAGGAGGCTGTTGGAACACCTGGGGAATTGTCCGAAGTGCAATGATGATGATGATGATGATGAACTGGCTATCTTCATTCCAGGAATCTGCCTATAAAAACAAAATTAAGATTTGTAAAATGCTGTATCTACTCTGTTTACTGTATGGAGCAGAAACCTGGACTCTAAGTAGAAAGCTGGAGAGAAAGATTAATGCAGAAGAAATGTGGTTCTACAGAAAACTAGGTCACATAACATGAAGAGTGAAAAACAAAAACAAAAGGAAAAAAAAACAAATGCTCAAATTTTAGAACAGCTCCAAGTGCAATGTGAACTTCTCAAAACAAAAACAAAAAAAACAAAATAATAATGATCAAGACAACAAACTACTTTGCCCATCCATATCGAAAGACATAATAACGGGCTGAAGACCATAGTAGAAGGTGAGGCAGTTAGGAAAAAGAGCAAGAGGAAGACAAGAGATGTACATGGAGAAGATAACATACGAGAAGGGACAGGACACATCTTGGCTGGGTGCACCATCAATGCCAGGGAGCGATGGAACTGGAGATTCATTACCGCCGATCTTCCTTCTGGAAAAGGCACATGATGATGATGATTTTACTTTTATAAATTCATATTCCCGAGCAGTTCCTTTATTCTGTGTAGCGCTTCCACACAGCGTGACATCTTTACTATTACTAACATTATTATTTTTAACTAAATGCAACAAGTTCATGGGATCTAGACACGGCCTCCTTTGACAAGACGGCAAACTTGAACAATTGTCTTGGAAGTACTGTACAATGCCTGCCCCTCATTACAATGTAATGTCTGTCGCGTGTCGACCTCACAAGCAACATACGCCGGAAATTACTCCATCAATACAGTGCAATCATGTTTCGTTTCCCCCGCCTTTTTTATTGCGAAGTCGCGGCAGAAGTTTTTAATCTACCCAATTGGAGAATTGTAAAAAAAGAAAAAAAAAAAAAAACTTACCCGAGGATTCTGGGAAAGTCTCAAAGGAACGCATCTGCGCAGGGAAAGCTGGTCAATTTAGCGTATATCAGAAGTCTTTTTTTTTTTGCGTGTTAAGATTCTTTTCTCGGGATAGCTGTCGTTGAGTCTTCGGCGACATCACTTTGGATTTATTCCGTGTGACGTGTTTTTCTGTGCGACGAGGATCTTATGTGACGAGGATATTTGGGTGATTTGATGATATTTGTAACCAGGAATTCATTGCGTAGTGTGTTCTGTAATGATGTTGGGGGAGATGTGTTTGCTGACAATAGATCCCGTTAATCTATCTACGATCTGAAAAGAAAATGAATACGTATTTTGTAAAAAAAAAAAAAAACAAATTCTTTGCTTTCCTTTTTTTTCAGAGATTTCTTAGATACGACAGATTTGATATTCCATACTAAATTTCTGTCATCATAAATAGATTATACAAAGGAAAGCTAGAATTTTAGATGTTAATTGTGGACAATGATTTGTTCAGTATCGCTTCGTGTTGGGGAGTCTCTGTGTGAAGATACAGTACCCAAACTGAATGAGATAGCTGTAATGTGACTCATAACTGTCTGCTTGCGTCAGGACTGGTTTAACTTTAGCCGACTAAGACCCTAGTCTGCCTCGCAGTGGCAACCCTAGAAGAGACAGTAGTCTGGTCCGGTGAGTGGAGATGGAAGTGGAGAGGCCGACAAACGTTATGAAGAAGAAGAAGAAGAAGAAGAAGGCGGGTGCAACAGAAAAGTAAATATGGACATGCTGCGCTACTAATATCATTTCAATTGCCAAATTCGTCTTTAGAAAAAGGAGAGGGGCGGGGGGGGGGGGGAAGCGGTTTGGGAACAAATTAAGTTCGCTCAGGAGAAAATAGAAATAGATGGGACAGATCTACATTATGCATAAATATGTCCCATCGCATTCATTTTATGATATATTAATGTTATCTGTTGTACAGTTTCTCAACAAACTTGGGACCTTATGGTCAAGAAGATTTGAAGATGGTCGTCCAGTCTTAAATCTTGAACTACCGAACAATGTCTACAATTTTCTGTGTATTGGGGGGAGGGGTTCCATCCATTATAGTCAGAATGATTTACTAGGAAAAAAATTAAATGGTTTTTAAAAAAATATGCAGCGCAATAATAACAATAATAATAATAATAATCACAATAAAAATGCTACTTTCATTTTCAAATCTCCTCTGTGCTATGGTATCTCTCTCTCTCTCTCTCTCTCTCTCTCTCTCTCTCTCTCTCTGAACCTTAAGTGCCCAGGGCACATGGGGCTTCCGCAAGGGTTTTTCACAAATGCCTGTCCTTTGCCTTTTTTTCTACTCTTGCCCAGGTGAGCCCTCTATTGCTCAACATCCTTTCTGTTGTTCTTCTCCATGTCTCTTTTGGTCTACCCTTACTTCTGTTCCCCTGTGGTGTCCATCTTAGTGCTATTTTTGGTAGTGAGTTGTCAGTCATTCGGAGCACATGTCCCAACCATCGCCAGCGTCTTTCCTCAATAAGTGTTGTCAGTGGTTTCATCTGCATTTCTGCCAACAAGATGTCATTTCTTATGGTGTTTGACCAAAATATTTGTCTAATTCTTCGTAAACATTTAGTCTGGAAAGAATTCAACTTGTTTTCTATGGTTTTGGTGATTTTCCAGCATTCACTTGTAGTGACTGTTTTCACTTGTTGTTTATTAGTATGTGATCGATTTGGTTTTCTGTGGTTTTATCTGGGGACCTCCAAGTCACTTTATGGATGTTTTTATGTTGGAAAATTGTCCCTCCGATGGTCATCATGTTTTATTCACAGAAACTGCATAGTTTTTCTCCATTTTCATTTACTTTTCCGATTCCTTCTTTTCCCATGATTCTTCTTCTATCTTCATTTCCCTCTCCTACTTTTAAATTGAAGTCGCCCAAGATGAGTAGATATCATGCTTGGGTATTGTTTCTACTGTGGCTTGGAGGCTGTTGTAAAAATCTTCTTTTAATCCCTCTTCAGCTGCTTCTGTTGGTGCATAACAAACTATAATAGACAGCTTCGAGAATCTTGAGTTGAAGCGTGCGTATAATAATTTCTCATTTATAGGGGTCCATTTCAGCAGTGCTCTTGGTGCTTCTTTTGTCATAATCAAAGCTACTCCTCCATCATGATAATCTTCTTTACCTGACCATATTATTGTATCTTCTGTGTGCTGTGTTGTTAATTTTCTTCTGCCTTGTCCTGTCCATCTTGCTTCTTGTATTCCTAGTATGTCTAGTTTGTATCTGTGCATTTCCTTGGTGGTTTGTGCTAGTTTTCCAGTCTAATTAAGTGTTCTTACACTCCAGCTGCCTATTTGCATCTTATGTTTAGGTTCCAGGAGGTCTGCAGTCGGGCTGGGGACTTCCAGTGGCTGGCTTTCATCCACAATCTTCATGGGCTCAGTTTCCTGATAAGCATTTCTCCTTCCACCAGCATTTGTTATTTCCCTTGCTTCTGTTTCTGTAGCAGTCTGTTAGTTTTTTTACCAGATAGGGTTACTGGCCCTATGCCGAATCCTCCTTAGTCGTCTTTTACGATCATGCGTGGTAGGGTACAGTGGTCCTATTCTTTGCAGATCCCGGGTACCACACGAGGGGCTATGGTATGGGCTGAAGAAAAATATGATAGCGCTTGCTACATGAGTTTGTTTTAACGATTTCTTTGCATTTTGTTACTTCTACGAAAACTTTAAACTACTTTCTGTAATTTGGCGTTATGGGCCGCACATTGCGCACAGGATATTTTTTTAAGAGTATAGTTTGCCCACTGGTAGAAAAGTTTGCGCACAACTGCAAAACCGTAGAGTGAACTTTTGGTGAGACCTTTACTAAATTTAGCCAGGGACTGTGCATGGTAGTTAATCCGTCACTAGCAGTTCTGCACTCCTTCTGAAGTCTAGTCTGGTTGTAAAGATCTCATATCTTGGAAACTCTCGAAGTATATGTTCTGGAGCGTGTCCTCCACTCTCTAGGGACATTCAGCCGATTTGTATGCTTACTCTCAGGCATATAGTACCATACTAATTTCTATTTATGTACTAAATAAGACTTCTTCTTGTTTCTTCTTCTTCTTCTTCTTCTTCTACTTCAAACGACATTGATTGCGTTGCTCCTGCCGTTATGCTGCTTGCAAGGTCAGACAGATTCAACATCGGCTCGACGTATTTCTACATCCGAGTTCGTCTTTCATTTCGTCAGCTATTTTATTTGGTCAGACAAGTGCCTGTTTCTAGAACATCACTAGAAAGTAGGACAAGGTCTTAGTTGGGTATGGCTCGCCAACCCTGACGCAAGCAGTCAGCCAGGGGTGGCTGACGGGCTGCAGTGTTCAGCTGTGGGTACGCATTGTTTGCCCCCTTCTGTATACTTAGTTTAGATAATCTTGAGATTTTCAATCAGTTTAGAGAGTCTCAAAACTTTCAGTCAGTTTAGAATCTTGATATTATGAGCCACTTTATGGTCTTTCATGTTTAAATTAGTAACTTTAGATTGTTTGATACGGTTCAACGTATAGTCTTGATATTCTGAGTCGGTCAAGAGTCTAATTCAGTCTTGTTTTCTCCCGTGTTCTGTCTCGCTGGAACTGCGAGTTGCTGATCTTTGCAGTCAATGCTGTGAAGATTTTGTTAAGGCACAGCAGCATATTAAGTTGGGGGCTGGTTGTGGTGACTATTTTTTGTCAGTCTTTGAGTGGAGTTAAAAAGCAAGGGGTGTGCAATACTTCTTTGGCAGATTCCACGACCATGTGAACTATAGCGATCCTTGTCCCGCTAGTTAGGTTAGATCTGCTAATGGGAGGTACTAGAGGAGGGGGGGGGGGAATAGGGTATTGATCAGCTATGGTTTACCAGCCTTGACACTAGCATGTCAACTATGGTTCGCTAACCCTGACGCCAGTATATTAGCTATAGGTCATTAACCCTGACGCCAGCATATTAGCTATAGGTCACTAACCCTGATGCTAGCATATCAGCGATGGGTCACTAACCCTGGCCCTAGCATATCAGCTATGGTTCGCTAACCCTGACGCTAGCATATTAGCTATGGTCACTAACCTTGGCGCTAGCATATTAGCTATGGTCACTAACCCTGGCGCAAGCATATCAGATATGGTTCGCTAACCCTGACGCTAGCATATCAGCTATAGGTCACTAACCCTGACGCTAGCATATCAGTTATAGGTCACTAATCCTGACGTTATCATATCTGCTATGATAAGATAACCCTGACGCTAACATATCAGCTATGGGTCACTAACCCTGACGCTATCATTTCAGCTATGGGTCACTAACCCTGACGCCAGCATATCAGCTATGGGTCACTAACCTTAACGCCAGCATATCAGCTATGGATCACTAGCCCTGACGCCAGCATATCAGCTATGGGTCACTAGCCCTGACGCCAGCATATCAGCTATGGGTCACTAGCCCTGACGCCAGCATATCAGCTATGGGTCACTAGCCCTGATGTCAGCATATCAGCTTTGGGTCACTAGCCCTGATGTCAGCATATCAGCTATGGATCACTAACCCTGACGCCAGCATATCAGCTATGGGTCACTAACCCTGACGCCAGCATATCAGCTATGGGTCACTGATTGCCTCATCGAACAGCGTCTTTACCACATTCCCTAGGAAAACAAAGGCATCAAGGGCAGGGGCTGGCATCCCCTACCTCAAATACTGCAGTGGCCTAGAAATGTGAAGGCACTAACCCTTCACAACCCTACAGCATGCAAATGCTACAGGACATGGAAAGATTAATTATCTGGGGGGGGGGGGGATTATAATCTATCACATTTTGCGTAATTTGGTTACCTGCAGAAAAAAATCTTTGAAATAGGAGTACATTTAAAAGTTGCCCATTCTTGCATTCTTTACTTTACCAAGAAACAAAGAAAACGAAATGTTTGTTCTTTTCTTTGTTTGTTTAATAATACAGTTCAGAATAAACAACAAAAATGGACTAAAGATCAATAATCTACTAATGAACGTGGATGTAAGTTACTGATAGAAGTAAAAGTATAAAAACATTTTGATCTTTGGAAGTTCTCTGAAGTACAACTAACGGGTAGAAACAAATAACTTTTCACGGGTTTCTAGAACAATATGTCAACAGATCAGTATGTGGAATGTGTATATAGAGATTCAATACTTGGAGTTCTGTGAACATAAACTGTATAAGTTACATATGCACTGTGTGGACAGCTCAAACTAAAGTTCAGTGAACATACACTGTGTGAGCAGTTTATACTAGAGTTTAGTGAGCATATACAGTGTGAGGAGCTCATACTAAAGTTTAGTGAGCATATATTGTATGAGCCGCACATTTTAATGTTCATTGAACATATAATGTGTGAGCAGCTCATTTTAAAGTTCAGTGAACATATACAGTGTGAGGAGCTCATACTAAAGTTCAGTGAACATATATTGTGTGAACAGCACATTTTAAAATTCACTGAACATATATAGTGTGAGCAGCTTATTTTAAAGTTCACTGAACATATATAGTGTGAGCAGCTTATTTGAAAGTTCACTGAACATATATAGTGTGAGCAGCTTATTTTAAAGTTCACTGAACATATATAGTGTGAGCAGCTTATTTTAAAATTCACTGAACATATATTGTGTGAGCAGCTTATTTTAAAGTTCACTGAACATATATAGTGTGAGCAGCTTATTTTAAAATTCACTGAACATATATTGTGTGAGCAGCTTATTTTAAAGTTCACTGAACATATATAGTGTGAGCAGCTTATTTTAAAATTCACTGAACATATATAGTGTGAGCAGCTTATTTTAAAGTTCAGTGAACATATATAGTGTGAGCAGCTTATTTTAAAGTTCACTGAACATATATAGTGTGAGCAGCTTATTTTGAAGTTCAGTGAATATATACCATTGAAATAGATCATACTTGGAATTCAGTTACACTATACAAGTATCTTTATACTCTGTGTACGGTGTGTGTACTGTGGCTCTACAAATGATGTTTCGTGAATTCAATCTGCATAAAGAGTTCTGTACTTGGAGTTTGTGAGCAAGAACTGAGCACAGAAAACTCAACGAGTGTAGTGGTGTTGTCCAGCATCGGAGGAGCAAATCTCTAACCAGCCATAATGTTCCCGGGACACAACATGGCCGCCTTCGCTGTTGCGGTTAAACCGGAAACCGACGACGGCGGCCTCTTTCTGAGGTAAGGACCTGGCCGAAGAGGGATTAAGGGGAGATAGTCGTGGTGTGGTGGTACTGGTGGTGGTTGTGGTAAGGACAGTAGAAGAATTTAAGAGATGAAGTAAATATTGTCACTTATTTTTGGCTGTGTGCTGCATCAACACTGGGTACCGTAGTGAAAGGCTGGGAAGATTTTTAAAAAAAAATATCTGCAAACCTCTTTATTATCTGAGTCAGGATGCAAAGAGGTTAGCGTACTCATCTCTCATGGCGGCGTCTATGGTTCGAAGCTGGACTGCAGGCGCCCCAGTCACCTGTCTGCAGAAATGGGTACAGGCCTCTCTCTGGAGCTGGAGAAAGAAAAAGCTGCATGGCACCCTCTAATGTTACAACAGCTCAAGAGAGAGAAATGAGCACCTAATATTACAACAGCTCAAGGGAGAGAAAAAGCACATAATGTTACAACAGCTCAGGGGAGAGAAATGGACACTTAATGTTAGAACAGCTGAAGGGAGAAAAATTGACACCTAATGTTACAACAGCTCAAGGGAGAGAAATGGGCACCTAATGTTACAACAGCTCAAGGGAGGAAATGGGCACCAACATCATATTCCATAGGTGGTCTCTGTGGCATGACAGGGCTGCTTCTCTTTCATGGCTTTATTATGTCAAAGAAGAACATTGATTATCTTCTCTTGGCGTCTTCCTCTGTTTCTTTGTGCCCGCTTCTCTTCCTTTTGTTGTAGAGTTTCCGAGTCTTTCCACACTCTCATTATGTATCAAGCGAATAGCGACTGTCCTCTTCCTATAACTTTAAGTAACTCATTTCTTTCGTCGACTTTTTTCTCATATGAATCAGGGTCACTACTTACAGGGAGATTATAGGTCTTTCTTTCTTTCTTTCTTTCGTTCTTTCTTTCTTTCTTTCTTTCTATTTTTCTTTCTTTCTTTCTTTTTTCCTTTCTTTCTTGCTTTCTTTTTTTCTTTCTTTCTTTCTTTCTTATTATTATTATTACTACTCACCGTCCCGTCCTACTTCCTTTAGTCAGTCAGTAAGTCAATCAGTCATTTGCATGTCCCTTGTGTAACTTTGCCTCCCTAACATCTCTCCTGTAAGCCTCTCGGTTGTAAGCAAGATGCCCTGCTGCTGATGTGTCCATTCGCAGATCAACAACGATGTCTTGCAGCCATCTTCGCCTTGGTCTTCGTCTCTTTCTGTTCCCCATTATGTACCCTTCCAAGACGGTCTTATCTAAATTCTCACGACGTTTAATGTGTCCAAAATATTTAAATTATCTCCGTTTAATCTTCCTTACTAGCCAGCCTTCTACAATACTGAGTTCTTGTAGTATGGATATATTTGTTCCTTTTTTGTGTCCATGATATTTGAAGAACTCTTGTATAGCATTTACATTTAAAAGCATTTATGTTTGTGTTAAGTATCCACGTCTCACAGGCACATATTGCGATGGGAAAGTTGCATGACCTTAAAAATCTAATTTTTGTAGTTCTGTCTGCTCCTTTCCAAAGCTTCTTTAGTTGTTTTACTTTTTGAAGAGCGATAGATGTCCTCCTTTTAATTTCTCTCATTGTATCTCAATTATTAGTTAGTAATGATCCAAGATATTCAAAACTCTCTACCTTTTCCAATTTTTCCTCATTGATATATATTTCACTTGCCTTATTTGTTTTGTCAGTTGTCATCAATTTAGTTTTCTTCGCATTAAGATAGAGATTTTGCTCTTCACTATTCTTACGGACTGACATAATTAGTTTTTTTCATTCCTTTTTGTGTTGTGGACAGTAATACTGTGTCATCAGCATATCTAATCTCTGGCATTTCATAGCCTCCAAATTTTATGGCATCGTAATATTCTTTGTCTACATCTTCTCTAACATTCCTCATTATATTTTCAGTATACAAGTTAAATAAGTAAGGTGACAATATGCACCCCTGACGGACCCTTTGTATTATGTTAAACCAAGTTGTTGTTTCACCATTTATTCTTACTCCTGCCTGTTGGTCTAGATACAGCAGTGATATTAATTGTATCAAATTTGTTGGAAGTTCCATTTTTTCCCATTATTTCCCAAAGTTTCTGATGTTGTACACAATCAAATGCTTTTGAATAGTCTGTGAAAGATAAATATAAATTCACTTTAAGTTCTCTGCATTTCTCTATTATTACTGCTATATTGAATATATGAGCTCTTGTTCCTCGTCCGTGTCTTAAACCAGTTTCAATCATATTGATTTCTCCATTTTCTTATGAAGTCTACCCATTATGATTTTTAACAGAATTTTACTGGCATGACTAATCAGGACAACAGTTCTGTAATTTGTGCAGAATTTCAAGTATAACTTCCCGTAATATGTGTGTTAAAATTCTGTTATGTATATATAAAATACTCGGCATCAAGTGGAATGAATTCAAGAACAATGCAGAGATAAGACAGATGACTGAACAACAACCAGTCTCATGGGTGATCAGGAAAAGGAGATGGACATATGTTGGTCACTTGATGAGAAGAAATGATCAGAGAATCCCAAAACAAGCTATCAAGTGGAACACAACAGGCCGAAGAAAAAGGGGCAGACCGCGTGAAACTCTGAAGGGGACATTATTAAGAGAGGCCAAGCTAACAGGCATAAAATCCTTTGATGAGGTTGAAAGACTCGCCGAAGACAGGAAAAATTGGCGAACTACTTTACGAGCCCTATGTGACGTTTAACGGCACGGGAAGGATATAAGATATAATATATATATATATATATATATATATATATATATATATATATATATATATATATATATAAAGAACTTTGTTTTGTATGCTGAACAACCAAGTGAAAAAATTGTCCACATATGCACACATAAAAAAAAACCAAAACAAACAAACAAAAAACTCAATATTCTTTATATATTTTGAAAGAAGATGTACTTTTGAGAAGCTGATAACCATTGAAGAAATCAGAGTGAAGGAAGAACAGACAAGAACAATCAAAGAAGACCACCACCGGATATTTTTCTGAAGACAGATCGGAAAATAGGAAGATGTAAGATCTAATTAGAAATACAAAGTAACAGCAGATAGCGGGGGGGGGGGGGGGGGGGGAGTACAATCGGCCATGACCATCGGTACCATAGAGAGAGAGAGAGAGAGAAAAGAATAGAAAAGAAAAAAAAAGAAACGATAACAAAGTCACCACCAACTTCTGCTGCGTTCTGACAATCACTTTCTGGGCAGCTCTCGCAAAAGACACATGGCATATCTGCCCGAGCTCTTTTACTCTATGGTTATTCGGTACATAATGAATCTATATATGTTATACCTTTATATACATTATATAAACCTTTATACCTATATATGTTATACTTGATGTATTGTTCGTTGATATGTTGTCCAGGACGTATGATTGTGATATCATGGATACAATATATGATAATATGCAAGGTCTTGTAGTTTCTTTTGCGACTTTTTATTCTGTCTGTCCAAACTGTCTGTCTTTTTCGTCTTTGGGCGCCTGACGTCTTCGTGGTCACACCCACCAACAGAAGCTCGAGGCGGGAGCTTTCAAATCGCACAAGATACTGTCTCCTAGCATTGTCGTTCATTGTCACAAGTCGTGCGCCACGTCTATCACATTTTATAGTTCCGCCTTTAAAACTAGATCCACGCCTCCAACTGTCACGATCCGCCCACTTGCGTCATTTCACCGCAAACCGTACTAGACGGTCTTCAATAATCACGCCCGCGTTGAATATTGATTTTGGGCGGAGCTAGCGACGGGGACTTGTTTTTCCAGCCCCATTATTAGCCCGTCTCGCTGTCTGTCACCCCGCCGAGCACATAACAAGCCAGGTCATTTTTCTAAGGGGGCGAGTCTTTCAGTGGCTGAACTGGTTTTGATGTGGAGAGGTCCATCCAGGTCTGAAATTTCCTCTCAGACAAGACTAGCATTTTACTGGCAAATTATCAGTAATCACAAGAGTGGATGCAAACGGTGGACAGCTAGAACCAGCTGCTTTGGCCAGCCTATCTATCTATTCCGCTAGTTCGTGGTTACAATCGCAACCAACTTCAGGAAAACAACGACAGCAAAAATTAGGCTGTTGATGACTGCGTTCAACAGACGATCATAACAGCTTTGGCAAGGCGGACAAGGACGAGTCGGAGGGGGCTACTGTGCTTTCCACCACCCGACCTTGTTATTGACAGGGCCCTGTCTCATTAAACGGCCACTTATCGGGGCACGATATAATCTTTAATCTTATTCATGACGCCTTAACTCCACCCTGAGGATTAATTTCAGGGCGAAGGATTATCATTTGCCTAGTGGATTAAAGAACTACTAAGATTCCAGATAACCAGTGATCAGGATACTCTGAGGATACATTTTTTTTCCACTTATAATCTGTGAAGTAAGTGTAAATTTCCTGTGTAATCACATACATTTATTTACATACATATAGTTTAATACACAGTTTACTGCCCGCTGTATTTGCATCAATTCCTAGCTTACATTTCCGTGGATTATTCGTATATTGCATATGGTTCCTCTTATCAAATGGTTACTCTTTGTGATTATTATTGTTATTATTATTTTATTTCCGGTTAAAGCGGCACAGCAGCTGTGCCCAAATACTGAACTGCACAGCTGGATGTGTACATTTAAGTGTACAGCCGAGAAAACGAGGTAGACTTGTACATATCTTTGGGTCCGGATATCCTTAAGTCCGCGGTTTAATGAAGTGACATGAGACTGTCACAGTGGAATTCCTCGCGCCATCTTGAATAGCTTCCATCCGACTATTTCTAAAGTTTATCGGCGTGTGTGGGTAAACAGACAAAAGAAATGTCTTCCTTACCATTGCGTCATAATGCAGACTTTTTTTTTTCATTTCCTGCCTCATAAAGCAGATTTTTAGCTCGGTCTTAGATTCTGTTTTTTGGAGACGTGCCACACAAATAACATGAAATAACTGTATAATTAGATCAAGAGATCAACTGGTTCAGAACCAGACCAAATTTATCAAGAGCTACTGGTTCAGAAGTTTTGTTGTTGTTGTTGTTGTTGTTGCAGTTCATGTCCTGAATGCTGTGAAGCCAAGGATTTTACTCTCCGACACGGCCATGATGGTGGCATAAGACCAGTGCACTGGTTAAGCTGTTGTGGCTTTTCTTCTCTTCCAGGGAAGCACTAGATTCCTCTTTCACTTCAGCACGCTGAGGTGCTAGGGTACTCCTGCGCCCTCAGTGAGTTCTAAATTCCTTTCGAAATTGCAGGACTTTTGTCATGTATTGCTCATCCTTACATTCTTCTTCTTCTTCTTGAAGTGGAACTTCGAAACTGTTGTTTGCAGCCCCAGCAGCTGAAGGTATTCAAAAAGCAGGCTGGAATTAGATTACGGCGCCGTGCTCGGAGACGCGAAGTAGACCGTGAAAAAGAGTATCTTTGCAGGCTCCTCTACCCGAAGAGCACTGCGAGCCCTGCTCCAACAGAAAGGATAAGCCTGCTACTGGTAGCACAATCTGACATTCAAAATAGGGTCTTGACTACCTCTAATTTGCTGCGTTGATAACCACCACTCTGGCACGTGGAGTACAACAATATATCAGATATGTGGAGTACAACAATATATCAGATATGTGGAGTACAACAATATATCAGATATGTGGATTACAACAATACATCAGATATGTGGAGTACAGCAATATGTCAGATATGTGGAGTACAACAAAGAAAGATGAACAACAATTGCAGATCTTTGAGAACAATATCCTAAGAAGAATAGTTTGGCCCACAACAGTGGAGAATGGACAGCTGGAAAGAACACTGAACTGAACAGCTTATTTAAATCCTAACAAATCATAAATGCCTTGAGACTGAACAGACTACGCTTTCTGGGCCATGTAGAAAGTATGAAAGAAAGCTGACACACGAAAACTATGTATGCACAAGAGATGAAGGAAGCAAGACGAAGGGGGAGGGGGGGGGGGCGGGGTAGACCAAGACAGAGATGGAAAGACAACATAGGAGAGAATATAAAGAAACTGGTGTCACCAACTGGAGAGAGAAGACTATGAATGGAGAGGAATGGAAGCGAACTTTATCTGCAGCAATGAGCTTCAGTGGCTCGGAAAGCTGAAGTATACGAGCGGTGATTGATAAGTTCTCGGTCTAAGGTACAACGAATTATTTGTGGACAAGTTTTTGGGGTTATTTCTCAACATAGTCCACTTGCAAGTTTATGCACTTTGTCCAGCGATCCTGGAGCAAATGGATCCCTTCTTTGTAAAAGTCAGCATCTTGTGCCAGTAGAAAGTGGTCTACAGCATGAATGACACCATCATCTGAAGCAAATGTGCGACCACTGAGCTCCTTTTTGAGTTTGGTTAAAAAAAGGTAATAGTCCGAAGAATCTGGAGAATAAGGAGGATGTTCAAGAAGCTGGAAGCCGCATTCATGAATGGCAGCCATTGCCACCGCCGACTTGTGAACTGAAGCATTGTCTTGATGAAAAATTACTCCTCTCGTCAATTTCCCTCGACGCTTTTCCTTCAGTTTGACCCCCAGTTGCTTCACAAGATTAGCGTAATAGTCCCCGGTGACCGTTCTGCTCTTTTGAAGATAGTCTACCAATAACACACCTTCTGAATCTCTAAAGATGGAAGCCATCACTTTTGCCTACAGACAGAACCACTCTTGCTTTCTTTGGAGGTGGGGATCCATGATGTTTCAACTGCTTTGACTGTTCTTTGGTTTCTGGTTGAAAATGATGAACCCAAGTCTCATCCATAGTCACAAATTGCTGAAGAATCTTTCCAGGATCTGCAGAAAATTGGCCAAGATTGTCTCTTGACATGTTGAGATGCTGTCGCTTGTGATCAGCTCCAAGAAGTTTCGGGACCCATCGAGCAGAGACCTTGTCATTTGAAGATCATTGTGAATAATGGCATGAACACGTTCTTGGGATATGCCCAACTCAGCAGCAATGTACCGCTCAGCTAGTCGTCGATCCTCCATTATCATGTGATGGATTCTGCCGGTGGTTACCGTTCTTGGTCTTCCTGGACGGGGATCATCTTTCAGATTCTCCCTCTCCATGTTTGAATTGAGCTGCCCATTTCTTCACTGTGATGTAAGAAGGGGCACTCTCCCCTAGAATCTCTACCATATCACCTTCGATGATAAGCCCTTGATGCAGATGTAGCGAATGACTGCTCGATGAGAAATTTTATACATGTTCTCACTTTCTGCCACCCCTTACTAGTTCAGTATCCTGTTAAAAAAATGGTTTGCAGTTAAGTTCTTGAAACCTGGTGTTTAATCTTGCATTAACCTGGTCTACAAATGCACATAGTATCTGTTTCATGTATTTGTACCTTAGGCCGACAACTTATCAATCACCCCTCATACTTATATATATATATATATATATATCCACCAGCGTACTCGATACTCATTTGTTGATTGTTCTGTGCTATACTTCCTAGTGCTCTGCTTTCTGTGGTCCTTTTTCCATGCTATGTTGTTGGTGGTCCTGTATTATTTCTTGATTTTTCTGTGCTATGCTGCCTGTTGCCTTGCATTATTTCTTGATTTTTTTTTTTTTACGCTATGTTGTATCTTGCCTTGCATTATTTCTTGATTTTACTGTGCTATGTTGTCTGTTGCTTTTTATTTTTTTTCTTCCCTTGTTATGCTGTCTTGCTGTTCTCTAGTACACCACCCCCACTCCCAACTTCTTTACTTCTTTTGTCAATTTTTTTTTCATTGACTTCGTCTGCCACCAAAATTTTTCAATTCTTCTTCTTTAAACAAGACCCTAAAAATAAAACCACTTTATTTATTTATATATTTCCACCACGCGAGTACCCTCTCTTTGAACACAGCCAAACAAATGAACTTCCTTAGTTTCATGTATAATTTTCTCCGATGACTTAACATCTGTGAATTATATTTATCTTCATGTTAGTTCATTTTCCCATCATAAATTTCCCTAGAATATAATCTTTAGCTTGGACTGTTCGGTTCTGTTCCTTGGATGTTCTTCATCAGCGACAAATTACTGGACAGGATTTTAAAAATTATGTGCAGGCACGCATCTTCTTTGTACGGCCGGCCGATTTACGGCCGTTCGTACTTTCGGCTTACTTATAACACAGTATGTAGTTTATGTATATGCACGTTGATGTTATATACATTTTTGTATGGCAATGAAATGTTATTACGGCGTGCTTCTTTATATAAAAGTAACAGAGCTTCTTTATGGAAAGTAACAGAGCTTCTTTATATAAAAGTAACAGAGCTTCTTTATATAAAGTAACAGAGCTTCTTTATATAAAAGTAACAGAGCTTCTTTATATAAAGTAACAGAGCTTCTTTATATAAAAGTAACAGAGCTTCTTTATATAAAAGTAACAGAGCTTCTTTATATAAAGTAACAGAGCTTCTTTATATAAAGTAACAGAGCTTCTTTATATAAAAGTAACAGAGCTTCTTTATGGAAAGTAACAGAGCTTCTTTATATAAAGTAACAGAGCTTCTTTATATAAAAGTAACAGAGCTTCTTTATGGAAAGTAACAGAGCTTCTTTATATAAAAGTAACAGAGCTTCTTTATATAAAAGTAACAGAGCTTCTTTATATAAAAGTAACAGAGCTTCTTTATATAAAAGTAACAGAGCTTCTTTATATAAAAGTAACAGAGCTTGTTTATATAAAAGTAACAGAGCTTCTTTATGGAAAGTAACAAAGTACGGTAATGTATGATTAGACGTGGAAAAAAGTATAAACAAAGCATTTTTAGATATGAGAGAAAGAAAAAAAAAGGCGGTAGGACGAGCAACCGGCTAGTCACGAGAGAGCAGCGCCTTAATGACCCCCCCCCCCGCCCTTTTTTGTGCTCTGTTACTTTTACTGTGAGCAAAAGCCTTCTTCTTGTTTCCTGTTTGTAAAAAATGTTGCTTCTCTGTGTAATATGTTTTGATTTGTATTTTATGTTTTCCACACAGTTACTGTGCCGATATGTAATATGTTGGTGTTTTAAAGTGATGGTAGACACGTCTATTCATCGTGTAACTTATTATAGAAGTGAACTATACTTAATATCTGATAACCGCATATAACGACCAACATACATACAACATACAGATCGGCGTAAGTCCTTGATGGCAGGTCTGATGATGCCCTGACGGCAGGAAGGACAGAATGTTAGACGGGCCTGCGTGCCCAATTCTTAACCCTTTGAAACTAAAGTTCGTTCATTCGTGCCAGTTACGCCGTAAGTTGGTGCACGAGCTTATTAGTTCGACAGATTTAAGTTTTAGCTGCACAGTTGAAAGATCTCTGCCTTAATTCTATCCTGGCCCATTTCTTTCGTCCTAATCCCGCGCGTGTCCACAGCTGTACATCAGTCAGTCAGTCAGTCAGTCATTTGCATGTCCCTTGCGGAACTTTGCCTCCCTAACAACTCTCCGTTGGCCTCTCGCTGATGCATCCATTTGCAGATTATCAACAATGTCTTGCAGCCATCTTCGCCTTGGTCTTCCTCTCTTTCTTTTTCCTATTATGTACTCTTCCAAGACTGTCTTCTCTAAATTATCACGACGTTTAATGTGTCCAAAATATTTAAGTTTTCTCTGTTTAATCTTCCTTACTAGCCAACCTTCTTCACTATTAAGTTCTTGTAGTATGGATATACTGTGCATCCCGTAGAAGTCTTAAATCTATGATCTGTTCATTTCACATAAAGAATAACAGGATTGAAGGGACGGCAGCCATTTGTCTTGTCTGGGGAATAGTAAATGAGGGAGCTATCAAGATCAATTTTAAACAGACTATATATATGTACACACGCACATACATATGTATATAGTCGTGCTGGAGTTAAATCATCATCACCTTCTTCTTCTTTTTCAATCTCACCAGAACTGCGAGTTGATGTTCTTTGCAGCTGGTGCGGTGAAGATGTTGAGACACAGAATCGTGTCGCTTTGGGAGTTTGTTATAGAAGCTTTTTTTTTTTTTCAGAGCCTGAGTGCGGCTAAAAAAACAAGGGGTCTCCACAACTGCTTTAGCAGACTCCACCGCCATGGGAACTACAGCGATCACAGCTCCGTTAGCCAGGCTAGGCCTGTTATTGGGGGGTAACAGATGGAGAGGTGGGACAGGGTCTTGATCAGCTATGGTTCGCCAGTCCTGAAGATAGCATGTCAGCTATGGATCGGTGATTGCCAGAACGGACAGCATCTTAGCTCCCGTGTGTGAGCAAGAACATATGAGGCTACAAAATGCTGACACTGTTTTATTCACATTAAAGGAAAAGGATAACGAATGTATATTTATGTAAAGAATAATTGCCTGTATTCACTCATTACACGGCACATTGTTTAAACGTGTGCTATAATGCATCTCTGCCTCGGCGGCTCTTAACTTTTTCTTGGCCGTGGACCCCCTTTCCAGCCTGACAACCGCTGTGAACCCCTCGCTAGACATAAACCAATAAACAGATCCCATATAATGCTAAGATTAAAAAAAAATTTTTTTTTAACTCAAGGCAATCCATTTCTGGTTCCAAAGTGGTACAGAAGCAGACGGCTAGAGAAACTTCTATAAGGTCAGGTGAATATCCCTAAAAATAAAGCTTAGACTGTTCAATACAAACGTCAAATCGGTCTTTTTGTATGGATCAGAAACATGGACAGCATCAGCTAAAAGTACCAAGAGACCGCAGACCTTTGTTAACACCAGCCTAAGGAAGATCCTTCAGATTAGATGGTGAGATACCATCAGCAATGAAGAGCTATGGCAGAAAACGAACCAGTCCGCAGTGAAAGACACCGGAGATGGACAGGACAAACACTTTGGTAAGCCTACCACAGACAAGCTCTCACCCGGAATTCCCAGGGAAAGAAGAAACAAGGAAGACACAGAAACACCTGGCGAATGAGTCTTGAAACAGAGACCAAAAGGGTTGACTATAACTGGAGACAAATAGAAGAAATAACTAAAGATAGAAATAAATGGAGAATCCTTGTTGATGGCCTTTGTCCCAGACAGGGGTAGAGAAGACGAAGAAGGAAAGGAATCTATTTTTAGTCCATGGACCTTTCAAAATCCTTTCGTGGTCCCCCTGGGGGTTACAGGAACCCCAGTTTAAGAACCATTGCTCTGTTTTGAGCGATCTTAACGATGTCTAGAGAGTCTTTCCTCTGCTGCATCATTTTGTTGCACTGTTCAGATAGTTATTTCCCTCTTTCTTATTTGGCTATGAGTTTTCCAGTTATAGTCTTCTTCGTCAAATTCCCTCCTTTCATGATGTGCTTGTGGAATTTTTAAGTTTTTATTTTTAAAAGAATTTTTTTTGTATTATACTTTTTCAGAAATTTGGTTTACTATTTTGTTGGGGGTTTTTTTTTTTTTGAGAGGGGGAGGGGAGAAGGTTCGTCAGAATCTTTGAGGTATTGAGGCGGGAGCGTGATCCAAAAATATTTGAGAAAAACTCCAAAATACGGGTACATAATCATCAAACAGCGGATTACTGTCTCAGAACTGATTAAAGCCAGCACATAAAAGTTAGTGAGGAAAAGAAGCACCCATACTTCCGGAGTGGCGACGCTTGTCCTGAGCTCGGCAAAGAGGAGCCAGGACTCTATGAGCACGCCAGAAAGGAGCCAGGACTCTATGAGCTCGCCAGAGAGGAGCCAGGACTCCATGAACTCGGCAGAGAGGAGCCAGACTCGGCGCCGGCCATAACAGACCGAGACATCACAGGTGTAACAAGCTGACGACAGACCAACTGATGAGTGCAATCTGTGACGTTGGAGGAGGAAAAAACATTCCAGAATCTGATGTACTATCTCCCTGTAACTGCGAGCTGCTGTTCTTTGCAGCCGATGCCGTGAAGGTGTTGAGGCACAACATCGTATCGGCGTGGGAGCGGGTTATGGCAGCTGTTTTTTTCGGTCCCGGAGTACAGCTAAAAAGCAGGGGGTGTGCAATGGTTCTTTAGCAGACTCCACCACCGTGGGGACTATGGTGATCCCTGCCCTCTAGCCAGGCTAGGCCGGCTACTAAGGGTACCAACGGAGAGGTAGGACAGGGTTTTGGGTCGGCTATGGGTCACTAACCCTGACGCTAGCATATCAGCTATGGGTCGCTAACCCTGACGCTAGCATATCAGCTATGGGTCGCTAACCCTGACGCTAGCATATCAGCTATGGGTCGCTAACCCTGACGCTAGCATATCAGCTATGGGTCGCTAACCCTGACGCTAGCATATCAGCTGTGGTTCACTGACTGCCTGATCGGACAGCGTCTTCATTTCTTAAATCTGTTGTAAGAATGTCCTGCGTACGAGGATCGAAGATGGCACATGTGTCCATCCCCAGCTTTAAGTCTAACCTGTACCGTGTCATTGACATCCTACATACTCCACAGACATCGTCAGATGTCGTCACAGAATGTTCCAAGAAGAAGAAGATACGCATATGTCCAGTGAAGTTAACAAGGGACTGTTGTCTAAAGAAAGAAAATCTGATGACCAAGATCATGGTATCTGACTTCTGTGTTAAGGAAACTGCCCCTAAAAAAAGCGAAGAAGAATCCGCCTTGCGAATTGAGACATATCAGAGTATCAGTCAGTCAGTCATTTGCATGTGCCTTGCAGAACTTTGCCTCCCTAAGAGCTCTCCTATAGGGCTTTCGGTTGTAAGCAAGATGCCTTGCTGCTGATGTATCATCCATTTGCAGATTATCAATGATGTCTTGTAGCCATCTTGGCCTTGGTCTTCCTCTCTTTCTTTTTCCCATTATGTATCATTCCAAGGGTATATCAGAGTATACTGCGGAAAAAACGGCTGTCAGTGTATGAAGAGAAAAAAAAATTGTCACGTAAAAATCAACCTCATATATATTAGGGAACGCCTGAGCTGAAGTTAGGAAAATAATGCCAAAAAAAAAAAACACACACACAACACATACACACACAGGCACACACACATATTTCAGGCACTGGGAATGATTAAGAAACAAATGATAACAGAATATAACATTCCAGACACTGAGAATAAGAATAATTAAAAATAAACAAGCGAGGATCGTTAGTTTATAATAAAAAGGTAAAGGTAAAGGTAATCCTGTCATGCCTTAGATATTTGCCAATATTTTCCTTGACCTGTCAGCACACTAGAGGATGATATGGTCAGTATCATGCCTGGCCGCCTTTCCTTCGCCAACTCCAGAAGAAGTCGGGTACCCATTTCTACAACTGGGTGACTGGGGTGCCTCCGGCCGGATTCTAACCCCCGACCTTCGCCATGAGAGACCAGTGCACTAACCACTCCGCCATTCAGCAGGATATTATAAATTAACTCCTTGAAGATACGTCCCTCGCTGATGTGAGCAGGTGCCTTTTATAGTGGTACAGCATTGTTGGATCCCTTCGCATGTGCAAAGTGTTTGTCAAAATTGTATAAACTCTATTTCTATACAAGTCCCTTTTTTTCTGAGATCAATCCTGATACTGATCCATTGACCTTTTCGCCGTCATGGCTTGCATAGCTTCTACATCGTGTTCATTTATTTACCAGATTGGCTTTCCAGAAGGAAGGTCGACATTTTCTCGACCCTCTTCCAAAGCTATGTGCCACTTAAATTCCTTATTCCTCGATAGAGTTTCATCTCCGTAAGCTTCGGTGAAATTTTCAAATTTCTCGATGGTAGATTTCTCGAGTTCCATGCAAAAAAAAAAAAAAAACGTTGATAGCGTACCACTGTTCGATATTTCGGTCCATTGCAGACGTAACGAGGTATCAAAGCTCGACCTTAACCTAAACTGCAGTAGCGCGGGAATGACTTGACTGATATGATTGAAAATAGCCTGGGCATGCACCTTGGGATCTCCACCAACGCGCCGGTATCCACCAATGACGTGTTACATTGCATATTTGTTCATAGGAAAATCAGTACTCGAACTTTCGGGACGTATCGTGCTTATATGACTTTAAACAATTAAGTGAAACATAACTGAGATTAAATATTCTTTGAATGTATGTATACAGAAGCAGTAGCATATGGAAAGCTGAACTTTCTGTTAAGTTGAACAGGCCTAAGGGGCCCGGCCTAAAAGAAAAAGGGGCCCGGCCTAAAAGAAAAAGGGGCCTGGCCTAAAAGAAAAAGGGGCCTGGCCTAAAAGAAAAAGGGGCCCGGCGTCAAGGAAAGAAAAAGAAAACAACTCTGCATATACCATCACTTACGCATGCGAAAGCTGAGAAACAACTAAAGAAAAAGGCAACAAATTAGACTCATAAGAAAAATACTCGGTATAAAGTGGAACGAATTCAAGAAGAAAGCAGAGATAAGCGAACAAGGTTTCATAGGTGATTAGAAAAAGGAGATGGACATAAGTCGATCACGCGATGAGAAGAAACAGTCAGAGAATCCCAAAACAAGCTATCAAGTAGAACACAACAGGCCAATGAAAAAAAAGAGGTCGAACACGTGAAACTCTAAAGAGGACATTGTTAAGATAAACCGAATTAGTAGGCATAAAATCCCTTGATGGGGCTGAAAAGCTCACCGAAAACAAACAAACAAACAAAAAAAAAAAAATCGAACTATCAAGCGAGCCCTATGTGACGTTTAACAGCACGTGAAGGATGTCGGATGTAAGAAGATATACAGATCACTGTTTTATGAACTCCTTATCAGGAGATACACATTATAGGTTAGAGTGATCCTGACCGTTATTAAGTTTAGCCTAGGGGCCTCGCTGATGGTGGTTAATTTGTCACAGAATACAGTATGTGGGCATATATGTTTGCATGTTTTTGTTTTGGCGGCTTGGAATAGGGAAGGGGGAGGGTGTGTCAAACATGTGAGAATTAGCATGAAATATATAACAAAATAATAACAAAATATGTGGAAACTGTGTGGGAAAACATGATAAAAATAAATATTACGAAATGTAATAGAATCGATAAAGGCGTAATAAACATGTATATTTTAGAAAAATGGGTTAATAGTAAATGGTAAATGGTAAACTCTGCATTACAAAACCAAGACTGGATTCTAATTTTGTTACGAAAAAAAAAACATATAACAATATGTGACGAAGATAAAATGTGAACTTGTGAATAATGGTAGAGAGAGAGAGAGAGAGAGAGAGAGAGAGAGAGAGAGAGAGAGCAATATGTAGTGATAGCGGTGGCGATGGTGGTGGTATTAGTAGCGGTGATAGTGGTTGTGGTTATGATGATGATAATAGTGGTGATGATGATGGTGATGATAGGGTTGGTATTTGTGGTGGTGACAATGGTGGTGATAATAGCGGTAGTAAGAGTGATGGTGATTGTGGTGATATCAGTGGTGGTATTAATGGTAGTAGTAACAGTGGTGGTGATTGTGGTGATATTAGTGGTGGTATTAATGGTAGTAGTAACAGTAGTGGTGATTGTGGTGATATTAGTGGTGGTATTAATGGTAGTAGTAACAGTGGTGGTGATTGTGGTGATATTAGTGGTGGTATTAATGGTAGTAGTAACAGTGGTGGTGATTGTGGTGATATTAGTGGTGGTATTAATGGTAGTAATAACAGTGGTGGTGATTGTGGTGATATTAGTGGTGGTATTAATGGTAGTAATAACAGTGGTGGTGATTGTGGTGATATTAGTGGTGGTATTAATGGTAGTAATAACAGTGGTGGTGATTGTGGTGATATTAGTGGTGGTATTAATGGTAGTAATAACAGTGGTGGTGATTGAGATGGTAACAGCGGCGGCAAAGGTGTGGTAGCGATAGTGCTGGTAAAAGTGATGCTAACAGTGATGGTAATAACAGTCGCTCTAGTAGCAGTGGTGGTAATAGCAGTCGTTCTAATAGCAGTGGTGGTAATAACAGTGGTAGTAATAACAGTGGTGGTAAGAGCAGTGGTGGTAATAGCAGTGGTGGTAATAGCAGTGGTGGTAATAACAGTGGTAGTAATAACAGTGGTGATAAGAGCAGTGGTGGTAATAGCAGTGGTGGTAATAGCAGTGGTGGTAATAACAGTGGTAGTAATAGCAGTGGTGGTAATAGCAGTGGTGGCAGTAGCAGTGGTGATAATAACAGTAGTGGCAATAGCAGTGGAAGTAATAGCAGTGGTGGCAGTAGCAGTGGTGATAATAACAGTAGTGGCAATAGCAGTGGAAGTAATAGCAGTGGTGACAGTAGCAGTGGTGATAATAGCAGTGGAAGTAATAGCAGTGGTGGCAGTAGCAGTGATGAGAATAGCAGTGGAAGTAATAGCAGTGGTGGCAGTAGCAGTGGTGATAATAGCAGTGGTGGCAGTAGCAGTGATGACAATAGCAATGGAAGTAATAGCCGTGGTGGCAGTAGCAGTGGTGACAATAACAGTGGTGATAATAACAGTGGATGTAATAACAGTGGTGGCAATAGCACCAGTGATAATAACAGTGCTGGTAATAATAGTGGTGGTAATAACAGTGGTGGTAATAACAGTGCTGGTAATAACACTGGTGGTAATAGCAATAGTGATAATAACAGAGGCGGTAATAACAGCGGTGGTAACAGCGTTCGAGCAAGCCATCTCCTGCCATGAGACTTGGTGGTCGAGTTGATAAACATTAGTCCCCACACATTGCCTGCTACTCCTACTAAAGACCAGGATTCAGTCCCGGTTATTTACTTATATATATCTTATATCTTATATCCTTCCCGTGCCGTTAGACGTCACATAGGGCTCGTAAAGTAGTTCGCCAATTTTGCTATTTACTTACTGTTGTGTTTTCTCTGGCCATTAAAGTGCTCTGTACGCAGATCTTTTAGAATAATCGTTCATACTTTGCTGTAATAGTTAGCCGCGTGCAAGTCATATAATTTCCTAGCTAATTTCCAAGAAATGAAACGCTTGTCATAGTTGCTTTCGTTTTACAATACGACCTGTTCTGACTTTTGGGGACACTGTGATTCGACATTTATTTTTAGTCGTTTAATTGTTATATTCTGCTGTTTCTGCCCCTATTCTCAGTCTATGTATTGTTAAAAATCTGTTGTTTCTTACTCATTCTGAGTATGGAATGTTATATTCTGCTGTTTGTTACTCACTCTCACTGCATGGAAAATTCTACTGTTTCTTTCTCATTCTCAGTGCACGGAATATTAGATTCTGCTGCTTCTTTCTCATTCTGAGTATATGGAGTGCTATATTTTGCTATTTCTAACTCATTCACAGTGTAAGAAATGTAGTATATTCTGCTGTTTCTTATTCTCAGTGCCTGAAATGCTATATTCTGCTGTTTCATACTCATTCTTAGTGCACGAAATATTATTTTCTGTATCTTAATCTTTCGCGGTGAATGAAGTGCTATATTCTGCTGTTTCTTACTCCTTCTCAGTGTATGGGATTTGATTTATGGCTCTGGATAAATCTGTTTAGACGTATGTCTGTTTAAAATAGCATGCATATTGGGGATACAATGCTAGGTCCGTATTTCCAAGATCATCGGCACATGATAGTGTGAGGTGGTCAGTGCCATGTCTGGTCCCATTTACCTTCCCAGATTTCTCTGTTACCCAATTTTAGAGATTAGATGGGCCCCGTGGTTTTTTTTTTTTTTTTGGCGTGGTTATACCAGAAGCTTGAACCCGATACTGCTGGATTAGTGGCCCGAGCAGCTAACCACTCAGCCAACCAGACCGTCAATCAGTCAGTCATTTGCATATCCCTTTGCCTCACTGTCAGCTCTCCTATCGGTTGGAAGCAAGATGCCCCGCTGCTGATGTATCCATTTGCAGATTATTAACAGTAACCATCAAAACACTTAAAACAGAAAACCAGCACCCACCACACAAAATAACTTTTTCGCAGACTGCAGGACACTTCTGGAATCTCTAAAAAATAACAAACAACCCACAGGCAAACATACAGGAAATCACAACAGAACTGAAGCACCTTACACTGTCAACAACCGTGACCCTACAATGGGTACCATCCCACTGTGGAATAGCTGCTAATGAAGTAGCCGACAGCCTATCCATAGCTGACAGCAATCAAGATCAAACCAATCATCGAGTAAACTACCAAGAAGCGAGAGCTATAATTCGTAACCAGCGCAGATCTGAATGGAAAAAGAAAATGAAATGCAACAACAAACCAGATCCAATACACCAGCTACAAAGACATCGGCGAACCATCCTCTTCCGCCTAAGGACAGGCCACTGCAGACTACTAAGCCACCTATATCGACTTAAAATGTCTCACACAGACGAGTGTCCATGTGGCAGTGGAGTCCAGACTCCAGAACATATCCTACAAGAGACATGGCCAGAAGACACAAGCTTGGGGCAAAAGCTTTGGGGGGCTCCTATCAGGATCTGGAGGGGACTGCGGGCTTAGCCATGTCGACAGGGATCAGGATCTGAAGCGACAAACAACCTCGAACGCAGAAGAAGAAGATAACAATAATCAGACCCTACGGGATTAAATAATTCATGGAATCATAGATTCAAACGATATATGTATAATTACTGCAGCAAAATCTAGGGAGGCTGATACGACAATGATAGAAGCTTTGTTTGGGAACTAGGGATATAAATTTTTTTTTAAAGCCAAACAAATGTACAGTAGTTTCTTCCGCATCCGCGGTTATTTCGTTTCAGAGCTTCAGACAGATATGTAAAACTGCGAAAAATACCGAATCTATTTAATCTACTTTTTAAAATATACATACATAGTTGTGACACTTTTCAGCATGAAAATTACCTACAACAACAAAAATAATTAATAAAAAAAAGAATAATGTACTTATGAAAAGACAGCACGATAATAGATAGATAGATAGATAGATAGATAGATAGATAGATAGATAGATAGATAGATCTGCCATATTTACATGCGTACTCGCTCAGGTAGATTTAAGAATGCACATATGTAGATGTGCTCCCTCCTCCCTCACTCACTCACTCACTCACATATATCAAGATGGCTGTCTGGCAATCAGCGGCGTATGGTTGGCATGGCTGGCCTCAGGGTTGGCGACTCTGTCTCACCTCTCCGTTGCCCCCCCCCCTCCCAGTAACAGGCCTAGCTTGGCTACCAGGTCAGTGATATGCATAGTCCCCATGGTGGTGGAGTCTGCTAAAGAAGTATTGCACACACCCCCCCGCCCCCCTGCTTTTTTCAGCTACACTCAAGGTCAGAAAAAAAATAGCTGCCATGACCCGCTCCCAAACCGACACGATTCTCTGCCTCGTCTTCTCTATCGCATGGGCTGCAAAAAAAAAAAAAAGCAAATAATGAAAAAAAAAAAAGCTCGTAGTTCCAGTGAGAAAAGAAGAAGTAAGGAAGAAAGAGAGAACTGTCTTATGTTTTTCTGTTATCTTGTTAGTCGGGTATCGAACCCAGCTTCACCAGTCTTAGAAACCGCGTGGCCATCGATTCGATCCCTGATCTCTGCGCTACTATTCCCTTTTTGTTGTTCAAGTCTAAATGATGCTTGTTCGCGCTAGACTATACCGCAGTGCGATATATCATATCTCTGGTGTATGATTTATCTTTTGTAATCTATACATTATTTTTCTTTTGCGTAGTGTATAATTTACATTTAGTAGAAGATCGTTACTGTTTTGTTTTTTTTCCCCACAGTCAACAGTTTTCGATTCAGAATCTATCATTTATATTTACGTACGGTCGCGTGTTTATGAAAATCGTATTTATCTTTTAAGATTTAGACATTTCATCAAGCTTCTAAAATGTTTTTAACTTTCTCATGTCTAAAATATTTCTTTCACAATATTTCTTTTAGATCTTTTTAAAGTACCCCAGTTCTTGTTTTCTTTAGAGGATTTATCAGAGCGAGCTAAAAAATAAGCTGTGATTTTTTTTCTTTCTTTCCATCTTTTTTTGGCCTCTTTCTTTCGTTTCTTTCTTTCTTTCTTTCTTTCTTTCTATTATTCTTTACTTATTTCTTTCGTTTTTTTCTTTCTACTATTCTCTTTTACTTTCTTTTTTTCCTTCTACCTTTCTTTCTTTCTTATTCTTTCTTTCTTTCTTCCCAAATTCTTCATAATTTGAACTCGTAATGTAAGTATCCATTCTTGGTTCATGATGCTGCAGTTTAACAGCAGAAGGAAGAAGAAGACGAAGAAACCGTTTCATCTTTTCTATTTTTTGCTTTCTAATCATCTGCCTTTGTTTCATTTTCTGCCCACTGCAGAATTTCTGAGGAAATCATAGCCTTAGGCATGTTCTATGAGAAAGTTGGGGGGGGGGGGGGGTTGTAGTTTCAACTACTGGACTGCTCAAGGACCCATAGAGTTTTCCCTATTTTAAGAGAACTTAAGATGAAAAAAAAACAAAAGAAAAGGAAAAGGTGTCCGCAACATGTCGGCTCCATCATTGTCACTACCTGAAATGTTGTAGCGTCAGTAAAAACATTACCTCTGTCATATAACACCCCCATCATGTGTCAGCGTAGTTATGTATGTAGACCATTGCCTTCACATGATCTACTGCTGTCCAACATTCAAGATAGTTTGTCCGTCCCCACCCATTCCACTGCTTTTTTAGAATAACTCCCCCCCCCCCAACCCCACCCCTTTTTGCTATCTGAGCATTTGCAAATTATCGTAATTTTCCTGCTTAATTCCTGTTATTACAACTGTACACATGAATTTTTGTTGCTTAATTCACGTAAATACCAGCTGACCAGTTGAATGTTCCTGCTTACCCCCACCCCCTCCCTTTTCCTGTAAATACAACTGTCCAAATGAATTTTCATGCTTAATTCATGTAAAAGCTGATTTTCACGAGAATTTCCATAGTAAATTCCTGTGAAAAGCTGACTCTCACGAGAATTTTCATACCTGATTCCCATAAATGCTGACTGTCAAGGGAATTTTCTTATGTGATTTCTGTAAAAGCTGATTCTCATGAGAATTTTCATAGCTGATTCCTTTAAACGATGATCCCCACGGAAAGCCTATTAATTTTGTCCTGGTTAAGAATCCATGACTGGAAGTTTCGAAAGGGGGGTGGGGGATACTTTCATGAAAAAGTCATTAAAAATTAATGTGATCCCCTTACCGCAGTGATGATGCTTCACATGTGAAAGCTATTCTCTTCGGCCTGAACTACAGATGGGAAGATAGAGACACAGCGATAATTTTTAGAACAGGTCAGCACTTGTCGTAAGTTATCCCTTTTGAAACCATTGTGTTTCTGTATTTTGAGTGTCTGACTCGGTATTGTTACAGACTCGTTGCTAAATGTAACTCTTTGATTTCAGTAACTCTTTGTACCTGTAACACTTTATATAATCTTCACAAACTGCCGTGCCGAGATTAACCAAAGAGCTTGCTTCTGTAATTTGTGCCGTTTTTATTGTCGTCAAATTTGCCTAATTTTTCTGTTCTCTTCCCGAGCCTTGTTGTCAATATCATCATCATCATCATCTTCTTCTTCTTCTTCTTCTTCTTAATAGTACCTGTGCAAAGCCAGAGCCTTGTAGTTGTGTCTCAGCTTTTCTGTGGGCGCAGTTTTGAAGGTGCTCTAAAGTTTGAAGTATCCGGGTTACGTGCATAAATTTCACTAATTATAGTACCATAATTACGTAATACTGTGTAAATGAATGAGCTATTAATCAAAGTTTTATAATATTTTATTCTTATCTACTTTCGGTTATTAGTTATTAAACATGTATCCGGCCCGCCGTCCATTAACAGAGGTTCCGACATCTGGCCCTTTTGTAGAAAAAAACTTGCTGAACAAATCATTCCTATCAAAGGAAAAAAAAAAGCAATGGTTATGTCTCTTTTGGTTCTCATGCTATTGATAGAGAGTTTCATATCCCTGCTCGAACACTTCACGCCTGTACAGCATGTAAGCACCATATGAAACAATTATCTTTGTTTTTCTTTTTCAGCTGTTTTCACTGTCTAATCCACAATATAACTGGATATAACTTTACAGTATCCACTAGTCTCAATGTCTGTATGTCTGCTTGAAAATCCTGAGAAGGCAGTCTCCGTTTGAATTCTGGGTTAGGTTCCAGACCAGTGTTTCTCAAACCGGGTTTCCTCTGTGGATCTCATGGGTTTCGGCCAGAGATGGTGACTGAAAAATTGCCCCTTGACGCTTCTCTTGGAACACATATGGTCCCGCTGACCCTTAATTGAGAAACCTTGACCCCACCACCCACCCCCTCCCCAGATCAAATTTCTCTAATAATTTTCTAAACTTAGCACCCCAGGCTGAAGAAAAGAAAAGAAAAGAGAGTTTTTTTTTTTTTTACATACACTTAATGGAGCTTTCCCTTGGAGTTTTCAACATGTATGAACATGGAAGAAAGAAATTAATTTCTAGAAAGGTAAGTTAGACTTAGCTACACGACTTTGTTGTTGCCTAAGACAGGTTGATTAAAAGGTCATTTATTAGTTCTACAGAAGAAGACGAAAAAACATTGTACTCGTGTACAAGCCGTACCAGATGAACATTTTATTATTTATTATTCTTCATTTCGGCGGCCTGTACTGGATCTTGTCTTGTCTTGTCTTGTCTTGTCCTGTGCTATCTCCATGTAACTGCAAGCTGGTATTCTTTGCAGCCGATGCTGTGGAGATGTTGAGGTACACCATCGTATCGGCGTGGGAGCGGGTTATTGCAGCTACTTTTTCAGTCCCGGAGTACAGCTAAAAACCGGACGGGGGGAGGGGGGGAGTGTGCAATTCTTCTTTAGCAGACTCCACCACCATGGGGACTATGGCAATACTTGCCCCGTTAGCCAGGATAGACCTGTTACGGGGGGGGGGGGGGAATACAAACGGAGAAATGGGACAGGGTTTTGGTCAGCCATGGGTCGCTGATTGCCTCATCGGACAGACGTCTTCAGCCTTGTCCCTACTGGATATACTAACAGGTTTTTGCTGGATACACTAGTGACTTTATTAGAACTGGTTTATGCATATACATTTATATATATATATCTATATATATATACATATTTATATATATATACATATATATTTGAAGGGGTAGGGGGCCTAGGTTACAGCTGGAAGGAAAGCGGGGGGGGGGGGGGGGGTAAGTCGCGAAAAATGAGCGGCAGTAGATGTTTTAATTCCAAGGTTTCCTATGGGGCTGAAAGGTTGAGAAATGCTAGGCTAGACGACTCGTTCTCAAACTTTTACAAACTTCGGCACACTTGACAAATGCAAATTTCTGTCGCGGGACAGCTCTGTTTTATATTAATCATAAATTTATGGTTTTGTGTGTGTGTGTGTGTGTGTGTGTGTGACTGTTTACATTAAACTAAGCGAGGATAATTTCAGGGAAATGACTTTTACAACCACAATGAGACGGGGAATATAGCTGGTTGTCTTGTGCGGCACACCAGCGTGCCGGTGCACACCGTTTGAAAAACACGGTTCTAGATACTTGCCGAAAAGCTGAACATAGACTTTTTTCTCCCTAGAATGTGCATATAGACTGATAATAACATATTTGCACTGTTATAAATTAAGTGGACAACAGACTTGGTACTTTAAAAAAACCAGCACGAAACAAGACAGCGGCCTTTGTGATGCTGATCATGCTGTTATGAAAAAAGAAAAACACCGCACAACAAGTGCCGAATGTCAAGAACACTGATGCCACTGTAAGCCGCCATATTAAACGGAAGCGGAAATTGAAGGGAAGGGTGTATTTTGGGTATTTTCAAATTTAAATAGCTTGCGTTGTCACTTGAAGCATTGGTCTACTGTGGCTGAATAGGTCAAACGTGTTTCAAGATTTAATGCTGTACGTGTAACGTTGGTTCAGCTCTGAGACTTGGCGTGAAGTGAAGCGAAGAGAAGTGAAGTGAATGACGAAAAACATTCCAACAACTTGTAGACCTCTGGTTACTTACAAACCGAAGGGGCAGTAATGATGATAGTTTTCGTTCATAGTTTTAGATTAATTCTCAGATATGACATGAGTTTGTGCTCGGGATGACTGACGACTCGCTGCCAAAAAAAGTAGCACTGAGATGGACACCACGGGGGGGGGGGGGCTGGAGTAAGGGTAGACCCAAAGGAGACGTGGAGAAGAAGAATAACAGAGAGGATGTTGAGCGATAGAGGGCTCACCTGGGCAAGAGCGGGGGGGGGGGAGCAATCGAAGGACAGACGTTTGTGGAAACCCTATTGTGACTTGGGCAGTTAAGGTTCACACACACACACATACAAAGACAGAGAATGACATGAGTTACGGAGAGAGAGAGAGAGAGAATGACATGAGTTGTCTACCCACTGTCTCACAAGAACATAAGGATCCACCATTATAATTGCCACAACTATCAGCTATCTTCAGCTATATTTCTTTAGGGGTAAAACTACTGCATTCTGTTGCACTCTTTCTCTTAAATTAATATTAACATTTTGCATACATTTGTCCTTTATCATGGCATCAAGGGTAAGTGTTTCCATTTGCTTTCCATGAGGTATTTTCCTCTACAGTTTATAACGGCCCAGCCGTCGTCCCCTGTCGTCAACAATTCTCATCGGCGCTGTAGAGTACGTGCACCTGTGTTGAGGTATTCTCTCAACAGATGGGATCATATCGTCTGTGAGTTTTTTTTATTTTTAAATCCAGATTGAAGTAAAGATTATGTTAAATATTGACCACACTGATTTCTTTTTTCTTTTCAAATCCTGTGCAGCTACCGACCACCATTAGCCACCATGTTGAACATGGCCTCTGGAATGGACGGCTTGGAGCAAGACATGATGAAGCAGCAGTCAGCCTTCATGGAGCTCCAGCAACAGTCAGGGGGTATACCCCACTCCATTGGACACCACCCCGCGTACCAGATAAGATCCCAGTACCCAGGCGCTCACCCCCAACACCACCAGCACCACGAATCAGTCTTCACGGGGCCCCAGCACGGGCGGGCCCTCGGGTACCCGTTCGGCATGAACGGGATGTCGGGCTCCTACAACACACCTCAGGCTCACCCGTTCTCCGTGAGCCCTTACCACACTCCGTCACCCCCCAGAGACGGTGAGTACTTTCTTTACTCTTTTGTGTGTGGTGTGTGTGTGTGTGTGTGGTGTGTAGTGTGTGTGTGTGTGGTGTGTGTGTGTGGTGTGTGTATGTGTGTCTGTGAACCTGCTCATCAGTCTGTGAACAGAATCTGGGGTGTGTCTGCGTCCAGTTGGGTTCAAGGTGTTACAGGATGGTGAGCATCGGAATACCTGCTGTTGTGTCTCCTGTTGAAAACTGAGTATGATAATGAATGATGACAGTGACAGACGTAGGTGTGGCCTTCACGGTTGTAACAAAAAATAATGCTAGGATTGCTTGACTGCACCATTTTTTTTTGCTGAAAGGAGAGTTCTTGACATATCTCTAAACTATGTACATCTCTTTTACTCATTAAGTCCTCTCTTGTCCCCTGGTAGCAAGCGACTTCCCACTTCTGCCGGTCCTTCGCTATCTTCTTGGCTGTTTCCCATGTCAGTCCTCTGTTTACCAGCATTCTTTCTCTCTGCTGTATGCCTCCACGTCTTGTTTAGTCGTCCACTTCTAAGCTGCTCATACTTGTCAGTCTCATAATGTGGCTAAGCCATTTCCATCTTCTCTTTTCAATCGCTATCAACAGAAGTATCATATCCTTCTCTGCTCATTAACTAACCTTATTTTAAAGAATTATTTCCGGATTTAGACGAGAAGTAGTAGAATAAGAAGAGAACAGTAAACTCTCGATTTGACGGAATCCGGTTTAACGAATTTTGGATTTAAAGGACTAGATAAACTGGAAAAAGAAAAGACTTAAACACGCACCCTTTACATTTCATGACGCACTTGATTTGAAAAGTCTTGTTTCAGCCAGTAAATGTTATATGTTCTTTGCTATGCATTTAATAATTCTATATTGTACAATATTGCATGGTACTGTATATTGTAATAAGCTTTTATGAACATTAAGAACAATTTTAGAAATGGGTTTTTTAAAAAATCCTCCCTTCTCCTCTTCCTCCTCCAAGCGTTTATTCGAATTAAAGGATTTTAGACATTAAAGGACAACCCTTTCCACTATTAGTCCGGTAAATCGAATGTCTGCTGTACATACATTCTGAAGGCATTTGCTTCTTGTCTTCAACATATGATGTTGCAAGTACGGAAAACTGCTGCTGCTGCTGGACGCTGTCAGAGCCTTGCAAGTAGGAAAAGGGTTTTTACTCGTTATTTGCCGAGTTAAAGCATCAAAACATCCACATCTTCTTTTCTTGTTATATTTTGTCCCCTCTGAAAGGTAAAACGGGAAAGTTCGAGAAGAAGAATTTCACTTTGATAAGTTGAAGAGATGGGCCCCTCTGGGCCCTCGGACATTATCTAGGGGAGATAAAGAAAAGAAATCTGACGGTAAAGGCAATAAGTGGGGGTTTGGATCCTTTACATATCTGACATGCTAGCGTCAGGGTTGGCGAGCCGTAGTCTACCAAGGCCAACTTTCCATTGATACCTCAAGTATAACAGGCAGAGTCTGACTAAAGGAGCAGGGACAGGGCCCCACGTTGGTGGAGTCTGTTAAAGAAGTATTGCACGCTCCTTGCTTTTTTTTAGCACCGCTCGGGGATTGAAGAAACAGCTGCATTAGCCCCCTTCCAATCCGACATGGTGTTGTGCCTCAACATCTTCACAGCATCAGCTGCAAAGAACATCAGCTCGCAGCCATAGATAGATAGATAGATAGATAGATAGATAGATAGATAGACAGATAGAAGAAGAAGAAGAAGACAAATGTTGAGATTTGCAGAACGCTGGGAAGAATGTAGCTCTTCAATCACATTCTTTTATTGAATAGCTCCATAATGGGAGAACATAATAATAATAATAATAATAATAATATTTTACACTTCTTCGTCGTCTTCTTTTCATCGGTCTAGTCATCGTTCGCCCTTAGAAGAGAGATGCTTGCGTTGCATCAGTTACGCACCTTTCGTTCCAACACATCCGACTTCGTCTCGACGTACTTTAGTACCAGGTTCGTCTTCCCACTGCGATATCTATTAACCTGACCAGGCTACTGTCTGGGGGCACTCCTGGGAGGTAGAATAGGGTCTTGCCCCGCAGTAGTTTGTCTCAGCCCTAGCGTAATCACTCAGATATAGGCCGCTGACCGCTGTCTCATTTGGTTTTAGTACTGCGTCTTGCGGTCAAAACTTAGTACTGAGTTGAGGGATAGGTAGGCCCGTTGGGAACAACTGTGTTAAGAACACACTTGTCTTAACATAGTCTTTGTGAGACAGGGAACATAGGTCTGACCGCTTAAAAATTCTGACCTACTTCTGTAGCCCAGAAACCGGCAGGAATCAACACTAATTGTAATTGTTATTTATGCAAAATGTGTTGTCATGATGGCGGACGGATGGGGATGAGGAAAGTCTGATGTGAAACAAATGAATCCAGGGCGTGACAAGCCTATGTGTCTCTACAAAAATGTCTGTCAGAATTAGGTAAGCAAAACAGAGCCAGTAGACTATATATGGCGGGGAATGGATATCGTCGAAGCACTCATCGGATTCCACATTTCAACGTCGCAGCGTCTCTGTGGAACTGTCTCAAAGCCGTTGAATCTGACAGGGAGAAGGGCATAATTACAGCTACTAGAGGCTGGGAAACAAAGTTTTGGCCAGGCCAGCCTACACCACTGTCTTCATGGCAGTCCGAGCAAGACCATAGTCTGCCCTAGCAAGGAAATGTGCTGAAGTCGGAGGTACCCAGCCAGAAGACGCAAAAATCAAGGGTATCAAGCATTATCGTTAAAATAAGAAAAAGAAGAAGAAGAAGAAAGAAAGAAAGAAAGAAGGAAGGAAAGCAGAAAGTAGCCATTATTGTCTTCATATAATCGGATCATTGAGTAACAGGAAGAAATATAGAATACTTAATAAATAGGAAGAAACATAGAATACTTCATTATCCTACTTCTGTTTCTGTACACTGTCACTGTTGTTATGTTGATCATTTAAAAACTTGTGGGCTAGTTTTGTTATTACCGGTTATTTATTGTTACCTGTATGTGTAAAGGTGTGTTGCGTTTACGTTTCTTGTTAGAATTTTAAATTCCGCATATTCTTGAAGCTGTGGTCGTTGATTGTTAGGGTTGTTATACCTGTGGCTGAGGTTCGATTCCAGCAGGCGGTCTCACGTACCCTTTACCGCCCTTTCTCCCCTTCATCTCGCTTCACCTTTTCGCCACATCAGATTCATTTTACAGGACTCCTGACCATCTATTAGTTCTCAAAAATTGTTTGAAGGTGCAAATATACCCTGGATTAGTAGTGGTGTGTGGAGATAACAGTTGTCGGAATACTGGGGAGAAAAACTCCACATTTAGTAAATAGAACATTCGAAGTGGATGAATGTCTCTAAAGATCACGAGGACTCCCACAATCGAACATTTCTCCAAAAACAATCGCCATTGTAGTAGACCCCCACATTTCTTTATGTTTACTACTGGACGCCAGCTTTTGGAAGTCTTCCCATGAAAGACTCTCAAATGACCACTTAGTCCTATTATTACTGTCCAGGGTGATATTGTTAACAATTCTAAACCCCAACTGTTATAGCGGAAACTTCAAACAATTTAGATCCAGGTTGTGGAAACTCGGATTACCTACAACTTGACAATGTGCTGCGAACTTTGTTACGGGCGTTAAAGATGAGGTCTGTAGGTTTCCAGTCTTTTGTTCCGTAGCACATTGTTTGCCCTTATTAATCATGCGCATTCTCAACAAGTACCTACAAGAGAGATCTCAAGGCAACCTGCAATCCCCAGTAAAGAAAAGCTTTTGTTATTTTGTGACTGGGGAGGTGGGGGGGGGTGAAGACGCTGTCCCATGAGGCAATCAGCGAAGCATAGCTGATATGCTAGCGTCAGGGTTAGCTAACCATAGCTGACCAAGACTCTATCCCACCTCTTCGTTGGTACCCCCAGTAACAGGCATAGCCTGGCAAACGGGGCAGGGATAGCCGTGGTCCCTTTGGGGGTGGAGTCTGCTAAAGAAGTACTGCACACGCACCCTAATTTTTTAGCCGCACTCCGGGAGTGAAAGACAGCCGCCATAACCGCTTACCAGGACGATACGTTGATGTACCTCAACATCTTCACAGCATCTGCTTCAAAGAACACCAGCTCGCAGTTACAACGAGACAGCACAAGACAAGACTATTATGTGAGTCTACCACATCAGCTGAAAAATCATTGAAAACTCTGATGCACACTTTGTTCAGTTTCTGAAAGTCTTCTCTTCCGAGAAGGGCTTTCTGTTTCTAACCATCCTCATCTTCGAGCGATGCTGTATATTCGTACGTCTCTTGTAGTTGTTGTTGCTTTATCTGCAAGCAGGAACTTCTCTGCAGACCGACACCTTGATTCTGCCGAAGCCCCAACAGCGTTGTTTCAGAGCTGGGAGTGGGTTAGCAATGTCCATCTTGAAGATCGAGAATAACGGTACCCTCGCCATAGAAAACTAGCTTCTCCGCAGACTCCACTACCCCAGTTGGACCACGATAAGCCCTGCCCCCGTATCTAGTCCCAGTCTGTTACTAGGAGCAACAAAAGAGCAGTGGATCTTTCTGTCCATGACACTAAGAACAGATGCGAGAAGAACAGAGATCATGTACACAAATCCTTCTTTTCGAGGAAAAAAAAGAAGGGGGTGAGAGTAAAATCCGCCAGATTAAGGGGGGGGGGAATGTTTTTTATTTATTGTTAGAATCGTGTTTCTGGAGTGTATACCATGAATTGACGAAAGTCATACAACATGCTCTCGTCCTGCTTCGTAAATGTTCCAATCTTCTTCTTCTTCGTCTAGCTGCCAGCTGCTGATGTACTCTGCAGCCGATGCGGTGAACATTGTTTCGGCTTGGGGGTGGGTCTTGGTAACTATTTTTTTCAGTCCCTGAGTGCAGATAAAGAACGGGGGGGGGGGGTATGGAATACTTCTTCAACAGACTCCCCCCCCAACCACCACCACCATGGGGACTGTGATGATCACTTCACAGTGAGCCAAGCTAGGCCTGTAACTGGGAGTACCGATGGAGAAAAAGAACAGGGTCTTGGTCAGCTATGATTCGCCAACCCTGACTCTAGCATGTCAGCTATAATTTGCTAACCCTGACTCTAGCATGTCAGCTATGATTCGCCAACCCTGACTCTAGCATGTCAGCTATGATTCGCCAACCCTAACGCTAGCATGTCAGCTATGATTCGCCAACCCTGACGCTAGCATGTCAGCTATGATTCGCTAATCCTGACGTTAGCATATCAGCTATGGGTTGTTGATTGCCAAATCTGGCAGTGTCTCACCCCCTCTCAGTTACTTTAGCTGAAACAGTTTAAATCCCGAGTTTGTGGGGAGATAATCAGTTGCAGAAAAAACCCACAAAATAATAACAAACACAGCTAGTATTATAACAAATAACAATATAACAAACAACAAAGTAACAACCCCTCAATGATTTGGGGAACAGTCATCACATTTATGTTCTCTCCTCCCCCTCTCCCTCAAACATGTCCTTAATGTTCTGATTGGCTGAGTGGTTAGATGCTCACTCCACTAATCCAGTGTTGCTGGGTTCAAGTCCCTACAGTGTAGTACCACAAAGGCCCCATCGAGGTCCACCCATTCATTCATTCATTCATTCATTTGTATGTCCCTTGCGGAACTTTGCCTCCCAAACAGCACTCCTGTAGGCCTCTCGGTTGTGAGCAAGATGGCTTGCTGCAGCTGCGTCCATTTGCAGATCGTCAACGATGTCTTGCAGCCATCTTCGTTTTGGTCTTCCTCTTTTTCTTTTCCCCATTATGTATCCTTCCAATACGGTCTTCTCTAAATTATCATGACGTTTAATATGTCCAAAATATTTAAGTTTTCTCTCTTTAATCCTCTTTACTAGCCAGTCTTCTTCAATATTAAGCTCCTGCAGTATAGATATATTTGTTCTTTTTTGTGTCCACGATATTTGGAGAACTCTTCTGTAGCATTTACATTCAAAGGCATTTATGTGTTTCTCAGCTGTTTTGTTGAGTGTCCAGGTCTCACAGGCATATGTTACGAGGTCCACCAAGCATCTAAAAATAGATAGCAGATAAATCTGGGAAAGTAAATGCGGCCAGGCGTAAGACTTTCATGTACCGAAGGTCTTAGAAATAAGGGCCTAACACTGTATCCACAACATGCTTTAATGGCACGGAAACGGGGATTTTACCTTAACCTGACATGCCCTTAATGACATGTACCCAGTAAACGAGTACACAGGAGACAAACACGGCTTCTCAGTTTTTCCTTCATAATTATTTCACATCTTTTATAACGAGTTCTATTTCCGAAGGTCATGTTTTTAGAATTAAACCTATTAAGTAGCCCTGCTAGAACTGATCCAGGCCCCCAACAACCACACGTGACCCTCGCGTGTGAGCAGTATGTCCAGAAAGAAAGAAAAGACTCGCAGTATAAATATCTTCCAGACCTAGTTAACGTTTCAAACTGTGCCTGGCATCGATCTTAAGTGTCATTTTTTCCCCACCCTCCACGTTGCACTGATTTCATTCCTTGTATTTGCATATCTCAGGCACGCGCCCCTGACGTGGGTGCTGAATCTCAGGGGCGTTTGATTTTCATAAATATTGTATCCGTTGTGTGACACAGCATCAGATGGTGCGCGTGTGAGCGCGGGCCGCGCCGTAATGTCCCAAGCTCGAGTGTCCACCCGTCATAAAGCGCGCATGTAAATATAGTGTGAATCTGTAGGCGATAAATGTGATTTCAGTTTCAAAATAGAACCAAAAAAAAGAAAAAAAGTGACAGTTGCCTGGGCAACATTCAAATGTGACAGATACCACGCAGCCCTGAGATGTGATAAGAGACTATAAAATATTCAAATGTGACAGAAGTTATACAACAGTCACATTAGAAAATCAGACATATAACATTCAAATGAGGCGGCGAAATCAGGAATTGAGAATGTGTAGTCCGGCTTGGGGATGGGGGAAAGGGAGGGTTGGGTCGGAGGTAGTGGGGGGTGGAGAGGAGTTTAGGCACCGAGATTTTCTTCTTCGCCTGAGTCCAGATTTCTGTACTTGGTCTTCGCGCTGTTTTTATTTTTTCCCCACATCTAAAGTGTCATTCTCCCCCCTCCCCTGCAGTGTCTTTTCCCCCGTTTACTTGCAAAGTGTCTTTTTTTCTTTCTCTCACCTGTAAAGTGACTTCCCCCCCCCCCCCCATTCTCTCACATCTGTAAAGTGTCATTTATGTTTTTCCCCCTCATACCTGTAAAGTGTCTTCTTCTTTCTCCCACCTGTAAAGTATCGTTTTTTTTTTCTTCCCCTCATCTGTAAACTGTATTTCATTTCCCCCCTCTCCCCCTTTCACTCCCACCTGAAGTGGTTTTAGGGCCCCACATTTTATTATGACCTTTTGTCACACTCGAGTGTGATATGTTCAGGATCACTGCTGATCGACTTCTACTTCGCCTGCTCTAAAAGATAGCAATGTTCCCATTTCAACAGGTGAAAAAAAGGGGGGGGGGGGGAAGCGCTACTTCTGTTGGATTCAAATCAACGTGCTTTGTCATGAGAGGCGAGTGCACAAGCTATGCCGCTACCCATGCGTCCAATAGTAAAAATTACCTGAGAAAATAACAAGATATTATGGAAGGCGCGTCTAGAATTAGGCCGGTGGCTTCTCCAACCATTTTAGAACCCAAAGGCCAGTTTTTCCAAGTGCAAACAGGTTTCTAAACCAGCAACATGTCAACTGCAATATCGCAGCCCCGTCAAACTGCTTTTGATTAGCAGATGACACTTAAGTCAACCAGACAAGGCCACGGGGGGGGGGGGGCGGACCTACAGCGGAAGTTGTGGGGTTGCTGAGAGGGCGTGGAGAAGACTGTGGACTTCATCCTGGTGACCGTTTGAACGCCGAAGAAGAAGAAGAAGAAGACAGTACCGAACTGATAACGCAGCTGGGTACACGCCTGATAATGCTTGGGGCCACAGGTTTGGAACTCAGAGCTAGACTACAGTTCTCAGTCTCTACAGATTTTGTTTGTTTGTTTGTTTTTTTTGTGAGAAACCCTTTTGTTGTGGTCATACAGTAATAGACCACAACTCACCTGTTTATGCTAGCGCGGAGAAAGTACGAGGGGAAGTCACTAAGTAACTCGCAAATGCCTGTTACAAAAAAAAACAAAACTAAATGCGACAGTAATTTGAAAACTTTTAATTTTTTAACCTAAATATTCCCCTATTTCTCAAAGTAATCGCCACCAATATTGATACATTTGACCCATCGTGTAATCAGTGATGCAATACCCATGGTGTAAAAATCGGGAGTCCGATTTTTTTTAAAATCGAACCATTTTTTAACTTTTCTTTCCACCTCTTCGTCACTCGAGAATCTTCTCCCGCTAAGGTGGTTTTTTCAATGGATCAGCCAGGCGAAAATCACTTGGAGCTAAGTCAGGACTATAGGGTGGATGTTACTCGTCTATCAGCTCTGATAATCTCATCCACACGTTGCACAGTCGCCCCTGTTGCAATCTGAGCAGGACGGCCAAGTCGGACTTTGTCAACAATTTCGGCGCGTCCCTGAGAAAATTCTTTTACCCAGTTATAAACCGCTTTAAGTGATAAACATTTTTCATCATAAACTGTAATCATTTCCTTATGAATGTCCTCAACTGAATGCCCTTTGGTCCACAAAAATCGCACAACACTTCTCTGTTCTTCTTTGGTACACACTAACCGTTGGCCAGTCATTTTTTTATTGCTTTGCGCATGCACACGTAACTCCCAGCACCCCCATACATACAACTATTATAAAGTTGGATGATAGTATTATACAAGGATATATTTAAATACTACCTGATCCCTGCCACTGATAAAATATTTCAATTTACGAGTTTCTTAGTTATTTCCCCTCGTATCTCCGTGCTCCGAGGGAGAATTCAATCACGTGGATCTGAGGGCCGGGATGTATGAATGGGTTAGTTTTTGGTCTGAATGTTGTAGAGACAGGTCGTGTGTGAGTTTGTTTTTTCTAGAAAGTGATGTTAGGGATTCTCTGGTTCATTATGCAAGTTTGGTATAATTGTCCTCTTTTAGGACAGAAGTGTTGTTATAGTATGTAATAGTTGTGTTTATTTGTCCTTTTTAGGGCAACAGTTGTAGTTATGTTAGATGGATTGTCCTTTTTAGGACAATGTTGTAGTTAGATGGATTGTCCTTTTTAGGAAAAACGTTGAAGTTAGATGGACAGATGTTGTAGTTGTCATGTAGAGTGCGTGTTTGATTTGTTCACTTTTGGACAAGGTTGTAATTTCAGGTTGAAAAGTATGTTGTAGTTTTGAAGTTAGCATGTTTTGTCAGTGTTGTATGTCTGAGTTAGTCCCATGGCGATGTTAGTCACCCGGACATTTCTTTTTCATGATCATTGTAATTGTTCTCATCAGTTTACACTCCACATCTATGCAACACACATCGAACAAATGGGATTCATCATTAAACATTTGCTGATTGTCTCTTGACTGCTCAATCATGTGATTACTGGATTCTTGTTAAGTGTCAACTGTGGTGTTGAGTTAGTCGATTACATGTAACTGGTCACGTCGTGTATTGATGTGTAGTTGTATGTTATTGTTATCTGAGATGCCATGTTACACGGCGTATACCAATGTAAGGTCTGTTGTGTCACTGGGCCCAATGCTCATTTTAATACGTAATAGGCACAGTATAAACCAGTGTGTGAGCAAAACACATGTTAATGTTCAGTAAATATAAATACGGAGTCTGTAGGAAGATCCGGGACTCGCTTCCAGGGAGTTCCAATCCATTCTGCTCCAGACGTGGGTGGTATCTTAAAAGGGAAATTATCCACCCGTAGAACAAATCACCTCGGTAATATGCTGTATACAATGGCAGTCTGCGGAGGAAGGGACAAAAGACTGTCGGTGAAGGATTGGACAGCAGGCTGTCAGTGAAAGAAGGGTCAACAGACTGCCAGTGAAGGAAGGGACAGTAGGCTGTCACTGAAAGAAGGATCAACAAGCTACCAGTGAAGAAAAGGACAGCATGCTGTCAGTGAAAGAAGGATCAACAAGCTACCAGTGAAGAAAGGGACAGTAGGCTGTCGTTAAAGCAAGGAACATCAGGATGCCACTGAACCAAGGGACAAACAGGTTCTCAAAGGTGAAAGAAGCAAACAGGCACTGAAGCAAAGGACAGTGCCGTAACAAAATGAACCCAGCAGCGGATGAAGAGAGTAAACCAAAATTATAACAATTCACATTTCCTTTTACTCTTCACAAAATAAGCTAACGAATAAAAAAAATCACCAAAAAAAAAACAAAAACTGAACGTAAATTAAAAAGTAAAAAAGAAAAACCAAATGCAAATGATTGCCCAGAGATTGGTAAGGAGAGTGTCTGCTAGATTGTCAGAGAAGTGAAAGTCAGTCCTGTGGCGCACCACTTGTAAACTGTCGTGGGACAGGAAATTGGGCGCAGAATTGACTGCAGTAAATCTGTCAGCAATTTCAACCACACACACACACACAAAAAGAGGGGATCTCACTGCAGGGAGGGAAGAGGAAGAAGAGGGAGGAGAGGACGAAACAGACAATACGAAAACTGAGGGAAGAGGAGGAAGAGTAAGAGGGCTGCATCTGCGGAGGGAAGCGAAAATGGTCTTTCGTTTGAGACGTAGGAGAGTTTGAAACAGAAAGAAAGTAAACGGAAAATATGAAGAAAGAACTATCATGTGGGAATATAACGGATAAAATAACGAATTCAGTGTATCAGTATAAGAAATAAAACACGGAGCTTTATGGAATGAAATAACGAGATTTTTCTAGCAATATTAAAGATGAAATAATAGGACTTATGCAACAGTATAGAATATGAAATAACATGATTTACTCAACACTATAGAAGATGAAATAACAGGATTTATTCAACAAAATAGAATATGAGAATGTAACAGGCCACACGCAGCAATATCTTCTTCTTCGTCGTTCATTCAGACAATCTCTCTCACAAATGTGGGCAGTTTGTCTCAGGTTTTCAGCATCACCGTAGAGCTTCTCTTGTGGGATGGGGGGGGGGGGGGGGTCTGGGGTCTGGCCCAGGTCCTTTGCCTGTGTGGGTTATGTAGCTGGAAACTGTGGAGATTGTGATGTGGTGTCTGTTGCTCTTTGCTGCAGGCGTATAAGGTTCATGGGGTCAATTTTTAGCTTTTGGCACAGATAGTGTCTCATCCTATCTTGTTCTCAAGTCAGAAGGATATCACTTGATCGTTTCTTGAGACTTTATAGCATTCGTCATCTGTTTTTAGCTGTGAGATGTTTTGTCCATTTGTTTTTATATATGGCTTTTCGTCTCTTTTTTCGTTTGTTCTTATGTTGTATATGCAACAATATAAGAGATAAAGTAATGAGTTCCGCGCATCAATATTATGACAATAGCATTTTTTGGCTTAAAAGACTGCCCAGAAACAGAAATATGTTATTTGTGAGTTTCTCGAAGAGCCATCTTGCGGAAAGAATCTAGTTAGTCATGGCTGAGTGTGTCAATGTTGGACTCCCATACCTAGCCAACGTAACAGCATTGCGGTATTTCTGTTGCACGGACTAGTCTCCTTGTGCATTTCTCTTTTGTCTCCAAGTTGGGCCTCGTTTCATCCTTAGTACTGCTCCTTTTGTGTAGAGGCGTTCTCTACGTGATTTCAACAACTTAAGTCTATTTTTATCAGTTATCAGTACTGAAATAGAATAAAAGACAAAACGTAACAATTTAAGAAATGAAGTTACAAGCTGTTTGTAGCAGTACAAGAGAGGAAGTAACAAACTGTATGTGGTAGTAAAAAAGAATGAAATGGCAAACCTTGTATAGCTATATAACAGGGGAAATAACAAGCCTTTTGTAGGAATATAAGAGATGAAATAACAAGCTTTATGTAGGAATGTAAGAGATGAAATAACAAGCTTTATATATGAATATAAGAGATGAAATAACAAGCTTTATGAAGGAATATAAGAGATGAAATAACGAGCTTTATGAAGGAATATAAGAGATGAAATAACACGCCTTATGTAGGAATATAAGAGGTGAAATAACAAGCTTTATGTAGGAATAGAAAAGATGAAATAACAAGCCTTATGTGGCAATTCAAGAAGTGAATTAACAAGATCTATGTTGCAATAAAAGAAATGGAATAACAAGTTCTGTGTAGAAATTTGACAAATGGAATAGAGAGCTTCAAATAAGACACAAGAAAAAAAATTACGTATAGGTCACTGTTACGGGTATTAATATTATTATTACTGCGTTGCTTTAAACTTCTCGTTCTCTGGACCCGTCCTTTGCTTTAAGACACTCATTGTTTATCATCTTAGCTATCCATCCTCCTCTTAACATTCTTCCGAGAAATCATATCTCTGTTGCCTCTAGCGATCTTTGCATCAATTTCCTCATTGTCCATGACTCACTTCCATAGAGTAGGATAGACTCAATGTAGCCTTTTAGAACTCTCTTTCCGATGTTTAGTGATAAAGATGCATTCCACAAGATGTTTCTAATTTGTCTTATAACTGCTCTGGCCTGGCATATTCTGTTCTCGATTTCAGAGGTGCATTTCTCTCTGATGTAAGTAAGGTGCCCAATTATTTAAATGTATGCACTTGTCTCAGGTTCGTTCCTTGTACTTTAACACTATCTTTAGATAGGTTCTTCTTTCGTGAAAAAACAAATATATCCATGCTACAAGAACTTAATACTGATGAAGACTGGTTAGTAAAGAAGATTAAACAATGAAAACTTAAATATTTTTGACATATTAAACGTCATGGGGTTTTAGAGAAGACCGTAATGGAAGGATATATAATAGGAAAAAGAAAGAGAGGAAGGCCAAAGCGAAGATCGCTACAAGACATCGTTGATGATCAGCAGCAGGTCATCTTACTTACAACCTAGAGGCCTACAGGAGAGTTGTTAGGGAGGCACTGAAACCAAGGAAATCACCAAGACCAGATGGAATGTCCAATGAAATGACCAAGAACCTTGGAATGGCAGCAATGGGAAAGTTGTTGGATATTTTTAATTTGTGCTGGAGCACAGGTAAGTTATCTCAAATCTGGAAGGAAGCAAGCATGGTACCACTGCTAAAGCCATGGAAAAATAGTGATACAGCCTCCAACTACAGGCCAATCAGTCTCACTAGCTACCTCTGCAAAACGATGGAACGCATCACTGACCTGACGCTAAAATGGTACACAGAAAGTGAAAACCTTCTCATTCCACAACAAGCAGGATTTAGGCAGTACTACAGTACAGAAGATCAAGTGATCTATCTCTGAGGAGATTGAGGATGCATTCCAAGAGAAAAACTTTGTACTAGCAGTGTGGATAAACCTGAAGAAAGTCTTTGATAAAGTATGGATAAAAGGTCTGCTGTGGAAACTAAGAAACTGCAATGTGAATGGAAGACTGTACAACTGGATAAAGTCCTATTTACACAGTAGAAGAGCTAGAGTAGTAATGGATGGACACAAAAGCCAGAAAGTACTGCTGTGACATGGTGTACCATAAGGAGGAGTCCTTTCACCTACACTATTCCTGGTATTCATTAATGACCTGGTCAAGGAACTTCCCTATGGAATTAAAGCGGCACTGTATGCAGATGATCTGGTCATGTGGTGTACAGATGAATACGCGACAGTTGCTTCACAGAAACAGAGCTAGTGAAAGAATCCTCAAGAATGTATATCAGCAAAGTATTCTACCACATTCAGAATATGGTTCAACATCTTGGTGCACAACATCAAACACTACGCTGCATAATCTAGACAAGGTACAAAATCAGTCACTACGGATTATCATAGGTGCCATAAGGTCCACACCAGTAGTAGAAACGCAGAAAATAGTTGGTGTTCAAGTGCTAAAAGAACGTAGAGACACAAAGGTCATGACCTTGGGAGAGAAATTCCTCAGCTCTGTAAGCCATCCTCTGAAGGAGAGATTCAATAACTTGGCACTTAGACGGCTTAAAAGAAACAGCTTCATTCATCAGGCCAAGCGTATGCGTAAGCTGATACCTGACCTTCCAACTATAGTCGTTCCATTATCATCTGTTCCAGAGCATACACCATGGAAAGAAGCAGACTATACACAAATAACTATCAAACTGAAGTGAAAGGTGTGCAGAATGGTGAGATGCAGAGCAGTCTTGTAAGACCAACAGCCACACTTAGTTTGCTAGATGACAATTATCCATGTGACACCTGGATGCGTGTGTATAGAGACGGATCTGCACACAATGCCATAAAGAATGGAGGGGCAGGAACACATACTGAATATCCAAACAACACCATTGACAAGATTTCCATACCCACTGGAAAATACTGCAACAACTTTGATGCAGAAGTTAGGGCAATTATTGCTGCAGTTGAAAAACTATCAGATTCCAGAATTGATACGTGCCCCGTAGTAATTCTCACAGATGCAAGATCAGTACTGGAAGCTCTTTAGTGCAACAAACTACCAGACCTTAAGGATGCCTTGTCAAAAATTGGCTTACAACACAGAGTCACTTTGCAGTAGATTCCCTCCCACTGTGGGATACCAGGCAATGAGAAAGCTGACCGTCTGGCCAAAGATGGCACTGAAATGGAGCAACCAGACATACCAATCACCTATAATCAGAAGAAAAGCATGATAAAAACCTACAGAAAGCAACACACATCAACACATGATGACTATCACATGCTAAACAGAAAGGAACAAGTCACCATCTTCCGTCTCCGAACAGGACACAGCCGACTCTGAAGTCATATGTATACAAAGTTTAAGGTTGGTACTACTAATCTATGTACATGTGCCCAGGTGCCCCAAAACTGTGGAACATAACTTCCAAAACTGCACCAACTACGAGACACTGAGAAATAATTACTGGCCCAGTGAAACCACCAAAGAAGATGGGCTCTATGGTTCCATACATAAAGTAAAAAAAAACAAAAAACAGTGAAATTTATCCAAGACACAGGACTGCAGAAATAGACAGACAATGCGAACGAAGAAGAAGTTAGGGAGGCAAAGTTCCGCAAGGGACATTGCAAATGACTGACTGACTGACTTCTTTCGTGAAATGTCCATTGTTTCTTTTATTCCTGTTTAGTCTTTTCTTCTCATTTTCTTTTACTGCTATATCTAATACTTTCTGCCGCCTCTTTTCATGTTTTGGCTATTAGTACTGTATCGTTTGCATACGGTAGATTGTTCGAATTGTAGCCTCAAACGTCCAAGTTTGGTTTTAACTTCTCTCACATTTTCAGTGTACAGTGAGAACAAATCTGGTGAGAGAACACAATCTTGCCCAACTCCTTGCTTTATTGGTTGATATTTGCTTGCCGTATTTTCTACCCTGACGGCTGCTTCCTTGATTCCAGAACAGTTTTTAGTTATTATTCTCAGATCTTTGCCATCAATAAATATAACCTCTAACATTTTCACGCTTTCCTTATGCTTCACTTTATCAAAAACCTTTCTCTAGTCAATGTAACATACACATGTTTATAGTATGTCATTATAAATGTATGTTAAGTATAAATACATGTTTAAGATCATCATCATCAGACCTCTGTACTCCCAGTGTAGCATTAGACATCAAGAACGGTGCTCCAGCCAGTCCTGTCTTTCCTGCTTCCTTTAGTTCTTCCTGTATTGTGCATCTCAGTGTTCCCAATGGCCTGCCCCTCTTTCTTTTTCATTGGAGTGTCCAAGTCAAGGCAATATAGGGGTGTCTTGGTCGAAATGTTTAAGATATATAATTATAAATGTTTACGTTTACGGTATAAGGTAAAATTCCTGTTCCCGTGCCATTAAGACAGTTGGGAATACGGAGTTAGGCCCGTATTTTCCATGACCTTCGGCACATGAAAGTGTCATGTGGTCAGTATCAAGCCTGGCCCGCATCTACCTTTCCAGATTTCTCTGGCACCCATTTTTAGCGGCTGGGTCGACACAGGGGCCTTTTTCTGCCCACCGGATTAGTAATCCAAGCGCCTAACCACTCAACTAACCAGGCCCCCACGTTTACGGTATATTAATCTTAATATGCCAAAATACTTCATTTATCTGTTTCTAACTTATTTCGCTGGATCATTTTTTTTCCCCATAGAGACAATTATTCCAAATGTTAACCCTTTGACTCCAAACCAACGCTGGCAGGATTGATAGATCTAGCACAGCTGTGTCAATCAACGCTTAGGGCAATATTTAAGCAAAGTCTAAACTGGCGTTGGGATCATGCTTTTTGTTAGCCCGTCCAGTATTTTCTCTCTTCCTGTGTCTATCTCGATCTCATTTGCCATCTATATTTCCAGTTGTCACAATGTATTGCGCATATATTCTAGCTTGCTTCGATGTTCGAACGCGTCCTAAGAATTTAGATTGTCTTTTTTTTCTGACTTTTATTATTTTGTTTCGTCTCTCCAGCCTCTCTCAGAAATTTTCTCATTTGTTGTTGTTGTTGCTGTCCATGCTATTCTCAGTATTCTTCTAATGAACCACATTTCAGTGGCTTCCAGATTGATTTGTACTTCATTTGGCGGGGGGGGGGGGGGAAGGTATAGATACTGTCTGATGAGGCAATCAGCGATCCATGCCTGATATGCTAGCGTCAGGGTTAGCGAACCAAACCGCCTAAAGCCATATTCCCTCTCTCCCCCCCCCTCTCTCTCTCTTCGCTAGTACCCCTAGTAAAAGGACCTAGCATGGCTAACCGGGGCAGGGATCGCCCTAGTCCCCATGATGGTGAAGTCTGCTAAAGAAGCATTGCACACCCCCTGCTTTTTAACTGTACTCCTGGACTGAAAAAATAGCTGTCATAAGCCAATCCCCCGCCGATACGATGGTGTGCTTCAACACCTCCACAGCATCGGCTACAAAGAACACCAGCTCGCAGTTACAGGGAGATAGAACAAGGACAAGTACAAGCGAGTACTTCATTTAGTGACTGATCTTGCCTCACGTCCGTAAAATAAAACTGGCTCAGTGTAGCATCTTTCCCTGAAATACGCCCCATTTTTCTGTACAGCTACATTTGTTGTGTGTGCCTCAGTTTTCTGTTACAGCTTTTGCTATTGGCTAGTGGTCATGTCATACGTTGGTTATCCCTGAACTCTTTGGTTGTGCGGTCCCTAAAAGTTGGGGTAATGAAGACATCCTGTGCGATTTCTGTACTCAGCTTAATGTGACCCACGAACGGGTTAAAGTTCGCGGGGGGCCAAGTCCAGTAAACTAACAAATCAACCACACGGAGGTCTCAACTTCATTAACTTCAGTAACTTCCTGCCACGCCCACTTTGTTTGTAGCTGGGCCCTAACCAATTTGGATTTTCCAGCTTTGACGAGAGGAAAGGAGGAGTCCGGCTGTAACGCGAGCCCTCGCGCACGCCTTTTGGGCTGATTGCCTGGAAAACCTGGACGGGTATGTGTGAAAGCAATAAAGAGAATTGAAACGGGCTTGACATGTGGAGGATTTGCTGGGAGAGAGAGAGAGAGAGAGAGAGAGAGAGAGAGAGATTTTGATAACGAGAAATAAGAAACTGAGTCCTCGACATACGACGTACTCGAGTTACGTTAATCCAGAGTTACGACCGTCGGCTTCTTATTTTCAATTTGCGTTAAAACAAACTGAAATGTCACGTGATATTTTATGATAAAATTTTAGTTGTTTGACATTTTAATATTTTTAACCTCCTAAAGCAAGGAGCAGATTTGTTAAAATACTGATGATAAATAGCTTTAATAGTGAAAACTGACAAGAAAACAACGTCACTGGAGGATGTATTCGATTTACGTCGTATCCAACTTACGACAGGATAGTCGGAACACAATCCCATCGTAAATAGAGGAACATCATTATAGAAATGACCGAAGCTGTCTTTGGGTGTCTATGCTTTTTTCTTTTCCCCTAAGATTCTGTTGTTTTGTTTACACTAAACGGCTTGTCTCATCCCTTCTTTGTGTACAGTTCAGTGTAGGGAGGGCAGATTTCTTCAATATAACTCGAAGTGTTCAACAGCTGGCCCACGGACTGTATGCTGTCTGCGAGGCGTCTTTTTTTGTGTGGCCCGCGAGGTTATTATGAAAATATAATTTATTTAATACATTTTTGACAGAAACGTATAAAACAAAACGTCTAAAAGACCGGGGAAATTAATTAGAAGCAGTAACAACCGGTAATTATTTTTTTTTTTTTGCTATGTAAGTTGAAAAACAAAAAACAAAACAAAACCAAAAAAAACAAACTAAATGATTTATATGCGTTACGCCAGGCGATTTCCACATACAGTTGTGGCCCTTTGAGGCCACAGAAGGTGGACGCCCCAGGTGTAAAGGGATATTTAAGGTTTCTGATATTGAATGCCCATATTTTGTAACAAAACCGACCGAGACAAACTTTGCTGAAAATGAAAAGTCATTTTAAACGATCAGATCTCATGTAAGTAAACAGAACAGACAACAAGGTAAAGAAAACAAAAAATTAACTCTTGTCACATTACAAGGGATGTGGTTCGGGTCACTGTGTCATTTTGTTGCTATTTTTTTTTTCTTTCACGTCTAAAAGTACTTTTTATCTTTTGAGGTCGTTTGCTTCTTCGTGCAACCTCCCTGTAACTGCGAGCTGGTGTTCTTCGCAGCCGATGCTGTGAAGGTGTTGAGACACAGCATCGTATCGGCGTGGGAGCGGGTTATGGCAGCTACTTTTTCAGTCCCGGAGTACAGTTAAAAAGCAGGGGGTGTGCAATGCTTCTTAAACAGACTCCACCACCATGAAGACCATGGCGATCCCTGCCTCCGCTCGCCAAGCTAGGCTTATTACTGGGGGTACTAAGGAGAGGTGGGACAGGGTCTTGGTCAGCTATGGTTCGCTAACCCTAACGCTAACATATCAGCTTTGGGTCGCTGATTGCCTCATCGGACAAGCGTCTTGATCTTAAAATACACCCACTATGGTCCACCATTTTTTTGTTTCGTATTCGTTAAAATTTATAGTTAAAAACATTCTATATCAAATGTGTGAAAGTTCGTCTATCTTCAACACAAATAATCACCCAAATTTTATCATAAAACTTCATTTTCTACATGTGAATTTGCTCGCTAACTTGTGAATTTCACTTTCTCTTTTGTTGCCGGTAGATAAAAGTCAAGTTGAAGAACAGCTTAGGATTAATGGGAAAGGAAAAAGATGAGGAAACCGCGCACCATATACTCCAGTCTACAACTACAGCAACTCAACAGACGGTTCCAGAGGACGCAGTACCTAGCGCTGCCAGAAAGGGCGGAGCTAGCGGCCTCGCTAGGACTGACACAAACTCAGGTCAGTGCACGTGATCGGCTTGATTGACAGCGATATTCTTGACATCTCGCTGTGTCATTTTTTCTTCTTCTTGTTATGGCGGCTCTGTATTTATTTTGTCAGCGTGACACTGTCAGCGGCAGCGTCGTATTTGTCAGTCAGTGTCTTGCCTACAGCTTTATGACTGCTTTCTTTCGTTGTCTTTGTCAGCTGTCAGTCACCCGTTATCTATCTATCTATCTATCTATCTATCTATCTATCTATCTATCTATCTATCTATCTATCTATCTATCTATCTATCTATCTATCTATCTATCTGTCTGTCTGTCTGTCTGTCTGTCTATATCTACCTGTCTGTCTATCTACCTGTCTGTCTATGTCTGTCTGTCTGTCTGTCTATCTATCTGTCTGTCTGTCTATGTCTGTCTGTTTGTCTATCTGTCTGTCTCTCTATGTATGTCTGTCTGTCTATTTGTTCTTATATTCACTCAAATTTCTCACAGACATACACTCACACACTAAATGGACTAACTATTTTATATGAATAACTTGGTGCGCTTGACCTTGCAGGTGTTAAATTCGATCTCATTAACCAGGACAATGAATCCGTGGAACTATTCTAGGAGAGAAAACAAAGCTCATGAACTTGGATGGATTCAAACCCACGACCCCTGTAACACTGCTTGCCTCAGACTAGTCCCAGAAGAGATATGGCAGTAAACATTTCTATCTCTCTGACTGACACATGTCATTAATCAAGATATTGAACGTTTCTTGCTTTTTTTTTTTTATCATGGACTCAAACGTTCACACCTATGGCTTTGTTCGAGTTATGCCAGTCCGAAACCGATTGAGGTAATCTGACTGTTACTCTGTTTAGGGGTACTCAAGCGCTAGTCGACTAGGCAAGTGGTTATGTTGAACACTGAGAGCTGAACAAACATCGTTCAGTAGGATTTACCGAAAACTTCTCCACGCCAGCTTTAGCGGCGTTACTCAGAGAAACTTCACTTATAGCTACAGAGAGCGTGTTATTGCTTTTGATTTGCTCTTTCTTTATTTGCTGAGTAAACTGCAATCCAATGTGGAATAATGTACTCGAGCACTTATCCAGCCGAGTATGAATAAACTTACTGACCTATGCATCTTTACTGCTCTCTCTCTCTCTCTCTCCCCCTCTCTCTCTCTCTCTCTTGCTGCCGACCGCTGTATGAAAAATCCAATGACAGATATACGTGCATTCTATAACTGAAATAAGGGACATATGATCAATAATTAAACTATATGCAAATGAGAACTGGTGAACAATAATTCCACTGCGGTAATGTCATAATTCCACTAAGAATAACTTTACAGCCATTTTTGTCCAGTAAGCAGCTGTCTTGATCAAAGAGCTACATGGATAGTGTTAGAATCTACAATCCTAACGCATTACCTCAAAACTCCACAGTTTCTTTAGTTCTTTTTGGTATCTATCTTTCCTACTTCTAACCAATTCTCCAAAAACTCCCGACTTGCTTTAATCCTATCCCTGTCTGTCTCTCCCGCTTCCAACACATTCCCTCAAAGCCTACCAGCTATTTTACTCCAGATATGAACAACCGATATTCAGAGAGAAGAGAGAGAGAGAGAGAGAGAGAGAAAGGGAGGGAGGGAGGGAAATAGAGAGAAAAGGGATGTAAATTTATCTGAAAAAAAAATTTTGTTATCTACATTTACCGATAAACTAGAGTTTGAGAAATTGTCCAGACAGCAGAGAAATGCCCATTGATCGAGTTAAAGATAGCTTGCTGTATTTTATTTGATTTTAAGTTTTAGACGAATAGGAAAATCATAACTATTATATTGTTAAGTTATCAAGTCAGGTTATTGTAATTCTAGGATATGAAATCGATACTGTTAACGTTCCTGAAAAAAAAAATTACACGGTTTTATTTTTAAATAAACTACATTTATTGGCAAAGGGCCGCATAATGTTGCCTCCTGCCACATATGGTCCACAGGCCAAGGGTTGCCTAAATGTTCTTTACTTCTGTTCCTGCTTTTAACCCATTCCTTCCAAACTCCCAAGTTACTTTATTTTTCCACTTCTAACCCATTCCCTGAAAATTCCTTGTTTATTTCATTCATATTTCTTAATATCTTTCTTGCTTCCAACCCATTCCCTCCAAACTCCCTAGTTTCTTTACTCCTATTTCTACCCGTCTTTCCTACTCTAACCCAATCCCTCTGAACTTCCCGGTTATTCCCCCCCCCCCTACCTATTTCTATCTTCCCTGGTTTTTTTTTTTTTTATCGTTTCAAAAACTGTTCAGAAAACAAGGCATGTTTGATGACAAAGTAAAGATGTAGAGACCCTGGTGGCCGACAGACACGACGCAATGCTCTGTCGGTTCAATGCCGGCTCCAAAATTGCACCAGAATCGATTTTTTTTTTTTTCTTTCTCTATTTCTAAAAACGCTGTTCTTACATATCAAACTGCAACCCCCACCTGATCCGCAGTGTCCAAGGATACGCCGGTTTCGCTCTTGTCTTTTCGTGTGCCTACGTCAAGTGTTGTTCGATGGCTGATTGTCAAACATCCCCAGAAGAGAGAATATGGCAGTCTTGGTGATAAGCGAAGCAGGGATGAGACAATATCTGTAGCAGAAACTTCAATATCTTGGACAATTATTTTCACAGGAACGTCAGTGCTTGGCTCTTTCTCTCTTCTCTCTCTCTTTTTTTTTTTTCCTCTTTCTTTTCACGAGAGCTTGCCAATTACCAGATGGGTTTATGAAACTAAGTCACAGGTGTTGTGTAAAGTCCTCGTCTTCTTCTCTTTGTTTGTGGACAGAACGTCAGGTGAGCTGTCCTTCTTCTTCTTCTTCTTCTTCTTGAGCTCTTGCGCGGATAGTCTTTCTTTCTTTGGTCTCTCCGAATCTTTTGACTGCTTGATCGGACGCCTCTGGCCGGTACAGTGTCTTTGTTATCGTTGCATTTTTTTCCCTATCAAATCAGTCACGGCAGGTGCAAAAGCCAGTACAAATCTCTCGACTAACTTTAGCCCTTTACCTGCCGTAAAGATATCTGCTTCATCTAAGTGACACAATTGACGAGTAAGTTTTTTGGTCTGAGATGTATTCTGGATTCTATTTGCCCATCAAGTAATCTACATAGATAATGCAGCCACTAAGATACCGCTACAATGCCGGAATCGATACTGGGATACTGCTCACTGACTTTTCGAACTCCCTGTATTTTCTGTGAATTTGCTTACGAATACTACATTCCGTCGATATTTAATTGGTTTGATTGGCGACATTACGGTAATACAATGCATGAAATACTTTTATGGTATTTCATTCAATACGGCTGTGCAGTTTAAGGCAGATATTAATTTTGTGAACTCGCATATAAACAAGAGATAAGATTAACAAGACCAACAGGCAGACCATTTCAAAGGTGAAGCGAAAATGTAGAAAAAAATTAGAGTGATTCTGAGGCAATGTTCGCTCTAAGCTGTGCGACAACGTGGCCTTGCGCACAAAACAAAACAAAAATCACGTCATGTACGAAATTTCATGTCCCGCAAATAAATAATAAAGAATGATACTTTTGTTTTTCAATTTCTTGATGTTACTACGTGCTGCGGCACCGCTGAAGAAAAATGTGATATCGCTATATGAGTTTGTTTTCCTAATTTCTTTTGGGTTTTAGTAATTTTTTTTTTCAATGTGAATTTTAAAATAATACTTTGCAATCAAGACGTTGAGCAATTTTTTTTTTAGAATGATTTTGCACACGGGTTGAAAATTGTGCGTTCGAACCGCAAAACCTTAAAGAGAGAGTTGTTTTGTATTAAATAAATAGAGGAGTGGGAGGAGGAGAAAGAGAAGAACAAAGATGAAGAAAGACAGAAGAAATGAGGCGTAGAGTATCTGCAGAAAAGAAACTTTGCGTCCCTGAAGTGTCGCTTTATTTCTGTGTTATTACTTTGAACGGTACAGTGATATTTCGGTATTGTTTGTTTCGTTATTTTGTTTTCCTTTCAGTTTTTTAAAAAAAATGTTTATTTCTTTGTATTAAAAAAAGTAGTTGCTAATGTTTGGATCCTTGTAAGTATATTGTTCTGTCATTTTTTTTTCTGTTTAATATATCTACGCTGTGATAATATGTATATTAACTTTGTTTTGTTAAATGTGATGCAATTAAGTATTTGCATTAAAAAAAACTTCTACTCATTAATTTATTTAATGCAAAGTTTTGGACATTTTTTTTATACTTTCACTCATTAATTTATGTTATGACACTATACATATATATATATATGTAAACGTTCTCTCATTAATTAGTATAATTACAAACAATGAATCCTTCAACCGTAGCTCATAAAATATTCTTAATAGCATCCACTGGTCATGACGGTTTGGGTGGCTGAGTGGTTAGGCGCTCGGTCTACTAATCCGATGGTATTGGGTTCAAGTCCCAGCATCATAATTTTTTTTTTCCTGGTACCACCACACCAAAAAGACCCGGCGGTCCACCCAGTCTCTAAAAATAGGTACCCGAGAAAGCTAGGAATGTAAATACGGCCGGGCGTGATACTGGTCACATCACGCTTTCGTGGTCTTGAAAATACGGGCCTAAAACCGTATCCTCAATATGCCTTAATTGCACGGATACCAGGGTTTTACCTTTTTCTTTATATCCACTAATTACATCTTTTTTTTTTAAACTAAAGAAGATGGATACATTTATTATTTATTACACTGTAACTTACGTAACACCCTAACAATATACACTTTTATGTATTATATATTGTTACCTACATTATTTTTATATTGTTGTAATAGTTGTTCAGTTTCTGTGTATTTGTGTAGTTTTATGACTTTTTAAAGATTATTATTATTGCCATTCTTCTTCTTCTGGTTATTATTATTATTATTCTTGTTGTTGTTGTTATTAAGCGTTGATTTCATCAGTCGGTTTCTATTTCTCTCATGACTGATATTTATTTGATGACTGATATTTCTATGATGACTGATATTTCCCTTATGAATGATATTTCTCTTATGAATGATATTTCTCTTATGACTGATATTTCCCTTATGAATGATATTTCTCTTATGACTGATATTTCTTTGATGACTGATATTTCTATGATGATTGATATTTCTCTTATGACTGATATTTCTCTTATGACTGATATTTCTATGATGACTGATATTTCTCTTATGACTGATATTTCCCTTATGAATGATATTTCTCTTATGAATGATATTTCTATGATGACTGATATTTCTCTTATGACTGATATTTCTCTTATGACTGATATTTCCCTTATGACTGATATTTCTCTTAAGACTGATATTTCCCTTATGACTGATATTTCTCTTATGACTGATATTTCTATGATGACTGATATTTCTCTTATGACTGATATTTCCCTTATGAATGATATTTCCCTTATGAATGATATTTCTCTTATGACTGATATTTCCCTTATGAATGATACTTCTCTTATGACTGATACTTCTATGATGACTGATATTTCTCTTATGAATGATATTTCTCTGATGACCGATATTTCTCTTATGACTGATATTTCCCTTATGAATATTTCTGTTATGTACAGATGACTGATTGTACAAATACTCGAAGGAAACAGCCGACCACAGAACACATAAATGACAAGCCTGTTGCACCCTTCCCATCTTCCCACCCACTTTTTTTCAAACACACACACACACACACTCGCTTCCCACTTAAAGCACGCGCCATATTTGGCCGGGTCACTCTTCATTTGAGCACGGTATTCCGCCTTTTAAGTCACTGGTCCACGTTTTGAATCAGAGTTTCTCTAAGCCCTCCCTCATCATCCCTCCAAACACACACACACACACACACATACATACATACATACACACAAAGAATAAAAAACTTAAAGCCCAAATCCAGTCTCTTGTCGTCACAGTATAGAGACACAAGTGAGCTGTCTACTTAGTAACACAACTGGAAAAGGTGTGCGGGTAAAGAACGAGGGAGAGGGGGTGTGAGAGAGAAAACAGAGTTGGGGTGGTTGGGGGGGGGGGGAAAGTGAAGAGGGAAAAGGGGAAGAGGAGATAAAGAAGGGAGTGATTGAACAAAAGAAGAGAGTGGGGAGAGGAAAAGGAGATTGACCGAGGAAATGGGGAGGAAAAGGGAGGTGAGAGAGAAAGAGTGCAGGTTTGAAGAAGATGTGAATGAAGAAGAAAGAGTGCAGGGTTGAAGAAGATGTGAATGGAGAAGAAAGAGTGTAGGGTTGAAGAAGATGTGAATGGAGAAGAAAGAGTGTAGGGTTGAAGAAGATGTGAATGGAGAAGAAAGAGTGTAGGGTTGAAGAAGATGTGAATGGAGAAGAAAGAGTGTAGGGTTGAAGAAGGTGTGAATGAAGAAGAAAGAGTTGTGGGCGCGCACACAAATAACACGAATGAAGAAAATAAACAGCAGGAAAGAAAAAAGGCTCAAGAAACATTGCTTTTAAATAAAACGTATAAAAACAGAGAGAGCTATTTTAGGTGCAGCCCTGTAGCACAGAGCAAGAAAAACCAAAGAAAAAGAAGGAAGAGGAGGAGCAGGAGGGGGCAGCGCACCTGACTTTCTGCCCACACACAAAGAGAAGAATGAAGGATTGATTTACTAGTAATGGAGGAAATAATTTGAATTTTTCCTTGCAGATTTAACGCCCCTGGTATTATTATGATAAGTTTGTTTTTCGTAGTAGTCGCCCTTAAACTAGAAATGTTCTGCACCTTTCTCGTGAGATTCTTAAACTTTTGGAGTCGATGGACTGAGCAAGATTTTGGGACATGTGAGTTAATCTGTATTCTACATCAGGTGCAGGAATTCAAATATCTTGGAGCAGTAATAACTTCAGATAGGAAATGCAGAGCATAAGTTAATAACAGAAAAAGCCAAGCAAATACTGCATTTCATAGAATTAGAAACATGCAACACATCCTTATCACTGAATGTTACAAAACGAGTCCTAAAATGTTATATTGAACCTATCTTGTTACATGGAAGTGAATCATGGACAATAGGCAGGTCTGCACAAAAATCATTGGAAACAGCAGAAATATGGTTTATTAGAAGAATGTTGCGAATCCCCTGGACAGCAAAAATAACTAATGAAGAATGTATGAGAAGAGCTGGAGAGACAAAAAATCTTGTCAAAAAAAAATAAAAATAAAATAAAATAAAATAAAATAAAATAAAAATAAGAGAGAAACAATGTACTTTCGTAGAACATGCAATGAGAAGAAAGCGCACTGAAAATATTATAACAGCAAGAAAAATAGGGGGAAGAAGAGCCAGGGGAAGACAGAGAGAATTGATACCGGACAGTCTGACGAGATGGTGAGAGAGGAGATCACCAACCGAACTAATGGCCTGCATGAGGGATCGGGTAGCGTGGAGAAGCATGATAATGATGATGATGAGTTAATCTGGGCTTGAGAGTTATGTAGAGTAGGCGTGCTTTTTTTCTTAGTTGTGATTCAAGCAAGAAATCTAGTTTGTGAGAGAGTTTTTCAGTGCAGGCTCTCATGGCTGAGACTTTAGTTGTTTTAGTTACGGTGACTTGAGTTGTCTTAGTTACGGTGACCTGAGTTATCTTAGTTACGGTGACTTGAGTTATCTTAGTTACGGTGACTTGAGTTATCTTAGTTACGGTGACTTGGGTTATCTTACTTACGGTGACTTGGGTTATCTTAGTTACCTACCCAGAACTATGTTCCTTCTTGTGGGAGGTTTATTTTGATATGTGATAGTGTACGTTTTTCTTCATCAAGTCATATCCATCCGTCATCGTCTACGGTGTGCTATTAAATGTCGTTGACTGATGACTTCGTAATATGTAACAGTTGACGTGAGAGTGATAAATGGATCTGGGTGTTATTCTTCCTTTAGGTACAATAGTACGAACATCGTAGCGTCTGTGGAAGCAGTCTAGCAAATATATTCAATCTCAATAAGCGGAATTTTCCGTCTTTAATCAAATATGCACTCTCCGTGTACTATAACAACACCATTTAAAATTGTACAAGAAGGAGGCGGAGGAAGGACGGAAGAAGTAAGGAGGAGGAGGAAGAGGAGGAAGGAAGGAAAAAAGAAGTAGGAAAAAGAAGAAGAAAGATAATAATAATAATAATAAAAAACGTCTTCGTCTTCTATTCCTCTGGAACTGCGACTTGATGCTCTTTGCTGCTGATGCCGTGAAAGCGTTGAAGCACAGCATCGTATCGGATTGGGAGCGGGTTACGGTGGGGTTTTTTTTTTCAGTTCCTGAGTGAAGCTAAAAAACAGGAGGTGATCACGAAAAGAACATTAGATTTTTTTTTAACTTAAAAAGAAAAAAAGAAGAAAACAGACAAATATTTTGGCCAAACACTATAAGAAATAACATCTTGTTGGCAGAAACGCAGATGAAGCCACTGACAGCAATTATTGAGGAAAGACGCTGGCGATGTTTGGGACATGTGCTCCGAATGACTGATAACTCACTACCAAAAATAGCACTAAGATGGACACCACAGGGGAACAGAAGTAAGGTTAGACCAAAAGAGACGTGAAGAAGAACAACAGACAGGATGTTGAGCAATAGAGGGCTCACCTGGGCAAGAGCAGAAAAAAAGGCGAAGGACAGGCATTTGTGGAAAACCCTTGCGGAAGCCCCATGTGGCCTGGGCATTTAAGGTTCAGAGAGAGAGAGAGAGAGAGAGAGAGAGAGAGAGAGAGAGAGAGAGAGAGAGAGAGAGAGATGGCTAAATCGGACAGTGTCCGCTCAGAAAGACATAAAAAAACCCACCCACCCACACACACACACACACACACACACACACACACACACACAATGAATGGAAACTGGTAATGCAAAGTTTTATGGTACTAACCTGATCAGTTTCGTAAATGACCCCATATCCTCAAGTCAGAGTTAGTAACAGTGACTAAAACAAAACAGTTTGTCAATATTTGAATTTGCCACCCGTGACCTGTTAATGATCCCTCAGGATCTATAACAGAGTTTTATTTGGGGGTCCATGGCGTGACTCTTAACTGGCAGAACAACGAGGATCTGGTCCAGCTGGCCGCCAAATGAGCAAATCTTGTTTCCAGCTCTTTCATTAAGTCTCGTAATGGAGGCATTGATTTCTGTCCCGAGGGTCCACTGCACGACCGCCACCAACGGAGCGAGTGTGGCTTTGGGAAATTTTAAAAAAAAAAAAAATACGGAAGATGAAATCATGCCTGATCCATGTTTCTTCTTTGTCCTCTCGTGAATCGGGGTTTTAATTTTGTATATAAGGTTGTCCCACTCAGCTGTCTGTCATCCCACTTAGGGAGTGAGGATGCTGGTCCGATCTGGGCAGTCAGCGATCCACTGCTAGCATGCTAGCGTCAGAGGAGAAGAATATAACTGGCCAAGACCCTGTCCCACATCCCTCAGTAAGTAATAAGCCTGGTCTGGCTAATGGGTCAGGGATCGACAATAACACCATGGTGGTGGAGTCTGCTAAAAGAGTATTACCCCCCCCCCCTCTTTTTTTTTACTCCGCTTTTTAGCTCCAGAGTTGGGGGGGGGGGGGTGGAAGTGGATAGACGCCATAACTTGCTCCCAAGTCAACACGATGTTGTGCCTCAACACTTTCACCGCATCGGCTGCACAGAGCACCAACTTGCTGTTACAGTGACACAGCAGACAAGACATCTTCCCGAGCGTGTCCTTCAAGACAAACTTTCTCTCAGTTCAACCTGTGGTGAGATAGGGGCTATTGGCTGCAGTCTTACTCAGTGGTGACGTGCGACTGTGTCCTTTAGACTGAACGTTACTGGCTACTTACGTGCGGTCATCTGTTTAAGTGTAACCAGGCTGTCTTACGCTAAAGAGGAGAGGTTCTTAAACGGGCGTATCCATATCATGTATGGTTATGTGACTGTGGATAAACGGATACCATAGGAATTTATTTTTATCTGTACGTCATATATCAAAAGCTTTGTATTATCAATATTCCGATATATAGAACTAAATGATTACGACGCTGTCCGACTAGGCAACCAGCCAACCATAGCTGATATTCTAGTGTCAGGGTTAGCAAATCATAACTGACCTAGACCCTCCCCACCTCTCCGCTGGTACCTCATGTAACAGGCCTGGCTAATGGGGCACGGATCACCATAGTCCCCATGGTGGTGGAGTCTATTAAAGAAGCATTGCATACCTCCTGCTTTTTTTTAGCTGTACTCCGGGATTGAAAAAGTAGCTGCCATAACCCGCTCCCACGCCGATACGATGTTGTATCTCCACAGCATCGGCTGCAAAGAACACCAGCTGGCAGTTACAAGGAGACAGCAGAAGACAAGGTAGGACTAAATGGAAGAAAAAGAAGACACAGTGGTACAGTCATGATATGAAGACACTTAGAGACGGCAGCGTTAGTGTCCATGTTGCCACTGACCTGGAGACACACTGGACGTTGATGTGGGCAGCATCACGCTTGGTTGCCTTTCCTTTCCCAGCTCCAGAAAGAGCAGGGTACACCATATCCACAGCCTCGGTCACTGGTAAACAAACGTCTCCCCCCCTTTTTTTTCTCTCCCCCCCGTGGTATATATCCGATACGTTTCGAGCCATTTTGTGAGTTTTCGCAAAGGTTTAAAAAGACTGCTCTGGCTTCTTGAGACACAGACAAATTTGTTTTATCAAGTAATCTTGGTCCATGTGACCAATGTTCGCTCTAAGGAATGATTCAGCATGCGTGAAAGATAATTTATGTAGTCTGACAATTTATGAGCAGAGCTGTATAAATAAACAAGCGAGCTGGGCTGAGTTAAAAAAAATTAGGATCCTTGGTGTCTCCAATCAGGTGCATTTATTTTCCCATGGCACGTGATCAGTCCACTGAGATGTTTTTCTCTTGGCCTTCCTCTCTTTCGTTTGCCCTTGAATTTTTCAGCCAAATCCTGTCTTCTCATGACCGTGTCCAAGAAAGTTTGTAGTCTTCTTATAGTTTTAACCAGTTTTCTTTGTTCTGAAACTTCTCTGAGAGCTTCTTCGTTTGTTCTCCTGTCCGTCTGTCCAGGATATGTGTTGGCATCCTTCGCCAGAACTTCACCTCTGTTGCTTCCAGTTTCTTTGTCATCTTTTTTGTTAACTGTCCAAGTTTCACAGCCATACAGCAATAATGGCTCTATATAGCACTGCAGTACACTTCTCTTTTTTTTATACGGACATCTTATTATTTGTTAGTGTCTTCTTCGTATCGGAAAAAAGCTGATTTTTGCCTTATCTTTTCGTAATTTTGTTTAATTTGTCATTGTTGTTATTCTTGTTCCGAGGTCAGTCAGTCATTTGCATGTCCCTTGCGGGACGTTGCCTCCCTAACAGCTCTCCTGTAGGCCTCTCGGTTGTAAGTAAGATGTCCCCTGCATCTAATGCATCCAATTACAGCTCATCAACGACGTCTTGCAGCCATCTTCGCCTTGGTTTTCCTCTCTTTCTTTTTCCTATTATGTATCCTTCCAAGCCGGTCTTCTCTAAATTCTCATGACGTTTAATATGTTCCCTGGTACCTGAATGTTTTTAGTTGTTTCAGTGTCTCCCCGTTTGAAATGATGTTGCCCTTTTGATATGTTTATTCCTTTTGATATTATCATTGTTTCTGTCTTCTTGCTGTTTAGCTGTAAATCTTTTTCATTACTATCTTTAATCATCATGTTCATACGTTTCTGTTTCTGCTAACTGTATTCGCTTTCTGCTGTTAAGAACGGTGTCACCCGCATGTCTCAGGTTATTGATATTATGGCCTCCTATTTTTAATCCTTCGAAATGTTAACATACCTAATGATGTTTTCACTGTATAATGAGGACAGATCAGGTGACAGTACCCATCCTTGTCTTAGGCTTTTTTTTTAATATCCTGATAGTCGCCTATGTCATTGTTTAACTCTTTGTGTCTGCTCTTTGCTTCCAGTACATATTATTAACAATTCTCGTATCTTAACCATCTTCGTTAAGTTTTTCTAGCATTTGTATCAAATCTTCACGTCTAACTCTGTCAAAAGCTTTCGTGTAATCAATAAAGCATAAACATAAACCTCTGTTTATCTCTGGTGATCTTTCTATTATAGTTCTTAATATAAAAATTGCGTTACTTGTGTTTTTTCTTCAACAAAACCACATTTTTATTGCGCGATATGGTTTTTTTTATATCTTATTTCATATTCTGATGTCAACGATTGTTACTAGTATTTTTGTGATATGGCTCATTAAACAGACTGTGCGATGTTGGTTACATTCTTTTGTCTCAGCTTTCTTTGGAATTGCAATGAAAACTGATTTGGATAGAACTTACTGTATATGTTTTGTGCTATAGATCATATTTAGGAGGTTTGCAACTTTTTTTCTTTTCTATGCTAATATCTTCTAGGGTCACGATAATTTCTCTTGTGATGTGATGAGGTCCTAGTGCCTTCCTCGTCTGCATTTGTCCTTTCTTGCTTTCATTTTTCAGTATTGATGGTTAATTATTATTCATGCTTACATTAAACTGTTCATTTCTCTAGTCATTATACATTGGTGGTCAATTATTATTCATGCTTCCATTGAACTACTCATTTCTCTAGTCATTATACATTGGTGGTCAATTATTATTCATGCTTCCATTGAACTACTCATTTCTCTAGTCATTATACATTGATGGTCAGTTATTATTCATGCTTCCATTGAACTGCTCATTTCTCTAGTCATTATACAGGTCTCTTATATACTTCAATCATTTCGTCATGATTTCTTCTTTTTTCATAACTTTCCCCTCTTTAGTTTTCAAACAGGCTGTTGCTTTGACTGTTCTTTTCTTAGGTTTTTTTCATTTTTATTTTTTAAAATAAAGTTTTTGGTGCTATGGATTATGTCGTTGACCTAACAGTAACCTTTCTTTCTCCTCCTTGCACCGCCATCTTATTTCTTTGTTAATCTCTTCGTACGTTGTTTTGTTTTGTTTTGTTTTCTGCTTTGTTTTTTGTTCTTCCTTCTTTTCTCTGTCAAATCTAGAATTTCATCTCTCATCCAATTTTCTTGGCTTGTCTTTGTGCCTATAAAATTGATATGGCTCTAATGTTTGGTGGAATGATTCTTTTAACGTTTCATACTTTTTCATAATCTGATGATGCCTAATATTTATTTTTAACTTCTATATATTGAATTCCTCTCCCCTTTCTCTCTCTCTCTCTCTCTCTCTCTCTCTAAAATCCATTTAACACATCCATATTTCAAAGCTATTCCTAACATAACCATTTTTTAAAAGCTATTCCTAACACATTTATATTTAAAATCCATTCCTAACACATCTATATTTAAAATCTATTCCTAACATATCTATATTAAAAATATTTTCCTAACACATCTATATTTTTTTAAAAATCTGTTCCTAACACTCTATACTTAACTTTTGGTCAGCATTTTAACAGTCTTCAATTTTAACCTTAATTTTGCTTCTGTGGTCGGTGTGGCACTTTGCTCCATGGACTGCTTTTAGCCGCCTGGAGAGCCTTTCTTAATCACCTGTCGGGAAGAATTAAAAACCTGTCTGGTTTATGATCTTACTGTCAGGACATTTCCAGGTGCGTAGTTTTCGTGGAGGTTGCTGTACCAGGTATTTGCCTACCTCACCATCTTGTCTCCTCCGTCAGTACGCCTTCCATGGCCATAACCTCCTACTTGTATCAAGATATAAAGCAGAACGAAGGGAAGAAAGGCCGTCAGAGAAAGCACGGCAATGAAAAAAAAAAAAAGCACGAGCAATACAATATTTTGACAGAACGGCTTTGTCGGGGACATTTCAAATAAATCTTTCCAAATAGCAGGAGCAATCGTAGAATAAAACTGCTCACTATCTGGAGAACTAGGAATATATGCAGTTTCCCTTCTTCTCTCCCCCCCCCCCCCCCCCCACCCGTTTCGGCTGCATGTTCAAAGTATATATATAAACCCCATGTCGATGAATTTATGGCCTCTGTGAATGTTTCATTTTAGTCTTATCTTCGCGTTTGCATCTCTGTGAAACTATCAGTTCTTAGAAGATGATGTGGGGATGAAGATCATGTTGACTGATGGTAAGTAGGCTGCTGGGGCGATTGTTTTTGTGCGTAGACTGCTGGCGCGATTGTTTTTGTGCGTAGGCTGCTGGCGCGATTGTTTTTGTGCGTAGACTGCTGGCGCGATTGTTTTTGTGCGTAGGCTGCTGGCGCGACTGTTTTTGTGCGTAGACTGCTGGCGCAATTGTGTGACCCGGATGAGATTTTTCATACACACACACACACAACACATACACAGTCTTGTGAACAAGCGTTATCACTATGTGAAAACGTCAATGGATCCTCCCTGTGCCTACGCTGAAGTGTAATCACACAACTACCTATTACTGGTTTGTTTAATTTTTTTTTTTTGAGGGGGGGGGGTGTGTTTGGTTTTCTCCATCTTCTGCCGGCGTTGCTGATGTCGTTGCTGTACTGATAAGTGTTATTAGTGTTATTTTTGCATTTCTTGACTGCGACATGCTATAGAAGAGCCATCGTGATATTTTGGAGTGGTAGAGAATCAGCATAGGCGTTACAGGTGAACTTGATGTATATGAAACCAGAATGAAACCTCAGCTCCACCTAGGAAAGAAAGCTATCCTTTTTTTTTTTCCTTTGGGAGGAGGGAGGCCATAATAAACAGCCTAAGGAGAGATTTGATAGAAAACGTTGATCTTGGAAAATGAGAAGAAGCACCCAAACTAGGAGACAATGGACCCAAGATGGCAATGACATTCTTATACACCACACTCACTGAAGCAGGTTTCGTGGTTAGTCACGGAGACGTTTCCAGACTGGCTGTCCAGAGAGAAAAAGAGAGAGAGAGAGAAAGAGAGAGAGAGAGTAAAAGAGCAATATCATACGAAGAGTTTCTGGATTGTTGTAATGGCTGGCAATTATTCTCTGACACTGTACCACAATTATGGCCGACACCGGATTCTGAAGGGGACCGATTATTCTCTGTTCTCTTTCCATGTTTGAACCGTAAGCATTTCAGGGTTGGAGAGTACTTGCACCACGTGCTTTGTGTGTTCTTTTGGGTTGTTTGTGTGCTTTTTCAGACTGCTGGTTTTTTTTTTAACTGTTGCCTGTCACAAAAAAAGACATATAAAGAAACAGCCTGTACGATTTCTCATAAGCGTTTGATGTTTTGGACTCTTCTTAGGTCTAGAAACTTGGAAGATGCGAGGTGGGGATGTTGCTGAAGATTGTCCTGTGCGTAAGTCATGGTAGAAAGATGGCTCAGCTGTATTGGCTGTCTTTATTCTTTCCTGCAGTGGGTTTAGGGTTTACAACGCACACTATCATCATGATGGCGCTAACCACTGTTTTGGTTCTTTTCTTGACTGTTTTTATATGAGGCTTCGCTTTATTCCCCCCCCCCTCTCTCTCCCTCTCGTGTGTGTGGTGTGTGGGAAGAATGAAAAATGAAGTGATGAAGAGCAGAATGTAAGACGGGCATGCGCGCCCAATTCTTCACTTCTTTTTAAAATAAAGATCATTCATTCATTCTCTCTCTATGTGTGTGTGTGTGTACGCCGATAGAGAAATTAGAAATGTAACACACAATATCAGTGATTTTCATTGGCTCAAAGCATGAGACAGAAAATACATATGTTCTGAAATTACACCGAGCCGAAGATGGGTGAGTCCTCCCACAAGGAAGATTGTCCTGTGCCTAAGTCATGGCAGAAAGGGTGGCATAACGCAATAAATGCCATTTTGAGTGGGAATATGAAGATTCAGATGAAAGTGTACTTTGCATCTATCTCTAAATGATGGCAAACTGACATCTCTCTCTCTCTCTCTCTCTCTCTCTCGTTAGGTCAAATCTTCGACTGTTCTACTGACATCGATTCCAGCCAAAATTAGATTCTGATTTCAACATTTCTGCTTTCAACGCTCAAGAGATTTCGAGTGGTATCTGAAAAGCTGGAAACGCTGAAAAAGTTGAAAAGCTGAAAACGAACACCAAACAGAGTGTCTATGAATAGCTTGCTGAACAAGGAGGATCACGTGCTGCCAGTGCACCTCGTTAACTCATATTCTCTCCCTTGTTGATCGCGGCCCTTGTCACTGCATGAACTCGCCGGCGTTGAACTCCTCTGTCATGTTCATTAGAGCGATATTGAGAAGAGAACAGTTTCCCATATAAGGAACTGTTTGCTCATTTCGTCCACCGGGACTAAAATGGTTAAATTGGCGAGATTGTGTGGACATTTGCCAAGCTGTCGGATACAGCTGACGAAATTTATCTTGATAAGCTAACGTTTGAAGCACTGAGTTTGTTTTTTTTATGGCATGGCGTTTTTTGTTATTTTTGTTTGTTTAATTATTATTTTTTTAATAATCTAATCATTTGTTTCACGGTGCTGTATGCCTCAGAAACACTGGGCCCATGATGTTGCTAGCAAATTATTTAATTATGTTTCTATGAACTAAATCAGTCGAGACTAAAATGTGAACATTGTTCTTTGATTTATCTGCAAAGTTATTTTGTTTGGGCCTTCTGGTTAATAAAACTGCACCTTCTGTCGCATTTTTCTTACGTAATTTAACAGTAAATAACATGTTTTGATTAATACTTTTGGCCAATATATATGTGTGTAATTTATTAGCCAATAATTTGTTCAGTTGCCCATAATTTGAATCAATATTTTTTTAATGTATGTGGTTAGTGCATAAAATCACGTGATGTATTCATGAAATAACTCCTTTTCTACGACATGTTTTACATTACAGGCCGCAGTTCTCTTAATAAATCATTTGTTTCTTGTGAAAGTTTAAAAAAAAATTAATTCAGCGATCATTTCACTTAATCACCGATTTACTTTCACATATAATCAAATTGCAATTAGCTCTATATGATTATAGAAACCACATTGTCTAGAAAAACCTTAACTGTAGACTGTTCACTGAATAATTGCTGTAATACTGTATGTTTTCTTACAGAAGCAATTGAGATATTTCAGAAGGTAAATGCTGTCAGGCATGATACCGACTACATCACACTTTCATGGGCTGATGGTTTTGGAAATACCGGCCTAACGATATGCTTTAATGGCCTGGGAACGTGAAATTCAGCCCTCATCTTAAATATTGTGTTGTATATGTCATTAAGTGTGCTATGACATTCACATATGAAATGTTACATGTAATGAGTAAAACAGCTACGATTGTTTTTAAAGTTCTCTGAACGCCAATGATAAGACAACTCGCACATGTTATTTGTTGTCAATGCTGTGACGATATTGGAGAATACCAGTCATGGGCTGTTTTTTTTTTTTTGGTTGGGGGGTGGGGGCCAGCAGAGGAGTTAGATTCATGTGGCTTGTCTAAAAGTTGCTTAAAGAGAACCGAAAGTCCAGCCGAAAGATCGGGCCCAGCAGTGCACAGAACGGCGGAACAACGGGAACAACCCCGGCGGAACAACGGGACCAACCCCGGCGGAACAACGGGACCAACTCCTTTCCGAGGGCGGAGACCGAAGAGGTAGAAGGGACAAACGGGAATGAACAAACTTTACGTGCTTTTTCAAAGGTTGAAGAACTGGGCAGACAGGGCCGTTGATATTCCGCGCTTTTCTTTCTCAAGACTTTCATTCAAACCCGATCATTCAATGTTAGTTTGGTACTAGCACCACACATGCGTAAGAAGAAATACTAATATGAATCGAAAATTATTACATAAACCTCTTATCTGTACACTTCTTTTTCTTCTTCTTCTTCTTCTGATATAAGTTTTTAAGTTTTAAAATATTTCGATACACTTTCCTCCAGTGTGCTCTCTAAGGTTTTGTGGTTCGTGTGCAAAATTTTGAAGTCCTGTGCAGATATGTTCTCAAAAAGAAAAAAAAACTGTCCGCAAGTGTGTGTCGTAACGTTATATTGCAAAGTATAATTTATAGTTTTTATACAAAAAAAGGAAAATCATGTAAAGTCATTGTATTTTCATCAGCTATATTACATATAACACAGAGCAGCATGCGATGTTTAACGGCACGGGAAGGATATAAGACAGACAGACAGATAGACAGACAGACAGACAGACAGACAGACAGATAGACAGATAGATAGATAGATAGATAGATAGATAGATAGATAGATAGATAGATAGATAGATAGATAGATAGATAGATATGTGCGCGACCGCGCTGCTTAGAAGGAACATTAAACTACTCTCGTGCTACGAAAAAAAAAATAGGAAAAATACACAACGAAACCGGGCGTTCAGATCACTACAGAAGCTGATAGATGTCCTTTTCCTGAAAAGACAAATACGGAAAAGTGAGGTGGAAAGGGGGGGGGGGAGATGGAAATTACGAAAAATATGGATGGATGGATGGATGGATGGATGGATGGATGCAGTAAGAAGAGATCGTGGGACTGGCAGCTGTGAAAGTACAAGAAATGGAGATGTGATTAAAGTGATCAAAGGACTCACTGTTCGTGAAAAAAAAAGTTGTTTTTTTAACCCATAAGAAATAATCGTTATTATCATATTATTATGCACAGGAGGAATCCTAACTTCGTGGCTTTCCAGCAGTCTGCCCAGGTGGTCCCTGCTATACATATGGAATAAATTAAAGTTCGGGTAACACAGTTTTGGACGGTGTAGAATAACTACTTGCCTGGTTGCGGCATACCTGAGTCCACTGTGCAGGCTCAGATATCAGCTATATGGAAAAACAGGATATCAAGCATTCCCTTAGGTAAGGGACTTTGGCTGAATCCGCGAGTGGAGGAAATAAAGTATATATGGACATTTTATCCACCGAACATATCTCTGTCATATGACACAGAATGTCATTCTATTCATACGACCGAACACTGGATGCAGTTCTCAAATCTGAGAACATTTTTATTTTCACAGTCTTCAGATACTTTGGACTGAAGGGAGAGAGAGAGAGACCACATGGCCTTTATTGTGAAGAGGCAAAGGTTCCCCCTGAAATTTTGCCCTTTAGCTCCACTGCTCCACATATTCAATATTAATTCATCATTCAAATGTTCTTCTTCATCTTCATACGCATTGTCTCTATATATCTGTAGTCCTGTCTCCTGGCGAAATTTCAGCTTTTTGTAATTCATGTATGGAACCGTAGAGCTTATCCTCTTTAGTGGTTTCACTGGGCCAGTAATCGCTTCTCAATGTCTCGTAGTTGGTGCAGTTTTGGAGGATATGTTCCACAGTTTGGGGCTCCTGGGAACATGTACAAAGAGCAGTTATACCAACTTTAAACTTTGTATGCATAAACATTCGAAGTTAACGTAACAATAACGTATTGTACGCATGAAAAGGCTTGAAAAAAGTTTAGCTTGACAAACTTTTACAGTTCGACAGTATAGAAAAACTAAACATATGTGATATTCATCTTATCTTCACATTCTCGCACATTAATTATTTACAAGTATGACTGCAAGTGCTACACTTTAAGTGAATTATTGGAACCATTTCACAAATGTACACTGATTTCTAAATAGATCTTAAATATTAGGGACAGCAGGTGCCATTAACAAGCCATTAACTATCGAGGTGAGGAATATGAGGGGGAATTGAAATTTTAAAACGTATCGATTAAAAGTAATCAGAGATATGGAAGGGTGTACCATAAGTTAGGAGCAGAGTAATCAAGGCTTTGGTTTTTGGTTTTCTTTTTTGAAATAAGTCGAACCTATGTTTATGTATAATATTGCTTAGACGTCGACCGTATTTTTGATTATATTTAAAAGTTGGCCAGTAGTAAGGTTTATAGTTTTGGGACAGAATTCTCTGAACTAATGAGGTGAATTCGCCGTCCAAAGTGAAAGTCAGTGAACTTGATATACTATCTCAGGGTCTGCTAAAGAAGTACTGCACACGCCTTTGTTTTTTAGCTCCACTCAAGGACTGAAAAAAGGCCACCTTAACCCGCTCTCAATCCAGCACCATGTTACGTCTCGACACCTTCACGGGATCGGCTGCAGAGAACATCAAGCTCGCAGTTCCATGGAGATAGGAGGGAAAAGGGAGGAAGATGAGGAAGAAGAACAAAAAGAAGAAAAGGAAGAAGAAGAAATCATTCCGTCTTTCTTAAAAACATTTTCTTAAACTCATCATCATCATCAGGTGCCGTGCCGACTGGCGTTGGCTATTATGCTTCTCCAGAGTACACGATCCTTCATGCAGACCATCAGCTCACTTGGTGATCTCCTCTCACACCATCCCAGTCAGACTGTCCAGTATCATTTCTCTTGGTCTGCCCCTGACTCTTCTTCCCCCTATTTTTCCTGTTGTTATAACATTTTCAATGCCCCCTCTTTTCATTGCATGTCCTATGAAAGTACATTGTCTCTCTCTTATTTTTTTGACAAGATTTTTTTGTCTCTCCAGCTCTTCTCATACATTCTCCATTAGTTACTCGTATTTTTGCTGTACAGGGATTCACAACATTCTTCTTATAAACCACATTTCTGCTGCTTCCAATGACTTTTATGCAGATCTGTCTAATTTCCATGATTCACTTCCGTATAACAAGACAGGTTCAATATATCAGTTTAGGATTCGTTTTCTAACATTCATTGATAAGGATGTGTTGGCTAATATGTTTCTCATTCTCTGAAATGCAGTCTTTGATTGGCTTATTCTGTTCTTAATTTCTGTTCTGCATTTCCCACCTGAAGTTATTACTGTCCCAAGGTAGTTAGAATAGCTTTAGAATAGTTCCATTTAGTTTTATACTGCATTTTGATGTAATCTGGTCCTTAGATATAACCACAGTCTATGTCTTTTTGATATTCAAAGTAAGGCCTTTCTGTTCACTTTCTTTTAGCGACTTTATCCAAGAGATTATGCAGGTCTTGTTGATTCTCAGATATCAGTACTGTGTCGTCAGCACATCGAAGATTGTTAATATTGTAACCTTCTACTTTTATACTTTGTTCTTAGAATATTCTCGCTGTACAGAGAAAAAAGGTCTGGAGATATTACATATCCTTGTCAAACTCCATGTTTTATTGGTTGATATTTTCCAGTTTTATTATCAGCTCGAATCGCTGCTTCCTGCTACCAGTATAAAAAAAAGTATTCAAATTTTGGTGTTTTCATTGGTTGTTTTTGTATGTGATCTTTGGAAAAGGATTTTTGTCGAAATATTGGGTTCTTGTGTGCTCATTTATAAATACTCATCTTACTTTTTGCCTGTCTTCTTTCTGCCCATTTTCCTTACTCTTTCTATCTTTGTGTGTGCGTGTGTATGTGTGTAAAACTGAATCACATATCTCTGTCTATTTCATTACTAAAACCACTTTCGTATGTGAAAGTCCCGTTACTTCAACCTGCATTTCTTTTCAATCCTTTTTTTTTATGCACCTGGTGGCATAGCGGTTAATTCGTTCGTCTGTCAGGCAGAGATAGGTGATTCAAGTCACACCAGATGCATCCCCTTTTTTTTTTTCCTGTTTTCTTTTCTGAACATAACAGCAACAGACAGCACGAGCTAGTACCACCAACACTGACACAAGCATACGTAGACGTGGCAGTGCTCACATATCATAATGACTCTCCCACAGGTGAAACAAGTCCCTGACGCTGTTATCCAGGGTAAGGTCTGTCACATGGTTCCAGTTGAGATCTGCTTTCCCTTCCCCGACCCCCCCCCCCCCCCCCCGGCATTAAGTGTGTGATGAGACCTTCCGGGTTTCTGGCTAGAATAACAATTCTAGAGTGGCGTCCCCTGAATATGCAATCATGGGATTATAGAGTTTACAGGCGATTAAGATATTCATGTTCAGCACAGCATTCAAGACAGCTGGCACATATTATGGAATCTTTCCTTACGAATAAAAGCCAGAACGTTATTTCAGTGACATATAGATAGTTATTTCAATGACGCTAGCGTGCACATAGAAAGAAAAAGAGCAGGCACATTTATGAGGTAATGAACAATATAAGGAATGTTAGGATTTTGTTTAAACGTCATTTCCGAGAACAAATTGGGGGAGGGGGGCGGGCCTTGTCTGAAAAGAAATAAGTGACTGGCAGTGACAAGGCAGTGGCTCCACTGACTCTACGGGAAGCCCACACAGTCAGTAATCGGTTTTGCCTTTTGACACGCTTTGCAAGGATTAATCTAGGCAGAGATATCCGCCCATAATCCTTCTCGGTGCCATAACAATTGGAGGTTATGAAACGCCAGAGATTAGATATGCTGATGACACAGTATTACTGTCCACAACAGAAAAAGGAATTGTAAAACTAATTATGTGAGCCTATAAGAATGGTGAAGAGCAAAACATCTATCTTAATGCGAAGGAAACTAAATTGATGAGAATCAATGAGGGAAAACTGGAAGAGGTATAGAGTTTTGAATATCCTGGACCATTAATATTGGAGATACAATGAGGCAAATTAAACGGAGGACATCTAGCTACTGGTGGCAAAACTAACAAGTTCAAAATAGCAACATGGAATGTTAGAACTTTATTCCAGGCTGGAAAATTAGAAAATGTAAAGATGGAAATGGAAAGGATGAAGATCAACATAATAGGAATGAGTGAAGATAGACGGACAGGTGCAGGGAAGATAAACTCTTATAAATATACAGTAATATATTCAGGAAGTGAGAAACATGAACGAGGAGTAGGAATTATATTTGATGAACAAACGGCAAGGACAATTGTAGGATATTTGAACATCTCGGACCGAGTCCTGCTAGCCCAACTGAAAGAACAACCAATAAACATAAATATTATTCGGGTGTACGCTCCAACATCTGAAAGCTCTGAAGAAGATGTACAGCTATTTTATTATGACATAGAGACAGCACTAAAACACACAAAGTCATATGAAGTTACTATAATGATGGGAGATTTTAATGCCAAAGTTGGTAAAGGAAGAACTTCAGACATCGTTGGTGACTATGGACTGGGGGAGAGGAATGACAGAGGTAGTAAATTAATTGAATGGGCAAGAATACATAGCATGGTTATAGGAAACACCTGGTTTAAACAACATCCTCGAAGACTGGCAATGTGGTGCAGCCCAGACAAAAAGACTTTTAACCAGATAGACTACATATTAATCAACAAACGATTCCGCAATGCATTACTGACAACAAAAACCATGCCAGGAGCTGACTGCAATAGTGACCATGATCCACTCTGTGGAAAAGTTAGAATAAAACTAAAGAAAGCAGGCAGAAAAGTGAGAAACATCAAACTGAATACAGAACTTCTTAAAAATGACCAAGAACTGCGAGAACAATACAAAGTTATTATAACAAATAGATACAATGCAACAGAAAAGATAAATAGTATAGATGAACAATGGGAAATGTTAAGAGATTCTATCCACCAAACTGTTAAGGAGATAATATCACCAAAAAAAGAAGCCCCTAAAAATAAATGGATGACAGACGACATCTTAGGACTGATGGAAAAGAGGAGGAGGAGCAAAAATAACGAGGAAAAATATAGCAAGATAAATAAAGAAATAAGACGCAAATGCAGAGAAGCTAAAGAAGTGTGGTTAAATGAGCAGTGCAGACAGATAGAGGACTCTCATAATAAAGACAGCAAAAACATGCACACACGAATTAATGAACTCACAGGCAGGAAAACAAAATATACCACAGGATGCCTGAAATCGAAAGAAGGTAAAATGTTAATGGGAAAAGAAGACATTGTGGACAGGTGGACAGAGTATATCGGTGAGCTATATGGAGGAGAAAGACCAGAATTAACACCAGATACTGAAAACTGTGATAGACCACCAATACTTGAAGATGAAATCATAGATGCCATCAAACACATGAAGAAAGGAAAAGCGACTGAGCCTGATAATATAACAATAGAAGAAATAGAGGCACTAGAGGAGACAGGAATAAAAATAATAACCAAGTTACTGAATGACACTTACAATAGTGGTTATATTCCCAGTGACCTGATTAAATCCACGTTTATAGCACTACCAAAGAAACCAGGTGCAAAGGAATGTGACGACCACCGGACTATCAGCCTTTCATGTCACATAACGAAGCTACTTCTGAGAATAATTATGAGAAGAACAAGGAAAAAGATAAAAATGGAAATAGCAGATGAACGGTTTGAATTTGTTGAAGGAAAGGGAACACATAATGCCATTTATGCTTTACGAACACTAACAGAAAGAGCTTTAGAACTACAGAAAGATCTCTACTTATGCTTCATTGATTATACCAAGGCATTTGACAAGGTGAAACATAATGAAATTATTAAAATGCTTGAAGACATCAGTATAGACGGCAAAGACCTGAGGATTGTAAAACATCTATACTGGCAGCAAGAAGCAGCAGTTCGAGTTGAAAATAGAACTGGAAAATATCAACCTATAAAACAAGGGGTGCGACAAGGATGTGTACTATCTCCAGACCTTTTTTCTCTGTATAGCGAGAATATTCTAAGAACAATCATCACAGCACCAGGCATAAAAATTGGAGGATACAATATTAACAACCTTCGGTATGCTGACGACACAGTACTGATAGCTGAGAACCAACAAGACCTGCAAAATCTCTTGGATAAAGTCGCCAAAGAAAGTGAACAGAAAGGCCTTATTTTGAACATCACAAAGACAGAGACTATGGTTATAGCTAAGAAACAGAATCCACCAGCATGCAGTATTAAATTAAACGGAACTATTCTAAAGCAGGTGCAGAAATTAAAATACCTTGGAGCAGTAATAACTTCAGATGGGAAATGCAGAACAGAAATTAGGAACAGAATAGGCCAAGCAAAAACTGCATTTCAGAGAATGAGAAACATATTATCCACCACATCCTTATCAATGAATGTTAGAAAACGAGTCCTAAAATGCTATATTGAACCTATTTTGTTATTTGGAAGTGAATCATGGACAATAGGCAAGTCTGCACAAAAATCATTGGAAGCAGCAGAAATGTGGTTTATTAAAAGAATGTTGCGAATCCCCTGGATAACAAAAATAACTAATGAAGAATGTATAAGAAGAGCTGGAGAGGCAAAAAAACCTTGTCCAAAAGATAAGAGAGAGACAATGTACTTTCATAGGACATGCAATGAGAAGAGGGGCCATTGAAAATATTATAACAACAGGAAAAATAGAAGGAAGAAGATCAAGAGGAAGACCAAGAGAAATGATACTGGACAGTCTGACGGGATGGTGTGAGAGGAGATCACCAACTGAACTGATGGCCTGCATGAAGGATCGTGTACTCTGGAGAAGCATAATAGCCAACACCAGTCGGCACGGCACATGATGATGATGACATCTATCACTCTTCAAAGAAATAAACCAGCTAAAGAAGCTGTGGAGAGGAACAGAGAGAACTACAAAAATAAAGATTATTAAGGTCATGCATCTTTCCCATCGCAACATATGCTGGTGAGACCTGGACACTTACAAAACAGCTGAGAAACACATAAATTCCTTTGAATACAAATGCTACAGAAGAATTCTTCAAATATCATGCACACACAAAAAGAACAAATATATCCATAGTACAAGAACTTAATATTGAAGAAGGTTGGCTAGTAAAGAGGATTAAACAGAGATAACTTAAATATTTTGGACATATTAAGCGTCATGATAATTTAGAGAAGACTGTCTTGGAAGGGTACATAACGAAAAAAGAGACGAAGACTAAGTCTGCAAGACATCGTTGATAATCTGCAAATGGATGCATCAGCAGCAAGGCATCTTGCTTACAACCTAGAGGCCTACAAGAGAGCGGTTAAGGAGGCAAATTTCCGCAAGGGACATGAAAAATGACTGACTGAATCCTTCTCGATTATTCAGGAAAAACAGGATCGGTATAATTTCCTAGGTCAGTCCGTTGTCACTCACTTCGAATGACTGAAAATCATATCTTTGCCACATAAACATTTGGATTTTGTTCACATATGTGTGAGTGTGTGTGGATCTTATTTTTCTTCTTCTTCTTCTTCTTCTTCTAATGTACAAGAACACAAACCTGCAATAGTGGTACATCCGCTATGACATACGTTACGAAAGAGCAGTTCATAATAACACTGAGCAGACTTCTCAAGCGTTGTCAAATGCCGCCTCCTGCAAGGACTGTCTAGATCTAAGCTACTCTTCATATTTAGGCAGATTCTGGCGTCAGATGTTTGTGGAGATTTTAAAAGAATCAAGTCTGTTTTCATCAACGGACTTTACGTTGTGGGCAATGGCTCCGGTCTTACCCCGCAGATATTGAGATGTTTATGACATATTTAAGAAAAAAAAACAACAACCCCTAGGCATTCAAGAACATGGAGCAGAAATACAGATATAAATAATGGACATGTACCGGGAACCAGCTGTCCCCAAAGTTCTCCTCTCACTTGAGCACGGCTTTGGGGACTAAGATTCAGAGCGATATTTTAATAAAGAATATTCTTTTAGAAAACCAGGGAATGTTTTGTTATTTGTATGGGTGTGTGTGTATATGCGTGCGTGTGTGTGTGTGTAGGCCTGTAGTACGTAGAAAAACTCTAAGGCCTGTTTGATAGACAACGTTCCCCCCCCCCCCCCAGCCGCCATTGTGTATTCGCCTGGAGCACATTTGTTGAGGGGACCGGCTCGTGCAGAGCGAGGGTGTAGCGAGGGGACTCGCGAGAAAAGCGGTGACACGCCAGAGATGATCTTCATGAATACAGCCCCATAAGGCCCCAATTGGAGAAGATGCTCGACGCTTCTCTGGACATGAATAGATCCTGGGGAGGGAAGCTACGCGTCAAACCTGGGATCGAATGGAGCATGAAAGAGTGTGACCTTGCGTGACTGCACCTGAACGTGGACAGGAGGACGGAAGCAGACGCGAGGTTTTCACATGATAAGACACAAACAAAAGACGGCCCGGCAGGTAAAACCGCGGACTTGAAAATAGACACGAAATAACAAACAAGAACAATAATAACTGAAACGACCGGTTTTGTTCCTTATTTTTTATTACTATTTTTTTGTCAATGTGACAGTTACTAACCAAAGCTTCAGATTCAGAGTGACAGCCGCGGCCCTAACGTTCTTCTAACGTCACTATATATATTATATATAAATAATTCTATCATATCATATATATATGTATGTGTGTGTGTGTGTGGTGTGTGTGAGCGAGCTCCAGTTGTGTTATTATTGTTAACTTCCATTTCTAGTCTTATCTGACCCGGTTATGTGTATGTGTATGTGTGTCTTGCCCCGGAAGATGGCTGATAAGATCTTATTCTCAGCACAAATATCTCAGTCGCTGGCTGAATTTTGAATCCTCTTAACAGAGCTCTGGGCGCCTGAGTAGCGAAGAGGTTAGTGCACTAGTCGTTCAATGCGAAAGTCGGCGGTTCGAACACAATCTGTCACCTAAATGTAGAAATGGATACCCGACATTTTCTGGAGCTTGGAAAGGACAGGTGGTCAAGCGTGACAGGGGTTGGTATATAATAAGCAATAGTCCCCTCGGTGGTGGAGCCTACTAAAGAAGCATTGCACATTCTCTGTTTTATTTTTAACTCCACTCACTATCGCTCCCAGGCTGATACGATGTTGTGGCCTCAACAACTTCACTGCATCGACTGTAAAGAATTCCAGCTCGCAGTTTCAGTGAGATAGTAAAAGAATACGAAGAAAGAAAGAAAGAAAGAAAGAAGACCACCTGGGTAATCCGTTGAGGATAGAAGGACACAGATGGTATGGAGACATGCTAAGCAAATCATAGGATCTGGGATACATACTGGGTATTCATTCATTCATTTACATGTCCCTTGCGGAACTTTGCCTCCCAAACAGCACTGCCGTAGGCCTCTCGGTTGTGACCAAGATGGCCTGCCGCTGCTGCATCCATTTGCAATACTGGGCAATCCACGTGAAATCTTTAACTGTTCAAAAAAGGTTAAGGACTTCTCGCTTTGTCGCCTCATCAAGACAAAGAAAACAGGGGCATCAACATCATATCTCCTAGCTGCCGATATGGCACAAAATGGCTAGTAATATCACTACTTTTGTCTCTCTTTTGTCCTCCTTTCTTTCAGGATATCAGATCATGGGGAAGGCAGTTACACGTCCTTTCATATAGATTTTATCTTCCGCGCTACAATTTGTTAAGCAATATTTTTACAGCTTTGTTTGTTACGCCGTCCGCTGCTTTAAGTTCTCAGTTGTTGCTAGTTACATTTGTGTATGTTACAGTACATAAGCAGCAGTAATTCTGGTTATGTAGTACACATTATATCTGTATTTATAACGTAGCACAGGAGTTTCTGAGTAAGGGGAAGAGAACAATACCTACTTACACGACGAGGTATACTGGATTAAGTCAGCACATACATATTGATTAAGAATAGATTTTTTTTAAAATGTCAACGATACGTCAAGCAAAAAATCAGAACACACCTAGAATTCACATATACATATAGTGTGTTATTCCGTCGTTCTATGTCTTAACGGAGAAGTGGAAAGATAACTCAGAAATGACACACAAGGGAAGAAACTCTGTATTCAAGTTACGTTTCGTGTCTTTTCTCGCTTTTGCTTCGACGTCGAATGAGAGCTTAGAGCTCACTTGCTGTGACATTTGTTTCAACAGCTGCGCAGTATTTTTTCCCCTTCTCATTGATCATACGGCGGCCTGGTTGGTTGAGTGGTTGGGCGTTAGGTTTGCTAATCCGGGGGTACTGGGTTCAAGTTCCAGGAGTGCGGATTTTTTTTTTTTTGTTTTTGTTTTTGTGAGAGTTCAATTAGCCTCTAAAAATGAGTGCCAGAGAAATCTGTGAAGGTAAATTCAACCAGACGTGATATTGACCATATCACACTTTCAAGGGCCGATGGTCTTGGAAATACGGGCCTAACACCGTATCCCCCAGTGTGCCATTACGACATGGACACGGGGATTTTAACTTTACCATTGACAGTACAAACAAAAATGGTTCTATGTCTCTTGTTCAATATTTTATCTATTCTCACTGATGCCATTCATTCATTAGAACATAGAAAATTCTTCTTCTTCTTCTTCTTCGTCTGCTTCTTCTTCTTTCAGTTTCGTATTCTCAGCTTTCTAAACAGGGAGTCGGGTTGCCTCCATGAATCCTGCTGTCAGCAGGAGGTCTTCACAGAAACGCCGAGTTTCTCCTCCATGCTTCTCTCTCGGGGCCATACCTGAGCCCTGATGTGTCTGTATATGGTGCAGGGTCTGTAGTATGTGTTTAGGAGCCTGGGGGGCAGTTTTGTCACATTCGTTGGGCTGTTGGCACATCCTTTATCTTGTGGAGATGAGGACAAATAGAACATAGAAAACAGTTCTTCGTGGTATTTTACATATCCTGTTGAGTATTCCTTTAATCTCACTGACCCTTCTGAAAGTTAGAAAACAGTCAGTTGTAGCAGGTTTTGTCATGACTCATACTCTATTTGTCATCAAGTAATCCCACTGGAAAACAGAAAACAGTTACAACGTCTTCTTTTCTATATCTTGACCTAAATTTTCCTATTCTTCTCTGAGGCCTTAAAAAAAAAACCCTCATAAAACACTACCTGTTCTTTTGTTTTGGTTCTCGCATCTCCCACTGTGTGTTGTACCGCTTCTCTTCATGCAGCTCTAAAGTACAGAAGGTTGGCTATGCATGACTACACCTGCACATAAACCTGATCTCAGTAAGAAAGGCTTGGAATTTAGAGCTCGTGTGCCGAATGTGTGAAACAGCTTTTAACGACACAGCAGCTGCCATTACCTTACAGAGCCAACCGCCTTGTATTGCAATATCACAATGATACTCTTGCAAGAGGTAGTTAAGTTACGTGAGAAAAATTATATATATATATATAATGTAGCGAAAGATTGACCATAGTCGACATCCCAGCTTCAGGGCTGAGAAAACAAAACTGACCAATACTCTGACCCATTTCTCCTTAGGAATCTCCCAGTAACAGCCCTGGCCTGGCTATTCCCCGTGGGGGAGGGGGGTGGAGTCTACTGAAGAAGCACTGAACAGCCCCTTGCATTTTAGCTGCACTCATGGACTGAAAAAAAAATTAGCCGCAGTAACCGGCATCTCAGCCGACCCAGCGATTTGATTCAGCATCCTCACCGCCTCACCAGCAGAGAACACCAGCTTACAGCTCCAGCGAGATAGAAGAAGAAGACGCGGGTACATAAAGAGGGTACGTTGTAACAGATCGGGACGGTCTTATCTGAAATGTACGCCTGTAACTATTTGACTGGGCTGCGGTTAAGGCCAACGAGACAGTGGATCTCTATCCACGGCTGACTGCTTGTATCGGGGTTGGTGACATTAGGCGGCCAAGACCCTATTCTGCCTCCTAGTGGAGGAAGGAAACATACAGTTGTCTGGCCAAGTGGATAGATATTACAATGGGAAGGCGATCCTGATTCCAAAAATATATCCAACCGAAGTCGGACGTGTTGGGCCGACAGGCGACAAAACGCAACCAACATCCTTGAGAAGAAGAAGAAGAAGAAGAAGAAGAACTATTGTATCATTATATCCATACACTATCATACAGAATGAAAAAAAGGAAGAGAAAAGGATTAGATTAAACGTTGGAGATTTTAAAAAGTTATAGAATAACAAAAGTGAAGAAGTGACAAAAGAAAATTAATAACGGGGCTTAGGTGATGGCTTGTTGATGGCTGTGAATTAGAATCAAGTCTTATCATCCGTCTTCTTCGGTGCTTGCCTTCAAAGAGACGTCGTTTTGGGTTGTGCCACTTTAATGAGCTTAGCAGTCCGACGCATCCAACTTCGGCTTATAGTATTTTGGAGGCTGGGTTCGTATTCCCATTCTGATCCCTTATCACTTGGCCAGACTAGTGTCTGCTTTTATGAACATCACTGGGAGGTGGAATAAGGTCTTAACTTCCTATGGGTTGCCAGTTCTGACGCAAGCAAGTCGTCGACCACAATTTCGTTCAGCTTGACCTTGGATTCGACTTTGAGTCTTACCTGAATAGAGGCGGTTCAAATCCATTTCGACCTCGACTTTTGACACAGTCAAGCTGTTGTGTTGTAACGGTCTGTTTATTGAGACCAGCGCTAGGAGACTGAATAGGGTCTTTACCAGTTGTGGTTAAATAGCTATGTAAAAAGTGCTAACATATAGTTTAATGCTCGAAGAGGGATAGAGAGAGGGATATAGATAGATAGATAGATAGATAGATAGATAGATAGATAGATAGATAGATAGATAGATAGATAGATAGATAGATAGATAGATAGAGAGCGAAATCGACTATCACTGTTTTGTTCCAGAAATCGATTCGGCCACTTGTGTTTAAATGAAAGCATAGAGAGTAGCTTGTGGTAGAGGCCATCCAACTTCTTGTCTCCAGTATCGATACAGCCAGCTTCTGCAAGTTGCCTACTTAGACATTACAAGGACTGAAGTAGGGTTGGCAACTGAGGGAAAGACAAACAGAGGGGGTTGTACTGTGATATCTGATGCTCCTCCCCCAAAACCAGGTCTCTATATTCAAAAGATCATGATTGACAGTTACAAAGGGAACAAGACCGCATGTTCCCAAAGGTTTGGGAAAAAGGGAGACTTGATAGGCGGGGTTATTCTTTTATATATAAATAAGGTCTCTCGAGACACGAACACAATACATGTGCATATCTGCATACACAATAACAAACCATGCGGTGTCTTTTATTTCTGAGTGGCCCTTCAAATGTGTCATTTGTTCCATCCCCATTGGGTTTTCCCCTGTTCGACTTCGTGTGTGTGTGTTTTTTTTAAATTTTTATTTTGTTGGTTATTTGTTTGGGATCAGGTACCAATTTCTTGAAACCTCATGTTATATCGTCTTGTGTATTATATGATTATATGTTATCTACATGGTTGTAACGTGTTTATTTTGTCATTGCCACCCCACCCACCTCCTCCTCTCCCCACCCCCACACCCCCCCCCGCCCAACTCCCACCCCACTCCCCGTGGCTTTGGAAATGATGCGTAGCGTCACTTATAATCATTGCCTGTGGTAGATGTGACACGTGACACATGTGTCTCGGAGTTACAACCTCCGCTGACTCCCAAATTTATGGTTTCTTGCGTCTTGTTTTGGAAGTGACACGCCGGCAAGTTTGTCTCATGGAGTTACGCGTTTATTTATCTGTTGTCTCTGTGATGTGGGTATGTATTTCCTTTGGGAGATGTGTAATATTCTATGTGTGTTCCTGTTGCGGAGCTATACGGGGCGGAGCCGTGAAACTTATTATTACTTACGGCAGCGTAAGGTAGGCTGTGCTATATGATTCTCAAGCGCATGGTCACGAAACCTTTTTTGCCATGATAGATCCCCGCTGAATTGTCCAATATGTTCCCAGACCTTCACCAGACTGGCTTGGTTTCTATTTGCGTGCGGACAATTAGCAACAGAACAACGGAAATAATGTTCTAAAATAGCAACAGTCTGAAAATAAATATCAGTTCAGAGTTTTCGTATTCCCGGTTATTTTGTTCCCAGGTCCCTTTTGTTTTTGTTTTTGTTTGTTTTTTCTTCCCATATCCCTCTTTCTCTCGTTTCCATACTCCCATCATTTTCTTCACATATTCCCCCCTCCCTCTTTTTTTTTGGTTCCCATACCCCACCCCACCCTCCCTTTTTTTTGTTTCCATACTCCTATCATTTTGTAGCCATACCATCATTACTTTGCTCCCAGCGTTTTACTCCCATATCCCCGTTTTTTATTCAATCTCCCCATCATTGTTTTCCCATATCCCCATCATTCTGGTTCCATACTCCCATCATTTTATTCCCACACTCCCAAAATTGTGTTCCTATACCCCTGTCATTTTGTTTCCATACTCCCATCATTTTGTTCCCTTACCCATATCATTTTGTACCCATACTCTCATCATTTTATTCACTTACCCAGATTGCTTTGTTCCCATACCCCCATCATTTTGTTCTCTTACACCCATCATTTTGTTCCCTCATCCCATCATTTTTTTCCTCCATATTCTCATTAGTGTGTTTCCATACTCCCATTACTGTGCTCCCATACTCCCATTACTGTGTTTCCTTACTCAAAGAGATGTAGTTACTACCGGTTGTGAACCCTTGCGTGTGTTCGTCTTTTGGTGATCTTATGATGATCTTACGATGCACTGATTACAGTACCATTTGTTTATGTTGCAGGTGAAGATCTGGTTCCAGAACCGACGATCAAAGTACAAGAAGATTATGAAGCAAGGAGGAGCAACGCCGTCCCAGCCTACGTGTCCACAGCCGCCCTCACATCAAGGGGCCACGTCATCCCCGTCACAGCAGCAACAGCCAGGGCCTATGGGTGTCGGTGTCAAACAACAGCAGCAAACATCCTTCTTGGACGAGGGGCCCCAGGGGCCAGACATGCACCCAGGGTCTCAAGGGTCGCCGACCCCGCAACACGGGCTCCAACATCCGCACCCTCAGGGCACCCCGACGACCCCCATGCTGTCCGCTTCCTCTCCTATGAGTCAGCAGGGCAGCCTGCTGTCATGGTCCGACCTCAGCTCCACCCCGAACTCTGGTCACGCCCACTCTCACAGTCAGCACCACGCCCAGCACCAGCTAAGCAACGCCTACATGTCACACTACTCGTCCTGGTACTCGCAGAACGGTCTGCCCCACCAGCATTCGTTGCTTACATAGAATCAGAAAGTACCCTCGGACATCAAATATCTGATATGTTACGCCTCTTGATGTTTTCTCATGATTATCTGTAACCACAAACCACTTTTAAAACTGTCAAATGCGCTGGCTGCTTACACGAGTACCACCGGCAGCATTCAGACTCAGAGAAAAGGCCAAATCAACAAGTTCGCATCCGTTAACCCACGTGGCCAAATACCTGTTCTACTTTTAACTTTCTGTTAACACGGCAAACTCTTAGACATCATCGCTTTGATGAAAATCGGTTATTAAAACTTTTGCTGGATATTTGCAAAGAGATGAAATCTCTCACGACAAATGAGTTTAAGACTCTTTGATGAGGAGTTATTCTGCCAGGAAAAACGTCAGGGCAGAAACTAATCTTCAGAAGATTTCTATGTTTATCTGGTTTTATAAAGGAAAATGATCAGTAGATTCATTAAGCAGTTTAAGAAACACGTTTTTTTTTTTTGGGGGGGGGGGGGGGGGTCACAGTTTCAGAATCTTCTGGATATTTGTGCTGTATTAAATAGATTAAATAGGGCTAGTATGGGGCTTCTCGACATACCATTATTGTTACATCTCACAGACTTCAAAATCCCACCTTGTCAAGACCAGGGAAAAAATAAAATTTCTTGCAATCAAACAGCATATTCCGCCATTGTTTTGGCCGGGGGTAATGACGTAATGCTTATTTTTAACATTCATTACAGTCAAAATTTACCAGCTCCCAATTATTTAGTTTTGTTTAAGCTGTTTAGTATGACCAGTGATAGGATAAGAGATGCATTACTTTTGCTGTTTATTTTCTGTTTATAATCTATGTTTAAAAAAAAAACAAAAATCACTGTTTAGGTTATATGCTCGTATGATACTCACCTTCAGTCGTCTCACACATTATGTTTGTAACATATATTTCTGTCCCTACACTACTGTATGTTATAATTATTTTCCTGCGTCGAATTTGTTTTCCTTTCTTGTTTCTTATAAGGCCGATGGGTATGGGAATTCCGTTATTTGATTTTCCTTTTTAATTTTTTGCCTGGCCAGAGACTTGAAATATTGTCATATTGTACTTCTTAAGTATAATGTGTAATCATAAATTAGATTAATATATCCCCCTAGGACCTTCTTGATCTTCCTTGCTGTTTAAAAAAAAAAAAAAACTCGTGCTTTTCAATTAATCTTCGCTACAGCTCCTACAAATGGCGGAACCAGAAATTGATGTTGGTTTGTGTAAAGTGTTATTAGGCTATAAATGCTGTTAGTATATTGTTGTTATTATTATTACTATCAAACTAATGAATTGTTACTCCAAAAATTTAATGAACTGTTAAATTATACGGTAGCTGGTAGTATGAGTGACAGTGTAAGCAGCGTAGATAAGGGACTAAGGGACGGGCGAGTGATGGCCAAAAAAAAAAAACCCCAACATTTTTCGATCCCTGGCCTGAAATAGTCAGACATGACATTTGACTTATGTCATGTATGACACCTGACTCAGTCAGATATTATGGCAGAAGTCTGGCAAACAGTAAAAAAAAAAAAAAAGCACAGGAAAAAAAAACTAATAAAAATTCTTCGGCTTTATAATGCCCAGATGAATAAACTCGTAAGCCAGATTGGGGGTTTGAATAAATAATGGGTTGTGCTCTGTTGGCTAAGCGGTTGATGGGCAAGCTAGAGTTCTAGGATTCTTCACCCAGTCATCATAGTAGACATGCTGTGCCATGCTGTTGGTGCCCGCATTTTCTTTGACCTGTCTGCACTATAAAGGGTCAGCATCACGCTTGGCCGCCTTTCAGTCCTCAGCTCCAGATGAAGTCAGGTACCTATTTCTGCAGACGGGTTGTTTCCAGATTCCAACCACTGATCTTTGCATTGAGAGACTAGTGCGCTAACCACGTCGCCACCTAGACGACACCTAATGTGCTTATTTATGTAAATTTTCGAGGCCAGTGCTGTACCCTCACTTTGTTTTCGGAAAGCTTGTCTCCGAGATCATGGCAGCGGTGGCTTTTCTTCTGTGGCCTTCCGTATGCCATAACATTTCTTTGTTCTAGAAATCCGCCTGTCTGTCACAGCAGGTCACATGAACTTCCTTTTTTTTCTCATGGAAAGCTCATGGGACATGTCTTTAGTCTTATGTCCCAAATACTGGAAGTCTCTTGCGCTTTGTTTAGGATTCAAGTCCTCTTACATATTTCGTATGAACAAACTCAAGGCCCATCTGAAAGAAAATCAAAGTTAGGACTTTCACTGCCTGACTTTTTTTAACTATTAAAAACTGCATTAATCATTATTTCGTTATTAACAGCAACTTGAATTTGTGTATATTATATATTGCTGCTGTTCGTGATGTTCTATTTAGACTATAAAGGTCTTCAAGATTCAGATATGTCTTATAACTTTAGATGAAGAGTCGAGGAGAACACTAGATACTATCAGTTTGGTCTGGCGAGTTTTTTATTTCAATGCCGTGAACGCAGGCGATTTTGCTATTTATGTGCAGAACATTTTGGTCGGAGCGTAGAGACCGAGGACCATCTGAGTCTGATACTCAGTGATGAGTCTTTTGAGGCAGTGCTATGGCGGTCTTGGCAGACCGGGTGGGGGGGGTGGAGGGGAGCCTGATAGAAGCTATAGGGCCTTGCGCCAATCGGGTTTTGCCGCTGCAGGTATCAGGCTTTTCAGGCGTCTCCATCTAGGTTTGGGACAGATATAATCAGTCGACTTAATGGCGTGGTTCATGAACGTATATTTCACACATTTTTCCCCCTACAGATAAGAGGAACTTTTAGGAGCTCTTGTTATTGATAATAAAATTGTAGAACAATGCTCGCTGTTGTTACACAAAATTACTTCCACTGATAGAAGAAGCTACGCATGTTCTACCATGAAAGCTACTATATTCTGCATTCTTACTTCTGCCACGAGTAAGAACAACGTACTTTTGGTTTTGTAGTTCAGCATCATCCTGTAGCGTTTTATCCAAGAAAGCTTGCTGTTGTGGTTATCCATTCTGGATTATGCTCTTCCTTAGCGATCCACTTACACAGGCTGCCTATTATCCATTGCCTGATTTGTATCTTCCTGTCTGCAGTGTTGCGGTCTTATTCCTCTTTTTCCTTTTAGATTTTTTTTCTCTACGTTGTATTTCTCAGTAATAAAGAAGTAAGGAGCAGCAACTGTGTGGCCGGAATCATCTTAGAAGTCATTTCTCTTGCCTACTTCAGCGTCTGTTTTAAAACTTCTGCATATGTTTACTTCCTGTCTGTGACAACTGTCCCCTTTTTTTCTTATTTATATTCGTATTCAAGGTTTACAGAATAAATCTTCACATTTATTATTAAAGTATTAAAGCGCTATGTAGTGATGGTACAAAGAAACGACTGCTTATAGAGCTCTGGGCTAGTGAATTTGGATAATGAAACATTCAGAAGTTAAAAAGGAAAAAAAACAAAACAAAACACAGAAATGAAAGTAGTAGAAATGTGAAGAATTCGCTTAACACTTCACTCCCCTTTACGACTGCCAAATTCTGCGGAACATAGATTTTTTTTTCTTTTCTTTTCTGTGGAGATAAACAAAGAAGTATTTTTCTGAGAAGTTTCCGAACTTTGGAGGTTGGGGTGGGGGGGGGGGGGGGGGGGAAGGGGTTGATTAAAACCATTAAAACTTCACGAAAACGACAGTTATAACCCTGTGTTGACCTGCTCTTAAAAGATAACAAGTTTGGGAACCTGACAATCACGGGGAACAAGTCTAAAGCAAGAGAAAAATAGAAGGTCAAGAGAACAAAAATAACCTGGGATCGACTGAAAAGATAATAAAAAACCATGGAATGGTAAAAGACATGCAAGCGGTTACATTAGAAGTGTTGGAACACCTCACGAAATAGAACAAGGGAATAGAGAACACTTCTGGACGATATCTCTAAAGAAGGAATGAATTTTTAAAAACAGATATATGTATATATTGAAATATCATCTGATTATCTGTGAAGCAGGGGCGGGGCGGATTAGCCATTAAGACGAACAGTGGGTCTGGGTCTGAAAGGACCCTGGGCCATAAGGAGAAGAAACTGCAAACAGCACTTTTTGTCACGTGACAATCATTTTTAATTACTATTGGTGCGCTAGCAGGTAATGTTATCCAAAAAGGCAGTGATGTATCGGGCGTGCTTGATCTGTGTAAAACAAAGGAATAGTAGAGACTGGAATGGTCTCAGACCACATATGTATCAGCAGATACATATGTAACGGTCAGAGGATTGTGGGGTGGTTGGGGGGGGGTGGGGGTGGAGCTTACTAAGCTTAACCCTAGGGGGCTAGGTAGTAGTTGATCCATCACTGTTGGGAAGCGATCTAGATTTTCCTAAATGATAGCATAACTGGTTAAAAAAAATTACACACACTATTAGACACTTCTCTTGCATTAACAGGTAAAAGCTAAAGTCCCCCTATCCACGCCACTAAGGCGTATTAAGGAGACTGTGTTTGGTGCTATTTCCAAGACCTTGGGAACATGAAAGTGTGATGTGGTCAGTATCTCACCAGGCCGGAGGTATCTTCCAAGATTTTTCTGGTACATATTTTTAGAGCCTTTGTGAGCCTAGGGACCTGTTTGGTCTGGTGATACCAGGGGAAAAGATCCCCACTGCTGGGACTTGAACCCGGTACCACCTGATTAGTAGAGCGAGCTCCTAACCTGTCAGTCAACCAGGCCTCTCTTGAATAAGCACCAGTATTTAGTTTGTTTGTTTGTCTTTTATTTTGATCTGTTCTGTAATATAAATCATGAAAGTTCATTCCAGTACGTGTCTTCAGAAACGTTGTCTCCACTGCCCAATAGAAATGACACCTTGTAGCAGCAGAATATGGAGGAAACTTAACTGTTGATGACAAATAAGTGTCAGAATTACTTAGAAATAAGCCTGGTATTCCGCGAAAACTTAATCTGCTAAAGCGTTAGTCAGTTATAAAGAGACAGAGAGAGAGAGAGAGAGAGAGAATAATAATAAGAAGAAAACACCATCTGTCTGTCAGAACCTTTTCTTTCTGATAGCTGAATTTATCAGAAATTTCGTGGTATCTAATACATAATATAATGCATTGTATCTTCACCAGCTGGAGAAAGAAGGTTAGGAATAGAGAGGAATGGAGGCGAACTTTATCTGCAGCAATGAGGCTTAATGGTTTAGAAAGCTGAAGAAGAAGAAGATGATGATGATGATATAGAAGAAGAAGATATAATTCATTAGAAACTGGTCCGGTTTCTTTTTCTGTAGAAAATTTGAGAAGATCAATGGAAAATGATGTACATGGAACGTCAAACTGGAAATTACTTCTATGAAATAAGGTCGAATCAAGGAACCTAATAATATGGAATAAGATCGAATCAAGGAGTCTAACATATAATGCACGGATTTTGGAAAACAGATCTCTGAAGCATGGATATATATTTCACAGTTCTGCGACCGAGGACAGGAAGTGCCCGTCACTGGAGAAGGGCGTGTCTTAGACTGGCCGGAACCTGGTAGTAAGTAAATCAAGACTTAACTGCTACAATGAACACTCGCTTTATGGTCTCATTCGAGCGGTTATATCTTTGTTTCTGTGTGTGTGTGGGGGGGGGGGGGAGGGGGGGGGGTTCTCCTTCCCCAAGCTCTCTGGATTTCAGTTGTAGCATAAATGTTACGAAATAAAATTTTATACATGAATTAATACTAACTTTAATGAATTTGTTCAGTATATAATCAATGATACCTTTTCCCTTTTTAAAAAATTTAATAAATTACTTATCTAAGAAAGCTTTGAAGATGTGCCCCAAAAGCGGACTGTTACAGATGATTTGTCATTAGAGAAGGCAAGGACAAACCTTAGCCAAGCTCATGGAATAGAGAGATACGGAATGTTGATTCTCATATGAGATACATGGTTTTTTTTTAATGTAATGATCTAGTCATAAATCATGCGTATGTATGGCTATATGGGGAGTGACCGTTCATTTCCAGGTGTGTTCTGTATGTTTATGAGAAGGGCGTTGCTGTGTCTTGTGCTTTCCTTTGTGTTTGTTTTTCCCCCGATGGGCTATCAGTAATTTGTCATAGACATGGAAGCAGCCGCACGGCTTTTGTAGACTATCTAAGGAAATATGTTTGCCGCTAATCACAGACATATGCCCTATGTGCCTATATGGTATACCTTACTGTTGTTTAAGCATGCATATATGCGCATATACGATTTCATGTCATCCATTCATATTGTATATGTATTAGAGTCCCTGGTAACAGGTGAAACTCAAGAACTTATTCTTGTGTCGTAAACTCAGACGGTGATCAGCCCTGGCTGTTGCTTGCTGGAAAGTTGAGAATGGTTAAGAAAAAGATGAAAAGTTTGGACATGGACCTGAGAAAGATTGAAGAAAAATGTTTGCTGACGTCCTGGTTGCGAGAAGACAATCTCTAGGTCCGCAGCAGAGCATGGCTGTTCTTCTGTTCTTCAAGCTCCGCGTTCTTCAATCATCAAGTTCTTCAAGCTCCAAGTTTTTCAAAAGTTCCAAGTTCAAGTTCATCTGCTAACATCACAAGGGTATAACAAAAACAGTGCTATTTGCTACAATAAGCAAAAAAAAAAAAAAAAAAGACAATGATCTCCTGTAGTAGATTTCTGGAGTCCAATGATGGTCAAAGATGGCCCCAGTCAACCTAACTGTGGGCATGGATATTTGACTCCTTTTTGGAGTTGAGCAACCAAGTAAAAGGTGATCAGGCTTGATATTGATCTACGTGCCAATGGATCTATGGAAAAATTAAGCACTAAAGATATCTACCCTGCACGCTTCAGTAACATAACACAGGGATACCGCTTTCAGTACAGGGCAGAGAGATCTTTTGCGTAGATCTTCAGATACTGAAACGGCTATTCGCAATGTGATATGATACCCAGTCACTTTAGTATAATAGAGACTGATGAAATTCCATTTTCGGGGTGTTTTCTTCCCCGCTTGGTGGTGTCATGGATACAGATGAAAGTAAACAGTTTCAGTCATTGTTAATATAAGAGAAACAGCTTAAATCACACTTTCAGCTTCTTTTCATATCAGAAAGACAAGCTAAATCACATACTTCAGATAATGTTAACATAAGGAAGACAAAGCTGACACGCATATTTCAGATGCCTCTTAACACCATTAAGATAGATAATTCACACATTTCACACACTATTAATATCAGGCTAGATCACATTATTTTAGCTACTGTTAATATCATTCCTGATGAACCTATTGATAATGTCAGGGAGAATGATGAAACAACACATTCCAGCTGCCGTTTGAGGTCAGCTTCCTTTATTAACGACAGCTTCAGTTCCAGGTACGATTACACGACAGACACCGGAAAAGATAACACGGCGACAGTATCACGTGACCTGTTAGCTGACGCCACACCAATAAAAACCACATACTTGTACGAACTCCCTGTAACTGTGAGCTGGTGTTCTTTGCGGCCGATGCTGCAGAGATATTGAGGCACAGCATCGTATCGGCGTCGGCGTGGGTTATGGCAGCTATTTTTTCAGTCCCGGAGTACAGCTAAAAAGCAGGGGGTGTGCAGTGCTTCTTTAGCAGACTCCACCACCATGGGGATTATGGCGATCCCTGCCCCGTTAGCCAGGCTAGGACTGTTACTGGGGGGTACCACTGAGAGGTGGGACATGGTCTTGATCAGCTACGTGTCGCTAACTCTGACATCAGCTATGGGTCACTGATTGCCTCATCGGACAGACGTCTTCACCCCATTATAAACCACATAAAATCATATATATCTGCCACGGCTGAATTAACTGACAAATGGCCCAGATAGAGTACCACAGTGGTCCGTCAAGCAAGTCCCATCCGAGATCTTGCAAGATCCCTAAACCGTGTTTACTGAAGGCAATTTCTCCACATTTTAAAAACAAAACAGAAGGCGAATTTTATCTGTGGCTGAAGTGTCACTTGTAGCTTAGCTGGAGACCCAGTTTGTCACATTCTGGACAAAGGTGTTTATCACGTTTTGTCAGAGTAGATTTTTCAGCGGGAAAAAAGTATGTGATTTATTTCCACATAGCCATTTACTTATTTATTCCACACGGCTTTATGTGACCTTCAGCATTTCACTAGCAGCAGAGTGTACTTGGACTTCCTCTAGATCATAGGGGAGTCTTTCATTCTGTGACCAACAATATTAGTCTTTTCTGCAGCTTCAAAATCAAGAATTATTGAGTAGCTCTGTACCTTTCTGACCAATCTCCCTGTCTCTCTTCTCTCTCTCTCTCTCCCTCTCTCTCTTTCATATCCCGTCAGTCCTCAAGACACATGGCCCTGCTGGTAGCAACAGATTTCCACTTTGGTCGACCCTTCGCCGTATCTTTAGCTGCCTCCCAAGGCAGTCCATTGTTTACCAGCATTTTCTCTGCTGTACGTCTCCATGCCTCTTTGTGTTGTCCCATGCCTCTTTGTGTTGTCCCATGCCTCTTTGTGTTGTCCAATATCTCTTTGTGTTGTCCCGTGTCTCTTTGTGTTTTCCCATGCCTCTTTGTGTTGTCCAATATCTCTTTGTGTTGTCCCATGTCTCTTTGTGTTTTCCCATGTCTCATTGTGCTTTCCCATGTCTTTTTGTGCTGTCCTATGCCTCTTGTACCCTGTGGAACCAACGTCAAAGCTGTTCGTGATAAGGATTCCTCTGTCACTCTTATAATGTGGCCAATCCATTGTCACGCTCTCCTTTCAGTTACTGTTGACAGTAGTCTCTTGTCTGCTTATTTTAACAGGAGGTCATTACTTAAGGTATATGGTCTGTGACTATATTGTGTACCTTTCTTTCTTGTTACTAGAAGACCAAAAAAAAAAGCTAAGTCTCTGTTTTTAATATGTTTTTCGTGTTTTATCTTTTTATCTGATGTGTTGTTGTCTTTTTTTTTTTTATAAAGACAAGACTCCTGCCGAAATACTGGATTCTAGAATGTCCTCCTTCACATCCATGTGCTCATCTTTGCTTTCTGCTATTCTTATTTCTGTCCACTTTCCTCACCAGTTTCATCGCAGTAGTCGTTTCTTTTATCTGGCCTGTCAATGTTGGAAAATTCAGTAGCTCTGTGGCTAAAATATTTTGACAATTCACTGGCAAAATCTGTTTGGAAAGTGAGTAGCTCTGTGGCTGATAGCAATGAGGAAATTTAGTGTCTGTAGTCAGTCTTACATCTTACATCCTTCCCATGCCGTTAAACGTCATAGGGCTCGAATGGTAGTTTGCAAAGTTTTCCCGTCTTCAGCGAGCTTTTCAAACCTCATCAAGGGATTTTATGCCTACTAATTTGGCCTCTTTTAACAATGTCCTGTTTTGAGTTTCACGTAGTCGACCTCTTTTTCTTCGGCCTGTTGTGTTCGACTTGATAGCTTGTTTTGGGATTCTCTGATTGTTTCTTCTCATCACGTCTGTAGCCAGTGCCGCTTGAAAACTCGGTAACAAACAGAAGATGGAAATTTAGCATCTCCGCGACCAGTAGCTCTGCTCATAATTAGCGGTATTGTAAGCCTGGCGCCAGGATTTGACACTTACGAAGGTTTATGACCTTCAACATTTGACATTCTTTCAGATCTATGGCCAATAGTTTTGCCATTTATTCAAAGCTATGACTTTAATATTTGATTAGTCTTTCAGGTGCATGGCCAGTAATGTTTGGCCATTTCATAGCTATATGACTAATAGTTCTGTCAACTTTTTACCTCTTTAATCTATAATATTTTATCAATCCTATAGCCGATACAGCCTTTGTATGACTGTATGACCAATAGTTTTGCTATTTCCTATACTGTTGATTCAGTCTCGTAGCTATGTCGCCATTTTGTTAGCTCTGACCAACAGATTTGCCAAGTCTGTAATTCTGTGACCTATAATACGAGTATAATACATGTATTTGATGAATGTTGTAGATACTGCGCCACTTTGCAGCTGTGTAATCCAGTGGCCCCCAATTAAGAAAATTCCTCGGCCCCTTTGCCTGTTTCAAAATCCAGGCCACGGACCCCCATAATTTGGAAAATGTTCATGCGAGTATGGTAACTATGTGCTATAAATACAAAGAATTTTTACCAGAAAATGTGGGTAACCTTTAATGAGTAAACGCTACGCTACACCAAAAAAAGCACACATTTGGTGGATTTTTCAGAACGACAGTAATGTAGTTAAGAAAAAGAGACAGCGATTATATATATATTTTAAAAAAATTTCCTTGACTTTTTGTCACCGCCCCCACAGCAGGTACCGCAGACCCCCGGGGTGTCCGCGGACCACTAATTGGGAACCGCTAGTGTAATCAATACTATTCTAATTCTCTATATTTACTTTTCTGTGTCTCTCCATATAGCATACTGTGTGGATTTCCAATGATCGGGCCAGAGATTTTTCAGTTAAATTTATACCACCTTCACATTTCATTAAGTACTTTCCGAAATATCGGGGGTGTTTTTTGTTTTTTTTTTTCAATGCAACATTCTTTTACTTTTTTCCTTCTAATGTCAAAACAAAAACACTTTACAAACAACATCAGTAATTAAATGTTTGTTTGCCATGAGACTTAATATTTACAAAACGCTCACATACAGAACCAAAGTTAAAATTGGCTGATTCTCTTCCTTGTAAATTCAGCATCATCATCCTACTGGACTGATTATCATCCAATCGGTTTCGCTGCTTGTTTTTTTTTTTCTTTCTTTACCAGGTTTTTAAAATATAAACCGGGTAAGGTAACTGACGAACTCTAAATTTTTTTTCTCCCTTTTCTTTATCGGTAATTTACTGGTAATTTACTGGTAATTGCCTGTTAACAGGGACAACTAGTGTTGACTGATTAAACGTTCTCTACTTTGAACCTGGAAGTGAAAACGTTCTATTTTCTTTATTCCACATGTTGTATTTCGAAATGTTTTGACTCTGTTCCATTCTACAGGTCTATGACAGAAGTTATATAAGTTTTCATCCTTACTGTGTTTTTGACAAGTTTAATAAATATCTCTGGTTTCAGAAGTACGAACTTAGATGTCATCCGTTATTAAATTATTAAATGCGATTTATTATAATTAAGTAACAATACTACATTGCCTAACTTTTGTAGAAAAGTAGGACATAGGTGGAAGTAAAAACCCCCTATTTTCATGCCATTAAGGCATATTGGGGATACGGTGTTAGGGTCAGTGTTTCCAAAGACCATTGGCACATGGAAGCATGACGTGGGCAAGTATCACGCCAGGCCGCATTTACGTTCTTAGATTTCTCTGGTGCCCATTTTTAGAGTCTGGGTAGACCCCGGGACCTTCTGGTGCCCATTGTTAGAGTCTGGGTAGACCCCGGGACCTTCTGGTGCCCATTTTTAGAGTCTGGGTAGACCCCGGGACCTTCTGGTGCCCATTTTCAGAGGCTGGGTAGACCCCGGGACCTTCTGGTGCCAATTTTTAGAGTCTGGGTAGACCCCGGGACCTTCTGGTGCCAATTTTCAGAGGCTGGGTAGACCCCGGGACCTTCTGGTGCCAATTTTTAGAGTCTGGATAGACCCCGGGACCTTCTGGTGCCAATTTTTAGAGTCTGGATAGACCCCGGAACCTTCTGGTGCCCATTTTTAGAGGCTGGGTAGACCCCGGGACCTTCTGGTGCCCATTTTTAGAGGCTGGGTAGACTCTGGGACCTTCCGGTGCCAATTTTTAGAGTCTGGGTAGACCCCGGGACCTTCTGGTGCCAATTTTCAGAGGCTGGGTAGACCCCGGGACCTTCTGGTGCCCATTTTTAGAAGCTGGGTAGACCCCGGGACCTTCTGGTGCCCATTTTTAGAGGCTGGATAGACCCCGGGACCTTCTGGTGCCCATTTTTAGAGGCTGGGTAGACCCCGGGACCTTCTGGTGCCCATTTTTAGAGGCTGGGTAGACGCCGGGACCTTCTGGTGCTACCAGGAAAAATTTCCACTGCTGGGACTTGAACCCGGTACCACCGGGTTAGTAAACCGAGGGCCTAACCACTCGGGTAACCAGGCCGCCTGGTTAGGAAATGTAGGAAATAGGTATTTCCAAAAAAAAAAAATTATTGTCCTGTATTCACTAGTAATTATTATGGTGGGCGAATACCCGGGGATCCATATTTTCTGTGAATAATTCTGAGTGTAAACCGATTCTGTTGTCCGTTGTTCGCACTGGACCATGCAGAGGAAACTAATATGTCTCTCTGGCTGAAAGTTTATCACTGATGCGTGGGATGTCCTGTAAATCTATAATGAAACCGACGTTGTAACATTGCTGTGCTCGTCATTCTCCACTCGTTTGTCTTATTTTATTTCGCGTGTACATAGCAACACAATAATACTCATTGATTTGTTTGTTGTTTTTTTTTTGAGGGGGGGGGGGGGGGATCCGGAATCTTATGTGATCTGATCTTGAAAACTGAATATGTATGATGTGTGTATGTCCGAGTGTATGTGATGTCTGAAGTGGGTGTGGGGGGGGGGGGAACCTGCGGCTAATGCTACTTATGACTGACAACAACAAAAGTAAGTAGATGTTGTAGTGTTTCATGCTATGAAAACTTATATTACATTGACTGTAATTAATGAAATGATTTCACTGAGGGAGAACCGCTTTACAGGCGTTTTCTTTTCATCGTTATCAGTCTGGATGAATTCCATCAGGCTGTTTTTTTTTTAAACTGAAACATTCGTGATATCTGCTCCCTCCTTTCTATTGTGGGATCTATCGCGCCCCCTTCAATATTGGAATTCATGTATGTGGTCAGTTTCTTTGGGCTGACCCCTTGAGTAAAGTAATCTCAGTATCCTGTTTCTTTTTCTGTATTGACAATAACTGTAACTCTTTATTGATATTGCTTATGTTCTATGTTGACTAGACTGTACCTCTTTTGCCGATATTGGTTTTTGTTCCATGTTGAGAATAACTGCATCTCTTCGTTGAAATTGTTTTGTTTTGTTTTGTTTTGCTTTTGTTTTGTTTGTCCTTTGTTGAGAATAACTGTGTTTCTTTGTTGATACTGTTTCTGTTTTATGTTGACAATAACTGCATCCCTTTGTTGATATTCATTCTGTTCTATGTTAGCAACACCTGTATCTTTTTGTTGATGTTGTTTATGTTCTGTGTTGACAATAACGGTATATCCTTGTTGATATTAACTGTATGTCTGCTGACAACGACGGTGTATCTTTATACGTTCAGTTGCACATATGTTTGAGATCTCCCTTTTTTATGACTGTAATATTTCATTTCCTGCTTTGTGCTAGCCGTTTTCTTGGGAAAAAAAAATTGACAAAATTGTATTATAAGCAATGTCTTAAGAATTTTATTTTAATGTTCTTCTGCTTTTAAACCAATAATCCCCCGCCTGGTAATCTAGGTACAGATTCTGAAGCTATGTTTCCTGGTTGTTATTTCTCCTTGGTTTCATTTTGTTTCTGCTATTAATAGCACAGCGTAAAGAAGGGAGATGATACTATGAATCCAGGCTTTCTAAATTCTCCAAAAAGATCAAGATTCAGTGCTGGCATATCGGCATTTACTTTTCATATTTCATCGTTTTTTGTTTTGTTTTGTTTCTTTTTTTTTTTTTTGTTTTTTTTTTCAATTTCAGCTTCTGTGCTACTTCATCGCAGCTCTCATAAAGTCGACAAATAATTGAATAAATGCTACTGGCTAAGAAGTTTCATGAAACTTCTCATGTATAAAGTCATGAATTATACGCCTTGTGCTGTAAAGATTCACATATTTTGTCCATCGTTATTTCATTCAGTTGTTTTGTGTCATGTTATGTGTTTTGAAAAATATTTTTTGTTTCTTTTGAAAAATTGAGTTTACCATTGTCAACCTAAAAAAAAATCTCAACGCGTTTGTATGTTTGTATGTTATGTAGTTCATTGTGATGGCAAGCAGTTTGCAATAAAAACATTTATCTTTACATCGCGAATTTGGATCTATCTTCTTAATTTCTTTTGTTTTTCTTTTTTTTTTGTGTGTGTGTTTCTCTAAAATTGTCATTCACTTTGCTTCTTCATATATTCCATTCTCATAACTGTGTCTTCATATAATCTATGACTTTTTTTTCATATAATCTGCACTCATTACTCTGTTTTCATATAATCTATATTCATTACTCTGTCTTTATATAATATATACTCATTACTCTATTTCCATATAATCTATACTCATTACTCTGTCTTCATATAATCTATCCTCCTTACTCTGTCTTCATATATTCCACCCTAATTACTTTGTATTCATATAATCTATCCTCATTCTATCGTTCTCTCCCAAATATGTACATACAAAGTGGCAAAATTCCATTTTCATGAAATCCTAGACTGAAAGCAGATTGTGTCACCAACAGCCAGCAGCAAACCAGGCTGCTATAGACTTGGTGAATCTTACACAGAAACTTAATATAGCAGCTAGCTAGCCGGGATTTCCTTCATATTCTTGCTTTCCCACTTGTTAGCAGGAGGAGGGCACGACAAATGAAGGCTGCAAAATGAACATCTTAAGATATGTGAATTATACAGTTCTTGCAGTCGAGACAGAAGAGATACTACAGAAATGATTACATAATAATCGTGAAGAAAACCGAAGAAACAAACAAACAAACAAACAAAAAGGGGACTAACCATGATGGAAAAAAAAAAACAGAAAAGTGTCTTTCCCTTAGAACGATCCAAATCGATCCAAAAGTAAATTTGATGTAAAAGGAACGATATAATAATACATATAATCAAACGCCTGGACTTATAAATAACAGCAGATTGCTTTTCTAATGCATCTCGGAAAAAAAAAAGAATATACCAAACTAAAACAGCGTTAACGAAAGTGGAAAGCATTCAGTGCAAAATATGTATATAAATCGCCATAAATTAATAAAAGATTCAGTTTACCGCATCTTTTTCCACGGATGTGGATTGCTCAAAACCAGCAGACAAATGCAAATCCAGCTGGTGATTTATGGCAGGATCTGGATTTTTAGACAAAGGTTAAAGATAACTTTGAAAAGCACGGATAAATAGGGTTACCATTATCCCAGTCAGTTGAGCGAAGAAAGAAGCATTTATCCTCGGAATCACTTTGAAATTTATTGCGGGGGGGGGGGGGGAAGAAAGAGCTTTATTAATTAACGAGCACACAGTTGTGGCGTTTCGGTTTGAACTTTAATCATACAAAACGACGAAATAGAGAGAAAAGATAAAATATAAATTCACATGAATGTTGTGTAAAAGATAGGAATGGAAAAAAAATAAGAAAATAAAATAAATGGAGCACCTACCTGTGACTTGTAAGAGGCTGTGTTCAGACGTGTGCGTGGTGGAGTGCAGAGAATGTTTAAATGGAGACTTGTGATGTGTGATAGGTGAGTCCTAACCGGGGGGGGGGGGGGGCACGGAAAGGGGAGAGAGTGATACAAAGGTAAACTATCTAGAAGAAGGTGGAATAGGTAATTAAAGCTGAGTAGAGGGTTGTAATCAGATGCTCTGAGGAGGTTCTGAACTATATGTTACAACTGAGAAAGGGGTGGAATTTATATGAGTGTGGAAAAAAAATGGCAAACAGAAAATGTAACCGCCCACGCTGTTACCTACCCTGTACTCTGGGAAGCGAAAACGATCACCTTTCCCAAAACTGTCCTCACTCTTCATAAGGAATTCGCATGCGAGTCCCGTAATGTGACATATGTCATTGTATGCAAAAGATATAGGATATCTTATAGTGGTGAAACCGGCCTAAGATTAGGGGACCGCATGCAGAAACATCTGTATGATATCACTGAGCATGCTTAGAAACCAGTCCCTAATCATTTCAATGGCCCTAACCGCAGAAACAAATCTGATTTTCTGATAACAGCCATTAAACAATGTACGCTGATGACAGAAGCCGCCTAGCACGCGAGAGCCGCTACGTTCAGGCATATGGGACACTAGTGCCACATGGCTTAAATTCACAATTCAGCTACACTTAACATTCCCCTCTTCCACAATTATATTCCCTCTGCACTAAGTTAGACTCCTTTCTCACTTGTAACACACAGTTCCGAACCTCCTCACAGCACCAGATTACAACCCCAAACTATAATCACCTATTCCACCTTCTCATGGCTAGATTACCATTGTATCACTCCCTCCCCTTTTCTCGGTCCCCCTCCCCCTTTAGGACCCACCGTTCACACATCACAAGTCTCCATTTAAGCATTCTCTACACTCCACCAGGCGCACTTCTGATCACAGCATCTTACAGGCCACAGCTTCTTACAAGTCACAGCTAAGTGCTCCATTTTTAAAAATCTTTATATTATTCTATTCTTTCCCCCCCCCCCCCCCATTTTTATGTTCTACATGTCATTCATGTGAATTCATATTTTATCTTCTCTCTCTATTTCTTCCTTCTCTGTTTCTGTACGATTGAAGTTCACACCGAAACGTCGCAACTTTGTGCTCGTTAAGTAATAACGCTGTTCCTACCTTTTGTTTCCTTTTATGCATTTTGCTACCACAGCTTTAGTGCAGTGTCTTCGTGTATAGTTATATGCTTAGTTTTATACACTAATTATTCGAGATTTGCTGATAGGCATGTTTCCTACAAAGCATTTCGCACACTGTCTCTTAAACAACAAACAGAGTGTCTGCATAAGATCAAAGAAGCGTCTTCGCCAAATATCATAAATAATGACCTCTTGATAACACTGACAACAGCGACTGAAAAGAGAAGATGGCAATGGAGTGGCACTATATAAGAATGGCAGACGAATCCTTACCAGGAACAACTTTGATATGGACTCCACGGGATAAAAGAAGCAATGGCCGACCCAAAGAGATATGGAGACATCCAGCAGAGAAAAATGTTGGTAAACAAAGGAATGACACGGGAGACAGCCAAGAAGATAGCGGGAGGTCCAACAAAAGCGGAAATCTCTTGCTACCAGCAAAAACCCTTATTTGTCTTGGGCTCGGAAGGAGATAAGAGAGGGAGAGATCTTGAGAAAGATAGCATCCACAAAGAAATGCTCTTGGTCAAGTTAGTGTAGGAGGAAGAAACAAGGTACACATAGCATATATATATATAGCTACAAGTCCTAAACGCTAAGTTAGTGCCATATGCAGGAAACTCTCTACTGTAGAGAGCGGAACAACAACACAACTCCTTCAGATCATCAGGGGAAGTACCCCCCCCCCCCGACAAGTGCTACGGCCCTATTAAACTCCTGACACTCTGGGTGTGGACCCCTCTGGGTCATGACTCCCAGAGGTCTTGTGAGTTGTTGCTTTTTTCGTCCCGGGATTGAGTTGGCACTGAACTTTGAAGTGCGTCTTTAGCGATTTAGCTACGGAGGACTGGTATTGGTTGTGGCAAACGACACCTTGCCATCTATCGTGACTGTCTGCTGCGATAGATATCATTTTGACCAAGATAACAAACTGACTGTCTTGTCTTGTCTTCTTTCTTAAGTTCTGAAGCCCTCGATAAACTCTCTGTCTCTCTCTGTCTCTGTCTATCTCTGTTTATCTCTGTGTTTCTCTCTGTCTCTCTCTGTCTCAGTGTCTCTCTGTGTTTCTCTCTGTCTCTCTCTGTATCCTCTCCGTCTCTCTCTGTCCCTCTCTCTATCTCTCTGTGTTTCTCTCTGTGTCCTCTCCGTCTCTCTGTGTCCCTCTCTCTATCTCTCTGTGTTTCTCTCTATGTCCTTTCCGTCTCTCTGTGTCCCTCTCTCTGTCTCTCTATGTTTCTCTCTTTGTCCTCTCTGTCTCTCTGTGTCCCTCTCTCTATCTCTCTGTGTTTCTCTCTGGGTCCTCTCTGTCTCTCTGTGTCCCTCTCTCTGTCTCTCTGTGTCCCTCTCTCTATCTCTCTGTGTTTCTCTCTGTGTCCTCTCCGTCTCTCTCTGTCCCTCTCTCTGTCTCTCTGTGTCCCTCTCTCTATCTCTCTGTGTCCCTCTCTCTGTCTCTCTGTGTTTCTCTCTGTGTCCTCTCCGCCTCTCTGTGTCCTCTCCGTCTCTCTGTGTTTCTCTCTGTGTCCTCTCCGTCTCTCTGTGTTCCTCTCTCTGTCTCTCTGTGTTTCTCTCTATGTCCTCTTCGTCTCTCTGTGTCCCTCTCTCTCTGTCTCTCTCTGTCTCTCTCTCTCTCTCTCTGTCTCTCTTACGTTACTCGAACGAGGAAAAAAAAAATCAAAGCCGCGCTATGAAAGGTTGACAGTTATGAGAAAACCTTCTATTCATGAACTGAAAACTGGGGGAACAAAATTGGCCGCCCAATTCGCCGCCTATTGAGAAATGCAAACACTGTACAAGGGCCCCAGAATCCGCGCCCATCGAAGATTGCCCGCATTCCTAAACGGTGTTAATCTTCTCGTTAAGAACCTGAGAAAATTTTTTATTTATTTAGAAATAGTTCGGGACATGGCGAAAGAAAGGAAAGTAGTTCTGGCGTATGAATACAAGTACAGTGGACTAAATTTGTTGGTTTACGCGTTAGGGCTGAAGTCGCTTTCGTTGGTAACGTTATTCAAATTTTGTCTGGAGTGTATGTGGGGAAATTCACACAAACTCTTGAAAGAATTCACACATAACTCTGAAGGAAATTCACGCAAAACTTTTGCAACCGCTTCTGAGGCTGTCGACCAAAGGCGGAGGATTAGGACAATTGTGAAGTTTTGTATCAAAAGGGTGTAGGAGGAATTGGATACATACACAGAGAGAGAGAGAGAGAGAGAGAGAGAGAGAGAGAGGTGGGGAAACAAAGAGAGAAAGTTAGATAGAAAGCCAGATAAAGAGTTAGACAGTCAGGATGAGAGAGAGAGAGATTCAAGGAGGGAGAGAGCACCAGGGACAGAGAAAGAGAGAGAGAGAGAAAGGGAGAAAGCCAGAGAGAGAAAGAAGGAAAGAAGCCAGAGCGAGGTTGGGAGGGAGAGAAGAAAGTTAATGAGAGAGAGAGAGAGAGAGTGAGAGAGAGAGGCCTTGAAGGAAGCCCTAATTTACGGACAACAGAATCCAACAAAAATGATACAAACTGATCTTCTTCTTCTTCTTCTTCTCTTCTTCTTCTTCTTTTCTTCTTCTTCTTCTTCTTACAATTCTTTACCCTTGAAAAATAAAGATTATTCATTCATTCATTCATTCATTCATTCATTCATTCTTCTTCTTCTTCAAGCAGAAAAAAAGAAGAAAAAGAAGACAGTCCAATACTCTGGAAAAGCTGGATGAGAAACAAAAGGACAGGCCCAAGATCTGGTTGTGTGGAGAATTTTTGTCCTTATCTTTCAATAACGGCCACTAGGTTTTTGAAGGCATGACGCTGAAGATTCTACTGCACGTCTTTCTATGCCCAAGTTTTGGACAATATGTCTCTTCCTCATCGCCGGAACATAAACGAATTTGAACTTCACCCTTTGTTCTACTGAATAATTAAGATCGGAACAATGAGACTCAACACTGCATTTCGTTCTGTCAGTTTACAACCAAGGTGAACTGTATGCGATGTAAGGAGATCTTGACTGATGGCGGAAACGGAAACTATGTCCAAACATGGCACAGTTATCGGCGCGGCGAGTCTGAAAATTTGTGAAAATAGTGCCATGAATAGACGAGGATTAATGCGCCCTAAGTGATCTTGAAGAAAAAAAAAACTAGAAAAACACGACAAAGTAAAGCGACTCTCTCTCTCTCTCTCTCTCTCTCTCTCTCTCTCTCTCTCTCTCTCTCTCTTTCCCTGTACTTTGAACGCCCCTTTCTATAGATCTCTCTCCAGAATTCTTGAAGAGAAATGTGTTATTGTTGAAACTCTATCCTGACATAACGTTTCCAGACTTAACAAAGCTCTCTAAAACAGTGTGGTCTTACGCTAGAAAATCTTTTATTCTGAATCTAACATACTATCAGCCATGCTAACCTAAGAATCTACTTGTTATATTCTTTATTATAAGAATTATAAGCCTATTGAAACCCATTTGCCATCCAAGGTGTGCTAAATTTTCAGCCCGTGTGCAAATATCTCTCTCTGAACCTTAAGTGCCCAGGGCACATGGGACTCCCGCAAGGATTTTCCACAAATGCCTGTCCTTTGCCTTTTTTTCTGCTCTTGCCCAGGTGAGCCCTCTATTGCTCAACGTCCTTTCTGTTGTTCTTCTCCATGTCTCTTTTGGTCTACTCTTACTTCTGTTCTCCTGTGGTGTCAATCTTAGTGCTATTTTTGGTAGTGAGTTGTCAGTCATTCAGAGCACATGTCCCAACCATCGCCAGTGTCTTTCCTCAATAATTGTTGTCAGTGGCTTCATCTGCATTTCCGCCAACAAGATGTTTATTTCTTGTGGTGTTTGGCCAAAATATTTTTTCTAATTCTTCGTAAACATTTAGTTTGGAAAGAGTTCAGAATTTTTCTGTGTTTTTTTTTTTTGGTGATTTTCCAGCATTCACTTCCATAAAGAAGTACACTTAGAACATTACTCTTAAATATCCTGATTTTCGTATTTATGCTTAGTTTTTAGATTTCCATATAGTCTGCAGCATTGCAAAAGCCTGGTTTGCTCTAGTAAGTCTGCTGTTGATGTCCTCTGTGCTGTCTCCATTTTCTACTACTCTACTTCCAAGATATACAAATTTATTGACCTCCTCCACTAACTTGCTATCTATTCTGAGTACATTTTCTGCTGTTCACATTTTGCTTCATTAACTTTGTCTTTCCTACGTTGATCTTTAGTCCTATGTTCTTTACATTCTGAGTTAGCTTGTTTATTTAACCTTGCATATCTTTGTGGCTGCTTGATAGTAGACAAATGTCGTCCGCAAAGTCAAGGTCCTCCAGCACAGTGTCAATGGTCCATTGTAATCCTCTTCGTTTGTCTGATGTTGCCTCCTTCATTAACCAGTCTACTGCCAAGATAAATAATGTTGGTGATAGTACATATCCCTGCTTCACTCCTGTTTGTACCCTAATGCTGCTGGAGGTATGTTCTTCACAGATCACTTTGCACTGAATATCACCGTATAGGGCTTTGATTACATTCACTATCTTATTGGGGAGGCCATACCGTCTTAGGATTTTCCACAGTGCATCTCTGTTGACACTGTCAAAGGCTTTCTCAAAATCTATAAATAATGCATATGTTGTGCTATGCCACTCATTTGCCTGTTCTAATATTTGTCTAAGTATAAATATGTGGTCTATGCATGATCTTCCTTTCCTAAATCCTGCCTGCTCTTTCCGAAGTTTTTCCTCAAGGGCTGGTACAATTATATTGATGATTATCCTGCAAAAGTACTTTACTGGTGAGTGACAGGAGGGTAATGCCTCTCCAGTTCCCGCAATCTCTGAGGCCACTCTTCTTTGGTATTATGTTATGGTAAAGGTTCAGTTTTCCACTCCTCTGGAGCTTTTTCTAGATCCCAAATTTGGTGTAGTATCCGGCAGAGTTGTTTTGATATTTCTGTTTCTTCTGCTTTCAACATTTCAGCAGTCACTTCATCTTCACCTGGTGCCCTGTAAAATTTTAGCTTCTTATTGCCTCCTTTATTTCACTTGTTATTGGTGGTGTATTGATGTTTAGTTCCGTTTTTGCTTCAGGTATGTCTATTGTTTGTGCTGCTTGTGTTTTGTTTAGTAGGGTGTTAAAGTGTTCCCTCCATCTTTCAATTTTTTCTCTTTCTCCACTGATCAGTTATCCCTTATGGTTCCTTACCTCTCACATATTGTGCTGAAGTTACCTGTCATCTGCTTTATGTGCAGATATATTCTCATAACATTTTTATGTGGAGATGTACGTCATCAGGTCAAATCGCAGAGTATATTTTAAAGTTATCATAGAACGAATACTAAAATCCAAAGAAATCATTAAAACAAACTCATGTAGCGGTACCACATATTTTTATTCAGCCATATCATGTCACATAGTAACTGAATTAAACTGAAAAACAAAAGTAGCAATGTTATTATTTGTACTTTTCATTAATCATATAAAATTTCAGTCGCGGCATTATCTTTTTTTTTTCTATGCGTGGCCGCGCTACCCCGCAGCTTAGAGGAAACATTGATTGAAATGTGTTACCGATTATTGCATAAATGATGAACCAGAAGAAACTGTTCCTCCAGTCCAATGCTCCATACGGTGGTGAAGCTTGCGAAGAAGTTTGCCTCTGAGAATATGTCAGAGATCTATACTTGTCGGCTATTTAGAATAACTATGATATGTACTTTCATAGGACATGCAATGAGAAGAGGGGGCATTGAAAATATTATAACAACAGGAAAAATAGAAGGAAGAAGATCAAGAGGAAGACCAAGAGAAATGATACTGGACAGTCTGACGGGATGGTGTGAGAGGAGATCACCAACTGAACTGATGGCCTGCATGAAGGATCGGGTACTCTGGAGAAGCATGATAACCAACGCCAGTCGGCACGGCACATGATGATGATGATGATGTGATTAGCCATTCAAGACTGTGAAAAATGGACCCAAAAACACTCCGCAAACGGACCAGATAGGAGTCTACATAACAAGTATGGATTACATAGAAACACAGAAATATTGTCTTCTTCTTCTTCTTCGTTCGCACTACAGAAATATTGGAAACCTTTATAACTTATATTTAAGTGGTAGGGAGGAGGAGTTGTATGGTATATTATCATTAGTTTCATCATTGTTATCATCATTGCCCTTCGCTCCCTGGAATGCATAGGGCACGGATAAGGGCTCTCTAGAGAGCAGAGGGCACGGATAAAGGCTCTCTAGAGAGCATAGGGCACGGATAAAGGCTCTCTAGAGAGCAGAGGGCACGGATAAAGGCTCTCTAGAGAGCACAGGACATGGATCAAGGTTCTCTAGAGAGCATAGGGTACGGATAAAGGTTCTCCAGTCGTCCCTGCTCATAGCTTAAAAAGATCCCTAGACCTCCATAGTCGCCTCCTACGACATGGGTAGCAGGTCTTCTTCTTCTTCGTTCACTTCTACCACCAAAAACCGCACTGTGAACCTACTGAATTCACGCATGTGGTCCTCGTTAGGTCCCGTGGTCCCCTGTGTGGTCCAAAATAGACCACACGAGTTCCACGAAAGGACCACAAGGGGTTCAGAGTATCACAGTGCTTTAACCTGTATTCTTGGTGGGTCTCGGAAGCGGGATTGCGTGACACCGTGGTTTTCATTGCACCAGTTTAGTCTAGGGTTGGACTTTCTCACCGGAAGACCTCGACGTGTTTAGGATATCAGTGCATCCCCGCTGGGTGAGAGGCGGTAGCCCACCCAGGCCAGAGTTGGACTTTCTCACCGGAAAACCTCGACGTGTTTTGAGATACCCGTGTATCACCGCCGGGTGAGAGGTGGTTGCCCATCCAGTCCAGGGTTGGACTTTCTCACCGGAAAACCTCAGCGTGATTAGGATACGCAAACATCCCCGCCGGGTGAGAGGTGGTTGCCTATCTAGACTTACCTGGTCCAGTGTCTCCAACTTCAGCATTTTGCGGTTGTGGCCGCTACCCTTCCTAGTTGTGACCAGGATGGAGCTTTTGTCCAGGATGACGAATCCTCGCCACTAGTGACTTCTACCCCTGGGTTGAGCCGGTTTAGGCATTTCCCAGTATGGGCGTGTTTGGGACGGGACCGACCTCTAGGGCAGAGGTACTGTGACATGCATAGCCTTCAAGATTCACCCCTGGTATGAGCCGGTTTAGGCAAAATTCACCAGTATGGGTGTTTATCAGGCGTTACCGACCTCTAGAGCGGAGGTGGCATGACATGTCTAGCCATCAAGTTCCACCCCTGGTGTGTGCCGGTTTAGGCATATTTCACCAGTGTAGGTGTATTTCGGACGTGGGCGGCCTCTAGAGCAGAGGTGCCGTGGTATAGCTCTCGTAGCGATACTACTGGACATACCGGTTAAACTTCACTTTCCACCACCTTTTCCCATCGGCGCCGCACAGCAACCTTTATTTCTTTTCCGCATTTACTTCCCCGGGAGGAGCTTCACTCCACGCGCGGCGTTTGAAGAGTCAAGTCAGCAGTGTCTTAACCTCTGGGACAAGCCGGTTCATGCATTTCACCCGATATGACTGCACTCAGTACGTGGCCGACCTCCAGACCAGAGGTGCCGTGATTTGACTGTTTGCTTCGCTTTATCCTTTATGGGTAGCAGGTGACAATGGTCCTGTTATTTCTCCCTAGACTTAGATTTGGGCCCTGGTAACCATACGGGGGCATTGGCTTCAGGGGTCCACGAAATGAATAAAGTTTGAGAGCCCCTGCTCGAAACAATGACTCCATGTAGGCACATGTAGCGCTTCCGAGAGAAATTTTGCTAAGTGATGCAAAACTGGGATAAAGCTGTGGCGACCATCCCCAACCCAGCGCGTCACAGGTGGCGGATGGTGAAAGTCTTCCAGATATGGAGGATCCCTGTGAATAAGGAGTTATCCAAATAAACAAGAGCGGACAAACTGGCGGTAGACTCAGAGAGCGAGGTGGGGTAGTAGGTGGCTCTACTACTCCTATAAAGTGCCTCAGGTGCTCAGTGAAGGGAATACCAGGCGGGAAAGAGGCGCCTTAAAACCACTCGCTCCCGCTGCCTTCTGGGTAGGACAGGGAGTCCAAGGGCTAGCGGAGAGTCCGTATACAAACGACAGAAGGCAATGGGAAACCACTGTTGTAGCTCCCAAGAACAATTATGCGTATTCAGAGTAATAGATTAGTCCTGAACAACGTTAATGGATGTTTCTTCGGAACAGCCTCGTCCGGTAGGGCAGCTCACGCGCCACAGGTGAGGTCAGATCGTCATCAAGCTACTGGTGGCAAAAGTAACAAGTTCAAAATAGCAACATGGAATGTTAGAACTTTATTCCAGGCTGGAAAATTAGAAAATGTAAAGATGGAAATGGAAAGGATGAAGATCAACATATTAGGAATGAGTGAAGTTAGATGGACAGGTGCAGGGAAAATAAACTCTGATAAATATACAATAATATATTCAGGAAGTGAGAAACATGAACGAAGAGTAGGAATAATATTTGACGAACAAACGGCAAGGACAACTGTAGGATATTTGAACATCTCGGACCGAGTTCTGCTAGCCCAACTGAAAGGACAACCAATAAACATAAATATTATACAAGTGTACGCTCCAACATCTGAAAGTTCTGAAGAAGATGTAAAGATATTTTATAATGACATAGAGACAGCCCTAAAACACACAAAGTCACATGAAGTTACCATAGTCATGGGAGATTTTAATGCCAAAGTTGGTAAAGAAAGAATTTCAGACATCGTTGGTGACTATGGACTAGGGAAGAGGAACGATAGAGGTTGTAAATGAATTGAATGGGCAAGATTACACAGTATGGTTGTAGGAAACACCTGGTTTAAACAACATCATCGAAGACTGGCAACGTGGTGCAGCCCAGACAAAAAGACTTTTAACCAGATAGACTACATATTAACAGAAAGAGCTTTAAAAGTACAGAACGATCTCTACTTATGCTTCATTGATTACACCAAGGCATTCGACAAGGTGAAACATAATGAAATTATTAAAATGCTTGAAGACATCAATATAGACGGCAAAGACCTGATGATTGTAAAACATCTATACTGGCAGCAAGAAGCAGCAGTTCGAGTTGAAAATAGAACTGGAAAATATCAACCGATAAAACAAGGGGTGCGACAAGGATGTGTACTATCTCCAGACCTTTTTTTCTCTGTATAGCGAGAATATTCTAAGAACGATCATCACAGAACCAGGCATAAAAATTGGAGGATACAATATTAACAACCTTCAGTATGCTGACGACACAGTACTGATAGCTGAGAACCAACAAGACCTGCAAAATCTCTTTAATAAAGTCGCCAAAGAAAGTGAACAGAAAGGCCTTACTTTGAACATCAAAAAGACAGAGACTATGGTTATAGCTAAGAAACAGAATCCACCAGCATGCAGTATAAAATTAAATGGAACTATTCTAAAGAAGGTGCAGAAATTCAAATACCTTGGAGCAGTAATAACTTCAAATGGGAAATGCAGAACAGAAATTAGGAATAGAATAGGCCACGCAAAGACTGCATTTCAGAGAATGAGAAACATATTATCCAACACATCCTTATCAATGAATGTTAGAAAACGAGTCTTAAAATGCTATATTGAACCTATCTTGTTATATGGAAGTGAATCATGGACGATAAGCAAGTCTGCACAAAAATCATTGGAAGCAGCAGAAATGTAGTTTATTAGAAGAATGTTGCGAATCCCCTGGACAGCAAAAATAACTAATGAAGAATGTATGAGAAGAGCTGGAGAGACAAAAAAAATCTTGTCCAAAAGATAAGAGAGAGACAATGTACTTTCATAGGACATGCAATGAGAAGAGAATTGAAAATATTACAATAACAGGAAAAATAGAAGGAAGAAGATCAAGAGGAAGACCAAGAGAAATGATACTGAACAGTCTGGCAGGATGGTGTGAGGGGAGATCACTAACTGAGCTGATGGCCTGCATGAAGGATCGTGTACTCTGGAGAAGCATAATAGCCAACGCCAGTCGCCACGGCACTTGATGATGATGATGTATTCCCCCTCCCCATATCCTTGTAAATAACTCTGTGACATATTCTCCCCCCCCCCTTTTCCATTTTTGTACACATCGCTGTGACGTATCCCCTCTCCCCCCATATCCTTGTACACATCGGTATGATGTAGTCATCTACATTAAAAGATAGTAATAATCGTTGTGATATCTTTGCTAGCAGCGATTATCTTATAAATCTAGTAGGTGGTGGCCAAGTCGCTGCCCATTTAGGCAGTCAGCGACCCATATCTGACATGCTAATGTCAGGATTAGTGAATCATAGCTGACCAAGACCCTGTCCAACCTCTCCCTTGGTACTCCCCAATAACAAGTCTACCCTGGCCAGCGTACAGGGATCACTATAGTCCCCATGGTGGTGGAGCCTGCTGAAGAAGTATTGTACAACCCCTGATTCTTTTTAGTTGCATTCAAATACTTAACACTTCCCGAGCTCATGGTCAGGATACTGACACTTCCGGTTTCCCGTTGCGGCCGTATGGTCAGGATCTTGACAATTGTTTGTTTCATTAAAACAAGCGGTATAACATTTAGATTGTACATATTTCGTTCGCGATTCCGGTGACACTTTCAAAATGGCGAATGCGTGCCTAGTTACGAGCGATGCCGAGCGAGAACAAGGACGCGAAGCATGGAAAATTTTCAATTTTTGACGATGTAGATAGGGGTATGGACATAGCCTATGGCCACGCCGCTGCTCTTGAATGTTTTCTAAGTAGATTTAGACATATTTAGACGACTGGAGAAGTAGTTAGGAGTAGTTAGGAGAGGTTCTTTCAGACATTCAGTAAGCGAAAATGCTATACGGAGTCACAATACAAGATCGATAAGTAGATCTACACATCTCAGATGGTAAATAGGGGTAAGAAGCGCGAATCTAGACCTAGCCGATGGTGAGCTGGCCACAATCAGTGTCTAAAAACATCACATTACTTCTTTTTTCCTAAAAAACTCTGCATTTATGAAACTTTCATTCATTTAGCTACACTTTGACACATATTACGTATACGGAAGTGCATGGAAACACTGTTTTCCATTCCGTTTTACAACTAGACCCCCTTACTGGCAAAGACCCGCGTTTTACTCCCGCACGCCATGACACGTCCATGTTTCTTCTCCCGCACGGGAAGTGTTAAAACATGGCTGCCAATGATCCGTTCCCGAGCCGACAAGATGCTGTGCCTCAAAATCTTCATCCCATGTGCTGCATAGAACACCAGCTCGCAGCTCTAGGCAGAAAGAAGAAGAAATTGTCCCAGTAGATATGACTGTGATAGTATATCACTGTATCCTTCTTGCTTGATACGGCTGTGCTGACACAGTCCCACCCATCCCTGTATAAAGAATCACTTCCGAGGAAACAGTTGTTATAACTGCGGTATCTTTGTGTGGTCGAGTTGTTAGTGCATGTTCCTTTCTTGTATAGACACTTCCGAGATTTTTACCACTTGTTTCCCCCGCCCCCCCCCCCCCCCTTTTCCAACCCCACTTTTTTTTAACACTTTAAATGGATGTTTATTTTCTTTGTCACTGTCGCATACGTTTCTTGTGCTTCGGCTCAGGTGTTCGGCACATTTAAAAGTGTGAAGGTAATTCAGTCCTTCTAAACTGTATAACTGTGAGTATAACTTCTTTCTAGACAGTATAATTTGAGTATAGCTCTATCTTTCTAGACAGTATAAATTGAGTATAGCTCTATCTTTCTAGACAGTATAATTTGAGTATAACCGTAACGTTATGACAGTAGAATTGTGAGTATAACTCTATCTTTCTAGACAGTATAACTAACTCCATCACTTTAGACAGTATAACTGTGGGTATAACTGTCTTTCTAGACAGTATAATTCTGAATATAACTCTATCTTTCTAGACAGTATAACTGTGAATAAAACTCTATTTTTTTAACAGTACTACTCAGAGTATAACTTTATCTTTCTAGATAGTATAACGTGAGTATAACTCTAACTTTATAGACAGTATAACGTGAGTATAACTAACATTCTGGACAGTACAAATTGATTATAACTCTAACTTTCAAGACAGTAAAATTGTGACTATAACTCTTCTAGACAGTATAACTGTAACTGCATCATTTTAAAAAGTATATCTGTGAGTATAACTCTGTCTTTCTAAACAGTATAATTCTGAGTATAACTCCATCTTTCTAGACAGCATAACTTGAGTATAACTCCATCTTTTTAAACAGTATAAATGTGGGTATAACTCACTTCTCAGACAATATAACTCTGTCTTTCTAGACAGTATAACTTCGAGTATAACTCTGTCTTTCTAGACAGCATGATTTTAGTATAACTACCTTTCTAGACAGTATAACTGCAAGGATAACTCGATTTTTTTTTATCGGCCAGTATAACTATAAGAGTAACTCCATTCCCCCCCCCCCCCCAGACTAGTCTAACTGTGAGGATAAATTTCATCTTCCCAGCAAGTACACCTTCTGAGAACAACTTCATTGCCCGTGATATCCCTGCCCCGAAATGAAGCATCATCGACAATTCCCACAAGCCTGGGAAGTGCTCCAAGCTGAAGATTTAAGACTCCGCACCACAATACTCTGAGAAACACGTTTCTCTCTGTCACACCGTCGATCTATCTCACAATACTCTGAGAAACACGTTTCTCTCTGTCATACCGTCGATCTATCTCCTTGCTTCCGTGATCCCCAAACTCTTCTGATGGCGACATAGTTTGCTTCTTTCCTTCTCTCTCTCTCTCTCTCTCTCTCTCTCTCTCTCTATCTCTCTCTCCCTTTCGTTTTTTTCCCCTCCCCGCCAATTTAAAACGCACGAGTGCGGCAAAGGGTAGCAATTTTAACATCGATCTCCAGGGTGAGGTTCCGGGCCTGATATCAAGGGCTGTAATTTTCTGACGGCGGTCTGGAGCCACTGCATGCTGGAAGATGGCCCAAGGAGGCTGGGGGAAAAAAAAAAGCAGCAGGCCCAGGAATCGAAGAGATGGAGTGAGAGCTTGTAGAATGGAAAAAAAAAATAAAGAGGAATTAATTATTGAAAGATAGGACGAATGAGTAAAAAAAAAAATATGATATAAATGGAGCAGAAATACGATATAGACACATAGAGTGTGTATGTGTGTGAGAGAGAGAGGAAGACAGAGACAGAGAGAGAGAGAGAGAGAGAGACAGAAAGAGAAAGAGGAAATCAGAGAGAGAGAGAGAGAGAGAAAGACAGAAAGAAAGAGAGAAAGAGAAGAAGAAGAAGGAAAGACAGAAGGAAAGAGAGAGAGAAAGAGAGAGAGAGAGAGAGGAAGAAAGAAAGAAAGAAAGAAAGAAAGAAAAGAGAGAAAGAGAGGAAGAAGGAAAGAGAGAAAGACAGGAAGAAAGAGAGAGACAGGGAGAGAAAGAGAGGAAGAAGGAAAGACAGAAAGAAAGAGAGAGAGAGAAAGGCAGAGAGAAAGAAAGAGAGAGAGGAAGAAAGAAAGACAGAAAGAAAGAGAGAGAGAGAGAGATGAAGAGAGAGGGAGGAAGAAGGAGAGAGAGAAAGACAGAAAGAAAGATAGAGAGAGACAGGGAGAGAAAGAGAGAGAGAGAGAAAGACAGAGAGAGAAATCAGAATACATTTATAGACAGAGAGAAAGACACAGAGAGAGAAATCAGAATACATTTATGTATAAGTGTGAGCGGCTGTGTGTGTGTGTGTGTGTCTGTTCCTGTGCACATGTTTGTGTATGGGTGTGTGCTTGTACGCGCTTGTATGAGTATCTGCAATGTGTTTATTCATGCGTGTGTATATTTGTGCGTACGTATGTGTGTGTGTTTGTGTGCGCTTGTATATGTGTGTAAAATGATCTCAGTGCTAAAATGATCTCAGTGCTAGAATGATCTCAGTGCTAAAACGATCTCAGACAGCTCTAAAAGACGACGAAGATTTCACGTATTATGAGTTAATAGAACAATAATCGTAACAGTCTTGCCAGACTCTATACGGAGTTTGTTCCCTGACATTTGCGCCCTGGCTCACCAGAATCCCTAAAGAGAGTTTTTTTTTTTCCTGACATTTGTCCTCTGGCTCATCAGAATCGCTAAGAGAGTTTTTTTTTTTCCTTGACATATGTATCCTGGCTCACCATAATTCCTAAAGAGAGTTTTTAAACTGACATTTGCCCCATAACTCACCAGAATCCCTAAACAAAGTTTTTTCCCTTGACATGTATTCCCTGGCTCACCAGAATCCCTAAACAAAGTATTTTCACTGACATTTAACTCCCGGCTCAACATAATCCCTAAAGAGAGTTTTATCCTTCACACTAGCCTCCTGACTGACCAAAATCCCTGAACAAAGTTTTTCCCTCTGACATTTTTCTCCTGGCTCACCAGAATCAGTAAAGACAGTTTTGTTTCCTTGACATTTGTTTCATGGCTCACCATAATAAAAAAACCCAGTTTTTTCCTTGACATTTGCGCCCTAGCTCACCAGAATCCCTAAATAGATATTTTTCCCCTGACATTTGCCCACTGGCTCACCAGAATCCCTACCGAGAGTTTTTTCTTGACATTTGTCCCCTGGATAAACATAAGACACAACATGAGTGTATTTCCTTGACATTCCCCCCCCCCCCCCTCGGCTCACCAGAATTCCTAAAGAGAGTGCTTTTCTTGACGTTTGCCCCATGGCTCACAAGAATCCCTAAGCAGAGTTTTTTCCCTTGACATTTGCCACTTGTCTCACCAGAATCCCTAAAGAGAGTTTGTATTTATTTTCCCCTTGACACTTGGTCCCTGGTTCATCAGAACTCCTAAACAGAATTTGCCTTTTTTTCCCTTTGCATTTGTCCCCTGGTTCACCAGAACCCCTAAACAGAGTTTCTCTTTTTTTCCATTGGCACTTGTCCCCTGGCTCACCAGAATCCCTTAAAAGTTTTTTCCCTTTGACATTTGCCCCCTGGCTTACACGACTCTATACAGAGTTTGTTCCCTGACATTTGGCCCATGGCTCACCAGAATTACTAAAGAGAGTTTTTTTCCTCACATTTGTCCGCTGGCTCACCAGAATCCCTAAAGAAAGTTTTTTTCTTGACATTTGACCCATGGCTTACCAGAATCCCAAATGCAGAGTTTTTCACTGACATTTGTCCCCTGGCTCACCAGGATCCCTAAAGAGAGTTTTTTTTCCCTTCACACTAGCCCCCTGGCTCACCAGATTCCCTAAAGAAAGCCTTTTCCTTGACATTTGCCACATGGCTCACCAGAATCCCTGAACAAAGTTTTTTCCCCTGACATTTGTTAACTGGCTCACCAGAATCCCTAAAGAGAGTTTTGTTTCCTTGACATGTGTTTCTTGGCTCACCATAATCCATAACGAGAGACTTTTCTTTTACATTTGTCCCCTGGCTCAAAAGAATCCCTAAATAAAGTTTTTTCTTGACATTTGTCCCTGGATCAACAGAATCCATAAACATAGTGTTTTCCTTGACATTTGCCCCTGGCTCACAAGAATACATAAATAGAGATTTTTCCTTGACATTTGCCACCTGGCTCACCAGAATCCCTAAAGAGAGTTTGTCTTTTTTTTCCCTTGGCACTTGCCCCGTTGCTCACCAGAAACCCTGGAGAAAGTTTTTTTATCCTTTACATTTTACCCTGGCTCATCATAGTCCCCAAACAGAGTTTGTCTTTTTACCCCTTGGCACTTATCTCTGGCTATTCAGAATTCCTAAACAGAGTTTGTCTTTTTTCAAATGGCACTTGTCCCCTGGCTCACCAAAATCCCTAAAGAGAGTTTTTTTCCTTGACATTTGCCCCCCCCCCCCCCCCCGGCTTACAAGAATCTATAAACAGAGTTTATTCCCTGACATTTGACCCATGGCTCACCAAAATCCCTAAAGAGAGTTTTTTTCCTTGATATTTGCTCCCTGGCTCACCAGAATCCATAACAACAGTTTCTTCTTGACATTTGTCCCCTGGATCAACATAAACCATTACCAGAGTATTTTTCCTTGACATTTGCCCAGTGGCTCAACAGAATCCCTAAAGAGAGTGCTTTTTTTTTTACACTTGCCCCATGGCTCACAAAAATCCATAAATACAGTTTTTCCTTGAAACTTGCCCCTGGGTCACCAGAAACCCTAAACAGAGTTTGTCTTTTTTCCCTTGGCCCTTGTCCCCTGGCTCACCAGGGTCCATAAACAGAATTTTTTCCCTTGACATTTGCCACCTGTCTCACCAGAATGCCTAAAGAGAGTTTGTCTTTATTTTCCCCTTGACACTTGGTCCCTGGCTCATCAGAATCCCTAAACAGAATTTACCTTTTTTTCCCTTTGCATTTGTCCACTGGTTCACTAGAACCTCTAAACAGAGTTTCTATTTTTCCCCCTTGGCACTTGTCCCCTGGCTCACCAGAATCCCTAAAAAGTTTTTTTTTCCTTTGACATTTGCCCCCTGGCGTACCAACTCTATACAGATTTTGTTCCCTGACATTTAGTCCCTTGGTCACCAGAATCACTAAAGAGACATTTTTCCATCATATTTGTCACCTGGCTCATCAGAATCCGTAAAGAGAGTGTTTTGTCTTTGACATTTGTCACCTGGTTCACTAGAATTCCTGAACAAAGTTTTTTTCCTGACATTTGTTTCCTGGATCACCAGAATCTCTAAAGAGAGTTTTGTTTCCTTGACATTTGTTTCCTGGCTCACCATAATCCCTAAACAGAGTTTTTTCCCTTGACATTTTCCCCCTGCCTCACCAGAATCCCTAAAAAGAGTTTGTCTTTATTTTTCCCTTGACACTTGCTCCCTGGCTCATCAGAATCCCTAATAGTCTTTTTTCCCTTGGTACTTGCCCCTTGGCTCATCAGAATCACTAAACAGAATTTGTCTTTTTTCCCTTGGCACTTGCCCAATGACTCACCAGAATCCCTGAAGAAATTTTTTGTTTTTTTTTCCCCTTGGCACTTGTCCCCTGGCTCACAACCATCCCTAGAAAGAGTTTGTCTTTTTTCCCTTGAAACTCGCCACTGGATCATCAGAATCCCTAAACAGAGTGTCTTCATTTTTCCCTTGACACTTGCCCCATAGCTCATCAGAATAAAAAGAACAGTTTTTTTTTTCCTTGACATTTGTACTCTGGCTCACCAAAATATCTAAAGAGATTTTTTCCCTAGTCATTTATCTCCTGACTCATCGGATTCGCTAAATAGAATCTGTCTTTACCTTCCCTTGTCACTTGCCACCTGGCTAATCAGAATCCATAAACAGAGTTTGCTTTTGTCTCTTGAAACATGCCCCTTGGCTCACCAGAATCCCTAAACAGTTTGTCTTTATTTTTCCATTGACATTTGTACTGTAGCTCATCAGAATCTGTAAACAGAGTTTTTTTTTCCCCTTTACATTTGTCCCTTGGGTCGTCAGAATCCCTAAATAGATTTTCTTTTTCCTGTGACTTGCCACCTGGTTCATCAGAATCCCAAACAGAGTTTGTCTTTTTTTTCATTGAAACGTGTCCCTTGGCTTACCAGAATCCCTAAACAGAGTTTGTCTTTTTTTCCTTGGCAAATGTCCTCTGGTTCATCAGAATCCCTAAACAGAGTTTGTCGTTATTTTTCCATTGAGACTTGTCCCCTACTTCGTCAGAATCCGTAAACAAAGTTTTTTTCCCTTGGCAATTTTCTCCTGGCTCACCAGAATCCCTAAGCAGAGTTTGTCTTGTTTCCCTTGACAATTTTCCCCTGCTCACTAGAATCCTTAAACAGAGTTTGTCTTTTTTTCCTTTGCCACTTGTCCCCTGCCTGACGAGAAACAATAAAAACAGAGCTTGTCTTTTTTTTTTTCTTGGCACTTGTACCTTGGATCATCAGAATCCCTAAACAGAGTTTGTCTTTATTTTTCCATTGATACTTGCCCTTAGGCTCATCATAATCTCTAAACGGTGATTTTCCCTTGACATTTGTCCCCTGGCTCACCAAAATGCTTAACTCTTTCCGTGCGTATGGTCGAATTTTCTACACTTCCGGTGGTCCCAAGCTACCGTATGGTCGAAAATTCGACAATCATTGTTCCATCAAAACAAGCGGTGTAACATTTATATTGTATGGATTTCGTCCGCGATTCCGGTGACACTTTCAAAACGGAGAATGCGTGCCTAGTTACGAGCGATGCCGAGCGAGAACAAGGACGCGAAGCATGGAAATTTTTCAATTTTTGACGATGTAGATAGGGGTATGGACATAGCCTATGGCCACGCCGCTGCTCTTGAATGTTTTCTAAGTAGATTTAGACATATTTAGACGACTGGAGAAGTAGTTAGGAGTAATTATGAGGTTATTTTAGACATTCAGTAAGCGAAAATGCCATACGGAGTCACAATACGAGATCGATAAGTAGATCTACACATCTTAGATGGTAAGTAGGGGTAAGAAGCGCGAATCTAGACCTAGCTGATGGTGAGCTGGCCACAATCAGTGTCTAAAAACATCACATTACTTCTTTTTTCCTAAAAAACTCTGCATTTATGAAATTTTCATTCATTTAGCTACACTTTGACACATACGAAGTACATGGAAACTGTTTTCCATTCCATTTTACAACTAGACCCCCTTACAGTCAAGACCCGCGTTTTACTCCCGCACGCAACGACACGTCCGTGTTTCTTCCTCCCGCACGGAAAGTTTTTTTTCCCCTTGACATTTTCCCCCTAGCTCATCAAAATGTTTAAGCTATTTTTTTTCCCCTTGACGTTTGTCCCCGCGTGCATCTTTCACATCGCAACATATGCCTGTGAGACTTGGACACTTATCAAAACAGCTGAGAAACACATAAATCCCCTTGAATGTAAATGCTACAAAAGAGTTCTTCAAATATGATGGATACAACAAAACAAAAAAAAAGAACAAATATATCCATACTACAAGAACTTAATATTGAAGAAGGTTGGCTAGTAAAAAACAGAGAAAACTTAAATATTTTTGACACATTCTTCTCCTTCTTCTTCTTCGTTCGCTTCTACCACCAGGACCGACCTGTGATCCTACTGAATTTACGCCTGTGGTTATCTATAGGTCCTGTGATCCCCCAAAGGACCACACGAAATCCTCGAGAGGACCACAAGAGGTTCAGAGTATCGCACTGCTTGAACCTGTATTCTTGGTGGGTCTCAGAAGCGGGATTGCGTGACACCGTGGTTTTCGTTGCACCAGTTTGATCTAGAGTTGGACTTTCTCACCGGAAAACCTCGGTATGTTTTGGATATCAGTATATCCCCGCTGGGTGAGAGGTGGTAGCCCACCCAGGCCAGAGTTGGTCTTTCTCACCGGAAAACATCGACATGTTTTGAGATACCCATGTATCACCGCCGGGTGAGAGGAGGTTGCCCATCCAGTCCAGCGTTAGACTTTCTCACCGGAAAACCTCAGCATGATCAGGATACGCATACATCCCCGCCGGGTGAGAAGTGGTTGCCTATCTAGACTTCCCTGGTCCATTGTCTCCAACTTCAGCATTTTGTGGTCGTGGCTGCTACCCTTCCTAGTTGTGACCAGGACGGAGCTTTTGTCCAGGAGGACGAATCCTTGCTACTAGTGACTTCCACCCCTGGGTTGAGCCGGTTTAGGCATATTATCCCAGTATATGCGTGTTTAGGACGGGACCAACCTCTAGAGCAGAGATACCATCAAGTTTCACCCATGGTTTAAGCCAGTTTACCATATTTCACCAGTATGGGTGTATTTCGGACGTGGCCGATCTCTAGAGCAGAGGCGCCGTGGTATGTGTAGCTCTCGCCGCGATACTACTGGACATACCGATTAAGCTTCACGTTATCCTTTCCATCACCTTTTTACATCGGCGCCACACAGCAACCCTCATTGCTTTTCCGTATTTCCTTCCTTGGCCGGGAGGAGCTTCAATCCACTCCGGGCACCGAAGAATCTCGAAAGCAGTCTATGGTTCAGGCATTTCGCCCGATATAGTGCACTTAGGACGTGGCCGACCCCCAGACCAGAGGTGCAGTGATTTGACTACTGTTTACTTCGCTTATTCCTTTCTTTCACCTTTTCCACAGTGGTGCCGTGCAACCCCATTTGCACCTTTCTTCATTGGCCGGGAGGAGCCCACTCCACGCACGGCAGCTGAAGAATCTCGCCAGCAGCGGTCGATGAGCTACCAAACATGACTCTCATCTACCCGAAGCGTCTGGTTTTCAGGCGCTAAATATTCGCCTTCGCCCTTTCTCCTGTCAGTTTAAACAATTCTGCCACGAGAAGGCCAGGAGCTGGACTTGACTGTCAGAGGCTATTGGAGACGCATGCCATTGGAGTGGAGAGGGTATCCTCCACCCCACCTCCGGCAATAACAGTCCTTAGAACCTTGGATACATTAAACGTCATGATAATCTAGAGAAGACCGTCTTGGAAGGGTACATAATAGGAAAAAGAAAGAGAGAGAAGACCAAGGCGAAGATGACTGCAAGACATCCTTGATAATGTGCAAAATGATTCTTGAGCAGCAGTGGCATCTTGCTTACAACAGAGAGGCCTACAGGAGTGCTGTTAGGGAGGCAAAGACCCGCAAGGGACATGCAAATGACTGACTGACTTGTCTCCTGGCTCATCATAATCCCTAAGCAGAGTTTTTTCCCTTAACACTAGGCCCTTACTAATCCTAAGCTTAAATCCTGTTCAGGATAACGGATAATCCCTCACTGAAGCGTAAGTAGACAGGATAGACAGGATAGCGAACTGGCCTCGCACAAATAAGGTTGTGGGTTCAAGACTAGCTGGCCATGCTTCTCCAGTAGACCCAGCTGTAAAAATAGGTATGCAACATACTAGCGCTGGCGAAAAAAAAAAAAAGCAGAATCCAAGGAAGTTAGAATAACTGCCTACAGGGCGAGCCGCACCATTTTGCGTTACTGTCAGAGAATGAAGGTAAGGGAGAGAAATCACGAACACTTCGTCCCACGAACCGCAGAATTCACCTGAATCTATTTCAGGTGATGAAGATATTCCTCCTACAACTTAATTTATGAAGAAGATTTAATAAGCAAGCATTTGCCTTTCGACCACAAGTTCCTGGGTTCGATTCCCCCAGTGGTGTAGATTTTTTTTTTTTAATCAGACCGACTGGTTTCTGGATAGATGAAACCCAGGGAAATGGAGTACCTGAAACTTCCGATTTCCCTGGGGAAACAAACGTGATCAAGACAGGTGCTGGCCTCCTTGCCTCACAATACTGTGGAGTAGAGTAATGAAGGCACTAACACTTCACACCAGAAAAGCACGGAAATATCATGGAACATTTAAGATAAACACCAACAATACATGGCAGTGGAAAATTTGTTAGAACAAAAGCCAAAGAATGCGCTGTAACTGCGTCTGTTACTATATACTGCTCTGTGACTGCGTCTGTTACTATATACTGCTCTGTGACTGCGTCTGTTACTATATACTGCTCTGTGACTGCGTCTGTTACTATATACTGCTCTGTGACTGCGTCTGTTACTATATACTGCTCTGTGACTGCGTCTGTTACTATATACTGCTCTGTGACTGCGTCTGTTACTATATACTGCTCTGGACTGGACAAATAAAAGATTATGCGAAGACCGTGTCAGTGGCAAAAGCCTTTTTTTTCTGGAGGAGAATTCTCCATCAATTTTAAACAAACCACTAGTTTTCTCCACCGATTTTAAACAAATCCCTGGTTTTCTCCACCAATTCTCCATCAGTTTTAGACAAACCACTAGTTTTCTCCACCAATTTTAAACAAATCCCTAGTTTTCTCCACCAATTCTCCATCAGTTTTAAACAAACCACTAATTTTCTCCACCGATTTTAAAATATCCCTGGTTTTATCCACCAATTCTCCATCAATTTTAAACAAATCTCTGGTTTTCTCCATCAATTCTCCATCAGTTTAAAACAAACCACTAGTTTTCTCCACCAATTTTAAACAAACCCCTAGTTTTATCCACCAATTCTCCATCACTTTTAAACAAATCTCTGGTTTTATCCACCAATTCTCCATCACTTTTAAACAAATCTCTGGTTTTATCCATCAATTCTCCATCAGTTTTAAACAAACCACTAGATTTCTCCACCAATTTTAAACAAATCCCTGGTTTTATCCACCAATTCTCCATCAGTTTTAAACAAATCTCTGGTTTTCTCCATCAATTCTCCATCAGTTTAAAACAAACCACTAGTTTTCTCCACCAATTTTAAACAAATCCCTGGTTTCATCCACCAATTCTCCATCACTTTTAAACAAATCCCTGGTTTTATCCACAATTCTCCATCACTTTTAAACAAATCTCTGGTTTTATCCACCAATTCTCCACCAATTTTAAACAAATCCCTGGTTTTATCCACCAATTCTCCATCACTTTTAAACAAATCCCTGGTTTTATCCACAAGTTCTCCATCACTTTTAAACAAATCTCTGGTTTTCTCCATCAATTCTCCACTGTTTTACCCCCCTGCACGTTCTACCTAACCCTCAACTTGACTCCCAGGATTCACGCTTCTAGATGCTCATCAGGGGGCAACCGGGTTGCTTCCAAGACTTGCCGGCAATACTGCAGTACAGGACAGAGTGGCGCTGGGAAGGATGCACTCTCCACCGATCTGAAACCGACGACCCTGCAACAAGAAGATGAGGTAATACTCATATCAACTGAATGAAATAGTAACGAAAGGAACCTGCAGTGGACACCCCCCTGGGAAGGCCGCGAGTCTCATAATCAGCTCTGACAGCAGCAGTTAGAGACGTTTCTCTTCGATGGAGAAGAAAGTTGCCATGGGGGTTTCCCGAATATCGTGGTGCCGATTCATGTAGCTAACTAACTACATCTAATTCAAATTATAAACTGCACGGATATACTATAATAGCAGCAACAACACAAGAACGACGGTCTAGCTTCAGTTTTTGTCCTTTCCTGACAATCCAATAATCCAGGTTCAAATTTGTCGTGTTAAAAAAAAAAAAATCAACTTTTCCATGCCATTAAGGCATACCAAGGATACAGTGTTAGGCCTGTATTTCCAAGACCTTCGGCACATGAAAGTGTGATATGGTCAGTATCACGCCTGGCCGCATTTACCTTCCCAGATTTCTCTGGAACCCATTTTTAGAGGCTGGGTGGACCTCGGGGGTTTTTTTTTGTTGTTGTTTTGTTTTTTGTTGCTATGATGGCACCAGAAAAAAAAAATCCCCCACCACCGGGACTTGAACTCGGTACCGCCGGATTAGTAAACGGAACGCCTAACCACTCAGCCAAGCAGGCCGCCATGCTTTTCCTGTAGAAACAGAAAAAAAAAACTATTCATCCACGACCAGCAGCAGCTTAGCCTTTGTAAAGTCAGAGAAGACAGTTTTGTAGGATTAGACCTGGAAAAAAATCGTAGACAAAGCACTTTAGTGAGACGTGAGAGAAAGAAAAAAAAATCACAGGAGAATTACCTGGGATTCCGGTAGGACGAGCAACCGCCTAGCCACGAGAGAACAGCGTACTAACGAACTGCGCTATCACGCACCTCTTCAGCTTAGTCTTTGACCGACTGACTACCGCAGATCAGTAAACACTACAATCCCTTTAAAGAAAATATTCCGGCTTAGCAGGGCTGGAGTCCCGCCTCTTCGTTGTGAATGATTGGAAAGATGCGGGTCTTTATTAGCTCTCGCGTGGAACATTCTGCCCCGCCTAGTGGCCTCGGTCTAAATCAAATATTTGTTAACAGACCCTGGGTTCGGGCTGTTAAAGGTCTCTCTGAAGAGATTTCGACCAGCAGAATTCCTTCATGGTTGAATGACTCGACCTTACGTGTTAGGGGGAAACGCTCTCTGGTCGAGTTCATGCCTCGGTGCTCCCAGGACCTAGGGTCGGGAAGGCTTGCACGCAACATTCACTCGAGGTCTGCCACATCTTCTACGCATCAAAATCGTACAAACACGTGAAGGCCTCTGTAAACTGATTCACTTTAACATCTCATATTTACGGGACCAGGCACGGAAACATCTAAACGCTAACTTGCTAAACGAAAATCATTTTTTTCACTTGATCCGCCTTGCAACTGTGACCTCTCGTAAACTTGAACTAACAGGACGGGGCAATATTCAAGAGCGATTGTATTTAAGAATTATTCAGGTGCCTGGTTCTGATATTACGCTTTATTATGATTGACATGGCACACACATATGCACTTTTAATCAGTAACATATATCTCAGTGCTCTGATCGGTGCCGTTGGGTTATATGTTACAGTGCTTCTAGAATTTTATGCGACAGTTAGCTCGTTTTAAAAAGTAGTTTTTAGGGGGGTCAAGACGCTGCCCGATGAGGCAAACAGCAATCCATAGCAGATATGCTACAGCCAGAATTAGCGAACTATAGCTGACCAAGACCCTGTCCCTCCTCTCCGTGGTTACCCCTAGTAATGGGCATAGCCTGGCTAACGGGGCAGGAATCGCCATAGTCGCCATGGTGGTAAAGTCTGCTAAAGAAGCTTTACACCCCCCCGCGTTTTTGGCTGTACTCCGGGACTGAAAAACGTGTTGTCATAACCCGCTCCCACGCCGATATTATGCAGTTCCTCAACACCTCTGCAGCATTGGCTGCATAGGACACCAGCTCACAATTACAGGGAGTTCGTACAAGTAGAAGTGCAAGCAAACTCGTTTTAGATGTAGTATTTTCTCTGTTTTTCCATGTTGCCATAACAATTGGAGGTTATGAAATACCAGAGATTAGATATGCTGATGACACAGTATTACTGTCCACAACACAAAAAGGAAAAACTAATTATGTCAGTTCGTAAGAACAGCGAAGAGCAAAACCTCTATCTTAATGCAAAGAAAACTAAATTTATGACAACTGACAAAACAAACAAGGCAGCTGAAATATGTATCAATGAGGAAAAACTGGAAGAAGTGGAGAGTTTTTAATATCTTGGATCACTACTAACTAGTAATGGAGATACAATGAGGGAAATTAAAAGGAGGACATCTATCGCTCTTCAGAAAGTAAAACAACTAAAGAATTTGTGGAGAGGAGCAGACAGAACCACAAAAATAAGATTTTTAAGGGCATGGATCTTTCCCATAGCAACATATGCCTGTGAGACCTGGACACTTAACAAAACAGCTGAGAAACGCATAAATGCCTTTGAATGTAAATGCTACAGAAGAGTTCTTCAAATATCATGGACACAAAAAAGAACAAATATATATATACTACAAGAACTTAATATTGAAGAAGGCTGGCTAGTAAAGGGGATTAAAGAGAGCAAACTTAAATATTTTGGACACATCGTCATGATAGTCTAGAGAAGACCGTATTGGAAGGGTACATAATGGGAAAAAGAAAGAGAGAAAGACCAAGGCGAAGATGGCTGCAAGACATCGTTGATGATCTGCAAATGGATGCATCAGCAGCAGGCCATCTTGCTCACAACCGAGAGGCCTACAGGAGAGCTGTTAGGGAGGCAAAGTTCCGCAAGGGACATGCAAATGAATGAATGAATTTTCTCTGTCATCATTCAGCACTTTTCCTGTACTTATACTGTCTCCTTGTAACTACGAGCTGGTTTTCTATACAGTCGGTGCTGTGAAAGTGTTGAGGAACAGCATCGTATCGGTGTGGGAGCGGGTTATGGCAGCTGTTTTTTTTTTTTTTCAGTCACGGAGTACAGCTAAAAAGAAGGGGGTCCGCAATGTTTCTTTAGCAGACTCCACCACCATGGGGACTATGCCGATTCCTGCCCCGTTAGCCAGGCTAGGCCTGTTACTGGGGGTACCGCTGAGAGGTGGGACAGGATCTTGTTTAGTTAAGGCTCGCTAACCCTAACGCTAGCATATCAGCTATGGGTCGCTAACCCTAAAGCTAGCATATCAGCTATGCCTCGCTAACCCTAACGCTAGCATATCAGCTATGCCTCGCTAACCCTAATGCTAGCATATCAGCTATGGGTCGCTGATTGCCTCATCGGACAGGCGTCTTCATCCTCCTCAGCACTTTTCTAGATCAGACGACGTTTTCTTCTTTAGACGTTGCTTCCAAAATTTCGACTCGGCACTCTCAGAGGACATAAGCTCCCACTCCCATTGAGAAACCTTGCTGAACAGGATTTGGTGTCAGAACTTCCCCTGTGAACAATTATATTAAGAGCACACTTATCTTAACATAGTCTTTATGAGACAGGGAAAATAGATCTGATTGCTTAAAAACTCTGACCTACTTCCGTAGCTCAGAAACCTGTTGCAATCAACATTAGTTGTAATTGTTGCTTTTTGTAAAATGTAATGTCAGGATGGTGGACGGATGGGGACATGGAGATCGCCGGCGAGGATGAGAAAAGTCTGATGTGAAACCAATGAATCCATAACTTGACAAGCTATGGGTCTCTACAACAATGGCTATCAGAATGAGGTAAACAAAACAGAGCCAGCAGATTATAGTTGGCGGGGAACGGATATCGTTGAAGCAATCATCGGATTCCTCATCCCAAAGTCGAAGTGTCTCTGTGGAACTGTCTCAAAGCCGTTTGGCCTGACGTGGAGAAGGGGCTAAAGTACAGCCATCAGAGGCTGAAAAACAAAGTTTTGGCCAGGCTAGCCTACACCAGTGTCTTCATGGTAGTCCGAGCTAAGAAGGAAAGATGCTGAAGTCGGAGGTACCTAACCAGAAGGCGCATCGCAAAAATCAAAGTACCATGCATTGTCGCTAAATGCGTACGAAGAAGAAGAAGAAGTGTCAGAACCCATATAAGAACTGTAAATTCCCACTGAGAAAATTTGATAAATTGGTCATGTTGTCAAAGCCTGTATTTCTCCAAGAACTGTAAGCTCCCATTGAGAAACTGTGATAAATGGGACATATTGTCAGAGCCTGTGTTTCTCCAAGAACTGTAAGCTTCCATTGAGAAACTTTGATAAATGGGACATGTTGTCAGAGCCTGTGTTTCTCCAAGAACTGTAAGCTTCCATTGAGAAACTTTGATAAGTGGGACATATTGTCAGAGCCTGTGTTTCTCCAAGAACTGTAAGCATACTCGGAAGTGATCTGCTCTGTATCACGTCGCCTTGTTCCCAGCTCTAAAAGAATGCCTAGGTTTTTGGGTTTGTTTTTTTTTTTTGTTTAACATTTCGCCTGACTGAGGGCAGCTCTTCCAGTAGGAAACGAACTGCCACTCACTGCCATGAGAAGCGAGTGCGTTAACCATTTAGCTACTCGAGCGCCGAGCCTGGGATAAAGAATGAGATCTTTCCGAGTGGCCAGTCAGCACTCTAAGTGTGATGCCCATACTGAGATTTGATTGACTTCGAAATTCAAACCAGGATCACTGGTAGGAACCAATTTTTTTCAGCACTTTGTAGTCTTAATTTCTCTTTTCTAACATTTACTTTATCACTGTTTGTCCGTACACTTATTTTCAGATTTCCCAGCCACATGTGGTTGTGCAAGACGGGACGCCAGCATAGCTCGTGACTCTTTGTATAAAGAATAGCCTGCTGGTTTCCCAGCCAAGTTAATACAGCAGAACGGTATTGTTACACCTTGTCTCCTCCCTCGTGCCATGTCTTGTCTCCTTCCTCATGTCTTGTCTTCTTCCTCATGCCTTGTCTTGTCTCCTCCCTCGTGCCATGTCTTGTCTCCTTCCTCATGTCTTGTCTTCTTCCTCATGCCTTGTCTTGTCTCCTCCCTCATGCCTTGTCTTGTCTCCTTCCTCATGTCTTGTCTCCTTCTTCATGTCTTGTCTCGTCTCTCCTTCCTCATGTCTTGTCTTGTCTTCTTCCTCGTGTCTTGTCTTGTCTCTCCTTCCTCATGTCTTGTCTTGTCTTCTTCCTCATGTCTTGTCTCCTTCCTCATGTCTTGTCTTCTTCCTCATGTCTTGTCTTGCTTGCCTCCTCCCTCATGCCTTGTCTTGTCTCCTTCCTCATGTCTTGTCTCCTTCTTCATGTCTTGTCTTGTCTCTCCTTCCTCATGTCTTGTTTTGTCTCCTTTCCCGTGCCTTGCCTTGTCTCTCCTTCCTCATGTCTTGTCTTGTCTCCTTTCCCGTGCCTTGTCTTGTCTCCTCCCTCATATCTTGTCTTGTCTCCTTCCTCATGTCTTGTCTTGTCTCCTTTCTCGTGCCTTGTCTTGTCTCTTCCCTCATGTCTTGTCTTGTCTCCTCTCTCATGCATTGTCTTGTCTCCTTCCTAATGTTATGTCTTGTCTCTTTCCTCGTGTCATTTCTTGATTCCTACCTCATGTCATGTCCTGATGTCATGTTCTGTTTCCTTCCTCATGCCTTGTCTTGTCTGCTCCGTCATATTTTGTCCTGGCCCTGTCATCTCTGACAATGTTGGGGGGGGGGGGGGGGGGGTGTGAGGTGACAGACTTCCTGATCAGGATCGGCAGTTTGCTTCATATAAGGAAAGATCTTAACATTTCTCTTATCTGTTCCATCCATCTTCCACGCATGCGACCTCTTCTTCTTTGTTTCCTACCATTCTTAGCCTGATTGTTTTCTGTGGTACGCTGTCTTGTGATAGTGCTGTAACGTCTTTACTCTTCGTCGTTCGTTAGACATCGACACCAATCATTCTCACAAATGTTCTTTTCAGGTTTTCAACATCACCGTAGAGCTTCTCTTGTAAGGAGATGAGGTCAGATTTTTATCCTGAGTGGGTCTGTGTAGCTAGCAAGCTCTGGGGGGATGTTGATGATGTGATGTCTGTTGCTCTTTGCTGCAAGGACATAGGTCCGTTGTGCCAATTTTTCAGCTTCTGGTGTCTCAGCCTGTTATGTCTTGTTCTTGGTTGGAAGATTATCATTTGGTCGTTTCTTGAGAGCTTGTGGTATTCGCCGTGCTCTTCTCGGCGAAGTGCTGTTTTCTCCATTTCTCTTTATATACATATATATATAGCTTTTAGTGTGTTTTTTTGTTTTGTTTTTTTGTTTGTTCACATGTTGTGCTTCTATCACCTCATTTTCAGTCTATATCCTGTAGCATTTGCATACGGTAGCAAGGGTGTGAAGTGTTAGTGCTTTCACATTTCAAGGCCACTACAGCGTTTGAGGTTGGGATGCCCGCATCCATCTTCGCTGCCTTTGCTTTCCCAAGGAACCCCCCCCCCCTCCCACATGGCCCATTTCTGAACCATTTAGCTTGGCTGTTTCTGGACGTACTGTAGTACTAGTGTTACTGCAACCGTTGCTACGGCGGTTTTGATTTTGTTTGTTTTTGTTACATTTATTGCTCTCTTTAAAAATCTCATTTTTGTCATGGTGATTTTCCATTTAGTTCTAGCTGTTAATGTTCACTAGTAAGGGTAGACCAAAGGAGACATGGAGAAGAACAACAGAAAGGCTGTTGAGGAATAGAGGGCTCACCTGGGCAAGAGAAGGATGGAGGCAAAGGATAGAAGTTTGTGGAAAACCCTCACGGAAGCCCTATCTGCCTTGGGCACTTAAGGTTGAGAAGAGAGATTACTGTTCAGTATCGGCATTTACATCATTTAGCCTTGACCTCCTTGAGATGGCTCCCGGTTTCCACTAAGAAGTCTGATGCCTGTGTTGATTAAACAGTCTTCCTTGCTTCCCATTGTAGTGCTCTTGTCTGGCCACTCCAAGTTTAACTAACATTATTATTATTATTATTGTTATTATAGTATGAACAAATACTATGAACAAGATCAGGAACGAGGAGATCTGGTAAAGGACAGGACAAGAACATATGGACCTTCAAATCATGTCTAAGAAATGGAGGTGGAATGGCCACACACTGAAGAAACCTGACACCAGCATAACAAGACAGGCACTGACATGGAATCCTCAAGGAAATAGAAAACGAGGAAGACCTAGACTTACTTGGAGAAGAGAAAAGAGAAATTGTGACAGTGCTCAGAGACAAGGGATACACATGGAAGGAATCAGAGAATAATTCCAAGAACAGGGATGACTGGAGAGAGCCTTTATCCGTGGCCTGTGCTCTCAAGGGAGTGAAAGGCGATAATGATGATGATGTTCCATCTGCTGAAAAAGATGAGACTGGAGGTGATGTTTCTTACTCTGGTCCGGGGGGTTTGGGGGGGGGGGAAGGGGACCGAAGACACTATCCGAGCTGGCGGTCGGTCACCCATAGTTGACATGGTGGCGTCAAGGCTGGCGAACAAAAGCTGGCAAAGACCCTTGCCCCACCTCTCCTTTGGTACATCCACTAACAGGCCTAGCCTGGCTAATGTAGCAGGGATAGTCGTAGTCTCTATGACCGCAACCCCCACCCCAACCCCGTCCCCTCAGAGACTGAAAAAAAAAAGTCCCCATAAAATATCCGACACAAAACCGTGTCTCAACATCTTCACTGTATCCGCTGCAAAGAACATAAGTGAAGGTCAGCCGCGCAGAGCTGCGCCGACCTGCACAGCGCGGGCGCGGGCGGTTGCTGTTGCGCAGGCCGACCGTTCTTTTGGCGAAAAAGCGCTCTCGAGTTCCGTGCGTGGGGAGACAGGCTTTCGCTCCCTTCCCGGACGGCGAGAGTTAAGGTGTTTCGATGCAGAAGCAAGTGGTTTGTCCGTCGAGCGAAGCATGTAAACGGCTAGCCAGCCAGGTTCGTGATAACGATGTAGTACGGTTTTGTCGACCGATGGTCTCGAAATTGGCCCATCTCTCGCAAAGAGTATCGGGTCTGCAGTATGTAACGTGTGTTGTTTGTGGGTGGCCAGGCTTTCTTTTCCGCTCGTTAGAGCAGAGAGAGCCGCCCCCGCCGGTTAAAGGAAATGAAACGCCGCCGGGGTCGAAAGGGATCCGCTCTGAGCAGAGCGCTGTCTCCCTTGCCCCGCGTCGGTCTGTCGGCAGATATCCGACAAAGGTTCGGTGAAGAAAGCTATCTGATTGATCCTGCCAGTAGTCATATGCTTGTCTCAAAGATTAAGCCATGCATGTCTAAGTTCACACTGTCTCACGGTGAAACCGCGAATGGCTCATTAAATCAGTCGAGGTTCCTTAGATGACACGATCCTACTTGGATAACTGTGGCAATTCTAGAGCTAATACATGCTTACCAAGCTCCGACCCTCGTGGAAAGAGCGCTTTTATTAGTTCAAAACCAATCGTCGTTGCCCTTCGCGGGGCGCGGCGTCCCAACTGGTGACTCTGGATAACTTTGTGCTGATCGCATGGCCTTCTGTGCCGGCGACGCATCTTTCAAATGTCTGCCCTATCAAATGTCGATGGTACGTGACATGCCTACCATGTTTGTAACGGGTAACGGGGAATCAGGGTTCGATTCCGGAGAGGGAGCATGAGAAACGGCTACCACATCCCCGCTGTTGGCGAGATCTTCAGCTGCCGTGCGTGGAGCGGTGCTCTTCCCGGCCAATGAAGAAATTTGCAGATGAGGTTGCCGCGCAGCATCGCTGCGGAAAAGGTGGTTGAAAGAATAAAGCGAAGCAAACAGTCAAATCACGGCACCTCTGGTCTGGAGGTCAGCCACGTCCTGAGTGCAGTCATATCGGGTGAAATGCATGAACCAGCTTGTCCCAGAGGTTAAGTCACTGCTGGCTTAACTTTTCAAATGCCACGCGTGGAGTGAAGCTCCTCCCGGTTAAGGAAGTAAATGCGGAAATAAAGGTTGCTGTGCGGCGCCGATGGGAAAAGGTGGTGGAAAGTGAAGTTTAACCTGGTATGTCCAGTAGTATCGCTACGAGAGCTATACCACGGCACCTCTGCTCTAGAGGCCGCCTACGTCCGAAATACACCTACACTGGTGAAATATGCCTAAACCGGCACACACCAGGGGTCGAACTCGATGGCTAGACATGTCATGCCACCTCCGCTCTAGAGGTCGGTAACGCCTGATAAACACCCATACTGGTGAATTTTGCCTAAACTGGCTCATACCAGGGGTGAATCTTGAAGGCTATGAATGTCACAGTACCTCTGCCCTAGAGGTCCGTCCCGTCCCAAACACGCCCATACTGGGATAATGCCTAAACCGGCTCAACCCAGGGGTGGAAGTCACTAGTGGCGAGGATTCATCCTCCTGGACAAAAGCTCCATCCTGGGCACAACTAGGAAGGGTAGCGGCCACGACTGCAAAATGCTGAAGTCGGAGACACTGGACCAGGGAAGTCTAGATAGGCAACCACCTCTCACCCGGCGGGGATGTCTGCGTATCCTAATCACGCTGAGGTTTTCCGGTGAGAAAGTCCAACCCTGGACTGGATGGGCGACCACCTCTCACCCGGCGGTGATACACGGGTATCTCAAAACACGTTGAGGTTTTCCGGTGAGAAAGTCCAACTCTGACCTGGGTGGGCTAACGCCTCTCACCCAGCGGGGATGCCCTGATATTCCAAACACGTCGAGGTCTTCCGGTGAGAAAGTCCAACCCTAGACCAAACTGGTGCAATGAAAACCACGGTGTCACGCAATCCCGCTTCTGAGACCCACCAAGAATACAGGCTAAAGCACTGTGATACTCTGAACCCCTTGTGGTCCTTTCGTGGAACTCGTGTGGTCTATTTTGGACCACACAGGGGACCACGGGACCTAACGAGGACCACATGCGTGAATTCAGTAGGTTCACAGTGCGGTTTTTGGTGGTAGAAGTGAACGAAGAAGAAGAAGAAGAAGAAGACATAAGTGAAGAAGAAGAAGAAGAAGAAGAAGAAGAAGAAGAAGAAAACTAGATTTACTTACACCTACCATCCTTCTCAGCCACTGCATGTTAGACTAATTTACGATTAGAAACTAGAGCTGGCCAAGACCCTATGTAACTTCTCCGGTGGTGTTCCTCGAAACGGGTTCAGCCTAGTTACCGGGGTAAAACCTGCTATGGTCCCATTGATGATCGCGTGTCCCGAATAAGTGGGTCTTTCTTCTTTTCTTTTTTTTTCCTTCTTTTTATTTGGGACCACTTTAGATAACAAAATACTCACATCTTCACGGCGTCGATTTCTCAGGATGTTCTTCTCCAAGCTCAACTTTCTTTGTAATAAGACAAGAAGATCAGAGTTTCTTTGCTGCGCTACCACATGATGATGATGATGATGAGAACGAAAGAAAGAATGAAGGAAATGTAGACAGACAGAAAGAAAAAAAAAAGCAAAGAAAGAAAGAAAGAAGGAAGGAAGAAGGAAAAGAAAGAAAGAAGAAATAAAAGAAAGACAGGAAGAAAGAAGGAAAAAGAAAGAAATATAGACAGACAGAAAGAAAAAAAAAACAAAGAGAGAAGAAAAAAAAAAGAAAGACGGAAAGAAATATAGACAGAAAGGAAAAAAAACAAAAGAAGGAAAGAAGGAAAAAAGAAAAGAAAAGAAAGAACGAAGGAAGAAAACAAAGAAAGGAAGAAAGAAAGACAGAAAGAAATATAGACAGACTGAAAGAAAAACAACAAAACAAAGAAAGAAAAAAGAAAAGAAAGAAAGAAAGAGAGAAGGAAAGAAGGAAAGAAAGAAAAAAATATAGACAGACATAAAGAAAGAAAAAAAAAAAAAGGAAGAAAGAACGAAGTAAGAAAACAAAGACAGATAAAAAGGAAGAAAAAAAAACAAGAAGAAGAAAAAAAGGAAGGTAGGTAACTCGAAGAACTCCAACGTCTCAGAAATCGTTATCTCCGGCTGAGAATTCCAAAACTTCACCCACCGATCTATACAAATCACGGTACCCCAGAGTTATAAAATTCACGCTCAGTGACAGATGTCACAAATGCCACAGCCCTCTCCTCCGTCCCCACCCCGAGGGCTCGCAGAAACACTCCCCCCACCAGGAAAATGAGCGACAGCATCAAACAGCAGCCAGTGGCATGTTCTTTAGATGGCACAAAAATTAGTCAGATCTAATTCTCCCCCTTGTCAGAACTCATTTCCCTTAACTCTTGTCACACGGTTCTCCTCAAACGTGAGACATGACAAAAGTTGATGATTCTCTCCCTTCCTTTTTACGGTTGACTGCTTGCCCGTTGTTCTATGGGTTTTTTTTTTCATTTTTATCTCCCTTTAGTTACACTGTTCGAATGCTGAAACATACCAAAAAATGGCATAGTCCGACTAGCTTATCATCCACATGCTTGCTATACTCAGACCTTACTGTCTTTCTTTGTAAAGTTAGAGAAACTGATGTAGTTTTACAGGGGAAAATAAAGGTAGAAAGATACGACAATAAGAGATGCAAACATTCAAATGGTTACGAAGAAAAAAAAATGCCTTCACTAGGTAAGGGTAATTCTGTCACGCCTTAGAGGCACATAAGGATGTGGTGTTAGTGCTCATATTTTCCTTGACCTGTCAGTATCACGCCTGGCTGCCTTTCCTTCCCCAAGTCCAGAAGAAGTCGGGTAACTATTTCTACAGCTGGGTGACTGGGGTGCCTCCGGCCGGACGAATCCCAGACCATCAGAGACCAGTGGACTAACCACTTCGCACTCAGGCGCCCTTCCCTAGGGACAACATTTTTTGGGCAATTTTATTGTTAACTTACCTTTCTCTTAGATTATTATAAGCGTCCACTTTTCCCGAAATGTTTCAACCCTGTTTTACAACTAGCTATCGGCAGTTTTATTTTGTTATCATCATCATCATCATGTGCCGTGCCGACTGGCGTTGGCTATTATGCTTCTCCAGAGTATCCGATCCTTCATGCAGGCCATCAGTTCAGTTGGTGATCTCCTCTCACACCATCCCGTCAGACTGTCCGGTATCATTTCTCTTGGTCTTCCTCTTGATCTTCTTCCTTCTATTTTTCCTGTTGTTATAATATTTTCAATGCCCCCTCTTCTCATTGCATGTCCTATGAAAGTACATTGTCTCTCTCTTATCTTTTTGACAAGGTTTTTTGTCTCTCCAGTTCTTCTCATACATTCTTCATTAGTTATATTTTGTTATATTTAAATGTAAAATGGTTTACACGTTAGCCAGGAATAGAGTTTAACATAATTTATAACATTTCATTCATTCATTTGCATGTCCCTTGCGGAACTTTGCCTCCCAAACAGCACTCCTGTAGGCCTCTCGCTTGTGAGCAAGATGGCCTGCTGCTGATGCATCCATTTGCAGATCGTCAACGATTTCTTGCAGCCATCTTCGTTTTGGTCTTCCTCTTTTTCTTTTTCCCATTATGTATCCTTCCAATACGGTCTTCTCTAAATTATCATAAAGTTTAATGTGTCCAAAATATTTAAATTTTCTCTCTTTAATCCTCTTTACTAGCCAGCCTTCTTCAATATTAAGCTCTTGTAGTATAGATATATTTGTTCTTTTTTGTGTCCACGATATTTGGAGAACTCTTCTGTAGCATTTACATTCAAAGGCATTTATGTGTTTCTCAGCTGTTTTGTTAAGTGTCCAGGTCTCACAGGCATATGTTACAATGGGAAAGATGCATGCCCTTAAAGATCTTATTTTTGTAGTTCTGTCTGCTCCTCTCCACAGATTCTTTAAATTTATAACAATGTAGCATAATTCGTAAAAAATTTAACATAATTTATAATAATGTAACATAATTCGAAATAATGTAATACGTGAGGGGGGGGGGGAACGAGGAAATTATTTTCGCGACACAGGATAGTAGTTCTTGTGGGGTTTTTTTTTGTTCTTGTCCTTCGATTTCCCTGGAACTGCGAGATGGTGCCACCGATGCGGTGAGAATGTCGAGGCATATCATCGTGTCGGACTGGGAGCGGGTTATGGTGGTTACTCTTTCTTTTTTTTTCAGTCCCTGGGAGGAGCTAAAATGCAGGAGCTATGCAGTGCTTTCACTGCTACTCCCCACTGCCACTGCCACTCCCCACTGCCACTGCCATTCCCCACTGCCATTGCCACTCTCCACTACCACTGCCACTCCCCATTGCCATTGCTACTCCCCACTGCCACTGTCAGTTCCCACTGCCACTGTCACTCCCCGCTGCCATTGCCACTCCCCACTGCCACTTCCACTCCCCACTGCCATTGCCATTGCCACTCTCCACTATCACTTCCACTCCCCACTGCCATTGCTACTCCCCACTGCCACTGTCAGTTCCGACTGCCATTGCCATTGCCCGCTGCCACTCACACTCCCCACTGCCACTGCCACTCCCCACTGCCACTCAAACTCCCCGTTGCCACTCCCACTCCCCGCTGCCACTTCTACTCCCCGCTGCCCGATATACAGTTTCTGCTTATTACAGGGTCTTGGTCATCTTTAACCTGCTCTCAATCCGACACGATGCTGCGCCTCAACATCTTCACTGCATCCGCTGCAAAGAAAACCAGAAGAAGAAGAAACCAGTGGTAACATAATGGTGTTAAATTAGCCTGAAGGCAAAGAAAAACTTCAATAACTGGAAGAAGCCTTTTGTTTACCAGAATAGGCCACGTGCCGACAACGTGGTCCCTTTCTTTGTTATGAGCAAAGTCGCATCACGCTGCTAGGAAAAACAAACTTTGTACTTCATTGTATGAAATGTTACTGCCGCAGTTCTCTCCAATATAGGGCGATAATATGAATGACTAGGAAAGAAAACAACAACAATCAATGTCCCTTAGAATTTTAATGTAGTAGAGGCGTGAAGTTTTAGTGCCTTCACATTCTAGCCCACTACAGCATTTGAAGTAGGAACACCAGCACCTGTCCCTGCTGCCTAAGGAAGCCCCAAGTACCCATTTTTTTAAGACTGGGTGAACGGCGATGTCGGTAGATCCGAAAAACAATCTTCATCATAAAATGCTTCTGTGGACCCCATCTGGGAATCCATGAACCGCAAGTTTAGAACTACTGACCTCCTGTATTCAAGATCTCCCAGAAGGAAACAGCGATACTTCCTTGTATCTGCAAATGGAGCGATGTAAAGGTTTTTTATTTTCCACTGAAGCACAGGTAGGCAAACAGAACACAAAGACCCTCTCACCAATAACCTGTGACTTCTGATCTGTCATCGGGGATGTCAATCCGGGAGAAAAATCTCTTAATTGTTGGGTTATCCCACGGCTAGCCTTTACCGCGAGACGTGACGGGCAACATTTATCAAACAGGATCAGGACTCGCTGTCATTGGATAATCACTTCCATTTCGGCCAGGAGACAAAGACCGCTTGACAAAAACTTGAAATGATTGTAGTTATATGGGACTGGATCCTGTTCGTCCAAAAACAGGACCTGGTGGTGACGCAACTGACTGATCAATGATCGCTTGCCAGATGTGCTACTAAAAGTCTCCTTCCACACAACTGGAAGAATCGAAGACTCTAGGCCAGTGCTTCTCAGTCCGCATCCATAGTCCCCGAAGAGAGTCCACGGAAGGATAATTTTGGGAGCCAAGGACCAGTAAATGGATTGGTTCACAGAAGTCTTAGCATCATCTGGGCTCTATTTCTTGTTTCTTTTTTTTTTTTAATGAGATGACTACACTTATTCTTTGGCCGAAAAGGCGATCACGGACACACACACACACACAAATTGAGAAATACTGGTGTAGACTTTACTTTCAAGACAGATTTCTGGGCTTTATTCAGGATTCAACACTCGTAGAAGTGGACCCGGCGCAGAAGTAGTTTGTTTAAGTCCACCTGGAGTAACTCACTTGTGGTATACTCTCCATAAGACATGATGCCTGTGTTTCAACATTATCATCATGACACCTCCTCCAAAGAACTCAGGTTCGCTTATGAAAAGGTATTGGGAATTATTGCTAGACAAGAAATATATAGAACATCTTTTTATTATTTTTTTTCCACAAAGAACTGTTTTTACTGTTCATAGATGCCAACGATACAGTTATACAGTAACCGCACATAAATGTCAGCAATACAGTAAATATACTCAGATGTCAGTGATAGCGTAACTATAGATAGATATCAGTAATGCAGTAGCTATACATACAATAAGTCAATGGCACAGTAATTACATATACAGTATGCTAACGATACAATAATTATACAAACAATATACCAGCTATACAATAACTATACATACAATGTGCTAATGATACAGTAACTATACATAGATGTCAATTATACAGTAAATATACACAGATGTCAATGATGCAGTAATATACGCAGATGTCAATGATACAGTAAATACGCACAGATGTCAATGATACAACTAAACATAGATGTCAGTAATACAGTAACTATAATTGCAATATGCCAGTGATACAATAATTATACATACAATATGTCAGTGATACAATAATTATACATACAATATGCCATTGATACAATAATTATACATACAATATGCCAGTAACACAATAATTATACATACAATATGCCAATAATACAATAATTATACATACAATATGCCAGTTATACAATAATTATACATACACTATGCCAATGATACAACAATTATACATACAATGTGCCAATGGCACAGTAACTATACATAAATGTCAATGATACAATAATTATCCATAGATGTCAATGATACAGTAACTATATATATATATATATATATATACAATATGCCAATGATACAGTAACTATACGTAAATGTCATGATACAGCAATTATGCACCGATGTCAATGCCAGTGATTAGTTACACAACACTGGACTAATTTCCAAAGTCTGATTTGCGTTGCATGTGTCACGTGATGATGTCAGGACCTCAACCACACATTATTTAATTTTTTTTTTCTTAACATAAATACTTGGTGGTCAAGTAATACGCAGTTTAAGACTCGTCCCCTCAATTTTCCTATTACGGTTTCTTTCGTCTACACTTCTCCGGTCTTTTACGGCAGTGTTTATGCCCCCCGTGTAGTATGTGTTCCATCTGTCTTGAAAAATGCGCTGCAGCACGCGATAATCCAGTGGCCAGTTATATCCCTGAGGTAGTGACCATTCACTAGCCCTACTTTAGCCGTAGTGCTCCGTCATCACCAATTTAACAATAGTACAAGACGTTCTGGCGATGTACACAACAGAACAATTTACACCCAGGTTAAGTCCACGAATGATGAACATCGACTCCATCATTGAAGAAAGATCCACAACCAGTAATTCAGTGTTTAATGAACATGCAGCAAGATGGTGATGGAATCCAGGATCTATGAAGATGAATATCAGCATATGAGGAGTCAAATTATTGGTTATAACACATAAAATATAAATTCCCTGGCAGGTATACCAGAGCTGAGGTGGTAGTTCCGCCATAAGAGTTCAGTTCATACAAGACACATTCTATCTCACTCACAATTACGCTACCTAACCATTCACGAAACCTAACAGGACAACATGCTCACACGAATCTCAAACTTCAATTGACTCAAGATTTTGTCTCCCAGATCAAAACTCATGATACACTTCTCATGAGAAAGGAGAGACACATGATCTAGAACACTTTACATATTATTAGCTACTGACCTGGATGATGCTGGAAAATCACCAAAACTATAGAAAACAAGTTAAATTCTTTCCAGACTAAATGTTTACAAAGAATTAGAAAAATATTTTGGTCAAACACTATAAGAAATAACATCTTATTGGCAGAAATGCAGATGAAGCCACTGACAGCAATTATTGAGGAAAGACGCTGGCGATGGTTGGGACATGTGCTCCGAATGACTGACAACTCACTACCAAAAATAGCACTAAGATGGACACCACAGAGGAACAGAAGTAAGGGTAGACCAAAGGAGACATTGAGAACAACAGAGAGGATGTTGAGCAATAGAGAGCTCACCTGATCAAGAGCGGGAAAAAAAGGCAAATGACAAGCGTTTCTGGAAAACCCCATGTGCCCTGGGGACTTAAGGTTCAGAGAGAGAGAGAGAGAGAGAGAGAGAGAGGAGAGGAGAGGAGAGAGAGAGAGAATAGCCACTGACCACAACTCTAATGGCAAATCTTTCACAAATAACATCTCTATTTATCTACCTTTGAATGCAACACTGGTACACTTTGTCTTAGTTCAGGTGATCTTCCTAGCTCTTCCACTTTTTGTCTTAGTTCAGGTGATCTTCCTAGCTCTTCCACTTTTCTCATACGCCGTAGCTTCTAGCACTATCTTATGTTAGTGTATCCGGCTTGACCATGCATTTGTTCATTCACGTTACACCAGACTTTGGTGCCAGCAAAACCTAACAGAAACAGACACCTTCACATACCTTGGCAGCGTGCTAACACTGGACCGAAGAAGAAACAAAGACACAAATATATAAAGCGAGAACACCTATCATTAATCTTAGAAACATCTGGAGATCCTCCCAGTACAGTACTACGACCAAAATAAGCTGTACCAAAGCAGTGTGTGTTATCCATACTCCTCTATGGATCTGAACGCTGGAGAACAACTAAAAAGGAAATGGGAAAATTACCCTCATTCCACACAACCTGTCTCAGAAAGATTTTAAATATTTACTGGCCACATACAATAAATAATAGAGACCTTCTTGCCCAGTGTGAACTAGAAGATATTGCATGTCATAACAACAAAAAACAAAAACAAAAACGCTGGAAATGGGCTGGTCATGTGCACCGAAGAGACCACAGAAACCTGGCTAAAACAGCCATGAGACGGACACTCGAGGGAACAAGAAAGAGAGGGAGACCCAGGGCTATCTGGTGGCGAACTTTAGAAGCAGAAATGAGTACCATGCGGCACAGAAGGACCGTGAGGGGTGGAGAGCATCTATTGCTGCCCTGCAAAACACCATAGGGCGTACTGGGAGGTGATTGCCTAGCCGATCGCTGACCAAGGACATGGATGGGTGGATTTGGTATCGGCATAGACCCTTACAATGTACTTATGATGTTATTCCCACATTACAGTATGCAATTAACGCATATGAGAGAAATGTGCCTTTCTCTTAAAAGGAAGAAATATAATGTTCTTTTAACAAGGAGAATAAAATTTTTCACTTAACAAAGAGAAAGATATGTCTTCTCTCTTTTTTTTTGGGGGGGGGGGGAATTCCTAACATTGAGAAAATTTTTTTTCTCATAACAGGGGGAAAAATGTGTGTTTTTTTTTCTTTTTTCATACTAGGCGATGGATATGTTTCTCTTAACAATGAGAGAGATATGATTCTCTGGTAAAGAAAATTTTAAAAACTCAACCCTGCGTGTCAGCAGTACTTCTTTTTTTTTTCCTTCTCAGTTTAGAAGACACAGAGAACATTTGTTTTTTTCTTCGTGTGAATAGCTTTGTCGTTTGATATTTTTGTTCTTGTTATTATATTATTATTAGGTTCTAAGGACTGTTATTGCTGAAGATGGGAATGGAGGATACGCTCTCCACTCCAATGGCGTGCGAATCAAATAGCCTCTGACAGTCAAGTCCAGCTCCAAGCCTTCTCGTGGCAGAACTGTTTAAACAGGGGCGAAGGCGAATATCTGGCGCCTGAAAACCAGACGCTTCGGGTAGATGAGAGTCATGTTTGGTAGCTCATCTACCACTGCTGGCAAGATTCTTCAGCTGCTGTGCGTGGAATGGGGCTCCTTCCGGCCCGTGAATAAAGGAGCAAATGGGGTTGCCCTGCGGCAACACGGTGGAAAAGGTGAAAGAAAGGAATAAGCGAAGTAAACAATGGTCAATTCACGGCACCCGTGGTCTGGGGGTCGGCCACGTCCTAAGTACACTCATATCGGGCGAAATGCCTGAACTGTCTTAACCCAGAGGTGAGATTCTTCTGATGCCGCGCGTGGAGTGAAGCTCCTCCTGGCTAAGGAAGAAAATGCGGAAAAGCAATGAGGCTTGCTGTTTGGCGCCGATGTAAAAAGGTGATGGAAAGGATCTTCATCTTCTTCTTCTTCTTCGTTCGCTTCTACCCACCAAGACCGCCCTGTGATCCTACTGAATTTACACCTGTGGTCCTCGTTAAGTCCCGTCGTCCCCCCTTGTGGTCCCCGAAAGGACCACACGAGATCCCCGAGAGGACCACAGGAGGTTCAGAGTATCTCAGGGCTTGTGTCTGAGTTCTTGGTGGGTCTCAGAAGCGGGATTGTGTGACACTGTGGTTTTCGTTGCACCAGTTTAGTCTAGACTTGGACTTTCTCACCTGAAGACATCGACGTGTTTAGAATAGCGTATCCCCGCTGGTGAGAGGTGGCAGCCAACCCAGGCCAGAGTTGGACTTTCTCACTGGAAAACCTCGACGTGTTTTGAGATACCCGTGTATCACCGCCGGGTGAGATGTGGTTGCCCATCCAGTCCAGAGTTGGACTTTCTCACCAGAAAACCTCAGCGTGATTAGGATACGCATACATCCCCGCCGGATGAGAGGTGGTTGCCTATCTAGACTGCCCTGGCCCAGTGTCTCCGATTTCAGCATTTTGTGGTTGTGGCCGCTACCTTTCTTAGTTGTGACAAGGGTGGAGCTTTTGTCCAGGAGGACGAATCCTCGCCACTAGTGACTTCCACCCCTGGGTTGAGCCGGTTTAGGCATATTATCCCAGTATGGGTGTGTTTGGGACGTGACCGACCTCTAGAGCAGAGGTACCGCGACATGCGTAGTCTTCAAGTTTCACCCCTGGTATGAGCCGGTTTAGGCACATTTCACCAGTATGGGTGTATATCGGGCGTGACCGATCTCTAGAGCGGAGGTGGTGTGACAAGCCTAGCCATCAAGTTTCAATGGAAAGGATAAAGCGAAGCTTAATCGGTATGTGCAGTAGTATCGCAGCGAGAGCTACCCATACTATGACAATATGCACCCCTGACGTACTCCTTGTTTTATGTCAAACCAAGTTGTTGTTTCACCATTTATTCTTTCTGCTACTTGTTGGTCTAGATACAACAGTGATGTTAACTGTATCAAATTATTTCCTAAAGTTTCTAGTGTTGTACACAATCAAATGCCTTTGAGTAGTCTATAAAGGATAAATATAGATTCACATTAAACTCTCTGCATTTCTCTGTTATTAATCTTATATTGAATATATGATCTCTTGATCCTCTTCCTTGCCTGAAACCAGCTTGGACCATATTGACTTCCTCTTCTATTTTCTTACGAAGTCTACCCATTATGATTTTTAACAGAATTTTACCGTCATGACTAATCAGGGCCACAGTTCTGTAGTTTGTGCATAATTTCAGGTTACCCTTTTTTGGCAGTTGTATGAATATATTTCTTTTCCATTCTTTTGGCCAAATACCTGAATGTCATATCTTTTTCATAGTGCATGATAGATTGTTGCACATTCCTTTCCTCCTGCATTAATAAATTCAGCTGTTATCTCATCACATCCTGGTGAATTACCATTTTTCAGATTCTTTATTGCCCATAAAACTTCTTCTATTGTCGGTTCGGGTTCTTTCTCCTCCAATAATAATTCACACTTTTGATTTCTGCTTTCACAGTCAGCTGTTTCATACATTCCTCTGCAATATTACTTCCATCTTTCTAGAGTTTCCTCTGTCTCTGTCAAGGTATTCCCCATCTTGTCACAAATTACACTTAGCTTAGGTATGACATTTCTCGTCAGTGTCTTCATTTCTTTAAACCTTTCACTATCTCTTCCATACTTCTGAATCCCCTGGACAGCAAAAATAACTAATGAAGAATGTATGAGAAGAGCTAGAGAGACAAAAAATCTTGTAAAAAAATAAGAGAGAGACAATGTACTTTCATAGGACATGTAATGAGAAGAGGGGGCATTGAAAATATTATAACAACAGGAAAAATAGAAGGAAGAAGATCTAGAGGAAGACCAAGAGAAATGATACTGGACAGTCTGACGGGATGGTGTGAGAGGAGATCACCAACTGAGCTGATGGCCTGCATGAAGGATCGTGTACTCTGGAGAAGCATAATAGCCAACACCAGTCGGCACGGCACATGATGATGATGATCTTCCATTGTTGTGTTATAGTCTCTTACCAGTCCATAAATCTGTCCATGTACCCGACTTCTTATGCAGAATCAAGGCGACCAGGCATAAAGCTGACCACATCACCCTCTACTGAGTCGCCATGTCAAGGAAAATATGGGAACTAACACCATATCCACTATGTGCCTCTAAGGCATGACAGGGTTACCTTTACTTGCCTACCTTACCTTTCAGAATGGGTGGGTTTTCTTTCCGGAAGGACCTTTCTCTTTCCGTGTCTTAGAAATAAATCACTTTCACAGCCTTTCTCTCTGTGTCCTCCAAGTTTCTGATCATATTTTAACAAGAAAAGGAGGGGCTGGGAATGGTGAAGTCGCCTGTCCGATGAGGCAATCACCGACTCCCCATAACTGATATGCCAGCGTCAGGGTTAGCGAACCGTAGCTGACCAAGACCCTGTCCCACTTTTCCGTGGTACCCACAGTAACAGGATTAGCCTGGCTAACAGGGCAGGGATTGCCATAGTCCTCATGGTGGTGGAGTCTGCTAAAGAAGCATTGCACCCCACCCCTGCTTTTTTAGCTGTACTCTGGGACTGAAAAAGTAGCCACCATAACCCGCTCCCACGCCGATACGATTCTGTGCCTCAACATCTCTACAGCATCGGCTGCAAATAACAACAACTTACAGTTACAGGGATTTCGTACAAGTGCAAGTACAAAAACAACAAGGGGAAAAAATACAAAACAGAAACTGAGACTGGGAAAAGAACATATAGAAAAAAAGCCCTACAGAGTACGTGCAGAAGGTAAGTAAGTAGTATAACACAAGGAAATCAGCCGAGCTCATGCTGTTAGTCGATCGTTATGGCAGTTAAATGGGCATCAGGTGTGCGGCACGTTATACAAGTAGTTTTCTCGCACGTTCTCTTTCATGAAATCTCGGCTTTCCCACAACTAGCGATGCCATGTCGAGGTTAAAAAAAAAACATAGTGATGCCAGGTATCCATTACTGTCAGGACTTCTAAAATAGTACAGGTCACACCCAAGAATAAATGAATATTACATTTAATTTAATGATAGACACAATGGGCGTGCAGGGAACACAAAGACTCAGCAAAAAGACTTCGAAAACAATCACTTTTAATTGTTATTATTATTATTTGCATTTGTATTTGTATTCTCATCTTGGTTTGACATAAAACAAGTCCGTCAGTGTTGCATACTGTCGCATTACTTATTTAACTTGCATATTGAAAATATAATGAGGAATGTTAGAGAAGATGTAGACAACGAATATTAAAATGCCATAACAATTGGGGGTATGAAATACCAGAGATTAGATATGCTGATAACACAGTATTACTGTCTACAACGCAGAAATGAATGGAAAAACTAATTATGTCAGTCCGTAAGAATAGTGAAGAGCAAAACCTTTATTTTAATGTTTTAGAAAACTAAATTGATGACAACTGGCAAAACAAATAAGGCAGCTGAAATATGTATCAATGAGGAAAAAATGGAAGAGGTGGTAAGTTTTGAATATCTTGGATCACTACTAACTAATAATGGAGATACAATGAGGGAAATTAAAAGGAGGACATCTATCGCTCCTCAGAAAGTAAAACAACTAAGGAATCTGTGGAGAGGAACAGACAGAACTGCAAAAATAAGATGTTTAAGGGCATGTATCTTTCTCATCGCAATATATGCACGTGAGACCGGGACACTTAACAAAACAGCTGAGGAACACATAAATGCCTTTAAATGTAAATGCTATACAAGAGTTTTTCAAATATCATGGAGACAAAAAAAGAACAAATATACCATACTACAAGAACTTAATATTGAAGAAGGCTGGCTAGTAAAGAGGATTACAGAGAGAAAAATTAAATGTTTTCGACACATTACACGTCATGATAATTTAGAGATGACCGTCTTGGGAGGGTATATAATGGAAAAAAAGAGGAAGACCAAGGCGAAGATGGCTGCAAGATATCGTTGATAATCTGCCTTCAGCAGCAGGGCATCTTGCTTACAAACGAGAGGCCTACAGGAGTGCCGCTCGGAGGCAAAGTTCCGCAAGGGCCATGCAAATGACTGACTGACTGATTCTCATTTTTTATGCTTGTTATGTAAGAATCCGTTGGGTTTAGAAAGCTGAAATGATTCATTTGATTTCTCAAAACAATACAGAAAAAAAAGACAGCAGTCACTTTAAGACTCATAGTGGAAATGGTACCTTGAGAAAATCTAATATTGGATCTAGAAGCCTTTAATCGTCCACCAGCTCACCATAGAAGGCCGAGCAGGAGTTGACACCAGCGCCTCTGGCTTCATGCTACAACCAGATCTAATCTGTGTCCCACACCGATTCCTCTACGACACTTGTGATCAACCCATGGCTCGCGGTCGACATTTTTTTATTGTCCGCAGTCGACCTAGGTTCCCCCCCCCCCCCCTTTTTTTTTTCAAACCGTATAAAAAATAACACATTTGACACAGCGTCAGGATTGGAGAAACAAAACTGCCAAGACATTGGCCTATGTCTCCATTGCCACTCCCAGAAACATGTCTAGCCTGGCGTTGCTAGTCAGGGATCGTTATAGTTCCCATGGTGGTGGAGCCTGCCAAAGAAATGTTGCACACAACCAGACATGTAGCTCAGTTCAAGGACTGTTTTTTTTTAAAAGCCGCCGTTCCAACCCAATGTCTCGATACTGCGTCTCAACATCTTCACTGCATGGGCTGTAAATAACATCACGCTCGGAGTTCCAAGAAGAAAATGAACAACAACAACAACTTTTCTAGAATTTTTTTTCGTTTTGATGTCCTGAAAAAAAAAGTTCATGTTCATAGATTTCAGCACATTTGCTAATGTTTCATGCCTTCCAGTTACACGAAGTACTATGTGGCGTTTTGGAATCTTCAACTGTAACAGGAATCCTTTTTTTTTTTTTCAGTATAGATAAATGTCAGGTTTTGGTAATACCCGTACTAGTTACTGATATCAACATACATCTTTTATTGTTTATTTTCTTCGTCGACGGTGCAAGTTCTTTCTGATTGTAGAAAAATACTCCCTTCTCTCTCTCTCTTTCTCTCTCTCTATCTCTCTCCCTGTTTTTTCTCTTTCTCTCTTTTTTCTCTCGCTCTGTCTCTTTCTCTCTTTTTTCTCTCGCTCTATCTCTTTCTCTCTCTCACTCTCTTTCTCTGTTTCTCTTTCTCCCTGTTTCTCTCTCCTTCTCTCTCTCTCTCTCTCTCTCTCTCTCACACACACACATTCTATCCGTGCCTAAAACAATCCATCTTTTCAGACATGTGAAAAAAGAAAAGCTTTCATTTATTTCGTCTATATGTTCATCTAACTGTTCTCACTGACATATTGTTTAAAAATTAAAACATTTCTATTTCCGCATTCGAAAATACAAGTAGAACTCTAAAATGAAGGATGTGTCACGGAAAACAGAAACTCTAAAATGAAGGATGTGTCACGGAAAACAGAAACTCTAAAATGAAGGATGTGTCACGGAAAGCAGAACTCTAAAACGAAGAACGTGCCGCTTCAAGGTCCCGACTGAACCAAGTCTCTTCAGGGCCGATGATTGAACAACCAGGATCCACACAAACATCCATAAGACAGGAAGCACCAGGTCTGTACCAGTGACTACAGCTGCTTCAGAGGAGGATAAGGGGTGGATGTGGATTCTGACAATCCCCCCCCCCCCCGCTTTCCTCAGGGATTGGATTTAGTACTATAGAAATGGCAGCAAGGACTCTACTGAAATCTCTAACATTGCTTTCAGCCACTCTCTTATCTCAGATCTCCTATCCAAGTTTGTTCCTTTGTTCCCGAGCTGGAGGGGTGAACCTAGACGTCTCGTCTTTTTCACTGCTCTCTCTTTCTCTCCCGGAACTATTAAAGGGGTTATCTAGCCTAACCAGGCTGTGATCTCACCTTCGACAACATTAACACCTTGAGGCCGACGCGTCCCTCCACCCCCCCCCCCCCCGGAGTTGCCCGCGGGAAGATCAGATCTGCCATTGAACTGGGAAGGCAGCTCGGAAATCAACCACGGAGAATGACGCAAGTGGCAGTGTCCGTTGTCAGTTGATCTGGGGAGGTGGTGTGAAAGATGAGGTTGAAACGGGAGAGCCAAAGGTGAAGACAGTTTCCCAGTACTGGGGGATGTACACCTAGAGGGGGGTGCATTGTTTTGTCCTTGGTGTGACGTTGAAGACTGAATGTGTGATTGAAAAGAACTGAATGGACGGAAATTCAGCTCCTTTTCTTGCCATAAACCATGCATTGGCAACATCCATGTGCGTGTTTGTTAGTGTGTTCTAGATCAGTAGTTCCCAGCCTGCGTGCATGAAAGGACACTATTCCAAATGTTCACAAAAGTCTGTCGTCATGATTCGGCGCTTATTATAGGCCGGCGTCTATTCAAGGCAAGCATTTACTAGAAAAAATGTCAATTACGGTTACCCAGTCTCTACATTAATCTATACCGCACGTCATTCCGTAGAAAGACGGAGACGATGCACTGACCCGGCGATTATTTCAGACAGTGTTTATTTGAGACGTGAGTTTTTTTCCGAAACGTGACCCTCCCCCGCGGTTAAATGAGGCAATCGACTATTTCAGACCTGCGTTTATATACATATATGAACCGTATTTTCTTGATTAAACGCGGGATTGCTTATATGCAGAATCACAGTGTCGTAAATCCTTGTTTTCATTCCTAGTGTCCTCGATAGTATAGTGGCTAGTATACCCGCCAGTCACGTGGGAGACCAGGGTTCGATTCCCCGCCGGGGAGAGCGGTTTTTTTTAAGGGCAGAACATCAGACTGGCCTGCGTGCCCAATTCTTAACCCTTTGAAATTAAAGTATGTTCGTTCGTTCAATAGTCGATAGTTAATACAAAAGCTGATAGCTGACCCAGGGAACTAAATTTTTGGAACCAGTGTTCCATCCAGTGCAAAAATCACTACGGAACATGATAACGACATTTTTGAACAAGGAAGACGTTTATCGACCGGACAATGGCTCAGTTTTGTGGACATTCTTTCAGTACTACATATGAATAAACTGTCATAGTAAAGATAAAGGTAAAATCCTCGTTTCTATGTCATTAAGCCATATTCACGATGCAGTGTTAGGCCCGTATTTCCATGACCATCGGCACATGAAAGCGTGATGTGGTCACTGTCACGCCTGGTCGCATTTACCCGTTGTTAGTGGCTGGTTGGACTTCTTTGACCGTTTTAGTTTGGTGGTACCAGAAAACAAAAAACAAAAACAAAACAAAGTTCCCACTTTTGGGACTTGAACCACTTACCACCGGATTAGTAGGCCGAGGCAGTCTGCCACCATTTTAGCAAATATTGCCCGAGAAGAGCAAAGTCTTCGTTCCCTGCGCTTGCCCAATTTTTTTTTTTTTTTCGGTTTTGGCTATCCTTTCAGTTGACACGGCACCCTTACGCAGAGAAGATCTCTGTTTGGCACGATCTTCGCCAGTTCTTCCCTGGCTTCTTCTAATTTCTGCTTCATCTGGTAGAATAGATATTAACAAACGGTAAAATAGATCCAGTAGATACATAGATACTTGAGTATAAATATAGATATTTCAGTGTGGACATAAATATTTCAGTATATGCATAAATATAACAATATACACATAAATATTTCAGTATATGCATAAATATAACAATATACACATAAATATTTCAGTATATGCATAAATATAACAATATACACATAAATATTTTAGTATACACATGAAAAAAAAATATATATATATAAATATTTCAGTATATGCATAAATATAACAATATACACATAAATATTTTAGTATACACATGAAAAAAAAAATATATATATAAATATTTCAGTATATGCATAAATATAACAAAATACACATAAATATTTTAGTATACACATGAATATATATATATATATACACATAAATATTTCAGTATATGCATAAATATAACAATATACACATAAATATTTCAGTATATACATAAATATAACAATATACACATAAATATTTCAGTATATACATAAATATTATTATAAAATCTAAGCAAACTTATGTGAAAACCTATACGAAGACAGTTAATGTACAGTTAGGACACATGCAGGACACACTGAACCATTCATCGCAAAATCTGGAGTGAGGCAAGCCTACGTACTACCTCTCTTACTGGGAGTGAAGATGCTTGTCCGATGAGGCAATCACCGACCCAAAGCTGATATGCCAGCGTCAGGGTTAGTGAACCATAGTTGACCAAGACCTTGTCCCACCTCTCCGTTGGTACCCCTAGGAACAGGCCTAGGCCGGCTCTAACGGGGCAGGGATCGCCATAGTCCCCATGGTGGTGGAGTTTGCTAAAGAAGCACTGCGCCCCCTCCCCATCTGCTTTTTAGTTGTACTCCGAGACTGAAAAAAAGTAGCTGCTATAATCCACTCCCACGCCGATACGATGTTGTTCCTCAACACCTCTACAGCATCGGCTGCAAAGAACACCAGCTCGCAGTTACAGGGAGTTCGTACAAGTACAAGACCTCTCTTACTGTTCATAACATACATTGACAACATTTGCAAAGAAGCTAACATATCAATCTCTCTCTCTCTCTCTCGTTCTCTCTCTCTCTCTCTCTCTCTCTCTCTCTCTGAACCTTAAGTGCCCAAGGCACATGGAGCTCCCGCAAGGGTTCTCCACAAATACCTGTCCTTTGCCTTTTTTTCTGCTCTTGCCCAGGTGAACCCTCTATTGCTCAACATCCTCTCTGTTGTTCTTCTCCATGTCTCTTTTGGTCTACAATTACTTCTGTTCCTCTGTGGTGTCAATCTTAGTGCTATATGTGGTAGTGAGTTGTCAGTCATTCGGAGCACATGTCCCAACCATCGCCAGCGTCTTTCCTCATAATTGCTGTCAGTGGCTTCATCTGCATTTCTGCCAACAAGATGTTATTTCTTATGGTGTTTCGCCAAAATATTTTTCTCATTTTTCGTAAACATGTAGTCTGGAAAGAATTCAACTTGTTTTCTATGATTTTGGTGATTTTCCAGCATTCACTTCCATAGAGTAGTACACTTAGAACATTACTCTTAAATATCCTGATTTTCGTATTTATGCTTAGTTTTTTAGATTTCCATATAGTCTGTAGCATAGCAAAAGCCTGGTTTGCTCTAGTAAGTCTGCTGTTGATGACCTCTGTTCTGCCTCCATTTTCTACTACTCTACTGCTAAGATATACAAATTCGTTGACCTCCTCCACTACCTTGGTATCTACTCTCAGTACATTTTCTGCTGTCCACATTTTGCTACATTAACTTTGTCTTTCCTATGTTGATCTTTATCCTATGTTGTTTGGATTCTGAGTTAGTTTGTTTATCTTGCGTTTCTTTGTGGCTGCTTGATAGTAGACAGATGTCGTCCGCAAAGTCAAGGTTCTCCAGCACTGTGTCAAGGGTCCACTGAAATCCTCTGCGTTTGTCTGATGTTGCCTCCGTCATTAACCAGTCTACTGCCAATACAAATAATGTTGGCGATAGTACATATCCCTGCCTCACTCCTATTTGTACCCTAAAGCTGCTGGAGGTATATTCTCCACAGATCACTTTGTACTGAAAACCCTCGTATAGGGCTTTAATGACATTCACTATCTTGTGAAGGAGGCCATGCCATCTTAGGATTTTCCATAGTGCATCTCTGTTGACACTGTCAAAGGCTTTCTCAAAATCTATAAACAATGTATACATTGTGTTATGCTACTCATTTGCCTGTTCTAACATTTGTCTAAGTACAAATATGTGGTCTATGCATGATCTTCCTTTCCTAAATCCTGCCTGCTCTCTCCGAAGTTTTCCCTCAAATATTAGTACAATTCTGTTGATGATTATTCTGCACAATACTTTACTGGTGAGTGGCAGAAGGGTAATGCCTCTCCAGTTGCCGCAGTCTCTGAGGTCACCTTTCGTTGGTAGTTTTACTAAATGGCCAGTTTTCCACTCCTCTGGAGCTTTTTCTACATCCAACATTTGTTATATCCAGCAGAGTTGTTTTAGTGTTTCTGTTTCTTCTGCTTTCAACATCTCAGCAGTCACTTCATTTTCACTTGGTGCCCTGTCTAATTTTAGCTTATTTATTGCCTCATTTACTTCATTTATTGTTATTGGTCCTGTATTGATGTTTAGTTCCGTTTTTGCTTCAGGTATGTCTATTGTTTGTGCTGCTTGTGTTCTGTTTAGTAGGGTGTTAAAGTGTTCCCTCCATCTTTCAATTTTTTTCTCTTTCTCCACTGACCTGTTGTCCCTTTAGTGTCCTTATTTCACTCTCATATCTTGTGCTGATTTACCTGTCATTTGCTTTGTGATTTTGTATATGGTTTTCATGTCACTTGCATATGCTGCTTTCTCTGCTGCTTCTGCTAAGTTGTCATAGTATTGATGTTTATCTTGACGGCATGATTCCTTCACTTCTTTGTCTTTTTGTGCATAATTACTTAAAACTTGTTCTTTTAGCCTTTGTGATTTGGTGTTCAGTAATTTTTTTCTTGATTTCCTTTGTTTGCTCTATCTTTTCCCATGTAGTCTTGCTTATCCATTCCTCCTTTCTCCGTTTCCGATATCCCAGCACCTCTTTTGCTGTTTCCTGTAATGTTTCACTGAACTCTAGTACAGACATTTCTGCTTCGTCTTGTAGGACACTGAAGCGATTCTTAAGTACTACTGAGAATTCATTCCTTGTTTGCTGGTCTTTCAGTTTTCTTGTATCAAAACGTATCTTTCTGTGTTCAGGACTTTGGCTTTTCTTTAATTTTAGTTTTATTTTTGCTACCAGAAGGTTGTAATCACTTCCTACATCTGCTCCATTCCTTGCTCTCACATCTTGTAGTGACTGTTTCCACTTGTTGTTTATTAGTATGTGATCGATTTGGTTTTCTGTGGTTTTATCTGGGGATCTCCAAGTCACTTTATGGATGTTTTTATGTTGGAAAATTGTTCTTCCGATGGTCATCATGTTTTATTCACAGAAGCTGCACAGTCTTTCTCCATTTTCATTTATTTCTCCGATTCCTTCTCTTCCCATGATTCTTCTTCTATCTTTATTTCATTCATCTACTTATGGATGCATCAGCAGCAGCCATCTTGCCCACAACCGAGATGCCTACTGGAGTGTTGTTAGGGAGGCAATGTTCCACAAGGGACATGCAAACGAATGAATGAGTGAATGAACTTTTGGATTGAAGTCGCCCAAAGTGAGTAGTATATCATGCTTGGGTATTGTTTCTACTGTGGCCTTGAGGCTGTTGTAAAAATCTTCTTTTAATTCCTCTTCAGCTGCTTCTGTTGGTGCATAACAAACTATAATAGACAGTTTCGTGAATCTTGAGTTGAAGCGTCCATATAATAATCCCTCATTTATAGGGGTCCATTTCAGCAATGTTCTTGATGCTTCTTTTCTTATAATCAGTGCTACTCCTCCTTCATGATGATCTTCTTTACCTGACCATATTGTTGTATCTTCTGAGTGCTGTGAAATTTCCTTCTTCCTTGTCCTGTCCATCTTGCCTCTTATATATCTAGTATGTCTAGTTTGTATCTGTGTATTTCTTTGGTGGTTTGTGCTAGTTTTCCAGTCTGGTTATGTGTTCTTACATTCCAGCTGCCTATTTGCATCTTGTGTTTAGGTTCCAGGAGGTCTGCAGTCGGGCTTGAGACTTCCAGTGGCTGGCTTTCATCCACAACCTTCATGGGCTCAGTTTCCTGATAAACATTTCTCCTTCCACCTGCATTTTTTTTCCCTTGCTTCTGTTTATGTAGCAGTCTGATGGTTTTTTTAAAACCAGATAGGGTTGCTGGCCCTATGCCGAACCCTCCTTAGTCGCCTTTTACGATCATGCCTGGTAGGGTACAGTGGCCCTATTCTTTGCAGATCCCGAGTACCACACGGTGGAAAGAAGCTAACATACATAGTTAAAAAAACTCCACCACAAAGCTGCCCAACAGCCCAATTCCAGAAAGAATGCTGATAAACCCACAACAACTTCCAGAAAACATACCCAACAGGAGGACCATGAACGAACTCCTTTTTGCTGACGATAAAGCACTTGTAGCCACATCAGAAAAAGACCTACAAAAGAACATGGAAAATTAACAAGGGCATGTAAAAGCCACAGTATGAAGATCAGTGCTGAAAAGATAGAAGTTATGGCCAGAGAGAGAGAGAGAGAGAGAGAGAGAGAGAGAGAGAGAATCCATACAAAGATCTTCCCAGACAACCAGCCCTTGAAACAAATGAAACATTTCAAATACCTTCTTCTTCTTCTTCAGCTTTCCGAATCATTATAGTTCGTTGCTGCAGATAAAGATCCAGATACCTAGGGCAGCATAATATCATCCTCAGGGACAACTGACGCTGAGATTGAGAAAAGATGCAATAAAGCAAATCAGGTTATCGAATAAATGACACCTTTACTGAAACAAAAACAACATCACAACTGAAACAGAAAGGGCACTATACAACAGTTTTCCTCCCAACTCTGTGCTATCAATGTCAAAAATGGTCACTAACAGCCAAGAACAAAAAAAATCATCACAAGAAAAATGAGATATTTAAGGAGAATACTAAATGACGGTGTTACCAAGGAAAACCCCTGTATCAAACTAAAAAGAAAAATAAGAGTAGGAACATGGAATGTAAGAAGTATGTATGAGGGAAAATATCAAGTAATAAGTGACGAGATGAAAAGAACGCGGATACACATTTTGGGAATCTGCGAACATCGATGGAAAGGATCAGGACACTTTAAGAGCGAGAATGATAATATATTTATATATTCTGGCGGAGAAGTAGGAGGAAAGAATGGAGTGGCTTTTTATTTGGACAAATCAACATCAAAAGCATTACTAGGCTACAATCCAGTAAGTGATAGAATCCTAACAATCAGACTTAAGGGCATTCCTAGAAATGTAACAGTCATCCAGGTATATGCACCTACATCAGCAGCAGAAGAGGATGAAGTAGAACATTTTTATAACACACTGCAGACGACAATGGACCAGGTACGGAAAAATGATATTGTATTTATAATGGGTGATTTTAATGCAAAAATTGGTACAGAAAGAGCAGAAGATGACGGACAAGTTGTAGGGAAATTTAGCATAGGACACAGAAATGAGGCAGGTGACAATCTAATGGCGTTCTGCATGGAAAATGAGCTAATGATCGCTAACACACTTTTTAAACAACATCCAAGAAGACTTTACACATGGACATCACCTGATGGGAAAACCAGGAATCAAATAGATTACATTTTAGTGCAGAGAAGGTGGAGGTCAAGCATAACATCAGCAAAAACTTTACCAAGTGCTTATTGTGACACGGACCATGAGTTATTAATAGCAGACATGAAGATAAAGATAAAAAAGATAGTTATGGGATCAAGACCACTCCGCTTTGACCTTACAAATATACCAGAACAATACGGTATAGAAGTGAAGAACCGTTTCGAAATCCTGATGGCTGTACAGGAAGAGATGACACCAGATGAATTGGCTACGCAGGCCAAAGATATCTTAGTAACAACAGCTAAAGACATGGTTCCAGTAAAGAAAACACAAAAGAATAGATGGATCACAACAGGTACACTAGAACTGATAAAACAATGTAGAGAAATGAAGACGCAATGGAGAGTGACAAACAACAACAAAGATAAATATAAAACTTTAACAAAAGAAGTACGAAGAAACATAAGAAAAGACAAAAAACAATACATACAAGATTGTTGTGAAAGAATAGAAGAACATCAGAGGTGTGGAAGAGATAGTGAAATGTTTAAAGAAATGAAGACATTGACGAGAAATGTCACACCTAAGCTAAATGTAATTTGTGATGAGATGGGGAATACCCTGACAGAGACAGAGGAAATTCTGGAAAGATGGAAGGAATATTGCAAAAGAATGTATGAAACAACCGACTGTGGAAGCAGAAATCAACAGTGTGAATTATTATTGGAGGAGAAAGAACCCGAGCCGACAATGGAAGAAGTTTTATGGGCAATAAAGAGTCTGAAAAATGGTAAATCACCAGGATGTGATGAGATAACCGCTGAATTTATTAAAGCAGGAGGAAAGGAGTGTGCAACAATCTATCATGCACTATGTAAAAAGATATGGCATTCAGGTATTTGGCCAAAAGAATGGAAAAGAACTGTATTCATACCACTGCCAAAAAAGGGTAACCTGAAATTATGCACCAACTACAGAACTGTTGCCCTGATTAGTCATGCCAGTAAAATTCTGTTAAAAATCATAATGGGTAGACTTCGAAAGAAAATAGAAGAAGAAGTCAATATGGTCCAAGCTGGCTTCAGGCAAGGAAGAGGATCAAGAGATCATATATTCAATCTAAGATTAATAATAGAGAAATGCAGGGAGTTTAATGTGAATCTATATTTATCCTTTATAGACTACTCAAAGGCATTTGATTGTGTACAACACCAGAAACTTTGGGAAATAATGGAAAAAATGGGATTTCCAACACATTTGACACAATTAACATCACTGCTGTATTTAGACCAACAAGCAGCAGTAAGAATAAATGGTGAAATAACAACTTGGTTTGACATAAAACAAGGGGTCCGTCAGGGGTGCATATTGTCACCCTACTTATTTAACTTGTATACTGAAAATATAATGAGGAATGTTAGAGAAGATGTAGACAAAGAATATTACGATGCCATAACAGTTGGAGGTTATGAAATACCAGAGATTAGATATGCTGATGACACAGTATTGCTGTCCACGACACAAGAAGGAATGGAAAAACTAATTATGTCAGTCCGCAAGAACAGCGAAGAACAGAACCTCTATCTTAATGCAAAGAAAACTAAAGTGATGACAACTGACAAAACAAACAAGGCAACTGAAATATGTATCAGTGAGGAAAAACTGGAAGAAGTGGAGAGTTTTGAATATCTTGGATCACTACTAACTAATAATGGAGATACAATGAGGGAAATTAAAAGGAGGACATCTATTGCTCTTCAGAAAGTAAAACAAATAAAGAATCTGTGGAGAGGAGCAGACAGAACCACAAAAATAAGATTTTTAAGGGCATGCATCTTTCCCATCGCAACATATGCCTGTGAGACCTGGACACTTAACAAAACAGCTGAGAAGCACATAAATGCCTTTGAATGTAAATGCTATAGAAGAGTTCTCCAAATATCGTGGACACAAAAAAGAACAAATATATCTATACTACAAGAGCTTAATATTGAAGAAGGCTGGCTAGTAAAGAGGATTAAAGAGAGAAAACTTAAATATTTTGGCCACATTAAACGTCATGATAATTTAGAGAAGACCGTATTGGAAGGATATATAATGGGAAAAAGAAAAAGAGGAAGACCGAAACGAAGATGGCTGCAAGACATCGTTGATGATCTGGAAATGGATGCAGCAGCAGCAGGCCATCTTGCTCACAACCGAGAGGCCTACAGGAGTGCTGTTTGGGAGGCAAAGTTCCGCAAGGGACATGCAAAGGAATGAATGAATGAATGAACTAAATGTAACAAGAAGAGACCAAATAAGAAATGACACCATCAGGGCAAAGGTTGGAGTAGCACCAGTCTTACACTATATCCAGAAGCAGCAAGTCAAACGGTTTGGCCATGTTTCACGGTTACCACCAGACAAATTATAGTAGTATACCACAGAAAACATTCACACTAAGATTTGTAGGTAACAGAGGAATAGGCCGCCCACGCAAGAGATGGAGAGAGGAAACTACAGAAGTATTAAATACCCCATTATATGAAGCAAATCATTGAGCCCTGTCAAGACGTCTAATTGGCCCCTCAGCACCGAAAGGTATAAGGGGAAGGAGACAAGACAAAACATATGTATTTCACTATACACATAGGTATTTCAGAATACATGTAAATATATTAATATGGACATAAATACAGTGGACCCTCGAATGTCGAATAGTCAGGAAACTTGAAACAACTCCCCCCCCCCTTTTTTTTTTAAATCGAAGAAATCCGGTTTGAATCCCTAACAAACATTCTAAAGTCAACCAAAACACCCGAAGGGAAAAGAAAGCATCATGTGGGCAGTTCTCCCGTGATCTGTTTTTCATCGAGCATGTACCAAATTCGGCGCGTGTTTTCCAACAGTACTTGTATTTTTATTGCGATTTCTTTGGGTTTTTTTCTTCAATTTCTTTCTTGTCTTGTCTTGTCTTGTCTTGTCTTGTCTTGTCTTGTCTTGTCTTGTGCTATCTCCCTGTAACTGCGAGCTGGTGTTCTTTGCAGCCGATGCTGTGAAGGTGTTGAGGTACAGCATCGTATCGGTTTCGGAGTGGGTTATGGCAGCTATTTTTTCAGTCCCGGAGTACAGTTAAAAAGCAGAGAGTGTGCACTGCTTCTTTAGCAGACTCCACCACTATGGCGATCCCTGCCCCGTTAGCCAGGTTAGGCCTGTTACTGGAGGTACCAACGGAGAGGTGGGACAGGGTCTTGGTCAGCTGTGGTTCGCTATCCCTGACGCTAGCATATCAGCTATGGGTCGCTGAATGTCTCGTTGGACAGCGTCTTCATTCCCATTTAGCTTTAAAATTACTTATTCATAATAGCACCAAAGAAAGTTACCAGTGCTGAAAACCATAAGAGAAAGAATGTCATGAACACAGACAGAACTGAAAAAAAGGAACTTATCACTAAATGGGAAAGTGGTAAACGGGTATCGGAGCTGGCTGCTGAATATGAAATGGCTAATTCGGCTATTAGGGATCATACTAAAGAACAAGGAAGCCATAAAAGCGGGCTAATGTGGCGGAAGAAGTAAAAATCCTTTACCAGTAAAAATTCTCCAGCAGTGAAAGAAGTAGAAAATTTTTGGATAGTTTGGATCAATGTAAGGTTTTGTTATTATTAACCATTTTATAGCGCTTTAATGTGTATTACTATTATTATACAGGTTCAAATAACTAATTCATTCATTCATTCCTTTGCATGTCCCTTGCGGAACTTTGCCTCCCAAACAGCACTACTGTAGGCCTCTCGGTTGTGAGCAAGATGGCCTGCTGCTGCTGCATCCATTTCCAGATCATCAACGATGTCTTGCAGCCATCTTCGTTTCGGTCTTCCTCTTTTTCTTTTTCCCATTATGTATCCTTCCAATACGGTCTTCTCTAAATTATCATGACGTTTAATGTGTCCAAAATATTTAAGTTTTCTCTCTTTAATCCTCTTTACTAGCCAGCCTTCTTCAATATTAAGCTCTTGTAGTATAGATATATTTGTTCTTGTAGTATAGATATATTTGTTCTTTTTTGTGTACTTTTTTGTGTACTTAAAAAGTTATATAATTAGTACGTTTGGGGGTCTGGAACGGATTCATTCAATTTACATTATTTCTTATGAGGAAATTAAACTCGAAATTCGAATAATTTGAAATTCGAACTGCCCCGTGAAATAGATTGTGTTCCACTCTAAGTGTGAACTGTATTTCGTTATACACATAAATATTTAAATATGGACATAAACATATCAGTATACACATTTTTATTTAAGTATGGACATAAACATATCGTTATGCACATAAATATTTAAGTATGAACATAATCATATCGGTATGGACATAAATATTTAAGTATGAACATAATCATATCGGTATGCACATACATATTTAAGTATGAACATAATCATATCGGTATGCACATACATATTTAAGTATGAACATAATCATATCGGTATGCACATAAATATTTAAGTATGAACATAATCATATCGGTATGCACATAAATATTTAAGTATGAACATAATCATATCGTTATGCACATAAATATTTAAGTCTGGATATAAGCATATTGATCACTGCACCAGTATAATATTGATAATTGCGAATTTTTATTCTTGATGACTGAAGACATTAGTGTTCTTTACTATCATATTACTGAAGAAGATGTTCTTTAATCAACACACCACACATGGAGGTTTCACAAACATTACCACTTCACTACCTAGAACAAAGCAGGTACGATGTGACATGTTCCTCCATTATTTAATTCTGATAAATAACTTCAAGATGTATTATCGACTACGTCACTTGGATTGAATCACTTAATCATTTGTTCATTAAATCAAACTCTATCATATTCTACATACGGCATTTCTCAATGTTCTCAACTTCACAATATTCTACACTTGATACAAGAACATTTCCTATCTCAGTATTATATCACATCTGCAACACGTGGTCAACTATCGTCTAAAATCACTGTACTCAAAGTTTCAAAAGTGTCAATTCTTCTTAATCATTTAAATCACTTGAAAACCATCTTCCGTCTAACACTACTTCTGATTTTATATCGTCTCGTCCTCTTTCTTCTCTTGCCTGTCTTCTGATTTCTTCTGACGGTCTTCCTCTGCCGTCTCTCAATCGCAGTGTACAAACGAGCAAAGTCTACTTGTCTCTTCTCTGAACTTCTGTTCTTATCTCTCATCTAATGGCTTCTCGGCTGTTCTTGTCGGACCTTCTTTCTTCACTCTTGACTGTCCACGTGCACTGACCATCCTTCTTGTAGTTCTGGTCAGTCGCCACTTGCCGGACCGACGGTGTTCTGACGATCTCCCTCCTCTGTCTCCTCTCTCTTCTACTTCCGTACTTCTTGGTTCCTTCTTCTGTCTCCTCTCCTCTACTTCTGTATTTCTTCGTCCTCTCCTGTCTCTCCGCTCGCCTTTTTATCTTCAAGTCCAGCTTGATGGATTAACAAATAAGTATTTTGTCTCCACCCTTCAGATGTCCACTGGTTCCCATGAACGTTCTGACTGTCCGTCATTCCAACTTCTCCGTGACGTATGTGTAGTAAGTCAATAGTTCAATAGGCCACGCCTCTAAATATTTAATTGGTCAGCTGGCCGAGTTGGTCACTCCTTTATTTAAAAAACCGTGTGCAATAGCGTCCTAACGCGTGTCAGTCCGCGTCAGTTTCTTCTATACAACTTTTGTTTACCTAAGTCATTATCTTGCTCTTTCATGTCGGAGGTTTTATTGTGTCCTGGCTTTTTCATTGTGTCTGCCTTTTCTATTCGTCTTTTCTATTTTGTTTACACGTGTCAACGTCCAGTCACCGCTTTGTTATCACTGGACCATCCTACTTTCTGGCGTTCTTCCTTTGTATTACCTATATCTCGGCGTCACTGAGTCTCGTCTTTTTCAATTCAGTATTTCCAATGTTTACTTTTGTCTGCGTCTTGTTCTAGTGTCATGGAAGTTTTATACCTTTCTTTTCCTTTTGCTACCTACTTTTCTCTGTCGCTATTCGATGTTACTATTTTGTTTACAGTATTTTTTCATAATCATATTCATTAATAATAATAATAACAACAATAATCATGACTTACAAGGCCATGCTACACATGTAAATATTTAAGTGTGGACATAAACATGTCAGTATGCACATAAATATTTAAGCATTTACAGCGACATATTACCAGCCACATAGAGCCCGCAGGTTGAACATAAAACAGGTTCTAAGGACTGTTATTGCCGGAGGTGGGCTGGAGAATTCGATCTCCACTCCGACGGCGTGCGTGTCAAATAGCCTCTGGCAGTCAAGTCCAGCTCATGGCCTTCTCGTGGCAGAACTGTTTAAACTGACAGGAGAAGGGGCGAAGGCGAATATCTGGCGCCTGAAAACCAGACACTTAGGGTAGATGAGAGGCACGTTTGGTAGCTCATCTACCGCTGCTGGCGAGATTCTTCAGCTGCCGTGCGTGGAGCGGTGCTCCTCCCGGCCAATGAAGAAAGGTGCAAATGGGGTTGCCGCGCTGCACCACTGCGGAAAAGGTGGTAGAAAGGATAAAGCGAAGCAAGCAGTCAAATCACGGCACCTCTGGTCTTGAGGTCGCCACGTCCTAAGTGCACTCATATATGATGAAATGCCTGAACTGGCTTAACACAGAGGTTAAGACACTGCTGACGAGACCTTTCGGATGCCGCACGTGTAGTGAAGCTCCTCCTGGTTAAGGAAGAAACTGCGAAAAGAAGTAAGAGTTGCTGTGCGGTGCCAATGTGAAAAAGTGAAGGAAATGATAAAGTGAAGTTTATTCGGTATGTCCGCTGCGAGAGCTACACATACCACGGCGCCTCTGCTCTAGAGGCCGGCCACGTCCGAAATAAACCTACACTGGTGAAATATGCCTACACCAGCATATACCAGGGGTGAAACTTGATGGCTAGGCATATCACGCCACCTCCGCTCTAGAAGTCGGTCACGCCCGATATACACCCATACTGGTGAATTAGCCTAAACCGGCTCACACCAGGGGTGAAACTTGAAGGCTACGCATGTCACAGTACCTCTGCTCTAGAGGTCAGTCACGTCCCAAACACGCCCATACTGGGATAATATGCCTAAACCGGCTCAACCTAAGGGTGGAAGTCACTCGTGGCGAGGATTCGTCCTCCTAGACAAAAGCTCCATCCTGGTCACAACTAGGAAGGGTAGCGATCACGACCACAAAATGCTGAAGTCGGAGACACTGGACCAGGGCAGTCTAGATAGGCAACCACCTCTCACCCGGAGGGGATGTATGCGTATCCTAATCACGCTGAGGTTTTCTGGTGAGAAAGTCCAACTCTGGACTGGATGGACAACCACCTCTCACCCGGCGGTGATACACGGGTATCTCAAAACACGTCGAGGTTTTCCGGTGAGAAAGTCCAACTTTGGTCTGGATGGGCTACCGCCTCTCACCCATCGGGTATATACTGATATCCAAAACACGTCGAGGTTTACTTTTGTCTGCGTCTTGTTCTAGTGTCATGGAAGTTTTATACCTTTCTTTTCCTTTTGCTACCTACTTTTCTCTGTCGCTATTCGATGTTACTATTTTGTTTACACGTGTCAACGTCCAGTCACCGCTTTGTTATCACTGGACCATCCTACTTTCTGGCGTTCTTCCTTTGTATTACCTATATCTCGGCGTCACTGAGTCTCGTCTTTTTCAATTCAGTATTTCCAATGTTTACTTTTGTCTGCGTCTTGTTCTAGTGTCATGGAAGTTTTATACCTTTCTTTTCCTTTTGCTACCTACTTTTCTCTGTCGCTATTCGATGTTACTATTTTGTTTACAGTATTTTTTCATAATCATATTCATTAATAATAATAATAACAACAATAATCATGACTTACAAGGCCATGCTACACATGTAAATATTTAAGTGTGGACATAAACATGTCAGTATGCACATAAATATTTAAGCATTTACAGCGACATATTACCAGCCACATAGAGCCCGCAGGTTGAACATAAAACAGGTTCTAAGGACTGTTATTGCCGGAGGTGGGCTGGAGAATTCGATCTCCACTCCGACGGCGTGCGTGTCAAATAGCCTCTGGCAGTCAAGTCCAGCTCATGGCCTTCTCGTGGCAGAACTGTTTAAACTGACAGGAGAAGGGGCGAAGGCGAATATCTGGCGCCTGAAAACCAGACACTTAGGGTAGATGAGAGGCACGTTTGGTAGCTCATCTACCGCTGCTGGCGAGATTCTTCAGCTGCCGTGCGTGGAGCGGTGCTCCTCCCGGCCAATGAAGAAAGGTGCAAATGGGGTTGCCGCGCTGCACCACTGCGGAAAAGGTGGTAGAAAGGATAAAGCGAAGCAAGCAGTCAAATCACGGCACCTCTGGTCTTGAGGTCGCCACGTCCTAAGTGCACTCATATATGATGAAATGCCTGAACTGGCTTAACACAGAGGTTAAGACACTGCTGACGAGACCTTTCGGATGCCGCACGTGTAGTGAAGCTCCTCCTGGTTAAGGAAGAAACTGCGAAAAGAAGTAAGAGTTGCTGTGCGGTGCCAATGTGAAAAAGTGAAGGAAATGATAAAGTGAAGTTTATTCGGTATGTCCGCTGCGAGAGCTACACATACCACGGCGCCTCTGCTCTAGAGGCCGGCCACGTCCGAAATAAACCTACACTGGTGAAATATGCCTACACCAGCATATACCAGGGGTGAAACTTGATGGCTAGGCATATCACGCCACCTCCGCTCTAGAAGTCGGTCACGCCCGATATACACCCATACTGGTGAATTAGCCTAAACCGGCTCACACCAGGGGTGAAACTTGAAGGCTACGCATGTCACAGTACCTCTGCTCTAAAGGTCAGTCACGTCCCAAACACGCCCATACTGGGATAATATGCCTAAACCGGCTCAACCTAAGGGTGGAAGTCACTCGTGGCGAGGATTCGTCCTCCTAGACAAAAGCTCCATCCTGGTCACAACTAGGAAGGGTAGCGATCACGACCACAAAATGCTGAAGTCGGAGACACTGGACCAGGGCAGTCTAGATAGGCAACCACCTCTCACCCGGAGGGGATGTATGCGTATCCTAATCACGCTGAGGTTTTCTGGTGAGAAAGTCCAACTTTGGTCTGGATGGGCTACCGCCTCTCACCCATCGGGTATATACTGATATCCAAAACACGTCGAGGTCTTTCGGTGAGAAAGTCCAACTCTAGACTAAACTGGTGCAACGAAAACCACGGTGTCACGCAATCCCGCTTCTGAGACCCACCAAGAATACAGGCTCAAGCCCTGCGATACTCTGAACCTCTTATGGTCCTCTCGTGGATCTCGTGTGATCCTTTAGGACCACACGGGGGACCACGGGACTTAACGAGGACCACAGGTGTAAATTCAGTAGGATCACAGGGCGGTCTTGGTGGTAGAAGCGAACGAAGAAGAAGAACATAAAACAGGGCCCCCGCCCCTTCTGACATAAAATTCATAAAACAAACTAGACTTGCATTATCTTAATATTGTGCCGGCCCCCTGGCCCTCCCCCAGGCCCTAGGCTTAATCGTGTTCAACTTAATGAATAAAACAGCCATTGAGGTATACATAGATATTTCTGTATACACATAGATATTTCTGTATACACATAGATATTTCTGTATACACGTAGATATTTCAACTTATACATAAATATTTCAGTTTACACATAAATATTTCAGTTTACACATAGATATTTAGAGCATACACATAGATATTTCTGTATACAGATAGATATTTAGAGCATACACATAGATATTTCTGTATACAGATAGATATTTAGAGCATACACATAGATATTTCTGTATACAGATAGATATTTCTGTATACACATAGATATTTCTGTATACACATAGATATTTAGAGCATACACATAGATATTTCTGTATACACATAGATATTTCTGTATACACATAGATATTTCTGTATACACATAGATATTTCTGTATACACGTAGATATTTCAACTTATACATAAATATTTCAGTTTACACATAAATATTTCAGTTTACACATAGATATTTCAGCATACACATAGATATTTAGAGCATACACATAGATATTTCTGTATACACATAGATATTTAGAGCATACACATAGATATTTCAGCATACACATAGATATTTAGAGCATACACATAGATATTTCTGTATACACATAGATATTTCTATATACGCATAGATATTTCAGCTTATACATAAATATTTCAGTTTACACATACATATTTCAGTTTACCCATAGATATTTCAGCATACACATAGATATCTCAGCTTTCACACACATATTTCAGCATATACATACCCACAGAGACTTACACATAGATATTTCAACATATAGATAGACATACTGATAGACAGACAGACAGACAGACGAACAGAGACAGACAGACAGACAGACAGACAGACAGACAGACAGACAGATAGATAGATAGATAGATAGATAGATAGATAGATAGATAGATAGATAGATAGATAGACAGACAGACAGACAGACAGACAGACAGATAGATAGATAGATAGATAGATAGATAGATAGATAGATAGATAGATAGATAGATAGATAGATAGATAGATAGATAGATAGATAGATAGATAGATAGATAGATGGTCTTGTCGCAAAAGTCGCCTAGTCAGATCTGGGTAATCTCCAAAAGACCACCTACACATGACCTGAGAATCTACGTACTGTTTCCTGGAAGATAAATCCTGCTGAAAGGAAGATGAGTTCATGAAGAGTCTAAAGTATAACAACAACAACAACACACTAGCCATTGCTATGTCCATAAAGATAAATTAAGCTCTTACTCCTGGCATGAGCTTCTTGGGGCCTCTGTCCATCTGTTTCCCTGCCGACTGGCATTTCCCCACAGTTCCCTGCTCCTAGCGCTGATTATAAGCTTTTGCTGCCGTTCTCTGTCTGTGCCATCTTGTTAGTCCGTCCTGCATTTTCCCCCTCTGTCTACCTCGATCCCTTTTGCCTTGTATCTTTTTCGTTGTCAGAATGTATTCTAGCGTGCCTGGTAGACGATATTCTAAGAATTTGGCTTGTTTTTTTTCTGTTTTTAAAAAAAATTTCTTTCTTCTTTAGCTTCTAGTATGTAAATGCGCTGGACTGAAAAAAAAAACAAATAGAAAAGCATGGGTATAATAAAACACATGGAAGTACATACATGAAAGACAAGCAGTCAAATTAGACATGAATGTAAAAACAGATCTTAGAAAAGATCTGGTGAAAGCAATATACAAAGAACTAGACAAGAAAGTAAAAAGTTCAGCTAGAAAAGCTAAAAGAGAATACATAGACAATATGGCGAAAGAGGCAGAGAAAGCAGCAAAAAAAGGAGACAGCAAAACTTTATATAACATACAAAAGAGGCTAGCAGGTACTATTACATCTAAAGAAAGACCAATCCTTAGCAAAACTGGAACCCTATTAACATCAAGTAAAGACTAAAAGCAAAAATGGGCTGAACACTTCCAAGAAATACTTAATCGAACACACCCAAAAGAATTGTTAAACATTGAAACCGACTTATCAGCCCCACAACTAAATGTCAACCTAGATGAAATTAAACTGCATGAAATTGAAACAGCAGTGAATTTAATGGCTAACAAAAAAGCTGCAAGTGAAGATGAAATAATACCCGAAATGCTAAAAGCTATCACTAGTGACAACATGAGACAACTACAGAGAACGTTTAACAAGATTTGGAAAGAAGAAAAGGTCCCTTCTAATTGGAAGAAAGGAATCATTGTTAAAATACAAAACAAAAAAAAAAGGCAACCTTAGTGACTGTAACAATTGGAGAGAAGTAACCTTAATATCAGTTGTGTCAAAAATATTTTGCAAGGTCACTTTGAATAGACTTAAAGATATAGTGGATACAGCAATGAGAGAAGAACAAGCAGGATTTTGAAAAGGGAGAAGCTGTCTCGACCAGATCTTTACTCTAAGAATAATACTTGAAGAACATATTGAAAAGCAGAAACCATTAATACTGAACTTCACAGACTTTAAAAAGGCATTTGATAGCATACACAGAGATTCATTATGGAGAATTTTAAGACTATATGGAATACCATTTAAAACTATCAACATCATTAAGGACTTCTACAATGGATATGTTTGTGCAGTCAAGACAGAAGAAGGGATGAGGGAATGGTTCCAGACTGAAACAGGTGTGAAACAAGGATGTATACTGTCTCCTTTACTTTTTGGAATTACAAGAGACTTCATAATGAAAAAATGCTGCACAGATAACACAGATATTGACGGGTATATGGGAAGCAACTAGAAAATCTTGATTTTGCAGATGACATAACTCTTATCAGTAACAATGTGAATTCAATCCGAGAAAAAACAGATAGCCTGTCTTCACTGGCTAGCAAAATAGGACTTGAAATTAACAAGGACAAAACAAAAATAATGAAAATTCCCCTTAATCAAAATGGAAATATACACGTAGAAGGGACAGATATTGAAGAAGTCAATCAATTTGCATACCTTGGCAGCTACATAGACCAGGATGGTGACACCAGAAAGGAAGTTAGAATCAGAATTGCAAAAGCAGCATCAATCTTCAAGAATCTTGAGAACATATGGAATTTAAAAGTTATAAGCACAAAAAACCAAGTTAAGACTATTCAATTCAAATGTAATATTCACCCTCATTTATGCATGCGAAAGCTGAAAAACAACTAAAGAAATAGACAATAAATTAGACTCTTTTAAAAACAAATGCTTAAGGAAAATACTCTGCATCAAGTGGAACGAATTTAATAACAATGCAGAGATAAGACAGATGACTGAACAACAACCAGTCTCATGGGTGATCAGGAAAAGGAGATGGACATATGTTGGTCACTTGATGAGAAGAAATGATCAGAGAATCCCAAAACAAACTATCAAGTGGTACACAACAGACCAAAGAAAAAGAGGCAGACCGCGTGAAACTCTGAAGAGGACATTGTTGAGAGAGGACAAATTAACAGGCATAAAATCCTTTGATGAGGTTGAAAGACTCGCTGAAGACAGGAAAAATTGGCGAACTACTTTGAGAGCCCTATGTGATGTTTATCGGCACGGGAAGGATATAAGATATACGATGCAAATAATAAGAACCCAAACAGTAACTTCAACACTGACATAACAATAAGGGGAAATGGAAAGAAAATCCTTTGTTGAAGAAACAGAAAGAATAAAGAATGCATAAAAAGCAAATGATGCTAATAAACATTGCCAAGAAAGACCAGTTACTCTAAAGACGATCAAATGAGCCAGAAATTGTTATTTAATTATTGTCTCCCCTCATTGCTCTCCCCGCCAGCTACATGCACGGCCAGGACTTCTCACAAACGGAAGCGGACAGCGTTCTGTGATTAGCAGAGCAGAGGCAGCCTTATGCCGGCCCCAAGAACTTCACTTCCCCCTGTCAGGGACAAGCCACAGATGACAGTGCCCAGAGGCCAACCTAATGACATCAGAACGACAGTTTCTCTTTGGCCAAGTTCAGAGAACAAACGTCTTAAGAAGCGAAGGCGTTGTCAAGATATTGGCTGTTGGCTGCAGGAGGAATCTCTCTGAGCAAACGTTCATGTGGTTTATCCGAGTCATGGGAATGTTTATGTGGTTTATCTGAGTCATGGGAATGTTTATGTGGTTTATCTGAGTCATGGGAATGTTTATGTGGTTTATCTGAGTCATGGGAATGTTTATGTGGTTTATCTGAGTCATGGGAATGTTTATGTGGTTTATCTGAGTCATGGGAATGTTTATGTGGTTTATCTGAATCATAGGAACGTTTATGTGGTTATCTGAGTCATAGGAATTTCGTTTATGCGGTTTATCTGACTCACAGGAACGTTTACGTGACTTATCTGAATCATATGAACGTTTATATGGTTTATCTGAGTCATATGAACGTTTATGTGGTTTATCTGAGACTTGGGAACGTTTATGTGGTTTATCTGAGACTTGGGAACGTTTATGTGGTTTATCTGAGACTTGGGAACGTTTATGTGGTTTATCTGAGACTTGGGAACGTTTATGTGGTTTATCTGAGACTTGGGAACGTTTATGTGGTTTATCTGAGACTTGGGAACGTTTATGTGGCTTATCTTTGTTATGGGAAAATTTATGTGGCTTATCTTTGTTATGGGAACTTTTATATGGCTTATCTTTCTTATGGGAACGGTTATGTGGCTTATCTTTGTTATAGGAACGTTTATGTGGTTTATCTGAGTCATGGGAACGTTTATGTGGTTTATCTGAGTCATGGGAACGTTTATGTGGCTTATCTGAGTCATGGGACGGCACGGATTATGAAACAAAACTTGACCACGCAGCCTTTTTTTGTACGAAGTTAACAGACACATAGTTTCCGTGTATATAAAACTAAATATATAAACAAACCCACTGAAGGAACTCTGTGATAAGAAAATGTTTTGAGTATTGAAAAAAGAAGTAGGAACAGCATACAAGGGGTAACGTTTCGGCTTATATCTTCTTCTTCTTCTTCTTCGTTCAGTTCGGATACTCCGCTTTCTATACAGAGACCTTGGTCTTCTTCGTGAATCCTGTTGTCAGCAGAAGGTCTTCGTAGGGACCCCAGAGTATCTCCTCCACGCTACTCTCTCTCTCAGGGCCATACTAGAGCTCTGAGGTCTCTGTATATGTCATCGTAATCATATAAAAGCATACGCTGTTGGCGAGATTTTTCACTTGCCGTGCGTGGAGCTGTGCTCTTCCCGGCCAATGAAGAAAGGTGCAAATGAGGTTGCCGCGCAGCATCACTGTGGAAAAGGTGGTAGAAAGGATAAAGCGAAGCAAACAGTCAAATCACGGCACCTCTGGTCTGGAGGTCGGCCACGTCCTGAGTGCAGTCATATCGGGTGAAATGCATGAACCGGCTTGTCCCAGAGGTTAAGACACTGCTGGCGAGACTCTTCAAATGCCGTGCGTGTAGTGAAGCTCCTCCCGGTCAAGGAAGAAATGAGGAAAAGAATAAAGGTTGCTGTGCGGTGCCGATGGGAAAGGTGGTGGAAAGGATAAAGTGAAGTTTAATCGGTATGTCCAGTAGTATCGCTACGATAGCTATACTTACCACGGCACCTCTGCTCTAGAGGCCGGCCACGTCCGAAATATACCTACACTGGTGAAATATGCCTAAACCGGCACACCAGGGGTGGAACTTGATGGCTAGACATGTCATGCCACCTCCGCTCTAGAGGTCGGTCACGCCCGATATACACCCATACTGGTGAATTTTGCCTAAACCGGCTCACACCAGGGGTGAATCTTGAAGGCTATGCATGTCACAGTACCTCTGCTCTAGAGGTCGGTCACGTCCCAAACACGCCCATCCTGGGATAATATGCCTAAACCGGCTCAACCCAGGGGTGGAAGTCACTAGTGGCGAGGATTCGTCCTCCTGGACAAAAGCTCCATCCTGGTCACAACTAGGAAGGGTAGCGGCCACAACCGCAAAATGCTGAAGTCGGAGACACTGGACCAGGGCAGTCTAGATAGGCAACCACCTCTCACCCGGCAGGGATGTTTGCGTATCCTAATCACGCTGAGGTTTTCCGGTGAGAAAGTCCAACTCTGGACTGGATGGGCAACCACCTCTCACCCGGCGGTGATGCACGGGTATCTCAAAACACGTCGAGGTTTTCCGGTGAGAAGGTCCAACTCTGGCCTGAGTGGGCTACCGCCTCTCACCCAGCGGGGATGCACTGATATCCTAAACACGTCGATGTCTTCCTGTGAGAAAGTCCAACCCTAGGCTAAAGCCCTGTGATACTCTGAACCCCTTGTGGTCCTCACGTGGATACCACATAGGAGACCACGGGACCCAAAGAGGACCACAGGCGTAAATTCAATAGGATCACAGTGCGGTTTTTGGAGGTAGAAGCGAACGAAGAAGAAGAAGAAGATATAAAAGCATACAAAACATATATAATGCAGAAATTCTCTCGGACGCAGCCTTTTTGCAAGTCACACCTCTGCTGCTTTTATTTCTGGGGATTTTCCCCTTAGTTTTTATTTGTTACATATCATTATCTTTATTTGTTACATATCATTATCTTTATTTGTTACATATCATTATCTTTATTTGTTACATATCATTATCTTTATTTGTTACATATCATTATCTTTATTTTTTACATATCATTATCTTTATTTGTTACATATCATTATTTTTATTTTTACACATCATTATTTTTATTTGTTACAATTTATTATGTTTATTTGTTATGTATCATTATTTTTATTTGTTACATTGTGGCATATCATTATTTTTATCATTCATGTGAATTTATGTTCTCTCTTCCTTTTTCTACTTTTTTGTCCAGTAATTATATATATATATATATAGTGCCAAAAATATGGGCACTAACACCATATCTCTATGTGCCTCTAAGGCATAACAGGGTTACCTTATGTGTTGTATGACACATTTGTTTTAATAATAAAAAGAGTTATGAACTTAACGGTTGCATCTCTGTGCTCATTAATTATTAAACCTGTTCCTACCTTGTTTCAATTGTCTACTTTTTTTTTCATGAAAGTACTTCTCATATTTGTACAGAATAACATGAATACCTAGTTCTGGAGTTTGCTTATGGGTTTCCGAGAGCCTGTGTATTATGGGAAGTACAGCTGATGACAAGTGCACAGACGAAATAAAATCAGGAATAGGCAAGGGAAAGGCAGCTTTTTACTGCCATGACTTTTTGACTTTGACTTTTCCTATCCTCGGGTTTATGAGTTTTCACTCTTTCCCTTGTGTCAGATAATAAAACATGTTCCACATCGGTGATTGAGGAGTTTGGTGGTATCAGGTTCTTCCGAAGATTCTTCAATGCACTGTAGTCCAGCAGGTGGTGCTTAACAGTTTCTTCTTCTTGTCTGTTGCAGTGCATGCAGTTTTGTGTGTGGTCAGCGGTCACTCTGTGTAAGTGCTTAATGAGGGTGGTGTGTTCTGTTCGCAACCTGAAAATTGTGCATTGGTCTCTATGACATACGTTGTTGATGTGGTCTCCGGGGTTAGGCTTTGGCAGGTGTGTATATAGGGATTTTCCAGTTGGATTACTGGCTCAGCTGTTCATCCACTGCTGCTTGCAGTTGTTGTGTATAATGTGTTTAGTTGTCCTCATGTTGCTGTGGATGTGGGGCTGCGACATGGTGGCTCCACTCTTTGCCAGTCTGTCAGCATGTTAATTTCCATTGATATCTATGTGTCCTGGTATCCACTGAAGGTGGTCTTGACGTCATAGGAAGCGAGATGGTTTACTACACTAAGTATGTCAGTTGTAATGTAGTCAGCTGTTGGTATCCAGTTTTCAAGGGTCTGTAGAGCAGACTGGGAGTCTGACAAAATAACAAGGTGTCTTGGGTGAGAGACACTGTTTTTGTATTTGGTGGTGGTGGTTGCCAGGGCTGCTAATATTGCCTGCATCTCTGCACCATAAATGGAGCAGCGAGATCCATAAGGAGCAGAAATGTGCCTTGTTGTCTTGTCTTGAACAATTATGAGTACCCCATATCCTGCATTGTCTGTTTCCTTGCATGCTGACCCATCAGTGTGTGTATGGATCCAGTCCTTGGGGTAGGATTCTATGGTGTCCAGTGTACACAGCTTTATGGTGTTGGGATCTGATGGTTTGTTCACTTGTAATGACGTGAAGAAGACACTAACAAATAAGATGTTTCTAAGAGTGAGGAAAAGGATGTTACATGCCATACAGAGCAGTGTTTGCCACGCGATTATGAAACTCCGACAGTTAGCAAAAAGAAGGCAAAGAATTTGGAATCTACAGAAACGTGGTTGTGGAGAGAGATGCAACAAATACCCTGGACAGTCAGTCAATCATTTGCATGTCCCTTGCGGAACTTTGCCTCCTTAACAGCTATCCTGTAGGTCTCTCGGTTGTAAGCAAGATGCCCGTCTGCCGATGCATCCATTTGCAGATTATCAACGGTGTCTTGCAGCCATCTTCGCCTTGGTCTTCCTCTCTTTCTTTTTCCCATTAAGTATCCTTCCAAGACGGTCTTCTCTAAATTCTCATGGCGTTTAATGCGTCCAAAATATTTAAGTTTTCTCTGTTTAATCCTCTTTCCTAGCCAGCCTTCTTCAATATTAAGTTCTTGTAGTATTGATATATTTGTTCATCAAATTTATTCTCCAAAAACCCTGGACAGACAACAACAACAACAAAAAATTAAACAAAGAGATCCAGGAAGTTTCAGAATAACGGAAGCCAGCTAAAATTCTTTTAAAAAAAATACAATCAAAATTTCTTGGACATGTCATGAGAAGACAGAAGCTGGAGAACCAAGTAATGACTGGAATATTCAACAGACAAAAGGAAGAGAGGACGACCAAGAGAAAAATATCCCAGTGGACGAGCCAAGTGGCATGAAAAAAAAAAGCTTCTGAACTAATCAGAAACATCAAAGACCTCACAAGATGAAAAAATATGATCGCCAACGCTATCCAGCACTGAACATAATAATAATGATAACTTAAAAGTACCGCGCCTTCATTAGATTCGACATCAATGTCGACATCAACTTTCCGGCATCAACCGAAAAGGACTTGTTTCCTCATTTCTATACAGATGCAATAATCCATTACCAATTTCAAGAAACAAACTTCTAAGAAAGGCAGATTCTCTACAGTTCCATGTGTATACGTTACTCGTATCTCGCTCGCTTGACTGCTTGACTGTGAAACCTTCTTTGAGTTTTGAATGCTTTGTATGGCGGGAAAACTCTTAGGCAAATAAACTGCAGCTAACAATAATAATGAATTGTTTCGTTTCTATCATCATCATCATTATCATCATCATCATCATCATTGCCTTTCACTCCCCACGGATAAAAGCTCTTCAGTCATCTCTGTTCTTGGAATTATTCTCTGCTTCCTTCCATGTGCATCCATTGTCTCTGAGCATTGTCATAATTTCTCTTCTCCAAGTAAGTCTAGGTTTTCCTCGTTTTTTATTTCCTTGAGGATTCCATGTCAGTGCCTGTCTTGCTATGTTGGTGTCGGGTTTGTTTCCTTTCTATGCAGCCAATTATTTTTTAATTGAGATTTACATGTAAGAAAATGTTTTCGAACTTTTAAAAATAGAACAATAGCGTAACAGGAGCTCTTCTTTTTTTTCTTCTTCTTCTTCTTCTTCCTCCTCCTATTCCTCCTTCTCTTCTTCTTCTTCTTCGGTCGTGGGCGGGTTATGGCGGCTATAGGTCCCTGGGTGCGGCTGAAAAGTAAAGGGGTACAATAGTTGGGGGGGGGGGGAGCTTTGGCGATCCCGGCCCCGTTAGTCAAAGTAGAATTGTTATTGAGTGGTGAAACAGGGGTCTTGGACAGCTAGGGATCACCAACTCTAACACTAGCATATCAGCTACGGGTCACCAACCCTGACGCTAGCATATCAGCTACGGGTCACCAACTCTAACACTAGCATATCAGCTATGGATAGCTGACTGGCCAAATTCTACAGCGTCTTTGCCCGCGCTTATATTGTTCTTGAGGTAATATCATTCAGGATGTCAGCCGCGCAGAGCTGCGCCGACCTGCACAGCGCGGGCGGTTGCTGTTGCGCGGGCCGACCGTTCTTTTGGCGAAAAAGCGCTCTCGAGTTCCGTGCGTGGGGAGACAGGCTTTCGCTCCCTTCCCGGACGGCGAGAGTTAAGGTGTTTCGATGCAGAAGCAAGTGGTTTGTCCGTCGAGCGAAGCATGTAAACGGCTAGCCAGCCAGGTTCGTGATAACGATGTAGTACGGTTTTGTCGACCGATGGTCTCGAAATTGGCCCATCTCTCGCAAAGAGTATCGGGTCTGCAGTATGTAACGTGTGTTGTTTGTGGGTGGCCAGGCTTTCTTTTCCGCTCGTTAGAGCAGAGAGAGCCGCCCCCGCCGGTTAAAGGAAATGAAACGCCGCCGGGGTCGAAAGGGATCCGCTCTGAGCAGAGCGCTGTCTCCCTTGCCCCGCGTCGGTCTGTCGGCAGATATCCGACAAAGGTTCGGTGAAGAAAGCTATCTGGTTGATCCTGCCAGTAGTCATATGCTTGTCTCGCTGTTGGCGAGATCTTCAGCTGCCGTGCGTGGAGCGGTGCTCTTCCCGGCCAATGAAGAAATCTGCAAATGAGGTTGCCGCGCAGCATCACTGCGGAAAAGGTGGTTGAAAGAATAAAGCGAAGCAAACAGTCAAATCACGGCACCTCTGGTCTGGAGGTCGGCCACGTCCTAAGTGCAGTCATATCGTGTGAAATGCATGAACCGGTTTGTCCCAGAGGTTAAGTCACTGCTGGCTTGACTTTTCAAATGCCGCGCGTGGAGTGAAGCTCCTCCTGGTTAAGGAAGTAAATGCGGAAATAAAGGTTGCTGTGCGGCGCCGATGGGAAAAGGTGGTGGAAAGTGAAGTTTAACCTGGTATGTCCAGTAGTATCGCTACGAGAGCTATACCACGGCACCTCTGCTCTAGAGGCCGCCTACGTCCGAAATACACCTACACTGGTGAAATATGCCTAAACCGGCACACACCAGGGGTGGAACTCGATGGCTAGACATGTCATGCCACCTCCGCTCTAGAGGTCGGTAACGCCTGATAAACACCCATACTGGTGAATTTTGCCTAAACCGGCTCATACCAGGGGTGAATCTTGAAGGCTATGAATGTCACAGTACCTCTGCCCTAGAGGTCGGTCCCGTCCCAAACATGCCCATACTGGGAAATGCCTAAACCGGCTCAACCCAGGGGTAGAAGTCACTAGTGGCGAGGATTCGTCCTCCTGGACAAAAGCTCCATCCTGGTCACAACTAGGAAGGGTAGCGGCCACGACCGCAAAATGCTGAAGTCGGAGACACTGGACCAGGGAAGTCTAGATAGGCAACCACCTCTCACCCGGCGGGGATGTCTGCGTATCCTAATCACACTGAGGTTTTCCGGTGAGAAAGTCCAACCCTGGACTGGATGGGCAACCACCTCTCACCCGGCGGTGATACACGGGTATCTCATAACACGTCGAGGTTTTCCGGTGAGAAAGTCCAACTCTGTCCTGGGTGGGCTAACGCCTCTCACCCAGCGGGGATGCACTGATATTCCAAACACGTCGAGGTCTTCCGGTGAGAAAGTCCAACCCTAGACCAAACTGGTGCAATGAAAACCACGGTGTCACGCAATCCCGCTTCCGAGACCCACCAAGAATACAGGCTAAAGCACTGTGATACTCTGAACCCCTTGTGGTCCTCTCGTGGAACTCATGTGGTCTATTTTGGACCACACAGGGGACCACCGGACCTAAAGAGGACCACATGTGTGAATTCAGTAGGTTCACAGTGCGGTTTTTGGTGGTAGAAGTGAACGAAGAAGAAGAAGAAGATCATTCAGGATATTAAAAGACAGCTTTAACTCTTTCACACCGGAATTAATTTTCATGTTCTATGTTAATGAGAAGATTTTGGTAGAGAGACATTGGAAGGAAGTTATTCGAGAATTTAAAATTAGTCGTATTAGAAACGTGCTAGTTTTCATTTTATTTAGACTGCCTAAATATTGCTTTGGGCATTGATTTTGATAGGTATGCAAGATCTACCGACCCTGTCGGTGCTGTCTTGGAGTGCAGGAGTTAAAGCAAGTATATTTTAGGCACGGAGTTTCCTCGATAATAGCCTTGGTGAACAACCTCTCATAGCCGGTTCTATCAAAGCTGGATAATACACATAGAGCCACAGTAGCAGCAAGACAGCTTTTGTGTCGCGAGGGCCCATCTCCTTGCGTTTATGCCTTTCGATGTCAAATTTGGCCCACGCTTCCTCCTCCTAAAATGCTGCTGTATTCTTACTCAGAGAATATGTACAGGGTGTTCCATAAATTGCTGTGCACTAACCCAGTATCGATTCTGATGTATCTAGCCACATCTACCTGCCGCAGTCATTAAGATATCACTACGATACAGGAATCGATACTGGGTTAGTGCACAGTTATTTTCGGAACACACTTTAGAACTATTTATATACACACACAGGATTTCTGCTGTGACACAGCTGACAATAAAATTATATTTACAGCCAAAAAAAGGGATAATTATCTGATGTTAAAAAAACACAGTGATGTAACATTTCGGCTCTGGCTTTCTTCATACAAATATAATCTAACAAAACCAAAGGGCAAAAATAATGGAGTCCCAACAAATCTGACTGGAAATTCCCAGTGTTAATCGGCCAACCAAATAGCTAACCAAACACCAAGCTATACGGCCAATGAACAATCAGTACAATAGTTAGGTGCACAGATATTCATACGCAAAATAGTCCTCAGTACAGTTTAGTTAATGTAACTACATTTTGTTGAGGTTTCCTGCTGCTAGGCCACAGTTAACCTTTCCATTTCTTTCTTCATTTCAAATTAATGTTGTCTGAAGAATGCATTAGCTGAAACTTTATGTGATTGAGTTTGATTTGAAACCAGTGACTCTGCTTTATTTTAAATAAAATGAAAGCTGCGTCTAATTTTTCTGGTCTCTGAATTTTAAACTCCCACATGTTTATGTTCAGAATTAACAAATAATCTCTTAATGTACTAATTTTGGGTAAATTATACAACTTTTAACATCTACCTGAGTGAAAATTTTACTTCCACAAAACGTTAACATTTATCTGATTGAAAGCCTAACTTCCACAAAATGTTAACATCTACCTGATTTAAAACCTAACTCCTACAAAGTATTAACATCTAACTGATTGACATCTTCCACAAACTGTTAAGCATGACTTCTACAAAGTATTAACACCCACCTGATTGAAAACTCAACTTCTACAAACTGTTAACATCCGCCTGGCTGAAAACATAACTTCTACAAAGTATTACCATCAAACAATTAACATCTGTCTGATTGAAAATTCTCTTCCGAGATTACATCAACTATCTTTCATAAAAGAGAGGAAAGAGTTCTAAAAAGAACAAAACACAAACAAAAAAACACAGAACGACGGAATAATACATTACATTACAAACCATCGGGGTTTTTTTCAGATTCAAGAAACAATATACACACAAAACATGGCCGCATATATCTCCTCCAAGAAATACATACTGGGAAAAGAGCATGCCAAGCTAAGATAAAACATTTTAGCATTTTTTTTATCCCGATCTTCTTAACACACGCCCACCGGAAAAGCAGCCATTTTCCAAGGGAGTGAACCCTTGCCAAAGTTGCCGTCAGCACTTCCTTCTTTGGAAATTACCCCTAATTTACAACGGATGGAAGTTCCGAAACAAATGGCACCTCAAATGCTTTTATCTCAGCAGAGATTCTCTGGGAATGTTTCTTTTCGTTCTCAAAGTAGATTCCATTTGTTCTGTGCTCAAAATCTCGGATGCCGAGTGTTCCTACTTTTTTTTTTTTTTTTGGAGCCAATTTGTTCTTGGAGGCGAGAGTTTTTCCTGGACTTTCTGTATTGGGGGTTTTTTTTTTTTCTTCCTTTTAGAGCCCTGATTTTCCCCAGTTTTGGCTTGCACCTGTTTTCAAACCCTCAGAACCTTTTAACGTTCACACCAAAACCGCCCAAGCTCTTAAAATCGCCTTATAAACCAGGTCTGTAATCAGTTTCTGTGTTTGTTGGCAATTTTTTTTTTGTCTCTAATTGTGTTTCCCTGTAATTTTGGCTTATATACAACAATTACGTCTCACCGACCCCAGCCAGGGTAAAAGAGAAGCTCCTTTGTATTTTTCCGTTCTGTAACTAAGGTCTGGGAGAGACCATACGGAAAACTGGACTTCCCCGTAAATTGCCGGGACGCGACACCCTCACTTCACTGTTTAGGTACCCATGGAACCGTAAAAAGCCTCTATTTCCTGTCTGTAACGGAAGTGCCTGAGGTAGCTGCGGTGAAGATCCGGTCTCCCTCTGATTGTAGAAGTGCACGAACAAGGACGCGGAGTACTGCTTTCAGAGAAATGGAAGGTTTATAGTGGGGACTATTTGGCGTATGAATATTTGTGCTTCTGACTTTTGTTTTGACTGTTGATTGGTTGTTGGTGGTTGGTTGGCTATTTGGTTGGCCGGTTAATTGACTGATTAGTTGCCTGATTGCAGGATTGGCCGGTTGGAATTTCGGTTGTTTTGGTGCCTGATTGTGCGAATTTTTTTTCCTCTATTATTTTTGGTGATGTAGTTTTTCAATCTGGTGTGCGATTGCTTGGTCGTTCTGTTCTGTGGTGGCCTCCTTGGATGATTGTCTGATTACATATATTTTTGGCGGACTATTTGTCCGCATTTGTTGTCAGTTGTTTAAGTGGTAAGTTGACCGTTTGATTGATTGCTTGTGTTATTGGTTGACCAAATGCCTGCTTGGAGGAGTGGTCGTGTGGCCGTTTGATTAGCTGTTTGCTTCTTCGTTTGTTTTGTACCGTTGGTATGTTGATTGTTTAGCTCATTGACTGCTTGCTTGTTAGGTGACAAAATAAAATGTAAGACACAGAAACATTTTGATAATTTTCTCTTGAAAACAAGCAACAATAGCATCCATTTTAAAATCAAAACGAAAGAAAAACGCCCAGAATAATTAGGTAGGAGTACTATCACTGTGCCATGGAGAAGGTCAATGATCGAGTCTCTTTCTCGCTATTTCTCTCAGTATCTAGTCTCTTTCTCGCTGTTTCTCTCAGTATCGAGTCTCTTTATCACTATTTCTCTCAGCATCAAGTCTCTTTGTAGTTATTTCTCCCAGTATCAAGTCTTTTTCTCGCTATCTTCTCTCATCCGTCGCGGTTGGTGACATCAGATCTGTGTTGAAGTACGATTTTTCTTCCAGACGTCCGGAGTTGTTACTTCCTTCTTGAGCACAGATGTTATATCCACGCGAATTGTGACATCTCCTGTGTTATGCGACTATGTGTGATGACATATCCTGTGTTATATGACTGTGTGTGCTGACATCTTCTGTATTATATGACCGTGTGTGGTAACATCTTCTGTGTTATGTGACTGTGTGTAATGACATCTCCTGTGTTATGTGACTGTGTGTAGTGACATCTCCTGTATTATGTGGCTGTGTGTGGTGACATCTCCTGTGTGATGTGACTGTGTGTGGTGACATCTTCTATATTACATGACTATGTGATTGCGTTAGGTGAAATCTCTATTTTATGTGGCTGTGTGCATTAGCATTTCTTGTGGTAAATGACTGTGTGCTGCCACTCGTATGTTATGCGACTGTGTGATAACACCTTCTGTGTTATGTGACTGTCTCTGGTGACACCTTATATGTTATGTGCCTGTTTGTGTTGACATCTTCTATGTTATGTGACTGTGTGTAGTAACATTTCCTGTGTTATATGACTGTGGGTGAGAACACTTGCATGTTATGTGACTGTGATGTGGCGCTTTCTATGTTATGTAACTGTTTGTGGTGACACCTTCTATGTGATGTGACGGTGTGTGGTGATATTTTCTGTCTTATCAAACTCATTGAACTGACTTCTGAAGATGTAGCTTTATGTCAACATCCTGAGGTAGTGTAACAACCTAAAACAATATGTTTTATGTTATATTATTATGATTATACATACCTAGCAATGCCTGTGGCATTTGCATGCCGTGGAAGTGTGAAGTGGTTGTGCCCTCACATTTCTGGGCAACTACAGCATTTGAGGTAGGGGATGCTAGTACCTGTCCTTGATGCCTTTGTTTTGGTAGGGAGACCCCAGGTGCCAATTATTTGGAGGCTGGGTTGACCTCTGTGCAGATCAGCCCGAAGACTCCACCGAGTGCGGGATCGAACGAAAGCCCTTCTGATCGGCATGCAAGTGCAATAACCACTACACCACCCGTGGCACGTTACTATCACTTATTATATACCTTACTGTTATATCCACCTTAGATAGTGACCCAACACTTTCTGTCCTCCAAGACAGTCACTGGGAAAAGTCAACAATGTGACTCCAGCTGAAAAGAAGATTTAACCAGCAGGCACCGTGATTAGTCACCACCTCCTTTTGCTAGGCGAGGAATGTTGCTGTTATGTCTGCCATCAGATCATCCAGGTAGTCGCCTCTTCGCGTAGACTATGGAGAAGACTTTTGAGAGTTTACAGTTATATATATATATATATATATATATATATATATATATATTAATTAGCCTAGTAAAGTAGCATAGCTCTAGCCTAGCCTACCTTGATATGTTCTGTACTGAATAAGATTTCTCTCATCTAGAATTCTTTGGTGTTCTTTCATCCACACATCATGGACTCCCTTCCTTCCTTCCTTCCTTCTTTCTTTCCTTCCTTCCTTTACTCATGCCTGCGGTAAAGGCCATCAACAAGGACTCTTCACTTTTTTTCTGTTCTCGACTGTTTCTTCTATCCGTCTCCAGTTGCAGTTGATCTTTTTTAAATCTCTGCTTAAGGACTCATTCACCAGGTGTCTCTAGGACTTCCTTGTTTCCTTTTTCCCTGGGTATTCCAGGTGAAAGCCTATCTGGTTATGTTTGTGGCAGGCTTTCGAAGTACATATCCTTATACATCTCCAACGTCTTTTCATTATCATTTCTTTTCACTGTTGTTTGGTTCGTTTTCTGCCATAGCTCTTCATTGCTGATGGTGTCTGGCCAACTAGTCTGAAGGGTCTTCCTTAGAAAGGCTAAGAAAGGTCTGCAGTCTCTTGGTACTTTTGGCTAATGCTGTCCATGCTTCTAATCCATACAAGTATACTCAGTCATTTGCATGTCCCTTAGGGAACTTTGCCTCCCTAACAGCTCTTCTGTAGTCCTTTTGTTTGTAAGCAAGTTGTCCTGCTCATGATGCATCCGTTCGCAGATCGTCAACGATGTCTTGCAGCCATATTCATCCACACAACAGGACCAATTTGACGTTTGCGTTAAACAGTCTAAGTTTTGTTGTATGGGATATTCCCTTGGCCTCAGAGATGTTTCTCAGCTGCAGAAATGCTACTATAGCCTTCCCAGTTCTTTCTGTAATACCTGCTTCTGTGTCCGCAACCAGTACAGATCCGAATGGACGCAACAACTGAAATCCAATTACGAACCAGATCCAATACACCAGCTACAAAGACTTAAGCAAACCATCCTCTATCGCCTAACGCCAGGCTACTGCAGACTAATTAGCCACCTACATCGGCTCAAAATGTCTCACACAGACTAGTGTCCATACGCCAGTGGAGTCCAGATTCCGGAACATATCCTTCAAGAGTGACCAAACCATGCAGACCCAAGGCATGAGGACACAAGTTTGGGGCAAAAGCTTTGGGGCTCCTAGCAGGATCTGGAGAAGACTGCGGGCTTTGCCCTGTCGAAGTGGATCAGGGTCTGACGTGACCAACAACCTCAAACTCAGAGAAGAAGGGATATGCTTCTGCATCACCATCTCTATCTAGAATGCTGCAATTTCCCTAAACCACTGGCATATATTTTACGTGAAATTACATTTTCCCTTCATTCAGTGACAGACGTTTGTGTGTGTGGTTCCAGTCATGTCTTCGAAGGCTCCAGACATCTTCCTCATGACATAAGCTGCCAATAATTCTGGATAATCTAAAAAAAGCCAAAGGCTCAGAAAAGGCATCGCGTGCAGGAGATAGTGACTAACTCCGTTAGGGGAGGTAACCGTTGGAGATCCAGACATACGCCCCCTATACAAACATTAGCATTCATGGGGCCAGGTCTATCAGACTAGACTCACAACAAGGTCTCGTGACCATCATTATAGTCATGGCGGCCACAGACATCAGACTCGTGAGTACTCCTCTCTCCTGTTTTCGCCTTTCATCACTTTGAGCTCGTGTTATTTTCGGTCAAAATAGAACCTCCTCTCCCCCCTACCGCCCCCCCCCCCCCCCACGGTCAATCCTTCCAGTGGAAGTAACGAGCAAATGACGTCAACTTTAAACGAGAAAACTCCGGCAACTGCCTTGCTCCCTCCTTCCTTCTGACCCAACAACCCCCTCCCCCCTCTCTCCCCCTCCCATTTGTTTCCGCTTCGCTGCCGGGCTGGACCTCCACGGCGCCTCAATATGGCGTGTGAATTGGTAGTGTGAGAGGAAGGTCCCTTCATGCTTTACCTCTCACTGAGTGCCCGGACACTCAATTAGCTTCAATCGATGTTCAGACAGGCATTCAGGCGTGACCCCTTTTTAGCATCGCTGTCACGGAGCGTGAAATTGGCGTAATTCATGTGGCCCCGAGTAGAGACGTGAGGCGGGATATAACATTTGGAAAGTAAGGGAGGGGGGTGGGGGGAGTCACTAGGACACAAATGATCCTAAGGATCTAGGGGTATCACTGACGTTTGATATGGTCGTCACTTTCAAGAATGCGGAATATTAGAAACATTCGGGAAGATATTGGTACTTTTCAGACACGGAACAAGACCTTTATGATTTTTTTTAAATTGAGTCTTTTAATATCATTAGAACTTAATATTAAAGATGGTTGGCTAGTAAAGAAGATTAAATAGAGAAGACTTAAATAGTTTAGACATAATAACGTCGTGAGAATTTAGAGAAGACCGTTTTTGAAGGGTACATAATGGGAAAAAGAAACAGAGGAAGACCAAGGCGAAGATGGCAGCAAGGCACCGTTGATAATCTGTAAATGGACGCGTCAGGAACAGGCCATCTTGCTTACAACTGCGAGGCCTACAGGAGAGCTGTTAGGGAGGCAAAGTTCCAGATCACAAAGTTCCAAATCACAAAGGCTAAAAGAACAAGTTTTAAGTAATTATGGCACAAAAAGACAAAGAAATGAAGGAATCATGTAGTCAAGATAAACGTCAATACTATGACAAATTAGTAGAAGCAACAGAGAAAGCAGCATATGCAAATGACATGAAAATCATGTACACAAAGCAGATGACAGGTAATTTCAAAGCAGATGACAGGTAATTTCAGCACAAGATGTGAGAGTGCAATAACGACACATAATGGACAACTGGTCAGTGGAGAAAGAGAGCAAACTGAAAGACGGATGTAACACTTTAACACCCTACTAAACAGAACATAAGCAGAACAAACAATAGACACACCTGAAGCAAAAACGGAACTAAACATCAATACAGGACCAATATCAATAAGTGAAGTAAAGGAGGCGATAAAGAAGCTAAAATTAGACAGGGCACCAGGTGAAGATGAAGTGACTGCTGAGATGTTGAAAGCAGAAGAAACAGAAACACCAAAACAACTTTGCTGGATACTACAACAAATTTGGGATCTAGTATTAGCTCCAGAGGAGTGGAAAACTGGCCTTATAGTAAAACTAAATAAAGTAGATAGAGGTGTATGGTGCCGTTTTACAAAGTGAGGGAGGGAGTGAGTAAGGTGAAAAAAAAAAACGAATAGAAACTATGAGAATGTATAAATGAAAAGCATACAACATCCGATATTTCGGCGTGAATAAGAAAAATATTTTGGTCAAACACCATAAGAAATAACATCTTGTTGGCAGAAATGCAGATGAAGCCACTGACAGCAATTACTGAGGAAAGACGCTGGCGATGGTTGTGACATGTGCTCCGAATGACTGACAATTCATTACCAAAAATAGCACTAAGATGGACACCACAGGGGAACAGAAGTAAGGGTAGACCAAAAGAGACACGGAGAAGAACAACAGAAAGGATGTTGAGCAATAGAGCTGGGCAAGTGCAGAAAAAAAGGCAAAGGACAGGCATTTGTGGAAAACCCTTGTGGAAGCCCCATGTACCCTGGCACTTAAGGTTCAGAGAGAGAGAGACAGAGAGAGAGAGAGAGAGATTCAACAGCTGGTAACATCATTTGTGCTAAGATGTAATATGACATAATTTCTTTAGTTTCGTCGTTGAACCACATAATCATTTGTTCACAATATCAAACTCTATCATATTCTACATACAGCATTTCGTCAATGTTATCAACTTCAAGATATTCTACACGTGATACTAGGACGATTCCTAACTCAGTATTATATCAGATCTGAAACACGTGGTCAACTAGTTTCTCGTCTAAAATCACTTTACTCGAAGTTCCAAAAGTATCAAATCTTCTTAATCACTTGAGCCACTTGAAACACGTCTTCAGTCTAATACTACTTCTGATTCTATAACGTCTCGTTCTCTTTCTTGTTCTTCTGTTCTTCTCCGATCGTTCTCTTGTCTGTTTGATTTTCTCTGACAGTCTTCCTCTGCCGTCTGAATCGGCCTTCGCTTACTGATCGTCTTTTGTCGGACTCGATCGTCCCTCTCTGCCTGCTCTTCTTCTCTGACCGTCTGATTGTCCCTGATTCTTCCTCTGCTGTTCTTCTCTTTTCTGTCTACTTCTGACGATAGCCCTCACTTGTCCGCTACCCTGGACTTCCTTTTCTGGGGGGGGGGGGGAGGGGGCTCCTTCCTTCTCGTTCTCCTTACTTTGACGTCTGGATCAGTCTCTATTCACTGACCGTCTTTATTCCTCCGTCTTCCGGTTCCGTCCTCTCCAACTGCCCCGTGACTTATATATCGTAAGTCCATTGTGCAGTAGGCCACTCTGGCCGAGTCGTCTACATCTTTATTTAAAAACCGTGTGCAATAGCGTACTAAGATTAGCAAGCTAATACCTGTCAGTCTGTGTCAACTCCGTCTATACAGTTGTTATTTGCCTAAGTCATTATCTTGCTCTTTCATTTCGCTGGTTTTATTGTGCCCTCGCTTTTAATTATGTCTGCCTTTTCTATTCGATTTTTAAAATTCTGTTTACTTGTGTCAGCGTCCAGTCATACTAGTGACTTGGAAGTTTGTTTTTCTATCTTGCTCTAATTTTCCTATTTACTTTATATGTTGCTATTAGATGTTATTATTATGCCTACAATATATTCATAATCATATTAATTAATAATAATAATAATAATAACTATAATCATTGCTTACAAGGCAATGCTACAATACATCATTATATTGTGAGTCTTAATACGCCATTATTTTGTGAGTTTTGATACATGATTGTTCTGTGAATTATTAATACGCGATTATTTTGTGAATTTTAATACGTTATTATTTTGTGAAATTTAATGCATCATTATTTTTGTGAGTCTTAATGCAGTGCAAGACTTTTACGTCGTATTCAGATTGATCTACTATTTTTGCTGGATATTATATGGGAAAATGGACATGTAAAAAAAACAGTGCCATATAAAAGATATGGTGTTGAACACAAGTGAACTGTATCAGTAAACATTATGTCAATGATTTTTCCACCTGTCCTTTTCCCGCGCAGTTTCAGTAAAAGATCACCTTTATCATCGAATGTCTTGCCTGTGGATATTTCTAAATCTTTCATGATTCTCCGAGACCACATCAGGTGACTTTGATTATGATATGACCTTGAAGAAATCAGGATATTTAAGAGTAATGTTCTAAGTGTACTACTCTATGGAAGTGAATGCTGGAAAATCACCAAAACCATAGAAAACAAGTTGAATTCTTTCCAGACTAAATGTTTACGAAGAATTAGACAAATATTTTGGCCAAACACCATAAGAAATAACATCTTATTGGCAGAAATGCAGATGAAGCCACTGACAACAATTATTGAGGAAAGACGCTGGCGATGGTTGGGACATGTGCTCCGAATGACTGACAACTCACTACCAAAAATAGCACTAAGATGGACACCACAGGGGAACAGAAGTAAGGGTAGACCAAAAGAGACATGGACAAGAACAACAGAAAGGATGTTGAGCAATAGAGGGCTCACCTGGGCAAGAGCAGAAAAAAAGGCGAAGGACAGGCATTTGTGGAAAACCCTTGCGGAAGCCCCATGTGCCCTGGGGACTTAAGGTTCAGAGAGATGACCTTGAAGCCAGGGGCATGACTGTGAAAACTGAAGTGTGAATTGCTAAGACTGAAGCTGGACTTTCAAGACAAAGGTAAGACCGTTAAGACAAAGGTGGGATTTCTAAAGCAAGACATGATAGCTAAGACAGAGGTATAACTTTGAAGACAGAGGTGGGACTTTGAAGATAAAGGTATAGACAGATAAGACAGAGATATGACTGCTGAGACAGAGGTATGACTACTAAGACAGAGGTATGACTGCTGAGACAGAGGTATGACTGCTAAGACAGAGGTATGACTACTAAGACAGAGGTATAACTTTGAAGAAAGAGGTGGGACTTTGAAGATAAAGGTATAGACAGATAAGACAGAGGTATGACTGCTGAGACAGAGGTATGACTGCTAAGACAGAGATATGACTACTAAGACAGAGGTATGACTGCTGAGACAGAGGTATGACTACTAAGACAGAGGTATGACTGCTGAGACAGAGATATGACTGCTGACACAGAGGTATGACTGCTAAAACAGAGGTAAGACTGCTGAGACAGAGGTATGACTGCTAAGACAGAGATATGACTGCTGACACAGAGGTATGACTGCTAAGACAGAGGTAAGACTGCTGACACAGAGGTATAACTACTATGCAGAGGTATGACTGCTGAGACAGAAGTATGTCTGCTGACAGAAGTACGACTGAAAACAGAGATATGATTTTGAAGACAGAAGTAAGACTTCTAAGACAGAGGTATGACTGCTGAGTCAGTGGTATAACTATTAAGACAGAGGTATGACTGCTGAGATAGAGATATAACTTCTAAGACAGAGGTATGATTGCTGAGACGTATGTCTACTAAGACAGGTATGACTGCTGAGATAGAGGTGTAACTACTACAAAGGTATGACTGCTGAGACAGAGGTATGACTACTAAGACAGAGGAATGACTGCTAAGACACAAGTATAACTACTAAGACCTAGGTATGACTGCCAAGATACAGGCATGACTGCTAAGATACAGATATGACTGCTAAGACAGAGGTATGTCTGCTGACAGAAGGAAGAATGAAAACAGGGGTATGACTGATAAGACAAAGTTACGACTTTTAAGACAGATGTATGACTGCTAAGATAGACATATGACCTTGAAGAAAGAGGTGTAACTGCTATGACCCAGGTATAGCTTCCAAGACGTTGAAAACAACGCTGTGGCTGTCACACAAGAGCTATGAATGTCACAACAGAGCTATCACTGTCACAACAGAGCTATGACTGTCACAACAGAGACAAGACAGTAAAAACAGAGGTGGGGTTGTTATACAGAGAAAGTACTCCATGGCAAGACTTATGACTGTCTCGACAGAGATATCACTGTCACAGTGGAGACAGAGCTGTCAACACACACTTTTTTCAAACGAGAAACAGACAAGTTTTCACACAGCAAAGCAAGCTAGCACAGTATGTTAGCATTCCAGAAACAAAAGACAAAGCACTTTAGATATGACGGAAAGAAAAATGACAAAAGAATTACCTAGGGCTCAAACCACGGACTCCGATAAGGCGAGCAACAGCCTTACCAGGAAAGAAATCCAGTCACACGAGTAAGAAACTCTTGGAGCGCAAAGCCCATGAAAATAACCGTCTCCGCATCTCTAAGTGTAGGTGTGGAAGAAATTGAGGTCCCAGGGGATACCTACGCAGTTCAGACAAAATACACTTTGCATCAGGGTAAAAATGGGAGAGCTAAATATACATAATTAGCCTTGAAAGAAATTTTTACAAAGCGTTTTCGGCGTGTAAAGTGCTGTATTTAAAGGCGTGTAAATACTTAAATATTTTGGACACATTAAACGTCATGAGAATTTAGAGAAGACCGTCTTGGAGGGGTACATAATAGGGAAAAAGAAAGAGAGAAAGACCAAGGCGAAGATGGCGGCAAGACATTGTTGATAATCTGCAAATGGATGCATCAGCAGCAGGGCATCTTGCTTACAACCGAGAGGCCTATAGGAGAGCTGTTAGTGAGGCAGAAGTTCAGCAAGGGACATGCAAATGACTGAAAGTGGTGTCTGTATAATTTATATAGGCCAGTTCTAGCTACTTTATTCTCACTCTCTGCTGTGCCAAACCTTGTCATTTTTTCCGTCTGGGCGATAATGTTCGCTAAAAGGATGCAAACTTCACGAGGATAAGAAAAGTGTTAATTGAAACTGCTACTTCATTACGGTGGAAAGCAGACACGGCAGTGAAAAATAATATATAGTAGCCTGTTGGCTATGGTACTCCTTCTCAAACAACAACAACAACACGCGTTCTTTGTCCCCATAGCTTCTGTCTTAATTAACTCTCAGACTACTATAAGTTGTTACCTTTTTATTTTTTTTAAGTTAATGAGAAGAACAGTTATAGTGCCAGCATTTTGTCCCACAGCTAGAAGTTCATGACAAGCACAAAAAATTAAGAACCGCTTAATTTCTCAATAAAATATGGCCACCGCGGTTCATGGGATAAAAAAATGATTGTGTGCCTGGGTGATATTTGAGAGTGAAAGAGTTAAACTGCTGTTTTCTACATTTCCTTTTTTTCCAATTATTTGGTACAGTTTTGTGTTTTTCTCCAAAAATAATATCTGTTTCTCTGTTTTTCTCAACAAGTCTTCCTCAATTGACAAATGTGCACTTGGGCATACACACACTCACTCACTCACTCACTCACTCACTCACTCACTCACTCACTCACTCACTCACTCACTCACTCAATCACTCAATCACTCACTCACTCACTCACTCACTCACTTGAGTCCTAACATCACCTCTAGCCGAAGTAAGATGTGCTGGACTGTGTAATCTTCACAGCGGCAGCACAGCGAAATAAACGGCCTTTTGGGAGCAAAGGCTGAAGAAGAAGAAGAAGAAGAAAAAGAAGAAGAAGAAGAAGAAGAAGAAATATCTTACTCGCTGACTCATTCACCAATTCACCTACTTCATTCATTCACTCCATCAGCCTCACTATCCTGTCACTCATTCACCCATACCTTCCCGCTCTCGCTCTCTCTCTCTCTCCCTCTCTCTCTCCCTCTCCCTCTCTCTCTCTCTTCATAAATATCAAAGTGAACGAGTAAAACAAGCCAGTGAGTAAAAGCTATGAGGAAAAATAGAATCAACATTCAGTGAACATACAGTGAGTAACATCACACACACACACAAAACTATAAATATAATTAGAAGTAATAAGTAGAGGACGGCCGTGAGATAAGCTCACGAAAGAACTAACGTAATCCATCCTTTATCCATGTTCTTGGTGGGTGACCTGCTAAACAATCACTGCCCAATACGCCCTGTTTACGTCTTGCAGTGCAGCAACAAATTCTCTCCACTTCTCATGGTCCGTAACACGCCTTGGAATTGTGGCGCGAGGTACGCTGCATGCCACTCATTTCTGCTTCTTGAATTCTCCACCACTGGACCTTGATCGGCCTGTCTTTCCTTTTCCCACCGGGCGTCCATCGCATGGCTTTTTTTTTGTTTTAACAATGTTGCTGGGGCACTTTCGGAGCATATGACCAATCCGTTTTCCAGCATCCTTTCACTCTATTGTTTAACGGAACCACATGACTGAAATGTCAGAAACTTAACTGATGGAAAAGAGCAAGGATTGAGTTTTATGGCGAAGGATGGCAGATCATGATCGAGGTCTCCGTGGAAATTCCTTACGGTGCTCTCTTCCCCTTCTACATAAAAGTCTTTAGGGCGCATTCGTTATATTCTGTGCTAGGAGGGATGCCACAAAGCTAAGTTTTTCATTTTTCTTCTTTTTATTTATGTCTTGTTTTGTTCGTGTATGTAATCCTTGAAAAACGCTCACGCTGAAATATTGGATGTTGTATGTTTTTCATATATACATTCTCATCTTACTTTTAATACTTTCTACCATTTGTATGTGTGTTTTTTTTCTCATTTTGCTCATCCCCTCTTCCGCTTCATAAAACTGAACCATACACCTCTGTCTACCTTCTACATACAGGGCAGAATGCCAGGGCAGATCTGCGTGCCCAATTCTTCACCTTTCGCAAAGAAAGTTTAGTCTGGCTATCATTCCCCTGGCACTATCCAAACCTCTTACCCTCCATACTGATATACCATTCTGTTTTCATCCACAGACGACACTTCTTGAATTCTGCTGGTCACGGCAACAAAACATACGGTGAACCACTGTTCCTTCTAAGTTAAAAATATCAAACCGCGCACCAAATTTTTGGAGCCGTGTAAAAAAAAAACTGCTACTTTTACTTTCAAGTTCCCAGATGTTATTCCGTGCTATAAATTCGATCTTAGGAAAATACAATGATGCTACCTCGTACATGTTTTTTTCCTGTACTGTTTCTTTCTTGTTGAGATATGACTTTCGGATCGGATGTTTCAATTCGTCTGTAATCGCGTAGTTTCTGTAGTACTGTAGCAGAATCGTGAAGAGGCAAGTGGACACACAGAGAATAAACGGATAGATGAATGTCCACTGCTGAAAAGTACAGCAGGTCTATCCTGTTATTAAATGTACAGGCCTTTACAATGTGTATGTGTGTCTATAATATATAATTGCTATGCACATTTGCACACACAGTATTTTTTGCACTTGAGCTGAACATTTTGCACACAGATCGCAAACCCTTAGAGGGAACATTGCTGGGAACACTATGGCGTCACATCTTGCCCACCCAACCTTCTCCTTTCTCGCTTACTAGACGATGTGGACTTGGCTGGTGATACTGTTCTAGTGGTTTCTTTCGTTATTTATGTATTTTTTTAACTCACAACATTCTTGGAGATGACGCACACCTCTCACGGCTCACTCGTCCTGGCTAAGTACCGAATCTACATTTATTGTACTCTTTTGCTGATCCATTTAACTATTAGACTCTCGAGAACTTGAACTGAACGGCTGCACTTATCATCTCTATCTTCTTCTGAGACTCAATGTAATATTAGTCTTAAGTCAGAGGCCCATAAAAATCTAGTTGTCTCCCTTCCCTTTTTTTTTTAGGAGACTGTTTCAGTCTCCACCTATATCAATAATTCTATTAGGGATTCGTCTTTCGGTCAAGACCACTTGTTCCTGTGACGAAGTCCTTCCGAACATGTAATAACTCTTTCTGGTTCGGGATTTTGCTAGTTTATCACAAGAGGTCTTTCCTCATAACGGAAGAAGTTCCTCAGGACCTACAGGACTGCATCTACTCAGACCCGTTAACTGTCAGAAAGAAGACGTGAATGAGACAAACACAAGACATGAATGACAGAGAGAAGGCATGAATGAGACAAACACAAGACATGAATGACAGAGAGAAAGCATGAATGAGACAAACACAAGACATGAATGACAGAGAGAAGGCATGAATGAGACAAACACAAGACATGAATGACAGAGAGAAAGCATGAATGAGACAAAGACAAGTCATGAATGACAGAGAGAAAGCATGAATGAGACAAACACAAGACATGAATGACAGAGAGAAAGCATGAATGAGGCAGACACAAGACATGAATGACAGAGAGAAGGCATGAATGAGACAAACACAAGACATGAACGACAGAGAAAAGCCATGAACGAGACAAACACAAGACAGGAACGACAAAGGTAAGCCATGAACGAGACAAACACAAGACATGAACGACAAAGGTAAGCCATGAACGAGACAAACACAGGACATGAACGACAAAGGTAAGCCATGAACGAGACAAACACAAGACATGAACGACAGAGGTAAGCCATGAACGAGACAAACACAAGACATGAACGACATAGGTAAGCCATGAACGAGACAAACACAAGACATGAACGACAAAGGTAAGCCATGAACGAGACAAACACAAGACATGAAGGACAGAGAAAAGCCATGAACGAGACAAACACAAGACATGAACGACAAAGGTAAGCCATGAACGAGACAAACACAAGACATGAACGACAAAGCAGAAGACAAGCACGAAACAAACAGAAGACACTATCGGGAGTCGTAACGATTGTTATAATGCTTCGTCCTGCACTAACCGTCAGATGTAACACTGGAGTTGTCTCCCTTCGATCAATAAAAACATCACGGAGGCTCACACCATCTGTGCCCAGTCGCAGAGTCTGCTGGAATCGAACCAGCGTCATCAGGAAGGGGAGGGAAGTCTGGCTTTGTTTGATGAAAGAATTGCTGTGTGTGTTTGTGCTTCTGCCGTTATTGTTTCATCGGCCGTGAAGAAGCGGGAGAAGAAATTACGGCCCCTTGGATTCTACCGCCATCTTTCAGATACTTGGTGCCGGGGACATAATCGTTAGTTTTTAATTCTTGTTACTTCCCTTTGTTGTGCTTGTCTTTCCTTGATCTGGACCAGATGCTCGCTCCTTACGAACACTCCTCCTTCAAGCAACCAGATCACATGATGCCTCCACGTCTCTTTCAGAACACGGAAGAGCACTCATGATGATTGACAGATGCGATGAAAGCTCTGTGGAATTTACGAAACGTTGGTCGACATTAAGTGTGAAGATCTCTTTAGACCTTTAGAAATCTTTCCGTCTGTTCATAGATAAGTTCATTATTTCTGTTCATATAGCAGCCACATGCTCCTAGCTACCTATAGCTGACATGCTAGCGTTATGGCTGACGAACCATAGCCGATAAAGACTCTCTTCCACCTCTCGGTTGTTAACCCTCAGTAGCAAGCCTAGCCTGGCTAACGGGGCAGGGATCGCCAATATTCCCCATGGTGGTGGAGTCTGCTAAAGAAGCATTGCACACCCCCTTGCTTTTTAGTTGTACTCCGGGACTGAAAAAGTAGCCACCATAACCCGCTCCCAAGCCGATATGACGCTGTGCTTCAACATATCTACAGCATCGGCTGCAAAGAACAACAGCTCGCAGTTACAGGGAGTTTGTACAAGTACAAGTTCCAATGCTACAGAAGAAGAAGCAGAAAGAGAAGAAAAAAATGTTCTTTTTCTACCTTTCATTGCGTAGAGGGAACATGTGATATCTTGCTTCTATTTTTTTTTTTTATTAACTACTCAGAATTGTAATCCTTTCTACTACAAATAGTAAGTAATACTTTTCCTTCTCCTTTCACAAGCATATAAGTCTCTCCTACCTTCCTGGACAGGCAGCTCCCGTCTTCAGACATAGGAATGTTATCACAAGCGACAACATGTCTTAATACACCTGAGCTCTCTTATGATTTCCCATTTCACGCCCCGCCCCACTGAGACCGTAGTTCCTGGAGGCGCTGTAATCTAATCTCCGGGTAACACAAAATTAATTATCTTAGTTTGGAATAAATTTGCATATTTTATCTATCCAGGAACGCTAGCTTCTGTGACAGCAGTATCGGGCAGTCGTTGTGAATCGCCTAAATATCGCCTGCCCTAATTATAATAAATTAACCGATGCTTCCAATAATTGAAATTCATTACAGAATCGAGTTCGCCCGGTGCTATCGCTTTGAACTTCTAGCTAAAATCTGCAAAACTATTATTGTATGCTGGGACTGTCCTGTTTTCCGCCATGAGATTGGCTACCTGCACTCTGAGACCGACTGCTTACACGATGCGAATATTCTGCCCTCAGGGATACCCTGAAAAGTTCGCGATGTTACAACAAAGATCATCAACGGGATTTCAGAAAAATCATCTTCCACTGCTAGCCCTTTCTTACAACTGATTTCCTTTTTTTTTTTTTTCAAGTATTTTACCTTCATTCATCCACTTGGGCAGTCAACAAAACAGATGACAAAGAGAGCGGAAGCAGCGGAGATGTGGTTTTGGGCGAAAGATGCAACAAATATTCTGGACTGACAAAAAAAAAAAAAACGAAGATGTCCTCAAAGAAGTTTCACAACAACCGAAATTAGTTAAAATGGTAACGAAAAAGACAGTCAAAATTTCTAGGACATGTCATGAGAAGACAGAAGCTGGAGAACGTAGCAGCGATTGGAAAAATTCAAGGGAAGAAAGGAAGAGAGGAAGGCCAATATAAAAATATTTATATAGAGAGTGAAGTGACCGTGTTGCATAGAAAAAGAAAAGCATCTGAGTTAATCTGAAACACCAAGGACAGGACAGGGTGGACAAGCATGATTGCTAACGCTATCAGGCACGGCACCAAATAATAATCCATGTCCTTTAACGGTGGTGGTGGTGGTGGTGGTGCTGCTGCTGCTGCTGTTGCTGTTGCTGCTGCTGCTGCTGCTGCTGGTGGTGCTGGTGGATCTTTCTGTTGCTTCGAGCTAGAAGCTCCTACCAGCGGATGCCAAAGTGAACTTCGCTGTCCTTTGTAGTTTGTTCAGCCTTGGAATATAGACAGTTCTGAACTGTTGGGTGTCTTGGAAGCAGTTTTAATTGCAGTTCTTCTAGTTTGGCCCATATATGTAGGAAATATTCATCTGTGTCCTCCTGGGTACAACAGTGTCTGGAGTTTGGGCTGCGGTTTTTCTTGATTTCGTTTCGGTGTTTGTTTAGAGTGATATGGTTTGCTCGCAGTCTGAAAACAATACTTCGTTTCGAAATGTCCTTAATCATGCATTCATCTTCACCTTGGGACGTTTGAGTTCTGCCAGTCGTCAAGATTGGTTAAGTGAATGGGCAGATGTTAGAAAATCCAAAAAAAAATTAAAAAAGGCGGGTGGTCGGGGGGGGGGGGGATTAAAAGGATGCCATCTATCGCTCTTCAAAAACTAAAACAAATAAAGAATCTGTGGAGAGAAACAGACAGAACTACAAAAATAAGATTTTTAAGGGCATGCATCTTTCCCATCGCAACATATGCCTGTGAGACCTGGACACTTAACAAACAGCTGAGAAACACATAAATGCCTTTGAAGCTAGTAAAGAGGATTAAACAGAGAAAACCTAAATATGTTGGACGTATTAAACGTCATGAGAATTTAGAGAAGACCGTCTTGGAAGGGTACAAAATGGGGAAAAAGAAAGAGAGGAAGACCAATGCGAAGATGGCTGCAAGACATCGTTGATAATCTGCAAATGAATGCGTCAGCAGCAGGCCATCTTGCTCACAACCGAGAGGCCTACAGGATAGCTGTTAGGGAGGCAAAGTTCCGCAAGGGACATGCAAATGACTGACTGACAGACTGACTGACCTGCATTCATCGTGTTGGTGTCTTACTTGGTAGCATCATATCCTTTCCATTTCTTATGGCCTACAGTTAACTTTGTATTGTGTGTTAGACATACTATCAACGATCCATAGCTAATACGCTTACGTCACGGGTGGCGAACCATAGCCGATCAAGACCCTGTCACAGCTCTCTGTTGGTACCCTCAGCGACAGGTTCAGACTTAATAACGGGAAAGGGATCATTACAAATTCTCGTGGTGGAGTGGTCTGTAAAAGAAGCATTGCATCTTTTCCTGCTTTCTTAGCTCCATTCAGGGCTGTTAAAAAACAGCTGTTTTTATTATTATATATTTTATTATTTTATTAGAACATTATTACTGTTGTTGCTGCTGCTGTTGTTACTGTTGCTGTTGTTTCTGCTGCTGTTGTTCTTTTTGTTGTTGCTGCTGCTGTGTTGTTGCTGTTGTTGTTGTTGCTGATGTTGTTGTTCTTGTCGTTGTTGTTCTTATTGTTCTTGTTGCTGTTGTTCTTGCTGCTGCTGTTGTTGTTGTTGTTCGTGTTGTTTTTGCTACTGTTGTTGTTCTTCTTGTTGCTGCTGTTGTTGTTCTTGTTATTGTTGATGCTGCTGTCTTCTTGTTGCCGTTATTGACTCCTCCCTTCTCCTATAGGTATTATAAATGAAGCTCTTCTCCGTTCCTGTATGTATTATATAAGACTCCTCTCTTCTTCTATCCTCAACATAACCTCACAAACACACTCACTTACCCCTCGAAATTGCTTCAACCAAACATGTTTAATTGCATAGTTTCTTTCAGACAGACAACAGGTAGTATTCTTCAACAATTCTCTATCAAATTCTGCTACAGTTGACACTAGTGTTTCGCAAGGTTCTATTCTAGGCCCGTTGCTCTTTGCTATCTATATCAACGATCTTCCACTTCATCTTAAACACTCTTTTTGTGACCTTTTTGCCGATGATTGCACAGTCTACACCAGTGACTACGATTGTGTTAATCTAGAATCAACTCTTCAGGTCGAGTTATACAATTTAATTAGATGGAGCAAAAATCTCTCTTCTTCTATACGTATTATATCAGACTCCTCTCTTCTCCTATATGTATTATATAATATTCCTCTCTTCTTCTATAGGTATTATATAAGACTCCTCTCTTTTTCTATACGTGTTATATCAGACTCCTCTCTTCTCCTATATGTATTATATAAGATTCCTCTCTTCTTCTATATGTATTATATAAGACTCCTCTTTTCTGAAACGAAAGAGTTCATCACTTTATGCTAAGATTATGAAAGAGATCATCATTTTATTCTAAATCTATGAAAGAGCCTATCGTATATGCACTGATTCAATTGCACACACACTCACTCACTCACTCGCTCACTCACTCACTCACTCACTCACTCACTCACTCACTCACTCACTCACTCACTCACTCACTCACTCACTCACTCACTCACTCACTCATTCACCCACTCACTCATTCACCCACTCATCCACTCACTCACTCACTCGCTCACTCATTCACTCACTCACTTGAGTCCTAACATCACCTCTAGCCGAAGTAAGATGTGCTGGACTGTGTAATCTTCACAGCGGCAGAACAGCGAAATAAACGGCCTTTTGGGGGCAAAGGCTGAAGAAGAAGAAGAATCTCACTCGCTGACTCATTCACCAATTCACCAACTTCATTCATTCACTCCATCAGCCTCACTATCCTGTCACTCATTCACCCATACCTTCCCGCTCTTCTTCTTCTTCTTTTTTTTTAACTCACTCTCTGACCTCCAAACTCCATCATTCCAGGAATGATGAATGACGCCTGCCAATAAGCTCGTGTTCTGCTTTCTCTGGCCCTGATTTACTTCATCGTTCTCTCTTGGGTGCTCAGCCCTGGACGCGTGTCATGTGACCATAAACACGCGCAGGGTTTCAAACATGCGGGTCAGACGGGTTTAACAACGGACAGGGAGGCGGAGTGGAGCACTACGTCAAAAGCCATAGCAGAATGTTACAAGAGAACAGAGTATGTACCCTAGTTGCAGAAAACAACAACAAAGTAAAACGAAATGTTGTAGTTCTGTCGTGTAAGGATAGATCCGTCTAGATGATGATAGATGACGACATTTTGTAATGCTATCCTTTAATTCCTTAGAATACCTAACAGCACCCATGACACATGGATGTTTTTTGTTATCATTTATCATGACCGCCATGTTTCACCGGGAAATGATACGAAATTTTTATTTTTAGCGCCTACAGTAGTTTAAAATTACAATCACCCTCACCTGCGGGACAGAACTTGATAACTGAAATTAATTATTCATTTCTTGGGAGTTAGGGGGGGGGAAATAGACAGGGGGGGGGGTGTGAAGACGCTATCCGATTAGACAGTCAGCGACCCATAGCTGATATGCCAGCGTCAGGGTTAGCGAACCATAGCTCACCAAGACCCTGTCCCACCTTTCCGTTGGTACCCCCAGGTAACAAACCTCGCCTGGCTAACGGGGGCAGGGATCGCCGTAGTCCCCATGGTGGTGGAGTCTGATTAAAGAAGTATTGCGTACCCCCTGCTTTTTAGCTGTACTCCGGGACTGAAAAGGTAGCCGCCATACCCCACTCCCACGCCGGTAGGATGCTGTTCCTCAACGCCTTCACAGCATCGGCTGCAAAGAACACCAGCTCACGGTTACAGGGAGATGGCACAAGTTACGTGCCTGTACACGAGAAGATCAGCTCAGAGTTGTGGGTTTTCTGTGTAGCAAAGTTCAGAGCACAGAGGAAATACATAAAATAAACGCTTTAAAGTGTACGGGGGAAAAGTGCACGTTAAGGAAAACCCGTTTATAACTGGATCAGAAATCAAATAATGGACGAATCACGTGGGCGGTCGCCTTTACCGAGATGACGAAGATTTTGCCAAGAAGGTAAAAGCAGCCAGAAACCTTCTCGGATCCTGGCTTTCAAGGACGACTTGTATCATATATTTTGACAAGAGCGGGTTTTGGTGGGAGTCCATGAGTGGAACTAAAAAAGCATTTCTTTTTTAGCAGACTCCACCATCATGGGACTGTTGTCATCCCAAGCCCGTTAGCCAGGCTAGGCCTGTTATTGCAGGGAACCAACGATGACGTGGAACAGGGTCTTGGTCAGCCATGATCCGCCAACCCTGACGCTAGCATTGCCAACAATGGGTCGCCACTGACTTCTGAATCGAACAGCCTCTTCACCGCTGCTCATAACGACTTTACTGAAGACTCTAAAATAATCTCTTACTGTTCGCCATTTTCAAGACACAGTATGTTCATAAAACCTCCCTAAACAGAAGTATTAGCCAAAGGCAGAAAGAAAATAATTCCAGGCAATCTTTGTTTTAAATGTCAGTCGCTTGTCTCCCTCCTCTAAACGTAGGCGGGTGCCCCTGTTTGGAAACTAAAAGTGTTTCAGTAATTTTCACGAAACCAAGCGTTCAAATATCTTATCTCACATCCTTCCCGTCCCGTTAAACGCCACATAGGGCTCGGATGGTAGTTCGACAAGCTTTCCTGTTTTCTGCGAATTTTTCATCCTCATCAAGGGATTTTATGCCAACTACTTTTTCCTTTCTTAACAATGTCCTCTTTAGAGTTTCACATCGCCCACCTCTTTCTCTTCGGTCTGTTGTGTTCCACCTGATAGCTTGTTTAGGGATTCTCTGACTGTTTCTTCTCATCAAGTGACCGACATATGTCCATTTCCTTCTTCTCATCACCCATGAGACTGGTTGTTGTTCGCTCATCTGCCTTATCTCTGCATTGTTCTTGAATTCGTTCCACTTTATGCCGAGTATTTTCCTTACGCATTTGTTTTCAAAAGCGTCTAATTTGTTATCTATTTTTTTTAGTTATTTACAAGCTTTCACATGCGTAAATGAGGGTGGATATTAGATTTGAATTGAATAATTTTAACTTGGCTTTTGTGCTTATAACTTTTTAGTGCCAAAAGTTCAGACATACCTCAAATCTGGCGTATTCGAAATATCAAACGTGTTTCTTTGTGTGGACAGAGCGCAAGAGTGTGTAAGAGGGGGAGGGGAGAGGGGGTAAGGAGCTGGACATACTGTCCCATTTGGCAGTCGCCATGACACGCTAGTGCCAGGCTTGGCGAACCATAGCTTACCAAGACCCTGTCCCGCCTCTCCGTTGATACCATCTATAACAAACCTAGTTACTAACGGGACTAACGGGACAGAGATCGTCACAGCCTTCATAGTGGTGGAGTCTGATAAAGAAGCATTGGCAACCCCCCACCCCCTCCCTGCTTTTTAGCTCTGCACTGGGACTGAAAAAAAAATGGCCGTCGTAACCCGCTTCCAGTCCGACACAATGCTGTGAATCAACACTTTCACGTCATGGGCTCAAGAAGAAGAAGAAGAAGAAGAAGAAAGGTGTGTGTGTGTGTGAGTGAGGAGGTGAGAGCAGAGAAAAGTGCGCCAATAAACTATAACTGGTCAAGACCTTGTGCCAATTCTCCAGTTGTTCTCTCAGGGAAGATTCAGCAAGGCTAAGCCAAAACAGGAAAAAGAGGGGGGAGCACTACTGTACCAATGGCGGGTGGCGGACGCTTCCGAGAAGAATTGCACCTTATACCTGTTTTGTTAGCTTTATTTCGGGTTTTCAAGCAAGGCCTTGCAAACCTATTCCCCCATCCAACACATAGCTCGCTCTCTAACACTTTCACCACGTCGCCAGTAAAGGACACCCTGGGACTGGTCTATGGAGACATATATAATGTCCATATCGATGGCCCCTTCAACAAACAAACACAAACGCTGGCAACAGAGCGTCTTATCTCGCCTCCTCTCGAAAGTGAACCTACAAACAGTAAAGCGCGCACCTTTCAGGCATTCTCCACAGGCAGTCGCGTGGCATGCGTACGGCGCATGCGCCGTAGAATCGTCACTTCCGTTATGGCTTCCTTTTCCCCCCACAACGTCCGTAATGCAGCGGAAGTAGCGACACAGAGAGATCTAGGAAACAAAATCCAGAAATGTGGCCGTTGATATCACCTGGGACTGCCCGCGCATTTCTCCTTTCTATCAAAAACAAATTCACGGCAACTGCAGCCGCATCAGAAACTAAGTCACCCCGGGGGGTTGCCGATGCCATGAAAACGTGGCCGAGGTGGGTGGGGGGTGGGGTGGAAATGGGCGAATCGAAGCGCCCCTTTTCATGAAGATCGGTAGATCATATCATTGATTGTTTTAATGTGACGCAGATATCCGCTGTCAGTGATCGTATCTCAGCCATGACGGTATGAATATGTACAAGGGTGACTGCACCGTGGAGCCAGTCTGTGCTGTGCTGTCAGCCACCGCTGGTTTTTGTCACATACTGTTTGATCTATAAATATGGAGGTTCCGAAAGCATTTTTTTTTTTTTGGCTGCTGTTGTTGTGGCGGTGGCTCCTACGGAGTTTGAAAATAAAAGGCCAAGTGACGCAGCGTGGAATATATAAATATTAGTCATAAACATGAAGGTTTAACCAATTGGGTCATGTTGTACTTTTTGTTAACTCTTTCACTCCGGAATGGAGGAAAGCTACTCTATAATTTTAAAAAATATATGATGAGTTTAAAAATATGCTGTGTTTTAATCCCTCCCCGCCCTCTCTCTCTCTCTCTCTCTCTCTCTCTCTCTCTCTCTCTCTCTCTCTCTCCTTTGGACTTTTAGGTGCCCAAGGTACACGGGGCTTTCACAAGAGTTTTCCATAAACGCCTGTCTGTGGCCATTTTTTTTTTTTTTTTTGCCCTTCTCTTGCCCAGGTGAGCCCTCTATTACTCAACATCCTCTCTCTGTTGTTTTTCTCCATGTCTCCTTTGATTTGGTCTTACTCCTGTTTCCTTGTGGTGTTCATTTCAGCGCATAAACTACTCCTAAATATTTCTCTGAGCGCTGAGAGATGTGCAGGATCTACGAAGAGCTGCCAGCGTGTGCTTTGTAGTGAAAGAGTTAACGGGCTACTTCTGTGCGTACATGCAGATCAATGATTAGAGGCAAAAAGCTGCGCTGATGATGTCAGAAGCTTTGCAGAATTTGAAACCTTATGTTGGCAGCAGAAGTAAGTGCTGACAACTGAGAAAAAGAGAGAGAAGAGAGAGAGAGAGAGGAAGGAGAGAGAAAGAGAGAGAGCACATCTGTCACTGACATTATGTCCAAGATAGAACAACAGACATTACTATGTGTTTACGTACAGATACAGTCATAGTTTTATGTCTAGGCACAGAAAGACCCAGATGTTCCTCCATGTCTCTACAGAGATAAGATATTACTCTCTGTCTAGATTCAGACACATACATTATTATATTTTTAGATCCAGATAGACATTATTCTATTTTAGAAGCAGGCACAGACTTTACATCAAGCATAGGAAGAGATATAGACATTATATCATGCATAGAAAGAGATATAGATATTACACCATGCATAGAAAGAGATACAGATATTACACCATGCATAGAAAGAGATACAGATATTACACCATACATAGAAAGAGATACAGATATTACACCATGCATAGAAAGAGATATAGACATTATATCATGCATAGAAAGAGATACAGATTATTACATCATGCATAGAAAGAGATACAGATATTACACCATGCATAGAAAGAGATACAGATATTACACCATGCATAGAAAGAGATACAGACATTATATCATGCATAGAAAGAGATACAGATATTACACCATGCATAGAAAGAGATACAGATTATTACATCATGCATAGAAAGAGATACAGACATTATATCATGCATAGAAAGAGATACAGATATTACACCATGCATAGAAAGAGATACAGATATTACACCATGCATAGAAAGAGATACAGACATTATATCATGCATAAGAAGAGACACAGACATTAATCTATGTCTGTACATAAACACAGACATCAGTCTATGTCTAGGTACTAGCGGAGTCAGAAATTGCTGTATGTCTGCATAGAAATACAGACTTTATTCTGTGTCTAGTTAATAGAAAGATACACGAACCGCTATAAGTCACTTGGCTCGGAGAAGTACTAAATGGTCAGTTCTAGAGTTTGTGTTATCAACGGACGGTCAGTACTTTCAACTCAGTTTATTTTGTTTGAAGTAATTGGGTCCTAGTTTCTCTTCCTCCAATCAATAGGTGCTTATGGCAATGATGATGATGATGATGATGATGATGATGGTCGGGGTGGTGGTGGTATACCAACCAGACATTCACATGCAGACAATTAAAAAAAAACAGACAAATGCAGGCCAGTCTCTACTCTTACAATCCAGGGGTAGAAGTCACTAGTGGCGAGGATTCGTCCTCCTGGACAAAAGCTCCATCCTGGTCACAACTAGGAAGGGTAGCGGCCACGACCGCAAAATGCTGAAGTCGGAGACACTGGACCAGGGAAGTCTAGATAGGCAACCACCTCTCACCCGGCGGGGATGTCTGCGTATCCTAATCACGCTGAGGTTTTCCGGTGAGAAAGTCCAACCCTGGACTGGATGGGCAACCACCTCTCACCCGGCGGTGATACGCGGGTATCTCAAAACACGTCGAAGTTTTCCGGTGAGAAAGTCCAACTCTGGCCTGGGTGGGCTAATGCCTCTCACCCAGCGGGGATGCACTGATATTCCAAACACGTCGAGGTCTTCCGGTGAGAAAGTCCAACCCTAGACCAAACTGGTGCAATGAAAACCACGGTGTCACGCAATCCCGCTTCCGAGACCCACCAAGAATACAGGCTAAAGCACTGTGATACTCTGAACCCCTTGTGGTCCTTTCGTGGAACTCGTGTGGTCTATTTTGGACCACACAGGGGACCACGGGACCTAACGAGGACCACATGCGTGAATTCAGTAGGTTCACAGTGCGGTTTTTGGTGGTAGAAGTGAACGAAGAAGAAGAAGAAGAAGAGTACTCTTACAATCTTAACTCTGACCCATCGAAAGTAATATAAAACAACGTGGACCAGGAAAGTAGCTGTCCAGAAGTAACAAAAGATTCACATCCAAGCTATGCCATTTATTGTAAGTAACAAAAGATTCACATCCAAGTTGTGTCATTTATTGTAAGTAACAAAATATTCACATCCAAGTTATGCCATTTGTTGTAAGTAACAAAAGATTCACATCCAAGTTATGTCATTTATTGTAAGTAACAAAACACTCACATACAAGTATGTCATGTGTTGTAAGTAACAAAACATTCACATCTAAGTTATGTTATTTCTTATAAGTAACAAAACATTCACAACCAAGTTATTTTAGTTGTTTTAAGTAATAAAATATTCACATTTAAGTTATACTATGTGTTGCAAGTAACAAAACATTCACATTCAAGTTATCTGTTTTGTTTTTTTTTCAACAATAAGACAAACAAGCGTGTAGAATTCAAAGTAAGAAAGGAAAAAAAAGATAGACAGACAGACAGATAGATAGATAGATAGATAGATAGATAGATAGATAGATAGATAGATAGATAGATAGATAGATAGATAGTCACGTGACGATCTACTCGGACAGCAGGCAGGATAATCGTGACCGCAGGTCATCCTTGCTGTGAGCACGTGGCCGGAAGTTTTCTTGACATTCAGTACCGTCTGTCCTGGTTTGACATCTCGTGACGGAACCCAGGCCCCCAGCCGGTACCCCTAGCAGAGCTGGAAACGGCTCGAAGCTATCGTGGGACTTTGACCTCTGCACCATGTGCCTGAGTGTGTTTACGCTTGTTTGTGTGTGCACGCACGTTGGTGTCATTGCTACAATAGTAATCAATCTACTACTCAAGAACTGCTACTAATCTCAAGATCAAGAATTGCTTAAGGCAGTATCTGACACTGAAAGAAAATAATGGCAATAATAAAAGATGGAGACGGCCCATTTCGGAGGGAAAAAAAAACCCAAACAAAGCAGACTAAAAGCAAGAGACAAAAAATGGCAATAGAGCAGTGCGAGTTTGAGGATTGCGGAAGAAGCAGTCTTATATTGTCCATCCGCCTTCCTCGTGTACCTTTCAATGCAGAGGGGACAAAGATGTGTCTTGGTAAGATTCGTCTCGGTTTCCTTGGCCGTAAGTCCATAGTTAGGGCTTCTTTTACTTCCTACCCCACCCCACCCCACCCCCCCAATCCAGATCCCAGGAAACCCTCCCCCCAACCCCACCGACATCCAAACCCCCTTCTCCCACCTTCTTACCTACCGCGTGGAGGATGTCATCTTCTGTGGTCCACCACTTTAGCAGAAGGAGCAGTCAGAAGGTATACAACTAGAGTGTGAGAGAATATATGTATTAACCAAAGATGAAGAATAGGAGGAGGAGAGGACAGGAGGAGTAGAGAGGAGAGGAGCGGTCGAAGAAAGAAAAATGTTGAGAAGAGTACAAAAAAAAAAAAAGAAAGAAAGATTGGTACAAGGCGAGCTGAACCATGAATAAAATGATACATGGCTGATTCTCATCTTTCATGAAACGGATGATTACAAAATCATTTTTGGTCTCGTTTTGTGACTTTACATCTGAAACAGACGTCCGTCCTGAGGTCATTATGACAACCTGGACAAAACTGTGGACTTCATCATGGCGGCCAGCATCTGAATTTAGATACAGATCTGGCGCTGTTAATGGTGGCTGCTGCTAGTGGTGGATGCTGTTATTGATGGCTGCTGCTAGTGGTGACTGCTGTTAGTGGTGACTGCTGCTAGTGATGGCTGCTGTTAGTGATGGCTGTTGTTAGTGGTGACTGCTGTTAGTGGTGACTGCTGTTAGTGATGGCTGCTGTTAGTGATGGCTGCTGCTAATGATGGCTGCTGTTAGTGGTGACTGCTGTTAGTGGTGGCTACTGTTAGTAATGGCAGCTGTTAGTGGTGGCTGCTGTTAGTGATGGCTACTGTTAGTAATGGCAGCTGTTAGTGGTGGCTGCTGTTAGTGATGGCTGCTGTTGATGGTGATTGGTGTGGATGGTGACTGTTGTTGATGGCGATTTCTGTTAGCGGTGACTGCTGTTTGTGTGAATATTATTGGTGGTGACTGCTGTTTGTGTGAATGTTATTGGTGGTGACTGTTGTTTGTGTGAATGTTATTGGTGATGATTGCTGTTTGTGTGACAGCTATTGGTGGTAACTGCTGTTTGTGTGACTGCTATTGGTGGTGACTGCTGTCTGTGTGAATGCTATTTGTGATGGCTGCTTTTGTGTGACTGCTATTGGTGGTGACTGCTGTCTGTGTGAATGTTATTGGTGATTATTGCTGTTTGTGTGACAGCTATTGGTGGTAACTGCTGTTTGTGTGACTGCTATTGGTGGTGACTGCTGTCTGTGTGAATGCTATTGGTGGTGACTGTTGTTTGTGTGAATGTTATTGGTGGTGACTGCTGTTTGTGTGAATGTTATTGATGGTGACTGTTGCTTGTGTGAATATTATTGGTGGTGACTGTTATTTGTGTGAATGTTATTGGTGGTGACTGATGTTTGTCTGAATGCTATTGGTGGTGACTGTTGTTTGTTTGAATGCTTTTGGTGATGACTGCTGTTTGTGTGACAGTTATTGGTGTGACTGTTGCTTACGTGAATGCTACTGGTGATGACTGCTGTTTGTGTGACTGCTATTGCTGGTGTCTGCTATTGGTGATGAGTGCTATTGGTGATGACTGCTATTTGTGTGACAACTATTGGTAATGACTGCTATTTGTGTGACAACTATTGGTGATGACTGCTGTCTGTGTGACTGCTATTGGTGGTGACTGCTGTCTGTGTGAATGCTATTGATGATGATTGCTGTTTGTGTGACAGCTATTGGTGGTAACTGCTGTTTGTGTGACTGCTATTGGTGGTGACTGCTCTCTGTGTGAATGCTATTTGTGATGATTGCTGTTTGTGTGACAGCTATTGCTGGTGACTGCTGTTGGTGGTGACTGCTATTGGTGGTGACTGCTATTTGTGATGAGTGCTATTTATGTGACTGCTATTTGTGATGACTGCTGTTTGTGTGACTGCTGTTTGGTGGTGACTACTGTTTGTTGTGACTGCTGTTGATGCAAACTGTTGTTCGAGATGCTTTGTTCTTGCAGATGATTTGAATGTTGTTTGTACAGTTATTATGAATAATGTTATTCCGAGTACTGTTGTTTTCCTATTGCTGTTATTCCAAATACAGTGGACCTGATTTCCCTCCTTTTCTAGAGTGCCGCAAATAATGACTTAACTAGAATAATAGGGCCCATGAGAAGAAACTATTTAGGACTTTATCATTGATGATCTGAGACTTCTGCCAGACAATGTGTTGGTGCTCACAGGGCAGAAAAACAGTGCTCATCTCTCAGTATTGTCCACCACGATGAGTAATTGGTCTTAGCGTCTTCAGTTTCTGAAATAATGCTGCTTATTTTCTATGAAAATGCGTTATGTCTTCCTCTTTAGGTCTTCTCCCAGACGTATATGTCTTCTATTTAGCATCTATGTTTTCCATTTAACAGCTGTGTCTTCAATTAACATATATGTCTTCCATTTAACATCTGTGTCTTCCATTTGACATATATGTCTTCCATTTAACATGTATGTCTTCCGTTTAACATTTATGTCTTCAATTTAACATCTATGACTTTCATTTAACATGTATATTTTCCAATTAACATGTATGTCTTTTATTTAACATGTGTGTCTTTCATTTAAAATATATATCTTCCAGTTAACATCTGTGTCTTCATTTTAATGCCTTTGTCTTCCATTTAACTTCTATGTCTTCTATTTAACATATGTGATTTAAAAATAACAAGTACTTATTCAATCTACCGTCTATGTCCTCTGATTAACATATGCCTCTTTATGACCTTCTGGTTGTTTGTCACTTTCTGAGTTTGTGTCTCTTTATAACCTTTCAAACGTTTGTCATTTTCTGAGTATGAGCCTCTTTATAACCTTCTAAACGTTTGTCATTTTCTGAGTATGAGCCTCTTTATAACCTTCTAAACGTTTGTCATTTTCTGAATTTGTATCTCTTAATAACCATCTAAACGTGTGTCATTTTCTGAGTTTGTCACTTCTCTTGCTGTTTCAACGTATTTCTGTCGTGGTAGTTTTTGACGATGAGATGTGATGAGAAGAAACAATCAGAGAATCCCCAAACAAGCTATCAAATGGAACACAACAGGCCGAAGAAAAAGAGGTCGACCATGTGACACTCTAAAGAGAACACTGTTATCATTATCATCATCATCATCATCATTAGATGCCGTGCCCACTGGCTTTGGCCATTATGCTTCTCCAGAGTACACGATCCTTCATGTAGACCATCAGCTCAGTTGATGATCTCCTCTCACACATTCCCGTCAGACTGTCCAGTATCATTTCTCTTGGTCTTCCTCTTGATTTTCTTCCTTCTATTTTTCCTTTAAAATTTTAAAATTTTGTTGTTATTATTAAGAGAAGCCAACTCAGCTGGCATAACATCCCTTGATGAGATTGAAAAACTCGCCGAAGACAGGACATCTTGGCGAACTACTACTTGGGCCCTACGTGACGTTTAACGGCACGGGAAGGATGTAAGATGTAAGTTTTTGACGGAACGAGAGAACTGAGCGACAGTTAGCTGCCAGACTTCATCCTGGCGAAGGAAGGTGGTTGTAACCTATATCAGACACTATACAGGCTGTCTATAACGACCAACTACATCAAATTCTATTAAGTAGTTGTCTTTCTATCGATATTTGTAACACGAAGACTTACGTGGACATTTCTAAACTACAAATCTATCTATATAAACTGAATCAACCACAAACTCCACTCTGCAAGTGGCAGAATACTCTCCAAATTCAAGAACTCATTCTCCGAAACTTATACTCCATGCAGAGACTTAAGAAACCAAATCTAGTCTCTGAAAAAAAAATACCGTGGATTGGATTGAAAATTGAGAAACATATAGCGTTCCTGACCATTAAGATTTGTACATTTGGCTGGTTTCTTTGTCTAGATCAGTGACTCCCAAAGTTGAGGCAAGTGGCCCACATGAGGTTAAGTTTCAGGTGTAATAGAAGTAGTTATTCATTCATTCATTCCTTTGCATGTCCCTTGAGGAACTTTGCCTCCCTAACAGGGCTCCAGTAAGCCTCTCGGTTGTGAGCAAGATGCCACTGATGCTGATGCATCCATTTGAAGATCATCAGCGATGTCATGCAGCCATCTTTGCCTTGGTCTTCCTCTCTTTCTTTTTCCCACTATGTCTTCTTCTTCTTCTTCTTCTTCTTCTTCTTCAGCAGCTAAGCTATTCTATCAGCGTCTTTCATCCCGGACACATCCGTCTTCGGCATCATTATCATCAACATCAGAAGCCGTACCCATTTCTAGAGCTGGGTGACTGAAGTGCCTCCTGCCGGATTCGAACCCCCAACCTTTGCCATGAGAGACCAGTGCGCTAACCACTTCGCCACTCAGACACCCTGCTTTAGAATAGTTCCATTTAATTTTATACTGCATTTTGGTGGATTCTGTTTCTTAGATATAACCACGGTCTCTGTTTTTCTGATGTTCAAAGTAAGGCCTTTCTGTTCACTTTCTTTGGCGACTTTATCCAAGAGATTTTGCAGTTCTTGTTGGTTCTCAGCTATCACTACTGTGTCGTCAGCATACCGAAGGTTGTTGATATTGTATCCTCCAATTTTTATGCCTGGTTCTGTGATCATCGTTCTTAAAATATTCTCGCTGTACATGGATGTGTGTCTGAGTAGCGAAGTGGCTAGTGCACTGGTCTCTCATGGCGGAGGTCGGGGGTTCGAATCCGGCCGGAGGCACCCCAGTCAACCAGCTGTTAAAATGGGGGCCCGACTTCTTCTGGACAAGTTGGGGAAGGAAAGGCGGCCAGGCATGATACTGACAATATCACCCTTTAGTGTGCTGACATGTCAAGGAAAATATGGGCTCTAACACCATATCACTATGTACCTCTAAGGCACGACAGGATTACCTTTACCTTTTTTTCTTACATAGAAAGAAAGTCTAGAGATAATACACACCCTTGTTGCATCCATTGTTTTATAGGTTAATATTTTCCAATTCTATTTTCAACTCGAATTCCTGCTTCTTGCTGCCAGTATAGATGTTTTACAATCCTCAGGTCTTTGCCATCTATACTGATGTCTTCAAGCATTTTAATAATCTCATTATGTTTCACCTTGTCAAATGCCTTGGTGTAATCACTGAAGCATAAGTAGAGATCTTTCTGTACTTCAAAAGCTCTTTCTGTTAGTGTTCGTAAAGCATAAATGGCATTGTGTGTTCCCTTTCCTTCAACAAATCCAAACCGTTCATCTGCTATTTCCATTTTTATCTTTTTCCTTGTTCTTCTCACAATTATTCTGAGAAGTAGATTCGTTATGTGACATGAGAGGCTGATAGTCCTGTGGTCCTCACATTCCTTTGCACCTAGTTTCTTTGGTAGCGCTATAAACGCGGATTTAAGCAAGTCACTGGGCATATAATCAATGTTTTAAATATCATTCAGGAACTTGGTTATTCTTTTTATTCATATTTCCTCTAGCGCCTCTATTCCTTCTATTGTTATATTATCAGGCCTAGTCGCTTTTCCTTTCTTCATGTGTTTGATGGCATCTATGATTTCATCTTCGAGTATTGATGGTCCATCACAGTTTTTAGTATCTGGTGTTAATTCTGGTCTTTCTCCTCTATATAGCTCACCGATGTACTCTGTCCACCTGTACACAATGTCTTCTTTTCCCATTAACATTTTACCTTCTTTTGATTTCTGGCATTTTGTGGTATATTTTGTCTTCCTGTCTGTGAGTTCACTAATCTGTTTGTGCATGTTTTTGGTGTCTTTATTATGGGAGTGTTCTATCTGTCTGCAATGTTCATTTAACCACACTTCCTTTGCTTCTCTGCATTTGCGTCTTATTTCTTTATTTATCTTGCTATATTTTTATTGGTTATTTTTACTCCTCGTTCTCTTGTCCATCAGTCCCAAGATGTTATCTGTCATCCATTTATTCTTGGGGGCTTCTTTTTTCGGTGATATTATCTCCTTAATAGTTTGGTGGATAGAATCTCTTAATATTGCCCATTGTTCATCTATACTATTTATCTTTTCTGTTGCATTGTATCTATTTGTTATAATAACTCAATATTGTTCTCGTAGTTCTAGGTCATTTTTAAGAAGTTCTGTCTTCTCTTTGATGTTTCTCACTTTTCTGCACGCTTTCTTTAGCTTTATTCTAATTTTTCCACAGAGTGGGTCATGGCCACTATTGCAGTCAGCTCCTGACATGGTTTTTGTTGTCAGTAATGCAGTCCGGAATAGTTTGTTGATTAATATGTAGTCTATTTGGTTAAAAGTCTTTTTGTCTGGGCTGCACCAAGTTGCCAGTCTTCGGGGATGTTGTTTAAACCAGGTGTTTCCTACAACCATGCTATGTATTCTTGCCCATTCAATTAATTTACAACCTCTGTCATTCCTCTCCCCTAGTCCATAGTTACCACCCATGTCTGAAGTTCTTCCTTTACCAACTTTGGCATTAAAATCTCCCACGACTATAGTAACTTCATGTGACTGTGTGTGTTTTAGGGCTGTCTCTATGTCATTATAAAATAGCTGCACATCTTCTTCAGAACTTTCAGATGTTGGAGCGTACACTTGTATAATATTTATGTTTATTGGTCGTCCTTTCAGTTGGGCTAGCAGGACTCGGTCCGAGATGTTCAAATATCCTACAGTTGTCCTTGCTTCGACATGGCTTATTTTAAGGTCCCGGTTTGCTTTCCCATTCGATCCCTAACCGATTGACCTGGGCTCACCACTGGGACGTAGAACTGTGCGTCGGTCGGACATGATTCTCAAACCCTGACTCGAGGAATTAAGTAAGGGCTGATGACCTCTTTCTCACTCAGGTTTGATACTTTACCTTAGCTGACCCCTGTGACATATAAAACGGGATGCAGAAGCTGATTCGTGATTGTATCAGTTAGTAAGTTTGCAAGAGCAGTTGCCGCTCTCGGCTAAGCGGCGTTTCGTACTACCAGAGTCCGTGGTTCCAGTCAGGATCATTGTCTGAGTATCATTTCTTTCCGTCATATATTAACGGGGAAAGTGGCAAATTATCCTGGCTCTTCTGCTTTGCTGTGTTTGTAAGACTGCATTTTCATAGAGTGATAGAGTGGTTATCATCGAATTTCTATCTTACAAAGTGGATAACATCGAATTTCTATCTTAGAAAGCGGTTAACATCGAATTTCTAAATTCTAGACACAAGAACATCAAAGTACACCGTGCTGTCCGCTTGTTCGAGGACACCGTATATTCACGTAAAAATTAGTTTTTAGGACATCAAAGTTGTCAAAAGAAAAATTAAAGTCACTTTCACGTTGATTTTTTATATTGGCTCATTTGTCACATTCTGTATCATGTGTCACTTTTCCGCCATTGCGACACTGTTTTCGATTCCTAGGCCTTTGTTTGAAACATCAAAAACATAAGAAAAAAAAAGTCGAAGGGTCACAGTTGTCAAGATCTGTCGATGCTAAATATAACTGTTTTGCCTGCACTGGGGCTGGGCATGTTGTGAGTGGGGCATCGATCCAGAACTTTCCGAGCTACTTATGTAAACACTGGCGCTGCTGCAAGCAGCGGTCTACAGCAAGACCTGGACGATTACGATTTTCTGATATCGATGTCAATTTTCTCCAGACCTGAACGCACGCAAGCACGAACACACATCTGTACACACTTACACACACACCACACACTCACGCCAATCTTCACCAAAACGACACGAATAATATAATCATCTGGAATAGGAAAACGACTGGAAAACACTTTGTATGATATCACTTTTACGTTACAGATATCGCTTGGCGATCATCCTTCTCCATCTTGCCACTAGGTCAGTCTGCTGAGATATTTTTTTCTCTTGTCCTCCCTCTCCTTCTTTCTCCCTTGTATTTTCCAGTTATTACTAACCTCTCTAACTTTAGATGCCACTACACGGTATTAACTTTAAATACTACAGATACCACTACTACATGGCATTAATACTAAGGCCGACAGATACCACCACTACATGGCATTAATCCTAAGGCCAACAGATACCACCACTACATGTCATTAACCCTGAGATCTACAAATACCACTATACGGCATAAATCCTGAGGTCTACAGATACCACTACATGGCATTAACCCTGATCTCTGCAGATACCACTACGTGACATTAACCCTGAGATCTACAAATACCACTACACGGCATAAACCCTGAGATCTACAGATACCACTACATGGCATTAACCCTGATAGTGAAAGATACACTGGAAGACAGAAAAACAAATAAAAAGATCATCAAGGAAGTTTCAGAACAACAAAAACTAGTTAAAATAATAAGTAAAAAGGAGTGGAAATTTCTTGGACATGTCATATGAAGTCAGAAGTTATATAACCTAGTACTCAGTCAGTCAGTCAGTCATTTGCATGTCACTTGCGGAACTTTGCCTCCCTAACAACTCTCCTGTAGGCCCCCCTGGTTGTAAGCAAGATGCCCTGCTGCCGATGCGTCCATTCGCAGATCATCAACGATGTCTTGCAGCCATCTTCGCCTTGGTCTTCCTCTCTTTCTTTTTCCAAGTAGGTACCCTTCCAAGACGGTCTTCTCTGAATTCTTATGTTGCTTAAATATGTTTAAAATACTTCACTTTTTTCTGTTTAAACTTCTCTCCTAGCCTACCTTCTTCAACATTAAGTTCTTGTAATATTTTCTTTTTGTTTTTTTTTTTTTTGTGTCCATCATATTCAGTAGCACTTACATTCAATGGCATTTCTGTGTTTCTCAGTTGCTTTGTTAACTGCACTGAATGTAAAATTCAAGGGAAATGAGAAAGAGAGGAAAGCTAAGAGAAAAATATCTCGGTGGACTGACCAAGTGGGATGGAAAAAAAAAAGAAATAACCGAACACGCCACGGACCGCACATGATAAAAAAAAGCATGATCACCAACGCTATCTGGCACGGCACATAATACTAAAGAGTCGTGGACCACTTATAAGTACCTCGCGGATCACAGGCTGAGGCCCACTAATCGAAAGTCAAAGTAATGGGACGAATATCGGAGAAATAATGAGAGCATAGAGTAGAGAAGCAGAGACATCAAAGAGAATCGAAGTGATTACATACACACTGACATAAGAGCTCCCAAGTGCCTAAGTCTTCTTCTTCTTCTTCGTTCGCTTCTACCATCAAGACCGCCCTGTGATCCTACTGAATTTACGCCTGTGGTCCTTGTTAAGTCCCGTGGTCCTCCGTGTGGTCCCCGAAAGGACCACACGAGATCCCCGAGAGGACCACAAGAAGTTCAGAGTATCGCAGGGTTTGAGCCTGTATTCTTGATGGGTCTCAGAAGAGGGATTGCGTGAAACCGTGGTTTTCGTTGCACCAGTTTAGTCTAGAGTTGGACTTTCTCATCGTAAAACTTCGACGTGTTTTGGATATCAGTATATCCCCGCTGGGTGAGAGGTGGTAGCCCACCTAGGCTAGAGTTGGACTTTCTCACCGGAAAACCTCGACGTGTTTTGAGATACCCGTGTATCACCGCCGGATGAAAGGTGGTTGCCCATCCAGTCCAGCGTTGGACTTTCACACCGGAAAACCTCAGCGCTATTAGGATACGCATACATCCCCGCCGGGTGAGAGGTGGTTGCCTATCTAGACTGCCCTGGTCCAGTGTCTCCGACTTCAGAGTGGCTAAGTGATCAGTGCACTTGTCTCTCTTGGCTAAGGCCCATGGTTCGAATCCGGTGGGAGGCGCCCCCGGGTTAGCCAGATGCAGAAGTGGGTGTCCGGTCTGGACACGTTTTATCATCAGATTCGTTATTCGATGAAATATCAAGGACTGCGAAGACGCTGCCCGTTTTGGTAGTCAGAGACTCATAACTGACATGTTGCTGTAAGGTTTGGCGAACCATAGCTGATCACGACCTTGTGCCACCTCTCTGTTGTTTCCCCCCCCCCCTCCAGTAATAGGGCTAGCCTGGCTAACGGGGCAGGGATTGTTATACTCCCCATGGCCGTTGCATACTCCCTGCTTATTAGCTCCATTCAGGAACTGTAAAAGTAGCTGCCATAACCTGGTCCCAAACCTACACTTTGCTGTCCCCCAACACCTTCACAGTACCGGCTGCCAAGCCTATACTTTGCTGTTCCCCAAGACCTTCACAATACCAGCTTCGAAGAAAACAAGAACACCAGCTCGGAGCTCTAAGGAGATAGGAGACAAAGACAAGATATCAAAGGCTGCCGGTGTGAAATCTACCTTGCTGCATGGACCGGTTCGAACAACATATTTTAATTCCTCTAGTACAGTCAGATTACCTCCCCTGACAGTGAGGTGGTATATCCAGAGTGTGAGGTGTGAACGTTTGGACCCCTGATCAAAACACATCAAAAGTTCATTGATCAGCCCACTAACTATTGGTACGAGTATATGTCAGTCAGAGAGAGAGAGAGAGAGAGAGGGGGGGGGGGCACACCTCGCTTAGACTCCTCTCACCGGATAAAAGATACAAGGAAACAGGACATATAAGAAGCACTCACATGAAAAAGCCGAGGCAGCTATATCGTATGACATGTGTGGGAGGGAGACACTACCCTTATGGTAGAAAGTGTCAATCTGAAGGTCGTTGTGGTCGGAAGTGGATTTCGTATCAGGTATTTATTGCCGGGTTCAAGGTCACGCTAACAGAAGTCATGCACGAGGAAATACGACGCGCCTTGCCTACCAATGTGTTAGCGCCGGAGGAAGAACAGACAGCTAACAGAAGTTCCCTAGCAGAAATGGTAAATGTATGTGGTGAACACGCGTTGTCCAAGATTCGCATCAAGGAGTGAACAGCCGGATTTCCAAGTGACAAGGAAATGGTGCTCCACGATCCGCGTTTAGATCAATCATATATAGTTATCATGCCATCGACAAAGCGTAATTTTGCCACAAAGTTAGTGTCTCCCTTCCACACACATCACGAGAATTAGAGGCTAGTTTTAATCTGACTGCTTCTTATATGGTTTTTTTTTTTAAAGAAAAGTGTAAACCGCGGGGAAAAAAACACGAAGTATTCTAAGGCCCAGGATGTAAAAAAAGAATCTTTGAAGCCCCCAAAAAAGGCAAAAATAGCAAGACTGACAAGGTAAAATAATGTAATGGAAAAGTAATGTAATGGAAGAGTAACGTAATGGAAAAGTAATGTAAAAAATAAATAACTGACAGGAGAAAGATTATAACACCGCAAATTAAACACATATAAAAATCAGATGGTAGCAGAGGACAGCTAGTCAGTCATTTGCATGTTCCTTGCGGAACTTTGCCTCCCTAACAGCTCCCCTGTATGTCTATCGGTTGTAAGCAAGATGCCTTGCTGCTGATGCATCCATTTGCAGATTATCAACGATGTCTTGCAGCCATCTTCGCCTTGGTCTTCCTCTCTTTTTCGCATTATGTACCCTTCACAGACGGTCTTCTCTAAATTCTCATGACGTTTAATGTGTCCAAAGTATATAAATTTTCTCTGTTTAATTCTCTTTACTAGCCAACCTTCTTCAACATTAAGTTCTTGTAGTATGGATATATTTGTTCTCTTTTATGTTGGTGATATTTGAAGGACTCTTCTGTAGCATTTACATTCAAAGGCATTTATGTGTTTCTCAGCTGTTTTGTTAAGTGTCCAGGTCTCACAGGCATATGTTGCGACGAGAAAGATGCATGCCCTTAAAAATCTTATTTTTGTAGATCTATCTGTTCCTCTAGACAGCTTCTTTACTTGTTTTACTTTTTGAAGAGCTATAGATGTCTTCCTTGTAATTTCCATCATTGTATCTCCATTATTAGTTAGTAGTGATCCAAAATTTTCAAAACTCTCTACCTCTTCCAACTTTTCCTCATTGATATATATTTCAGCTGCCTTATTTGTTTTGCCAGTTGTCATCAATTTAGTTTTCTTCGCATTAAGATGGAGGTTTTTCTTTTCACTATTCTTACGGAGTAACATAATTCATTTTTCCATTTCTTTTTATGTTGTGGACAGTAATATTGTGTCATAAGCATATCTAATCTCTGGTATTTCATACTCTCCACTTTTTATGGCATCATAATATTCTTTGTCTATATCTTCTCTAACATTTCTCATTATATTTTCAGTATACAAGTTAAATAAGGACACTGTTAATAAAAAGAAAGAAAATAACACTTAATGCAGTTTTCTTTCTTTCTTTCTTTCTATCTTTCTTTCCTTTCTTTCAGGAAAAAAAAAAAAGTTACAAAACTGAAAAACCCGAGAACAGTCCACGAGAGTATCGACATTAGTATGCAGTAGTCGGATTCGCCCATGTAGACGTTGCCGAGTATGTAGTGTGAGATTATCCTGGCTATTATGCCCTACTCTTGCCTGCAATTTTCTCCCTCTGGAGCATGGAATATCGTTGTTGTCCACGCATGCCCTCGAACTATATATAGATCTAACTCCACAGCTGAAACAGATCTGTCACATCTTTCAATATTTGTATGAGCAATATCCCCTTCCTCTCTCTCTCTCTTCTCCTTCATACACATACCGAATAGATAATTGCGTAAACATCGATGGGTATCCCGAATATCCTGACCCTCACCGAACGTAGCTGATATTTTGCGCAGAGAGTTCCAGCAAGAAGTCGCCAATTTCAATTTTAATTCGCCAAAAAGTAAACAAAGGTTTATTTGAAAAGGAACTCATTAAAAGACTTACGACATTTTGTGGTCTGGATAACTGCCAGAGGCCGAAGTCTTTGCCGTAATGTCTACATTCAAAATGGCCGTGTGAGATGTTGCAAGATGGCCTGCGGAGCAAATTTCATCATTTTATTTTTCCTGATTAAACAGAAGAAATGATCAAACAGTCAATAAAAGACTGAGATTCCAGACATGTGGACGTATAAAAAAAAAAGAAAGACTTTTAAGGACAGAACAGAAAACAAACAGAGAAATATTTTATTATTATTATTATTGAACAATATCTCAAGCAAGCAGCTAAAAAATAGTATTGAAAAGTGCAGGGAAAGATCAACGTGTGAAGAAGATTAAGGTGTGACAGAGGACAGGCGGGCTGCGCAAGATATAGTTAGACGCATATCTCTTGCAGTCAGCTTTGTTTTCCGGGATGACACATGATGATGATAATGACACAAAAAAATCGAGAAGTTAAAACTTTTGTTTAGAGAAACAGTGGGAATGGTTGCACACTCAGGTTAGTGAAGCTTGCTCACCAAGGTTACTGAAGCTTGCTTACCAAGGGTAGTGGAACATGATCACCCAGGTTAGTGAAGCTTGCTCACCCATGTTTGAGAAGCTTGCTCCCCAAGGTTATTGATGCTTCCTCACCAAGGTTAGTGAAGCTTGCTCACCCAGGGTAGTGGAGCTTGCTTACCCAGGGTAGTGGAGCTTGCTCACCCACGTTAGTGAAGCTTCCTCGCCAAGGTTAGTGAACCTTGCTCACCAAGGTTAGTGAACCTTGCTCACCAAGGTTAGTAAAGCTCGCTCACCAAGGTTAGTAAAGCTCGCTCACCAAGGTTAGTAAAGCTCGCTCACCAAGGTTAGTAAAGGTTGCTCACCAAGTTTAATGAAGCTTGCTCACCAAGGTTAGTAAAGGTTGCTCACCAAGGTTAGTAAAGGTTGCTAACCAAGGTTAGTAAAGGTTGCTCACCAAGTTTAATGAAGCTTGCTCACCAAGGTTAGTAAAGGTTGCTCACCAAGGTTAGTAAAGGTTGCTCACCAAGGTTAGTAAAGGTTGCTCACCAAGGTTAGTAAAGGTTGCTCACCAAGTTTAATGAAGCTTGCTCACCAAGGTTAGTAAAGGTTGCTCACCAAGATTAGTAAAGGTTGCTCACCAAGTTTAATGAAGCTTGCTCACCAAGGTTAGTAAAGGTTGCTCACCAAGGTTAGTAAAGGTTGCTCACCACGTTTAATGAAGCTTGCTCACCAAGGTTAGTAAAGGTTGCTCACCAAGGTTAGTAAAGGTTGCTCACCAAGTTTAATGAAGCTTGCTCACCAAGGTTAGTAAAGCTCGCTCACCAAGGTTAGTAAAGGTTGCTCACCAAGTTTAATGAAGCTTGCTCACCCAGGTTAGTGAAGCTTCCTCACCAAGGTTAGTGGAACTTGCTCCCCAAGGTTAGTGAAGATAGCTCACCCAGGTTAATGAAGCTTGCTCACCAAGATTAGTGGAGCTTGTTCACCCAGGTTAGTGTAGCTTGCTCACCCAGAGTAGTCGGGCTTTCTCACCCAGAGTAGTGGGGCTTTCTCACCCAGAGTAGTGGAGCTTTCTCACCCAGAGTAGTGGAGCTTTCTCACCCAGAGTAGTGGAGCTTTCTCACCCAGAGTAGTGGAGCTTTCTCACCCAGAGCAGTGAAGCTTCAGGTTAGTGAAGCTTCCTCACCCAGGTTAGTGAAGCTTGCTCACCAAGGTTAGTGAAGCTTGCTCACTCAGGTTAGTGAAGCTTGCTCACCAAGGTTAGTGAAGCTTGCTCACCCAGGTTAGTGAAGCTTGCTCACCCAGGGTAGTCGGGCTTTCTCACCCAGAGTAGTGGGGCTTTCTCACCCAGAGTAGTGGAGCTTTCTCACCCAGAGTAGTGGAGCTTTCTCACCCAGAGTAGTGGAGCTTTCTCACCCAGAGTAGTGGAGCTTTCTCACCCAGAGTAAGGAGGCTTTCTCACCCAGAGTAGTCGGGCTTTCTCACCAAGAGTAGTGTAGCTTTCTCACCCAGAGTAGTGGAGCTTTCTCACCCAGAGTAATGGGGCTTGCTCAACCAGAGTAGTCGGGCTTTCTCACCCAGAGTGATGGAGCATTCTCACCCAGAGTAGTGGGGCTTTCTCACCCAGAGTAATGGGGTTTTCTCACCCAGAGTAGTGTGGCTTTCTCACCCAGAGTAGTGGGGCTTTCTCACCCAGAGTAGTGGGGCTTTCTCACCCAGAGTAGTGGGGCTTGTTCAGGTCCTGACTTCTTCGCTCCACTTTGTTTGGCCCTCACTTCGACATTTACATTTCAATTATTTTTTTTTCTTTTGAGTTTGACGTTGTTGGTCACGTCAGATCCTCATCAATGTCGACAGGAAAAGCTCGCAGTCCTCTCCAGATCCTGATCCCTGTCAACAGGAAAAGCTCGCAGTCCTCTCCAGATCCTGATCCCTGTCGACAGGGAAAAAAAATCCGCAGTCCTCTCCAGATCCTTATCCCTGTCGACAGGAGGGAAAAACCCGCAGTCCTCTCCAGATCCTGATAGGAGCCCCAAAGCTTTTGCCTCAAGCTTGGGTCCTCTTGGCCAAGTCTCACGCCTCAGGTCTGCATGGTTTGGACACACTTGTAGGATACGTTCTGAAGTTTGGAATCCACTGATACATGGACACTCGTCCCTGTGAGACATTTTGAGTCGATGCAGGTGGCTGAGTAGTCTGCGGTGGCCTGGTCTTAAGTGATAGAGGATGGCCGGCTGTTGTCTTTGTAGTTGGTAGAAATACTGTTACTATTTCTGCAGCTGGTTCGTTGTTGAACGTTAGTTATTGCTTCCATTCGGATCTATACTGGTAAACAAGAAAGACAAGAGAATTACATGGGGCTTGAACCACTGGCTCGAGTAGGAAGAGCTAGAACAGGAGATAGAACAGTGCGGTAATAAACTTCGCTGTCTCGCATTCTCGCATACCCACCCCCCAGTCCCCTCCTTTCCTTTTCATCATCATCATTATCGCCTTTCACTCCCTTGAGAGCACAGGCCACGGATAAAGGCTCTCTCCAGTCATCCCTGTTCTTGGAATTATTCTCTGCTTCCTTCCATGTGTATCCCTTGTCTCTGAGCACTGTCACAATTTCTCTTCTCCAAGTAAGTCTAGGTCTTCCTCGGTTTCTGTTTCCTGGAGGATTCCATGTCAGTGTCTGTCTTGCTATGCTGGTGTCGGGTTTCCTCAGAGTGTGGCCAGTCCATCTTTATTTCCATGATTTGTAGGTTCATGGGTTCTTGTTCTGCCCTTTCCCTGACCTCCTTGCTCTTGATCTTGTCCTGCCATTTAATGTTTAAAATCCTCCTCAAGCAGTAGTTGATGAAGGTTTATATTCTCTGTTGTATTGTCTTTGTCATAACCCATGTCTCCGAACCATATAGCAGGACAGTCTTTACGTTTGTATGGAAAAGTCTAAGTTTAGTTCTTGTTTCGATGTTCTTAGATGGTCATAGTTTGTTAAGTTGGATAAATGCTGTCCTGGCTTTTGTTATTCTAGCTTTCCGCTTAACATTTTGTAAAACCAAAAACTGAAACTACCATTTTATTATTATTTTTTGTTATTCGTTTATTTGTTGTTATGTTGTCCAGCATGCACCAGACATAGGCAGGAGACCACATGTGTGTATGTCTGTGTCTCAAAACTCTGGTACCTGCGGGAGACTGAATCTCACCCAGAGTAGTGGAGCTTTCTCACCCAGAGCAGTGGAGCTTGCTCACCCAGAGTAGTGGAGCTTTCTCACCCAGAGTAGTGGAGTTTTCTCACCCAGAGTAGTGGAGCTTTTTCACCCAGAGTAGTGGAGCTTTCTCACCCAGAGTAATGGGGCTTGCTCAACCAGAGTAGTCGGGTTTTCTCACCCAGAGTGATGGAGCATTCTCACCCAGAGTAGTGGGGCTTTCTCACCCAGAGTAATGGGGCTTTCTCACCCAGAGTAGTGTGGCTTTCTCACCCAGAGTAGTGTGGCTTTCTCACCCAGAGTAGTGGGGCTTTCTCACCCAGAGTAGTGGGGCTTGTTCAGGTCCTAACTTCTTCGCTCCACTTTGTGTGGCCCTCACTTCGACATTTACATTTCAATTATTTTTTTTTCTTTTGAGTTTGACGTTGTTGGTCACGTCAGATCCTCATCAATGTCGACAGGAAAAGCTCGCAGTCCTCTCCAGATCCTGATCCCTGTCAACAGGAAAAGCTCGCAGTCCTCTCCAGATCCTTATCCCTGTCGACAGGAGGGAAAAACCCGCAGTCCTCTCCAGATCCTGATAGGAGCCCCAAAGCTTTTGCCTCAAGCTTGGGTCCTCTTGGCCAAGTCTCACGCCTCAGGTCTGCATGGTTTGGACACACTTGTAGGATACGTTCTGAAGTTTGGAATCCACTGATACATGGACACTCGTCCCTGTGAGACATTTTGAGTCGATGCAGGTGGCTGAGTAGTCTGCGGTGGCCTGGTCTTAGGTGATAGAGGATGGCCGGCTGTTGTCTTTGTAGTTGGTAGAAATACTGTTACTATTTCTGCAGCTGGTTCGTTGTCGAACGTTAGTTGTTGCTTCCATTCGGATCTATACTGGTAAACAAGAAAGACAAGAGAATTACATGGGGCTTGAAGCACTGGCTCGAGTAGGAAGAGCTAGAACAGGAGATAGAACAGTGCGGTAATAAACTTCGCTGTCTCGCATTCTCGCATACCCACCCCCTAGTCCCCTCCTTTCCTTTTCATCATCATCATTATCGCCTTTCACTCCCTTGAGAGCATAGGCCACGGATAAAGGCTCTCTCCAGTCATCCCTGTTCCTGGAATTATTCTCTGCTTCCTTCCATGTGCATCCCTTGTCTCTGAGTACTGTCACAATTTCTCTCCAAGTAAGTCTAGGTCTTCCTCGGTTTCTATTTCCTGGAGGATTCCATGTCAGTGCCTGTCTTGCTATGCTGGTGTCGGGTTTCCTCACAGTGTGGCCAGTCCATCTTTATTTCCATGATTTGTAGGTTCATGGGTTCTTGTTCTGCCCTTTCCCTGACCTCCTTGCTCTTGATCTTGTCCTGCCATTTAATGTTTAAAATCCTCCTCAAGCAGTAGTTGATGAAGGTTTATATTCTCTGTTGTATTGTCTTTGTCATAACCCATGTCTCCGAACCATATAGCAGGACAGTCTTTACGTTTGTATTGAAAAGTCTGTTTAGTTCTTGTTTCGATGTTCTTAGATGGTCATAGTTTGTTAAGTTGGATAAATGCTGTCCTGGCTTTTGTTATTCTAGCTTTCCGCTTAACATTTTGTAAAACCAAAAACTGAAACTACCATTTTATTATTATTTTTTGTTATTCGTTTATTTGTTGTTATTGTTGTCCAGCATGCACCAGACATAGGCAGGAGACCACATGTGTGTATGTCTGTGTCTCAAAACTCTGGTACCTGCGGGAGACTGAATCTAAGCAACAGAATTTCTGTGTCATGACTTCGTTTCCTTTCCGGGTGCCACGTATTTTTGACCAGACATACACTGATGGCTTCAATACCAAAGATTTTTTTTTGTGGGTCGGGGGGGGGGGGGGGGGGGGGGGAGTGCGTGATAGCTAAGTTTATTAACACGCTGTTCTCCCTTGGCCAGACAGTTGCTCTTTCTACAGAGTCCGTGGTTCAAGTCCCAGGTACTACTACTACACGGATCTTCAACTATTACTGCCACTACTGCTACTGCTACTACCATTACTACTACCACTACTACTACTACTATTACTACTACTACTACTATAACTACTACTACTACCACTATTATTACTACTACTACTACTACTACTACTACTACTACTATTACTACTACTACTACTACTACTACTACTACCACTATAACTACTACTACTACTACCACTATAACTACTACTACTACTACTACTACTACTACTATTCATCATCATATAGCTTCCTCTCCAAATGGAAGGTTTGGCTAGAAGTGATCTTCAACTTGCCCCGACTCTTGCCCCCACAGTGCGCCGCCCTGCCATGCTACACCCGCTCCAACTCCCAATGCCTCACCACAACTGAAAACTGCAGCAAGATAAGGCTCACCACAAACCAGACTCTGGTCCTGATCAGGTGGCTGTGGTTAAGTCCCTCCAGACCTCGTGTAGCCGATGCTCCAATTTCCCCGAGGACGCGTGCAGAGGGCGTGGAGGCACGTGGGCTAGAATTGCCCGGATGGTCCAATGGACGTGGCACTCGCATCAAAGACGCTATTGGATGCTTGGTTCTTCTTCTTCTTCTTTCAGCTGCACAAAAATAGAAGTGCAAAAGATGGAGCGTCTTTCCATCTGAGGACGGTTGAATGGGGCAGTTTTGAATGAGCATCGGCGTGTTATTAGCTCCCCTTAGTAATTTCCGCCAATGCTCTCTTTGTCGGATGCTAATGTAGCCTCGACAGTGAACTGTTTTCACTCCCTTAGAACAAACACGGCTCCCCAAACATAGAACAAACAATTCTACCGTTTCGCAGAGCAAACATCGTGTGCCGGCTCGGAACAAACGCGTTTAATAAGTAACCTCTTGTACAAACACGCCTCAGATGTCTAGACTAAACCGAAATTTCCAAAAAACAGAAACATAGAAGTTCTATACGTCTAGAAAACAGTTTACTTACAAAGTGGATAGCGTCGATTTTCCTGCATGGGGTAGAAATTTAGGAGTTTTATAAGTTATGCTTATGTACAGGACTTGCTTTGTTTGAATCTATGAAAAATGGTTTGTACATTTTAGCTCGCTTTGAGCAGTTGCTTGAGTTAAGAGATGTGTCTGTCATGGATCTTTTCGTTCCAAGAGATGGTTATGAAGCCCATAGATGTTAGCTAGTTACGGGCATTGTACTGTAATGACCTGGACGATGTTTTCATTGTATAGCGCGAACAGGCGGAGAGGACACACTTGTGTCTTGATCCTCGTTTTCTGTCCTGATACTTACTGTGACCTTCTTCTTCTTCTTCTTCTTTTTCTTCTTCTTCTTTTCTTCTTCGTCTTCTTCTTCTTCTTTCTACTTCTTCTTCTTCTTCTTTCTGCTTCTTCTTCTTCTTCTTCTTCTTCTTCTTCTTCTATCTTCAGGCCCCTGGAACTGCGAGCTGGTGTTCTTTGCAGTCGAGGTGGTGGTAATGTTGAGGGCACAGCATCGTGTCGGATTGGGAGCGGGTTATGCGACTGTTTTTTTTCCTTCCGGTCCCTTAATGAAGCTAAAAAGGGGGGTGTAATAGTTTTTTAGCGCACTCCACCACCACGGGTACCGTCCCCCATTTCCCAGGCTAGGTTTGTCACTGGGGGGATACCGACGGAAAGGTGGCCCAGGGTCTTGGTCAGCTATGAATCTTTTAAATAGGCGTCAGTTTAGAATCACCGATTTGCCAGATAAGACAAGCGCATTCATATGATATTTATATCACAGTGATACTTATCTATGCATTTTTTTATGTCTTGATATTTATCATTATGTTCTGACTGATACTTACCTGTATAATTATGTCTTGATACTTACCTATATATATATATTTATGTCTTGACGCCTACCTATACAAGTATATCTTGATAAATACCAATATATCATTATGTCTTAATCATTACCTATATATCATTATGTCTTGATAATTACCTAATATCATTATGTATTGATAATTACCTATATATCATTATGTCTTGATAATTACCTATATATCATTATGTCTTGATAATTACCTATATATCATTATGTCTTGATAATTACCCATATATCATTATGTCTTGATAATTACCTAATATTATTATGTATTGATAATTACCTATATATCATTATGTCTTGATAATTACCTAATATTATTATGTATTGATAATTACCTATATATCATTATGTCTTGATAATTACCTATATTATATATTCTAATACCGCACTTCAATTCCGGTACATACTCTAAAAAAATTCTCATGCACTGACCTTCTGTATGAAGCTTTTCTCAAATGTTTGTATCAAGTTCGCATAGTTTCATATCTCACATATCAAAATCTCTCCTGTAATCAAGGAAGTTAAAGTGACCACTTGCCCCGTATTATGCAGAACAGTCCGTATTTTAAGAATCTGTCACCGGAACTAGCATTATTTTGATCTGGGCGCCTAAATATCCCCTATTTCAAAACATGTGTCCCGTATTGTCCGATATTCTCATCTTTAATCGTCGCATGTTCCGAAATACCCAGAATTTTTAAACAAATATATATCTTAGTGGATGTCTCGCAGGTGAAACCGCAAAAGAGGAGAAAATGAGGACCAAACTTGAAATTAAATGATGCATGTTCATGGAAACCTGACCCATCATCATCATCATCAGGTGAAGTGCCGACTGCCGTTGGGTTCTGTGCTTCTCCACAGCACCCAATCCTTCATGCAAGCCTCAGTTGGTGATATCTTCTCACATCATCTCATCGGACTGTCCATTATCATTTCTCTTGGTCTTCCCCTGGCTCTTCTTCCCTCTATTTTTCATGTTGTTATAATATTTTCAAAGCCTCCTCTTCTCATTGCGTGTCCTATGAAAGTACTTTGTCTCTCTCTTATTATTATTATTTTTTGTTGTTGTTGTTGACAAGATTTGTTTTTTCTCTTCAGCTCTTCTCATACATTCTCCGTTAGTTATTTTTCCTGTCCAGGGAATTCGCAACATTCTTCTAATAAACCACATTTCTACTGCTTCCTATGATACCTGCCCAGACCTGCCTATTGTCCATCGTCCATTGTCCATTGTAGCTGTGGTGGGCAATGCAAATCCCAATTTTGATAGAGTCAGCCATAAGAGAAGGTGCTCAGGCAAGATAACTCTTGGAGAACCCACAACAACTGATCTTTGCATGCGTCCCAAAAGCGTCTCCTTAGAGGAAAAGTTCCAACATAGTAAAGTTATTTTTAACATACACAAAAGCTAGCTAGAAAACTTAAGTACGCATAAAAATCAGTGTAAAATGTAACAACAGAAAACAAAAAAATCTCACAGAAATTCTAAAATTTTATGAGGCACTCCAGTTGTGGGTCTGTAAGTTGTAGATTGTTTAGTTTATCCCGAGATCTCGCAGTATCACCAATGTATAAACGCCACCTTTTTGTGTGTTTTAGATACACGTATTGGGATTTGTTTGTGAGTTTTCTTTTCTTCGTTTCTTTGTTTGTTTGTTTGTTTGTTTGTTTTTGAAATACCGATGATAAGCAAGGTATAAGCTGTTGTAGTGTGATATATTAAAGATAAGCTGTTGTAGTGTAATATATTAGAGATAAGGTGTTGTATTGTGATATATTAGAGATAAGCTACTGCAGTGTGATATATTACAGATTTACAGTGTGATATTATTTCTTAATGTGAAGAAAACTAAATTGATGACAACTGACTAAACAAACAAGGTAGTTGATATATGTATCAATGAGGAAAAACTGGAAGAAGTGGAGAGTTTTGAATATCTTGGATCACTGCTAACTAATAATGGAGATACAATGAGGAAAATTAAAAGAAGAACATCTATCGCTCTTCAGAAAGTAAAACATCTAAAGAATCTGTGGAGAAGAACAGACAGAACTACAAAAACAAGATTTTTAAGGGCATGTATCTTTCCCATCGCAACATATACCTGTGAGACCTGGACACTTAACAAAACAGCTGAGAAACACATAAATGCCTTTGAATGTAAATGCTACAGAAGAGTTCTTCAAATATCATGGACACAAAAAGGAACAAATATATCCATACTACAAGAACTTAATATTGAAGAAGACTGGCTAGTAAAGAGGATTAAAGAGAGAAAACTTAAATATTTTGGACACATTAAACGTCATGATAATCTAGAGAAAACCGTCTTCGAAGAGTACATAATGGTAAAAAGAAAGAGAGGAAGACCAAGGCGAAGATGGCTGCAAGACATCGTTGATGATCTGCAAATGGATGCATCATCAGCAGGGCATCTTGCTTACAACCGAGAGACCTACAGGAGTGCTGTTGGGGAGGCAAAGTTCCACAAGGGACATGCAAATGAATGAATGAGATAAGCTGTTGCTGCGTGGTATATCAGAGCTAAGCTGCTGTTGTGTGATATATATCAGAGATAAGCTGTCTAATGTGATGAATCAGAGGAAATCCTTCTATGCTGTAACAAGATTCGTTTGAAGTACGCTACCGTGTGCGTGTGTGTTGTGTGTGCTGTGTGTGTTGTGTGTGCTGTGTGTGTTGTATGTTGTGTGTGCCGTGTGTGTTGTGTGTTGTGTGTGCTGTGTGTGTTGTATGTGTGTGTGAGAGAGATCAAAGACGTGTGGCATATTACCGTCATATGTGTACGACGTTGTCGCGGTCTGTGCTGAAGTAGGTCAGGCACCTGTATATAGGTGATATGTAATCATCATCACCAGGTTCCTTGCCGGTAGACGTTTGTTCTCATGTTTTTTTTTTTCAAAAAATCTTGATGCTTGATATTTTTCATCAACTCAGTTGGTGATTTTTTTTTCTTTGTTTGTACCATTGCGTTAGACCGTGTAAGATTGTTTGTTCCTTAGTCTTCCCCTTCAACATTTGCTTTTGTTAGACATTCCCTGTTCGTCGTCTTAGCTGTCTATGATACTCTTAAAAATCTTCTAACTACAGAGGTACCATCAAACCACAGTCTTTCCCCAAAGAACGGGGACACTACAAGCTTCTGAACCACCTCTATCGCCTCAAAATATCACGTACAAATGAGTGTCCCTGCGGCTTTGGTATCCAGACACCAGAAGACATCCTACAGGACCTGCTCAACCAACTCAAACCTCCGAGCACAGATCTGCCAGGAGAGAGAGTGGAGAGAGAGAGAGGAGAAAGAGAGAGAGAGAGAGAGGAGAAAGAGAGAGAGAGGACAAAGAGAAAGAGAGAGGAGAGAGAGAGGGGCTAAACGAAAATCTATGGGGGTGATTGTTGTTGGAGGAAATTCACGAAAATTGACCATCATCAATTTACCGACCTCATTATCCTCCAGTCGATTTCACTGGTTGTTTCTTACTAGGTTTTTGACAATATAAACCGGTTACGGCAACCACTCCAGCCTGGAGAAGACGGCAAACTTGGTTAAGGCGACAGGGGCTGCAGATTTAGCATGGCCAACCTTCTTCGAGCGCTGAAGATCATTCTTCCAAGAAACCACATCTTTTGTTGTCTCTAGTGATCGATCTGCTAATTGTCCATGACTCACTTTCACAGAGCAGGATAGGCTCAATATAGCATTTTAGAACTCTCTTTCTGATGTTTAGTGGTCTAGAGATTTTGTTGCATTGTACGCTGTACATTCTCATTTCTTGGAAAACCAACTGAAAACAGCTTTCAAGTATGTGTATAAAGTAAAGGTAAAAAAGATAAAATTCCCGTTTCCATGCCATTAAGGCTTATTGGGGCATACGGTGTTAGGTCCGTATTTTCCATGACTTTCGGCACATGGAAGTCTGATGTGGTCAGTATCATGCCTGGCCCGCATCTACCTTCCCAGATTTCTCTGGTACCCGTTTTTAGAGGCTGGGTGTACCAGGAAAAAATCCCACTGCTGGAACTGAACCCGGTACCACCAGATTAGTAAACCGACCGCCTAGCCACTCAGATAACCAGGCCGCCATATAAAGTAAAGGGACGTCACTTTTTTCATGCTTGGAGCCCCCATCAACCTTAATTACGCCTTTAGTATGATGTACATCATGTACGTCTTTTTTGTGGTTCTTTTCATGAACTATATTCCGTAAACAAATGGGCAATATGTAAGCTGTAATTTTTTTTAACACGTCTGAGGTTAGTCGTTTTCAGGATAACAGGACAGGCCTAAGCTGCTATCAGGATAACAGTATATACCCAACTAAAGCCCTTATCCTAAAGTCTGATGGGATCAGAGACTGAAGCATAATATACCGCAGCGCAATGTTTTATAATACCTTTCCTATCTTCCCTAGCTTTTTCCCCCATCTCAGAACTTGAGAAAGGGGAAGTCAGTCAGTAGAGACTTTTGGTATAATCCATCGTCCGCAAGCTCCTAGCGAGGCCTATCTGATACGTCTGATAGCTGTAGTCAGCTTAGCATTTAGCCCGCTCTAGGGGTATCCCTTTTCGGTTATCAATCATTTTTTTTTACCGACAATAGAGCGCCTCAGATTGCGACGGAGATACGGTTTGCGCTATTGTGTAAAAAATAGCGGGGTCGAGAATAGAGAAGAGGGGGGAAACGTTGGAAACTGCGAGCTTAGCCTCAGAGTTCCATAGTCCAGGAGGGGATATAATCCATGACTTGAAAGAAAAAAAGAATAGAGTTGTCCCCGGGGGGGGGGGGGGGGGGGAGGAAAAAGGGAGGGGATGGGTGGGGGGACCTGCTGTTATGGTGAGCCGGAAAACTCGGATAGATTCCCCTATACACTGACACAAGTTTGGAATCCTGGTTCATATTCAGTGTGTGGTTTTATGGCTTGACCATGAAGTACTGTATCTGAAACCACAGAAGAAAGATCTTGATGGCATAACATGTTGGGGGGGGGGGAGAGGGCAGAAATATCCCGTATAAAGGAGCAAAGGGGATCTGAACTTTTTTTTAACAAAGTTAGTTATTCTAAATCTTTGGTGTCCAACTGCCAGGATGTAAGGTTACATGAAAACGTCGTTTATTTGAATAAAATTTAATGTTTATTTCCTTCAAAATCTAAAAAAAAAGTAAAGGTAACAATCCCTGTTTCCATGTCATCAAGGCATATTAAGGATACGACGTTAGGCCCTATTTCCAAGACCTTCGGCACATAAAAGTGTGATATGGTCAGTATCACACCTGGCCGGCATTTACTTTCTCGGATTTCTCTGGTACCAATTTTCAAAGGGGCCTTTTTTTGGTGTGGACCAGAAAACAAACAAAAAAATCCATTTCTTTACCCTTTAAAAATAAAGATTATTTATTCATTCATTCATTCACTACAGGGACTTGAACCGAGGTACCACGGATTAGTAAACTGAGCCCCTAACCACTCAGCCAACATTGTTTTAAAAGGAAAAAAAAAACTTGAAATACTACTAAAAATACTTCACCTTTCTCAGTTTTGTTTACGCTGCCAAAAACTAGCTGATTTAGGTGCGGCCTGCCTCTTCTATTTCCGCATACAGCTGTGGCTTTGGAGGACACTGATTGAAACTGGACAATCCAGTTCTTAATTCTATGACTCCATGTTTTCTCTTTTCTGTTTCCTTGTGATTATATTGATCTGTTCATTACAGTAGTGGATTGCCTCTTAATGTTTTTCATTATGCTAGTGGATTGCCTCTTAATGTTTTTTCATTATGCTAGTGTACTGCCTTTTAATGTTTTTTCATTATGCTAGTGTATTGCCTTTTAATGTTTTTTCATTATGCTAGTGTATTGCCCTTTAATGTTTTTCATTATGCTAGTGTATTGCCCTCTTAATGTTTTTCATTATGCTAGTGTATTGCCTTTTAATGTTTTTTCATTATGCTAGTGTATTGCCTCTTAATGTTTTTCATTATGCTAGTGTATTGCCCTCTTAATGTTTTTCATTATGCTAGTGTATTGCCCTCTTAATGTTTTTCATTATGCTAGTGTATTGCCTTTTAATGTTTTTTCATTATGCTAGTGGATTGCCCTCTTAATGTTTTTCATTATGCTAGTGTATTGCCTCTTAATGTTTCTTCAGTATGCTAGTGTATTGCCTTTTAATGTTTTTTCATTATGCTAGTGTATTGCAAACTACCTTTTGAGGTAATTGCCTGGGAAAACAAAAACAAAAATCAAAAGTGGAGCATCTTCAAGGTCACGCAAGTTGGCGGTCTGTTCTTGTCACTGTGTAGAATTGATCGTTTACTGTCGTAGCTTATTGTTCTTTTGGGTTTTTTTTCCCTTACAGTTTATCTAAATATTCATTGTTTGTCAGGTGGACTTGTCAAGCTACGAGTATTTCGAGTCATAGATAAGGCGAGCTAATGTGCACATGCGCCCTTAAAGTTGTTTTCTGCGCCCTCCTCTCCCTGCCCCTTGAAAGTATGATTTCCAATCGATTTCTTATTTTGGCCTAACAATGGCGTCATCAGTCCTGTAACTCTATCACAGTTACATTTTGTAACTACGAGATTATGACAACCATAAAGTCAACCGAGAATGAGGGAGGGGAAAAAGCAAATCTATGTTTAACTGCAGAAACCAGCCACCAAGATCTACTGACTGCCCGGCATATGTCTAGCACTTGATCCAAGCTGGATGATGATACTTGATTTATCTTTATGGTCCAAGATTTTTTTTTTGTCGGGATAAAATTTAAAAATAAAAAAACAAACCCCAAGATACAATACAAGGGACATAATGATCGTAAAACTCACACCCTCTGGATTATCTCCGTTCGTACTAAATTTAGAACGATATTATCGCGATGGATGCTGACTTTAGTCCCCACCCAAACTGGAAATACTGTCACAGTTTGTTTCTTCGTATACACCTTGTTATATCTTTATTTGAAAATACTGACGTTGCATCTTTATTTACAATTACTATTCTAGTATCTCTGTCTGGAAATACTGGCTCTGTGCACATTCATAAATATTTGTATTACATATACGTACATAATGGGGAAAAAAGAAAGAGAGGAAGACCAAGGCCATAATGGCAACAAGACATCGTTGATGATCTGTGAATGAAGGCATCAGCAACAGGGCATCTTGCTTACAGCCGAAAGACCTTCAGGAGAGCTGTTAAGGAGGCAAACTTCCGCAAGGGACGTACATACTAATGAATGAATGAATGAATGAATGAATGACATTTATTTAGGAATAAGTTTTAGTGTTTTTTGAGCAAACAATACCGTAACGCCATTTTGCCTATGTTTAGTCATGCCGCTGTTTGTTTTCATGGATGTGAAAATGCAGTTTTTTTATATACAGATGTATGAAATAAATCTTCGAGATACGTGAAAAATTCTCACTACGTTCAATGACCTTTGAATATATGCTGTCTTTGAACTCAGTGACAACGTCGACATTCAAGTGTGGTTCAGGGCGCAAAGAGTTTCGACGTTCCTATATCATTTCTGCTTCTGTTGGGCGGGGATTGTGGGCCCAGATTTGATTGCTTATTACTGATTGTGAGGTAGAACTGTTCCCCGCCGTATTTTCCACCAAGACCGGTGGAAACACCTCTTACGATATGACCAGAATGAGGTCAAGGATCTAATTCCTTCTTCCTGGAGCGTTGATCAGCTCCAGCTGGCTACACTATTGATATAAGAAACCTATTTAGTCCTTGGGTTGTTAATCAAACGACGAAGCACCAAAGACAGGTAGGCGTGTGCAAGGAACCTGTTCTACTTTTTAAAGAAGATGCCAAGGTTAGTCTGACACTGTACGGTTCCCTGCCTGATGTGTAAGCCAATACGGGCCCAAACAGAACTCACTCCCTCAAAATCTGACCCAGTAAATACTCACTCAAAGCTTAGAACGGTTCTCAAAGTGGGGGAAAAAACTAGCAGCAACCAGCAGTTTTGTTAAAACGTCCCTTGTGTCATCATGAACTTCTCAGGGACTATCTTAACATAAGATGTATGAATTAGATTACGGTCTTTTTCAGACTGGTACTGAGAAGTCTAAAAAGATAACTGGAGAAAAGTACTGGAGAAAAGTACTGGAGAAAAATACTGGAGAAAAGTACTGGAGAAAAGTACTGAAGTGTGTTTTAGTACGAGAACCGCTGGGCACATACAGAGAAGGAAAGTCATTTGTCAAGTCTGTGGGCAGCTGGCAAAATAGAAAATCAACTTTCCGGTCGTCTTTCATCTTCAACTTCCATCAAGCTTTTGTTGCTGGCGGAAATTTGATGATCCGAGTCCCTCCTCTTTGCCGTCCCCCGTCCTCAAGGCCAGATGCTGTTCGTGCATTCTTTTGTACAGCGGATGGGAGTCTGGCGACAGTGAGTGACGTGGCCCCCGCTGTCTCGCTCCGCCAAGGCATCCGCTGCTGAATGGCCACCTTATAATTACCGCCCGTCTCAAATCTCGCTGTAATGGCCACCTGCCACACAGCCTATCTCGCTACATATCGGCCATGATGAATTAACCTGCTTCAAGTTAACATGGCGGCCACACCCCTCCAAAAAAGTGGGGTCACATAGCACAGATCCCGCCCCCAAACCCCACTTTTTTTTTTTTTTCCAAGAGTAAGAAGGAAAGATGCACCAAACACCGAACCCTAGATACAGGCCTCATGCACGCCATGGCGAAAGAAGAAGAAGAAGAAGACTTCCACATTGGACACCAACCAAATCAAGACCCGGCCATATTTTATGCATGTAACACAGACTTCCTCTGGAAATTTAATTTTATATGCGGGTAGAAATATACCCGATACAGTTGGCAAATAAGCATAACCAAATCATCAGGGAAATAGTTTATAGGATACCCCCCCCCCTCGTGTATATGTTATATATATTTTTACGTTTATCTGGGCCTTGCAATATGAGGCCAGCGTAGCCAACAGCGCTTGGGAGAAGAGTAAAGTGATAGAGGCCAATGTTCTATTGTTCATTTAGAAACATACGAAGCATGTAGGACACGAGAGAAAGAAATATAGTTACAGAACAAGTGTAACTTGAATCTCCCGGTAGTTAGTGAGTCAGTCGGCTTTTAGTGAGTCTGTAACTGAGTCAGTCAGTTTGTTTTTTTTTTGGTGTGTGTGTGTGTGAATAAGTCAGTAAGTTGGTGAGCCAGCCTGGTACTTAGATTCTGCGTTGTTTACCTGGTCATTTAGTTAGTTGTTTTGTTGTATAATTTGTTAGTTGGTTATTTTCTGCTTTTTCGGTTACACTGTAGTTATTTGGTTGGCTGGCTGGCTGGCTGGCTGGTTGGCTGGTTGGTTGGTTGGTTGGTTGGTTGGTTGGTTGGTTGGTTGGTTGGTTGGGTGGTTGGTTGGTTGGTTGGTTGGTTGGTTGGTTGGTTGGTTGGTTAGTTGGTTGGTTGGTTGGTTGGTTGGTTGGTTGGTTAGTCAGTCAGTCAGTTGGTTAGTTAGTTGACAAGTCCACAAGCGCCCCCATCTTCTTAAAACATCTTTAACTTTCCATACAGCACCTGATAACGACTTTCCTCATATTTACGCTCTCAAAATCTCTTCTCATAACTGGACGCAGCTGTCAGGACTTGGCGACCACAGCCAACTAAAACCAAGATAAAAAAAAAAGACAGACAGTGAATACTACAAACGCTCAAGAAATAACCAAGTGATAATCTTCCGGCGAAGAACAGAACATTGCAGGCTGAGACATGATCTATACCAGAAGCTGAAAACTGGCTCAACAGACCTATGTGCCTGCGACGGATACAGGCGTATCCTTCTCTTCTTATTTAACAGAAGAGGAAAACATATCTATTTGTGTGAAGAAGAAGGACCGTTGCTCTATAGCTACAGCACAGCTAGAAGCTGCTGTTGTCTCAAAGGGTCCAGAGAAACAACTAATTGGTAGTTGGTTAACTCTCACAGGAACAAGTTTAATAGGCTGATCTAAGAGTCTGTGTTCTGCAACATACTCAGAGAACATTTACACCCAGTCTGGGTGGCGAAGTGGTTAGTGCACTGCTCTCTCATGGCGAAGGTTGGGGGTTCGAATCCAGCCAGAGGCGCCCAAGTCACCCAGCTGTAGAAATGGGTACCAGACTTCTTCTGGAGTTGGGGAAGGAAAGGCGGCCAGGTGTGATACTGACCATATCACCCTCTAGTCTGCTGACAGGTCAAGGAAAATATTAGCACTAACACCATATCCCTATGTGCCTGTAAGGCATGACAGGATTACTTTTACCTTTATCTTTACTCTCCTTCTTCCAGCTGGACGACAACAGTACAACCAGGCTTCATTCTTTGCAAGCTTACAACGCAACGGTAACACAAGTCGTAGGAACAGCCAAGAGTGTAGTTCAAATCTCATAGACATGAAATTTATTGATGCTGAAGATGATGATGATGATGGAAATGACAATGGGAAAAAAAAACTGTTGCCACAAGGCAGTGACAAAACATGTAACATGAAAACTTCCCAGGCTTGCAGTCCTTGCCATAAGGAAGAACATTCTACCACAAGCAAGGTACAAGAAAGTACTACTTACACATTATGGAATGTGGGACATAACAAATCGTCTTCCCAAGAGTAAGAAAAACATAACAGCACACTCTGGTCCTAACAAGGACGCTACTATATAATTCCTACGTAATAATACAGAAAACCTTGACCTAAAAGGGACAGCAAAAACGTTACTACACCCGAACTATGACATGACTGATCTCACTTAAAACTGCTACTGATTGCTGCAAAAACTATCACAAGAATAATCTCTGACCAAAAATCAGCGGGCTAAACCTTCCCTTGAACTTCACTCACTCTTCCTAAAAAAATCTACCCTAAAAAGTAATATCCCGAGAATTCCTTATTTCTATGAGCTAAATCTACCTTATACAAACATCTCGTGAAGCTACCAGTCTGTGACTACTATTTGTCTGCTATTTAAACAAACAGACAGCCTACTACAAATCCCACGGGAAACTTCACATACCAGTCAAGACTCCCTGCTGATGGTTAACTTTCTTCTCACGTGCAACGTGAGCTGAGTGAAAAAAAAAAATGTATAACCAAGGGACTGAACAAACTACCCTTGCCTTGCAATTGATTACATCCCTTATACTATAAAATAATCTATCATTAATGATCTCAGCCTGTTCTGTTACACAAAGAACAATAGACGTCACATCACATCCTCCAGAGCTGCCAGCTACACTACCCACTGGGGCAAAAGACCTGACCAGACCGACCCCAGCTCCCTACAAGCTCTACAATATTGCTGAAAACCTGAGACGAGCTGCTGTAAACCTTGAATGGTGCAAGTTTACATTTTTTAACTAGTTGGGGGGGGGGGGGGGGGGAGTAACAAAGTTATGTTCTAAAACTGATTTTACAAATGTTTTTATACTGTTCCATTTGTTTACACTTCAAACCTGGTCACACAATAAACATAATGCACATACTTCACTCGGCATCAGTTTGTCATTGTCTGTTATTATCAAACGTTACATTGTCAATGTTTCTTTGCAATGTCACTTTATCGTATAACTATTACTTACATCCAGTTTAACTTTAACGAGCCTATCCAAGTTATCCAGATGTCTCCTTCTTAATTCCAATTAAAGTTACTTGATTTTCAAACATTTTTCTAGAATTTTTATCTTCAAGAACTCTTATACGGTTTATGTTGCTTGTATATTTTCATATACATTAAAACTTTGTCACACAATAAGAAACTTCACTGGTCTGTGAATGAAGAGAACACGCGGTCACGAAGACAGAACAACTTACACAAGTTTAGTGATATGAAGAAGTCCCTTCGATCATCATGATAAAGGTACAGTTTATTTACACTTCTATTTCGATATAGTTGGTAGCATCTAGTAGAAATTTCATCAAACATTTCACCAGGAATTCACATAACCAATAGAATTTCGTCCTTTAAAAAAGCACGTGAACCACCATCATCTAGCCCTGACTTCTGAAACTCTAGTTCTCCTAGTTCGTAAGTTCATCACTTGGGCACAAATATCTAAGTCTCAGAGCCCAGTTCTCTGTTATCTATGTCTCAATCGGAATGTCCAAGAATCGTAAATCTCGAATGTCTTCGTCGTGCAGTTTATGTTGGCTTCAATTGCAGGGTATAATGGAGTCCGTGTCCTCTTGCCTCTTCGCTGACCCTTCTCTCTGTCTTTTTTCTGATTTCTTCTGACAGTCTTCCTCTGTCGTCCGGACCGGCCTCTACTTACTGACCGTCGTTGTTCAGTATTCTTGACCCCTTGTCTCTTCTCTGCCCTCCTTTTTGTCTCCGCTTTTTTTTTTTTTTGTGTCTCTCTGCTGTTCTTCTGTTCTTTTTGTCTCCCTCCTCTTCTTTCTTGTCTCTCCGCTGTTCTGACCGATCTTTTTATCTTGAAGTCCGGTTTGATGGCTAACCAAAAGCTATATTGGCACCGCCTCTAGGTGTCCACTGGTTCCTATGAGCGTCCCGATTGGTTCTCACTTCATAACCAGTGCTGTATTTACTGATGGTTAGTCTGCTTATTTATTTGTCATGCCATTTCGTAGACCATTTGTCGCCAACAAGACCCTTGGCCCTTCCTAAATCCGCCAAGTTTCAATGTCTTTTTACCTCCTCGAGCTAGTTGTTTGTCTGTCATTGCGTTGTTATCACTGGACTATTCTACTTTCTGACGTCCTTCTTTAGTATTTCCTTATCTCAGCGTCACTAAGTTTGCCTTTTCAGTCTGTCTGTCTCCTCTGTTTACTTTTGTCAGCGTCCTGTCGTGCTAATGTCATGGAAGTTTGTTTTAATGCCTTTCTCTACATTTCCTAGCTACTTTTTCTGTTGCTATTCGATGTTGCTATTTTGCCTCCAATATATTCATAATCATATTCATCGTCACATTCATAATCATATTCATAACCATGTTAATAATCATACTCATACTCACATTCAAAATCATATTCATAATCAGATTCATAACCTTAGTTACGAGGCAATATGCTTTTGGAGGGGGGGGGGGAATATTTTTTCTAGCTGCAGCAGACCAACAATCCCTTGGCAACGTACAACTGTACTCGAGGCCAGTCTAGCTCCCCCATCATGACCACCAACCCAGGTTCTCCCCTCTTTGGTATATTGTATGCTAATTAAGCATAAATCCTGAGCATTTAATCAATACACAATATATTAACATACAATACAAATCACCAAGTCAGAAATTAAAGACACAGCATTTTAATCTCACAATACGCCACAACAACACATACAACTGACATTAACATCAACATTACATCAAGACATGTGTCATTATACTGGTAATTAAGCATGGTATCATATGATAACTGACTTCTCATGTTGCATTATTTAAACCTGATGGACCTGTGACCCTGGACTCTCTTGGCCCCACACGTAGCCTACACTACGAATCTAATTAATAACTTATTCCGCGCAGCTACCACTCCCGTGATACAACTCTGTATGACCGCGTTGCCGCAACACACAATCAGTCTACATAATGGTATAGTAACGAATCAAAGTGTTGCCCATCCAATATACTGATAAATCACACTGAAATAATACACAGAATTTCCATACTGATATGTAAATACAGAAACCTACATCATATCTAAGTGTACAATTATATAATCTACACTACATGAGGTGGGCACGGGTAGAATAATACATCCTTAGGCACAACTACACAAGATACTGCCCGGATATTGCCTCTGTCTAAATGAATGTGCCCAGCAATGTTTCCATATATATATATATATATATATATATATATATATATATATATATATCCTTCCGAACAACTACCAATCACGTGGATGATGACGCTTCGATCAAGGTCGTACACCCCTCGATCTAAGAGTGCATTGTCCACACTGCCGGCATTTGTGAGAGAGATTTGTATCAGGCTCAGCGAGCGAAGAAGAAGAAGAAGATAGTCCCACCTCTCTCTTGGTGAAGCAGGCTCAGTCTGGACGACTAGACAGGAATCGCTGTAGTCCCCTCGGTGGTGGACTCTGCTATTGAAGCGCCTGATTATTTTTGCGGCTTTTTTTGTTTAGCTTCACGCTAGACACCACAAACGGCAACCATAATCCACTTCCCTTTCCAACACGACGCTTGTGCTTCATCATCTTCACAGCATCAGCTGCAAAGAAAACCTCGTCGCACCCCTTTCTCATCGTCGGACCGTTATAGCAAGCCAAAGGTCTAGGTCCTGTACCATTCGGAGCAAAAACCATCCGCTGGGTACTATATTAACTGGAGAATATGCAAGCCACTCTTTACACCCTCGTCTATGAAAGTTTTAGTGAAATATGATGCCAGATAAGACTTTTCGTGACTCATGACAGAAACAACCGAATTAATGCGCTCGTGGTGACAGAATATTTCAGGAAAACAGGCATCCAAACCAGTGTGTTGTTTGTCTCGATTACGGCGGTCAGAAGATTGTGGAAAATCTGGCAATGTCACTTCTGGTTCGTCACTTTTTTTTTTTCGGATCCACCACGATTTTCCACTTTATCGCCCCCACAGAAGCCACGGCGGCTCTAATTGGCTCCTCGAATGACACGTGACCTTTAATTAGCATACCACGGTGTCATGGCGCGTCAAGTCTTGTCAGTGAGCGAGTTATTTGAAGGCCGGCCATTTTGAAAAGGCCGTAGTTGTGTATTGGAAGAGAACGAAGTTTTGTAGGATTAGACCTCGAAAAAATCGTAGACAAAGCACTTTAGTGAGACGTGAGAGAAAGAAAAATCACAAGAGAATTACCTGGGACTCGAACCACGGACTCCGATAGGACGACCAGCCGTACTAACAAACTGCGTAAACTCGCACCGGAGTCTGTGATTCGAATCCCAGGTAATTCTCTTGTGATTTTTCTTTCTCTCATGTTTCATTAAAGTGCTTTGTCTACGATTTTTTCGATCTCTAAACCTACAAAACTGCGTTCTCTTACTTTAGCGTACCAAAGTCTCATAGTGTCCTATTTATAAAAAACAAAATAGTTGTGTATTGAGCCAGCTGAGCTAGAGGGATCAAATTTTGCCTGCGTCCATAAAGTACATGTTTCTGTAGTGCTTCTGCCTATATCTCGATCCCCATAGCTGACATGCTAGAGCCAGGGTTAGCGAACTATAGCTGACCAAGACCCTGTCCCACCTCTCCGTTGGTACCCCTTATAACAGGTCTAGTCTGGCTAACCCGGAGCAGGGATCGCCATAGACGCCATGGTGGTGGATACTGCTAGAGAAGCATTTGCACAGCCCCTGCTTTTTTAGCTGTACTCCGGGACTGAAAAAGTAGCTGCCATAACCCGCTCCCACGCCGATACGATGCTGTACCTCAACACCTTCACAGCATCGGCTGCAAAGAACACCAGCTCGCAGTTACAGGGAGATAGCACAATACGAGACAATAAACAACTTTTCAATACCTCCAGTCCTTTTTTTTTCTACGGTCATCATCATCAGGTGCCGTAACGGCAGCCATTGGCGGTCAGTGCTTATCCATAAATCTCGATTCTTGAGGTTTTCAATCAGTTCAAATTTTTTGTGCCATCGTGTTAGACTCTGAGTTTTTTTTAAATCTTGAACTTCCCTTACCTCTCTTCTCACTAAACTCTCCTGTTGTTATGATGCTTTTAAGTCCTCCCCTCTCATCATATGTCCAGTGAGTAATGACTGTCGTTTTCTTACGGATTTAATTAGGTTCCTACATATCACTAGCGCTCGATCTACTAATCCGGTGGTACCGGGTTCAAGTCTCAGCAGGGGTGGAGTTTTGGGGGTTTTTTTTCTGGTACCTCAGAACCAAAAAGGCCCCGGGGTTCACCCAGGCTGTAGAAATGGGTACTGGGGAAATATGAGATGGCTGCTGATGCCAGGCGAGATGACGACCGCATCACACGTTCACGTGCAGGTGGTATTAGAAAAAGGGACCTAACACTATGTCCCAGTATGCATTAATGGCACGGAAACTGGAATGTTTATCTTTACCCCTTTTTTATCTTTTACTTATCGTTATCCCTATAAAATACCTCATAGAGCAGTTACTGTCAGGTGAGCAGATTCATTCATTCATTCATTTGCATGTCCCTTGCGGAACTTTGCCTCCCAAACAGCACTCCTGTAGGCCTCTCGCTTGTGAGCAAGATGGCCTGCTGCTGTTGCATCCATTTCCAGATCGTCAACGATGTCTTGCAGCCATCTTCGTCTTGGTCTTCCTCTTTTTCTTTTTCCCATTATGTATCCTTCCAATACGGTCTTCTCTAAATTATCATGACATTTAATGTGTCCAAAATATTTCAGTTTTCTCTCTTTAATCCTCTTCACTAGCCAGCCTTCTTCAATATTAAGCTCTTGTAGTATAGATATATTTGTTCTTTTTTGTGTCCATGATATTTGGAGAACTCTTCTGTAGCATTTACATTCAAAGGCATTTATGTGTTTCTCAGCTGTTTTGTTAAGTGTCCAGGTCTCACAGGCATATGTTGCTAGGTGAGCAGAAGGTGCCTTAAAACATCTACCCCACCCCCACAATCCCACCTTGCCTTGTGAGTAGGATGATGAAGTTCAAAGGCCGTACACAAACCTTCAGAAAACAGCAGGAAACCACAGTCTTACTCCTCAAGAACAGCCATCAGATTTTTCGGCAGCGCCGGGGGTTGAAAAACAGAAAGAATAAACGCCATGAACAATATGGGAGGACAGGAACTACTTTCAGCGCGTAATGTAGCGGCTGCTGGACGTTCAGAAAGCAACCAATCAGAGCAAGGGAGGGATTTGGATGTACTGTTTCTTTATATCAACATTTATTGCGTGCGTGTCTTGTGGGAAAATTTAAAAACACTAAGAAAGACAAGGAGAAATTAACGAAAGAAAAAAAAAATTCTTAGCAAACAGAGCGTAATTAATTTTAGTCAAGTTACAATACAGTACATGCAGATTGACTGGCTGAGTGGTTAGGCACTCTGTTTACTAATCCGGTGGTATCGGGTTCAAGTCCCAGCAGTGGGGATTTTGTTTTCTGGGACACACCGAAAAGGGCCCTGGGGTTCACCCAGGCTCTAAAAATTGGTACCAGAGAAATCTGGGAAGGTAAGTGCAGCCAGGCGTGATGCTGACCACATCACTCTTTCATGTGCCGAACCTCACGGAAATACGGGCCTGGCACCAAATCTCCAACACGCCCTAATGGCACAGAAACCGGGATTTTACCTTTACCTTACAGTACGGTACAGTCGGGCATATTTCATGCTAATCAGATACTTACTGGATATGGCGTGAACTCTGACCCGATTACGCACGTTGTCAGTATCATACCTGGCCCACCTTTAGTTCCAAGGGAAAACCAGGTTTCCATTTCTGCACCAAGACTAACAAGGTGGCACCTCTTAGACGCTACCAAATCATGGACCTTCACAAGGGAAGACGTTAGACCTAACCGCTTCGCTTCTCAGTAAGACAGGGGACTTTATGTTGGTGGAATACAGTTTCCTCTATTCCCCGTTTTTCACTTGCGACTTCAGTTTCGCTTTATCTCAGCCAGGCGTGGGCAATAGTTTTGTGTTCGGCGGGCCCAATAAAGCAAAAAATTTCTGGCATCTTCACGCTAGGGGTAGAGACGCTGTCCGATTAGGCAATCGGCGACCCATAGCTGACCAAGACCCTGTCCTACCTCTCCTTTGGTACCCCTAGTAACATGCCTAGCATGGTTAACGGGGCAGGGCTCGACATACTCTTCATGGTGGTGGAGTCTGCTAAAGAGGTACTGCAGAGACCCCCTGCTTTTTAGCAGTACTCCACGACTGAAAAAGTAACTGCATAACCCGCTCCCACGACGATACGATGCGGTACCCCAACACCTGTACAGCATCGGCTGCAAAGAACGTCACAGTTACAGTGAAACAGTACAAGTACAAGCAAGCCATCTTCTCGCGGGCCACACGTTGTACAAGATGTCACATTGACGGAGCTCATGATCACAAAAAACGCCTAGAGATAAATGGATGGCGCAGCGATTAGTGCATTAGCCTACAGATTAGAAAATCCCTGGCTCGGTTTCGCACTCGGGCGAAAGTTTTCGGACCAACTTGCACCAGGGTCAACCCAGCCTCATAATAAATAGGTACCTGGGGCTTCTTCCCTAGGCTGGGTCTTCCCTATGAAAACAAAGGAAGCGAGGCAGCCCTGCCTCAAATGTTGTAGTGGCCAAGAAATGTGAAGGCACGAACATACAGCTACTGTGATATATATATATATATAGAGAGAGAGAGAGAGGAGAGAGAGATTTGAAAGAAAGTATAAATATGCTATATAAAGGTAATGTAAAGCATGAGGCTAACAAGTTTCTCCTAAACGGTCAAGATTTGCTGGAGCAGATGGCCTGAAGTTGTTTTCTGACTGTTATGTCCCTTAGCCTTTGTCTTGTTCTAGTTTTGATGTATTTCAATCACACACAAAAATAAATAAATAAGTAAATAAATAACTGTTCAAATTTGTAGATACAATGCACTTCCAAAGGTTCCATACAAAGGCAGTACTATTAATGTATCCAGACGCGAGATATTTTAAAGAAGCAATCTACATTACACGGGATATTTTAAAGAAATAATCTAGATTACACAGAGTATTTTAAAGTAACAATCTAGATTACAACGGATGTTTTAAAGAAACAATCTAGATTACAATGGATATTTTAAAGAGACAATCTAGATTACAATGGATATTTTAAACGACCAATCTATACTGTTGAAAAAAAGAAACGCAACACTACTGTAGTTGTAATGGACAGCAAATTTCAAACTTGTATCAAAATTTTATTTTACGGAATTAATGTTCCAATCTTGACAAGAAGAAACGTTAAGACTTTAACAATGAAATGATGTTCATTAAATTTGGTTTGGACTTTTAGTCTTTGCGACTGAGGCCTCCGTTTCTGTAAGGTGTATGGCCTCCTCTGGCCTGTATCAAAGAAGGACATCTCCTCGACATGGATCCGATTAGCCGTTGGATCTGTTGTTGTGGGATGGCTGCCCACTCTTCCCGCAGTGCAAGAGACAACTGTCGGAGATTGGTTGGCGCCACGTCTCGCTGACGGACTTGTCTTTTGAGTTCATCCCATAAGTGTTCTATTGGGTTCATGTCTGATGACATGGATGGCCACGGAATGGTCTGGACGTTGTTGTCCCACATGAGGTCGAGCGTTATCCTGCTGAAAAATCAACCTTGGTGCAGCGAGAAGTGGAAGGTCATGAGGACGAAGAATTTCAGCGACGTAACGTTGGGCATTCAGGCATCCTTCAATTTACGCCAGGTCACTTCTTCCCATGAAGTTGATTTCCCCCCCCCCCACACACACACCAGTAGAGCGTCATCCACGTAGTTCTGGACGTAGCGCACATGGACTCCGCTGTAAACTCTTCTCTGTCTATCGTGTCTCTGCAGCAGAAAGAATGATTCGTCACTAAACCAAACCCTTCTCCAATCATTCGCAACGGTCTGTTGACGATGCTGGTTCGCCCACTGCAGTCGGTTCTGGTGATGCCGGTTCGTAAGATCAGGACCGCTTTAGGGTCTTCTGGACCAAAGACCAGCGTCGTGCAGCCGGTTCCTGACCCTGTGATCTGAAATTCGACGAGCTCTTGTCATTGACTGGACTGTTGAAGACGCAGCCGTACGAAGCGGTCTTCGGTAGGAATTGTGACTACGGGTCTTCCACTGCGCAGCTGGTCTGAAACCGAGCCAGTTTCTTGAAATCGTCTCCAAAGGTGACTAACGGTTTAATTACATTAAATTGTCTGGCCACTACACTTTGTGACTGCCCAGTCTGTAAACGTCCAGTGAGTCGTTGTTCTGTAGTGAGATGAGCCATATTTGCGCATTGAATTTTCAAATGAATTGATTCGAGGAGCGTCAATCTTTTATAGGCATTAAATACCATAGTACGTTTTGTGTTCGATAAGTTTCACGGGATTCTCGTGAACCTGTCATGAGTTATTGTCAAAAATGCTGTTTTGACCAGTGTCTCTTTTCTGTGCTCGTGAATCATCTGCTGAGTACAGTACAGGTCGGCACGTGAAGTTGATGTCCAAGTGAACGTTTCAGGCAAATTGCCCTTGTCTGATCAGCAAATTTCAGTTTAAATTGCAACATCGTATTTGCTGGATTTTTTTTTGGAACAGGATAGATAGATAGATAGATAGATAGATAGATAGATAGATAGATAGATAGATAGATAGATGATAGATAGATAGATAGATAGATAGATAGATAGATAGATAGATAGATAGATAGATAGATAGATAGATAGATAGATAGATAGATAGATAGATAGATAGATAGATAGATAGATAGATAGATAGATAGATAGATAGATAGATAGATAGATAGATAGATAGATATAGAAGATAGATAGATAGATGATAGAGATATAGATAGATAGATAGATAGATAGATAGATAGATAGATAGATAGATAGATAGATAGATAGATAGATAGATAGATAGATAGATAGATAGATAGATAGATAGATAGATAGATAGATAAGGTAGGTAGGTAGGTAGGTAGGTAGATAGGTAGGTAGGTAGGTTAGGTAGGTAGGTAGATAGATATAGATAGATAGATAGATAGATAGATAGATAGATAGATAGATAGATAGATAGATAGATAGATAGATAGATAGATAGATAGATAGATAGATAGATAGATAGATAGGTTACACGGGATATTTTAAAGAAACAATCTAGATCAGTGCAGACCACACAAAAATGTGTCCAAGTCTGGGCAAGTTCGTATATGATTCAAACTCGCAAGGTCGCTCAGTCCTGTTTTCATACTGTGAATTCTGCATGGAGATTTTCTTCCCTCTCTTCTCTCTCTCCCTCTCTCTCTCTCTCTCTCTCTCTCTTTCTGGAGATTTCTGTCAGAATAGTCGATATACGTCTTCGCTAGACTGGTCCACGTACGGAGGTGACAGATTTGCGTTTGAATATAGAACGTTTGTACCAGGAAGCAGTAGATTTTATTCTGAACACGGTCAAGGAACTAACCCCAACAGAGTAGAAAATGAAATAATTTCTAATGTGACAAAACATTCCCCGCCGCCCCACGCCTGTTTTCTGTTTGTGCTTAAGCATCTTCACCGCATCCACCGTAAATAAAACCTGCTAGTCGCAGAGAGTTACAACAAATAGTCACTTCTCATCGTCATCACCTGACTTCAAGACAAAGACCCTAGGTCCTGTACTTTTCGGAGCAAATATTATTGGATCAGTACTATATCCTCTTTATACTCGAGAACACTCACATAAACAGTTTCATAATAAATACGTGCGCCATGTTACTTCCTGGACAACAACGAGATGCCTACTTTTAGCTTTTACTCTGGTTCAGACGTACTGACAGCTGAGAACACACAAGACCCGCAAAGTCTCTTGGATAAAGTCGCCAAAGAAAGTGAACAGAAAGACCTTACTTTGAACACCAAAAAGAGAGAGACTATGGTTATATCTAAGAAACAGAATCCACCAGCATGCAGTATTAACTTAAACGGAACTATTCTAAAGCAGGTGCAGAAATTCAAATACCTTGGAGAAGTAATAACTTCAGACTGGAGTTGCAGAACAGAAAGTAGGAATAGAATAGACCAAGCAAAGACTGCATTTCGGAGAATGAGAAACATATTAGCTAACACATCGTTATCAATGAATGTTAGAAAACGAGTCCTAAAATGCTATATTGAACCTATCTTACGCTGTTGGCGAGATCTTCAGCTGCCGTGCGTGGAGCGGTGCTCTTCCCGGCCAATGAAGAAATTTGCAGATGAGGTTGCCGCGCAGCATCACTGCGGAAAAGGTGGTTGAAAGAATAAAGCGAAGCAAACAGTCAAATCACGGCACCTCTGGTCTGGAGGTCAGCCACGTCCTGAGTGCAGTCATATCGGGTGAAATGCATGAACCAGCTTGTCCCAGAGGTTAAGTCACTGCTGGCTTAACTTTTCAAATGCCGCGCGTGGAGTGAAGCTCCTCCCGGTTAAGGAAGTAAATGCGGAAATAAAGGTTGCTGTGCGGCGCCGATGGGAAAAGGTGGTGGAAAGTGAAGTTTAACCTGGTATGTCCAGTAGTATCGCTACGAGAGCTATACCACGGCACCTCTGCTCTAGAGGCCGCCTACGTCCGAAATACACCTACACTGGTGAAATATGCCTAAACCGGCACACACCAGGGGTCGAACTCGATGACTAGACATGTCATGCCACCTCCGCTCTAGAGGTCGGTAACGCCTGATAAACACCCATACTGGTGAATTTTGCCTAAACCGGCTCATACCAGGGGTGAATCTTGAAGGCTATGAATGTCACAGTACCTCTGCCCTAGAGGTCCGTCCCGTCCCAAACATGCCCATACTGGGATAATGCCTAAACCGGCTCAACCCAGGGGTAGAAATCACTAGTGGCGAGGATTCATCCTCCTGGACAAAAGCTCCATCCTGGGCACAACTAGGAAGGGTAGCGGCCACGACTGCAAAATGCTGAAGTCGGAGACACTGGACCAGGGAAGTCTAGATAGGCAACCACCTCTCACCCGGCGGGGATGTCTGCGTATCCTAATCACGCTGAGGTTTTCCGGTGAGAAAGTCCAACCCTGGACTGGATGGGCGACCACCTCTCACCCGGCGGTGATACACGGGTATCTCAAAACACGTCGAGGTTTTCCGGTGAGAAAGTCCAACTCTGACCTGGGTGGGCTGACGCCTCTCACCCAGCGGGGATGCTCTGATATTCCAAACACGTCGAGGTCTTCCGGTGAGAAAGTCCAACCCTAGACCAAACTGGTGCAATGAAAACCACGGTGTCACGCAATCCCGCTTCTGAGACCCACCAAGAATACAGGCTAAAGCACTGTGATACTCTGAACCCCTTGTGGTCCTTTCGTGGAACTCGTGTGGTCTATTTTGGACCACACAGGGGACCACGGGACCTAACGAGGACCACATGCGTGAATTCAGTAGGTTCACAGTGCGGTTTTTGGTGGTAGAAGTGAACGAAGAAGAAGAAGAAGAAGAAGAACCTATCTTGTTATATGGAAGTGAATCATGGACAATAGGCAAGTCTGCACAAAAATCATTGGAAGCAGCAGAAATGTGGTTTATTAGAAGAATGTTACGAATCCCCTGGACAGCAAAAATAAGTAATGAAGAATGTTTGACAAGAGCTGGAGATACAAAAACATCTTGTAAAAAAAAAATAAGAGAGAGACAATGTACCTTCATAGGACATGCAATGAGAAAATATTGTAACAACATGAAAAACAGGGGAAGAAGAGCCAGGAAAAGACCAAGAGAAATGATACTGGACAGTCTGACGAGATGATGTGAGAGGAGATCACCAACTGAGCTAATGGCCTGCATGAAGGATCGGGTACACTGGAGAAGCATAATAGCAAACGCCAGTCGGCACGTCACCTGATGATGATGATATGGTTCAGAATCATAAATTCTCAGCAGAACACATCCGTTTAGGAAACAGCTTTTTCTAGTCCTAATGTTGTTTAAACAGCCGTCCGGATTACATATATCATCCATCCATCCACCCACGTCTATGGTTGGCGACCGGCTAAAGGCCACCGCCCATTACGCCCTGTGACGTCTTGCAGGGCAGCAACAAATTCCCTCCACCTCTCACGGTCTGTGGCCAGTTTTTGTATTGTGCCCCAACTGTGTATTACACATTGTAGGGGAGAAAAGGTAACCTCATTCTATGTGTTTAACTTTCTGTTTGAAGTGAAATGTTACACAGATAAGCAGCTAAATTCTCTACGTAGATAAGCAGCTGCATTCTCTTACATTCTCTTACTTTCTCTTACATTCTCTACATAGATAAGCAGCTACATTCTCTTATAATTTCTTACATTCTCTACATAGATAAGCAGCTACATTCTCTTACTTTCTCTTACATTCTCTACATAGATAAGCAGCTACATTCTCTTATAATTTCTTACATTCTCTACATAGATAAGCAGCTGCATTCTCTTACATTCTCTTACTTTCTCTTACATTCTCTACATAGATAAGCAGCTACATTCTCTTATAATTTCTTACATTCTCTACATAGATAAGCAGCTACATTCTCTTACTTTCTCTTAAATTATCTACATAGATAAGCAGCTATATTCTCTTACTTTCTCTTACATTCTCTTACATTCCATTACATTCTCTTGTATGAGGAAAGAGAAGACTCTTGTTATATGAACGCGAGTGTCCCATCTGCTACCTTCACTGAACCGGAATTCTTTAAATACATGATTTATTTCGCTTCTTTTCTTCCTTTATGATTTTACGAGGGTTGATTGATAAGTTCTCAGCTTAAGGTACAAATACTTGAAACACACAGTTGATATTAGGTGCATTTGTAGACCAGGTTAATGTAAGATTAAACACCAAGTTTCACCAATTTTTTTTTTTACAGGCTACTGAAGTGGTAAGGGGTGGCAGAATTTGAGAAAATGGATAACATTTCTCATCGACGAGTCACTGCTACCTCTGCATCAAGGGCTTATCATCGAAGGAGATATGGTAGAGACTCTAGGGAAGAGTGCCCCTTCTTACAGCACAGTGAAGAAATGGGCAGCTCAATTCGAACACGGAAGGGAGAGTCTGGAAGATGACCCTCGTACAGGAAGACCAAGAACGGTAACCACTAATGAAACCACTGGCAGAATCCATGACATGATAATGGAGAATCGACGACTAACTGACCGGTACATTGCTACTGAGTTGGGCATCTCCCAGGAACGGATTCATGCCATTATTCACAATGATTTTCAAATGACAAAGATCTCTGCTCGATGGGTCCCGAAACTTCTTGGAGCTGATAAAAAAACTACAGCGTCTCAACATGTCAAGAGACAATCTTGGCCATTTTTCTGCAGATCCTGAAAAGTTTCTTCAGCAATTTGTGACTATGAATGAGACTTGGGTTCGTTTTCAACCAGAAACCAAAGAACAGTCAAAGCCAGTGGAAACATCATGGATTCCCACCTGCAAAGAAAGCAAGGGTGATTCTGTCTGCAGGCAAAGTGATGGCTTCCATCTTTTGGGATTCAGAAGGTGTGCTGTTTTTAGACTATCTTCAAAAGGGCAGAATGGTCAGCGGAGCCTATTTTGCTAATCTTGTGAAGCAACTGCTGGTCAAACTGAAGGAAAAACGTCGAGGAAATTTGACGAGAGCAGTCATCTTTCAGCAAGACAATACTCCAGTTCACACATTGGCGGTGGCAATGGCTGCCATTCATGAATGCGGCTTCCATCTTCTTGAACATCCTCCTTATTTCCCATGTTTAACCCCTTCAGACTATTACAAGTTTAACCAAACTCAAAAAGGAGCTCAGTGGTCGCAAATTTGCTTCAGATGATGACGTAATTCTTACCGTAGAGCACTTTCTACTGGCACAAGATGCTGACTTTTACAAAGAAAGGATCCGTATGCTCCAGGATCGCTGGACTAAGTGCATACATAAACTTGCAAGGGGACTATATTGAGAAATAACCCCAAAAAATTGTCCACAAATAATCCGTGGTCCCTTAGGCCGCGAACTTATCGATCGTCCCTCGTAAGTTCGCCGAAAGGCAAAAATAGTAGAAAAATGTATGTGAAGGAAAAAGAAAGTTCACTATTTCACAGCAGTTCTTAAACTTTTTTTTTTCGTAAACCTGCTATCCAGCCTGCGGACAGCTGGGGACCCCCTGTCCAGCATGCAATCAGCTGTGAAGTCCCTCCTACACAGCCTGCAAACAGTTGTGTACCCCCATTAAAAATAAAGCAAAAAACAGAAGAGCTTCTTCTTCTCTTCCTCTTTCTTCTTCTTCTTCTCCTCCTCCACTTTCTCCTCCTCCTCATCCTCCTACTCTTCCTCCTCTTCGTCCTTCTTTTTCTTCTCCTCCTCCACCACCTTTTCTTCCTCCTCCTTCTTCCTCTGCTTCTCCTCCATCTCCTCCATCTCCTCCTCCTTCTTCTCTTCTTTATCCTCCTCCTCGTCCTTTTTCTTTTTCTTCTCCTCCTCCACCTTCTTCTTCCTTCCTTCCTCGTTCTCCTCCTTTCCCTTCTTCTCCTCCTCATCCTCCTTCTCCTCCTGGTCCTTCTTCTTCTTCTTCTTCCTGAAACTGCTAGCTGATGTCCTTTCCAGCTGATGCTCTGAAACATGGTGTCGGATTGGGAACAGGTTATGGCGGCTTTTTTTTTTCAGTCCCTGCCTTCAGCTAAAAATCAGCGGGTGTGTAGTGCTTCTTTAGCAGACTCCACCACCATGGGGACTGTGACGATCCTTGCACAGTTAGCCATGCTAGGTCTGTTACTGATGACACCAACGGAGAGGTGGAACAGGGTCTTGGTCAGCTATGATTCGCCAACCCTGACTCAAGAATGTCAGCTATGGGTTGCTGATTGACAAACTGGACAGCGTCTTCAACCTCTTTACTAGAAGCCAGTTGATGCTATGATTTTTAATCGAGTCCATCCACTTGCTGGCCAGTAGACCTCCATAATCCTTACAGAGTCCCTGTGAGGTTCCAGGGACTCCAGCTTTAAGAATCACTACGATATTTTTAAAAAGTGACAGAACTGAGGGCAACACTTCTTGGTCTAAGGGAAATAATAATGTAAATTAATGCTGACGGTTATTATTTACAATTCTGTCCCTTTACTAAATACTCGTCAAATGAATGAATCTGACCTTCTATTGAGACATATTATCATATACTAAGACTAACATCGAAGATAATTATTTATCATTTCATGCTGGTCTAACATCATCATAAAATATCCTACAACTTTTTCACAGATTTTAAATTTCGCATAAATTAGCTCAAATATTTCTGCACTTGCAACTATATCACAGGTTTTTCATTCACTCACATTTTCATCACTGTATCTACTTGTAAATGAATAATACAAAGACAAAACAAAAAAGAAAAAACGAACAAACAAACAAATAAACAACAAAAAAAAGCAAATGCAAAAATGCATGAAAATATCTCAGATGTTTATGCCCTCACATCAACACATGAAAATCAATTCAGGTAACTATATTTTCCAACTTGCACAAATAGTTTAAAATATCACTATATATACTGAAAGTATTTACAAGAAATATGGACAACATTTATTAATTCATTCATTAGCATATCCCTTGTGGAACCTTGCCTCCCTAACAGCTCTCTTGAAGGCCTCTCAGTTGTAAGCAAGATGCCTTGCTGCTGATGCGTCCATTGAAGAATCAGAAACACTTACTCAGTCGTACAGAAAAAAAAAGTTATAAAAGGCAGTCTTTGATTTACAAATACCCAACACACGTGATCCTACATCACAGCTTCAGTAATCCTACACCACCGTTTGAATGATCCTAAATACAATCTAAGTGATCCTACACCACAGCTTGAGTGATCCTACTCCACAGCTTCGGTAATCCTACACCACAGCTTGAGTGATCCTACCTCACAGCTTTGGTAATCCTACACCACAGCTTGAGTGATCCTACACCGCAGCTTGATAGAGGGCAAGTCGAAAGGTAATCCCAAATTTAAGGGACATAACGAATGAAAGAATTGAGAAATCTTTCCATATAATTTTCATTGGTTACTTCCCTTGGTTTGTGGGGGGGGGGGGGCGTTCCCCTATCGTATCTTTCTGCATTCATCGTTCATTATTCAGCAATTCAAGAATGAAAACTGCCAATCAGTTTTCATGATTTCTCATTCAGTTATTTGATTCAGACTTCCTTTTATATATTCATGTGAGCGGGGAATAGTTTCATACACATTTGGGCCTAGATTGTGTTGTTTGTTTGTTAATACAATATCCTTTTAATTGCCTGCATGGTATAGGGATCTCACATTACATGTTGCTGTTATTTATGTTTCCTACTGTCGCTTCCTGGCGGTCTAGGAGGTTTCCTACTGGAAGAAGGTGCCCCAATGGGATCCCCGTTAACGTCGTTCTCGTGTGATCGTTTCCTGTGTACAGTTTACTCCTGGGATCAAACAAGAGTGATTTCCCCTTGCCTTCTGTCCGTTTTGATAACGGACTCTAAGCTAGTCTTTGGACCATGCAAGAAAGGAAGTGGCTAGAGATTATGCAGGCGCCTCTTTCTCGTCTAACAGGCACTTCCTTCAGCACATGAGATATTTTATAGGAATAGAAGAGCCATCCTCTCTTCCGCCTCACTAGGGATTGAAAATATCGCGACAACAAGGAATACTGGAGGCAGGGAAAATGAGAGGTAGACCAAAAGAAAAAATCTTGGATGGCTTGACACAACAACAGAACTAATGAATAAATATGAAGGATCGGAATTTCTGGGAAAGACATGGTAGCCGGCGCCTCCAGGCATGGCACATGATGATGATTATGATAATCTTGTTATCTTTTAATACACTGACAGCTTTTTTCTTTGTAGTAGCAACTGTGTGGATACCGAACTCTTGTGTGCTTTCCTTTGATGTGATATTTCCATCAGTTCACGACGACATTCAACATTTTCTTGAATGGAGCAGTACATTATGACGATAGCCAGAAAATGGTTTCTGTAAAGTATTCAATGCACGGCACTTGAAACTATCATGACTTTGGCTAAACAGTAGACTCAGTCATTTGCATGTCCCTTGCGGAACTTTGCCTCCCTAACAGTTCTCATGAAGCCCTCTCGGTTGTAAGCAAGATGCCCTGCTTCTGATGCATTCATTTGCAGATCTTCAACGATGTCTTGCAGCCATCTTCGCATTAGTCGTCCTCTTTTTCTTTTTCCCGTTATGTACCCTTCCAACAGGGTCTTCTCTAAATTATCATGACGCTTAATGTGTCCAAAATATTTAAGTTTTCTTTGTTTAATCCTCTTTACTAGCCAGCCTTCTTCAATGTTAAGTTCTTGTAGCATGGATATATTTGTTCTTTTTTTGTGTCCATGATATTTGAAGAACTCTTCTGTAGCATTTACATTCAAAGGCATTTATGTGTTTCTCAGCTGTTTTGTTTTGTGTCCAGGTCTCACAGGCACGTGTTGCGATGGGGATGATGCATGCCCTTCAAAATCTTATTTTTGTATTTCTGCATGTTCCTCTCCACAGTTTCTTTTGTTGTTTTACTTTTTGAAGAGAGATAAATGTGACTCCTTTTAATTTCCCTCATTGTATCTCTAGTATTAGTAATTAATGATCCATGATATTCAAAACTCTTATGTTTGAAACTCTTATTCAAAACAATAGACTATCCAGGTTAAATAGCTGAAAACATGGGCAGACAACCCTCTGTGGCTGAAATATCAACATCAGGGCAATCTCTTTGACCATCAGAAAACAGACTTGGCACCCAATCAGGTCTTGATTTTAGCCTAACGATTACAGAAAGGAAGGGAGACAACTCTCAAAACGAGAGGGGTTAAACATTGTTTAAGAGAGATGGAAGATTGATGAATCTGGGTTATCTCCTGTTTGTACCACAGCCGGAAGTGTTTTTCTTGTGTGAAATATGTTCTCATGTGCTTTTGGTCTCTGCAGCAAAGAGCAACTGGCATCCGCATCACATCCTCCAGAACTACCAGCTACACAACCCACTCGGGCAAAGGACCTGGTCCATCCGGCCTCAAGAAAAGCTCTGCGGCGATGCTGTAAACCTGAGGGTTTGTGAGAACATTTGTGAGAGAGAGAGATTGGTGTCGATGTCTGAACGAACGACGAAGACGAAAAGGAAGAACACATAGCTCGTGAACGGTATCAGAACATTGCCAAATGGTCATTTTCACCAGAAATACAGTTGTCTTCCTCCATTTTGTTTTGCCCTCCGAAAGAGCTACATCATTCTGAAAGCAGTGCTGGGTTGTGATACTTGTTATTCTTGTTATTTCGGATGCGTTTCTGGTGTATAGCGTAGCTGCCCCAGGCCAAGAGGCAGATGCCGACCAGGACGCAGAAGATCACAGCGAGGCGAACTGGGAGCAGGGCAGACGAACCTGCAACAGAGACCGCTAACTTTAGAATCTGCAAAGACTCGTGTATATATATATCATTGTTACAATTCTAACAATGACAAAACAGTGTAATTATTACTGTTATAATGTAAATATTAATATTACAATGCAGATATTTTAATGTAACAATAGAAATAATTAACGTTACATATTCGCTTTCCATAATGATATTGCATTTGTGGACGTTAGATTAAATTTGCTACAGATTATACCAATGCTAAACAGTACACACAAATGTTACACAGTACACACAAATGTTACACAATGTACAGAAACGTTACATTGCAGAAAACAGAGTAATGCTACAAAAACATTAAAGATAAATATGAAAGGACCGTCAAAGACAAAATGCGTTGTAATATTTACACTTGTAAATGTCAGCTGCCCCGAGCTGCACAGCGCGGGCTGCTGTTGCACAGGCCGACCGTTCTTTTGGCGAAAAAGCGCTCGCGGGTTCCATATGTTGGGAGAAAGGCTTTCACTCCCTTCCCGGACGGCGAGAGTTAAGGTGTTTCGATGCAGAAGCGAATGGTTTGTCCATCGAGCGAAGCCTAAAAACGGCTAGCCAGCCAGGTTCGTGCTAACGCGTCTGTGGTGTACTACGGATTTGTCGACCGATAGTCTCGAAATTGGCTCATCTCTCGCAAAGAGTATCGGGTCTGCAGTATGTAATGTGCGTTGGTTGTGGGTGCCGGGTTTTCTTTTCGTTCGTAAAAGCAGAGAGAGCCGGCCGCCGCCGGTTAAAGGAAATTAAACGCCGCCGGGGTCGAAAGGGACCCGTTCTGAGCAGAGCGCTGTCTCCCTTGCCCCGCGTCGGTCTGTCGGTAGATATCCGACTAAGGTTCGGTGAAGAAAGCTATCTGGTTGATCCTGCCAGTAGTCGTATGCTTGTCTCCAAGATTAAGCCATGCATGTCTAAATTCACACTGTTTCAAGGTGAAACAGCGAATGTCTCATTAAATCTGTCGAGGTTCCTTAGATGACACGATTACGATGCTGGCGAGATTCTTCAGCTGCCATGCGTGGGGGAAACTCCTTCCGACCAATGAAGAAAAATGCCACCGTGGAAATGGTGAAGGAAAGGATTAAGTGAAGTAACCAGTAGTATCGAGGTCAGTACTACTTAAATCACGGCACCTCTGCTCTAGAGGCTGGCCACGTTCTGTAATCATACCGGGCCAGAATGCTTAAATCGGCTTAACCTAGGTGTTAAACTAAGACACTGCTGGCGAGATTCTTCGGATGCAGCGCGTGGAGTGAAACTCCTCCCGGCTAATGAAAAAAATGCGAAAAAGCTATTAAGGTTGCCGTGCGGCGCCGATGTGAAAAAGTGATAGAAAGGATCAAGTGAAGCTTAATCGGTATGTCCCGTAGTCTCGCGGCGAGAGCTACTCATACACGGCACTTCGCTCTAGAGGCCGGCCACGTCCGATATACACCCATACTTCTGAAATATGCCTAAACCAGCGCAACCCAGGGGTGAAACTTGATGACTACTCATGTCACAGTACCTCCACCCTAGAGGTCGGTCACGTCCTAAACACGTCCATACTGGGATAATATGCCTAAACCGGCTCAACCCAGGGGTGATGCTGACTAGTGGCGAGGATTTGTCCTCCCAGACAAAAGCTCCATCCTGGTCACAACTAGGAAAGGTAGTGGCCACGACTGCACAATGCTGAAGTCGGAGACATTGGACCAGTGCAGTCTAGATAGCCAACCACCTCTCACCCGACGGGGACGTATGCGTATCCTAATCACTCTGAGGTTTTCCGGTGAGAAAGTCCAACGCTGGACTGGATGGGCAACCACTTCTCACCCGGCGGGGATATACTGATATCCAAAACACGTCGAGGTTTTCCGGTGAGAAAGTCCAACTCTAGACTAAATTGGTGCAACGAAAACCATGGTGTCACGCAATCTCGCTTCTGCGACCCACCAAGAACTCAGGCCCAAGCCCCGCGATACTCTGAACCTCTTGTGATCATTTCGGGGATCTCTAGTTTGTCTCTCGGCGACCACAGGGGGACCACGGGACACATCGAGGACCACATGAGTAAATTCAGCAGAATCATGGGGCGATCTTGGTGGCAGAAGCGAACGAAGAAGAAAAAGACAATTGTAAATTGCAGTTTTGATGTCCAATTTCAAATATTCATTAAAATGCCATTATAATTAAAATATAATGTTAAATAAAATAGATATAATTTTATCCAGTACAGCCTTCGAGAATCCTCGTGAGCTCATTTGTGTGATTGTTTGTTTGGCTTAAAACTCCAGAAATTTGATCACTCATTCCATGACATAGTTTCACACATTCCCACATTATAAATTTTTCACAGTTCATAACTTCACTCATTTACTGCACTGCACATGGGCACTTAACACCATATCCCTGTGTGCCTCTAAGGCATGACAAGATTACCTACCTTACTCACAGACAGCCTCAGGCACATGCTTTCTGGCACTCAACAACATTCAACATGGGCGTCAAATAGGAAACTCATTTCCACAAACTTCCAGTTTTTCTCTGTACCCGCATTCATTCATAAACGCTCATTCTACACATATCTCCTTTTACGCACATCCATCCATCCATCCATCCATCCATCTCCTTGGTTCGCGATCCACTGACCGATCACCGCCCAGTACGCCTTATGCCATCTTGCAGGGCAGCAACAAGTTCTCTCCACCTCACACGGTCTGCGGCCAGCCTTTATATTGTGTCCCAGCAGTGCTGCATGCTACTCATTTCTGCTTCTATAGTTTCCCACCAGGTAGCATTTGATCGGCCTCTCTTTCTTTTCCCCTCGGGTGTCCACCTCGTGGCTGTTTCTAGCGATGTTGCTGGGGTATCGTCGGAGCACGTGACCAATCCATTTCCACCGGGTTTTTCTTGGGCTTTCTGTTTTTTCATCTATGACATGCATATTTTCTGGTTCAAATAGTTCTCTCTTACTTACTGTCTGTGGCCAGTAAATATTTAAAATCTTTCTGAGGCAGGCTGTAATTTTGCCATTTCCTTTTCGGTTGTTCTCCAGCGCTCAGCTCCATAGAGGAGTAACTTTGACACAGTTTTATTTTGGTTGTAGTGCTGTACTGGGAGGACCTCCAGATGTTTCTAAGATTAATGATAGCTGTTCTCACTTTATATATTCTGCTCTTTATGTCCTATTTCTTCCTCCATCCGGTGTTAGTAAATCACACATATACGTATGTTACATTAACGTACTATCAACTTCATACTCGTTTTTCACATACATCTTTTCACAAAAACAAAACACACAGTCTTACTGCATGTCTTCTCACACTTAAACCACACATTTTCTCTCACACTTCACCTATACATTTTCTCTCACACTTAACCCACACATTTTCTCTCACACTTCAACCACACATTTTTCTCACACTTCACCCACATATTTTCACTCACATTTAACACACACATTTTCTCTCACATTCAACCCACACATTTTCTCTCACATTTAACCCACACATTTTCTCTCACACCTCACCCACACACTTTCCCTCACACTTAACCCACACATTTTCTCTCACACTTCAGCCACACACATTTTCTCACACTTAACCCACACATTTTCTCTCACATTTCACGCCTTTATTTCTATTTTGGTCTGCAGACCCCACAAAACATTACATTTCAAATTCATATACCTACACATACAAACATACATACACATAAATTAACAATCGCACTCTCCTACCTAATTCATCGTTTTCATCGTCTTCGTTCTCAAATCTGAAATAAACAATGACAGAACTATATTTCCTCAAGTTTATTTATTCTCCTCCTCCTCCTCTTCCTTCTCCTCCTACTCCTACTTCTTCTTCATCTTTTGTTTACAGATTCACCGCATTATGCTGACAATCTCATGTTTCAAGTCTCTGTATATCCGAAAAGTTTCTCTGCAGTCTCTAACCATAGTGGCCTCAAAGACCACAAACTGTATGACCAAAAAAGGTGTTGTAGTTTTTGCCAACTTACAAACAATGAGAAAAAGTGACGGATAGAAGTAAATATGTACCGACTGTTTTCAATTACCTTTTTTTACGTCTTTTAAAAATGTTTTTAACGTCTTGATAAAAAGAAACGTTAATTTTAAATTAAATAAACTAGATTTTTTTATAGTAATCTCGCGGACCGCTGATTTCGTGTTTAGTGAAATCTTAATATTGTATTTAGTTGTTGACCTTATGGTTACTGAAATCTTTGTACTTAGTTTCTGACCTAGTGGTTACTGAAATCTTAGTACTCAGTTACTGGCCTGATGGTTACTGAAATATTAGTACTCAGTTTCTGACCTTATGGTTATTGAAATCTTAGTACTCAGTTACTGACCTGATGGTTACTGAAATCTTAGTACATAGTTACTGACTTGATGGTTACTGAAATCTTAATACTTAGTTACTGACATAATGGTTACTAAAATCTTAGTACTTAGTTACTGATATTGTTGTATGTAGCAGAATGCTGGAGAACAACTGAAAAGGAAAATAGCAAATTATCCTCGCTCCACACAACCTGCCTCTGAAAGATTTTAAATATTTACTAGCCACAGATAATAAATAATTGAGACCAACATGCTCAATGTGAACTAGAAGATAACGCATGTCGTATTAGCAAAGGAACCCTGGAAATGGATTGATCTTGTGCTCCAAAGAGACCCCAGCAACATCGCTAAAACAGTCATGAGATGGACACCCGAGGGAACAAGAAAGAGAGGACGATCAAAGGCTACATGGCAGAGAACTGTAGAAGCGGAAATGAGTACCATGCAGCACAGCTGGGTCATAATGCAAAAGCTGGCAGCAGACCGCGGGAGGTGGAGACTGTTTGCTGCCTTGCAAGACGCCAGAGGGCGCACTGGACAATGATTGCTTAATCGATCGCCGACCAAGGACATAGATGGATGGATTTACTGATCTCGTGGTTATAGAAAACTTAATACTTAGCTACAAATCTTGTGGTTATAGAAATCTTAATACTTAGCTACAGATCTTGTGGTTATAGAAATCTTAATACTTAGCTACTGATCTTGTGGTTATAGAAATCTTAATACTTAGCTACTGATCTTGTGGTTATAGAAATCTTAATACTTAGCGATAGATCTTGTGGTTATAGAAATCTTAACACTTAGCTATTGATCTTGTGGTTATAGAAATCTTAATACTTAGCTACAGATCTTGTGGTTATAGAAATCTTAATACTTAGCTACAGATTTTGTGGTTATAGAAATCTTAATACTTAGCTACAGATCTTGTGGTTATAGAAATCTTAATACTTAGCTACAGATCTTGTGGTTATAGAAATCTTAATACTTAGCTACTGATCTTGTGGTTATAGAAATCTTAATACTTAGCTACTGATCTCGTGGTTATAGAAATCTTAATACTTAGCTACAGATCTTGTGGTTATAGAAATCTTAATACTTAGCTACAGATCTTGTGGTTATAGAAATCTTAATACTTAGCTACAGATCTTGTGGTTATAGAAATCTTAATACTTAGCTACAGATCACAGACAGTATCTACATGCAAGAACAGTCGCATTACTTTAACCCTTTAGTTACAAAGTTCAATGTATGAAGTGGAGGGATTCCGCTTCTCGTAAAGAAAAATACTCGAAACTTACAGAGAGGCAGAAAACAAACAAACAAACACACATTTGTACTGCCAAGTAAGGATGCCTACTGTATGACTGTATGACTGTGGGTCTTGGTCAATAAACAACAACAAAAAAACATAAATTGGAAGCAACAGAGAGTTTGTCCTCTCAGTTCTGAAAGGTAGATAAGGAAAGAGACAAGGCAAAGCAAGATAGGATATACTTAAAGAAAGAAAGAAAGAAAGAATTCTTTAAACATGTTATATAAAATACTGACGTTGATAGACTTGACAATCACTAGAAAAACCCATGGGGAATGAAAAATAGGAAGCCAGTAGTAAAATATTCGAAACGCATCAAGTACGAAGAGAGAGGATGAAAAGGGGCGATGACATTTATCAGAAATAGCAGGAGCAACACAAAACATGGCGAGGTGAATCCGCACAACCCAGGCCGAATGGGACAGGGGTCAATGACTCATAGCCCGCTTCTTGCGAATGGATTAGGTGAACCATAATTCAACCAAGAGCCTATTCTACCTTCCCAGTGACGCCCTTGGAAATGCACAGTGGTGGGGGTTAAGTGAACAGGGATCGTAATGGGAAAGGCGAATCTGGTCATGAAGAATACGCCAAGCCGAAGTAGGATGAGTTGGGGCTTACGAAGTGTATAACGGCGACATAGCACAGCCAACGCATTTGAAGAAGAAGAAGAACGAACGAACGAACGAACATACTTTATTTTCAAGGGGTTAAGAATTGGGCACGCAGGCCCGTCTAACATTCTACCCTTCATCATACGGCTTTCACTCAGTCACAGTCATTCAGCATTTCTTAATAAGCATAATAATCATGAAGACACATTAAATGATTATATAAATAAATAATAAACTTATCTCTTGTCCATACACTCCACACTCTGATTTATGCAACAACATGAAATACACTTGCATTCTTACATTCAAACTAAAAAATTTATAGAAAAGCTGTATTAAAAATAAATTACAACACTCAGGCATTTTAAACTACTTTAAACTATGCTTAGGGAGGCATATAGTCCATATCAAACAAATGTTGACAAAGTTTAAAAGTTAAAAGAACGAATATTACTTACAAGTTTTACGTGAATTGGTAGGGCATTCCAATGGTGGGCAGGTGAGTATGAGAAGCTTTTTTTTAAAAATGTCAAGCCTTGGTTTTGGGGGAATACAATTGCTTAAGCGTTGACTATGTTTTGGGTTGGATTTGAAGAATGACCACAGATAGAACGGAAATTTGTGCGATAGAATTTTATGAATTAACTTGGCGTTGTTGAAAAGAAATCTCTTCTTGAGGGGTAGAATATTAAGATGTTTGTCCTTATTTGTAATACGTGCTGCATGTTTGTCATCTGTAAGCTTTATTGGTCGTTTCTGAAGTGAGTAAAGTCTTTTCATGTTTGACATGGAACAACCATCCCAGACTGTGGAACAGTAGTCCAAGTATGTTTGTATCTGTGATATGTAGTATGTTTTTCTGGTGTCTATGTCAAGAAAATGTTTAATTTTAGTAAATTGGTAAACTTTTTGTGCAGTGAGTTTGGTTAGATTGTCTACATGATGATTCCAGCTGAGGTGGTGGTCAACCATGAGGCCTAGAGTTTTATTTTCACTAACATTTTCTATCTGTGAAGATCCAGCATGGAGCTGTAGTGTTGTTGTTGTTGGTGGTGGTGGTGGTGAATTTGTTAATTTCTGTCTTGGTGTAATGAGCATGGATTTTGTTTTGCTGGTGTTTATTAGCATTCCATTGTTGTTGCTCCAGTTAATTAGACTGTTTATATGAATTTGAAGAGTTAACTCAAGGTTAATACAGTCATTGTCTCTAGTGTAAACTGTGCAGACTTCAGCGAAGAGGTCACACGATTATTTTTTGAGATGAAGTGGAAGATCATTGATGTAGATGGTAAACAGGAGAGGACCAAGAATAGATCCCTGTGGAAAACCATTATCAACCACAGATGAACCTGACTTAGAGTTTTTGAGGCAAACTGCCTGCTGTCTGTTGGAAAGAAAAGGTGTAATAAATTTCCTCAAATCAGGGTGTAATCTATAAATCTCAAGCTTTCTAACTAGGATTTCATGATCAATCATATCCAAAGCTTTTTTAAAGTCAACAAAGAGAGCAACACATAATTTATCATCGTTTATATTAGATAACCAACATTCTGCCATCTTTGTGAGAGCTGTGGCAGGAATGTTTCGGCCTAAAACCTGACTGACAGTCAACAATCAAATCATTTTCTTGCATATGTTGTAAGGTTGTTTTTTGTATGTGTTTTTCTAGGAGTTTTGACAAAGTTTATAGAATGGAAATTGACAAAGTTTATAGAATGGAAACTGATCTATAGCTTGAGGTATTTTTCTCCGAACCAGATTTAAAAAGGAGATATATTTTTGCAATTTTAAAAGCCTGAGGAAAATGACAATGTGCAATGCACTGGTTGTAAATGTATGTTAGTGTATCTGTAATTACTGGGGCAGAGTAGCGTAAAATCTTGTTGCTGATTTCATCAAGTCATGCTGTGTTGTTGTTCTTTAAAGATGAAAGATAATTGTAAACATCACTAACTGACATGAAAGGAATACTGGGTTGCTTTAGATTTGTACATTTGCTAGCTATAAATTTGTTTAATTCGCTTAAATCAAAAGTAGGGGGTTGGTAGTGAGGTTTTAAGATATTGACTTCTTCTCTGAAGTGATTGCTGAACTCTTCACAAGTGGGAACATGATTATAACTCTGCAAGTCAGACTGTTTTCTCTTGTTTGCAAGAATGTTAATTGCTTTCAGAAGAAGAAGAAGAAGAAGAAGAAGAACTCAATAACGTCTATCAGCACGGCATATACTGAATGGTTACATTACTGAATACAAACTTACCTTTTATGTTTCTTATTGTTTCTATTATAAGATAGCTTCATAAATGAACTTGATGTACTGACCTGGGATCTTGTGTCAAGTTCAACAAAGGATAGGAATCGTTAGCAAACAAGGATGAAATGTTGGAATTAACGTCACCAAACACTGAAGATGAGACTGTGGTGGACACGTCATCCATATTCATGCAGTCCCTATACTGGTCATCGTAAACAGCCGAAAAGAGTCGCTGGAAACGAAAGCAACCAGCGACGTGTGTTGACTACTGCCTTTGTTTGACCACTCCACACACACACACACACAACAGAGCAAACTCCTTAGATTCTGCCCTGTAGGAAGTACTCCAAAAAACACAAACACAGTTCAGATATCGGACAATCCGCAAAGCTATGGACCTGTAGTCACGTGGTAGTCTTATAGAAATCCGCGATAGTAAAGTAAAGGTCAAAGGTCACACTGATATGGGATTTAGGACGTAAACATGGCTTTGTTAACAAGTGTAGTTTTAACAACTATTGTGCCCGTGAAAATTGCCTATTATCTCTAACATCTACACGTATCTTGTCTCATCAAAACTTGAACGCATGAGATTGCGCAAAGCTTTTTATTATTATTATTATTATCTCAGTATAAAGCGAGACAAACAAGTTGTTAAAAAGCGACAAGATTTCATCTGTGAACATAATTTTCTTGCTCTCTGCGTCGTAGCTTATTTTTAGTATCTTACTATACCGCGCGTCTTCGTTAACCGTGTATTTTAAGCATCTCGGCTTATACAAGTTCGCGGATAATGCTTATTGTGCTTACTTCTGTGAGACTACTCCGCCATTTTATGTGTGTCGTTGGTGTCACACATGCAGTGCGCCATAATTTCATACTGTTTTTTTTTCTCTCTTTTTATTGACCCACTTTTTTTCCCCTATGTACAACTTTTTGATGGCATCAAGTCCACCATGTAAGCAAAGGATGAACCGGCTAGGGGTAAACATCCATCCCTGTCCTTGATCGGCGATCAGATAGGCAATCACTGTCCAGCGCGCCCTCTGGCGTCTTGCAGCAACAAACTCTCCATCTCTCACGGTCTGCGGCCAGCTTTGTGATGTGCCCCAGCTGTGTATGCTACTCATTCTATAGTTCTCCGCCAGGTAGCATTTGGTCTCCCTCTCTTTCTTGTTCCCTCGGTTGCCCATCGCATGACTGTTTTAGCGATGTTGCTGGGGTCTCTTCGAAGCACATGACCAACCCATTTCCATCGTTTTTAGCTCCTATGACATGCATGTCTTCTAGTCCACGCCAGGCAAGCAGGACTCTTTTATTTATTGTCTGTGACCTGTAACTATTGAAAATCTTTCTTGGACATGTTTGGGGTTAATGTCTAACATTAAAATTATTGGAATTTTAAAAAAAAATTATTCTCCCGTCATTTACAATAGGTTACTTCTAAGATATTGTGTAAATGGATTCAAAACTTATTGGAAAAGTCTTATCCTTGTGGTGGTGGAATATGCTGAGAAACAAAGTTTCATGGGCCAAACGCCAGCTCTTGGAATAAACGAACTGTAATGCACCTGCTATCTATGATAATGTTTGTGTTTCAACGGTAGCATGGCAATGATATAAAAGAGTGACAGTTCGCATTTCAATGGATATCACTACAAGAACCAGACAGAACAAAGTAGAGGGCGGAGATTTCTCACTTAGCCCCGCCTCTGACAAGAAACAAAAGAATAAGAACCCTAACGTGATGGAACAATATAGCAAAACTGTAATGAAGTTCAAGATTTGACAATATTTCGTGTCCATCATTTATAATAGGACTAATGCACATATCACTAATTGATTGCCAAAAAGATCACGGTTGTTTTCAGAAATTTGCGAAACAGTTCGGAAATAGATTAATAAACCACTAATGATAATAATGTGCTCACTGAAGTAGATGATTTCCACATTAACTTCACTGAATTAATTATTTGATGAAGTAATTCAATTATTTTTACGATAAAGGAAATCAATAATGCGATGAAGAAAATCAGTCATGTCTTGAAATAGTTTCAATTATACAATTAAATAATTCAATCATTCAGTGAATGAATCCAACCACGTGACAAGGTAAATCCCCCACGTGATCAAGTAATTCAGTCATGTGATGAAGTAAATTTACAAGAACAATGTTATTATTGTTGTTATTGTATTTTCCAGAACTTCAATTCTTTGTAGCTGAAGCCGTATAGAGGGGAACAGAAGTAAGGGTAAACCAAAGGAGTATATATACGAGGGGCGTTCAGAAAGTAATGCACTACATCGTTTTTTTTCAGTAATAATGAAGATAAAAGCATGAAATTTTGCACACTTTAAATATAGCATGTGCCGATTGTGTGAACCAAATTGTACCGCAACTGGCCAAAGAATATGACTGCTCTAACCGTTGAAATTGAGCGTGTTAGCAACTTGCGGTATAAGCTGCGAATTGTGATAGAATTTCTTGTTGCACAGAAGGAAATTGTTGTGAACATTCACAAGTGTCTATGTGATGTATATGGAAGTTTTGCAGTCGACAAGAGTACAGTCTGGGTTCAGAGAATCAAAGAACCAATAAGCGGAGATAAGAGGTTGCATGATCAGCCCCGTACTGGACGTCCTACCACAGCCACCAAGGCAGAAATGTTGAAATGCGCGGAGGGCATTATTCTTACTGATAGTCGTACCACTACTCAAGAATTTGCCTTAAAGCTGCCAGTCAGTAATGGTAGTGCAAATGCAGTTATAAAAGCTCTCGGATTTTATAAGGTTTGCGCAAGATAGGTTCCTCGAACTCTCACAAATGAACATCGACTTCTTCTTCTTCTTCTTTCTTCTTCTTCTTCTTCGTTCGCTTCTACCACCAAGACCGCACTGTGATCCTACTGAATTTACGCCTATGGTCCTCGTTAGGTCCCGTGGTCTCCTGTGTGGTTCCCGAAAGGACCACACGAGATCCCCGAGAGGACCACAAGAGGTTCAGAGTATCGCAGGGCTTTAGCCTGTATTCTTGTTGGGTCTCTGAAGCAGATTGCATGACACTGTGGTTTTCGTTGCACCAGTTTGATCTAGAGTTGGACTTTCTCACTGGAAGACCTCGACCTGTTTAAGATATCAGTGCATCCCCGCTGGGTGAGAGGTGGTAGCCCATCCAGGCCAGAGTTGGACCTTCTCACCGGAAAACCTCGACGTGTTTTGAGATACCCGTGTATCACCGCCGGGTGAGAAGTGGTTGCCCATCCAGTCCAGCGTTGGACTTTCTCACCGGAAAACCTCAGCGTGATTAGGATACGCAAACATCCCCGCCGGGTGAGAGGTGGTTGCCTATCTAGACTGCCCTGGTCCAATGTCTCCGACTTCAGCATTTTGTGGTTGTGGCCGCTACCCTTCCTAGTTGTGACCAGGATGGAGCTTTTGTCCAGGAGGACGAATCCTCGCCACTAGTGACTTCTACCCCTGGGTTGAGCCGGTTTAGGCATATTATCCCAGTATGGGCGTGTTTAGGACGTGACCGACCTCTAGAGCAGAGGTACTGTGACATGCATAGCCTTCAAGATTCACCCCTGGTGTGAGCCGGTTTAGGCATAATTCACCAGTATGAGTGTATATCAGGCGTGACCGACCTCTAGAGCGGAGGTGGCATGACATGTCTAGCCATCAAGTTCCACCCCTGGTGTGTGCCGGTTTAGGCATATTTCACCAGTGTAGGTGTATTTCGGACGTGGCCTGCCTCTAGAGCAGAGGCGTCGTGGTATGTGTAGCTTTCGCAGCGATACTACTGGACATACCGATTAAATTTCACTTTATCCTTTCCACCACCTTTTCACATCGGCACCGCACAGCAACCTTTATTTCTTTTCCGCATTTTCTTCCTTGACCGGGAGGAGCTTCACTCCACGCGCTGCATTCGAAGAATCTCGCCAGCAGTGTCTTAACCTCTGGGACAAGCCGGTTCATGCATTTCACCCGATATGACTGCAATCAGGACGTGGCCGACGTCCAGACCAGAGGTGCCGTGATTTGACTGTTTGCTTCGCTTTATCCTTTCTACCACCTTTTCCGCAGTGGTGCTGCGCGGTAACCCCATTTGCACCTTTCTTCATTGGCCGGGAGGAGCACCGCTCCAAGCACGGCAGCTAAAGAATCTCGCCAACAGCGATCGATTTCTTCTGAATTGTTGGAGCTTTTCAATACTGAGGGAGAAAACGTTTTGGCTAAGATCATAACAGGTGACGAAGCCTGGGCACATCATTTTGAACCTGAGACAAAAAGACAGTCGGTGTAGTGGCATCATCCCCAATCACCACGAAGAAAGAAATTCAAGACAGTTCCTTCAGCTGAGAAGGTCATGATCACTGTCTTTTGGGACACTGAAGGTGTGATTCTTGTGGATGCTATGTCAAGATGAGAGACAATCAATTTGCAAGCTTACATTAAGATATTGAAAAAACTCCGTCACTGTTTTCGCAGAGTTCGGCCGCACAAGAATCCAGCAGACCTGCTTCTTCTTCACAACAATGCGCGCTCTCACACAAGTCTGGCAACACGAGAAGCAATCATCAAAGTGAGTTGGACTGAACTACCCCATCCACCCTATAGTCTTGATTTGGCACTCTCTGATTTCCATCTGTTTGGTCCACTTAAAGATGCACTCCGATGGGTAAGATTTGAAGATGACGAAGGAGTGATTCATGCAGCGAAGAAATGGCTACACAATCAAGAGAAAATCTGGTACGGGCTAGGAATGCATGCACTTGTTTCGCGCTGGCGTAAAGCCGTACAATTTGATGGGGATTATGTTGAATAATATCGATGTTTACATGACATATCCATGTATATTGTGTATAAATTTCATGCTTTTTTAATAAACAGCTCCTGAGAAAAACGATGCGGTGCACTACTTTCTGAACGACCCTCGTATATTACGACGCATATTTGCACACAATATTTTTTTTTCCACACGAGCTGAACATTTTGAACACACACCACAAACCTTTAGAGGGAACATGGCTCCCGTATCTATTTCAGTGAGCCCCGACCCAATTCTCGCAGATCAACCAGTTAGAGTGGCGTCACTTAGATAAAGTCAAGGGTCAGCTAATCTGACTTGTTTTTTAGGAACACTCTTCGTAGTATCATTGATAAGGTAACGGCTTCTACAGTTGCTGGACACCAGTGCTCCATCAGTGTCAGCAGGACATCAGTGCTCCATTAGTGTCTTAGTGTCTTAACATCAGTGTTAGCAGGACATCATTGCTACAACAGTGTTAGCACATCAGTGCCCAAACAGTGTCAGCAGGACATCAGTGCTCCATCAGTGTCAGTAGGATATTAATGCTTCATCAGTATCAGCGATTTACCAGTGCTCCATCAGTGTCAGTAGGACATCAGTGCTCCATTAATGTCAGCAGGATGTCAGTGCTCTATTAGTATCAGCAGGACATCAGTGCTCCATAATTGTCAGCATGACATCAGTGCTCCATCAAATATAATCAGGACATCAGTGCTCCATCAAAAATCAGCAGGACATCAATGCTCCATCAAATTTCAGCAGGATATTAGTGCTCCATAACTGTCAGCAGGACATCATTGCTTCGTCAAATATCAGCAGGACATCAGTGCCCCATCAAATATCAGCAGGACATCAGTGCCCCATCAAATATCAGCAGGATATCAGTTCTCCGCTGTGGTTAGCATGATATTGGTGCTTTATTGTCAGCAGAGTATCAAAGCTTCATCAATGTTAGCATGATCAATAGTGTCAGTAGGACTTCAGCTTCATGGTCCATCAAATATCAGCAGGACATCAGTTCTCCATCAAATATCATCAAGACATCATCATCATCATGTGGCGTGCTGATTGGCGTTGGCTATTATGCTTCTCCAGATTACACGAGGACATATTGCTCCATCAAATATCAAATGTCAGCAGGGTATCAAAGCTTCATCAGCGTTAGCATAACATCAATACCCAGTAGTGTCAGCAGGACTTCAGTTTTATGCCCCATCAAATGTCAGCAGGACACCAGTGCTACATCAAATGTCAGCAGGAAATCAGTGCTCCATCAAATGTCAGCAGGACATCAGTGCTCCATCAATGTTAGCAGGACACAAGTGCTCCATCAAGTGTCAGTAGGACATGTGTTCTATCAAATGTCAGCAGGACACCAGTGCTCCATAAGATGTCAGCAGGACATCAGTGCGCCATCAAATGTCAATAGAACACCAGTGCTCATCAAATCTCAGCAAGACACCAATGCTCCATAAGATGTCAGCACACACAGAGCTTGATCAATATTGGCAGGACACCAGTTCTCCATCAGTATCTGAACCAAAATGAATGTTGTTCTTAACCGTATTGCCTTCCATTATGGCAACATTCGTAAAAGTATTGAGAACATATGACTAATTCTGTTTTAGACATATTGGTTCTGTAGCCTTCACGAAAGTGCTATTACTATGCGACACTGCAAAATAACACAGACAACACACAAGTCATAGGTCAGTGTCTTTTTTTAACACAGTGTGCTAACGTAGTTACTTTGTAACTGTTACAAAGTAGATGGAGATTTACGGTTCAGTTTTACAAGAGGATAGAAGGAGTGAGGAAAGAGGGGAGAAACAAGAATGGCAGAAAGCAAGATGAACACATAAAAACGAAGAAAATACAATCCAATATTTCAGCAAAAAGCATTTTTCAAGGACCACATACAAGAACAGCAAAACAGACAAAAGCTGAAAAAAAAAAGGATTAAAAATTATAAGTTTAGCTTTATTTGTCTCCTTTTAAGAAAGACGGGCACAAAAAAAAAAAAACCCAGATAGACGTGGGTAAGCACAAAGTGGAAGCAGTCAACTGGTTGAGAAATGAGGCAAAAGGATGATGACAAAGGCTGTCATACTGTAGACAATTTGGCTTTATGCTCCAGATGTCCCCAGCTTGTTCCCATCGGATGCCCATGGCCTTAACAGATAATAAAAGTGAGAAAAAAATATGGGGGGGGGGGGGCGCTCCCTGTTGTTCAGGTCAACGATCTCGGAAAGCACTGGAACAGCGCCAGTGATACAACCCCATCTAGATCAGTTGAACTGACGAAGTTTGAACAAAATCGTGTGTGTGTGTGTGTGTGTATGTGTGCATTTCCAAATCACGCTAAGCATTTCATAGTTTCACAGCAACATCACAAAGCTCTCCCCTTCCTGCTCCTACACACATACACGACGCAGAAGCTGCCATTCCACACGGGCATGAGCAAGTGTGCGTTTTATTTATAATCGAATATCATACCTGCAAGAGAAAATCTGGTACGGGCTAGGAATGCATGCACTTGTTTCGCGCTGGCGTAAAGCCGTACAATTTGATGGGGATTATGTTGAATAATATCGATGTTTACATGACATATCCATGTATATTGTGTATAAATTTCATGCTTTTTTTTAATAAACAGCTCCTGAGAAAAACGATGCGGTGCACTACTTTCTGAACGACCCTCGTATATTACGACGCATATTTGCACACAATATTTTTTTTTCCACACGAGCTGAACATTTTGAACACACACCACAAACCTTTAGAGGGAACATGGCTCCCGTATCTATTTCAGTGAGCCCCGACCCAATTCTCGCAGATCAACCAGTTAGAGTGGCGTCACTTAGATAAAGTCAAGGGTCAGCTAATCTGACTTGTTTTTTAGGAACACTCTTCGTAGTATCATTGATAAGGTAACGCCTTCTACAGTTGCTGGACACCAGTGCTCCATCAGTGTCAGCAGGACATCAGTGCTCCATTAGTGTCTTAGTGTCTTAACATCAGTGTTAGCAGGACATCATTGCTCCAACAGTGTTAGCACATCAGTGCCCAAACAGTGTCAGCAGGACATCAGTGCTCCATCAGTGTCAGTAGGATATTAATGCTTCGTCAGTATCAGCAAGATACCAGTGCTCCATCAGTGTCAGTAGGACATCAGTGCTCCATTAATGTCAGCAGGACGTCAGTGCTCTATTAGTATCAGCAGAACATCAGTGCTCCTTAATTGTCAGCATGACATCAGTGCTCCATCAAATATAATCAGGACATCAGTGCTCCATCAAAAATCAGCAGGACATCAATGCCCCATCAAATATCAGCAGGATATCTGTGCTCCGCTGTGGTCAGCATGATATTGGTGCTTTATTGTCAGCAGAGTATCAAAGCTTCATCAATGTTAGCATGATCAATAGTGTCAGCAGGACTTCAGCTTCATGCTCCATCAAATATCAGCAGGACATCAGTTCTCCATCAAATATCATCAAGACATCATCATCACCATCATCATGTGGCGTGCCGATTGGCGTTGGCTATTATGCTTATCCAGATTACACGAGGACATATTGCTCCATCAAATATCAAATTAATGTCAGCAGGGTATCAAAGCTTCATCAGCGTTAGCATAACATCAATACCCCAGTAGTGTCAGCAGGACTTCAGCTTTATGCTCCATCAAATGTCAGCAGGACACCAGTGCTACATCAAATGTCAGCAGGAAATCAGTGCTTCATCAAATGTCAGCAGTACATCAATGCTCCATCAATGTCAGCAGGACACAAGTGCTCCATCAAGTGTCAGTAGGACACGTGCTCTATCAAATGTCAGCAGGACACCAGTGCTCCATAAGATGTCAGCAGGATATCAGTGCGCCATCAAATGTCAATAGAACACCAGTGCTCATCAAATCTCAGCAAGACACCAATGCTCCATAAGATGTCAGCACACACAGAGCTTGATCAATATTGGCAGGACACCAGTTCTCCATCAGTATCTGAACCAAAATGAATGTTGTTCTTAACCGTATTGCCTTCCATTATGGCAACATTCGTAAAAGTATTGAGAACATATGACTAATTCTGTTTTAGACATATTGGTTCTGTAGCCTTCACGAAAGTGCTATTACTATGCGACACTGCAAAATAACACAGACAACACACAAGTCATATGTCAGTGTCTTTTTTTAACACAGTGTGCTAACGTAGTTACTTTGTAACTGTTACAAAGTAGATGGAGATTTACGGTTCAGTTTTACAAGAGGATAGAAGGAGTGAGGAAAGAGGGGAGAAACAAGAATGGCAGAAAGCAAAATGAACACACAAAAACGAAGAAAATACAATCCAATATTTCAGCAAAAAGCCTTTTTCAAGGACCACATACAAGAACAGCAAAACAGACAAAAGCTGAAAAAAAAAAGGATTAAAAATTATAAGTTTAGCTTTATTTGTCTCCTTTTAAGAAAGACGGGCACAAAAAAAAAAAAACCCAGATAGACGTGGGTAAGCACAAAGTGGAAGCAGTCAACTGGTTGAGAAATGAGGCAAAAGGATGATGACAAAGGCTGTCATACTGTAGACAATTTGGCTTTATGCTCCAGATGTCCCCAGCTTGCTCCCATCGGATGCCCATGGCCTTAACAGATAATAAAAGTGAGAAAAAAATATGGGGGGGGGGGGCGCTCCCTGTTGTTCAGGTCAACGATCTCGGAAAGCACTGGAACAGCGCCAGTGATATAATCCCATCTAGATCAGTTGAACTGACGAAGTTTGAACAAAATCGTGTGTGTGTGTATGTGTGGATTTCCAAATCACGCTAAGCATTTCATAGTTTCACAGCAACATCACAAAGCTCTCCCCTTCCTGCTCCTACACACATACACGACGCAGAAGCTGCCATTCCACACGGGCATGAGCAAGTGTGCGTTTTATTTATAATCGAATATCATACCTGCCTGAGAACTTGGCGAACTCCATCGACAGACTAGGTCGGAAATAAAGATAGTAGTACTAAATGAATGGAAATGAACAGATAACTCGTGAATAACGCAAGAACCAAATAGTGAGAATAGTTCCGTCTTATCAACAGGCATGCACAAATAATAATCGACGGAAATGTTGGAGGAGAGGACGACAACGATGTAGATGGATGGACAACATAAAGAGAAGGAGTTCAGTTGGGTTGGATGCTTTGTGTAAAAGCTTGACAAAGCAAGTTAGAGGCCCAAAGCTTTCAGTCTTCACCTGAAAGACAGCTCTGGGCCATTTATAACATCAGATATGCTACATGAGTCTGGTAAGACAGCTCTGGGCCATTTATAACATCAGATATGCTACATGAGTCTGGTAAGACAGCTCTGGGCCATTTATAACATCAGATATGCTACATGAGTCGGGTAAGACAGCGACCAGCTATCCATAACTGACTGCTTGTGTCAGGGTTAGCGAACTGACTGTTTGCGTTAATGTTAACGAATTATAGCTGACTGCTGCTGTTAATGTTAACAAACTATAGCTGAGTACTTGTAAAAGGGTTAGCGAACTAATACTGACTGCTTGTGTCAGGGTTAGCAAACTATAGCTGACTGCTTGTGTCAGGGTTAGCAAACTATAGCTGACTGCTTGTGTCAGGGTTAGCAAACTATAGCTGACTGCTTATGTCAGGGTTAGCAAACTATAGCTGACTGCTTGTGTCAGGGTTAGCAAACTATAGCTGACTGCTTATGTCAGGGTTAGCAAACTATAGCTGACTGCTTATGTCGGTGTTAGCGAAGTGACTGCTTGCGTTAATGTTAACGAACTATAGCTGATTACTTGTACATGGGTTAACGAACTATAGCTGAGTACTTGTACACGGGTTAGCGAACTATAGCTGACTGCTTGTGTCAGGATTGGTGAACTACAGTTGACTGCTTATGTCAGGGTTGGCGAAGTACAGCTGACTGCTTATGTCAGGGTTAGCAAACTATAGTTGACTGCTTATGTCAGGGTTGGCGAAGTACAGGTGACTGCTTATGTCAGGGTTAGTAAACTATAGTTGACTGCTTATGTCAGGGTTAGCAAACTGTTCTTGATTGCTTATGTCAGGGTTAGCGAACTATACTTCACTGCTTGTATCAAAGTTAGCGAACTATTCTTCACTACTTATGTCAGGATTAAAGAACTACAGCTGACTGCTTATGATAGGGCTAGTGAACTATGCTTTTGACAGGGCTAGCGAACTATAGTTCACTGCTTATGTCATGGCTAGCGAACTATAATTTTTTACTCCTTATGTCAGGATTAGCGAACGATATTTCACTGCTTATATCAGGGTTAACGAACTACAGCTGACTGCTTATGTCACTGTTAGCGAACTATACTTGATTGCTTGTGTCAAGGTTTTCGAACTATACTTGACTGCTTATGTCAGGGTTAGCTAACTATACTTCACTGCTAGTGTCAGGGTTAGTGAACTATACTTGTCTGCTTATGTCAGGGTTAGCGAACTATAGCTGAATACTTACGTCGGGGTTAACGGACCCTGATTGATCCAAATCTCAGTGTGATGCTGTTGGAAACAGACAGTGGTCTGACCAAGCGAAAGGGTATCGTAATCTGAATGTGAACCTAGTCCTAGATTAAACCGAACCGAAGTTGGATGAGTCAGAAGAAGAAGAAGTCATTCAGTGTCACTTTTTTCATAAGTTTTATAACACTTTTGACTATTGTCGTCCTTTCTCTCTCTCTCTCTCTTTCTCTCTCTCTCTCTCTCTCGCTCTCTCTCAGAATGGTAAAGGGGCTTACGTGCCCAATCTTCTTTTTCCTCTTATATCCTTCTCGTGCCGTTAAATGTCACATAGGACTGGCAGGGTAGTTCGCCAATTTATCCTGTTTTCGGTGAGCTTTTCAACCTCAACAAGGGATTTTATGCCTATTACTTTGGCCTCTATTAACAACGTCCTCTTTAGAGTTTCACGTGGTCTGCCTCTTTTTCTTCAGCCTGTTGTGTTCCACTTGATGTGGGATTCTCTGATCATTTCTTCTCATCAAGTGACCAACATATGTCCATCTCCTTTTCCTGATCACCCATGAGACTGGTTGTTGTTCAGTCATCTGTCTTATCTCTGCATTGTTCTTGAATTCATTCCACTTGATGCTGAGTATTTTCCTTAGGCATTTGTTTTCAAAAGAGTCTAATTTCTTTTCTATTTCTTTAGTTGATTTCCAGCTTTCGCATGCATAAATGAGGATGGATATAACATTTGAATTGAATAGTCTTAACATGGTTTTTGTGCTTATAACTTTTGAATGTCTTATGTTCTCAAGATTCTTGAAGATTGATGCTGCTTTTGCAATTCTAATTCTAACTTCCTTTCTGGTGTCACCATCCTCGTCTATGTAGCTGTTGAGGTGTGCAAATTGATTGACTTCTTCAACAGCTGTCCCTTCTACATGTATTTTTTCATTTTGATTAATGGGAAGTTTCATTATTTTTGTTTTGTCCTTGTTAATTTCAAGTCCTATTTTGCTAGCCAGTGAAGATAGCATATCTGTTTTTTCGTGCATGGAATTCACATTGTTACTGATAAGAGTTATGTCATCAGCAAAATCAAGATCTTTTAGTTGGGTCCCATGTACCCAGTCAATATATGTGTTACCTGTGCAGCATTTTTTCATTATGAAGTCTATTGCAATTCGAAAAAGCAAAGGAGACAGTATACATCCTTGTTTCACACCTGTTTCAATCTGGAACCATTCACTCATCCCTTCTTCTGTTTTGACTGCACAAGCATATCCATTGTAGAGGTCCCTAATGATGTTGACAGTTTTAGATGATATTCTACATAGACTTCAAATTCTCCACAATAATTCTCTGTGTATGCTGTCAAATACCTTTTTAAAGTCTATGAAGTTCAGTATTAATGGTTTCTGCTTTTCAATATGTTCTTAAAGTATTATTTTTAGAGTAAAGATCTGATCAAGACAGCTTCTCCCTTTTCGAAATCCTGCTTGTTCTTCTCTCATTGCAGTATCCACTATATCTTTAAGTCTATTCAAAATGACCTTGCAAAATACTTTTGACGCAACTGATATTAAGGTTTCTCCTCTCCAAGTGTTACAGTTACTAAGGTTGCTTTTTTTTGTGTATTTTAACAATGATTCCTTTTTTTTCCATTTAGAAGGGCCTTTTCTTCTTTCCAAATCTTATTAAACATTTTCTGTAGTTGTCTCATGTTGTTTGTCACTATTTGTAGCTTTTAACATTTCGAGTGTTATTTCATCTTCACCTGCAGCTTTGTTGTTAGCCATTGAATTCACTGCTGTTCCAATTTCATGCCCAATCTTAACCCTTTGAAAATAGTCTGTTCTCTCTCTGTACCTCTCTCTCTCTCTCTCTCTCTCTCTCTTTCTCCGCTTACATCTCTTAATCCAGCTATAGACTATAACACAAACTCGAAGGCATTACACTGTATCTCAGCAATGAAAATGTTTGCACTTTTGTCCCAACTAAACTTTGATAAGCCAATTCTCTTTCCACACGGCCACAGCCCAACACCGAAACTGAAACTGACTGAAGCTATATGGTCGAAGGGAAATAACTTTTAAAATATTTATTAAATGAAAATATCAATTTTTTTCTCCCATTTTTTAAAAGCACTTTTTTTCCCCCCTCAAAATACTGACTAATTATTGCCAGAAGTAATGTGACAAGAAAAAGAGTCGCAAGAAACAAGGAAAACTATAACGAAGATCAGAAAAAAGATAATCTAAAGTTATGGGTCGTATTTGAAGGAGAGGCGGGCCAGATCACCTAATGGCAACAGGGAAGATCGAAGGTAGAAGAGACAGAGGTAGACAGAGAGAAAAAAATGCTTCATGATTTGGCATCCTGTCACGGGAAATGCTCAGTGACAAGCCTGTTGAGATACACAAGTGGTTATGGAAGGACATGATGCCCTACTCCTGTCGGCAGAGGCCGAGAGAGAGAGAGGGGGGGGGAATTTGGGGCACTGACGTTATTTAAAAAAATGAGACAATACAGGGCATTTTCGCCGAAATATTGGATTGGTGTATGTTCTTCATGTATACATACTCATCTTGTTTTCTGTCATTCTCGTTCTCGCCCGTCTAACGTGAGTAAACAGCTTTCTCAGATAATCTTTGACCTGGATCAATATTTACTAACTTCTAAACCGTAACTGTTTTTTAAAGGGGGGGGGGGTGGGGCTTAGCTCTGTTGCTCGTTCTATGAAGCGGCTTCATTACACTCAGGACACGCCCATACGTGCTCGGCCTTTGACATCAGGATGTCCTTCAATGTTTTTTTTTTTTAGGGAGATTACTCCAATGTTGTGTTGATTGTGTATTGTCCCTGATCTAGCATTTACCTGGGATTTGCAAACCACTGACCTTGGCTACATGTAAATGCATTGAGTCGTATGTGGTAGGTACTTTTGAGGAAGTTGCCTTGCATTTGTTCTTCCAGATGTTGTTTGATGTATTCGTACAGATCTGATTCGTTCATTTTGGTACGGCCCTCTGGTTTGGCATTCCCTGCTAGCTGGTCGGCTTTGTTGTTTCCGTCGACTTCGGCTTACTAGCTACTGATAGTCATCTTCCCTTACTCTTCTAATCCTCTTCCCTTACTCTTCTACGCCTCTTCCCTTACTCGTCTAACCCTCTTCCCTTACTCTTCTAGTCCTTTTCCCTTACTCTTCTAACCCTCTTCCCTTACTCTTCTAGTCCATTTCCCTTACTCTTCTAATCTTCTTCATTTACTCTTCTACCTCTCTTCCCTTACTCTTCTAGTCCTTTTAACTTACTCTTCTAATCCTAAGCTTATCACTCACAACAAAAGCACACCTATCACACCATTTTTATTTTATCACGCAACAGCCACCCAGGCGTGTCACTTTAAGAGCGGCAACCCCCTTGGGCGACAACCTCTGGCGACAACTCATCATCATCATCATTTCGTACCGTCTCCCCAGGGAAGGCTGGCTGCAACGCATCTCCACTCTATTCAGTTTCATGCCTTTGTAGAACACTCGGCCAAGCTTGTCCCTGTTCATCTCTTGGTGTTGTCCACCCATCTATATCGCACTCGTTCTCGTCTTCTTCTTCTCCCTTTGATCTTGCCTTCAAGAACGGCTTTCAATTGAGTACAGCTGGAGGGGGTTTGGGGGGGGGGGGAGGGTCTATTTCAAGTGGGCATCTAAGCGGTGAAGTTGTTAGTGCACTCTCACGGTGAAGGTCCCGGGTTTGAGTCCTGCCAGAGGGGGGGGCCTCCCCCCCCCCGGTCACCTATCTGTAAAACTGGGTACCTGGCCCCCTCTGAAGATGGGGAAGGGAAAGGGCAGGCAGATGTCATAGTGACCTCATCAGCCTCTAAATATGCTGACAGGTCAAGGAAAATATGGACACTTAACACCATGTCCCTTGTGTGCAGTAATGGCACAACAGGGCTACCTTTACCTGTACCTACTCCAAGTGTTTTCGTGATCTGAAGAAGTAGCGCTGTTGTTACCTGAGGACATCTTTGTGGTCTGCACACACTTATTTGCTTTCATCTCTCTAGTTATGTTCCTATGGACTATGTTCCTAATTCCTAATTCTGTTTAGTCGCTTCGCGAGTTCGCAGTAGCATCACCCAAAAGAAATCGTTCGACCGGTGAAGTCCTAAGAATTAAAGGCGGGAGATTTATGATGTCAGCCATAATTTATTCAAGCATAGCTGTGTCGTTTTTTTTTCCCCCAGAGATTAGAGCAAAATCAGATATAAATTTCATGAAAATACACTGAACCAGCTATAAAGTGACATTTTTAAAAGTAACAAATTCGAGAAACCACTTTATATTTATTCCCATTTTCTTTTCTCGTCATTTTCGGCGGGGTTTATCTGGTGACGTGAATAACGAAACAAGAGACAATGATGGGACGGGACAGAGGAAAGACGTACCGGGTAACGGCCTGCAATGGTCATTTTTCCCAGCGTATTAATTTCATTTAACAAAAAAACAAAATGAAAAATAGCCAGTTAATCTATCAATCTGACCTAGTGAAAATGGGGGACCGAAGAAAAACGGGCAGGCTCCCAAATGTGGTGGAACTTTATTCTTAATTTTAACTATGTGAAATGAAAACGTGGCCCATTTCCATTCTCGTTTCACATGATGAAGGCCACCAAAAATGTTTGCATAGATGTTAAAGGGGAAATCACCTATGAACTACGTAGAAAATTATATTAAAGTGACCTCCCCTCGACAATTTGCTCCCTAGCGAGAACTGGCTGTTGTATGTAAACATGGAAATGGCAAGCGGGCTTTTATTAAGTGTCTAAATTTTCGTTGGATTATAAATTTCAGTATGTCAAGCTGACATTCAGCACAGTCTTTAGCCAAACTTCGTTTCTTCTGTATCTTTGCAAATATTGTTTGCAATCATCTTCTGTAAAAATTGAGCATACACACGGGTGTTTGTGTGTTCTGCAAAGAACACACTCCTAACAATTTTAAGGTACAAACAGGGGTAAGCAGTGATGTGTACTATCACCAACACTATTACTCTAGCAGCAGACTAGTTAATGAAGAAGGCAACATCAGATAAACGCAGAGGATTCCAGTGGACACTCAATGTGGGATCTTGACTTTGCCGACGACATTTTTCTACTGTCAAGCAGGCACAAAGATATGCTCAGAATGCTAACAATATAGGATTAAAGATAATGTAGGAGAGACAAAGTTAATGAAGCAAAATGTGAACAACAGAACTGTAAGAGAGTAGATAACAAGTCAGTGGAGGAGGTCACCGAATTTGTATATCTTGGCAGCAGAGTAGTAGAAGATGGAGACAGCACAGAGGACATCAACAACAGACTTACTGGAGCAAACCAGGCTTTTGCAATGCTGTAGACTATATGTAAATCTTAAAAAAAACTAAGCATGAATATGAAAATCAGGATATTTAAGAGTAATGTTCTAATGACACAGTGTTACTATCCACAACACAAAAAGGAATGGAAAAACTAATTGTCAGTCCGTAATAACAGCGAAGAGCAGAACCTCTATCTTAATGCAAAGAAAACTAAATTGATGACAATTGACAAAACAAACAAGGCAGCTGAAATATATATCAATGAGGAAAAATTGGAAGAAGTGGAGAGTTTTGAATATCTTGGATCACTACTAACTAATAATGGAGATACAATGAGGGAAATTAAAAGGAGGACATCTATTGCTCTTCAGAAAGTAAAACAAATAAAGAATCTGTGGAGAGGAGCAGACAGAACTACAAAAATAAGATTTTTAAGGGCATGCATCTTTCCCATCGCAACATATGCCTGTGAGACCTGGACACTTAACAAAACAGCTGAGAAACACATAAATGCCTTTGAATGTAAATGCTACAGAAGAGTTCTCCAAATATCGTGGACACAAAAAAAGAACAAATATATCTATACTACAAGAGCTTAAAATTGAAGAAGGCTGGCTAGTAAAGAGGATTAAAGAGAGAAAACTTAAATATTTTGGACACATTAAACGTCATGATAATTTAGATAAGACCATTTTGGAAGGTTACATAATGGGAAAAAGAAAAAGAGGAAGACCAAAACGAAGATGGCTGCAAGAAATCGTTGACGATCTGCAGATGGACGCAGCAGCAGCAGGCCATCTTGCTCACAACCGAGAGGCCTACAGGAGTGCTGTTTGGGAGGCAAAGTTCCGCAAGGGACATGCAAATGAATGAATGTTCTAAGTGTACTAATCTATGAAAGTGAATGCTGGAAAAATCACCAAAACTATAGAAAACAGGCTGAATTCTTTCCAGACCAACGTTTACGAAGAATTAGAAGAATATTTTGGCTAAATACCATAAGAAATAGCATCTTGTTAGCAGGAATGCAGATGAAACCACTGACAACACCTATTGAGGAAAGACGCTGGTGACTATTGGGACATGTGCTCCAGTTGACTGACGACTCCCTACCAAAAATAACACTAAAATGGACACCACAGGGGAACGGAAATAAGGGTAAACCAAAGAATACATGGAGAAGAACAACAGAAAGGATGTTGAGCAACAGAGGACTCACTTGGGCAAGAGGAGGAGGTGGCAAAGGACAGGCGTTTGTTGGAAAACCATTGGTGATGCCCCATGTGCCCTTGGCACTTAAGGTTCATACATATATAATGAATTACCGAATTTTCGTTGTATTTTCCTTTCAGTGTAGAAAGTATCATGAGCGCGGCTAGTTTTCAGTGTGCCTCTTATTTTGAGATGAATCCTAGTGATGACTGGTACTATGCAATGGAGGTAAATGAAGACAGACAGACCAATCAATCAATCAAGTGCCGTGCCGGATAGCGTAGGCGATCATTTCTCTCCACAATTCCCTGTCTTTAGACTTGATTATGAGATCCGCCGGTGACTTTCTTCCTAACCACACTGACAGCTGTCTTCTCGTGGCTAGACGGCTGCTCGTCCTACTGGAGTCCGTGGTTCGAATCCCAGGTAATTCTCTTGTGATTTTTCTTTCTCTCACGTCTCACTAAAGTGCTTTGTCTACGATTTTTTCGAGGTCTAATCCTACAAAATTGTGTTTTCTTACTTTCTCTTATTCATTGACCATGCTTCACGTCGTTAAAATAAAATTGACTCGATGTAATATTTAAGTACTCAAAATCTTGTTTCCATTGATATGGATCTGTTGCACAAAATGTTTCTCATTTTCTGGAATGCTGACTTGGCCTGAGCACGTCTGATTTTTATTTCGCTGTGACATTTCCCATTAGCTGTTATAATTGTTCCTAAGTACTTAAGTCTATCAATCTGTTTCAGTTGTGCCATCGATGGTAATGCTACATTTTGGTGGTATTACAGACAGTCCAGTTTTAGATAAAGGTAGATCGACAAAATAATACTGCGTCTATCAGTACATGTGTACCAATAGATACTCCCTAATAGAAAGACAGAAAAGACACGAGAAGGGGAGGGACATTCATATGAAACAACAACGACAATCAATATTTGGGCACACTGCCCTCATCATGGACATAATAAAAAAGACCACACAAACGCAAACGGGAAATATTACGTGTCTATCAGACTCTTTTAATTAGACTCTTTTGAAAACAAATGCCTGAGGAAAATATTTGGTATAAAGTGGAACGAATTCAAGAACAAAGCAGAGATAATAAGACAGATGAGCAAACAACAACCTGTCTCATGGGTGATCAGAAAAAAAGAAGATGGACATATGTAGGCCGTGTGATGAGAAGAAACAATCAGAGAATAACAAAACAAGCTATCAAGTGGAGCACAACAAGCCAAAGAAAAAGAGGTCGATCACGTGAAACTCTAAAGAGGACATTGTTAAGAGAAGCCAGTTTAGTGGGCATAACATCCCTTGATCATCCCTTGATAATCAGACCTTCGCCATGAGTGAAGATTAGCAGAAGAAACCTACCCCGAGACACAGAATGTAGGAGCAGGAAAGAAATCCGATTTGTTATGCAAAATGAGAATGTAGGGATTAATGGGCGCAGGGATGGGGGAGCATGAGAAAGAGTAAAAGGGCAGTAACTATTGGCGCGTAGTCAGCGGAGCGTGCTCAGAATGAATGACTGGTTTAACTGTTTCCATTTGAAACAGCGAGATCCAGTAATAAACCAAATACAGCGGAAATCTTTAACAAACAAAAGAAAAAAACACGCTATATTCTTCGAATCCGGCCGGCGGCACCCCAGTCACCCAGCTGTAGAAATGGGTACCCGACTTCTTCTGGAGTTGGGGAAGGAAAAGGCAGCCAGACTGACCATATCACCCTCTAGTGTGCTGACAGGTCAAGGAAAATATGGGCACTAACACCGTATCCCTATGTGCCTATAAGGCATGACAGCGTTACCTTTACTTTTTTTTACTCTGAATTTAGTTGTTAATCATGTTAGAGGGCTTTGAAAAATTAAATGACATAAGCTGAATATTTAACATTAAGAAACAGGCAAGTACTTGTGTTTCTAATTATAAAAATACTGAGAATTTCTTTTCATATCTTTTATTTGAAAGCGCAAGCAAACGTCAAATTCTTTTATTCTTTTCAATGGCTAAACTGAACCAGGTTAAAAATTCACTTCCGTGGTTGTAGAAAGACTGGATTTAAATTTACTTCTAAGTTAGCTCCAACCCCGGGCTGGACTGGCAGGAAGAACTGGACGTACATGCAAGGGTATTTTCACTAGAGAGCTTCTTCTGTAATGTTCAATTAATTAAGTACCATTTTCTACTTTCCTATTCTTTACTCTCCCTAGAACTTAGAGCTGGTGGTCATTAAAGCTGACGCCGTGAAGGTGTTGAAGCACAGCATTGTGTCGGATTGGGAGAGGGTCATGATAGCTATTTTTTTTTTGTTGCAGTCCATGAGTGGAGATAACAAGCAGGTTGTGTTCAACACTTCTTTAGAAAGCTCCACCACTACGTGTGGTTATGATGACCCCTGCCCTGCTACCCAGGCTAGGCCTGTTACCGATTTGGGGGGGGGGGTTTACCAGTGGAGAGATGGGGCAGGGTCTTGGTCAACTAAGTTGGACACCACAACGGTGACGCTATTATATCACCTAAGAGAGACGGTATAAGCAAAATACAATTTCGTGAAACGTGGCTCTTTGATAGAGATTAAATGGGACTCCTTGGTACAGATTAGTGAGATAAACGTGGCTCCTTGATACAGATTAGTGAGTTAATCCCTTACTGCGTTTGGGGTGGAAAGAGGGGGGGGGGAGGGTGAACAGTTTATTTGAGCCATAGCGTCACGTGGACAGTATCATCAAGTTCATGTAGCCAAGTTTCAACAAGTTTATCCTATCATCACGTACAATTAATCAGGCGTCTCCTGGGCCAGTGTTTCCCACACTTGCTGGGGCTGCCGCTACCTTTTCTCACACAGGCCACGTCCTCACGCCCCCCACAGTGTACGACTAGTACAATGGCATATTAAACTAGAATATGCATTCAGTCAGTCGGTCATTTGCATGTCCCTTGCGGAACTTTGTCTCTCTAACAGCTCTCCTGTAGACCTCTCGGTTGTATGCAAGATGCCCTGCTGCTGATGCATCCATTCGCAGATCATCAACGATGTCTTGCAGCCATCTTCGCCTTGGTCTTCCTCTCTTTCTTTTTCCCATTGTGCACCCTCCCAAGACTGTCTCTCTAAATTATCATGACGTTTAATATGTCCAAAATATTTAAGTTTTCTCTGTTAAATCTTCCTTACTAGCCAACCTTCTTTAGTATTAAGCTCTTGTAGTATGGATATATTTGTTCTCTTTTGTGTCCATGATATCTGAAGGACTCTTCTGTAGTATTTACATTCAAAGGCATTTATGTGTTTCTCAGCTGTTTTGTTTAGTGTCCAGGTCTCTCAGGCATATGCTGCGATGGGAAAGATGCATGCCCTTAAAAATCTTATTTTTGTAGTTCTGTCTGTTTCTCTCCACCGCTTCTTTAGTTGTATTACTTTCTGAAGAGCAATAGATGTCTTCCTTTTAATTTCCCTCACTGTATCTCCATTATTAATTAGTACTGATCCAAGATATTCAAAATTCTCCACCTCTTCCAGTTGTTCCTCATTGATACGTATTTCAGCTGCCTTATTTGTTTGGATATGCAGTACACAACTAAAAACTGAGGTTAGCAAACCAGTTTATTTAACAACACGAAGGAGTACATTTATAACTCACCTACTGCATTATTTTCACAGCTTTTAGTGTGATGGATGACTTTCATGTAGGGGCACAAGTTTCTCAACGTCAGGTTGAAAAGTGCTAAGATGGGAGGTATTACTACCCCCCGTACCTCAACACCTCGCCCCCCCCCCCCCCCAACCAGCTGCCCCTTTTTCTTCCACTGTTCCCCTGCTGACTCTTTTTCTTCCACTGTCCCCCTGTTGACGCTTTTTCTTTCATCGCCCCTCTGGTCCTTCCCAACGTCCGAGGGAGGAGGAGGGGCGTCATCGCCCACTTTGGGAAACACTGGCCTAGACAAATCGTATGATTCACCGTGGAAGAGTTTAGACATGTTATCTAACGCTGACACTAGTTTTCTCTTAACTCTTTAATCTCAAATATACTATTATGTACACGATAAGGGAGAATAGGTCGTTGGGGTTAGAGATAAACAAGAAAACGAAGGTTCATGATAACATAGGAGCCTACAAGGCTGAGAGAGAAGGCCATGTGCGAGTTATCAGGGCCAGAGAAAACAAAGCCGGCCAAGATATTAGCTTGCCGCTTCATCAGAGCCCCGTAGCTGTTGTGCTTGCTGGCGTCAGCCAAAGGGAATGTGGTTCGACGTGGACGGCGTAGTGGTGGAGTCTACAACAGTTGGTGGAACTACCGTAACCAAATGTCATCCAGTTCAAATCCCGTGTTTCAGTAATGTCACAGAGTCGGACCACAAATGCTGCAGATATGGAATTACGTGAGACAAACTACCACTAAGCCACTTCACAACTTTGTTATCCTCTCTTTCTTCACGTAAAATAAGTAGCGTTATATTCAATAAGTAACGTATTTATTCATTCGTTCATTCATTTGCGTGTCCCTTGCGGAACTTTGCCTCATGTAGGCCTCTCGGTTGTGAGCAAGATGGTCTGTTGCTGATACATCCATTTGCAGATCATCAACGATGTCTTTCAGCCATCTTCGCCTCGATCTTCCTCTCTTTCTTTTTCCCATTATGTACCCTTCCAAGACGGTCTTCTCTAAATTATCATGACATTTAATGTGTCCAAAATATTTAAGTTTCTTTTGTTTAATCCTCTTTACTAGCCAACCTTCTTCAATATTAAGTTCTTGTAGTATGGATATATTTGTTCTTTTTTTTGTGTGTCCATGATTTCTGAATTAACGTATACGTTAAACAAATATTATTTGAAAATTACAATAAAAAGTCACTGGACAGTTGGTCGGAAAAACGAATAAATCATCACGAAGATGGAGACCGGAACTTGGACATCAATCTATATAATTTTCTTGGTCATACTGTCTGTACGTTAGTCAGAAGGTAAATAATGTCACTATGTTACTTGGCATGATTATTTCCAGTTCAAGCATAAAATAGCAACCTTCAATATAACAATCCTTTTTTTTTCTTCTGCCATCCTCAGAATGTTAGTGTGTTTACATTGGGTACTGGGTTCGAATCTTTTGACATCTTCTGAGTTTTTACTCTGCTATTTCTGTTGTCATTACTTGGTCACTTCTTCTTCTTCATTCGCTTCTACCACCAAGACCGCACTGTGATCCTACTGAATTTATGCCTGTGGTCCTCGTTAGGTCCCGTGGTCTCCTGTGTGGTCCCCAAAAGGACCACACGAGATCCCCAAGAGGACCACAAGAGGTTCAGAGTATCGCAGGGCTTTAGCCTGTATTCTTGGTGGGTCTCTGAAGCGGATTGCGTGACACCGTGGTTTTCGTTGCTTGGTCACTGATAATAACTACTACCATGCCAGGAACAAGGAGGTGTGGGAAAGGGCAGGACAAGAACCTATGAACCTTCAAATCATGTCTAGGAAGTTCCGGTGAGAAAGTCCAACTCTAGCCTGGATGGGCTACCACCTCTCACCCAGCCGGGATATAATAACATCCAAAATACGTCGAGGTTTTTCGGTGAGAAATTCCAAATCTAGCCTGGATGGGCTACCACCTCTCACCCAGCGGGGATATACTGACATCCAAAACACGCCGAGGTTTTCCGGTGAGAAAGTCCAACTCTAGACTAAACTGGTGCAACGAAAACCACGGTATCATGCAACCCCGCTCCTGAGACCAACCAAGAATACAGGCTCTTGCCCTGCGATACTCTGAACCGCTTGTGGTCCTCTCGGGGATCTCGTGACCACACGGGGGACCACGGGACCTATCGAGGACCACAGGCTTAAATTCAGTAGTATCACGGTGCGGTCTAGGTGGTAGAAGCGAACGAAGAAGATGATGTCTAGGAAGTAGAGGTGGATTGGCCACACTCTAAGGAAACCCGACAACAGCATAGCAAGACAGGTACTGACAAGGAATCTTCAAGGAAATAGAAAACGAGGAAGACCTAGACTCACTTGAAGAAGATAGATTATAACAGTGCTTAGAGACAAGGGATACACATGGAAAGAGGCAGAGAATAATTTCAAGAACAGGGATGACTTAGTTTTTAAGGTGCAATCCCACCACATCTCTATCTAGATCGGATCATCATCATCATCATCATCATCATCATGTGCTCTCATCATGGAAGGTTGGTCGCAATGATCATTCAACTTACTCTGGCCTTCGCTTTCACGCTGCAACTGGCCAGCTCGATCCAGCCATTCTTCTTATGTTAGAAAAGACGCTGTCTGATTTGGTAAGCAGCAGCCCACTGCTGGCATGCTAGAGTCAGGGCTGGCGAACCATTGGTGACCAAGACCCTATCTCAGCTGTCCGTTGGTACCTCCCCCCCTCCCCCACTAACAAAACTGGCCTGGTAAAAGGGCAATGGACCGCTATAACTCCCATGGCGATGGACTGCTAAAGAAACATTGCACACACTCCGTGGTTTTTAGCTCCAAAAAAAAAAAGCTACCGTAACCATCCGCTCCCAAACAAACACGAAGCTATTTCTCAACACCTTCACCGCATCGGTTGCAAAAGAACACCAGCTCGTAGTTCCTAGAAGAAGAATGTTCGTTCATAGTCGACGTCTTGCTCTTTTGAAAACTACTCTACCCATTGCTGGTCCGCCGTCCCATACCCCACCTCTGAGTGTTTTCCAACAAGCCATCCAATAAAATTTGTTATCAGAAAACTTGCTGAATCCATGACCAGGTGGCTAGGGAATGTTTGTGCTGTGGGGAGTATGGTGCTCGGCTTGAACCACATATTCCTATTTTTGAAAAAAAAATACTGCGATCAATGTTTCTTCTAAGCTGCACGGCCGTGTGCAAAATATTACATGCCGCGTAAAAATAAAATAAAATTAAACAAAATAAAATTCTTATTTTTCATTTGTCAGTTCCCTAATGTTACTCTGTGATACTGTAGTGAGGAAGAAAAATGTGGTAGCGTTACGTGAGTTTGTTTTCCAGATTTCTTTGAATTTTAGGTCTTCTCTGTGAGAAATTTAATCATACTCTGTAATTTGTTGCAAACCCATTTTTTTAAAATTATATATTAGCACGCGGACTGAAAATTTTAAGCACGAGCCACAAAACATTATAAGGCACACCCACTGCGATGTTAAGAGAATACAAAAACACAGTGAAGAAAACTTCCCCCTCACGAACTTTTTTACATGGGGGAAAAATGCGGGTTCTAGATTTTGTTTGTTTGTTTGTTTGTTTGTTTTGGATTGATCGTTAGATGGTGGAGCTTACTGAGAGTAGAATTCTAGGTTCATAGCTCAGCAAACATGAAAAACAGGAACGACAATTCTTTACTTTCCTTTTCTCGCCCATCATACTGAACATGGGACCTAACCTATCCTCTGGGAACAGCCGGTCTAGAGAGCAGACTTATCTTCACGTAGCCTTTGTGAGAAAAGGGACGACCTCGTCACAGGTGGACTCGGACATCACGGAAAGTCTGAATGTGTCAATGCAAAACGCCGGTCAACCAGCGCAATACTGTAATTGCATTCAGGGAAGCTGTGAGAGGGACAACGCTCAGGAAAGGACATGCCACGTGAATGAACGAATGAATGAATGAGTCTTTGTGAGACAGGAAACATCAGATCTGACTGCTTATTAAAAGACTGACCTACCCCTGTAGAACAGATCTCTGAAGCAGTCAACATTGATTGTCAAAATTATAGTTCATAGTCAGAAACTATAATGAATTATCAAGGGAGAGAATTTTCTGTAAGAGAAAGAAGAAATATAGAACTGAGAAGTCTTTTGGAAGGCTCTTGAAGAAAGCTTACCCAGCCGTGTGGGGAATGACAGGCATAGTGTACTCCTCTAAGGTTAGACGGGCTTTAAACTTTTGGACTGCACAAATGACGAGACAAATAAGGCAGCTTATATATATATATATATAAATGATGAAAAATTGGAAGAGTTTTGAATATCTTGGATCATTAACACTGAAAATACAATAAGGGAAATTAAAAGGAGGACGTCTATCGCTCTTCAAAAATTAAAACAACTGAAGAAGCTATGGAGAGGAACAGACAGAACTACAAAAATAAGATTTTTAGGGGCATGCATCTTTCCCATCGCAACATATGCCTGTGAGACCTGGACACTTAACAAAACAGCTGAGAAACATATAAATACCTTTGAATGTAAATACTACAAATATCATGGACACAAAATAAAAGAACAAATATATCCATACTACAAGAACTTCATATTGAAGAAGTTTGGCTAGTAAGGAAGACTAAACACAGAAAACTTAAATATTTTGGGCACATTAAGCGTCATGATAATTTAGAGAAGACAGTCTTGGAAGGGTACATAATGGAAAAAGAAAGAAAGAAAGGAAGACCAAGGCGAAGATGGCTGCAAGACATCGTTGATGATCTGCGAATGGATGCATCAGCAGCAGGGCATCTTGCTTACAACCGAGAGGCTTACAAGAGAGCTGTTAGAGAGGCAAAGTTCCGCAAGGGACATGCAGATGACTGATAATTGGCAATATAGAGCTGAGATTTCAGTCTGGTAACAACCTTAACTAGTCATGACGGGGGGGGGGGGGGGGGGGGGAATGATGAGAACCTGGATACTCCCTGCAGGAACAAATAAAATCCGATGTGAAACCAATGAATCGGGGTCATGACAAGTCTATGGGTCTCTACAACAATGACGATCAAAATACGAGCAGACTGTCGGTGGCTAAGAGAATGGACACATAGCTGAAACATACATCAGACTCCTCGTTCCAACATCAGTACGTCTCTATGGAACTGTTTCCAAACCATCGGACCAGCCGGTGTTACACACAGAGCCAGATCCCAGGGCGCATACTAGAGTCAATGAAAAGAAAGGAATCGCTCTGCTACATTCTCACACCAGGACCAAAAATGAGAACAATTAAACATATTATACACATTATTTCGAACCAGGCTGGAACCCGACAACTTATGAAACTGGAGAAAGAAAAGGCGGCCAGGCATGATGCTGACCACGTTACCCTCTAGAGTGCTGAATAGTCCATGAAAATATGGGCACTAACACCGTATCCCCATATATGCCTCTAAGGCATAAGAGAGTTACCTTTACTGTTATAACCTTTGTACATATTACACAGCAGTGTATAAACCACTGCAAATAGCATTGGATGGACCGCCCTGCTCAGAAACTTCCTGCCAGTGCGCAACCTCGGAGACCACGTAGCAGCTTATATCAGAGAAACCAGTCGACTCCGAAGTCATATGTATACAAAGTTTAAGGTTGGTACTAGTAATCTATGTACATGTGCCCAGGTGCCCCAAACTGTGGAACATATCCTCCAGAACTGCACCAACTACGAGACACTGAGAAATAATTACTGGCCCAGTGAAACCACTAAAGAAGATAAGCTCTATGGTTCCATACATGAATTACAAAACACAATGAAATTTATCCAAAAGACAGGACTGCAGGTATAGACAGACAATGCGAACGAAGAAGAAGAGAGAAACCAGTGCACAGTCTTCAGAGCCCGAGGGACACGCAACCCCCAGTAAGCTCACTGACCATACACCAGACTGCATGCACTGAAACAGACAAGAATAAACTATACAGCTAAAAGAACCTTCTGCCACCAAACTTCTCTCGGGGACAACTGTACGGAGACACAGAACAACTGAAAACAGTGCACCCCACTGCCTGGCAAAAGGGGGGAAAAGGAGTTAACATTCACGAACCAGGGCACCGGAAAACTCAAAAGTCAAGGAGCGATCGCTCGGTTTCCTTGGTCTTAGCTATCTGATACAGACGATGGACGAGGGATATTTGGTCTCTGCCCTGTGGCGGGATATTTGGGCTTTGCCCTGTGGCGGGATATTTGGTCTTTGCCCTGTGGCGGGATATTTGGGCTTTGCCTTGTGGCGGGATATTTGGGCTTTGCCATGTGACACTCAATAAAATAGAGGGACAAATATGAGAAGAAAGCATGCTATACATGCTGTCTTCGGGTTACGAACGAGTTTCGTTTCTAAGTCTTCTCGTAAATCGAATTTGTAAGCAAGTTGAAACAGTTCTTCTTCTTCTTCAAATTCCCAGGAGCTGACTTTTTTGCAGTCGATGCAGTGAAAATGTTGAGACTAAACGTTGTGTCGGATTGAGAGAGGACTATGGGGACTATTTTTTTTTCAGCCCATGGGTGGGGCTAAAACGCAGAGAGTGTACAAATGCTTCTTTAATGGACTCCACCTGTGGCCTCTGCCCCGTTTCCCGGCTGGGCCTACTACTAGAAGTACCAACGAAGAGGTGGGGGCAGGACGGTTAGTTAGTCATATGCTTGTTTTAGTATATAGAATATGGCAGGGGTGGTCAAACCACGGGTCGCGAGTCAATGCGGCTCCCTGACAAATCATATACGGCCCGTGGAAGTACATTGGCTGAAACCCTCATTTAACAGAACTGGTCTCAAAAATAAATTTAAAAAAGATGTTTCAGGCTTTATAACTATTTGCCAAGTATAAAATGAGATTTCACTCAAAACACACAGGACTTCAGGTGTACAACCCCGATTCCGTCCACGCTCCTCCCTCCCCGCACAAATTTAGTTATCCCTGGTATATAGTGTACCTGTCTGGGCATGCAAGAAAACATGAAAGAAACCGATGAACCGTTGTAGATGAGCAATGCGAGAAGTATCGACCGTTTGTTATTAAGTAACTCGAATTTTTAGTATTATTTAGTATAACAGGCTTTACGGTGGTGGTGGTGGCATCCGTAACAACGGACTGTAAGTTAATTAGGTCAAGACTTAACCCCCCAGACTTCCGGTAGTAACTGTCTTTGTAAACAATGAACACACAATGACTGACTAGCCAATAGAATTGTCAAGGCAGTATTTGTTTATATAAAAGTAAAAGATGAATTCCTTCCTTTCCAGAACGTTGTCCCTCTCACAGCCTCCCTGAACGCAAAATGGTCTTGCGCGAATTGACCGGCGTCTTACAGTGACACGTTCAGACTCCCCGATGTCCTGAGTCCATCTGCGGAGAGGTCGTCCCTTTTCTATTTTGCCAACCACTGTGCCTTCTTCTATTAACCTCTCCAAACTATAGTGCCTCTTCGTGTGGCTGACGTATCTCAGTTTTCTAATTTTTATGGTGTCAACGGGCCAGTTTCCTGCAACACTTAATTACCTCAGTATCTCTTTATTTGATTTTCGTTCTATAAATGATATTCTAAGTGCCCTTCTATAAAATTTCATTTCAAATGCTGTTCTCTTTTCTAGTGATTTTGTTATGTGTTTGCGTTTCACATCCGTATGTTGCCACTGGGAATATGTGAGCTACGGTGCATAACTTTAAGCATAACTTTGTTTTCTTCTTGGTACGTTGCTACATACTCTTCATTTGTGGTAGTTTCTGTGATGCAACTGATGAGTGGAGAAGAAATATTATGACGTATAGAAAACACATTTACTTGAAGGCGAAAACAAAATGTTACGAAATTGTTTTGATACTGAATTACACCTTCCCCTACCAGTTTTATCGACAAAGTATTTCTACGGCTTCCCTATAATGGATCTCTATAAATTTCTAAAGACATTTATATGCGGCACCATTTCGTTGGTTGTGTACAGCTCGCCTTGTGTTCACGAGTTAAATGTGCCATCGCGGAGCACCGTAGCTAAAATACAGGTCACGTTGACCCTCAGACCACCGGTCAGTTTGCAATGTACCTGCTGATCTACTGAAGGGTGGTGAAGATTATAAGGTCGTGGAAAATACTTTTTAAAAATATTTTAAAATTCCATATATCTTTGCATTATTTCTCTTTCGTAATATCGAAAATGCACTTTTATATTTATAATTATTCCAAATTGCTTTCTGTAAAAGTGAACGACATGTATATAATGGACAAAGTAATCTGTTCCCCCCTGTTGACCTCTGACAATGGTACATTCCTATTGCGTGAAAGGGATTGAACTCCCTGCAATGTTGGACAACCGTGATCGTTTGGTAGAAAGGGAAGGCCGGCGGCCATTGTTAACGCGTTACGTGGGTATCAAGGTGAGTTTGCTCAACTATTACATACTCATTTGTAATGACGTCCTTCTGGCAGACAACTTCTTTTTCTTGTTAAAATCAGATATAACCCGGCAACGGTCATCTATCAGACAAAGTTTTCAAAACTTTTTTCTTTTTGTTTTTAATGAAATGAGGAAAAAAAAAAAACAGTGCTGTTCTCCATACTCTATTAGCATGTACGGGTTATACCAGACTTTACAGTTTTTGGAAAGTCAGAAGTCGCTGCTTTGTTTGTTTATAAACACACAGACTGTGCGAAGTAGGGAAAAGCGACCTGAGGACGGGCAAACGAACTCTTGAAAATGTTGAGACGTTTTGATTTTTTTTTTCAAATTCAGTGCAATATCTTGTCGAGTATTAAAACTGTCACGAACCAGAATATCTAGGCTTTTTAAATTTAAAACAAAACGTTTCCTAAATTAAAACATCTTTGTAATTATTTAATTGTTTTTTTTTCTAATTAGTTGAATGAAAATGTAATTATGACCATTATATCTAGTTCGCCATTTCATAAAATGAACAAATCACAACAGTTCATAAAAGGAAACTTATGATAGAAAGCACAGAGCGTGGGTTTCTGTGGTGCTTTGTTCTGCATAAGAAGTTCCAAACAGTTAAAGTAGTTTGGTCATATGAAGATGGTTGTGGAGTCAGTGTGCCAGACATTCAGTTTCAACTCTTGATAGCTTAATAATTGGTACATTTCTGCTAACTCAGACCATGACATCACCAGTCCAGCATGATCTCATCAACACCAATAATATCACATATTTCTATATTATCCAACTTTTTCATAATTATTGCATTTCTACCAACTCTGACCCCCAACATCACTAATATCATCACGTACTTCGCTACTATCCATCTCCAGCTTCTTCATAAATGTTACAATTACACAAATTCCGAACCCAACATCACTAATAATATCACATACTTTCCAACTCCTTCATAAATATTACATTTCTACAACTCTGAGCCCAATATCACTAATAACACCACATGCTTCACTATCCAGCTCCAACTTCTTTGGTTATGCAGACTCTTGAGCCCAACAACACTAATAATATTACATACTTTTCTACTCTTGACTTTTCATAAATGTTACAATTCTGCCAACTCTGAGCCCTACAGTGCTAATAACATCACATACTGCTATCTAGTTCCAACTCCTTCATAAATATTACAATTTTGATTCTAATCCCATCATCACTGATAACATCACTTATTTTTCTGCTGTCCAACTCTTGACTTCTTCATAAATATTACAGTTCTGTGACTCCATCATCACTAAAATCATCACATGCGTTACTACTGTCCAACTCTGATGCCTTCATAAATATTACATTTATACCATTCAACACCTTCATAAATATTACATTTATACCATTCAACACTTTCATAAATATTACATTTATACCATTCAATATCTTCAGAAATATTACATTTATACCATTCAGTACTTTCATAAATATTACATTTATACCATTCAATATCTTCATAAATATTACATTTATACCATTCAGTACTTTCATAAATATTACAGTTCTACCAGATCTGAGCCAGTTCTTTTTTGTGCTGATTGAGGTTCTTTTATTTCCCTGGAGCAGTGACCAGAATGTTCTTAGAAGATGATGCTGTGAAGTTGTTGAAATCAAGCATTGCATTAAATTAATGTTGACTACCTTTAGGACCCAGAGAAGTGGATTCAACAAAGCAAGTTTCTCAGCACCCTCTGTTAGCCAGGAAGAACTTATTACCAGGAGCAGCAGTAGAGGTGGAATAGGGTCATGACCAACTATATTTCAACAACTCAGATAACTGTGCTGTCACAGGGATTTTTGCTCCTCCTTTTTCATGTCTTTGCATACAGTAGTTGGATGACGATCTGGTATCACCTGTTGCATGTTTTAGTCCCTACCTGATGAGGTGGTTGCACTGGAACCCCCATTAATGTCGTTATGATTCAAAGAATTGTGGATTGTCATGATTGTTCTTGGGAATGTACAGTGTTGGTTTCTCCTTGCCTTCCACCAGTTTGTTTATGGTTTACTCCACTAGACTTTGACTCTGGCCAGAGCCTACCCTACAAGGCAGCAGGGGGTTTGAAATCAGAGGAAAATTGGAACAAATTGTGGCAAATGACAACATTGAGAGAAGAAGAGACAGAGGAAGACAGAGAGAGAAGTTACTGGATGGGCTGTCAGTGTGGCTAGGAAGAAAGTCACCGGCAGATCTCATAATCAAGTCTAAAGACAGGGAATTGTAGAGAAAAATGATCGCCTACGCCACACGGTACTACACTTGATTGATTGATTGATTGATTTTTCATATCTAGTTCCATGTCATGTTTCATGTTGAAGTCTTTATCATTTATTCTACAGTAGTTTGTTTGTAGTTTTTCATGATGAGGTGGTGGGGGGGGGGCACTGCAGACACAGTGCTACAGCTGAATGAGATAGTGGCAGTGACCCATAACTGACTGCTTGCTTCAGAGTTAGTGAACCATGGCGTACCAAGACTCTGTTCAACCTGTATGTGGTTCCCCCTTGTAGCAGACAGAAGTCTAGCCAAGTGAATAGGGATTGTAATGGGAAGACAAACCTGGTCACAAAAGTTAGCCAGGCTGAAGTTGGATGTTTCATGCTGAAGGTCTCAGATATCAGAGATATATGATATAGTGCCACCAGCATCAGTGTGAGGGCAAGTGCAGAAAAAAATGTCCTTGTGTCTTAACTCTTTGCTTATGAAATTATTCATTCTTGTTCCTTAGCTTTCTGAGTCATTAAGGCTCATTGCTGCAGATAAAGTTCATTTCCATTTCTCTCTTTTCCTAATCTTCGCTAACCATTTGGTGGCACCATTTTCCTATATATCTTCTATGTTATTTCTCCATCGCTGACTTGGTCTACCTCACAGTCTTGTTTCCTTCATCTCTTGTACATACATCATTTTCATTTGTCTGTTCTCTTCCATTCTTTCTAAATAACCAACCAGCATAATCATTTTCAAGATGTTTATAATCCTCTGTGAAGTTATTCATTAGCAGAATATTTTGTACAGCCTGCATAGATAAACTGTAATAGATCAAACCAGACACTCCACCTGCCTTGCTTGCTAGTTTCTTTATAAAAGGCTGACAGAGAAATGCATACACAAAGCAATGAAAGACAATGAGATTGCTGTGCTTAATTCGAGGCCTACCACAAACATGACAAGCTTTGACCTGGAGTCCCTAGGAAAAACAGGAAGCAAGGAAGACCTAGAAACACCTGGCCAAGGAGTCTTGAGGCAGAGATCAAAAAGACCAGCTACAGCTGGAGGCAGAATAAACAGACCAGGACAAAAATAAAAACGGAGAGCACTTTTTGATGGTCTAAGAGGCAAGGAGGGGAGGAAGAACTTTAATTCCTATTTGAAATCATGTCCGGCAACAAAACTACATAGAACTACCAAGGAGCTTTTCAAAATAGAGAAACATAATTGTCAGCAGTTACAAGACCTGATAAATGATTGAACTTTCAGAGCACAACATTTATTATTTTGTTAATCTTTAATCATTTCCATTGAATGGCCAATGAATTTTTGTTTGCAGAATGAACTTGGAGAATGGTACAGTCTTTGCCTCGTCAAATATCAGTGGTAACTTTGTCACACCCCAAGGTAAGATTAAAGTCATTGTCATTAATTAGAGCCAGGGTTAAACTTATGAGTTATTGAAACTTTTCTGTTCATGTGGGCTGCCTTCACAGAACATTGTTACCATGAAAGCAGATCAGAAAGTGCATTGCTGTCTGTTCAGATTGTTTGCTGTGGTAAATGCAGTGTTGAGAGTGTCACAGATATCCTGCGCCTGTTGTCTCCTTGGTTGTTCTGTCTTCATCTCGGAAACCATATCTCCCTCTCTTTCTCTTTCTCTCCCCCAATTCAAGTGTTTAGGAACAATAATAAAACAAGACGGACTTTCATTTCATTCATTTGCATGTCCTTTGCGGAACTTTGCCTCCCTAACAGCACTCTTGTAGGCCTCTCAGTTGTGAGCAAGATGGCACTGCTGCTGATGCATCCATTTGCAGATCATCAACGATGTCTTGAAGCCATCTTCACCTTGGACTTCCTCTCTTTCTTGTTCCCATTATGTACATTATGTATATTGTTCCCTATTTGTCATCTTAGGTGACTGTGGTACTCTTAAAATTCTTCAAAGAAACTGCATATTTGTTTCCTTTAGTGGTCTTTTCATTGTCCATCACTCAGTTCCATAGAGTAGGAATGTTCAGTATAGCATTTTACATAGAGTAGGAATGTTCAGTATAGCATTTTACATAGAGTAGGAATGTTCAGTATAGCATTTTACATAGAGTAGGAATGTTCAGTATAGCATTTTACATATAGTAGGAATGTTCAGTATAGCATTTTACATAGAGTAGGAATGTTCAGTATAGCATTTTACATAGAGTAGAAATGTTCAGTATAGCATTTTAGAATTATCCTCTGACATTCATCGACAGATACATTGCACAAGATGTATCTTTATTTGTTTGAATACTTTTGGCTTGGCATATTCTGTTCTTGATTTCATCGCTGCATTTCCTATTTGATGTTACTCGCTTGCCCATGCTAAATGGGCACACAAATCTTACCTAAAGCCATACCAGGTGTCATAAATCTCATTTCTTTTAAACAAGACCTTGTTCTTATTTTCTTTAATTAGACAAGATGTCGTTTATCTCATTGCCTGGAAAATACAAGACAAAACTTCCGTTGTGTAACATTATATCCTACGTCCACTGGTCTCTCATGGTGAAGATCGGGGTTTGAATCCAGCCGGAGGCACCCCAGTCAACCATCTGTAGAAATGGGTACTCAGCTTCTTCTAGAATTGGGGAAGGAAAGGTGGTCAGGCGTGATACTGACCACATCACCCTCTAGTGTGTTGACAGGTCAAGGAAAATATGGGCACTAATACCATATCCCTATGTGCCTCTAAGGCATGACAGGATTACCTTTACTTTTACCTATATCTTACATCATTCCCTACGTGTACTTGCATCTCATTTTGGTCATTCAAATGTGTACAATCAGCAGAAAACCCAGGTTATTTTTACAACAGTGGAAGTCATCAGATGATGCAGCAGCAGGTGATGAGTGAAGAGCAACAGCAACATCCCCATTTCCTACAACAGCAGCAACAGCAGATGTCATACCCACTGTCTTCATCATCACCAACTTCAGCTTTGCGATATGGACAGAGCCCCATGCATGGTCAGTGTTATCTTTGTTTTTAGATGTTTTCTTTATTTTTAGATGTTATTTAGATGGAAGACTAGGGCATACATGATTGTTTTTAGATGTTTTCTTTGTTTTTAGATGTTATTTAGATGGAAGACTAGGGCATACATGAAGAGCTTTTGCTGAAGACTGGATTCATGGAGACAACTCAAATCTCCTTGTCTAAATGGCCAAGCATTTGAAAATTAATGTAGAGGAAGGTTTTGAGGTGGGGTTACTATGGTGAATTATACAGAAGTGATGAAAGGGGATAGACTAAGAGGTAGATCTAGACAACAGTGGTGAGACAACTTAGGAAAAGTCATAACTTGCACTTGGAATTGACAGTTGGCAAGAAAAAGCAACAGAAAGGAATGGAGATGTAGCTTGTTGCAGTGAGTCTCAATGGCTGAGAAAGCTGCCGATTTGAGCAGCTGCTCAGAGAAGAAGAAGTTAACTGTGACATTGACAGCACTATTATTGGGGACAATAAACTGAAGTTGATCAAGATCCTAACCTCTGGTTTCTCAGCCAGTTGGGAAATCTTAATGTCTCTCTCCCCATCCTCCTAAAGGAATTTTGGGGTGGAGGAGGTAGGATAGAGCCACAGTGAAAGACTCTGTTGGCATATATATACAAACAAGGGTCATACCAAAAGACATGAGCAAAATTTTTTTTAAATCAGAATTTATAGAGAGAAAATATAAATGTATCACCTTAATGTGCGTCCTTAATGTGCGCCAAACCAGTACACCTCCACCACCATGTGGAGGAACCTCATCCACGCAGTTCTGGATGTGGCCCTCATGGACTCTGCAGTAAACTCTTTTCCGTCTATCGTGTCACTGAGCAGAAAGAATGATTCATTACTAAATCAAACCCTTCTCCAATCATTCGCAATGGTCCGTTGACGATGCTCGTTCGCCCACTGCAGTCAGTTCTGCTGATGCCGGTCCATAAGAACAGAACCTCTGTAGTGTCTTCTAGCCCAAAGACCAGTGACGTGCAGCCAGTTCCTGACCATTTGATCTGAAATTCGACGAGCTGTTGTCATTGACTGGACTGTTGAGGACGCAGACGCAAATCGATTCCTGAGGTGATGCAGCCGTATGAAGCGGTCTTCGTCAGGAGTTGTGACTATGGGTCTTCCACTGCACGGTCAGTCTGCAACTGAGCCAGTTTCTTGAAATTGTCTTCTAACCGCACTAAATTGTCTGGCCACTACACTTTGTGACTGTCCAGTCTGTAAACGTCATGATGAGTCGTTGTTGTGTAGTGAGATGAGCCATACTTGTACATTGAATTTTCAAATGAATTGATTCGAGGAGCGTCAATCTTTTATAGGCATTCAATAACATGATCAGTAAATTTCACGGGATTCTCGTGAACCTGTCATGAGTTATTGTCAAAAATGCTGTTTTGACTCATGTCACTTCTGTGCTCATGATTCATCTTCTGAGGATGATTCATGTCAGCACATGAAGGTGATGTCCAAGTGAATGTTTCAGGCAATTTGCCCTTGTCTGATCAGCAAACTTCAGTTTAAATCGTAGCATCGTATTTGTTGCGTTTCTTTTTTTTGAACAGTAGATATATATATATATATATTTTTTTTTTTCCATATATTTTTTCAATGTCAAGGACATGGCATTCCAACATACAGCGTGCTTGGAGCAAAAATGATTGAGAATCACTGTCCTTAATATTAGAGATCTAAAAAAAAGTAAAGTAAAGGTAATCCTGTCATGCCTTATATAGGGATATAGTGTTAGTGCCCGTATTTTCCTTGATCTGTCGACACACTAGAGGGTGATATGGTCAGTATCACGTCCGGCTGCCTTTCCTTTCCCAACTCCAGAAGAAGTCGGGTACCCATTTCTACAGCTGGGTGACTGGCGCTTCTCTGGCCAGATTCGATCCCCTGACTGTCGCCATGAGAGACCAGCACACTATTATTTGAGACGTCAACATGTTCCAGTTGGATATTGAGTTAACTGAGATATCTCTTTGTTAAGCCCATTTCAGAGAAACCATAAGTGCCACTAGAGTGTCCCATTCCCCCCCCCCCCCCACCCCAGTTTGTTCTGATGCTTTTTATTCACAGACCTTCTTCAACTACCAAGAATTGTAATGCTCTCACTTAAATGTACAATCAGAAGTATCAGTAACATCAGTGCATATGCATGCATCATGTTGGAGTGCTCTAGAAACATTTAATCTTAAAAAAAAAAAATTGTAGATGTGAGAGAAAGATAAACAGTAAGAAAATGAATGAGTTGAATTCCATTAATGTAAGCAGCCCTCTGGCCATGAGAGTAATGTATTCACACATGCAATTCGGTATCATGAATGGCATTTGAGCAAGAAAAACAAAATCTTGAATCCTGAGAATTATTTTCATTTTGCCTGGTTGCTGGTGTTAGGATAGCTGTAAGAGGTGTTTGGTCAATGATGCAAAGCCGTAGTACTCTGCTTCATTTCTGTCTTTGTCTCAAAGATCTCAGTGTTGTACTTTTGTATTCATAGTAGACTTATTTTTGAAGCCAGAATTTATCAAATCTTGAAACGAACAAAAAGAAAAATTGCTTTTTTTCCGTGTATCATATTCAGATATAATGGCAGCATTCTTCAGAGATATCCAAGCTGATATCTGAAAGTGTTTGATGAAGAAAAAGAAAAAGAAGACATTCAGATATACATTTTTTCATAACATTTCATGTGTTATGTACTTGTAGTTCACTTTTAATATCAGCTTCGATTCTTATTTTTGTTTCCCTCCTGGCAGAGGTGGAGCTTACCAGCTTTTTTTTTTTTCGCCCACTGCAGAACCACACCCTTCCTATTTGATGCCTGTTCCTAAATCTTTATCACATCATTGGCTGCTTGCAACAGATAATTCCCTTTACCTTAAGAGTTTTTTTGTATACAGCAGACCCTGATAAAGATAATGAAATGCAGGCATCATGTGTTGAATCAATGGCTGAGACTGAATGGTTGAGTGATCAGACAATGTTAGAAATGGCTACTCAACTTAGAGAGCATAGAATCTCTCCAACACCACCAGGAATTAACTATCATAATTCATCGTTGCATTTTCCCCATATTGGTTCAGAGAGTCAGTGAACGTGGTACTACCTTCCATTACAGTCATGTCCAGTGGAAAATGAGATATGGTGGCATTCATGAATCAAGAGAGGAACTTCTTGTTTTGTTGACCTTATCATGGAGAACTTTCATAATTCTAATACCTTAGATCAGATTAAGTAAATTAACAGTATTCTTTACATAGTCATGGAAATGTGTGTTAGGGTCTCTACTGACTATGTTATCTTGGGCCTGGTAGCTGCAGCATTATCTTTACTCCCGAGATATATATCTTTGACATCCCTCTTTGCCATTGAGTTTTCCATTGATTCTCAGGTTATGACAAGTCCAAAGAATTTTGTTTATGGAAAAGCTCCCATAAATCCCGATTAGGACAAACTTCAGATGTAGGCAGGATTCTAAAACCTCATGTGGTTTGTCGAAGATCAGAATTTTGAGGAAACATCTCTTATGCTGGGGAGTTTATGAAAATATTTTTAGATAATTAGCAGTCATGTGTTCACTTTTCTGACTGTTGGGTTGATGGATGAACTTAATGTCATGTATTGACATGTCTTTAGACAGTTCATATCTTTTATGTGATCTTCAGGTATAACCAGCCCAGCTTTAGCCAGAGCCCTAAGCACTCTCAGTACAGACAGAAGTCGTAGACCTCGCAGTGAAAAGAAACCAATACCAGATGAACAGAAAGATGACAAGTATTATGAACGCAGGCGTCGAAACAATGAAGCGGCAAAAAGGTCTAGGGATGCAAGAAAAGCTCGGGAGGATGAACTTGCAATCCGTGCCAGTTTTCTCGAGAAGGACAATTCTGTTTTGAAAGTCCAGGTGCGTTCCATGCGAGAGGAAGCCATAAAGCTGAGGGAATTGTGGGTAGTCAAGTGCCAGGGTATGGCCATGAACCGCCAGATGCAACAAAACCAGCAGCAGGGACAAAATACTATGCAGAACCCAGTTCAAAGCCAGGTCCAGAATTCACTTGTATTACAAGGAAGATCCTGATGACTATAAGTGGATTAAGGCATCTCAGGTGTTTGTTGTGTACAGAAAATAATTCAAGAACTTTCTTTGCTTTCATCAGTAAGTTAAGAATTTCCATGGAGTTCTGTTTGCTTTTTAATGTTTGTTTCATTCTTATGTTATTGCCCTGCTTAAGAGTTACATATATTTGATGATATTCAGATTATAGTGTTTGTTTTATAATGTTGATAATCTGTATTCCTGAAGTTATATGTGGCGTACATGGAGCTGAAATATGGGAAAACTAATAGAATGTTTTGGGTTTTTTAAGAAATGAGCAAACTTTATTTTCAAAAGTTGAAGAGCTGGGCAATGCATACCCTATTTGTCTTTCAAAAGAGAGGACAGAGCAGTGAGAAATAATGCTTAGAGTAACCTGATTAAGAAACAGAGATTGGAGAGAGTATTTAAGTATGTGATATAGACACTGAGATGAAACAGAGGATGTTGAGATAGACTGATCATGCAATGGACATTAAGAACAAAGAGTCAGTCAGACATTTGCATGTCCCTTGTGGAACTTTGCCCCCCTAACGGCTCTCCTGTAAGCCTCTCGGATGTAAGCAAGATGCCCTGCTTCTGATGCATCCATTTGCAAATTATCAGCGATGTCTTGCAGCCATCTTCACCTTGGTCTTCCTCCCTTTCTTTTTCCCATTATGTACCCTTCCAAGACTGTCTTCTCTAAATTCTCATGACATTACCAAAATTATAAGCAATTATCTGAACCATACAAGAGGATAGAGATTATATGCAGACCTAGAGATGCATGGGGATAAAGAGTGCAGAGAACAGAGGCAAATCTAGAGGCATATGGAGACAATAGGAGGTAGAAGATAGAAGCAAGTCTAGAGATATGGAGTAATTAAAATTTTTTAAAAAGTACAGAAAAGACAAGATGGGGAAATATAGATACATAAGTCATTATTTTATTAATGATGATGATATCCTGTGCTTATATTGAATCATACAAATGATCAAACCATATAGAAAATATTACAAAGAAACAAGGGAAAAAAAAAGATTAAAACGATTAGGATTCCTTTGTCTTGATATAGGTCTTTTACATTTTTAGAAACTTTCAAGGATAATACACCCTGCATTGATGGTACAAACATTGGTATTTGTTGAGTGGGGAGTGGACATATTCCAGGAGATGTTTTTTTTTTTTTTAACAAACTAATAACTGGTTAAAGATCAGGCATATGTGCACTGCTGTAGTTAAAGATATATACAGTTTAGGCATGAAAACGTCAGAGCCATCTTCCTGGAAGAATGTTGTTGCAGACTGTTAGGAGGAAAAATGGCACATCATCAGTTGGGTAAAGATGAAGAGAAACTGCATCTAACAAGGTTTCTTAGCTGAGGTCCTGCGGCTGATGTAGTGAAGATGTTGAGGCACAATATTGTGTCAGATTGGGGGCAGGTTATGATGGCTGTTTTTTTTTCAGTCTGTGATTACAGCTGAAAAGCATAAAGACTATAATAATCTCTGCCCCATTAGCTAAGCTAGTTCTGTTACTGGGGGCACCAGCAGAGACATGAGACAGGGTCTTGGTCGGTTATGGTTCACCAACCCTGATGTCAGCTACGGGTTGCTGGCTGCCAAATCAGACATCTTACATCAGGCAAAATGCACATGAAAGATTGGATTCAGCATCTTAAAGCCTGAGATTACTGAGGGAGGTTGTGAGCTTGAAGCTACACTGCCAAAGGACAAAGCACCGAAAACAGTGGTGAGGGTAACTTAGAAAAATAGGACTATTGAACCAATATCAGGGACTGTTGTGCAGATCATGCTACTCAAGGGCATCCATAGCCATTTGTTTTTGGTTTGAATATATGCTTCATTTTTGTATTAAGCCGTGGTTGCCCTCTGGTTTTTGTGAAACATCACCTTCATTTCCATGACCTTGCAGTGTGAGATTTTCAAGTTTATCATTGTGTGTTTTCAAATATGTGATGAAATACAACATTTTTGCTTTTAGTTTATCAAGTTCCAGTACAGTGTTTATATTGGATCTATATTGAGAAGATTTGTTTGAAAATACTGGAAAATATAACTAGTTAATTGCTGGAAAAGCAAGCCAGTCTGGGACGCCTGAGTGGTGTGAAGTAGTTAATGCATTAGTCTTTTGTGGTGTAGGTTGGAGGGTTCAGATCCAGCACCCCAACTCTCGGCTGTAGAAAGGCGTACCCGGACTTCTTCTGGAGTTGGGGATGGAAAGATTGCCAGGCATGGTGCTGACCACATTAGCCTCTAGTGTGCTGACAGGTCCTGGAATATTCAGGCACTAAGACCATATCCTCTGTGTGCCTATAATGTATAACAGATAAACGGGAAGAGGCAGACAGGGAGAAGTCACGGACAAATTAATATGATGGGATAATAGAAAAGTCAGCAAGCCAAAGGGTGGAAAAATATCAAGAATTGAGATCTGTAGAGAAGTATGAACCACCAGTGCCTGTCAGCATAACACCTTTTGATGTCATTTTAGAGCTGATGTCACTGAATCACCATCTCTTCTACATCATAAATTTTATAGTTGTAAAGGCACATCATAACACAGAGGAGTTACTTTACCTGCCTGAAGTAGTAATATAATGGTTTATGCCTGGCTCTGGGGCACATTTAAAAACTGGAAACAGAAAGAGTAGCTTTGGCTCCATAAAGATGATGTATAAAATCATCTTCAGTAATGTGGCTTTTGACATATTTGTGTGTTTTCACTCCTTTTTCCTCTTGTGCCATATAGTGGAATGTATGGGTCTTTTTCAATTGTTCCTTGTCTTCATACAATATGTTGGTGTTAGGAAGTTCGGTGGTTTCATCTACAGTCATTCATTCATTCATTTGCATGTCCTTTGCGGAACTTTGCCTCCCAGATGTCTTGCAGCCATCTTCGTTTTGGTCTTCCTCTCTTTCTTTTTCCCAGTATGTATCCTTCCAATACGGTCTTCTCTAGATTATCATGACGTTTAATGTGTCCAAAATATTTAAGTTTTCTCACTTTAATCCTCTTTACTAGCCAGCCTTCTTCAATATTAAGCTCCTGCAGTATAGATATATTTGTTCTTTTTTGTGTCCACGATATTTGAAGAACTCTTCTGTAGCATTTACATACAAAGGCATTTATGTGTTTCTCAGCTGTTTTGTTAAGTGTCCAGGTCTCACAGGCATATGTTGCAATGAGAAAGATGCATGCCCTTAAAAATCTTATTTTTGTGGTTCTGTCTGCTCCTCTCCACAGATTCTTTATTTCATCTACAGTAGATAACAAATTATAGTGTTTAGACTGTGCATAGATCATAACACACAGATAAGCCAAGTCAACAGCAGTGCTTGAGCATACCTTTGGTATTGATAAAACTGGGTAGAGCACTTTTTCTGCGGGAATAGACCACTTATATAAAAAAGGACTGCGAAGTCAGGGTTGAGATGCAGTTTTGAGTGAAGTTAGAGTTAAAAGTAGACACGCAGTTTTGGTTGAAATCAGAGTCAGTACAAAGGTTCAAAATCAGACTTCATCATTGCATTCAGGACAGGCCCATATATTCTGCGGTGTATGCCACAGCATCCATCCAAGAGTGTTTGCTAATAGTTCCCATCAAGTGTTGGTTCTCTATGATGTGTTTTTTGCCACACAGTTCAGATTTCCTACCAGCACCCTTAATTTGTCCTAGCTCAGCAATCGCTTCATATTTACATTGTTCTTCCATTTCTGCTATTCATTTTCCTGCAGTTTTTCCAATACGGCTTTAGCAGTGTCACCTTTGTCCATTCTTAGTCTGCCGTTTATTTTAGTCTGTCCGGCAAATCTATCTGTGACTTTATTGCATGTACTCCAGCATGCCATGGACAATAAAGCCACGTTAGGCTCATCAGAGTCGGTAGTAATGAAGGTATCAGGGAGTCATAGAGTAGAAAAAAATGGAAAAACCAGAGTCAGAGGTTTGAGTTACCAGCTTCAGTTTGTAAAGAGCATGGTTAATGAAGGTGGCTAGAATGGATGCCTGTGCAGTACAAGCTGAAGGGGACATGAAAGATCTTGAAGAAGACCAATGCTTTTACAGCCCACCGAAGTTTTACATACCACAGAAAAGACACTTTTTTGCTTTCATGTTTCCTATAAAGGCTTTATAGTCAGCATAGTCACATGCTAGTGTTGTTTGCAGTTACTGATTTGTGGTTTAAAAAAGCTTATAAAATGCCAGCCATAACTTTGTTAATTATGAAGAGATTTTTAAACTTTTTCTTTTTAAAATGTGTGCATACTCTTTTATTATTTTGTGCCTGATTAACTTATGTTTAAAAAAATAATGCTGGAAAAGCAAGCCAGTCTGGGGATCTGAGTGGTGAAGTAGTTAGAGCATTAGTCTCTTATGATGTATGTTGAAGGGGTGGGGGGAGGATTCAAATCTGGCACTCCAATCATCCAGCTGTTAAAAGGTGCACCCAACTTCTTCTGGAGTTGGGGAAGGAAAGCCGGCCAGCCATGATGCTGACCACATCATTCTCTAGTGTGTTGACAGGTTGACAGGTCCAGGAAAATATTGGCACAAATACCATATCCCCTTTGTGCCTGTGAAGCTTGACAGGGTTACCTTCACCTGCCTAATTTCCTTACCAAGACAGTCAGGCATGTACAGAATGCAGTGGTGAGCCAAGCTCGATGCTTTGTACTGATTGCCCTAATGATGTGACTAAATATATTAAAATGTGGAGATAATGGGGGTTCGTTGATATAGTTCCTGTTACACAGACAGGTTTGTTGTCTCCTGCATAGAGTGCAAGTCACTGATCATCCAGTGCCAGGATTTCACCTTTAATGAGAGTGCTTACAAGTAGAATACTCAGATTCTGGTAGGTTTTTTTTCTCTTTCTCCCTCAGAATATATTCATAATATGTTTTTAAAGGAACCTTTTGTTCATGTGTTTTATATCTGCTTATAATATTGAAGTTTTCTGTAACAAAATGTAGAGTTTATATGCTTTGAAATGGTTAATGCCCCAAATTTATAGGGCCATTTTCCTATTTATATATATATATATATATATATATCTTGTCCATTAATATAAAGTTATCTGTGTATGCATGTGTGTTGTGCCTTGTCAGTATCTCAGCTGTACTGACTTAATGTGTGATTCCAGTGTAGATGTTACTGCCCCAGGATGAAGTACATTTATCTCACAGTGTAGTAGTGAAATTCAGCTGTTTTAAAATCTTTCAGAACATTTTTTGGACTTTCTCGAGTATCATACAAGAAAGAAAGGAAAAAGAAAAATCACCCATGCAATGTAAACCTTTCTTTTAATAATTGTGCTCACTATTCTCACTAATTCAAGAAAGATTTTTTGTTAAGCTGTACTTCTTTTCCTTATCTTCATATCTTTACACTTTTCCACCAAATAGATAAGAACTGGTACCTGTCTCTAACTAGAGAGCTTACTAGCCAGGAAGAGAGATCATTTCTGTTAATGTCAGCCATTTTAAATCTCCAATATGCCTCCTCCCAGTGCAATTCCTGGCTTTCTTCCCTTTCAAGGATTACAGACTCACTTTGCAGACAGTCTGGGTGTCGCTTCCATGGAGCATGACACTGCCAAAGAAAGCATAATTTGCTTAAAATAAAATTCTATCATTTTATGAAAGTTTGAAGCAAATAACCCACTGAATTTTGTTACAAGATGAAACTTTTAAAAAATTTACTTCTGGCTGTTGTCTCAGTTTTACCAAGGTGAGCTGCCTTAAAGAATAAATACATACATCATATTATGCTAGTGAAAAATTACACGCACATTTTGGTTTTGAGATCAATACCTTTGCTCATTAGATAGACGCCTTAGCATTTACCTTTAAGAGCCCAATTCATTCATTCATTTGCATGTCCCTTGGGGAACTTTACCTCCCAAACAGCACTCTTGTAGGCCTCTCGGTTGTGAGCAAGATTGCCTGCTGCTGTTGCATCCATTTCCAGATCGTCAACGATGTCTTGCAGCCATCTTCGTCTTGGTCTTCCTCTTTTTCTTTTTCCCATTATGTATCCTTCCAATACGGTCTTCTCTAAATTATCATGACGTTTAATGTGTCCAAAATATTTCAGTTTTCTCTCTTTAATCCTCTTCACTAGCCAGCCTTCTTCAATATTAAGCTCAATTATAGTCTTCTTTTTCATCATTCTCTGATGTGAAGTTGAATCTTTGGAGTTTGCCTTTGGTTGAGATTGGTGGTGCCTTCTTTGCTCAGTTGTATTTGCAGTCATGAAGATTCCCTTAAATTCTCAATCCCTCTCTCTTGTCCTGTCAGTGCCCAAGACATGTGGCTGCTGGTGGCAAGAAATGTCCACTTCTGTCATTCATTTACTATCTTCTTGACTGTCTCCTATGTCAGTACTTTGCCAGAATTTTCTCTGCTGTATGTCTCCATTGTCTCTCTGGGTCATCCCATGCCTCTTTTACCCTGTGGAGTCCACATCAGAGCTGTTTGCAAGTTCCCAGTCAGTCATTTGCATGTCAATTGTGGCCTCCCTAACAGCTCTCCTGTAGGCCTCTCGGTTGTAATCAAGATGCCCTGCTGCATCTATTTGCATATCATCATCGTCTTGCAACCATCTTCACCTTGGACTTCCTCTTTCTTTTTACCATTATGTACCCTTCCAAGACTGTCTTCTCTAAATTCTCATGACATTTAATATGTCCAGAATATTTAAGTTTTCTCTGTTTAATCTTCCTTACTAGCCAACCTTCTTCAGTATTAAGTTCTTGTAATATGGATATACATTTCTTCTTTTTTCTTATCCATATTTTAAGGACTTTTCTGTAGCATTTACATTCGAAGGCATTTATGTGTTTCTCATCTGTTTTGTTTAGTGTCCAGGTCTCACAGGCATATGTTACAATGGGAAAGATGCATGCCCTTAAAAATCTTATTTTTGTAGTTCTGTCTGTTCCTCCCCACAGCTTCTTTAGTTGTTTTACTGTTTGAAGAGCGATAGATGTCCTCCTTTTAATTTCCCTCATTGTATCTCCATTATTAGTTAGTAGTGATCCAAGATATTAAAAACTCTAGTTCTTCCAATTTTTCCTGAGCTGCCTTATTTGTTTTGTCAGTTGTCATCAATATAGTTTTATTCACATTAAGACAAAGGTTTTGCTCTGCACTGTTCTTACAGATTGACATAAGTTTTTAAAGTTCCTAGTAGTGTCTGCAATGTTAAAGATGATAAGAAACTAAAATTATACCAGTAAAGACATGATCTTGTTTCTATTTAGTTTATTCTACACAGAAGTCATAGAAAAAGAATGTTTATTTTGAAATCTTGATTCTTACCAAGTTTTACTATTAGTTTTTGGTTCTTGACATCCTGTGTGTACAGCAATTCTCTGGAAACCATGTAGATAATGTGGTACTTGCTTTCTTTCAGTATTGTTTTTTTTTTGTAAATATTTTGTTTCAGAAATGTATTCTTTTATTTGATTAATTATCATTAACCTGGTTATGATGTCTTGCATGAATAGGGTCTCTGTTTTGGTGTGTAATTTGTTTGAATATCATGACTAGCAAGGTCTTTTTTTTTCTTCAGTGCTTTGTTGTGGAACAGCATGAAGCTGTCAGGATGTGTGTGTGTGTGTTAGTTGCAAGTCACAAAGTGTTATGGTGTGGCATTTTAGAGATGGCACTAATGAAAATATATGTAATATGTGACATTTGATTTTCTTTTAATGGATTTCTGTCTGAAGTGACATTCTGAATGACAGTCCATTTATGACTTAAAAAAAAAGTCTATATGTGGTTATATCTGTATGGGTTGATTTTCAGATGGAATTGTCTGTGCTAAGAAGCTACATAGGTTTTATACAAGAGTGCTTGTGTTGGCTTTTGATTAGCCGAGTTGTGACATTTGACAGTCCGATACGGGTATTTATATGTTGTGACATTTGAGGTAGTACATGTGTGAAAGGTGTTTAGATAGAAACATTTTCATTATGCATTTTTGTATGTAGGTAATTGTACCTGAGAAATATCTATTTCAGAGGAATTTTCTTGCAAACTTTTTTTTGGTTTTTTTTGTTCATTTGATGTCACTTTTGAGAATTTACGGGTATATTTCTTGTCACTGTGTAAAGTGCAGAAATAACAGAATTTTCAGGTTTGAAAAACAGATTTTAATAAGCAAAGATTTTTACATTAAAATTTCCACTGTCTACCTTTCTATCATGTGAATGCAGCTACCATAATTTTATGTACACTGATATGTAAAACTCAGTGAAAATGCTCAACTCTTTCTTAAGAATCTTCTGTATAATATAAAATTATGTTCTCCTGTCTTATTCTTACTAGCGTGGAATTTATGAATTCGTATGTCAGTACATTGATGTTGTATCCTTTTTCTTCATTTACTTCTACCATTAAGATCGCCCATGATCCTAATGAATTTACTCCCGTGGTTCTCATGGGAAAAAGAAAAAGAGGAATACCAAGACGAAGATGGCTGCAAGACATCGTTGACGATCTGGAAATGGATGCAGGCCATCTTGCTCACAACCGAGAGGCCTACAGGAGTGCTGTTTGGGAGGCAAAGTTCCGCAAGGGACATGCAAATGAATGGTTCTCATTTAGGATGGAGGCTCAGTGCATCACGGGCTTGGGCCTATATTCTTGGTGGGTTACAGAAGCGGCATTGCGTGACATTGTGGTTTTCATTGCACCAGTTTAGTCTAGAGTTGGACTTCCTCACTAGAAAACCTCAATGTGATTTGGATATGAATATATCCCCATCGGGTGATAGGTGGTTGCCTATCTAGACTGCACTGGTCCGGTGTCTCAGACTTCAGCATTTTGTGGTCGTGGCCGCTACTCTTCCTTGTGGTGACCAGGACAGAGCTTTTGTCCAGGAGGACAAATCATCACCACTAGTAAGTTTCACCCCTGGGTTAAGCCAGTTTAGGGGTATTATCCTAGTATGGGTGTATATAGGACATGACCGGCCTCTAGAGCGGAGGTACCGTGATATGAGTAGCCATCAAGTTTCACCCCTGGGTTAAGCTGGTTTAGGCATATTGCCCTCACCGCGTGACTACTGGCCATACCGATTAAACTTCACCTAATCCTTTCCATCACCTTTTTCACAATGGCGCCAGGCAGCAAACCTAATCATATTTTTCTTCATTGGCCAGGATGAATTTCCACTGCAACCAAACAATCTCGCCAGCAGCGGATGTTGTATCCATATGTTACTTGTGTCATAGTTGAAGATATTCTCATATTCTAGATCTTCACCGAACAGATCATTTTAAAAAGGGGTTCCATTTGATGCTGGCATGGGGGTTTTGGTTCTTGAAGCGACTTTCAAGAAATCAGTTACATCTTGGTAATTCTGCTAAACAGTGATATAAAGGTGCCCGACTTTTTCTGTGAAATTTAACAGTGTCTAACAGCACCTACATTAAACATACTAATCCCCATAAAGTGCTTGCAGTCTTCACTTAATACAGTAAATATTTCAGCAGTAACAGGTTTATCACCTTGATCTACATTCAGCATGAACTGTGAAGTTTCTGGGTCAGTCCTTCCACATGATGATATATCAACTCTTACCCAGGAGGTGAAACTTTTCAGTCCATCCCTGGTCATTTGTGGTATATGACACAGATCCCACCTGACTAACAGGGCAGAGATTGCCACAGTCCCCAACCCCCTGCTTTTTTGGCTCCAATTGGAGACTACAAAAATACTGCCATGACCTGCTCCTAAGCAGATGTGATGGTGTGTTCCATCACTTTCTTTGCATTGACTGCAAAGAACACCAGCCCCACAGTTCCAGGGAGATTAAAGAAGATATATAGTAAAAATAACTTTCAAACTGTTAACAAAACACAGTAACATCAGAGTTTTATTACAAAAGGAAGCCACATTTTATTATATAAGTGAACCACTGCTAGCTTATGATGTATGTGCCATCTGGTTCTAGGAGACAAAATCTAGTTTAAAGTGAGATTAAATATTGCATGTTTCACATACATCAGTAGAAGATTTCAGCTTTGTCTCATCACTTCTTTATTGTCAATATTAGAACAAGCCCTGGAATAAGATGTTTTCATGTAAAATTTGCAATAAAACTTTGTTTCTGGTGTAAGCTGCTTGTTTAACATATATGTTATACAGAATTCAGATGCCCAAAAAAAAAAATTTCTGTAAGAAATTTCCATAAAGGACAATCTTCAGTATCAACAAAAATTGAATGCAGTGAATCTCAAGGTTCTCTTGCTGTCACAATTCACCAGGTCAAGTTTATTCCTGTTTACTCCCAATAGTTCATCAATGTGTATCATCCTCTTGCTCTATTCTCTTTCTTGCAGCATGGTTTTCATTATATTAATGTCTTCTAGCGTAGCCTAAATACTTGTGTCCTGTGCTTTCATTACTTCTCTTTTCACATTTAGATATTTCAGTACTCATCTATTCATGATTCATGGCCCCATTCTTCTTCGAGATGCCCTGTTTAATGACAGGTGATTGCTTGAAAGGGTTAACAAGTATATTCTCATGAGGTGGCATCCACTGATATTATCTCAACTAACATGCTGGTAATGCATGACACTCGGCTCCAAGAGCCTCTGATGTTACAGTGTGGCATGAAAGTACAAATATGAAAGATAAAATGAACAAATAAAAACCATCAAGCTTTGATGTACACAGAACAAAAGCACTAAGAGTTAACAGCAACACTTGCCTCATTAAAAAAAAACAAAACTTTTGACTTTTTCTTCTAACACAATACATGACATGGACACCCTCCTCCTTCATCTAGCTGACCCTGGGCTTGTTTGGTGGACACACAGATCAACAGAAATATGCTTTCTCAACACACTGCACACACTACTGTGGAAAGAACAGCAGACTATTCAACAGAGCCCAAATATATGCGTCTCCATCTATCCAGACAATCTCCAGGGCCGTCTTTGCATAGACGTCACAAAAAAAAAAAAAAAACTACGTCCAGATATGCATGATTGTGGGGGTCAAGATTTCCAGCATTCAGTCTCAATACAAACTCCAAATGACTGACTCTCTTTAACAGACAAGAATACATCAACAGCAAAACACCATTCAACATTTTTTATACTTTTGCCTAACCTTAGACTAAAGACAGAATTCAATATACCTGCAGTATATATCCACATCACTTTAGCCGTTTTGTTTTAATATTTTCATCAATTTTCTATTTAAACTTTTTGAATAGTGCTCCATTTTTTTCATTACATGAAATACATCCAATTCTTTTACAAATCCAAATTTTTACAAAACTAAGAAATAAAAAAGTAGGCACAAGAGTTCAACAGATAAATTTTAAGGAAAAAAAACCCAAAAAACTTAAAATATGATTCTCTGAATGCATTATGTATAAAAAACATCTAACAAAAATGAATACGACAATGCTACAGATTTTATCTCATGACGGAGGACTACATTATATAAAAGAAACAAACTGCATTGGTTGAACCAGAAATCTACGCCCATAGGAAATGTATTACACAATGCACATTCTGCTTTACAAATCTAAAAGTGAAGAAAAGTGCTACAGTCTAGTAGTTTTTGAATTGTATGAAAAAAAACAATAAATGCAATCTGTAGAGACTTTACAAAGTCATACAGTGAACACCACTGAAAAAAAAAAACCCCAGTAAAACTGACTCGGATGAAATGCATAAAGCTAGACTGCATCTGACTGTCAACTAATGTATGCTGGTACTGTATTTAAACTGGACAGAACACAAGAACCGAAAGTACTCTGGTGTGAACACAAAAAAATGCATTTTTTGACATGACAAAAAAATTTTTGGTTTAAAAACACACCCTGAGATGTCAAGCCAGACAGTTTTTTAAAGACTATTTTCCTCATGTGACAAATTCAAAACTCAAGATGTTTCAAATTTACTAACAATTATATCCTGAAAGTCCTGCCAATATAAACTGTCAAAAGAGTAAATGAAAAGATAGCAAAAGAAAATCTGAAATGGTAAATGAACAGATAGCCAAAGATTACCTGAAACGTAAGTATGTTGCCAGAAATTTCTACCTTAGAAAGCTCTGACCTCCCTGCCCCATCATCCTTATACAAACAGGCAAGTAAAAATTTCATCTATTCCTTTACCCAATTCTTTGTCCCTTGCCACAACGGCAAGATGAAACACAGACTCTCATACACACAGATCAAATTCTGTGACGATGATAATGCTTATGATATAGTTAAAAAAAAAAAAACATTGTATGTTCATTATCCATGTTGATTAACACTGTATATTATCATAATAAAATGTTATGTTCTTGCAGGTTTGTACATTTTTAACAATTTCTGATACTCTTTTTTTTTTTTTTTAAATGTCAAAATTATTTATAGCTTCATTAATCTGTTACGTTTCATTTTGATGTCATTTTTTTTTCATCTTTTTTCCTAGTTTTGATATTTACACAGAAAAAAAAAATAATAATAATAATATGAGAACCAGCAACCTTTGAGGAGAAATAAGTTATTTTTCTCAGTAGAATTTTTTTTTAAATGAGCTATTTGTATGAGAAAACTTTCATGGAGGTTTTTAACAGCAAAACTGTCTAAAAAAGAAACTGGACACAGGGTTAAAACTAGGTCGTTTATTATTCAAAATAATAAATAAAATACACAATGTCTCATAGTTTATTAAAAAAAAACTCAAAACTCTCAGAGACCACAACTAAACAGCCATTTCATGGCAGTATTAATGTAGTCCAGATATTGAAAAAAAATAAATAAATAAAGACAAACAACAAAACCAACCAGAGCATACACATGCTGGCAGCAACAAAAGCCAAGAATAAAAAAAAAAAAAAAGAAAACCAAAAACAACTTTCAGAAAATAAAACTGCTTACAGGTCCCTATCAATGGCTACTAACTACTGCTTGTGTCAATTTGTATAATATATGCTAGTATTTTTTTTTGAATTTTTTTTTTTTTGAGAGTTTTTAAAACGCCAGATCTTATCAATATCCTACATTCTTGAGATAGTCCCTAATCACTTCCACAGCATCGCGGACACATGCAGTCTTCACATTAGGGTCAGGATTAAAGCCAATGATTACAGCTTGAACTGAAACAGATTGAGCAATGAGATAAAACTACATGTGATTCCTGTAGTAAGATAAAACAACACATAATTAATGTAACAGGACAAAACTACACTCATTCTTGAAATGAGAGAAAACTACACAATTAATGAAATAAGATATAAATTACTATAGAGTAATGAAATAAGATAAAACTACACATGATTAAAGACCAGATAAAAATTCTAAAATTGTGAATTTCAAAATAAGATAAAGCTATAAATGTGTGGGACACTGACAAACCTTCCTCAGCAACTGTTTTCTTCTCCATCTTCTTCATTCACTTCTACTACCAAGACCACCCTGTGATCCTACTGAATTTACTCCTGTGGTCCTTGATAGGTCCCATGATACTCATGTCCAAAAGGACCACATGAGATCCCCCAGAGGACCATAAGAGGTTCAGAGTATCGCAAGGCTTGGGCCTATATTCTCAGTTGCACCAGTTTAATCTAGAGTCTGACTTTCTGAATGGAAAACCTCGATGTGTTTTGGACATCAGTATATCCTCGCTGATTGGGAGGTGGTTGCCCATCCAGCCTAGAGTTAGACTTTCTCACTGGAAAACCTTGATGTGTTTTGGGATATCTGTATATCCCCACCAGGTGAGAGGTGGGGATCCGTCCAGTCCAGTGTTGGACTTTATTGCCGGAAAACTTTAGTGCGATTATGATACGCATACATCCCCGTTGGGTGAGAGGTGGTTGCCTATCTAGACTGCACTGGTCCAGTGTCTCCAACTCCAGCACTGTTGTAGCCACTATCCTTCCTAGTTGTGACCAGGACGGAGCTTTTGTCCAAGAGGATGAATCCTCGCCACAAGGAAGTTTCACCCCTGGGTTAAGCCGATTTAGGCGTATTATCCCGGTATGGGCGTGCTTAGGACGTGACTGACCTCTAGAGTGGAGGTACTGTGTCATGAATAGTCATCAAGTTTCACCCCTGGTGTAAGCCGGTTTAGGCATATTTCACCAGTATGGGTGTATATCAGACGTGGCCGGCCTCTAGAGCAGAGGTGCTATGGTATGAGTAGCTCTTGCCACACGATGCCTGGCAACCCTAGTCACATTTTCACCATTGGCCAGGAGGAGTGTCGCTCCATGTGCGGCAGCCGAATAATCTCACCAACAAATGTCTTAGTTTAACCCCTAGGTTAAGTCGGTTTAGGCAGTCTGCCCCAGTATGGGTGTTTATAGAACGTGGCCGGCCTCTAGAGCAGAGGTGCCGTGATTTGAGTAGTCCTGACCTCAAGACTACTGGTCACTTCACTTAATCCTTTCCTTCACTTTTTCCACAACAGCGCTGCACATCAACCCTCTGACTTCAGCATCTTTCCTTGCTAGGGCAGACTGTGGTCTTGCTCGGATTGTCATGAAGACAATGGTGTAGGCTGGCCTGGCCAAAACTTTGTTTTCCAGCCTCTGGTGGCTGTACTTAAGCCCCTTCTCCACATCAGGTCCAATGGCTTTGAGACAGTTCCACAAAGTCACTCTGACTTTGGGATGAGGAATCTGATGAGTGCTTCAATGACATCCATTCCCTGCCATCTATAGTCTGCTGGCTGTGTTTTTGTTTACATCATTCCAACAGCCATTGTTGTAAAGACCCATAGGCTGACATATCCTGGATTCATTGCTTTCACATCAGACTTTCCTCATCCTTGTCGATCTCTATGTCCCCATCCACCCACGTGACATTACATTCTACAAAAATAACAATTACAATTAGTGTTGATTGCTACAGGTACCTGGGCTACAGAGGTAGGTCAGAGTTTTTAAAGCAATCAGATCAATGTTCCGTGTCTCACAAAGACTATGTTAAGATAAGTGTGTTCTTAACACAGTTGTTCCTAGGGGATCTTCTCCATCAAACATTCTCAAATATCAGCCTGGATATCTCTGAAGAATGTAGCAGTCCGCTATAGGATGATGACAGTGCTATGCAGCTCAGTCTGGAATGATTTTGGCCATATCTCCTTTCTCTGCTCCATAGAAGCAGTGTTAGGCTAACATTTTTCCAGTGTCCCAAGTGTTTTGTGGCCTGTGTAGAGTCTGAAGATCTTGACCTGTCCTCTGTCCAGTTGGTCATAGGAGCCATTTCTTTGGTAACTTGGATGCTCTTTTTCCTATTTGTTTTTATGTTGGGCTTTGATCAGCATTTTGGCTTCATCATATGATAAACTGGTTTCACAACTGATGATCACACCTCAGCAGTCAAACCATCACCATCTTTCACAGAACTGCTTGAGCATTTTACTATTAGTCTCTATCTTCATCTTTCTTTCTGCCTTTAATTTATAAGCAACCGCCAGGTTCTGCACTCACCGTTTCACAACGCACACACATTTTAAATTCTCTTACTTTTGAGATTAATTGATAACAAGTTTTCTTTCCTTCCTTTCTCTCAACATTCAAGTTGTCTGATGATATGAACATTGTGAGCCCTCTTACCAGAGTAAATGGGGCAGTTTTCTCCAGATTTTTCTGTGACAGCCCCCAGCATTCCACCTCAGGTTAAACTTTTTCCATTGGACCTCTATAGTCTTGGGACCTGCATGGTCTTAGGGTTAGATACCTGCTTTAGGTTATGAAGGTCTTAAATTTTGTTGTTGTTGTTGTGAACCCCCAAGCCATAAATTCTCACAGTCTCTAGGTGGTGAAACCAAACATCTATATACTCTGTCACTCATATAAAAATCCTCAGCAGTTGGGAAAAAAAAAACAAAGACCATGCTACCACTGCCCAGGCAAAATTCTAGGAAAAATTTACCATGTAAATTGTCACTGGTGCTTGGAGTGTCTATGCTGCCTATCACACCCATTCTGAGGTGGTAACTGGAATGGGCAGCTGAGTGGATATGGAAACGTCTTGACTGTGATGGCCCAATTTCCAAAGAATAAAATGAAGCAAAACTCAAGGCCTTAGCATTACTTCCTCAAGGGCACTCATGTGTCTATGATATCTAGTTTTATGTGAGTGTGATTTATAATCAAAACTGCCTCATTTCCAGCGACACTTTCGCATTCACTTAATTACACTGTAGGAAAAGGTTACACATTCTTTACTGAACTGTTCACAGATTATTCAGAAATTCATTTTCCTTCCACAGTTCTTGAGAACAACTCATCTAGTTTCAGGACATTTAAGAAATGTTAAACTGTTTCCTCCTCTTTATAACAGCATCTGCAGTTTGGTCTGTGGCTGTTCTTCACTTTGTTTAGGTCTTCCTCTTCTTCTTCATACACATTTTCTGTCTATATCTGCAGTCCTGTCATTTGGATAAATTTCATTGTTTTTTTGTAGCTCATGCAAGGTGACTGTGTTGTGAGCCGATTTTTGACAAGGCATCCTTAAGGTCTGATAGTTTGTTGCACTGAAGAGCTTCTAGTACTGATCTTGCATCTGTAAGAAATATTATAGGGCATGTATCAATTCTGGAGTTTGATAGTTCCCCTAACTTCTGCATCATAGTTGTTGCAGAATTTTCCAGTGGGTATGTAAATCTTGTCAGTGGACTTTGTTTAGGTATTTGTTTAAAGTGGTATGGTTTCTTTACAGCTTCTAAATGATGCTTTGGTTTTGTCTGTTTAGACTAGACAACTGATGATGATAATAATGATGATATGTCCTTGAACTTACTTGATAGTGATATAACTAGACTGTAATCTTTATTTTCTCCTTTGCCTTGGCAAATAAGAGAATCTTGCTCCATCCTCAAGCAGGTAAAGTTGAGTTTCCCGCCTCCAATCTGTCCATATAAGTGCATACATTTATTTAATAAAATTCACATACATAAAAATAAATGTGTTTTGTACATGTTGTAGCACAGAAAATGTTGGAGGTCAAATAGTTTACTGGGCTACCTAAATGTCTTCTATGTTCAACCCTAGACTATGCTAAATCTGGACCCCAGTCATCAGGATGAAGCTCACAGAATTTTGCTACTGGCCTGCCTGCAAGTTTCCACCAACCTGCTTTTTTTTCATTAATGGTAGATCCCTGATTTTGTCTCAATGCTCAACAGACGGGGCTTCAAAGATAAGCCTTTTTTTTCTAATCCTTATTTCAAAGACTGGTTAGGTGCTCACTTTACTAATCTGGTGTTATCGGGTTCAAGGCTCAGCAGTGTGATTTTTTTCTTCTGATACACACACACACACACACAAAAGGCCCCAAAGTCACCCAGTCTATAAAAATGGGTGCCAGGGAAATCTGGGATGGCAAATTCGGCCAGACGTGATACTGATCACATCACACTTTCATGTGTCAAAGGTCATGGAAATATGGGCATACCATTATCCCCAATTATGGAACTTTTACAGCACACAGACGCAAAAGCAAGTGCTGGACTGCAAAAAAAAAAAAAAATGAGTAGAAGAGCGTGGATATAACACACTGAAATACATACACGAAAGATGAGCAGCCAAATTATCTATGTTGAACTTAAAGACAGATCTTGGAAAAGTTTTGGCAAAAGCAACATACAAATAACTAGACAATAAAGTAAAAAGTTCAGCTAGAAGGGATAAAAGAGAATACATGGACAATATTGTGAAAAAAAAGCAGACACAGCGCAAAAACAGGAGACAGCAAAACTCTATATAACATACAAAAGAAGCTAACAGATACTACTGCATCCAAAGAAAGACCAATCTTCAGCAAAACTTCTTCCATCTTCCATCCTTCCAGTGCCGCTAAACGTCACATAGGGCCTGCATGATAGTTCGCCAAGATTTCCTGTCTTCGGCAAGTCTTTTAATCTCATCAAGGTATATTATGCCCACTGAACTGACCTCCCTTAACAATGTCCTCTTTAGCGTTTCATGTGGTCGAACTCAGCAAAACTGGCACCCTATTAACATCAAGTAATGACAGAAAGCAAAGACTGACCGAACACTTCCAAGAAATACTTAATCAACCACACCCAAATGAATTAATAAAATCTTGAAACCGAAACAGTAGTGAATCTAATGGCTAACAACAAAGCTGCAGGTGAAGATGAAATAACAGTCGAAATGTTACAAGCTATTAACAGTGACTCACAGCAATTACTGAAGAAAGACGAAGGCGATGGTTGGGACATGTGCTCCAAATGATTGACAACTCACTACCAAAAATAGCACTAAGATAGACACCACAGGGAAAGAGAAGTAAGGGTAGACCAAAAGAGACATGGAGAAGAACAACAGAAAGGATGTTGAGCAATAGAGGGCTCACCTGGGCAAGAGCAGAAAAAAATGGCAAAGGACAGGCATTTGTGGAAAACCCTTGCAGAAGCCCCATGTGCCCTGGGCACTTAAGGTTCAGAGTGAGAGAGATTAACAGTGACAATATGAGCCAACTACAGAGTATGTTTAATAAAATTTGGAAAGAAGAAAAGGAAGGACCCTTCTAAATGGAAAAAAAGGAATAGTTAAAATACCGAAAAAAAAGCAACCTTAGCGACTGCAATAACTGGAGAGGAGTAACCTTACTATCAGTTGTATCAAAAGTATTTTGCTAAATTATTCTGAACAGAATTCAAGATATAGTGGATGCTGCAATGATAGAAGAACAAGCAGGATTTCAAAAAGGGAGAAGCTATCTCAACCAGACCTTTGCTCTAAGAACAATACTTAAAGAACATTTTGAAAAGCAAAAACCGTTAATCCTGAAATTCATGGACTTTAAAAAGGCATTTGATAGCATACACGGAAATTCATTATGGAGAATTTTAAGAATATATGGAATACCATCTAAAATTGTCAACATCATTGAGGATCACTACAACGGATATGTCTGTGCAGTCAATATAGACGAAGGAATGAGCAAATGGTTCCAGATTGAAACAGGCGTGAAACAAGAGTGTATACTTTCTCCTTTGCTTTTTGGAACTGCCATAGACTTCATAATGAAAAAAATATTGCACAGGTAAAACGGGCATTGATTGGATACATGGGACCCAACTAGAAGATCTTGATTTTGCAGGTGACATCACTCTTATCATTGACAATGTGAAATCTACGCAAGAAAAAACAGATACCCTGTCTTCACTGGCTAGTAAAATATGACTTGAAACTAACAAGGACAAAACAAAAATAATGAAACTTCTCATTAATCATGAAAATATATGTAGAAGGAACAGCTGTTGAAGAAGTACACCAATTTGCATACCTTGACAGCTACATAGACCAAGATGGTGACACCAGAAAGGAAGTTAGAATTAGAATTGCAAAAGCAACATTGACCTTCAAGAACCTTGAGAACATATGGTACTCAAAAGTTATAAGCACAGAAACCAAGTTAAGATTATTCAATTCAAATGTAATATCCACCCTCATTTATGCTTGTGAAAGCTGGAAAACAACTAAAGAAATGGACAAGAAATTAGACTCTTTTGAAAACAAATGCCTAAAGAAAATACTTGGTATAAAGTGGTACGAATTCAAGAACAATGCAGAGATAAGACAGATGAGCAAATAACAACCTGCCTCATGGGGGATCAGAAAGAGAAGATGGACATATGTCGGTCACGTGATGAGAAGAAACCATCAGAGAATCCCAAAACAAGCTATCAAGTGGAACATAACAGGTCAAAGAAAAAGAGGTCAATCACATGAAACTTTAAATAGGACATTGTAAAGAGAGCCAGTTTCGTGGGCATAAAATCCCTTGATGAGGTTGAAAAGCTCGCCGAAAACAGGAAAACTTGGCAAACTACCATTAGAGCCCTATGTGATGTTTAACGGCACGGGAAGGATGTAAGAAGATTATTCCCAATATGCCTTAATAGCACAGAAACAGGAATTTTACCTTTACTTTTATTTCAAAGACAGGGCACACCAAATGGCATTGGAAAAGAAAGGGGAGTGAACTAAATGGAAATAGCACAGATCATATAACAGATGATGAAACATGGTAGCCTGTGCCTGTTAACAAGGCACATAACGAATTACATGAGCATTCTTTCAATCACTCAACATGCACATATGGACAGTCATATATTTTACTTGGTGAGTTATCAAGATTACAAAAACATCACAGACAGAGGCTCCACCTCATTCTCATAACCTGTGTTAAAATGTTAAATGGCCATCAATCACAAAAGCCCATAAGTGCTTCTGCCCCCTCCTGTGAAGGATGTCAGCACAGTATATGAGCTCAGTAAAAGCACCTAGAACCCTGGCCAGTGAGAAGAACTGACCTGCCTACCCCTACACCTGAGAGACTTGAGTCCCTGTCAATCCTAACCCCCATCTGTGTCTTGTAAAACTGGTGTCTACTGCTGCACTCCAAACAAATGTGCAATGTCTGGGAGTGCTTGTGTGTTGCCGGCAATATACTGGAAGCTGCTTAGATGTCTGTCATTTCTCTACCCCTGAAAGTTTCCACACTCCTTCCTCAGAAATCCTAAAAACAGAAGTGCCTCAACAAAACATCAACACGCAATGTACTGGGCAAATAAAACTTCATTAATATTCTTGCAATATCATTACTATTACTTTACATCAGTTCTCTAATCCTTCAAATATCATGGACAAAAAAAAAAAAACCCAAATAATCCATACTACAAGAACTTAACGTTGAAGTAGGCTGGCTAGTAAAGAAGATTAAACAGAAAAAAACGGAAGTATTTTGGGCATAATAAACATCACGAGAATTTGGAGAAGACAATATTGGATTGGTACATAACAGGAAAAAAAAAACGAGAGAGAGGAAGACCATGGAGAAGATGGCTGCAAGACGTTGATAATCTGAAATGGATGCACCGGCAGCAGGGCATCTTGGTTACAACCGAGAGGCCTACAGGAGAGCTGTTAGAGAGACACTGTTAGAGAGACAAAGTTCCACTAGGGACATGCAAATGACTGACTGGCTCTAGTCCAGGAATTTCGATCCAGTGTGACCACAAAGAAACCACAGATGTTGCCACAGAGCACCTGAACAGTGTTGTGGCTAGTGCCCTTTGTGAGGGTCCAAAGTTCAAATGTGGCAGGAGGTATCCCAGTCTCCCAGCTATAGAAACTGGTACCTGGTTCGTCCAGGAGCTGTGGAGGAAAAGATGGTCAAGGACAATGATCAACTGCATCATCACCATCTTTTGTGTTGACCAGTCAAGGAAAATATAGGCAATAACACCATATCCCCTAGTGGTCACTATGGGATGACGAGGCTCCCTTTTTCCCTTAATATCATGAATAAATTATCATCATTTTTTTTTCACTGCTACACTGAGACAATTCTGGAGCATGGTTATACTTTTGTGCCGTCAGCTCAAAAAATGTTTGAAAACCTCTCCTGTAATTTCCACCCTTTAGACTTTTCACAGGTCACAATAGACCAAGTCTCTGTATATGGAACAACTTAAGACTGACATAAACAATATGCACATTTCTGCCAAATGGAAAAGTGACAGAACTGTTTTCCATAAGAATTGAGAAAAAACACATGTAGCCATAATCTATATCATTCCAAAACATGTTGTATTGCTTTATCAGCAACCTTTTACTGACCTTTGCCTACTTCAAATTTGTTCAAGATGTTTGAAATGTTCCCAGAAGAAGAAAGATAGTACCTTATTTCCACACACACACAAAAATATTACTTTTCCCAATCTGTTTACAAGAAAATAATTTACTTCTAGTGTCAGCTCAAAGTTAGATAACATTTTTAACATGAACCAAAAAAAAAATAGAATAAAGCCTGCTTTAAGTTTTTAAACTGTCTTTACTGTTAAACTTTTTTTAAAACATCTTAGTACTGCAAAAAACAAAGTACTCCAGCAACATTGCTAAAACAACCATGACACAGATATCAGAGGGGAAGACTAAAGGTGGCCAAACAAAGACAACCCAACGAAGGACTATGCAAACAGAAATGAGCAGCATGCAACACAGCAAGGGCACTACATAAAGGCTGACCGCAGACTATGAGTAGAGAGAATTGCTGCTGTCCCACAAGACACCACATGGCATTTTATGTTGTCCTTGCTTAATTAATCACTAAGAACATGGATGACAGTATTAAAAAAAAATGAATTTGCAACAGAAAGAGGCATATATCATGGACAAAAAAAAGAACATACAAGGTCTGACAGTTAAGTATTGAGACTAATTACATAAAAAATAAAATAACAGTGAAGATATAACCTGTATTTTGTTCAAAGCAAGCCCCTTGTACATTGACACTGGAATGACCTCTGCAGTTCTTCTGCTGGTATGGCCCTTAAACTCGACGTTACAGTCCTTTGGATGTCATCAGTATTGTCAAAGAAGCGATCAATGGAAATTTAAATTTGGGAATAGAAAATAATCGCAGGGAGACAAATCTGGGGAATAGTGTGGATGGCTCAGAACACACTTGTTTTTGGGCCAAAAATTCATGTACAACTACAACCGGTGAGCCAGTGTATTATCATAAAGAAGGAAAAAACTGACAGGTGTTGAATACTCGGGTCAGACTCAGAGAATCCTCTTCAATAGGCGTTTCAAAATACTTAAACTTTGGTAGTGGCAATCTGTCACTCTAGAATAAATTCTTTGTGAATAACTTCTTTGCTGTTTGCACACCAACACCGTCTTTACTTTTGACGACAAATTTTTTTGCCTTTTGGTGATGAAGACTTCCACTGAGCACTTTTTAGCTGTGGGATCATAGCGGAAATTTCCATGTTTCATTCTCTGCAACAATCAATGTTTATTTCTGCTACACATTTTGATGATGTCTTTTGCGTACTCAACATGCTGATGTTTTTGGTCATCAGACAACGAATGTGGTAACCAGCAAGCAACTCTTTTCGTGCCCAATTCTTCCACTAAAATTTTACGAATGGTCTCTCGGTTAACACCAAATTCTTCTGCCATCATCCACAGTCAAACAACGATCTTCTTGTATCCGTTCTCTGACTTTTGCAATAAGTTCCTCATTACAAACAGAAATTGGGCGTCCATATCTAGTTGCATTTGTAATCGTTTCCACACTTTTGAATCATGAACACCACCTGAATATCTGTGCACGAGATAAACAATTATCCCAATAAACTTGTCGCATGAATTCAACTGTCTCAATGATACTATTTCCGAGTTTTAAACAGAATTTAATGTTATCTTTTTGCTCCATGCTGATTACGTAACAATGCACCTCTGACTAGGTCAACAAAATGGTGGCTTGTCGTCTGCTTATCAGGCAGCGATTTGCCTCTTTGGATATCATGCTTTGCTTCATAGATTTTTGTCTTGGCCACAATAAAATCAGTCTCATTACTTAACTGTCAGACCTTGTATATGAAGTATCATTTTTAGTTAAAAAAAAAAAAAACCAACAAATTACAAATGGCTAGAGACATGCGGTCAAATTAATGTGGATGTGGATGTTGACATACTAGGATTCAAAAAGTCCCCTGACACAGTGTTCCCTTGTTCATCTCCCAACAATTAGTATTCTAACAACAGCACACAGACTCACCTTCAGACCTGTACCCATGATGCTCATGTCGTTAGCCAAAATTGCTCGCATAGCAGCAGCAACTTCATCACAAGTGATAGGGAAATCTGCCTTGTTGGCAGACTCTGCCCAGATGCTTACTGGTTGCTTGCCATAGATACCAGCATATTTGCACTGGCCTTTTCCAGTCTCAAGATTCTGAATGTAGGCTGCCCAAGACATTTTGTGCTGGTTACAAGTAGAGAAAGAACATAAGTAAATTTTGGTTCTTTTACATACACCGAGACCAAAAACTACTGGCTCAGTTTAACAATGTAAGATATCAAACTTTGTAGATGGATACGGGAATTATAAAATGATACAGAATAGCATGTATGGTTGAAAAATACAAAGGATTTTAGTCATGAGAGAAAGAGAAAAAGCAAGAAATGATCACAATTCGAGTAGGACAAGCACCCTCCTAGCCACAAGATGACAATGTGCCATCCAGGCAATGGGTTGATCAACTTCTAGAAAATTACAAAGCCAGCCTTCTGAATAAAATAAATTCCACCACTATAAGAACTAAATCAGTTTTATTCTTGTTTTTCTTTTTTGGTATATTATGACAAAACCTCTGGACATCATAGTTAATGAAAGCAAAAGTAAAGGTCTCAGCCTGAATAAAAAGAAGACTGAAGTAATGGTCATCTCTAATAAAGAATACTGCCAAAATGTAGCATTAACAATGAAGGCACAAATCTGAAACAAGTTGATAGATTCAAGTACTTGAGAACAATTATAACAACTGATGGGAAATATCCCAATGAAATAAAAAGTCAGCATTCCAGAAAATGAGACGCATCTTGTGCAATAGATCCATTTCAATGGAAACAAGATTCCAAATACTTAAATGTTACATTGAGCCAATTTTGTTTTATGGGTGTGAAGCATGGTCTACGAACAAGAGAGTATAGGCCATGGAAATATGGCTTACAAGAAGGATGTTGAAGGTACCAAGGACAGCTAAGAAAACCAATGAAGAAGTCTTAAGAGAGGCTGGAGTTAAAAGTAAATTATAGCAAAGATCAGAGGCAGACAATCGAGATTTATAGGGCATTTCCTGAGAAGAGGAAAACTGGAACACATTATGGCAACTAGAAAAATTGAGGGAAGAAGAGACGGAAGAAGACACAGAGAGAGAAGTTACTGGATCAGCTGTCAGTGTGGCTAGGAAGAAAGTCACTGGCGGATCTCATAATCAAGTCTAAAGATGGGGAATTGTGGAGAGGAATGATCACCTAGGCCATGTGGCATGGCACTTGAACAAAACCTGCTATCATATCACTGCAAGGAAACATTTCTTGCCTGGTTATGTTAGGGCAACCCTATGACCAGAATGAACCTCTGCACTGCGCATGAAGTAAAAGAAGTCAGGATTTTGGTATAGTATCAAAGTACTACAGATGTTCTCACAGCACTACAAAGTCCAACAACAGACACCATTTAACTACATAACTAAAATTCTGCATATGGGGGTGAAATAATAAATGCAGTGAACCTTGTATAATGAAGTAAATGTCAGGGCAGAGAATGTGTGTTCTTTTACATATGGCATGAAGGTTAGACAAAAAAGAAGGGGGGTTCCTCCAAAAAGAAAAAAAATAAATAACTAATATTTCAGCCAAAAAAAACTTTATGGCTGTGAAAGAAGTAGACATGTCCATGCTTCATATTTTTACAAAAGAGAGAATTCAGTATGGAATGGATGCAGTCATTCAGAAAGAACAGCGGAATGGCTTCCAACAGTTTGTTTTACAGCTTGCAGCCAATAAAATTTGTTAGTACTATACAGGCCATCAAAGAATCATACATGCTGGAACAAACATGTTTTTGAGTCACATTTAAAAAAAAAATCTGGCATCAAGCATACAATAGCTGTTTATCATCATCTACTATTTATAGCATAGAGTCTTCCAGGAACGTTCGAGCATGCCGATTTTTCAACTTTCTTTCTACTAAGCTTAATCTTTAAGGGCTGCATTTCATAAAATAACAATGCAACATTTAACAATGGTTTACTTCCATAAGCATAAATGATCACCTGGATTTAGCATTCTAAAATCAGATCCTGGTTTTTAACGTACTGTTCTCTAGTTATCTTTATCATGTAGTACACACTTTTGACTCGTGAACTTTTCTAATCCAGTTTTCTACTCGTTTTTTTCACACGCACGCATAAACACATACAGATTTTTTTTTTTTTCTTCGTCAAACTACCATACCTTCGTTTTCACACGTTACTGGATAAAGCTGTTACCTAAAGACGAAGACTGAAGATTTAGTCCAAGTTGACCATTATCATTACCTACTGCTGCCACATCCACTGTGGGCAGACAACCACAGCGTCTGGTCCTACAGTTGCTCTCACACCAACATTTTCCTTTGTAACTTCCTATGCTTGGAACCTGAAATTCTTCTCAAGCACTATTTTTTTTCTTTTTTGGATGAAACAACAAAGCTTGTAAACAGAGCAGTGCATGCCATGCTGCCCCAGCACCCCAACCACAATGTAACAAATAACTGATACTGACCACATAGCTAGATCATTTGTGAGCAAATACATTCAATATTTTCAGTAGTGTTTCATTCTCATAGGAATTGTCTTTTTTTTTTCCTGGCATTTTAATCCTTTGGCTGATTTTCAAATTCTTTTCAAAACTTATGAAACAGTTTATGATGACAACTATTTAAAAAATTTTATTAGAATTTTATGAAACACTAAAGACAATAATCAGGCATGTCTTTTCTACAAAATTTACATATTTTTAAAGTTTCTCAATATTCCATTGCTAGTCAGGTGCACTGATGGACACCACAGGGGAACGGAAGGGTAGACCAAAAGAGACATAGAGAAGAACAGAAAGGATGTTGAGCAATAGAGGGCTCACCTGGGCAAGAGCAGAAGAAAGGCAAAGGACAGGCATTTGTGGAAAACCCTTGTGGAAGCCCCATGTGCCCTGGGCACTTAAGGTTCAGAGAAAGTGTCAGCTGTTCTATGTGGTGCACTGTTTTTCACAGGACGTGCTCATACATTTTAATGCATGTTCTGCACTCAAAAAAAAATGTCTCACTAATCTGTTCTCTACTAGAAGCATAAAAATAATTTTCTTTCCCTATATTTTTATTACCACTTGCTCTACTAACCTGATGTTACTGGGTTCAAATCCCAGCAGCTGAGATTTTTTTTTTTCCTGGTACCACTACACCCAAAAAAAAAAAAGAAGGCCCCAGGGTCCACCCAGCCTCTAAAACTGGGTACCAGATGAATCTGGGAAGGTAAGCGTGGCCAGGCATGTTAATGACCACACCACACTTCCATATGCAGAATGCTGCGAAAATACAGACCTAACACTGTATCCATATATATGCTTCAGCTCTTCCACTTCAAAACAACACTGGCAGTGTTGGCATATCTTACGCACCTACGCCAATCAATGCTCAGAACAATACTTAAACAATGTTGGAATAAAATGAAAAGCAGTACATTACTAACCCAACCCATAATTTTTTTTAAAAATTATATAGTAACTCCTTTACAATTTATTTGTACCAAATTCCTCATTAAAATTTATTATGGCAAACCATTAAGTTAATTCAGGGGTGGAAGATTTAATGGCATAGAAATGGGGATTGTACTCTACTTTCTTGGTGTTTTTCCCACTCCAATATATATATGTGTAACCATATGAGATTAAGAGAAAAGGTTTTGCTCGAGATTCATTTTGTGAGACAGAACAACATAAAAATCACAGCAAGAAATTGTGAGAATTTGTGCGTGTGTGTGCTAGGTCATGTAGAAGAACAAGGAATGCAGAGCAAAAGAAATTCTTCATGCTTGTTCTTGTGTTCCCATACACTCCACATCTTTAAAACTCACTGCTGCATATAGAGTCTGTCTCCATTCTTCTATTCTTGACATTCTCTCCAGTTATTTAATCCCAGTTCCCTTAAGTCTTCTTCCACACTGTCCCTTCCAAATCCTGCATTATATGCAATTATAGCTTGATGACTCACTTTCACTTCTTCCGCAAGGTCTTGCCATCACAATCTATCAGTTCATTTGAACTTCTACATTTATAATATCACTTCATGTTTAAAATATTCATTTGTGTACATTACTATTTTTGGTCTTGAAATAACTGTAAAAACATTTCTTTTTCCTTTCATTATCCTTATAAACTGAGGGCACAAGCTAAGTTAACTACCTCGTTACTGGATAAGCATAATTCATGTGTTACGTAACAGCAATGCTTCAAAAAAGGATCAGGCCTTTGTTTTAAGAGTCATTTCTATTTATAAGAAAATAATTTAAATGTCCGAAGTGCTTTTGTCTACAATTTTCACACGGGCATTTGTAACACAAGTTAAAATCAGATGTGTCAGTCATAAAACCCCGTTAAGGGCAAATACTAAAGAAAAATTGAAAAAAAAAAACTACCACATCTAACTGAAGCTAATGTGAAATACTCAGTGTAGCAGTGACTTCGTCTTTTATTTCCAGTGAGGCTGTGGTAAACTGGTAGCCACTTAATCAGTGATCGCGCTAAGATTTTTCGAAACTAGTGCAACTGTTCCTATCTTTCACTCGGCATGAAACAATTTCCGAAATATCAGTTTTCTCAATACAGCATTCAGTACCTTATATTTTTCTTAAATGTAAATGTAAACATACTTACCAGTGGAAAGTAAATGTTCACACGATTTTTCCCTCATCGTCATTTAATCTTTACAAATTACATGCAGAATCAAAGTCAAAACTGGTTGATTCTCCTCTATGCAAACCAAGCAGCATCAGATTATTCTGTGATTATCCTCCAAGTGCTTTTGCTAGTTTTTTAATAACAAATCACTAGTAACAATTTGTTATTAAAAAACTAGTAACTAGTGACCTGCAAAACTTGGATTTCTCTTTTATTCAGTAACTACTGCTTAACGCAATCACTGCATTAAACTACTTCTTAAAAAAAAGGTTACACATTCTCAACAGAACTGTTTCAAGTCAAATTCTCTTTTTTTCCAAATTATATTTATTTCTGTTCAAACGCAATAGCTCCCAGGATAAACAAAATTTAGAAAATCATTCACTACAGAAATCCCACACAACTGGAACTATTTTTGCTGTCTTGTCAATTTTTGAAACATCAAATTTGTATGTAACATGCAAGAATCCAGAATTTGAATGCTGTCAAACAAACGTATTTTTTTTCAAATGAAATTCAGCAAACACGTTTTTTAAAAAAACTGAACAAACAATGATTTTTTTTGCATAAAGTTTTTTTCATATAGAAATAGCTGAAAAGAGCAAAAATTGAATTACAGAATAGTCAGGAGTTTGTTACAACCACAATCATATCTTGAAAATCAACTCAGTAACACAGAAAACAATCTTGTCGAACTAAAAATATAAAACAAATACATCCAACAAAAGATGAATTTTAAAAAAAACCCTAATTTTTTTTATAAGTCTTTCCTGCTGTCTATAAGATAACATGAAAATAACAATACTCAGCAGGAGTGCAGAGTTGTTTCTTATAAGCCACTGATACAGTTGGTGGGTGTGTGTTGGTCTGCAGGCACACACACAAATTCAAGGGGTTGCCAACACAGATGGAGGACATCAAATGTGGTCCAATCACACTCCAGACTCCATCAATTCCTGTGCAAATTTATTCCCTAAGCTATTTCTTCAGGGAATACAGTAGACTCTAAAGATTGTTGCATTGAAAGGGGGGGGGGGGGAGAGAATCACAGAAGTGATACAGAACAGAATGAGAGGCACATCATTCACCTCATTCTATGTGGTTTATCAATGACCTATCAACTTTCTGAACCACTTAATAATACTCCATTTTACATCCCCTAGTGACATTCCAAAAAATGGAACGCTCAGTTTCATAAACATTTTATCATCCTCCAGGCATGATGCTGACCAAATCAACCTCTGGTATGTTGACATCAACACCAAATTTTCCATTACCCTTACGGGGTATGATAGGCTTTTTACCACTTCACACAACATGCACTGCAGGTAAATGTATGCAAGTATCGTTTTCATGTAAATATTTGTGATATTACCACATTCCACACTTCTCAAACATGTCTGTTTTAAAAAAGTAGCACCCTGCATTACAATCTGATTTGTTTATGTTTTCATTTAGACATTTTTTTTAGTGTCATTGTGTTCTGATTGCTACACAAAATAAAAAAATAAAAAAAAACAATCTGGCACTACAGTTTTGTCAAGAAATCTCGGACATGTGAAAGACAAAGAGTTAATTAAAACAAGGCAGCTGTTGCTAGAGAATCTAATCACAAGTCTGTGTTCTTTCTAATCACAAAATAAGTTGGCAATGCCAAAGAATCATTTTTATTTATAGTTGTATTTGCTTGACTACATTTCACTTCAGTGTTAGTTTCATCATCTTTGTATAAACAAAAAATGAATGGCTCTGAGTCTGGTGAGACTAAACTTATGAACAGAGCTTGCAGACTGATCCACTTGTTAAGCCTACAATTTTCTGCAAACTATACACATGAAGTGAAAACTGTTCCACAAGGAAACTCTTCTGTACCAAAATTATACATAAAACATAATCAATATGTCTGAGGACACTCACCACTGGGTTACCAACACTGCCCTGATTAAATCAATCTTCTGGCATATTATAGGCAAAAAGTTAAAAAGAGACTAAGCTAAGTGTCAGTGCAGAATTTCCTAATTCACATACCATGTGATAGAGACCACATGGGTATCACTACAAAAAGTGAAAAAACAAAACGTGAACACACTTATCATTGTCACATCCATCAAAAATTCTTTCCAGCAATTCCAGGCAAAGATTATTTGAAAATAAATCTGTATGTGAAACACTCATGACAAACAATGGGCACCCAGCCTGGCATCTTGAAAATGATGAAAGCACAATTAATGAAAAAAAAACTAGTGCACAAATTGAGAAAGTTACAAAAAGAAATTATAAAAACCTTGCCCACATATAAAACTCTTGAAATCACATTTAAGAATGTATGTACTATTGTATACTGTGTGCCTCTTGCAGCAGAGAAGTAGTCAGACCATTGTCTTCTCAATGGAAGACATTTCAGTTCAAGCTTCACCACAGACTTAAAAAAAGGTGTACCTGATTCTAGGATAAAAGCAACCATGACATGTAGAGAACTGATACTGAAGAGGCTTAGTTTTAGTAGAGCCATGAGATCTAATTTAATTTTATGCTTTTTTTTTTAAAATGGCTTCCTTTCCTGGTCCCTTCCAACTGTCCCACTTTCTAATCTGCATAAGATGTAAGATTACACTGCAAACGATTCTCAGCTCAGTAACTGATATTTCCAATCAACTACTACAAAATTAGGCTAAAAAGTTTTGCCTCCCCAGCAATATTCTGATATAAGCAGACATACCTACTTCAAAAAACAAAACAAAACAAAACAAACAAACTTGGGGCACTTTCATGGAAACTGCACGCCACCATCTAGAAAGTGGGACACAAAAGTTCTAACGGTTCCTGCTAAGTGTAGGTCAAAATGGTTACCTGTCAAGACATATGGTTCAAAACAACTTGTGGTTAATTGGGTTTCTCACTGATAAAATATTACTCCCATTGACACTCACCATAAGTTGCAAATGATTTATGGGGATCAGCATGATGACACCAAGCTCTGTGAATACTGGGTAATGAATGAATCAGATTAAGAACTGGGAATATTCAGCATAATTTTAAAATATTTCAGTTATCTAATTGACTGACTCTGTAAATAAGTGACCTGCTGGCAGAAAATATACTGACATGGCAGAATATATTGATAACTAATTTTCTATAATGTGTCAACCCTGTGATATTTTTTCTCCAACTGAATTGGGAGGCAGAAATTTTCTGTCCATCTTGGCACAGATCCAAGCCTTGGCATTACTGGACAAAAACAACGTAACTACGGCATTCAATTTTAAAATATTTTTGTCAAACTAAGACAGATTCTACTACAAGGCACAAAACGTATATGTATATGACTGCACTTTCAAAATAAATGTGTAAAAACAGAACAACATGCACAGGAAATATTACTTTATATCTGTGAATTTTTTTTTTCCCACCAAAAGATACCCTCCTGCCTTCCTACCCCTCAAGCCCATCAAAAATTTGTTTGTTTGTTTGTTCTACAATAAATCAGTAGTTATTTTTAACCAGGTGATCTCGAAGATCATCCACTGCCTTAGTCGCGTCTCGTTCTGAAGGACCACACCTTCCACCAATAACTACGCAGGTTTTGGCAAGAGCACACCGTAGGAGGTAGTTCTCATCATCCTTGGCTGCTCCTCTACCCTTGACTGTAATTGCGTCTTTTTCATCGTTACTGCTGATCAGCATGCACTTCATACCTCCAACGTGAACCGCGCTGGGCCTGTTCTGCGCCTGGATCCCAGACACTATGGCACACACCTCCTGCTGGGTAACTTTCATTGCAGGTGACTGCACCCAAGGATCACCACACAAGCTATAGATGCCATGAACCGTAAGACCACATTTAGACATGTTCTGGGAATAAGCATCCCAACTAGACATGATGATAATTTGAGGGGTACACAGATAACAAATACAAGCAACTTTCAAGAGATGACGCAGGGTGTGATATGCCTCAAATCTGGCTGCTGAAAAAAAAGGGAAAAAAAACATGAATTATACAGAGATCAACATTATTCTGAAGAACATAATATAACAAGTATAAAATGTATATTCTGTGCAAGATTATTTTTTAAAATATATTTATCTGTATAAAGAATTACTCATTAGATTTCTCTTTTTAATTTCTGTTAAATGACCAAATATGTTTAACATTACACTCAAAAATGATTAAATTATGCAGTTATACAATTTACAAAGCTGTTTAATATCAGGGAGCACAACAGCCATATAAAATATTCTATTTGCTACTCATGGATAGTTGACATAAAAAAAAAACCAGCATATATAACGTAGCATGCATGCACAAAGCTGAAAATAAGCAATCATGCATGCAGGTAAGTGTACAAATATCACCATGTTCTCATCCTTCACAAGCCACAAGGCCTGGATGACTAAAGCTAACACAATACATAAGCATGTGTGCGTAACTCAAATGGCAGTGAACACACATGGAGGGTGTTGAATTGTTAAATTCAGTGTGAGAAACAATGACTCTTAGCAGTCAACAAAGCTTGGGTAACACTGAACGTCTTGGTCAGCAGTAAACACAACTGGGATACAAGTCATTATTCAACAACTGTGTCATTATCCAAAGTCAACAGATCTGGGATATAAATCATTAATTCAGTGACATGAATGTCTTAGCAGTCAACATAGCTTGGGTAACAATGAATGTCTTGGTCAGCAGTCAACACATCTTGGATAACAATGAATGTTTTGGTCATCAGTCAACACATCTTGGGTAACAATGAATGTCTTGGTCATCAGTCAACACATCTTGGGTAACAATGAATGTCTTGGTCATCAGTCAACACATCTTGGGTAACAATGAATGTCTTGGTCATCAGTCAACACATCTTGGGTAACAATGAATGTCTTGGTCATCAGTCAACACATCTTGGGTAACAATGAATGTCTTGGTCATCAGTCAACACATCTTGGGTAACAATGAATGTCTTGGTCAGCAGTCAACACATCTTGGGTAACAATAAATGTTTTGGTCAGCAGTCAAAACATTTTGGATAACAATGAACGTCTTGGTCAGCAGTCAATACATCTTTCTGGATAACAATGAACATCTATCTTGGTCAGTAGTTAGCACAGCTTAGGTAACAATGAATGTCTTGGTCAGCAGTCAACATATCTTGGTTAACAATGAATGTCTTGGTCAACAATCAACACATCTTGGATATGTCATTATTCAACAACTGTGTCATTATCCAAAGTCAACATATCTGGTATATAAATAATTAATTCAGTGACAATGAATGCCTTAACAGTCAACACATTTAGGGTATAAGTCATCAATTCACTTGAAAAAAAAATGACTACCTTAACAGTCACCAAATATAAGATATGTCATCAATTCACCCGGAGAAGTAATGATTGTCTTAATCAACAGTCAATATATCTAGGACATAAGTCATTAATTCACCTGGGGAGAAGACAATGACTGTCTTAATCAACAGCCAACACATCTAGGACTTAAGTCATTAATTCAGTTGGGGGGAAGGACAATGATTGTCTTAATCAACAGTCAAAACATCTAGGATAAGAATCATTAATTCATCTGGGGAAGACAATGATTGTCTTAATCAACAGTCAACACATCTTGGATATAAGTCATTAATTCAGCTGGGTGGGAGGAGGGGGGAACAGGACACAATGATTGTCTTAGCAGCCAGACCAAAGGATCAAAAGAAGTTGGATCTCTTTCTACCAGCAGCTCCATGTCTCGTGGGCACTGACGGGACACGAGAGAGACGCTGTCACTAAGCAAGTAGATTTCATGTTAACAGACGCTTCAAAATAACTAGTACATAAATGAACCATAAAGGTAAACCAATCCTGTAGGTTGTACATTCATGGCTATCTTCTGCCTCACTGTGTCGACTGCCATGATGCAGACTACGCCAGATATTAACTGCCATCTCACCTATACCAAAACCATTTACTACCACTTTTAGCCTGATGAATGTCTGATAAATCATCGAATAATGTTCATAAAAGGTTGGAGATCCCTTTCACAAAAGAGCAGTTTGTGATAGCAGGTGAAAGCAATTCATTATACACAAGAGGTACTCCACAAACACATAACAACTCATGCCACATCACAACAATATAACCATATGAAGACAGTTGAGTTCTATGCATACATGTGTAAGATATGAACTATACAATGAGCATGCATGAGTTAATACATGGAAAACATTAAACAATATGAGAGTCTGTATGCAGCCAGATTGTTTACAAGCAGAATCTTGAACAAACAAACATGAACTAAATACGTAAGCATAGCCAATTGCCTAGTCTTTTTTCATTAAACAGAAACACTCTTAGACTCAGCAGGGCTGTGAAGTCGGAAGCAATCTTTGGTGGAGCCAGAGAAGGTTGAAATGTGCCATTCATGAAGTCTGGATTTGGGCAGCAGAAAAATAAATGTATCAGAGCTGGAAGCAATTCTGAGAGTTTTTGGGAGAGATGTACCTTGTGTGAAGAAGATGAAGTGAGGAGGTGCACTGCAGAAAAACAGAACAGTTGGAGTTGATGGCCCGGCATACAGACTCCACAGCCCTGGTTCAGTAAATAAAATCAGGAGATCATTAGAGGGGGAGAAAAGGTGCAAAAAAAAAAAAAACGCATAAGCCCAAGTATCTCAGAGATAAAGACACCTGGTTATCAAGCACACAGTCCCTGGTTCAAGTCCAACCACAAACTGGAATTATTTCATGGCACATGCTTGAAATTAATAATGCCAACCACTGAACAAAGACAAATAGTTATCAAGTAAATTCACCAGTCAGGAACCATGGGATTAAATAAGAGACGGGGTGAGATGGGGAGAATGTTGGTGGGAAATGTGGAGGGCATACCAAGACAAGAAAAATGGGTTGCATCTCATGAGGATAACGGCGAAATATAGAGAAGATCTAAAGAGATATGAAGATTTTTTCTTCTCTGGCAGAATTCCAAAACACAGAAAAGACAAGAGATGGCCTGTCCAAGATCTGACGCAAGTTTTTGTTCTGAAGTATGCATCCCTGGGGTCTGATATGAACTGATTATGTAGAGAATACATACAATTAGACCTATATATTTGATAGTAATGGAGAAATTTTTTACATCTTAGAACTCAGGAAATGAGTGGAGACAGAGCTGAACAGAGCAGAATGTTTTTTTTTGTTACTCCAGGCAAGGCTGTTAGTCGTGGGTCATCAATGGCAGTAACAGCACAGGTATTATCACACTGACAACCTTAGTACTAGTAGATGGTCATAGAACATAGCTAGGGGGAAGGATAGTGTTTAAAATTTGCTCATTTCAAATAAAGGATGATGTACGATCATCTTAAACTCATACATAAGAAAGTATATAATGCAGTAAGGACTGGTTTTCAAAATTTTAGCCAAAACACAGACTTGAGAGAAAGTAAATTTGTAAGCGAAAAACTCAGAATATGAGAACCTTGGCTTTCATCAGAACAGTCACATCCAGTCACATTATGATAATACACTAACCACCACACCACCAAACAAACAAAAAAAAGTGTGGTCAGTGCATTATACTCACATGGCAGGATGGCTGCTTGTCCTGTTGAGTCACAAGATTTATCATAACTTACTAATTTTTAATTCTCACTTTTAAGTGCTTTGTCCAAAATTTTCAAGGGCTATTTTACTCTTTCACTGCTGTGCACAAGACTTGCTTTCAATTTATTGGTTACGTAAGCTACATATTGTGATCTTCTTCACAACATATGCCACTGGGACATGTCATGCAAAAGCCATAAATGTCTCAACTTGCACTATTAAATCTTTGAGCTGCATTGTACAACAGATATACTGTACTGTGAAACCATGCAGACAACCAAATACCAATTCAGCACAAATACACAAAGCAGTCAATTTTTACATGTGCAGGCAAATCAGGTGAGGTAATTTACCTGTCAATTTATGCTGGCACTCAAAAGTTTTTAAAAAAGGAGTCTCAAGAATGCTGTGATGAGGTATAACCTGAAACAACTCCATACATTCATTGTTGAAAGTCAACTTCAGGAGACGTGTCTGCCTGTGCAACAGCTTTTGCAGCAATGGAACTCAAAACAGATGTAGCTGTGGCTGAGACGTTTTCTAAAAGTCACCCAACCCATCAGCCACAAACAGCAATAAATAATTAATTACAAAAAATGCCCAAATCAAAAAGTCATTTATACGCCCCACATGAAATGTTTCACAACAAACACATTTGCATTAAGTGAGAGTCAAATATCCTGTGCACTGACATATTCAGTCGAGGATTTAAGTGATTCATGGTAACTCATTTGCCTTGAGCACATGGTTCAAAGACCTATACAGAACTGTTGTGACACTAAGTTTGTGCTTGGATTTATATGCTGACACTGTTTTCAGCAAATGTTATTAAGCTACCTGACACTGTAATATTGGGAACTACCTGACTATTCTTGAAACCACTACTGATTGACTAAACATGACACTGGGAGCTCAGACGACCAGAGACAATACTGCAGCCAGAGGAATCAAACCAAAGCAGGTAAAAAAACCATGTCCTGCTCTCAGCTCTAAGTAAGAGCTAGCAAGATAAGAATCATTGCTTTCCCTTAGTTTGGGAGCTTACTTTTAAAGTACAATATCAGAAGGGAAACACTGCTCCCAGTCCCTAACTAAACTGATGCTTTTATTTCAAGATCTTCACCACAGAACCTTCTCTCCAGCATGGATGTTACACCAAGGCACTGTTACTGAGATAAAGAGGGTTTGTGTGTATCTATACAATAACAAGCAAAACATATCCTCTGTACAAGAGATATGCACTTAAACATAGATCAATGAACGCACTGCATTTCAGCCGATTTATTGTGAGCTTTCTCAATGAGATCATTGACTGCACAGCTGAATTTCTGGAGGCCGCAAAGTTTTCTTCTATAGCATAAGAGTCGGTGGGAGAAGAGCTGCTGACAAAAGTTTAAAACAAAACTGTGAGGCCTTGTTAAAACAAACTGGGAAGCCTGGTTCAACAGAAAGAATAGAGAAGGAGTGTAAGATTCATTTTCTTTACATAAAAAAAAGTCGGTAAGGAAATGAATGAACACTCAACTTACTATTGTGTAAATCTGCTATGAGAACCCTCTCTTCCCTCCTCTATCAAAAATAGCTAGGATTAAGATAGCTTTCTTTTTGCGATAATCAAAAAAGGCACAACTAATGCCCAAACCAGTGGGGGGTCTATATTTAGATATTTCCCTACCATTACCTGCACGCCAGAGCTAAGATGGCGCACACTCATCACTCACCTATATTTCCTCTACTTTCGCGCAAGAACTGGGTCGGACGAGCGTATAAATAGGCAAGACGATAGTGCAGAATGTCTGTTGACTGTTTCATGCTCTGAATATGAAACTATTCTAGAAGTGAGAGAGAGAAAGAGAGAAAGAGAGAGCTATAACTGCAGTAACAGAAAGAAAAAAAAGGGGGACAGTCCGTTTGTTCAAAATCCCAACAATGTGAACCAGTAAACAAAATGTATTATTTACAACAGTAAAGCGATGCCATGTGGTATAACAAAAGACACAATGTAATTCAGGATTTCAAACTGGGACAGTGAATAATGTATCTCAAACGTTTTCTGACCCACGTGTCTTTCTTTCTCGAACAGCCTACCACATAACCCCAGTTTACGTCTGCGATAAGTGGTATGCCTTCTGGCTGTTTTAATTATTCACTTCATTTAAAAAAAAAATAATTCCGTGTTGCTTTTTGGTGAAAATTTAGCTTGTTACAAAATAGTTCCTGCAGGTGTACTTCAGGTGAGGCTTAAAGCAGGATACTCGGGTGTGATTCTAACTCCTGCTCTTCTGTGTGTAGAATGTAAACTGTAGATGTACTGCTATTCATTTCTGTGTATATTTCCACTGTTGTCCACTGGAATAATGTTCTTTTTTACATTACTATTCTACGTTGTTTTGCGTCTGTTTTGTTACTCACTTCACAGACTTACTTGCTCCCAGGTTCATTCTCTCTCAGTGGAAATAGTAATACAGAAGCAGCAACTTTACAGTTGAAATGACTTTAATGATGCACAGGGTGACGACGAGTCGATGAGCGATATGACGAGAATGACAAGGGAATCAAAAAAATCCATGGACACAAGACTGGACATCTCCACGATATATGTTCCCGGCAGACTACTGTTGCCATCAGAACAACCTAATACACTCTATTCTACATCTATTTCACTAAACAACAACATTTCTAACAGCCTAATCTACGTCTGTCTCAGACGATACACAAAACACAACTGTCCCTCAGTCATATGATTTCTCTCTCACCTGACCTTTTTTCTATCATTCCCCATCCGAGACCATCTTGCAACCCGAGACAAAGGAGATGGACTCTAATCACAAATAGCTGATTACTTTAGAAGATAACTCATTTTATACAAATATTCGAATTCTCAGATCAGTTATCTATCTTACATCCAAACATTCAATATACTGCTATAGGCTTCTATTCTCATATACAACTCACCGAAGAGTGTACTTGCTACCAGAAAACACCTCGGTCAATAGTTTATTACATACACTGCATTTTAAAAAAACTATCAAGTATCCATAAATAAACAGCAACCGGTAAAAAATAATGGTATAAGAAACAAAAATATCTCCGAAAACAATATGACCCATAAAGCATAAAAATAATCCAATCAACTGATAAATATTACTAAATCTTGCTCCATGCTTTTTAAACTCTTTTCACAACACCTCACTATAAGTTTACACCTATGGAATGACACAGTACAATGTACCAAAGCCTCTCACACAGCCCAACAAACAAAAAAAAGGACACAAAACAACTTTGGAATTATCCAATTCACATAATTACAAGCAAGAATGTTTTTTTTTTAATCAGAGAACGGAGTCTGTTACGTGAAGAAACTGTTGATTATACCAAAAAAAAGTATTAAACTGTGGTTAATAGAAAACTATTTTGTACAAAGAAGTAAGATTTGAATGATGAACACATGATCACTGGAGATAAAGAGATGTAGTTCCTCACAACAAAACTTGCTTGACTGGCACGGACTAAGTGTGAGATATTACATTCTACAATATCAGCAACTAATCTGTGTGCCAGTGTGGGTCGGTCAATTAAATTCCTTTCAGTCTGAGCCCCCACACACTGTGATCTTCATTTCACAGTCTGAAGTCCGTAAGAGTACAGGGTGCTATGTCTGTCAGCGGCATTTGAGCTTTTCCTCAAAAGCCCATATATAACTCCCACGTGTTTCACAAAGGCTGATGAATGCATGAAAAACAAAAATATCATAAATGTAAGAAAAATACAACGCCAAAACACGTTTGTTTTACCATTAGATGGGAGGACAAACATGCGATGCTGTTTCAAGCGAAACAAATCCGCACAGTAACCAAGTAGTAAAATGAGCCAGACAAACTGGCCGTCGCCCAAGGCAGGGGTCTAATCTTACTGTGGGAAAAGTACACTGGCTCCTGCGTTGGTCAGCCGGATGAGCAAACAACGTTTAAGTGATTAGCGTGAATACTACTAACAGCAGTGGGAGCATGCTCGCAACAACGATCAGTCGCGATTTTATCTCCAGCATATACCACCGCCCACTGGACACGTGAAGTGTATCTCCATCTGGTGGACTTGACATCATCGCCATGGTAGAAATACAGAAAACGTGTACCCATATGTTGGCACAAGAAATACACAGAATTGTGATAACTCAGCTGACATACAATAAATTAACTACTAAACTACTGCCACGGAGATGGAACGGTGAGTGCGCGCGCGCACACACACACACACATCAAAGACTTGATGCATTTGAGAACAAATGTCTCCATAGAACTTTAAATCGAAGGAATCAATAAGACAGGAATCGAACCAAGTCTGCGTATCAAGATACATCAAAAGACGTCGTTGGGCCTATCTCGGGCACGTTCTCAGAATGGACAAATTCAGACTCCCTCGCCAAGCCCTCACATGGTCAGCAATGGGCAAAAGAAAGCAAGGCAGGCCAAGGGAGACTACGTAGAACCATCACTAGAGAGAGTATAACTTTGGGATTCAAGTCCATCCAAGACCTACAGCGGGAGGCGGGTAGTCGTCAGACATGGAAAGATATGACTTCCACCCTATGAGCCAATGCTGGCCCGAAAGGCATGTCAATCACATATACAAGAAGGTATGGTCAATTAGTAAGAAGGCTCAACAACTGCTAACACCTAATTAAAAAGCATCACTGTTTTTTAATCGAGTACTGGATGATCCCAGGTGTGCGCATTACACTTCCTAAAAGCTGGCATTTTGCAGTGCCGAGCTATGACTGTACCGGTGATACAGTTAACTATGCAAATAATGATGAATGAGTAACATCGCAAGTACAAATCAATAATTTCTCCCATCTCTTGAGTTCAGGTGGAGGGGAGGGGCCTGCAAAAGCTGAAGCTGAGACTCGGCAACAGATGGCAGATGGTGGAAGTTGTATATAATAAAAATTAATCTATGGAGAGGCCCATATAGTTGAAAAACAAACAAAAACACACTACACAGAAGCGTGTGTGAGAGAGAGAGAGAGAGCCACGCACACACACAAACGGTGAGATTTTTTTATCTTCTCTTTCAATCGATTTGCCTACTATAAACATCAGGGATGCGCAGTCGCCAGTTTGGTATAGTGACCCCGTCCCTTTTTTTAATTCATAGCATAAAGGGAGGGTACTGTGATAGTGGTACATTCACAGTCATCGGAGAAACTGAGCCGGCCATCTTATCTCTTGACGGTCCTTTAGGAAAGTGGTCATCAGGCCCATGTGTGTGGTGGGTGATGATGGCGGTGGTGGTGTGGGGGGAGGGGGGAAGAGAAACAAGACTGACTTTCATGGTGAATGCACTGTAATCTACTTTCCATGTTGACTCTACAACTACGCTCCATATTATCCACTACGGCGACGTGCGAAAGGATTTACGATCGCAGCATTTCGGATACACAACAACTACACGAGAAAATTCCTGGGCTGACATAAGCAAGCATGTGTGTGTAAAAAAAAGTTCTTGAATAATCAATAACGATCTGACGCCAGAGAAAACACATTCACAAATAGCAAGTCTGGGATAAAAACAACGTGTAACAGTATGCAGAAAATAGAAATGTGGAGCTGTAAATAGCCCAGTGTAAGAAACATTTACCACTGGCACTCAGTGGCCTACATAGTGGCACTCTCCTTTAAGCACTCGTTTTGTTCTTGTGTTGGTCTTTCATGGCTACTAACTACATGTGATGAGCTGATACTGTGTCTAAGAGTCTGCCTATAATAACCTGGAAGGTTTCAAAACAATTCCTCTTTTTTTCAGTATTCAAGCGCGCTGGGTGAGCGTTATGTCGCCCCGCGCGAAGCTAGCAGTTTTCTTTCACGCCAGCCCCAATTCCCAATGGTCAGACCTGGATGGGGAAGGGAAACACGAGCTGTAACACTGCTATCCTACATGGAAACTAGTAGTAGCTGAATAATCGGATCATCTCGGAAACACATTTACAATCTGGAATGTTAAGCAAAGATCACGCATCGGTTGATTCTTTTGTGTTCCATTTGTTATTTTTCTTAATTCTTTCCTATCCCCCCCCCCCAAGATATATACCGTTAGTATCTTTCTATTTTCTAAAGAAGACAATATCTCCTGAAATTCTCGCCAGTGAGCCTGTACAGTGTACTACTTAACCGAAACGGGCGCCTGCGTCGACACAATGAAACCCAGGAACGAACAAAAACCTGCACGGCTGAGAAAGTTCGAGAACGCAGAACGCCAAGAAAGTGCTAACTCGATACGATGATAATGCCCCAATAAGCGCCCCCCCCCCCCCCCCTCTGCTTAGCGCGCACCGGCGCTACTATCAGCAGACATAGTTTCCAAAACCAAACAGGCTTGCACTTGAAGCGGACCTCGTCTTTGGTTATACGCGTGAGCGAGTGCTAGTGCGGACGTAATGTCATGAACATTTGTACGAAAGCTTGTATCATTGCAGTCTTTTTTTACTACCCAGGAACGCCATTCTTAAACTTTCATCATAATTTCTAGTGCCTGCCACTCTTGTCTTGTCTTGTCTCGTCTCCTTCCTCACATACCTTTCAGTGCTGTATTGACAAACACATGCCTTGACAGGGCTCTGCAATTTGCTTCATAAAACGGAATATTTAAAATGTCTTTCCTCCACCTACTGCGTGGGCGGACTCCCTCTCTGTTTCCAACAATTCTCAGTGTGGATAAAGTCTGGTGATATTCGTATAACGTGGGCAAATCGTCTGACTTGTTTCTAGATAAGCTTTCTATTTTAATCTATATTTAGCTACTGGTCGTACTCTGCTGGCATAGTACACCCTACATACAACTGCGTAGTTCTGGTCTAGCAAGTTCTGCCACTCCTCGCTGCCTTTCAAGAAAGTTCCTCGGATAGAAATGGAACTGAAAAGTAACAGCATAACTTTCCTGACCACTTAAAAGTAGTAAGCTCCCCCCCCCCCAACCGGCGAACGTCTCGCTCTATAACACAGCTTCCAGCATGAACTGACCCATCCTATACCGGCCAATGAAAGCAGTAAACTCCTTGTAAACATCTCTCTGTAACCTGGAAACGAAGACCTTTGCGCTTTCCCCAACCCTCTATTTGAAATCTTGTCGTTAAACAAAATATAAACGTGCAAACCATAAGGAAAGGAATGCCTTTCATGCGAAGCAGTCGCGATGTGTCAGTGTGTAATAACGCTAACCGGAATGCGTTGATACTGATCCCGATGAAATGCTAGTCTAACGACCATGCAAGCGAGCGAGGGAGGTGGCGTGTTAACGGTTTCCAAAGGGACCAATAACAATCACGGCCTCTGCTTCACAAAGACGCCAACACGGGAATAGTAAAAACAATTACAAACAGAAAACAGGCTTGATATTGTTACAAGGCATCGAAATGTGGAAGGCTATTAAAAATCAGGCAAAACGATAAGAGCACATTTTTTCTGAGGTTAATGAGGAAGACAAGAAAACTTGTATGTGCGCAAATTACACAGAGAAATGTTAGAACTACGTGCCGGCAACGGTGAGATAGCTTAACTGCCGGGGAGAATTCTTCAAATGAGTTAAGTGGATCAAGAGAGGGCATTTAATGGTCTGCACTGGCAGGAGGTCAAACACGGGCCACAGAGAGATAAAAATGGCAGCCATGCGCTTTTCTGCCCCCCCCCCCCTCCTCTTTGGCTGTTTCGCTGTGGCTATGGTTATCAAGCCTGACAGACAACTGTATACAGAAAAAGAGTTAAATGCAGACTCAAGCCATTACCTGAGACAACAACAGGAGACTGCACAATTTCAAAATGTCTCAACAGCCGCGCTCGCTCAGTATCAAAGCAAAGATGTCAACATAGCTTATGATGTAGAAGTGATACTATATGTATGCATTAAAACATCAAAACTGTGTGTGTGTGGGGGGGGGGGTGGTGTGATGATCCTATACACTTACTGGAAACTGATATTTGCCCTAACATCAACATGCATGTTAATTTTTTATGTGCATGTATCTGCAAACATCTCTGTAGCGTACACAACACTGACTATCTTAATACACAGTTAGGGAACCGGACAGGGGGTGGCTTACAATGGTCTAATATTAACTCTTTACTTGGATCCAAGAAGCAGACTCTTAACAACTCTTCAACAACTAGAGCTCATCAGCCCCTGTAACCATATCTGAAAGAGTGGCAAATGTCTAACCCCCGTAACCACATCCAAAAGAACGGCAGAGTCCAACTCCTGTAACTAGATCCAAAAGAGTGGCAAATGTCTAACCCCTGTAACCACATCCAACACAGTGGCAAATGTCTAACCCCTGTAACCACATCCAAAAGAGTGGCAAATGTCCAACCCCTGTAACACATTTGAAAGTGTGGCAGTTGTTTCTAGATGAATCACCAGAAGGCTCGACCGGGTCATGATTTCCTGGACCTAATATACGAGCCTTCCGTCTATCGCATTCACACTGGCTCTCCCACAGGTCAAATCTATCATGAATATTATAAGAGAGACAGTATTGACTGCTGATGCCAATTACTGTATTTAAGTTATACTTCAGTCTTTCTTCAAAGGTATGCCAATTCTGGGACACAAACAAATGAAGGTACTTTATATACTGACTTTCTGGTGCTAGTGTATTAATTAAAAATCTCCATGGTTATAATTTTCAAGTGTTTCATCACCGTAAAGTACTACATAATCACTCATGGTTGTTTAATTAAACTGCTAAAAAATCATTCTGTATCGGGATTAACTGATGTATGAGAATTTTACCATACACATACCATCTCTGGTATACACATTTGTGACTCATCCTTGACCTTTGACATTCCTTAAGACCAGGCCATGACTGACTATCACATTTCACCTTATTACCCCATTCCTGGTCACATTATTAGGGGAAGGCTTACAAATGACACTGAAGTATTTCATTAAAAAGAGATACTAGCCTAATGTGATGCTCCCAGTTTCAATGAGCATAATCAACAGCTGCTTTTAAAATAATACTTTTTTTGAGTGCAAGCAAATGAAAGTAGTGCAGTTTTATGAAAAACAAGACAGACAAGTACAATTAACATGGAATGTAATAAGACAAAACCAGGAGGCAAATGTAATCAAATAAACCCAGAATCCTGGTAAGTTCATTAAGATCAGTAATGGCACAACAAAAGAAAAGACAAAGCTGTAGGGAAAAATCATTCTACTGTGTATATGGATCAGAATCTTACTAGAATTCTTGTCAGGATTATAATTTTTGTTGCTGCTTCTATGACCAGGGGGGGGAGGGGGGAGAATTATGAAACACTGGTTGATTGGTTGGCTTTTTCTCCTCTTTCCTTTTCCTTCTGATGCTCCCAACTTTTGTAAAACCATACAATAAAATTATTTAATTTATCAATCAAGTTAAACTAAAAACATATTTTAAAAATTCACCAGTTCAGTTTAAAATAAATAGAAACAAATAAATGAATAAATAAAATACATTTTTAAAATCTAATTTTTTTAATTGTATGATGATAAGAAAAACTGTGCTTGCCTAAAGCATTTTAAAGTGACATCAATTATAAATCTGAAATCACGCTGTATTCAAGTTCAAGCACATTTTTAACATAAATTTTGATAACTGTTGGCTAAAACTGCTTTAATGCCATAAAACCAGACTATTCTTAAAGTACCCAAATTTCCTGGAATGACATTTTTGTAATTTAACTCACTGCTTTATTTTGTGCTAAACTTATAAAACACATGGGCAACATAGAGTTAATTTACTGTAAGGAATTACAATTGTTGGGCAAAAAAGCTGATGGACCATAAATTTAATGTAATGACAAGAGGTGAAGATGACCCATAACTGATATTCCAGTGTCAGGGTTAGCGACCCATAGTTGATATGCCAGCATCAGGGTCAGCAACCCATAGGTGATATGCCGGTGCCAGGGTTAGTGACCCATAGCTGACCAAGACACTATCCCACCTCTCCATGGCACCCCCAGTAACAGGCACAGCCTGGCTAATGGGGTAGGGATTGTCATAGTCCCCATGGTGGTGGAGTCTGCTAAAGATGCATTACACATCCCCTGCTTTTTTTTTTCAGGGACTGAAAAAGTAGCCACAATAACCCGTTCCCACACCAACACGATGCTGTGCCTCAACATCTCTACAGTATCGGCTGCAAATAACAACAGCTCACAGTTACTGTACTGACAAAGCATCATTATGAGGCAAAGGCTGATATACCATGAATTTATTCTACAGACAAAGTATCAATGTGAGGAAATGCTGATATACCATGAATTTATTCTACAGACAAGGTATCATTGTGAAGAAATGCTGATATACCATGAATTTATTCTACAAAGTATCATTGTGAGGCGAAGGCTGATATACCATGAATTTATTATACTGACAAAATATCATTGTGAGGAAATGCTGATATACTATGAATTTATTGTAATGACAAAGTATCGCTGTGAGGCAAAGGCTGATAAAATATGAATTTATTTTACTGGCAAAGTATCACTGTGAGACAAAGGCTGAAATAACCAAGAATTAATTGAACTGACAAAAAAATATCACTGTGGGGTAATGGCCCATTGGCTCATTGTTAGGACAATATATCTTTGCACAAATGGAGTAAGAAAAAGAACTACCAACACATGATGAAACTGATCAGCACTCCCATCTCACGGGATGAGAATCATACACAATCAATTATAACGAGTCATTTCAGATAGCCACTTTCTGTACATGGAAATTACATTTTTTTTATAAAATGACTATAAATGGTCTGATGAAAATAAGCAGTACAAAGAGAAATATGGACCAGAAAGAAAGAAAGAAAGAAAGAAAGAAAGAAATAGATTTTAAATACCCTGCATTATTTATCTTTATCAATAGCCGTAGACAATGCTTGAAACTGTTTTTCAAGGACATATGTTTTTTAACCAATTAAATTTTCGCCTCCATCCGTCTCGGCTAAATTTGGTTTTACAATATCAGCCCCTAGCAGGCTTGCAGATCAGGTACTACAAGAATGTGAAGTTCATGGCCCACCGTTCACCCGTTTCGTCATTCAGCCATACTGTAAGAGTTGGGACCTAGTTACAACTGAATTGGCAATATTTTTCAGTGACTACCTCACAAAAAGCTGCCATTGCACAGTATAAGTTATGTATACAAAACATAACATCACAAGCTATTGCAACTATCAAAAAATAATCATCAGTTTAACAATTTTGTGAAGTACCAGACCAAGAAGTGAATCATTCGTGACACAGCGGAAATTCTCTGCCCCAAACTTCCTCGACTGGACATTTCGTTGTTTCAAGCATCTGTTTGTACATGATTGCCGATTTATTCGCTACGTGATATAATATCACATTTAAACATCTCATTTTAAACATTTTCTTACCTTAAACGTTAATCTGTGGTCAACAAATGATGCTACTGCTTTCAGCAGACGAAAGACACCGTCAGACAAATCGTCGATCTTCCAAGATGGATGCTCGCACACCGGGCACAAATGCAAGGGTGGTACAAATGGTTACATTTTGACCAATCACTGACGAGAGTTATATTTGCTCCGTGAAATTTGGTGCTCTTTGTTGGTGGTGTTAACAAAGAGCTCCTGTCATGTGCTTTGCTTGCCGGTTGAACGATACCAGCTAGGAATGTTTGTAGTGTGATTGTAATATGTAGTTCCTCGGGGTTATCTTTTTTTTCCAAAATACTTAATGATTTATCAGTCCATCTCATCATTTTTATGTGCTTTTACAGCTCATTATCCGGCGGCATGGACCAACGCAGTTGACTATCCAATTGTATCTTTAGATTCTTCCGAACTAAAAGGTTGATTCCTTCATCCGTACCAAACTGCCCATTACTTTCACTGTCGGCCTTACTATTCTCCTTTACCTCTCTCTTCTATTCCTGGCTGCCAGGGGCTCTGAGAGGAATTTTTAAAGCCGATGCAAAACTATTTCTCACACCCCCCCCCCCCATGTTGATTAGTGCCATTGTGTTCTCATCAACAATGGGCCCCCTGTACCTCCCAACCTTCTTTCCCTTAACGAAAAAAAGATAACAAGGGAAGCCCCGGAGCAATGCATCGACTTGCTCCCCTCCCCCTCGATGGGCCTTGCAGGTTGCTATAGTGTTTAACAGTGCAGACACAGTCCTCAAAGCAGAAAGTGAATCCAGTAGGCACTGAACAAAGTTTTTTTTTTCTTCTTCTTCTTCTTTCGCTTCTACCACCAAAACCGCACTGTGATCCTACTGAATTTACGCCTGTGGTCCTCGTTAGGTACCGTGGTCTCCTGTGTGGTCCCCGAAAGGACCACACGAGAGGACCACAAGGGGTTCAGAGTATCACAGGGCTTTAGCCTGTATTCTTGGTGGGTCTCTGAAGCGGGATTGCGTGACACCTAACTGCAGTGTCAAAACGGGAAAGCCCCGATACAGATATATATATATATAAATCCAGCAGTCTCCGAACAACTGTAGCAGAGGACTATGTACTACTCCAAAATGTATAAACTAGGGAAAAATGTAGGAACAGCTTTATTATTTAACGATTTTTTTTTGTATCACAGCTTTACTGCAGTGCTTTATGTATAGTTGTATACCTATACATATATGCAGGAAACTCTCTACAGCGGAACAACAACACAATTCCTTCAAATCATCAGAGGAAGTACCCCCCCCCCCCCCCAAGTGTTTCGGCCATATTAAACTCCTGACACTCTAATGGGGTTGGGCCCCTCTGGGTCATGACTCCCAGAGGTCTTGTTAGTTGTTTGTTTTTGTTTTGTTTTTTTTTACTATTGTGTGTTACTATGTACTACTCCGTGTTGGTAATGGTGAATATAGAAGACTATGATACGTGGTAGCTGTCCCGTTTTCCTGATTACAGTACACAAGAAAACGGAAAGATGTCCTCGTAAGAAAACGGCAGTACTGCACCACTTTTGTCAGTGAGGTTCATCGTGACATCTCTGCTTCGTTGGCTAGGGCATTGTGACAATAGGAAGGACGGCACGGGGGCCACGTTTTAGTCATGAATGAGTAGGGCTACGCCGTCCTGGAATCAGGACTTGCTGTTGCTTAATCTACAATCTTCTGAGTTTGTAGACTCGGGTCAGTTGACTCATACTTAATGAAAAAAACTTAAACGAAAATATTGTTACTTTTCTTTGTTTTAACCATCCGACTCAACGGGTTCATCACAACTCAGTATTTGAAAGACATTTATAACACACGTTTCCAAGTGAGTGAGTGAGTGAGTGAGTGAGTGAGTGAGTGAGTGAGTGAGTGAGTGAGTGAGTGAGTGAGTGAGTGAGTGAGTGAGTGAGTGAGTGAGTGAGTGAGTGAGTGAGTGAGTGAGTGAGTGAGTGAGTGAGTGAGTGAGTGAGTGAGTGAGTGAGTGAGTGAGTGAGTGAGTGAGTGAGTGAGTGAGTGAGTGAGTGAGTGAGTGAGTGAGTGAGTGAGTGAGTGAGTGAGTGAGTGGTGAGTGAGTGAGTGAGTGAGTGAGTGAGTGAGTGAGTGAGTGAGTGAGTGAGTGAGTGAGTGAGTGTGAGTGAGTGAGGAGTGAGTGAGTGAGTGAGTGAGTGAGTGAGTGAGTGAGTGAGTGAGTGAGTGAGTGAGTGAGTGAGGAGTGAGTGAGTGAGTGAGTGAGTGAGTGAGTGAGTGAGAGTGAGTGAGTGAGTGAGTGAGTGAGTGGTGAGTGAGTGAGTGAGTGAGTGAGTGAGTGAGTGAGTGAGTGAGTGAGTGAGTGAGTGAGTGAGTGAGTGAGTGAGTGAGGAGTGAGTGAGTGAGTGAGTGAGTGATGAGTGAGTGAGTGAGTGAGTGAGTGAGTGAGTGAGTGAGGAGTGAGTGAGTGAGTGAGTGAGTGAGTGAGTGAGTGAGTGAGTGAGTGAGTGAGTGAGTGAGTGAGTGAGTGAGTGAGTGATGAGTGAGTGAGTGAGTGAGTGAGTGAGTGAGTGAGTGGTGAGTGAGTGAGTGGTGAGTGAGTGAGTGAGTGAGTGAGTGAGTGAGTGAGTGAGTGAGTGAGTGAGTGAGTGAGTGAGTGAGTGAGTGAGTGAGTGAGTGAGTGAGTGAGTGAGTGAGTGAGTGAGTGAGTGAGTGAGTGAGTGTGAGTGAGTGAGTGAGTTTGACACGACGTTTTAGCTGTGAGTAAAAATATCATTCTTTTTTCTGGACTCACTTATTTAGCCAAATAGAGGAACACAATATCAGCGACAGATGCGAGTACTTCAGTCCACTTATAATCCATGACGGAGGCCTGGTTGACTGAGTGGTTGTGCTCGATCTACTCATCCGGTGGTGCCGGGTTCAAGTCACAGCACTGGGATTTTTTGTTTGTTTGTTTTGTTTTGTTTCTGGTACCTTATATCTTATATCCTTCCCGTGCCGTTAAACGTCACATAGGGCTCGTAAAGTAGTTCGCCAATTTTTCCTGTCTTCAGCGAGTCTTTCAACCTTATCAAAGGATTTTATGCCTGTTAATTTGGCCTCTCTTAATAATGTCCTCTTCAGAGTTTCACGCGGTCTGCCTCTTTTTCTTCGGCCTGTTGTGTTCCACTTGATAGCTTGTTTTGGGATTCTCTGATCATTTCTTCTCATCAAGTGACCAACATATGTCCATCTCCTTTTCCTGATCACCCATGAGACTGGTTGCTGTTCAGTCATCTGTCTTATCTCTGCATTGTTCTTGAATTCATTCCACTTGATGCCGAGTATTTTCCTTAGTCATTTGTTTTCAAAAGAGTCTAATTTCTTTTCTATTTCTTTAGTTGTTTTCCAGCTTTCGCATGCATAAATGAGGGTGGATATTACATTTGAATTGAATAGTCTTAACTTGGTTTTTGTGCTTATAACTTTTGAATTCCATATGTTCTCAAGATTTCTGGTACCACCACACCAGAAAGTCCCCGGGTTCCACCCAGCCTCTAAAAATGAGTACGAGAGAAATATGGGAAGGTAAATGAGATCAGGCGAGATACTGACAACATCACACTTTCATGTGCTGAAGGTCTTGAAAATACGGGCCTAACATCGTATGCCTTACCGATATGCCTTAATGGCATGGAGACGGGGATTTTATCTTTATCTTACTTCATCATCCCTGGTGTTGTGACAATTCCACCATCTTAAGGTGTGTCAAAAAGCATATGGGGAAAGCGGAAATTTAAAAACGCACTCGAATTCAAGTCGGACATAACATCACATACCTCGGCAGCTACATATACCAGGATGGTAACACCAGAAAAGAAGTTAGAATTGCAGCACTGACCTTGAAGAATCTTGAGAACATATGGCATTCAAAAGTTATAAGCATAAAAACCAAGCTAAGATTAGTTATTTCAAATGTAATATCCATCCTCATTTATACATGCGAAAGCTGGAAAATAACTAAAGAAATAAGCAAGAAATTAGACCCTTTTGAAAGCAAATGCCTATACTCGGTATAAAGTGGAACGAATTCAAGAACAACGCAGAGATAAGGCAGATGACTGACCAACAACCAGTCTCACGGGTGATCAGAAAAAGGAGATGGACATATGTCGGTCACATGATGAGAAGAAACGGTCACAGAATCCCAAAACTAAGGTGGAACACATACAGGCCGAAGAAAAAGACGAAATTCTAAATAAGACATGTTTATGAGAGATCAAATTCTTATCTTATATCTTATCTTATATCCTTCCCGTGCCGTTAAACGTCACATAGGGCTCGCAAAGTAGTTCGCCAATTTTTCCTGTCTTCGGCGAGTCTTTCAACCTCATCAAGGGATTTTATGCCTGTTAACTTGGCCTCTCTTAATAATGTCCTCTTCAGAGATCAAATTAGTAGACATAAAATCCCTTGATGAGGTTGAAAAGCTCGCCGAAAATAGAAAAACTTATCGAACTACCATACGAGCCCTGTGTGACGTTTAACGGCACGGGAAGTGACAGCATTTGAGATTCGATTTTGGGACTCCTCGATTCGAAAGAAGAAGAGTATGGCGACCTGAGTCGACTAGAGACTTCAGACATGAGACTTGCCGTGAGCAATTTGAATATAGTATTGGCAGATCTGTCATTTGGACACAGCCTCTTACACATCACAGCTAAATGCTCCATTTATTATATTTTTTTTTCCATTCCTACTTTTTACATAACATTCATGTGAATTTATATTTTATCTTCTTTCTCTATTACTTCGTCCTGTGTGTTTTTGTAAGATTAAGGTTCACACTGAAACTTCACAAGTGTGTGCTCGTTAATTAGTACTTACTATCTTCAGTCTCGCATACATTACTGTTTCTAGATTTCAATTGCGTTTTAAAGCTCTGTTGTTATGTTATACTTGTGGTGGAGTTTTCTCGCTATGGCTCGAGTTCACTTCCTGAACTAAATAAGCCCTATCCGGCTCGGTGGCCATGCTTCACGAGTTCAACGAACGCAACAAGCTGAAAAAGGACTCGATTTATTCTGCCTAAAGATCTTCAATCACTGAAGGAAAGTGCGTGAATGTGTATGTGTGAGAGCGTATCAATGTGAGCGTACGCGGGTGTGGGTGGATGTGCTTTGTGTGTGAGTGTGTGTGTGTGAGAGAGAGAGAAAGAAAATGGGAGAGCTCTTCTCACGCATCTTTACAAGAGTAACAGTACTCAGTATGAGAAATATCTGGTTGGGAGGGAGGAGGGGGGGGGGGGGGAGAAAGGGAATCCTTTAGATGTGATGTTACGAGTTCCCCGTATGACGTCACAAATTGATTGTCAAATATCATTGGTTAGTTCAAATATCACGCACGGTGTACCAGGGTATACGAAAGGAACATGAGTGAGGGGACTTCTACTGTTGTAAAAGGGCGGGGAATTCTGCAACGTCACTTCGTGAGTTGCTCCTAATTTCAGTTTCTAGACGTGACTCACCTCGGCTATCGTGCATGTCCAATTCAGTCCTCAGTTCTCTCTCTCTCTCTCTCTCTTGTTCTTTCACTCTCTTTCTCTCTCCTCTCTCTCTCTCTTTCTCTCTCTCTCCTCTCTCTCTCTCTCTCTCAGCGGGAAAAAATGCTGAATGAAATTGGATTCCACTGAGACAACACAGAAAGTGTGCTGCAGCCGTGCCCGTTGACCATTCCGCAGAACTGGCTGATGTCTATATCATTCATGACGGACTTTCCTTTCCCAGCACCAGCAGGAACCAGGTACCCTTTTCAACAACTAGACTGACTGGGAATTGTGGTTACAGTTGAACCAGCCAATCATTGTCACGAGAAGCAAGTTCCTTCGGACATCAATTTTGGCCTCATAAACTTTTATAGAGATACGATGTCTCCAAACATTGTTTTCTTTCACTAGGACTTATCTTCTTATATCTTATATCCTTACCGTGCCGTTAAACGTCACATAGGGCTCGCAAGGTAGTTCGCCAGTTTTTCCTGTCTTCGGCGAGTCTTTCAACCTCATCAAGGGATTTTATGCCTGTTAATTTGGCCTCTCTTAACAATGTCCTCTTCAGAGTTTCACGCGGTGGCCTCTTTTTCTTTGGCCTGTTGTGTTTCACTTGATAGCTTGTTTTGGGATTCTCTGATCGTTTCTTTTCATCACATGACCAACATATGTCCATCTCCTTTTCCTGATCATCCATGAGACTGGTTGTTGTTTCTTCATTTGTCTTATCTCTGCACTGTTCTTGAATTCGTTCCACTCGATGCCGAGTATTTTCCTTAGTCATTTGTTTTCAAAAGAGTCTAATTTTTTTTCTATTTCTTTAGTTGTTTTCCAGCTTTCACATGCATAAATGAGGGTGGATATTACATTTGAATTGAATAATCTTAACTTGTTTTTTTGTGCACGAAGGAGACTAACGGTGTAGGCCGGAGAGGACCCCTTTTTGAGTTTGCCTAGGGGCTTGAATCCTTCGCTGGACTACTATTCTTCTTCAGCGTTCCATCGATACCGGGATAAAAATTAATGCCGTATATTCTTAAGATTCTTGAAGGTCGATGCTGCTTTTGTAATCCTAATTCTAACTTCCTTTCTGGTGTCACTGTCCTGGTCTATGTAGCCGCCAAGGTATGCAAATTGATTGACTTCTTCAACAGCTGTCCTTTCAGTAGGACTGCCAAGAGTTATACCTGTTTCCTCAGATTTTCATACAGCCTGTAGTCTTGAAGGACGGCCTCCGAGAGAGCTTTTTCTAAGCGGGTGTGGAAAATTCCCCCCGCTTATGTTTTCATCCAAACACATCCTCACACGAAAACTTCGTACAAACTCACCAGGCCCCGGACCCCCTCCCCTTTTCAAATAGGGCCTGCTAGAGCACATTTGGCTGTTTCCTATTTTAAATGTATTATACAGGCGGCTCGAGCCCGCAGTGTCGTGTTCATAATCTAAACTTGATGTATTTAACTTTTCATTACAGACACACGCAGTTGTTGTTATGTGTGCGTAGTGTTGAGGGACTACGTCCAGTTGTCTTCGTAGTATCGCTGAGTAATCGACCTGGTTCGTCTGTAATTTACAGCAAAGTCTATTCTTACTGATCATCTTACTGCGCCAGATAGTATGCCTCTTCATTTGCCGCTGTACCACAGTGAGGTCGGATTCACTGCAGACTATCGAAACTTGGACAGGCGGTTAAAAGGTTCTGTGCACATTAACTCTTTCATTCATGAATTCATTCCCATGCTCTGCCAGAATAATTTATGATGAGAGATTTTGATAGAGAAAACTGGAAGGAATTTACTCTATAATTACAACAACAACAACAACAACAACAACAACAACAAAACATGGGTTGAGTTAAAAATATGCTAATGGTTTTCATGTGTGGTTAAATATCGCTTTAAGCATTGACTCACTTAGGCGCGCAAAATCTACCAACATTGTCAATGGTGTTCTGGAACGAGAGAGTTACTTTATGGGTTTTCCAGTCTAACGCACGCAGCAGTTTCCTTTCAATAACAGTGGCTATTTTTTTGTTGGCGTTATCTACAAGATACTTGACGGAATAAATAGAGCATATTTAATTCACAGAATAAACAGAAGTTAAGAGAAATTGAATACATGAAACTGGAACTATAACAAGGAAAAGCTTGGGAACGAGGCAGCTAAAGTACTGTTGGAATTTCGAAAGGATCATCATCATCATCATCATCATCCACTACTCCCTTCGGAGTATAGGCCACGGATAGTCTCTCCAGTTATCCCTGTTCTGAGATGTGTTCACTGCTTCTCTCCATGTATATCTCTTGTCTCTAATCACTTTCATAATTTTCCTTAAGTAGTTCTGGGCTTTCCTTGATTTCTGAGGGGGGGGGGGGGGGGGGGTCCTTGTCAGTGCTTGCCTTGTTATGCTGGTGTCAAGTTTTCTCAGCGTTTCCAATCCACTTCCATTTTCTAGACATGATTTGTAGGTTCATGTCCTGCTCTTTCCCAGACATCCTCTTTCCTGGTTTGTCCTGCCATTTGATGTTTAGAATCCTTCTCAGGCAGTAGTTCATGATTGTTCGTATCTTCTATAGTATTATCATCACCCATGTCTCTGAACTATATAGTAAGACAGTTTTTACATCTGTATTAAAGGTACTGAGTATGGTTTGTTTTCTGATTTTTGATGCCCATATTTTGTTGCCAAGTGTGTTTATTAAAGGAAACGCGGTACTTTAGTTTAATATGATATAACAGTATGGTGCAACACAAAAGGAAAAGGGTAGTGTAATGGTGATAGTGTAGATAACCTTTGCAAAGTAACGAAAAGTGAAGACTGATAATCTTGTTGTGTAGTGGGACATCAGACAGTGGGTTGAACAAGATATAAGGGCACGGTATTATGCGAATTTTATACTAGGAGACGAAAGGTATAGGCCGGATGGGACCCCATTTTGAGTTTGGCCCAGGGGCTTGAATCCTTCGCTGGACTAATATTATAAATATACCCCGGAAGGGTAATTCTTCTTCTTCCTCTTCAGCGTTCCATCGATACCGGGATTAAAAAAAAAAAAAAAAGTAAGCTGCAGTATGAAGGCGTTCTTCAAAATAAGGCAAGACAGTTGCAGAAACGAAGGGGAGAACAATCGCTAGGGAATAACTGTAATATCGAATAAGTTCCATCAGAATAGTAAGCAACTTGACAACCACAGGAGATCTTTGTCTAGACTTGTTTGATTTCGTTGTAGTCTTTGCCGTAATCCCGTAGGACTGGAAGTGAAGTAAGCATCATTGTGAATATTTATGGTGGGGTTTTGTGAAGGTGGCAACAGACAGCTGCAACCTTGTGGATGTTTATTGTAGTAGTAGTAGTAGTAGTAGTAACTGTACCACAGAAAGGATAACAGCAGAAATGCAGTACTGGAAAATTAGCATACAGGAATTAAATACCAGACAGTCAGTCATTTTCATGTCCCTTGCGGAACTTTGCCTTCCTAACAGCTCTCCTGTAGGCCTCTCGGTTGTAAGCAAGATGCTCTGCTGCTGATGCATCCATCTGCAGATTATCAACGATAATGCCAGGCTAAAATCTGTACAACAGACAAATTTACTGCTGCCCTTCGCGCAGCAAAGAAAAACCCGCAGATAATAGAAATACTAAAGTTATGACTCATCACACAGGACTGTAAAACTCGGTCATACAACCACCTTCCGTTTCACGCAGAAAGTTTAAGCTCGCACAGCACATCTCGTCAGCAGGCCAGTTTCATGTTATCATGGCCGTCGTGCTGAAACCGACGAAAACATGACAAGTGGGACATACTTATGTCGAAAATAAATTCCACTTAATAAGCGGAAATAGGGGAAGGAACCAATGTAAAATGTTTGGAGGAATCAGTACTGAGTTATCCAACACCGAACGAAATACTGTAGCTAAAAAACAAAAAGGCACAGAAAAGACAGTTCTCTTGTATGGTTCAGAAACATGGAGCACAACTACAGATCTTTGGAACAGAATCTCGAGAAGAAGTTTTGGACCAGTTAGAGATCCTATATCACAATAGCGGAAAATTAGAAATAAAAAAAAATGAACATGCTTTCCATCTCCACATATGAGTACCATTATGAAAAACAACAGTGTGATGGCATTGACACTTTGAGAGGATGGACGAGAATAGACAGACAAAAAGGGCACATACAGAAGTGATAAACGGAGACAGACTGAGACAAAGGTGGCGTGACAACCTGGAAAAAGACCTACAAGCTCTCGGAGTGGACATCTGGCAGGAGAAGACAAAAGTCTTATCTGCAACAATGAACCACAATGTCTTGGAAAGATGACAGAGTACTGAGTTATCTGCTTTCTAGGACTATGGTAAGACCGTAAAAGAGATTTAACCAAGAGGCATTTCCCCCCATGGTGCAAGTTATCTCTGTTCAAAAGGAATGTCATAAACCCTGGACATTGTTTTCCATCATCAGTGGCATTCACTGGGAGAGGGGACATGATGATGATGATATACAGTGTTTTACATGCAAAATCTCTATATATTGGGTAGCAACATTTTTTTTTTTGCATAATCATCATGATAAATATAATGATGTGTAATGTTGTACAATGATGTCAACATCATTAAGGATCTCTACAATGGATATGTTTGCATAGTCAACACAGTGGAAGGAATGAGCGAATGGTTCCAGATTGAAACAGGCATGAAACAAGGATGTATATTATTCCCTTTGCCTTCTGGAATTGTCACAGACTTCATAATGAAAAAAATGTTGCACAGGTAACTCAGGTGTTGATTTTCATGTTTGCTACATGGGACCCAACTTGAAAATCTTGATTTTGCTGATGACATAACTCTTATGAGTGACAATGTGAAATCGATGCAAAAAAAAAAAAAAACAACAAAAAACAGACACCCTGTCTTCACTGGCTAGCAAAACAGGACTTGAAATTAACAAGAAGTCAACCAATTTGCACACCTTGGCAACTACATTTACCAGGATGGTGATATCAGAAAGGAAGTTAGAATTAGAATTGCAAAAGCAGCGTTGACCTTAAAAAATCTTGAGAATATATGGAATTCAAAAGTTATAAGCACAAAAACCAAGTTAAGATTAGTTAATTCAAATGTAATATCCACCCTAATTTATGCATGCGAAAGCTGGAAAACAACTAAAGAAAAAGATTGATTGATTGATATTTATTTCAAAAGGGTTAAGAATTGGGCACGCAGGCCTGTCTGACATTCTGCCCTTTATCATACATCCTTCACTCTATTCCAGACATTCTACAAATATGCTGTTCATGTAACAAACATAATTAACACTGAAACTGAGAGACATAAAACATTTACATTTTGCTCTTATCCATTCACTCAGTACAGAAGTAACTACATACATATATAAATGACTATCTACTAAACAAAAATTTCGGGACTATTCAGAATAAACAATTAACTGTATTCAGTGTCTGTAAGAGCAGTCTATAATAACTTTTAAGTTTTATGATTCATAGAGGCATGTACAGTTTGGATTTGTTGAAGGAAAGGGAACACACAATGCCATTTATGCTTTACGAACACTAACAGAAAGAGCTTTAGAAGTACAGAAAGATCTCTACTTATGCTTCATTGATTACACCAAGGCATTTGACAAGGTGAAACACAATGAAATTATTAAAATGCTTGAAGACATCAATATAGACGGCAAAGACCTGAGGATTGTAAAACATCTATACTGGCAGCAAGAAGCAGCAGTTCGAGTTGAAAATAGAACTGGAAAATATCAACCTATAAAACAAGGGGTGCGACAAGGATGTGTACTATCTCCAGACCTTTTTTCTCTGTATAGCGAGAATATTCTAAGTACAATCATCACAGAACCAGGTATAAAAATTGGAGGATACAATATTAACAACCTTCGGTATGCTGACGACACAGTACTGATAGCTGAGAACCAACAAGACCTGCAAAATCTCTTGGATAAAGTCGCCAAAGAAAGTGAACAGAAAGGCCTTACTTTGAACATCAAAAAGACAGAGACTATGGTTATATCTAAGAAACAGAATCCACCAGCACGCAGTATTAAATTAAACGGAACTATTCTAAAGCAGGTGCAGAAATTCAAATACATTGGAGCAGTAATAACTTCAGATGGGAAATGCAGAACAGAAATTAGGAACAGAATAGGCCAAGCAAAGACTGCATTTCAGAGAATGAGAAACATATTAACCAACACATCCTTATCAATGAATGTTAGAAAACGAGTCCTAAAATGCTATATTGAACCTATCTTGTTATATGGAAGTGAATCATGGACAAGTCTGCACAAAAATCATTGGAAGCAGCAGAAATGTGGTTTATTAGAAGAATGTTACGAATCCCCTGGACTGCAAAAATAACTAATGAAGAATGTATGAGAAGAGCTGGAGAGACAAAAAACCTTGTCAAAAAGATAAGAGAGAGACAATGTACTTTCATAGGACATGCAATGAGAAGAGGGGGCATTGAAAATATTATAACAACAGGAAAAATAGAAGGAAGAAGATCAAGAGGAAGACCAAGAGAAATGATACTGGACAGTCTGACGGGATGGTGTGAGAGGAGATCACCAACTGAGCTGATGGCCTGCATGAAGGATCGTGTACTCTGGAGAAGCATAATAGCCAACGCCAGTCGGCAAGGCACATGATGATGATGATGATGAGAGGCATGTAGTCGACATCAAATAGATATTGGGAAAGTTTGTAGTTGTAGGAAGGAGTATAATTTATATTTTGTATACAGGATGGGAGAGTATTCCAAAGATGAGCAGCAGAATAACTAAAGCTTTTTTTGTAAAGATCAAGTCTAGGTTTTGGAAGACATATGTTGTTCAAGTGTTGGCTGCATTTTGGGCTAAATTTAAAAAGGTTTCATAGATATGGCAGAACCTGCGGTGAAAGAGTTTGATGTACTAACTTGGCTTTGTTGAAGAGGAACCTGTTCTTAAGAGGCAGTATTTTGATATAATTGTGCTGGTTAGTTGTTTGTGCTTGATCTTTGTCACTAATAAGCTTTACTGCTCGCTTTTGGAATGAGTAACACCTCTTTGTATTTGACACTGAGCAACCATCCCAGATTGTTGAGCAATAGTCTAAATGTGTTTGTATATGTGATATGTAGTATGTCTTCCTTGTGTCTTGATCGATGAAGTGCTTAATTTTGGCTAACTGGTATACTTTTTATGCAATGAGTTTTGTTAGACCTTACACCTACAGGAAGCCACAAACACCACTACATGATGACTATCACATGCTAAACAGAAAGGAACAAATCATCATTTTCCGTCTCCGAACAGGACACAGTCGACTCCGAAGTCATATGTATACAAAGTTTAAGGTTGGTACTACTAATCTATGTACATGTGCCCAGGTGCCCCAAACTGTGGAACATATCCTCCAGAACTGCACCAACTATGAAACACTGAGAAATAATTACTGGCCCAGTGAAACCACTAAAGAAGATAAGCTCTATGGTTCCATACATGAATTACAAAAAACAGTGAAATTTATCCAAGAGACAGGACTGCAGGTATAGACAGACAATGCGAACGAAGAAGAAGAAGAAGTTAGACCTTGCACAAGTGAGTTCCAGGTCAGATGTTGGTCAATAATAAGACCTAGTGTTTTGTGCTCACTAACGTTTTCTATCTGTGATACTTCTATGCTGAGCCGAAGTGTTGTTTTTGCTGCGTTTTGTAGTTTCTGTCTTGTTATTATGAGCATTGATTTGTTTTATCGGTATTTATTATCAGGCCATAGTTTTTGCTCCATCTAATTAAATTGTATAACTCGACCTGAAGAGCTGATTCTAGATTAATACAATCATAGTCACTGGTGTAGACGGTGCAATCATCTGCAAAAAGGTCACAAGAAGAGTGTTTACGATGAAGTGGAAGATCATTGATATAGACAGCAAAGAGCAACGGGCCTAGAATAGAATCTTGCGGAACACCAGGGTCAACTATAGCAGATTTGTTAGAGAACTGTTGAAGAATACTACCTGTTGTGTGTCTGAAAGAAACGATGTAATAAATTTTATTAGAACAGGGTGCAATTTATAAGTCTTTATTTTTCTTACAAGAATATCGTGGTCAGTCATATCAAATGCCTTTTTAAAGTCAACAAAGATGGCACCACATAGTTTGTTGTCATTTATGTTTACTAACCAGTTTTCTGTCATTTTTGTGAGAGCTGTGTGGCAGGAATGATTGGGTCTAAAGCCTGACTGACTGTCTATAAGTAAATTGTTCTCTTGCTTGTGTTGTAGGGTTATTTAATGTATGTGTTTTTCGAGTGGTTTTGATAATGACGATAATATGGGTATTGGTCTATAGCTGGTAAGACTGTTGCTGCCAAGATAAACAAATTCATTGACCTCCTCCACTATCTTGCTATCTACTCTGAGTATATTTCTGTTGTTCACATTTTGCATCATTAACTTTGTCTTTCCTATGTTGATCTTTAGTCCTATGTTGTTTGCATTCTGAGTTAGCCTGTTTATTTTATCTTGCATATCTTTGTGACTGCTTATTAGTAGACAAATGTCATCCGCAAAGTCAAGGTCCTCCCACTGTGTCAAGGTCCATTGTAATCCTCTGCGTTTGTCTGATGTTGCCTCCTTCGTTAACCAGTCTACTGCCAAGATAAATAATATTGGTGATAGTACACATCCCTGCTTCACTCCTGTTTGTACCCTAAAGCTGCTGGAGGTATGTTCTCCACAGATCACTTTGCACTGAAAACCCTTGAGTAGGGCTTTGATTACATTCACTATCTCATGGGGGAGGCCATGCCATCTTAGGATTTTCCACAGTGCATCTCTGTTGACACTGTCAAAGGCTTTCTCAAAATCTATAAACAATGTATATGTTGTGCTATGCCACTCATTTGCCTGTTCTAATATTTGTCTAAGTACAAATATGTGGTCTATGCATGATCTTCCTTTCCTAAATCCTGCCTGTTCTTTCCGAAGTTTTCCCTGAAGTGCTGGTACAATTCTGTTGACGATTATTCTGCGAAATACTTTACTGGTGAGTGGCAGTAGGGTAATGCCTCTCCAGTTCCCACAATCTCTGAGGTCACCCTTCTTTGGTAGTTTTACTATAAGTCCAGTTTTCCACTCCTCTGGAGTTTTTTCTAGATCCCAAATTTGTTGTAGTATCTGGCAGAGTTGTTTTGGTGTTTCTGTTTCTTCTGGTTTCAATATCTCAGCAGTCACTTCATCTTCACCTGGTGCCATATCTAATTTTAGCTTCTTTATTGTCTCTTTTACTTCACTTACTATTATTGGTCCTGTATTGATGTTTAGTTCCTTTTTTTGCTTCAGGTATGTCTATTGTTTGTGCTGCTTGTGTTCTGTTTAGTAGGGTGTTAAAGTGTTCCTTCCATCTTTCAATTTTTTCTCTTTCTCCACTGACCAGTTGTCCCTCATGTGTCCTTATTGCACTCTCACATCTTGTGCTGAAGTTACCTGTCATCTGCTTCGTTATTTTGTATATGGTTTTCATGTCATTTGCATATGCTACTTTCTCTGCTGTTTCTGTTGTCATAGTATTGACGTTTATTTTGATGGCATAATTCCTTCACTTCTTTGTCTTTTTGTGCATAATTACTTAAAACTTGTTCTTTTAGCCTTTGTGATTTGGCATTCAGTAATTTTTTTCTTGATTTCCTTTCTTTGCTCTATCTTTTCCCACGTGGTCCTGCTTATCCATTTCTCTTTTCTCCGTTTCCGGTATCCCAGCACCTCTTTTGCTGTTTCCTGTAGTGTTTTATTGAACTCTAGTATGGACATTTCTGCTTCGTCTTGCAGGACACTGAAGCGGTTCTCAAGTAGTATTGAGAATTCATTCCTTGTTTGCTGGTCTTTCAGTTTTGCTGTATCAAAATGTGTCTTCTGTGTTCTCCAATTTTGGCTTCCTTAATTTTAGTTTTATTTTTGCTACCAGAAAGTTGTGATCACTTCCTACATCTGCTCCTTTTCTTGCTCTCACATCTTGTAGTTACCATTTCCACTTGTTGTTTATTAGCATGTGATCAATTTGGTTTTCTGTGGTTCTATCTGGGGACCTCCAAGTCACTTTATGGATGTTTTTATGTTGGAAAATTGTCCCTCTGATGACTGTCATGTTTTCTTCACAGAAACTGCAGTCTTTCTCCATTTTAATTTATTTCTCCATGATTCTTCTTCTATCTTCATTTCCCTCACCTACTTTTGCATTGAAGTCGCCCAAGATGAGTAGCATGTCATCCTTGGGTATTGTTTCTACTGTGACTTGGAGGGTGTGGTAAAAATCTTCTTTTAATTCCTCTTCAGCTGCTTCTGTTGGTGCATAACAAACTATAATAGACAGCTTCGTGAATATCGAGTTGAAGCATGCATATAATAAATCTCTCATTTATAGGGGTCCATTCCAGCTCCAGAAATGCTCTTGATGCTTCTTTTGTTATAATCAATGCTACTCCTCCTTCATGATGATCTTCTTTACCTACCCATATTATTGTATCTTCTGTATGTTGTGTCCATCTTGTGTCCTGTCCATCTTGTAATTCTAGTATGTCTAGTTCGTATCTGTGCATTTCCTTGATGGTTTGTGCTAGTTTTCCAGTCTGGTTAAGTGTTCTTACATTCCAGCTGCCTATTTGCATCTTGTGTTTAGGTTCCAGGAGGTCTGCAGTCGGGCTGAGGACTTCCAGTGGCTGGCTTTCACCCACAACCTTCATGGACTCAGTTTCCTGATAAGCATTTCTCCTTCCACTTGTATTTGTTTTCCCCTTGCTTTTGTTTCTGTAGCAGTCTGATAGTTTTTTTTTTTTTTTAACCAGATAGGGTTACTGACCCTATGCCGAACCCTCCTTAGTCGCCTTTTACGATCATGCGTGGTAGGTTACAGTGGTCATATTCTCTGCAGATCCCGGGTATTACACGGGGGACCTAAGGAAAATACTCAGCATCAGGTGGAACGGTTTCAAGAACAACGCAGAGATAAGGCTGATGAACGAACAGCAACCTATCTTATGGGTGATCAGGAAAAGGCGATGGACATATGTCGTTCACGCGATGAGAAGAAACGGAGAATCCCAAAACAAGCTATCAAGTGGACCACAGCAGGCCGAAGGAAAAGAGGTCGGCTACGTGAAACTCTAAAGAGGACACTGCTAAGAGAGACCAAATTAGTAGGAATAAAATCCATTAATGAAGTTGAAAAGCTCGCCGAGGACTGAAACACTTGGCAAAGTACGTTTAACGCAACGGGAAGGATGTCAGATAATTCTTCGAGTCCGTCTTCAAACGAAAGTTTGTTTCCGGTGTTCCATTCCAATATGGTGTAACTAAGACCAGCTGATTAGACTTCACAGTTTAGCTAATTAAAACATAAAATGTTTGTACAAGAAATATAATTCATCTGGCATTCTTAATTAAGTGTAGGTAGTCAGTCCTGAGATGTGTTAAAAATATTTTTGAGCTTCTTAAATGAAAACAGAAGTGACTAACTTATAATTGGATACAAATACGGCACGAATTCCGATCTAGATCAATATGACAACGGTGGTCATCGCAGGCGTAAGGTAGATAAGACAGCGAAAGCAAAATGACATACGTCTAGCAGAATTAATAGTCACTCCTTCCGACTATTGCTGTATGCTTTGAGTAAAATTTATCACAGAAATGGTGGAAGCTGACATCATCCAAGGCGAGCTGGATCCAGATTTACGAGTAAGGGTAGCTGTAGTGTCGCATTGAAGGCAGTTAACATTGATGCATACTGTATAAATTAATTCACTTATTAGAACGTGCGAGCAATCAAACACAGGGTATTTTCGTTAATTTTGGATAAATAATGGTCAGTTTCGTAATTGAAGACGGCTTTTAAACAGATAAATATATTAGATCTGGCGACGATGTCAACCATGGTTGATTCGTATTTTATATCCTTCCCGTGCCGTTAAACGTCACATAGGGCTCGCAAAGTACATTTCTTTAGTTGTTTTCCAGCTTTCGCATGCACAAATGAGCGTGGATATTACATTTGAATTGAATAGTCTTAATTTGGTTTTTGTGCTTATAACATTTGAATTCCATATGTTCTCAAGATTCTTGAAGATCGATGCTGCTTTTGCAGTTCTAATTCTAACTTCCTTTCTGGTGTCAACATCCTGGTCTATGTAGCTGCCAAGGTATACAAATTGATTGACTTCTTCAGTATCTGTCCCTTCTACGTGTATTTTTCCATTCCATGTGTATTTTTCCATTTTGATTAATGGGAATTTTTATTATTTTTGTTTTGTCTTTGTTAATTTCAAGTCCTATTTTGCTAGCCAGTGAAGACAGCATATCTATTTTTTCTTGCATGGAATTCACATTGTTACTGATAAGAGTTATGTCATCAGCAAAATCAAGATGTTCTAGTTGGCTCCCATGTACCCAGTCAATACCTGTGTTACCTGTGCAGCATTTTTTCATTATGAAGTCTATTGTAATTCCAAAAAGTAAAGGAGACAGTATACATCCTTGTTTTACACCTGTTTCAATCTGGAACCATTCACTCATCCCCTCTTCTGTCAGCCGCGCTGAGCTACGCTACACAGCGCAGGCTGCTGCTGTTGCGCAAGCAGACCGTTCTTTTGGCGAAAAAGCGCTTTCGAGTTCCGTGCGTGGGGAGACAGGCTTTCGCTTCCTTCCCGGACGGCGAGAGTTAAGGTGTTTTGATGTAGACGCAAGTGGTTTGTCCGTCGAGCGAAGCATGTAAACGGCTGGCCAGCCAGGTTCGTGCTAATGATGTAGTACGGTTTTGTCGACCGATGGTCTCGAAATTGGCCCATCTCTCGCAAAGAGTATCGGGTCTGCAGTATGTAATGTGCGTATGTTGTGGGTGGCTGGGCTCTCTTCTCGTTCACTAGAGCAGATAGAGCCGCGCCAGCCAGTTAAAGGAAATGAAATGCCGCCGGGGTCTAAAGGGATCCGCTCTGAGCAGAGCGCTGTCTCCCTTGCCCTGCGTCGGTCTGTCGGCAGATATCCGACTAAGGTTCGGTGAAGAAAGCTATCTGGTTGATCCTGCCAGTAGTCATATGCTTGTCTCAGAGATTAAGCCATGCATGTCTAAGTTCACACTGTCTCACGGTGAAACCGCGAATGGCTCATTAAATCAGTCGAGGTTCCTTAGATGACATGATCCTACTTGGATAACTGTTGCAATTCTAGAGCTAATACATGCTTACCAAGCTCCGACCCTCGTGGAAAGAGCGCTTTTATTAGTTCAAAACCAATCGTCGTTGCCCTTCGTGGGGCGCGGCGTCCCAACTGGTAACTCTGGATAACTTTGTGCTGATCGCATGGCCTTCTGTGCCGGCGACGCATCTTTCAAATGTCTGCCCTATCAAATGTCGATGGTACGTGACATGCCTACCATGTTTGTAATGGGTAACGGGGAATCAGGGTTCGATTCCAGAGAGGGAGCATGAGAAACGGCTACCACATCCGCTGCTGGCGAGATTCTTCAGCTGCCGTGCGTGGAGCGGTGCTCCTCCTGGCCAATGAAGAAAGGTGCAAATGGGGTTGCCGTGCAGCACTACTGCGGAAAAGGTGGTAGAAAGGATAAAGCGAAGCAAACAGTCAAATCACGGCACCTCTGGTCTGGAGGTCGGCCATGTTCTGAGTGCAGTCATATCGGGTGAAATGCATGAAACGGCTTATCCCAGAGGTTAAGACACTGCTGGCGAGACTCTTCAAATGCCGCACATGGAGTGAAGCTCCTCCCGGTCAAGGAAGAAAATGCGGAAAAGAAATAAAGGTTGCTGTGCGGCGCCGATGTGAAAAGGTTGTGGAAAGGATAAAGTGAAATTTAATTGGTATGTCCAGTAGTATCGCTGCGAGAGCTACACATACCACGGCGCCTCTGGTCTAGAGGCGGCCATGTCCGAAATACACCTACACTGGTGAAATATGCCTAAACCAGCACACGCTAGGGATGGAACTTGATGGCTAGACATGTCATGCCACCTCTGCTCTAGAGATCGGTCACGTCTGATATACAGCCATGCTAGTGAATTATGCCTACACCGGCTCACACCAGGGGTGAATCTTGAAGGCTACACATGTCACAGTACCTCTGCTGTAGAGGTCGGTCACGTCCCAGACACGCCCATACTGGGATAATATGCCTAAACCGGCTCAACCCAGAGGTGGAAGTCACTAGTGGCGAGATTCGTCCTCCTGGACAAAAGCTCCATCCTGGTCACAACTAGGAAGAGTAGCGGCCACAACCGCAAAATGCTGAAGTCAGAGACACTGGACCAGAGCAGTCTGGATAGGCAACCACCTCTCACCCGGCGGGGATGTTTGTGTATCCTAGTCACGCTGAGGTTTTCCAGTGAGAAAGTCCAACTCGGGACTGGATGGGCAACCACCTCTCACCCGGTGGTGATACATGGGTATCTCAAAACACGTCGAGGTTTTCCAGTGAGAAGGTCCAACTCTGGCCTGGATGGGCTACCACCTCTCACCCAGCGGGGATGCACTGATATCCTAAACACGTCGAGGTCTTCCGGTGAGAAAGTCCAACTCTAGACTAAACTGGTGCAACGAAAACCACGGTGTCACGCAATCTGCTTCAGAGACCCACCAAGAATACAGGCTAAAGCCCTGCGATACTCTGAACCTCTTGTGGTCCTCTTGTGGTCCCCGAAAGGACCACACAGGAGACCACAGGACCTAAAAAGGGCCACAGGCGTAAATTCAGTAGGATCACAGTGCGATCTTGGTGGTAGAAGCGAACGAAGAAGAAGATCCCCTCTTCTGTCTTGATTGCACAAACATATCCATTATAGAAGTCCTTAATGATGTTGACAGTTTTAAATGGTATCCCATATAGACTTAAGATTCTCCATAATGAATCTCTATGTATGCTATCAAATGCCTTTTTAAAGTCTATGAAGTTCAGTATTAATGGTTTCTGCTTTTCAATATGTTCTTCAAGTATTATTCTTAGAGTAAAGATCTGGTTGAGACAGCTTCTCCCTTTTCAAAATCCTGCTTGTTCTTCTCTCGTTGCGGTATCCACTATATCTTTAAGTCTGTTCAAAATGACCTTGCAAAATACTTTTGACACAACTGATATTAAGGTTACTCCTCTCCAATTGTTACAGTCACTAAGGTTGCCTTTGTTTGGTATTTTAACAATGATTCCTTTTTTCAATTTAAAAGGGACCTTTTCTTTTTTCCAAATCTTGTTAAACATTCTCTGTACTTGTCTCATGTTGTCACTATTGATAGCTTTTAGCATTTTGGATGTTATTTCATCTTCACCTGCAGCTTTGTTGTTAGCCATTAAATTCACTGCTGTTTCAATTTCATACAATTTAATTTCATCTAGGTTGACATTTAGTTGTGAGGCTGGTAAGTCGGTTTCAAGGTTCAACAATTATTTTGGGTGTGTTTGATTAAGTATTTCTTGGAAGTGTTCAGCCCATCTTTGCTTTTGCTCTTTACTTGATGTTAATAGGGTTTCAGTTTTGCTAAGGATTGGTGTTTCTTTAGATGTAATAGTACCTGTTAGCCTCTTTTGTATGTTATATAAAGTTTTGCTGTCTCCTGTTTTTGCTGCCTTTCTTCCTCTTTTGCTGTATTGTCTATGTATTCTCTTTTATCCCTTCTAGCTGAACTTTTTACTTTCTTGTCTAGTTCTTTGTATGTTTCTTTCACCAGATCTTTTAGTTGATTTACCAACTACTAAATATAATAGTAAGTGGTTGTGCAGAAAATAATATGGGAGTTACCAAAATGGACGAAAAGGGTGATCTCACTTGGATAATAGATCATTAATGAACCCTGAAGGAAACACTTCATGACATGTTCACCCAGAAGAGTGCATGTGACCTAATGGTCAGGGTTATTGAGTTTGCGTGCCAAATCTGTGGCTTGGGCTCCTTTATTTTTCTACTTTATTACTCTGAAGGATAGCAGGCTAAAGTAACTCTCTGCTTATAACAGTCATTATGAAAAACAACAGACTGAGACGGCTTGGGCATTTAGACAGAATGAAGGAGGATAGATAAACAAAGGTGGTTTATACAGAAGTAATGAAAGGTGACAGACTTAGAGGTAGACTTAGACAATAATGGCTAGACAACCTAGAGGAAGATATGTGCACTCTTGGAATTGACAATTGGCAAGAAAAGATCAAGGGCAGAGAGGATTGGAGATGTGTCTTGTCTGCATCAGTGAGCCTCAGTGGCTCATTAATTTGGTTTTAAGTGCCTTCTTTTAAATGAAACACCAGGAATCAAGTCAGGGGAGTAAAGAATTCAGCTTCTGCAACCTTTCATGCATGTTGTAAGAGGCGACTAAGGAGGTTGGTGTGTGGGGCTAGTGACCCTATCCCCGTTAGAAGAAGAAAATAACAAGTTACAGAAACTAATGCAAGAGAAATTGAAAATGTCAGTGAGAGGGGTGAAGTTGGCTAGGAAACTGAATCCATGAAGGGTGTTGATGAAAACCTGTAAACAAAGGACTGACATGGGAGACAGCCAAGAAGATAGTGAAGGACTGACAAAAGTGGGAATCTCTTGCTACCAGCAGCCCCATGTGTCTTGGGCACTGAAAGGACAAGAGAGATTGATTGATTGATCTTTATTTCCAAAGAATTGGGCATACAGGCCCATCTGACATTCTGCCCTTTATCATACAACTTTCACTTGAGAGAGTGTGAATAAAAACAGTTGAGGGTTTATAGCATTGTGGTATTGTCTTGTCTTGTCTTCCGTCTCCCTGTAACTGCAAGCTGGTGTTCTTTGCAGCTGATGCTGTAGGGGTGAGGTACAGCATCGTGTGGGAGTGGGTTATGGCAGCTATTTTTTCAGTCTCGAGTACAGCTAAAAAAGCAGGGGGTGTTCAATGTTTCTTTAGCAGATTCCACCACTATGGGGACTATGGCGATCTCCACCACTATGGCGATCACTGCCCTGTTAGCCAGGCTAGGTCTGTTACTAGAGGTACCAACGGAGAGGTGAGACATAGTCTTGGTCAGCTATGGTTCGCTAACCCTGATGCTAGTATATCAGCTATGGGCCACTGGTTGCCTCACCGGACAGCGTCTTCACTCATATTTGTGTTTCCTCTTTGTGGTATTGTATATAAGATAATGGTACGCACCATATATTTACTAGAAAAAGTGGTCATTGATAGTAAAAAGTTTGGGAACCACTGGGCTGGAGAACAGCTGAAGTCTGTCTAGAACCCATTCCTTTTACATGAGGTAATCCATTAGAAGTGTGGTACTCCTTCTTTCATGTCTCACCAAAGTTTGTCATTTACTTTGTGCAGGCAGTGCTGGATGTTATTGTGGAGGAGCTGATCGATGAGGTGTCCCTTGGACTCTGCTTTGAGATTCATCGGTCGTGTAAAGTGGGCTCTTTGTTTTTGAATGGATTTGATGAGACGTAAGCTATTCTGCTTTGTTTACCATATTTTTTTCTGAACTATATAAAGCTGCTCCTACTTTTTCCTATTTTATACATATTTGAGAGTGCAGGTGATTGCTTGGCAGCAATGCGTTCAGTGTTATAAATCAGGAAAACATCATTTTCTTCCCTCTGCATTATGTTTTGCTTAGAGCACTGCTTAAACTGTCATAAAGAATCCTCTGTGGACTTACTTAATTGTTCAAGCAGAGTACATTAATCTGGCACTCTTGATCCATTTACTATTCTGTGACAGGTTATGGCTCCGGCTTATTTGTCCAACTGTGGTCACAATTTTAATGAACAAATAAGACTTTTAATGGAAGCATAAAATAGTAAAGAAAGTTTAGAACCTTGAAATATGTATATATACAGTGGTACCTTGGTATACGTCTGCTTTTAAATAAGTCCAGCTTGATATACGTCCTGTTTGGACGTGAAAAATTTTGTTTGGTATATGATATTTGTTTGAAATACGACTCAAGTTCAATGAGTCACGACTGTGCACACTACCCTTGTTTACCTCTTTCGAGACAATGCTATGACTGCCCATTAGGATCAGCATGCCTGTTTGATACTATTCAGTAAACAACCTGAATTTTCACATGATTTTGTGTTTTTCGCGTAAATTTTTTGTAAATTCATTAACAGTGAGTTTTAAGAAAGTTAATGAGAAGAGTCAAGCAACGAAGAAAATGGTTAGGATCGCCATGGCGGTGAAAAAAGAGATTGTTGAAAATTATGAAGATGGCATCGTATCTGGGACTTGGCTATTGCATACCATATGCCGAGAATGATGGTATCTACGATTGTGGAAAACAAAGATGCTATTAAATCAACTAACATTGCGAAGGGGGTGAAATCGATTACCAAACAAAGATCAGGGACATTAGAGCATGCTGAGAAATTGCTTTTGATCTAGATAACAGAAAAACAGTGTGTGCTGGTGACAGCGTACCAGAGGCGATAATTTGGGTCTGGATGTGAGTGATAGTGATGTGGAGGAGTTAGTAGAGGCACACAAAGATGAGCCGAGCACTGAGGATCTGCAGGAACTTGGGAAGGAGGAGCACAAGACTAAGATGGCTACAGTCTCTTCAGGCTCAGATGAGGAAGCCCTTACTTCATTAATCATGGAAATATTTGCCAAATGGATGGATGTCAAACAAAGTACCATCCAAACAAAGCTCAACAACCCATAATAGCATTGTTTGGAATGACCAAACAGTGTCACATTTCTGAAACATCCTGAGGAGAAGGCAGAGGCAAAGTTCTTTGGATAGATATTTAGTAAAGGTCAGATCTGGTGATCCTCAACCAGGTCCAGGTAGGGACCTGACAGAAGAAAAGAGGTAAATAAATATGGTAAATTTTCATTTATGTACAGTATATAAAATTTTCATTTATGTACAGCATATAAAATTTTCATTTACGTACAGTATATATTTCACCCACTGCATTCATATTTTAGTGTTAAACAGTGTTATAATAATAACAATGGGATATTTTTTTATAAGAACGGATTAATTATTTTCCCTTTATTTCTTATTGGAAAAGTTCATTTGATATACATCCAGTTTGCTATAAGTCCAAGGATCTGGAACAGATTAATGACGTATACTGAGGTACCACTATATATAGAATGTGGACAGAATGTAAGGTAAAAGTAACCCTGTCGTGCCGTAACCTTAGAGATACATAGGGATATGGAGTTAGTGCCCATATTTTTCCTTGACCTGTCGGCACACTAGAGGTTGATGTAGTAAGCATCAAGCCTGGCTGTCTTTCCTTCCCCAACTCCAGACGAAGTTGAGCAACCATTTCTACAGCTGGGTGACCGGGGCGCCTTTGGCCAGTTCAAACCCCCAGCCTTCGCCATGAGAGACTTATGCATTAACTGCTTTGCCACTCATACACCCAAGGACTGTACGTCATTAACAGAAAAGGACACAAGTCAGAAAAAAAAAAAAGATACAGGACAGTTGAAATGAGCAAGAGAAATAATTAAAAGCACCAAAATCAGAAATCAAAAGGTATTTTCAGTATTAAGGATAATGTAAGATAATGACATGCATAATGAAAGGATTTAACGTATATGGGTAACCAGATTTAGGTCATGGGGGTCTAGATCTTAAGCAGAAGCAGTGAGGCTGCCCTTAAAACTGGGAGAAAAAAATATATGGACTTGTAGTTTCATAATTAGCATGACCTAGTGCTTGAATGTAGGATTATGAAGAAAATAGGGACAGGAAAGTTAAAAAAAAACAAACTTGGAAGGCAAGAGAACAGCTCTTGAGTAGACTAGTGGGAACTTCATGAGATAAACGGGAAGAAGATTGTCCAGGTGTTCAAGCATGGGAAGAGACTGAGAAAACTGGAGATCCAGGGGAGCAAATCCTGGCCTGTGGAGATTGCAAGAGAGGATAATTAAGGAATAAATGGTACATCCAAGGTCAAGAGAACAAATAGTAACGATAATTAATTTTTAAACTGTTTTTTTTTTTTTCAGCCTTTATTTTTTTCCAATTTCAGATCGGACACAGAATATGGTTTGTATGAAGTTGGATTCGCACATGTATGTTTTTTTTTGTTTTTTGGTTAAAATCTGTAGGCTGTTTTTAGTGCAGCGTACCCCATCTTGTGATCTATAGAAATAGATCATATTTCTATTTCAGTTTTTTTATTTGCAACATTTAAGCTTATGGTTTTGAATTTAGAGACAATATGAGAGACATAGAGATTGAGAGAGAGAGAGAGAGACAATAGAGATTGAGAGAGAGATTGAGAGTGAGACAATAGAGATTGAGAGAGAGACAATAGAGATTGAGAGAAAGAGAGATGATAGAGATTGAGAGAGAGAGAGACAATAGAGATTGAGAGAGAGAGAGAGACAATAAAGATTGAGAGAGACGATAGAGATTGAGAGAGAGAGACAGTAGAGATTGAGAGAGAGACAGTACAGATTGAGAGAGAGAGACAATAGGGATTGAGAGAGAGAGACAATAGAGATTGAGAAAGAGACAATAGAGATTGAGAGAAAGAGAGACGATAGAGATTGAGAGAGAGAGAGAGAGAGACAATAGAGATTGAGAGAGAGAGACTGTGAATAAATGAGCTTTGTTGTTCTGGGCGAAAGGAGGATTTCTTATCTTGTGGTTTTTTTTTTCCATGCAGCCATTGTAGACAGGCCCGGAGTGGACGTCCTGGGCCAGATCCCATCAAAGAAGAATTATGAATGCATTTGCCCAAATTGCCAGCGCAACCTGGCAGCTTCAAGGTTTGCTCCACATTTAGAGAAATGCATGGGAATGGGACGGAACTCTTACCGAATTGCCAGGCGAAGGTATATATATAAGTTAAATATACATTTAAAACTAAGAGGTTTTTGAGTCCCGTTTTCTTATTCATGAATGTGATTACTGCTTCTTTCCACTTCTATATTATTGGTTGCCTTTCTTTTTGTTGCCACCTCATTCATGCAGTGGGAGTGAAAGTATAATCCCATATATATATATATGGGACTGATTTTTTTACATGAATGTATCTTTTTTTTTTTTTTTAATCTCTGAATACACTGATAGCTGTGATAGACTTGGCAGAGATGGTAGCAAGCAACCTTAGCAACACCCTGTCTCATATAGTGAAGCCGAAACAGTAATGGAGTGGCCAGTACAATCTACTATCCAGTGGCCAGATGTTGCAACCCTTGCACCAGGAACACACCTCCATCTTCAGATTACGCACAAGACATTGCTGGTCACAAGCACACCAGAATCGCCTCGGCCTCTCACATACCCTTGACTGTGCATGCAAGACAAGGTATTCAGATTCCAGAGCAGATTCTGTCACTGTACCAGCCTCTGCCAAGAAGCCCAAACCCAGCTTTGGCCACAGGAAAACATCGGAAGACAAACTTCAGGACCCAAAGCATGATCTCCAAAAAAAAAACTGCACAGTTTGTACAGGCAGTTAATATAAATACCTGAGGCTGTAATCATGGAATGCAGAAAAAGAAGAATTGATATCTGTGTTATATTATACCTGGATATCTCACATAAGTGTTTTTTCTGATAACACTTTTGATCTCACAGGCCTGGACTTACACGGGAGACCAGGACTGCCATAGTTCTTTGTTCAGTAGATGGGCACTTATCCACCGAGCAACAAAGACCTTGTCTTCTGTTATTATGAAATCTGCCCTGTTCTCTTTTTAAATCTGTAGATTATAGTCATCTTCATATAAGTTTAATTGTTTGTTTTCAGTGTTAATCTCATTCATCTTCATATAAGTTTAATTGTTTGTTTTCAGTGTTAATCTCATTCATCTTCATGTATATTGAACATTTAGTTTAAGTTTACAGATGTACTCACGGAGTACTATAGAAAATTTAATCTAGTCCTCCAAATCCAGACCAGGCCAATGGAGCCTTCATCATTTTAATGGGATGCTCCATCTGATTGCTTGAACACTGAATGGTGTATTAAAGGTGGATGTAGACAGTAGAACCTGTTCTGTCTGAAGTTTGTAGCTTTTCTGATGAGCTTATTAGGTTTGCACTGGTGTCACTGGTTGTCCAGTGGTTAAGTATGACAAGGGAGCACCAGGAGTAGGTAAAGGTAGGTAAAGGTAATCCTGTCATTCCTTAGAGGCACATAGGGATATGGTGTTAGTGCCCATATTTTCCTTGACCTGTCAGCACACTAGAGGATGATATGGTCAGTATCACACCCGGCCGCCTTTCCTTCCCCAACTCCAGAAGAAGTCGGGTGCCCATTTCTACAGCTGGGTGACTGGGGTGCCTCCGGCCGGAAACGAAGCCCCGACCTTCGCCATGAGAGACCAGTGCACTAACCACTTCGCCACTCAGACACTCACCAGGAGTATTGCTTCACATTCTTCCCTCACTGTTTTGTGTTGCTGCATGTTCTGAGCAGGATTGCCAACAACCAGAAGCAGGGCAGTGATGAGAGTGGACAGGATGATGAGAATGACAACGACTGGAACTACACACCTGAATCAAAACGCTGTGAGTTTTTTTTGGAGTGTTTTTTAAAAAAATTTAAAGTCTTTTTTCTGTTATTTTAACTTATTTTGTTCTATTAACTAAAAAAAAAATGTTATCATCATATGCGATGTTGATCGTCATATTTATAGACTTTGTGTTTTTTTATCTCCTTCTAGTAAGTGGGGGGGGGGGAACGGACAAAATGCACCCATACAGATGTAGGAGAACACATATTGGAAGCCATCAATTCTAGCTATATTTTTTTATCTATTTTCTGTGTGTTGTGTTGTTTTTGTAATGTGATCCCTGAAAAAGGGTTTTGCCGAAATATTGGATTGCTGCATGTTCTTCATTTGTATGTACTCATCTTGTTTCCTCCCATTCTTGTTTCTGCCCACTTTTTTCTCGTTCTTTCTCTCTATCTTTTTGTGAAACTGAACCATACACCTCTGTCTACTTTCACTACTAGAATCAGCTTTACTGCAGTAGTTGCTTATCTTAACTAATCATAAATCACAGGCTTGTGTCTTTTGCAGTGAAAAGGCTCAAGAAAGACAAAGCCTCAAACTCTCCAAGGAAGCGAAGGCTGGCCAAACTCAGAAATGGTGGTAAGATCATTTAGAAGTTTGTTTTTTTTTGTTTTTGACAGGGTTTCAGACTTGACTTATTTAAGTTGTTTCATAAATGTTAGTGTTGTTTTATTTAGATCTTACTTCATTGTGAATGTAGTAGGAATAACTTAACTCATAACCTACCTTAAAGGTGTTTTTTTCTTCTTCGTACGCATTTTCTGTCTGTATCTGCGGTCCTCTCTCTTGGATAAATTTCACTGGTTTTTTTTTGTGTGTGTAATTCATGTATGGAACTGTAGAGCATATTTTCTTTGGTGGTTTCATTGGGCCAGTAATTGCTTCTCAGTGTCTCATAGTTGGTGCAGTTGTGGAGGATATGTTCCACAGTTTGGGACACCTGGGTACATGTAGTAGTAGTACCAATTTTAAACTTTGTATACACATAAAGGTGTTTATCTAAAAAAAAAATTCAAAATGTAAAATAACTATAGTTGTTTGATTTTGTTCTATAGCCCAGACTTTATAACTATGAACTGCCACAAATGTTAAAAGCAGGTATCACGTCATGTCCTAGTAAATTATCATGGCAATGATTTTTTTAAGTACAAAAAATGTTTATGTATCATGGATGTTGTTTGGTAAGTTAAGAGTTAAACAGATGTGAGAGGACTAAGTATTTCAATGATCACATTAACCTGCAATTACCAGCAGATTACCGATTTAAAAAAAAACCAGAATGTTTGGAGGTTATAGGTTACTGTAACTGGTTTATCCAAAAAAAAAAAAAATCATGTAAAAAGCAACCAGTGAAGTCAGTTGGAGGATAATCAGTAGGATGATGATGTTCAAAATGCATGGAGGAGAATCAGTCAGTTTTGATCTTGGTTTATCATGTTAGCATTTTGTAAGGATTTAATCTTGCCACAAATAAAGAGGAACAGATGATTTCATGCAAACATTTAATTTCCACTGCTGTTTGTAAAGTGTGTTTAATTTTATATTTTAAAAATAAGTATGAGGTACTGAATGTAGTGACAAAACCGGTATTTCAAAAAGTTCTACATGTAAAGTGAAAAACAGGTACGTTTTATATTGGTTTCGAAAAAAACCCTAGTGCAATCATTGGTAATGTTGACCATAGATATTTTGTGGCCATAGCAGCTTGGCGTTGAAGACACTATCAATTGATTGTTGTCATGACAACAAGCTTTCAAGAGTCTTTGGCAGAATAAAACATTACCGTAGTGCCACATATTCTCTCTTGATCTTGCCGCACAAGATTTTTTTTTTCTCTTTACCGAAAGTGCTGTTTTTTTTTTCTTCTGTTTGTTGCTTCTCATCAGCATTCCGTTGGTGGTTGTTCAGAGTTATCTTTAACTCAGTACCTGGCCACCATAGAAGAATTTTATCTGCAGAGAGATGCAGTTTAACTTAAGCAGTCTCTCCATTACAGGTTATTAAAGTTTAAGAATGCCATTTTCACACAGAACTTGATGTGCAAATACACAGTAGTTCTTTGGTGTCCATTTTTTGTTTGTTTGTTTGTTTTCAATAATGGCAATAAATGCGTGTGATTTCAACATTTTTCACGGTAATGCTATAAAATCTGGAGCATCGGCTTTTTCTTGATGGAGTTAATTCCCTTTTTGCTACCAGTCATAGCTGAAGTCTTAGAACTGTGATATTTATAAACTCTTTTGTCCACGTGTCATTTGTTTATTGAATTATGTTTTCCGATACGTCATAGCGTGGGTGGAGGTTATAGATTGTTATGCTTATTTGGTCTGTTGTAAGCTTATGTGGTGAGCAGTCAGTCATTTAGTCAGTCATTTGCGTGTCCCTTGTGGAACTCTGCCTCCTTAACAGCTCTCCTGTAGGCCTCTTGGCTGTAAGCAAGATGTCCTGCTGCTGATGCATCCATTTGCAGATCATCAACAATGTGATGAGCAGAATTTTTAAAAAAAAATCACATTGTGGAATTTTATTTGTGCTTCATCCTTAAAGTCCATAAAGTAAACAACACAAGACTTCATTCACTGTCTGTGCTTTCAGATCAATGAGGAGTTATGTAAGACATGAGAAATCCATTTGAAGAGTTATTGAGCACCTCTCTTCAGCCTTGGGTCTAACAGCTCTTGGTTTCATTGCAGCCTGTTTGTGCCAGAATTGTATTTTGAAAAGCCATTTCTGCAGATTTGAAAGGTTAATTTATTGGTTAACCTTCTTGGCATGTTATGTTATGCTGGCTGGATTTTCCATGCTAAAATCATTTACCTGCACATTATACGGACTAACCCGGTTACGACCACATTAACAGCGTTAATACCAAATAACGTTTGGAGTAGTACTGTGCGCCTTTTTGCGGTGAATGATATGAAGTCAAGCTTCAAAAAATAATTGTGAGAACTCCTTAATAATATTAATGAGCAGGCAGGGCCATGATGACATCCAAGCAACGTTTTCAACATGTATTTTTTTCACCGGAAATGCAACGCTAAGAGGTAGCAATTTTCGTGGATTAATGCTAATTAACGCTAATAAGTAGCAATTTTCGTGGATTAATTTTTTTTCTTCAAATAATTTTTTTTTTTTTAATAGCTTCTGAGATAGGTTGGTAAGAATTTGCTTAATAACACATAACTCTTTGATTAAAACCCAGAGTGACCCCCAGCATGATAGATCCAGTACTATCTTCATGGTGAAAACAGACATTTGCTCCATTTGTTGAAAATTATATGAAGTGGTTACTGGCCCGTGTTTAATTTTCACGGAAGAGTGTAGGATAAATGTCAGATAATAATGCTTCCTGTTTTTTTTTTTTTTTTTGCTAGTGAAAGGTAACAAACATTAGTGGAAACATGAGATGAGATATTTTAATCTTAAGTGGCAGAAATCATGGAGGGCAGTTCCAGGAGATGATATTCTTGTTTTCATAAGCTGGACATGAACTTCGAAGTTTCCACGGAGAGTGAGTTTAGGAAACATTCATTACAATCTCATGCTTAGGGACATTTTTGTTATTGGTGTAGACCTGTAGATCTTCTCCCTCCTTACAAGGAGACCTGTCCTTCCTTCCTCGTCTTCTTCACCCCTATCTGGGGCATAGGCCATCAATAAGGGCTCTCCGTTAATTTCTGTCCTGGGCTGTTTCTTCTTTCAACCTCCATGTGTAGTCCATCTTTTTTTATCTCTGCTTCAAGACTCCTTCGCCAGGTGTTTCTAGGTCTTCCTTGTTTCCTCTTAAACTGGGTGAGAGCTTGTCTGGTTATGTTAGTGGTGGGCTTTCAAAGTGTCCATCTCCATTGTCTTTTCATTATCATATCTTTCAACAGAGGACTGTGGTAGCATGATAACATGTTTGTAACAGTTACACTCTGAGATTTCTGTCCCATGAAATTAAAATTAAAAAAAAAAATTCTTAAAGCTTTTCATATTTTGTCGAATTAATCAGATTAATTGATTAATTAACAATTAACATCCTGTTGCATTTATGGTGAAAAAAGCATGCAGGAAAATGTTGCTTAGATGTCATCATGGCCCTACCCACTCATTAATATTAATTAAGGAGTTTCAAATTTAGTTTCAGAAGCTTGATGTCATATCATTCACTAGATGGGAGCACAGTACTACCCGAAACATTATTTAGGCTTAATTTTGTGTACGGGGTCAAAACCAGGTTAGTTCATATAATGTAGGGGGCTGACATATTTGGTGTGGAAAACCTGGCCTGTATAATGCACAAAGTTAAATGCTTTTTTACCAGTTTAATAATTTTTAAAAAAAATCAGAAATAGTCCTAGTTTTTTTTGTTTTGTTGCTTTTCCAGGATCCAACCATGAGCTTGCGACAGTACCTGGGGAGACCAATGAGAGTTCAGAGACAGCACAGGTGTACGAGGCCATGACTTTAGGTTTGTGTGTTTTTCCTTGATCATGTAGAAAATCTTGTATGGTTGTGTGTGCATCAAAGTTTTTAGATGTCAGAGGGCAGTGTTTGTATGTCAGGTTTGACTGGCATTCTGTTGTGGATCTGATGTTTGTTTTATATGTCTAGCAAATCTGTCATACACTGAAGCAAGTTAAATCATATGTTATATAGAAAATCCCTGCTTAAGTCAGGAATATATTAGATAGAAAATCCCTGCTTAAATCATGAATATATTATATAGAACATTTCTGCTTAAGTCAAGAATATGTTATATAGAACATTTCTGCTTAAGTCAATAATATATTATGTAGAAAATCCCTGCTTAAATCATGAATATATTATATAGAACATTTCTGCTTAAGTCAGGAATATATTATATAGAAAATTCATACTTAAGTCAGGAATATATTATATAGAAAATTCCTGCTTAAATCGGCTTCCCCTGGAGCTGGGGAAGGAAAAGCTGCCAGGCATGATGACCAGGCCACATCATCCTCTAGTGTGCCTACAGGTCAAGGAAAATCTAGGCACCAGCATCATATCCCTTGAGTGCCACTGTGGCATAAAAGAGGTTACCTTTATCCACTTTTTTTTACTTACCTACTCAAATGCCCAAAACTAAATCTTACATCCTTTCTGTGCCGTTAAACGTCACATAGGGCTCGCATGGTAGTTCGCCAAGTATATAAAATGAATTATGAATAAACCTGCTTCCGATAAACCTCACAAATCGGAGCTGCCTACAGCAAGGCTAAAGAACTACAAAGGATGTTAGTGTTCTTCACTGTGACATCAGCTGCCTAGAGCTGTTTGCTCACAGCCGTGGGGAGGTACAGCACAACCATAACCATATAGAAAGTCAGACATTGAAAAAGCAAATCTGTTTCAGATATATTAAAGATTACACAGGAGGACTCTCAGACTTCGTATAGGTAGACAGAGGTGTATGGTTCAGTTTTACAAAAAAAAAAAAAAAAGAAAGAGTGAGGAAAGTGGGCAGAAACAAGAATGGCAGGATGTAAGATGAGTGCATACAAATGAAGAACATACACCAATCCAGTATTTTGGCAGAAGCCTCTTTCAAGGATCACGTACAAAACCAACACAACAGATAAAAAACATGGAAAATAGATGAAAAATTAACACTTAGCCTTTTGGTCTCCTTGTAAGAAAGACGGGCACAAAATGTGCCCAGATGGACGCAGGTAAACAAAAAGTGGAATCAAATGAGTGGCTAGGAAGTGGAGGTGGATTGGCCTCACTCTTAGGAAACCCGACACCAACATAGCAAGACAGACACTGACATGGAATCCTCAAGGAAATAGAAAACGAGGAAGACCTAGACTTACTTGGAGAAGAGAAATTATGACAGTGCTCAGAGACAAGGGACACACATGGAAGAAAGCAGAGAATAATTCCAAGAACAGAGATGACTAGAGAGCCTTTATCTGTGGCCTACGTTCTCAAGGGAGTGAAAGATGATGATGATGATGATGAAGTGAGTGGCAGAAAAATGAGGTAAAGTGAGAATGACACAGGGTACCATATGGTAAACACTTTGTGTGGTAAGTCTGTCAGAATTTATGCAGCGTGATGGATGGATATTATATAACACACAGGGTTCATTTTGTCAGTGAATTTGACTGGGGAAGTGAAATTATGTTTTTTTTTTTTTTTAACTTAAATTACTCTTACAACTTTATAGTGAGTTGCTATGCCCTTTCAAAAGGTGCATTTGCCACTGTGACACTGAAGGTAACTGAGGAAGGAGACAAGACAAGACAATTTGTAGCAGATCTTTTAGACATATTGCAGAAAATGTAACATCTTGTGCAGCTAATCAGTAACACGAAGCTTAATTGTTTGCATACATATTGTATAATAGGAGAAAAAAGATGGGAGTATAACATATTGTACAACAGGAGAGAAAAGATGGGAGTATTACGGTGATAGGTAGCTATAAAAAAAAGGTAAAATCCTCATTTTCATGCCATTAAGGCATATTGGGGATACCCATAAATGCATGACCTTTTGCACATGAACGTGTGATGTGGTAAATATCATGCCTGGTCACATTTACCTACCCAGATTTCCCTGGTACCCATTTTTAGAGGCTGGTTGGACCCTGGAGACTTTTTTTGGTGTGGTGGTACCAGAAAAATAATCCCCATTGCTGGGACTTGAACCTGGTACTACTGGATTAGTTGGTCGTGTACCTAACCACTCAGCCAACCAGGCCACCTAAAGGTATCATTATAGTAGAGTAATTAAAAGCTGACAAGTGAAACCTAAACAGAAGAAATCATGTTTGTTTTTTCTCTTTCACAGAGGACAAGAAAGCTCTGCTGCTAAATGTAAGAGATATATCTGTCCCACTGTGTCTCCCAAACTTTATGTCACATTAACTCTTCAGACCCAAATATCCACAAAAGTGGAATGAACAGATTTGTTCCCCTGGGAACAACTGTGTTAAGAACGCACTTATCTTAAATAGTCTTTGTGAGACAGGGAACATAGATCTGTTTGCTTAAAAACTCTGACCTACTTCTGTAGCTCAGAAACATGTATCAATAGACACTAATTGTAATTGTTATTTTTGTAATATGTAATGTCAGGTTGGTGGACATCTGGGGACATGGAGATTGCCAGCAGGGATGAGGAAAATTTGGTGTGAAACTAATGAATCCAGGACATGACAAGCCTATGGGTCTTTACAACAATTGCTATCAGAATGATGTAAACAAAACAGAGCCAGCAGACTATAGGTGGCTGGGAATGGATGTCACTGAGGCACTCATCATATTCCTCATCCCAAAGTCGGAGTGTCTCTGTGGAACTGTCTCAAAACCATCTGGCCAGCTAGCGTTGCATGCTGGATCTGACGTGGAGAAGGGGCTTAAGTACAGCCACCAGAGGCTGGAAAACAAAGTTTTGGCCAGGCCAGCCTATACCGCTGTCTTCGTGGCAGTCTGAGCAAGAAAACAGTCTACCCTAGCAAGGTAAGGTGCTGAAGTCGGAGGTACCCAGCCAAAAGGCACATCACATAAATCAAGGTATCCAGCATTATTGCCAGTGTGCATACGAAGAAGTTCCATTAGCAAAAAAAGCACATTAACTCTTATACTACCAGAGCACAAATCTCAAGACCCTACAAACAGCTTGCAATAAACACTTGCAATTTTTTTGTATTGATGAAAGGAAGATGCCATCCATTTTGACAATCAGTGATCCATAACTGACTTGCTAGCATCATGATTTATGAAACATAGCTGACCAAGACTCTGTCCAGACTCTTTGTTAGTACAAAGCATGACCTTGCTAACGGGGCAGGAATTTGTCATTTTGGTGGAGAAGAAGTATCACACACTTCCTGTTGTTATAGCTCCAGACAGGGACTGAAAGAGTAGACGCCATAACTCGCTCCGAAGCCAATACGATGTTTTTCATTATCATCATCACCACATCAGCTGCAGAGAATACCAGCTAGCAGTTCCAGGAAGATAGAAGGAGAAGAAGAAGAAGAATTATGAAATGATGTAATACTTATATTTTTGAAACAGTATTTAGTTTATATAATAGTTTAAAATTTGAATCTTCAGAAACTGGAGGGAAAAAAATGCAGTTAGTTTATCATCAGTTTTATATGAAATCTTGTGATGACTGATATGCTAGCGTCAGGGTTAGCGAATTCATAGCTGATCAAGACCCTGTCCCACCTCTCCGTTGGTACCCCTAGTAACAGGCCTAGCCTGGCTAACTGGGCAGGGATTGCCATAGTCCCCATGGTGGTGGATTCTGCTAAAGAAGCATTGTGCACCCCCCTGCTTTTTAGCTGTACTTCAGGATGGAAAAAATAGCTGCCATAACCTGCTTCTGCTTCGATACAATGCTGTCGCTAAATGCCTCCACAGTATCGGCTGCAAAGAACACAAGCTCGCAGTTAGAGGGAGATAGCACAAGACAAGATATGAAATCTCATATGTAGGCAACGGTGGGAAGAATTAATAGGGGCATCCTCATTTTTATTAAATCTAAAATTTCAACCACGGGGTTTTAAATAGTGATAAGGCAATACCCAAGCTGAATGAGATAGCGGTCAGTGACCATAGCTTACATCTTGCATCAGGGTCGGTGAACCGTAGTGGCCAAGATCCCATTCTTTCTCTCAGTACTGCCTCTGGAAACGGACAGCAGTGTGTTCAAGTGAGTAGGGATTGCAGTGGGAAGATGACCCTAGTCCAAAATATGCGTAAAGCTGAAGTTGGGTGTGTTGGGACAATAAGCGCAGAACTGCATCACAATGCAACCAGTGCCTTTTCAAGGGCGATCAACAAAGAAGAAGAAACAGTGATAGAAAAATTTGATCAGTAAATTGGTGAATAGCATTTAAAATAATGCAGCACTTGTTCTAAAATTGAGGGTTTCACGGTTATTTATGCAAAAACATGATAAAATATTGTGAATATATTTGATGTTCTGGTATTGTTGTTTTGTCAGTTAAGACTTGGAACATGATGTTGTGATTGGATTATAATATACAGTTCCCCTTCCCGACCTTGTTCACACTTCTCTTATTTCCATTGTTCTCACTTCTCTTATTTCTGTTGTTCTCACTTCTCTTATTTCCATTGTTCTCACTTCTCTTATTTCTGTTGTTCTCACGTCTCTTATTTCTGTTGTTCTCACTTCTCTTATTTCCGTTGTTCACACTTCTCTTATTTCTGTTGTTCACACTTCTCTTATTTCTGTTCTCACTTGTCTTATTTCTGTTGCTCTCACTTATCTTATTTCCGTTGTTCTCACTTCTCTTATTCCGTTGCTCTCACTTCTCTTATTTATGTTGTTCTCACTTCTCTTATTTTTATTGCTCTCACTTCTCATATTTCTGTTTTTCTCACTTCTCTTATTTCTATTTTTCTCACTTCTCTTATGTTCTCACTTCTCTTATTTCCATTGCTCTTACTTTTGTTATTTCCATTGCTCTCACTTCTCTTATTTCTGTTGCTCTCACTTGTCTTATTTTTGTTGTTCTGACTCTCACTTTGTTTGCTGTTAAGTTTCCTTTATTAAAAATTTCTTCTTTAGTCTTTTCTTCTGCCAAATGTGTCAGTGTGAGAGGCTTGTTGCATCATCATCACTTGCCTGGAACAAGGTGATCTTTCATTAAAACATCCTACACTTTCATATCCATCTTCTTCTGCCTTTTTCTTTATTTGATTGTTGACTGTCCTGCACATGCTGAACTGGTAATCATGTTTTCTTTGTTCCCAGAGCTGTGGAGTTGTATCAGAACACACAAAGAGGATGTGTACAAGGTTTGTGATATGCTTCTGTTTTTGCATTTTTGAAAGAGACCATCATACCTTTTTTATTTATTTTCTTATCTTATGCAGTGGTTCCCAACCTTTGTTTTATATCAGGGACCACTTTTCCAGTTAGATGCAAATCATGGACCATCATTTTATATGCAGTATTGCAATGCCGTAAAGCTTTAAAGTAATAGAACACAGTATCAGATGGTTATACCTCGAAAAAGTCATAGACAGATAACTTTTAGATATGAGAGAAGGGGAAAAATGACAAGAGAATTATCTGGGGCTTTGAACCATGGTCTCTAGGATGAGCAGCTATCTAGCTATGAGAGAGCAGGGCATTAATCAACTTTGCCATCTTGCACCTCCAAAGAAAAGGTGAATGATTGCGAAGCCATCAGTGCATGTCTGGTTAAAAAAAATATCATGACCCCTGGAAAGGGAGCAAGATCATGACACAGAAATTCCGTCACTTAGATTCTAGAACTTAAACTACCTTTATGTGAGAAGTATTTATTTGTTTATTGTTATTGTTGTTCAGTAAGCACAAGACATTTGCAGGAGATCAAGTGTTTATGTGCGTGTCTCAAAAAAATGTGGCATCCGTAGGAATGAGAACATGAGTGATGGAATTTCTGTTTCATGATCTTAACCGTTTTCCATAACTGTTTTTATTAAATAGATGGAACTTGAATTCCATATTGATAAAGCAGCAGTGAACCTATTGTGGTTCATGGACCACAGGTTGGGAACCACGTTTGAAGAGTTCCATATTATTGGTTGATTATGCATGTTGGTAAGCTGTTATTGGATTTGTGTTAGTTTTCTAGTGGAATCACTTAATAATACTAGAAATTAGCAAGCTTTGCAGGAGGTTACATCAAAGCTTAACTCCCCAGGAGGTTACATCAAAGCTTAACTCTCCAGGAGGTTACATCAAAGCTTAACTCTCCAGGAGGTTACATCAAAGCTTAACTCTCCAGGAGGTTACATCAAAGCTTAACTCTCCAGGAGGTTACATCAAAGCTTAACTCTCCAGGAGGTAATATCAAAGCTTAACTCCCCATGAGGTAATATCAAAGCTTAACTCCCCAGGAGGTTACATCAAAGCTTAACTCCCCAGGAGGTAACATCAAAGCTTAACTCTCCAGGAGGTTATATCAAAGCTTAACTCTCCAGGAGGTTACATCAAAGCTTAACTCTCCAGGAGGTTACATCAAAGCTTAACTCTCCAGGAGGTTACATCAAAGCTTAACTCTCCAGGAGGTAATATCAAAGCTTAACTCCCCAGGAGGTAACATCAAAGCTTAACTCCCCAAGAGGTTACATCAAAGCTTAACTCTCCAGGAGGTTATATCAAAGCTTAACTCTCCAGGAGGTTACATCAAAGCTTAACTCTCCAGGAGGTTACATCAAAGCTTAACTCACCAGGAGGTTACATCAAAGCTTAACTGCCTGTTAAAATTAATGTCAGTGGCTGTCCAGTGACCCTGTCACTGTGGAAAAGAGGGTGGTGAAGCATGATGCTGTTTCTGAAGTTGGTAGGAAAGTGGAACAGTTTTACCACTGAAAAAGCTACAGAGAGGCAAAAATTTTTTTTATAAAAATAATGGCTGGATGTAACTTGACCTGATTCAGTTCATCAGCTAAAAAAATACCAGTAGACAGACATTTTTTTTTGGTCAGAATTAAGAACTGGTTGCTGCAGACTCCTTGTAAGAAAGACAGGCACAGAATGTGGCCAGATAGACGTGAGTAAGCACATCATCTCTACAGACTTAAATATTTCCCACAGAAATGATTGCACATGCAGGAGCTGAGCGCAGACTTTAGAAACATGTGCTTTATAGATGTCCAGCATTAGCACACTTGTTCTGTCAGACATGGCTGGAGGGTCTAGATCTGAGACCAGTGAGGAACCTGGCTACTGTGAAAAAGAAAGCTGTTGGCATCATTCTGGTGACAAAATGTATAAACTAGGGTAAGAAGTAGGAACAGCTTTATTAATTAACGAGCACACAGCATGGCATATTTAATTAATAAAGCTGTTCCTACTTTTTTTCCTAGTTTATACATTCTATTATCACAGCTTTACTGCAGTGGCTTCATGTATAGTTATATCTCTCTCTCTCTTCTGAGCCTTAAGTTCCCAGGGCACATGGGGCTACCGTAAGGGTTTTCCACAAATGCCTGTCCTTTGCCTTTTTTTCTGCTCTTGCCCAGGTGAGCCCTCTATTGCTCAACATCCTTTCTGTTGTTCTTCTCCATGTCTCTTTTGGTTTCTTCTCCATGTCTCTTGGTCTACCCTTACTTCTGTCCCCTGTGGTGTCCATCTTAGTGCTATTTTTGGTAGTGAGTTGTCAGTCATTCGGAGCACATGACCTAACCATCACCAGCGTCTTTCCTCAATAATTGCTGTCAGTGGCTTCATCTGCATTTCTGCCAACAAGATGTTATTTCTTATGGTGTTTGGCCAAAATATTTTACTAATTCTTCATAAACATTTAGTCTGGAAAGAACTCAACTTGTTTCTATGGTTTTGGTGATTTTCCAGCATTCACTTCCATAGAGTAGTACACTTAGAACATTACTCTTAAATATCCTGATTTTCGTATTCATGCTTAGTTTTTTAGATTTCCATATAGTCTGCAGCACTGCAAAAGCCTGGTTTGCTCTAGTAAGTCTGCTGTTGATGTTATATACATATACACTAATTCTGGCAACAGGGCTACAGATTTTATCATGACGTAGCACTTGAGCCCCGAAGAAGAAATGATTCTTTTGTGACCTCATTGAGGAGGCTTAACTAAGGACCCCCTTTTAATTAGTAGACTGAAGTCTTACCGCTGAGTTAGTCAGCATCTGTCCCTTCAGTCCTCTAACCATTTGATCCAGCAGTGTAACATTGTCGTTTGTGATGTCTCCATGTTTGGGCATTGAGCTCAGTGAATTTCAGTCCTGTGCAGGTGTGAAGCTTGATCAGTTCTCCTAGAGCTTAGATGCTGTACATGCATCAGGTTCAGTAGCAAGCAGTAATATGAAACACAGACTACTGGGCTGCGGTGTATTTAGAGGTCTTTAGAAAAGTCTGTTACCACCAAATTCTTCTATCACTGATTTCCTGTCTAGATTCCTCTATCACTGACATAATGTCCAAATTCCTCTATCACTGATGTGCTGTCCAAAATCCTCTGTCATTGATAGACTGTCTAAAATCCTCTAGCACTCACCGATGTACTATCCAAAATGCTCTATCATTGATGTACTGTCCAAAATGCTCTATCATTGATGGACTGTCCAAAATCCTCTATCACTGATGTACTGTCCAAAATCCTCCATCACTGACATAAAATCCAAAATCCTCTATCACTGACATAACGTCCAAAATCCTCTATCACTGACATAGCGTCCAAAATTCTGTATGATTGACATACTGTATCAAGACAAAGAGCAAAAGAAAAATGTGTATTCCACTGTCTGGCACAAGGGAAAAAGTGGAAACTACAAATGGATGATTACAAAAAGTTGATTTTAAGCAAAATTTAACTCTTAGACTGTTGAATATGTTGAACACCACTCAAAGTACAAACATTTTTTGTTATCTTTCATTACAGCTAGTGTTAGTTTACCAGAGAATGGTGCAATGCCTGTTTTTTTTTTGTGTGTGCATTTATGGCATATTAAAGTATGAACTCCCATCTGTGAAGCAAAGTCATGTGACTAGTTGTTTGTTTTTGTTTTTTTTTAAGCTCAAGAACTGTCTCTTTTACATCTGTTGGAAGGATCAGTTTTTTTGTATGTATTTTGATTGTCTACAGAACTGGCAAATGTGCACAGCACACAGACGAACAGAGACGGAAGGTTAGAAAACTTCTGCTGCGGCAAAGGTAGGCTACATTGCAAGACAGAAAAATGCCTGAAATTATGGGTAATGGAATATGGAATATAACTGTTTTGGTATTTTATTCCTTTTCACCGGAGGTGAAGGATTGTATGGTACAGTTTTATTCTGGGCATAAAAGTGAAAGGCTTCACTTCAGCCTGCATGATGAAAGAGTTATTCAGAGAAAAAATGTAACTTTCTAAGCTGAGAGTGCATGTAGGTTACACAGTAGTGAGACTGTCCTGGCATCTGAAGGACTGTGGATTCATGGCTTGACTTAGGAGGTGAAGGTGGTGGACAGTGACTCATGGCTGACTGCAGCGTTGGTGAACAGCCAGGACCCTATTCTACCTCTCGTTGGTGTCCCTGGACAGTGGTCTGGCTGAGTACACAAGGATACAGTGGGAAGGCAGACCTGGTCCTAAAAGTGTAACCAAGCCAAAGTGGGGATGTATTGAGCCGAAAGGGTAAAACCCCTGGGAGCAACTGTGTTAAGAACACATTTATCTTAACATAGTCTTTGTGAGACAGGGAACATAGATTTGTTTGCCTAAAAACTCTGACCTACTTCTGTAGCCCAGAAACCTTTAGCAATAAACACTAATTGCAGTTGTTATTTTTGTATGTAAAATGTAACGTCAGGTTGGTGGAAGGATGGGGACACAGAGATTGCCAGTGAGGATGAGGAAAATCTGGTGTGAAAACAATGAATCCAGGACATGACAAGTCTATGAGTTTTTATAACAATGGCTATTAGAATGATGCAGACAAAACAGAGCCAGCAGACTGTAGGTGGCGGGGAATGAATATCGTTGAGGCACTCATCATATTCCTCATCCCAAAGTCAAACTGTCTCAAAGCCGTCTGGCCAGCCAGCATTGCATGCTGGATCTGACGTGGAGAAGGGGCTTAAGTACAGCCACTAGAGGCTGGAAAACAAAGTTTTGGCCAGGCCAGCCTACACCACTGTCTTCATGGCAGTTTGATCAAGACCACAGTCTGCCCTAGCAAGAAAATGTGCCCAGCCAAAAGGCGCATTGCATAAATCAGGATACCATGCATCATCGCCAGTGTGCGTACGAAAAAGAAGAACCAAAGGCTCATGCAATGCCCTTCTGAAGGTGAATGCCAAAGAAGAAGACTGTTTCTTCCTTGTAAAACTTGGCACCAAGCACACAAGTGCTGGAGAGAGCTGTCTGCGTGATGAGTCACACCGGACTGAGCTACAAACATGGCTGATAGGATAATAGTTTCATGAGGAAGGGAAGTATTCAAAGTCCGCGGCTGGTGAATGCAAAAAATAAAGCAGCTTTTGCATAAATTGCAAATTTTTTCTGAATATTCTGCTTTGTATAATGAAAGGTCATCTTTATGTCTTTTTCTTTTTAGTCATTTTCATGCATGTTGTATAATGAGAAAAATTTTATGTTAGTTACTACCCCTCTTACTTAAAAAAACAGGCATTTGATAGCATACACAGAGATTCATTGTGGAGAATTTTAAGACTATATGGAATACCATCTAAAATTGTCAGCATCATTAGAGATCTCTTCAACAGATATGTTTGTGTAGTCAAGACAGAAGAAGGCGTGAAACAAGGATGTATATTATCTCCATTGCCTTTTTTGGAATTGCCATAGACTTTATAATGAAAAGATGCTGTACAGGTAAAACTGGCATTGATTGGGTACATGGGACCCAAATAGAAGATCTTGATTTTGCAGATGACATAACTCTTATCATTGACAATGTGAAACCGATGCAGGAAAAAACAGATTCCCTGTCTTCCTTGGCTAGCAAAATAGGTCTTGAAATTAACAAAGACAAAACAAAAATAATGAAACTTTTCATTAATCTAGAAGGAAAAATATATGTAGAAGGAAGAGTTGTTGATGAAGTAAACCAATTTGCATACCTTGGCAGCTACATAGACCAAGATGGTGACACCAGGAAAGAAATTAGAATTGCAAAAGCAGCATTGTCCTTCAAAAATCTTGAGAACATATGGAATTCAAAAGTTATAAGCACAAAAACCAAGTTAAGATTATTCAATTTAAATGTGATATCCACTCTCATTTATGCATGCGAAAGCTGGAAATCAACTAAAGAAATAGATAAGAAATTACTCTTTTGAAAACAAATGCATAAGGAAAATACTCGGTATAAAGTGAAACAAATTCAAGAACAACGCAGAGATAAGACAGATGAGCAAACAGCAATCTGTCTCATGGGTGATCAGGAAAAGAAGATGGACATGTGTAGACCATGTGATGAGAAGAAACAATCAGAGAATACCAAAAACAAGCTTTCAAGTGGAGCACAACAGGCAGAAGAGAAAGAGATCGACCATGTGAAACTCTATAGAGGACATTGTTAAGAGAAGCCAGTTTAGTGGGCATAACATCCCTTGATGATGTTGAAAGACTTGCTGAGAACAGAAAATCTTGGCAAACAACCATGCGAGCCCTATGTGACGTTTAACGGCACAGGAAGGATGTAAGATACTACCCCTCTTAAACTGATACATTCTGAAACTAATGATACTGGATTGAGAGGGCCTTATTAACAGCCTTATGGGCTACAGAGCAGAAGATTTCAACACACTCATGATATGGCCTCAGCTTAGGATAAGAGAACTTGGGGTAATGATGCAAGTGTCAGATCAGAACATGAGAAGCTTTGCAAAAAGTGGCATAGAACTGATATCGTTAAGTTACTGTGCACAAAGGAATATATTGAGGAGGTCAGGGCAGCACCTGTGGATTTGACCAGAGTTCAGGCATGATAATCTTATCCTAACCTGACCTGTAGGCGTGAGAGAAAGAAGTATCTCAAGAGAATGACTGAGTTGAATGTCATACTGCAGTAGGGTGAGCAACTCTGTGGTCAAGAAAGGACATCAAGCCAACCACTTGACCACAGATGATTTATTTTCACACTAAATCTCAGTGTTTACTGAGTTTACAAGTACTGGTCTCTACATCCTGTCTTGATGTCTCCTCATCAGACAGAGCACACTGAAAATTGCAATGAGAAAACAAAACAAAAAAAATCCAGAGAAACCAAGTACATCTGAATCCAAGCCCTTTTGGAGTTCCCAGACCTCTTACCTACATGAAGACCATCACAGGAAGGACTAGAGAAGGGCAATCATGGGGTGGCCAGACATGAACACTTTTAAAAAAAAAATATGGCCATTCCATTTTGAGATTTCAAGTTAAAAAGTCTGCTTGTATATTGTGAAATTAATAATCATATGTGCATGTAATGGTAATAATCATATGTTTGTAATGAAATAATCGTATAAGTATATAAAGAATTCAAGGTTTAACTGTTGATACACAAGTAAAAGAACACAAGCCTGTCATGTTACTTTCAGCCACGCCCATGACATGGAGGACATCCATATTGACATTGACACATACGACGATGCCGAATCTCAGTCACTGAGGGAGTCTCTGCAGTGGGAGGCTTCTTCAAACTCTTCACCCACAGACTCTACGTCTACCAACAATAGTAAGTAACCACAGTCTCTTGTTTTCTGTGTTCCTCCTTGGTGATAGACTGTGCCAGACATCTGATTTCACAGACTCTTCGTCTACCAACAATAGTAAGTAACCTCAGTCTCTTGTTTTCTGTGTTTCTCCTTGGTGATAGACTGTGCCAGACATCTGATTTCACAGACTCTACGTCTACCAACAATAGTAAGTAACCACAGTCTCTTGTTTTCTGTGTTTCTCCTTGGTGATAGACTGTGCCAGACATCTGATTTCTTGGATGTGTTCTGAAAATTTAGGCTGCTATCTCTCTCTCTCTCTGAATCTTAAGTGCCTAGGGCACGTGGGGCTTCCGCAAGGGTTCTCCACAAATGCCTGTCCTTTGCCTTTTTTTCCCACTCTTGCCCAGATGAGCCCTCTGTTGCTCATCATCCTCTCTGTTGTTTTTCTCCATGTCTCTTATTTCTGTTCCCCTGTGGTGTCCATCTTAGTGCTGTTTTTGATAGTGAGTTGTCAGTCATTCGGAGCACATGTCCCAACTATCGCCAACGTCTTTCCTCAATAATTGCTGTCAGTGGCTTCATCTGCATTTCTGCCAGCAAGATGCTATTTCTTATGGTGTTTGGCCAAAATATAGGCTGCTATAGCTGACGCTAAACATGGAGAGTGATAGCCAAAGACTTGGATTCTAGTTCATTGAAGTATCTGACAGCTTGCAACACTAGCACATCTTTGTAGCAATTGGAAAAAAAAAAGGATAGCCCATGGAAATGCAGGAAAAAGGTGTAGTGCATACCCTTAAAGAAGTGCAACATAACAGTTTGCCATACTTTGCAATATATCTTATATCTTTCCCATGCTGTTAAACGTCACATAGGGCTCACAGAGTAGTTCGCCAGTTTGTGCAGTATGTACTGAGTCTAAATTAATAGTGACGATATCATGATAATACTTCAGTCATAAGCAGTGTAAGGATAGGTATGTTTTTATATGATTCGTTAGACTGAATTCTGTAATTTATTCTTGAGAGTGAATTAAGTAATTGGCTCATGAGAGTGAATTCTGTAATTGATTCATGAGAGTGAATTCTCTTTCACCATCTAACCAAAGAAAGAGCTTGTGAAATTAATATTGACACAATGGTGAAGTCAACGAACTGCTGCACTCACTAACAGGGACAGTGATGTACATATGGTTTTTAGGACCAGTCAGTATGACCATCTCTGCATTGTTCTCTCATAAAACAGCCTCTTCAGCCATGTTAAAGGAGAAGAGTTTAATGAGATTCAGATGGTGGTGGAGCATGTTGAAAAGTGTATTTTTTTTTTGGATTCACTCTAATCCACTCCCCTTTTGGCAGCACAGTCTTCAGTATAAGGAGAAGCAGCAAATGAGAGAGAGAGAGTAGGCAGGATCACTCTGGGTTTATGTGGTTTTGTTTCAGTTCCAGGAGTCATAAGATCAGCCACAGAGTAAAAACTTTGTAACTCAGGCACAATTTATGTTTTTGAAAGGGGGATGCTCTGTGACAGAGTAAATCTTCTTCTTCTTCTTCGTTTACTTCTACCACCAAAAACCGCACTGTGAACCTACTGAATTTACGCCTGTGGTCCTCGTTAGGTCCCGTGGTCCCCTGTGTGGTCAAAAATAGACCACACGAGATCCACAAGAGGACCACAAGGGGTTCAGAGTATCACAGTGCTTTAGCCTGTATTCTTGGTGGGTCTTGGAAGCGGGATTGCGTGACACCGTGGTTTTCATTGCACCAGTTTAGTCTAGGGTTGGACTTTCTCACCGGAAGACCTCGACGTGTTTAGGATATCAGTGCATCCCCGCTGGGTGAGAGGCGGTAGCCCACCCAGGCCAGAGTTGGACTTTCTCACCGGAAAACGTTGACGTGTTTTGAGATACCCGTGTATCACCACCGGGTGAGAGGTGGTTTCCCATCCAGTCCAGGGTTAGACTTTCTCACCGGAAAACCTCAGCATGATTAGGATACGCAAACATCCCCGCTGGGTGAGAGGTGGTTGCCTATCTAGACATCCCTGGTCCAGTGTCTCCGACTTCAGCATTTTGCGGTCGTGGCCGCTACCCTTCCTAGTTGTGACCAGGATGGAGCTTTTGTCCAGGAGGACGAATCCTCGCCACTAGTGACTTCTACCCCTGGGTTGAGCCGGTTTAGGCATTATCCCAGTATGGGCGTGTTTGGGACGGGACCGACCTCTAGGGCAGAGGTACTGTGACATGCATAGCCTTCAAGATTCACCCCTGGTATGTGCCGGTTTAGGCAAAATTCACCAGTATGGGTGTTTATCAGGCGTTACCGACCTCTAGAGCGGAGGTGGCATGACATGTCTAGCCATCAAGTTCCACCCCTGGTGTGTGCCGGTTTAGGCATATTTCACCAGTGTAGGTGTATTTTGGACGTGGGCGGCCTCTAGAGCAGAGGTGCCGTGGTATAGCTCTCGTAGCGATACTACTGGACATACCGGTTATACTCCACTTTCCACCACCTTTTCCCATCGGCTCCGCACAGCAACCTTTATTTCTTTTCCGCATTTACTTCCTTAACCGAGAGGAGCTTCACTCTACGCGCGGCATTTGAAGAGTCTCGCCAGCAGTGTCTTAACCTCTGGGACAAGCCGGTTCATGCATTTCACCCGATATGACTGCACTCAGGACGTGGCCGACCTCCAGACCAGAGGTGCCGTGATTTGACTGTTTGCTTCGCTTTATCCTTTCTACCACCTTTTCCGCAGTGATGCTGCGCGGCAACCTCATTTGCAAATTTCTTCATTGGCCGGGAGGAGCACCGCTCCATGCACGGCAGCTGAAGATCTCGCCAACAGCGTTCTCTCTGCTCTAACGAGCGGAGAAGAAAGCCTGGTCACCCACAAACAACACACGTTACATACTGCAGACCCGATACTCTTTGCGAGAGATGGACCAATTTCGAGACCATCGGTCGACAAAACCGTACTACATCGTTATCACGAACCTGGCTGGCTAGCCGTTTACATGCTTCGCTTGACGGACAAACCACTTGCTTCTGCATCGAAACACCTTAACTCTCGCCGTCCGGGAAGGGAGCGAAAACCTGTCTCCCCACGCACGTAACTCGAGAGCGCTTTTTCGCCAAAAGAACGGTCGGCCTGCGCAACAGCAACCGCCCGCGCTGTGCAGGTCGGCGCAGCTCTGCGCGGCTGACACAGAGTAAATGACTGTCCTCTTCTTGTATTTAGACTATTGCTAATGCTGTTGGAGTTAAGGGGTTCTGTCTCCAGTCTTCTTGTTGCTGTTTTTCTGCCTCACATGTCTAAAGTGCTTGTCATATACATTTTTTTTTTAGGTCATTCCTGTCTCTTCTGCTTCCTTCATCCATCTGATGCATTGCCCAGTGCATCAGAATCCATAGTGTTTATTGCCATTACAGAAAGATCCTAAATCCACTATTTCTTTGGCATTCAAGTTCTTGGTCATGCTAAATCAGAACTCCCAGTAGCCAGGATGAAGACTGCAGTCTTCTCCAGGTCCTCCCACCCCCCCAGCATCCCCACAGCTTCTGCCTCAGGTCTGAGCACTGTGGCCATGTCTGGTTGCATTAGATCTGTAAAAGTTGGGCTCTCTTGGAGCACATGTTCTGGAGTTTGTGCTTTATACTCTGCTGCTACATAGGTTTTCATCAGTAGAGATGGCTCAGCAGCCTTTATTGACTGATTCTTAATTGGATCAGGACCGTTTGTTGCTTTCTTTGTAGTTGATGGATTGGCCCGCAGCTGGTCATAGCGATTTCATACGATGGTCTTGGCCTCCTAAAAACCAGTTATTGATTGTGAGATAATACAAAACTTTGCCACTCATAATTTTCATTCAGAAGTTGCTTCCAGAAGTAACCGGTGTGAAAGAAGCAACAACAACAACAACAACAAAAATTCCCTTCAATAAACTAAAATGCTCTCAAAAGTTGTTGAAATGTTACTAACATTTGGGAGAGATGTTGGCTGTTTTTGAAAACTGTTGAGTTCTTTTTTCAGGTGGGACTGGCATTGTTGTTCCGCCGCCAGCGAGTAATACGGGTGGCGCTCTCAAGCGATCCAACAAAAATTCTGGGAAAGTCAGCAAAAGCAAGAAACAGAAAATTGGGAAGCAGAGTGTGTCCAGCTCCAGCAGTGCCAGCAGCAACAAAGACCAGGGGAGCGCTAATCTCTACGACTTCAGCTGAGAGAGGGAGCGGGGCCACTACCAGTGCTGGTTCTCACTGGTTCAAGTAACATGAAGCAACGGCCAGCAGACAAGAACTCGCATTTCATTGGATACTCGTACGCTGAAAAATGTTGCATTGTGGGCTTTACCCATTACTTCCCCATTTAAATGAATCATTTGATGTTCCAGTCCCCGAGTTTTCACAGACAAATGGGTTGTGTACGAAGTAAATTTTTGCTATTAATTACATATAGACAGAAAAAAATGTGTATATTCAGGTTAGTTATTATTAACTTTTATAAATTTCTCATTACAATTAAACTAAAAGGAAGCTTAAAAAATAACATTTAAAAAATGAAGCAGAATTGGAAATGAAGCAATAAAAAAACTGGATTGAACAGGTGGTTTTTGACACACAAGAAGTGAAAAGATTGCTTTATGTGACTCATAGTTTTATCATATTATTTACTCGTGTATATACTGTTACATGAATAGCAATTAAAAAAAACATGGATTAGTTCTATGGCCAAAATTATATTTGGTTTTAGAAGTTAGTTGTAGAAAGTAGTTAATGTGTTCAGATTGTGCATTGGAAAGTAGTTAGTGTGTCAAGATTGTGCAGTAGAAAGTAGTTGGCTGTGTCCAGACCAGGGGTGGCCACACAATGGCTCGCAAGTCACATGTGGGCCTTTGAAGTTTAATGCGTGACTGGAGGGAATAAGCTGGCTGAGCCACTAGTTTACATCACAATCAGTATACAAAGCCAAATAAAAAAGTTTCAAGCTTTATAATTATTTATTAACTGAGAGTCCACCAGATTAAAGTGTATGGTTAATGTTCGTAGTCAGTAAATATTTTTAAGAATTTTAGTGCTAAATATTTGAGTCGGGGATTAAAGAAGTTTTTAGTTGAGCTGGGAACGCAGAGAAATTTTGCTGGAGAATTGGTTATCACACAAGCCAGTGCTGACAAGGAATAATTACAGTCTTAATTGGAGACCTGGTATCCTCGCACTTGAGACTCTCGCATAAATGCTCCACCTTCTGTTCCAATATCGGTTGAAGTGTAAACCTGCTGATGGGGCCTGCTTGCACACTGGCTGTGGGTGATGTGTGCTTTACCACTCACACTGGAATGATGTCCATTTCCTCTCTCTTCTTTGTGTTTGTCCCCCCCCCCCCCCCAGCCCTATCTCATCCTCTTATCTTGTCCAAGGTAGCTCTTGCAGTTTCCTCTTTGTCCCTGTACAGTATATATTTATAGAATGATATTGTAATACAATGTGCACGCTACTGTAACTTTGACTTTTCTGATTCCCGGGATTACGAGTTTTCACTCCTTTTCCCGCTTGTGCCAGGTAATGAAGTGTACAAGTACTTTTTCAGCTGTTCTGCATCTCCAAACAGAATGTCAGTGATTGAGGAGTTTGGTGGTATCAGGTTCTTCTGAAGATTTTTCAGTCCAGGTGGTGTTTAACAGTTTCTTCTTCTTCTTGTCTGTTGCAGTGCATGCAGTATGGTGTGTAGTCAGCTGTCATTCTGTATAAGTGCTTATTGAGGGTGATGTGTCCTGTTTGCTACATTAAGATTGTGCATTGGTCTCTATGACATAAGCTGTTGATATGATCTCCACAGTTAGGCTTTGGCTGGTGTGTATATAGGGATCTTCCAGTTGGGTTACTGGCCCAGCTGTTCATCCACTGCTGCTTGCAGTTGTTGTGTATAATGTGTTTAACTGTTCTCATGTATGTGGGACTGTGGTATGGTGGCTCCACTCTTTGCCAGTCTGTCAGCATGTTCGTTTCCTCTGATATCCATGTGCCCTGGTATCCACTATAGAGTGGTCTTGATGTTATAAGAGGTGAGGAGGTTTATTGCACTGAGTATGTCAGTTCTAATGTGATCAGCTGTTGGTATCTAGTTTTCAAGGGCCTGGAGAGCAGACTAGGAATCTAAGAAAATAACAGGGTTTTTTTGGGTGGGAGCCACTGTTTGTGTATTTGGTGGTGGTGGCTGCCAGAGCTGCTAATATTGCCTGCATCTCTGGATCATAATTGGAGCAGCGTGATCCACAAGGAGCAGAAATGTGTCTTGTTGTCTTATCTGGAAACATTATGAGTACACTGTATCCTGCATTGTCTGTTTCCTTGCATGCTGACTCATCAGTATATGCATGGATCCAATCCTTGGGATAGGATTCTATGGTCTCCAGTGTACACAGCTTTAGGATGTTGATATCTGATGGTTTGTTCACTAATTGGTTCTTGAGTTTTATGCAAAAATATGAGTGTAATATTTGTTTATGTCATGCAGCTCTCAAATATCCAAAGTTTATCATATGTAGCTCTTATTTTAAGCAAGTTTGGCCACCCCTGGTTGTAGTCCATGGATACAACTGTATTTAGTTGTAGAAATAATAACTGGTGATAAGCTGCGTCCTGGCTGCGCAGAATGTCTTGATTTTTTCCAGGGGTTTTTCCCTGCATGAAATACATGACTGTCCGTTTTCATCATTTTGATTGCTGGTCATGTTCTGTGAATTAAAGATTTTTAGGTGATCGTATCATCACGTAACAGTATATTGGTGTCAGATGATGCTTTTGTCTTACACGCTGCAGATTGCACAGCATGAAATGCTTGGATGCGTTCTTCGTGGTTTAATACGTGACTTAACAAAATCTGGATATAGTTCTTAAAATAGTGGATTATCATGCCAACACAAAACCACCATACGATACGCTGAATATACTGTTCACATTTTAAAAAAAAAGGGTAAATTAATCACAAAATAAAATGGTTGTAATAGCTACTGCATTGTCTCAGCTCACGTTGTTTGGTAACTCTTGTAAACTGCCTGTGTATATGTGTTCACCTGCTTTCATGGATGCACCCGTGTTAACTGATATTTTAAGATGTCCGCAGTCTTTTTCTTCATCTTTCTATTATGTATCCTTCCAAGACGGTCTTCTCTAAATTATCATGACGTTTAATGTGTCCAAAATATTTAAGTTTTCTCTGTTTAATCCTCTTTACTAACCAACCTTCTTCAATATTTACGAGGGGTGATTGATAAGTTCTCAGCATAAGGTACAACGGATTATTTGTGGACAACTTTTTTTGGGGTTATTTCTCAGCATAGTCTCCTTGCAAGTTTATGTATGCACTTAGTCCAGCGATCTGGAGCATGTGGATCCCTTCTTTGTAAAAGTCATCATCTTGTGCCAGTAGAAATTGGTCTACAGCATGAATGACGTCATCATCTGAAGCAAATTTGCAACCACTGAGCCCCTTTTTTAGTTTGGTAAAAAGGTAATAGTCTGAAGGGGCCAAATCTGGGGAATGAGGAGGATGTTCAAGAAGCTGGAAGCCACATTCATGAATGGCAGCCATTGCCACCGCCGATGTGTGAACTGGAGCATTGTCTTGTTGAAAGATGACTCCTCTCGTCAAATTCCCTCAATGCTTTTCCTTCAGTTTGACCCGCAGGACTCGTCGAGCAGAGACCTTTGTCATTTGAAGATCATTGGCCAACTCAGTAGCAACGTACCGCTTAGTTATTCATCGATCCTCTATTATCATGTCATGGATTTTGCCGGTGGTCTCATCGGTGGCTACTGTTCTTCCAGACTTTTCTTCCATGTTTGAATTGAGCTGCCCATTTCTTCACTGTGCTGTAAGAAGGGGCACTCTCCCCTAGAGTCTCTATACCATATCCTCCTGGATCTCCTTTGATGATAAGCCCTTGATGCAGAGGTAGCAGTGACTGGTTGATGAGAAATTTTATCCATTTTCTCAATTTCTGCCACCCCTTACCACTTCAATAGCCTGTAAAAAATTGGTTGCAATTAATTTCTTGAAACTTGGTGTTTAATCTTACATTAAGCTGATGTACAAATGCACCTAGTATCAACTGTGTGTTCCAAGTATTTGTACTTTAGGCAGAGAACTTTTCAGTCAACCCTCTAGTTCTTGTAGTATGGATATATGACAAGTGAGACAGGTAAACGGAAAAAAAAAAAAAGAGGGAAGAAGTTAAATATGTTGCAGAAGGAACTTGACTGATATTTTAAAGATGGTAACAGTTGTTTCAGTTAAAAGAGGCCAATTTGAGACATTATTTCTCCTTGATGAGGTTGAAAAGCTTGCTGAAAACAGGAAAACTTGCCGAGCTACCATGCGAGCCCTATGTGATGTTTAACGGCATGGCAAGGATGTAAGATGTTGCAGTTATATTTGAGGAAAGAAGAAGATGGGAGTTGGACAGAGCTGAAGAGCTTGAGATCTACAGTAATGTGATATGATGATCCTTTAGGTGTTGATCTTGTATTATTTGTGCCTTTTGTGGAGGCTGAAATGATTTTCCAGGAATTATACAAGCAACTGAGTTGGGACCAAGCAAGCTACCTGTGATGTCCACTTTCTCAGCAGGGTTTTCATGAAAGAAAAGTTTCTGAGCATGTTGTATCAAGAGACAAAACACAGCAACACATGTTCGGAAAAAAAAGTGAAATATCCTACTCAGTGTCTAAATGTTCAATGCGGCTGTGGTGCACCAGGGATCATCCTATACAGTCCTCCATGACATGAAGAAGCTGCCAGGTTGTTAAAGATGACAGCAACCTCAAGCATAAGAGTAACGATGTCTTGCAGCCATCTTTGCCTTGGTCTTCCTCTTTCTATTATGTATCCTTCCAAGACGGTCTTCTCTAAATTATCATGACGTTTAATGTGTCCAAAATATTTAAGTTTTCTCTGTTTAATCCTCTTTACTAACCAACCTTCTTCAATATTTACGAGGGGTGATTGATAAGTTCTCAGCATAAGGTACAACGGATTATTTGTGGACAACTTTTTTTGGGGTTATTTCTCAGCATAGTCTCCTTGCAAGTTTATGTATGCACTTAGTCCAGCGATCTGGAGCATGTGGATCCCTTCTTTGTAAAAGTCATCATCTTGTGCCAGTAGAAATTGGTCTACAGCATGAATGACGTCATCATCTGAAGCAAATTTGCAACCACTGAGCCCCTTTTTTAGTTTGGTAAAAAGGTAATAGTCTGAAGGGGCCAAATCTGGGGAATGAGGAGGATGTTCAAGAAGCTGGAAGCCACATTCATGAATGGCAGCCATTGCCACCGCCGATGTGTGAACTGGAGCATTGTCTTGTTGAAAGATGACTCCTCTCGTCAAATTCCCTCAATGCTTTTCCTTCAGTTTGACCCGCAGGACTCGTCGAGCAGAGACCTTTGTCATTTGAAGATCATTGGCCAACTCAGTAGCAACGTACCGCTTAGTTATTCATCGATCCTCTATTATCATGTCATGGATTTTGCCGGTGGTCTCATCGGTGGCTACTGTTCTTCCAGACTTTTCTTCCATGTTTGAATTGAGCTGCCCATTTCTTCACTGTGCTGTAAGAAGGGGCACTCTCCCCTAGAGTCTCTATACCATATCCTCCTGGATCTCCTTTGATGATAAGCCCTTGATGCAGAGGTAGCAGTGACTGGTTGATGAGAAATTTTATCCATTTTCTCAATTTCTGCCACCCCTTACCACTTCAATAGCCTGTAAAAAATTGGTTGCAATTAATTTCTTGAAACTTGGTGTTTAATCTTACATTAAGCTGATGTACAAATGCACCTAGTATCAACTGTGTGTTCCAAGTATTTGTACTTTAGGCAGAGAACTTTTCAGTCAACCCTCTAGTTCTTGTAGTATGGATATATGACAAGTGAGACAGGTAAACGGAAAAAAAAAAAAAGAGGGAAGAAGTTAAATATGTTGCAGAAGGAACTTGACTGATATTTTAAAGATGGTAACAGTTGTTTCAGTTAAAAGAGGCCAATTTGAGACATTATTTCTCCTTGATGAGGTTGAAAAGCTTGCTGAAAACAGGAAAACTTGCCGAGCTACCATGCGAGCCCTATGTGATGTTTAACGGCATGGCAAGGATGTAAGATGTTGCAGTTATATTTGAGGAAAGAAGAAGAAGAAGATGGGAGTTGGACAGAGCTGAAGAGCTTGAGATCTACAGTAATGTGATATGATGATCCTTTAGGTGTTGATCTTGTATTATTTGTGCCTTTTGTGGAGGCTGAAATGATTTTCCAGGAATTATACAAGCAACTGAGTTGGGACCAAGCAAGCTACCTGTGATGTCCACTTTCTCAGCAGGGTTTTCATGAAAGAAAAGTTTCTGAGCATGTTGTATCAAGAGACAAAACACAGCAACACATGTTCGGAAAAAAAAGTGAAATATCCTACTCAGTGTCTAAATGTTCAATGCGGCTGTGGTGCACCAGGGATCATCCTATACAGTCCTCCATGACATGAAGAAGCTGCCAGGTTGTTAAAGATGACTGGACAGCAACCTCAAGCATAAGAGTAACGTAAGTTGCTCTGATTAGAGTCAGATTCAGAAGCAGGCATCAGAAAGGGCATCATTTCCTAGATTCAGAAACAGTAACGAATGCATCAGAAAGGGCATCATTTCCTAGATTCAGAAACAGTAACGAATGCATCAGAAAGGGCATCATTTCCTAGATTCAGAAACAGTAACGAATGCATCAGAAAGGGCATCATTTCCTAGATTCAGAAACAGTAACGAATGATAATCTTAAATAGCAAGAGTGGCATGAAGCATACGGTCCAACACACATCTTATAGAAGGAGCATAGGATAGATGGTTGTGGACATCAATGACAACCAATGCCTGATTGACATTCATGTCCTTGGTTGGTGATCAGCTAAGCAAATCACCGCCAAGTATGCCCAGTGGCATCTTGACAGGCAGCAACAAACTCCGCCTCTCATGGTCTGTGGTCAACTTTTGTATTGTGCCCTAGCTGTGGTACTCATTTCCACTTCTGAAATTCTCTGTCAGGTAGCCTTGGGTTGTCCTCTCTTTCTTTTTCTAGGTATCCATCACCTGTCTCTTTTAGCAATGTTACTGGGGTCTCTTTGGAGCACATGACCAATCCATTTCCAGCATTTTTTTGCTTTTATGGCACGCATATCTTCTAGTTCACATTGGGCAAGTAGGTCTCTATTATTTATTGTCTGGCTAGTAGGTATTTAAAATCTATCTGAGGTAGGGTGTGTGGAAACGAGAATAATTTGCCCAGTTCCTTTTCAGTTGTTCACCAGTGTTCTGTTCCACTGAGGAGTACAGATAACACAAAACTTTGGTACAGCTTTATTTGGGTTTTTAGTCTGTACAGGGAGGACTTCCAGATGTATCTAAGATAATGAAAACTGCTCTTTTTTAGTTTTTAAAAATCTGCATGATTTTTTATGTTATTTATTTAATTATGGTCAGTTGTTGTTCACCCATCGTCTTCGATGATGGTCAGTAGATTGAAAAACACAACCAATGAACTTCATATGCTGCGATTTCTACAGATGGCCTCACAAAACATGAACAGGTAACTTATCAAAATATATATTAAATCTGTGCTGTTGGTGGGTTTCTACTGAGTAGCTGTTTAAAGTGTTCAGCCTATCTTTCTTATTTTTCTCCTTGTCCCTTTTCCGATGTTGATGAGTTTTCCATATTTGACAGAAACATTAGTTGTCCTATGCTTTCCACTGATTGACATGGACCAGATAGATAGATATACAACAGCAACCTGATCAACGTATTTAAGAAGCTAAGGTTTTATACAGCAACCTGAAGCAACGTATTTAAGAAGCTAAGGTTTTATACAGCAACCTGAAGCAACGTATTTAAGAAGATAAGGTTTTATACAGCAATCTGAAGCAACGTATTTAAGAAGCTAAGGTTTTATACAGCAACCTGAAGCAACGTATTTAAGAAACAGGTTTTATACAGCAACCTGAAGCAACGTATTTAAGAAACTGAGGTTTTATACAGCAACCTGAAGCAACATATTTAAGAAACTGAGGTTTTATACAGCAACCTGAAGCAACATATTTAAGAAACTGAGGTTTTATACAGCAACCTGAAGCAACATATTTAAGAAGCTAAGTTTTTATGGTAATGTCTCAAACTTACTACATTTTTCTTCAGTCATCAAAACTGAAAGATATTTCTCATTACCTGAGATGTGCTAATCCAACTTACAGGTATGATAATAAATCTGTGAGTGGATTCAATATTTTTAACCACAATATTTATATCGATTGTAATATAAAAAATCTGAACCACACAGGAATTTTTTATAAAAATCATTTTTACGTGCTTTTATTGAAGACAGTACCGAAAATGTGCAAAACACAAAGTGAGTAATGAAACTGGTTAAAAACTGCAATGACTTCGGCAACTGACTGTCTGGCAAGTGCTGAAAACTATGGCAGACTGATACAACTTGTTATAATACTGCTTTGTAGCCGTGTAGTTTAAAGGCAGCTGATGTAAGAAAAATCTGGCTGCAAAAATGAGTATGTGACACTAGTGTTGGGGAGAACTGAAAGGGGAGAGCACTACACTTTCTTTTCCTAACCTCCTAAAGCTTCTTCTTCTTCTTCAGCTTTCCGAGCCATTAAGGCTCATTGCTGCAGATAAAGCTCGCCTCAATTCCTCTCTGTTCCTAATCTTCTCTCTCCAGTTGATGACACCAGTTTCTTTTATATCCTCTTCTATGATGTCTTTCCATCTCTGTCTTGGTCTGCCCCTTGGTCTTGTTTCTATCATCTTTTGTGCATACATGATCTTTATTTGTCTGTTCTCTTTCATTCTTTCTAAATGCCCCAGCCAGCGTAGTCTGTTCAGTTTCAAGACATTTATAATTCTTTGAGATTTAAATAAGCTGTTCAGTTCAGTGTTCTTTCTAGCTCTCCGTTCTCCACTGTTGGTATCCTTCATGGGCCCAGTGATTCTTCTTAGGATCTTGCTCTCAAAGATCTGCAATTGTTGTTCATCCTTCTTTGTTGTACTCCACATTTCTGATCCATACATGATGGTTGGTCTTATATAGTTTTGTAGATTGTTATTTTAGTGTTTTCTGGGCAGGATTTTGGATTTTACCAGGTGTTGGAAGGCAAAGTATATTTTATTCCCTATCTGTACTCTGTGTTACTTCTGTTAAAGGTTGTGCCTAGATATTTGTATGTTTCTGCTTTCCTAATGATCATATCACCAACATTTATATAATCTGGATCATTCTGCCTCTGGTCTCTTAATATCTTCATATACTCTGTCTTATCTTGGTTAAAGGTCAAGCCCACTTTTAGTGCCATGTCTCTCAAGTGTATGCAGGTATTGATGACTTCTTGCATAGTTTCCCCCACCAGGTCGATGTCATCAGTGTATCCCAGTATTTTAGCTTGTTCTTCTGTACTGCTTTCTTTCACTTTTATGATTACCTTTTCTAGTACTAGGTTGAATAGTAATGGAGATAATACATCATCTTGTTTTAAACCAGTTCTTATATTAGAAGGGTTCTGACTTTCTTCCTTTATATATTACTATATTTTTTTGTATCTTCCATACATATTCTCGTCAAATTGATGAATTTATTAAGTAACTCAAATTTTAAAATAATTTTCCATAAGCTTCTCCTATCTATGCTATTATAAACCTTCTTGAAGTCAGTGAAGATATTATGTACTTCTTTTCCTGAAACTCCAGAAGCTTTCTCTTAAAAAATATAAGCAGTTTCTCAACAAGCTCCATTACTGAAAGCGGGGGAGAGGAGAGATCCTGCATGCAGATCCCTATCCAGCTGCCCAGGCTAGAGTATCTAGTAACTAGACCATTTCATTCATTTGCATGTCCCTTGCGGAACTTTGCCTCCCAAACAGCACTCCTGTAGGCCTCTCGGCTGTGAGCAAGATGGCCTGCTGCTGTTGCATCCATTTCCAGATCGTCAACAATGTCTTGCAGCCATCTTCGTCTTGGTCTTCCTCTTTTTCTTTTTCCCATTATGTATCCTTCCAATACGGTCTTCTCTAAATTATCATGACGTTTAATGTGTCAAAAATATTTCAGTTTTCTCTCTTTAATCCTCTTCACTAGCCAGCCTTCTTCAATATTAAGCTCTTGTAGTATAGATATATTTGTTCTTTTTTGTGTCCACGATATTTGGAGAACTCTTCTGTAGCATTTACATTCAAAGGCATTTATGTGTTTCTCAGCTGTTTTGTTAAGTGTCCAGGTCTCACAGGCATATGTTGCTATGGGAAAGATGCATGCCCTTAAAAATCTTATTTTTGTGGTTCTGTCTGCTCCTCTCCACAGATTCTTTATTTGTTTTACTTTCTGAAGAGCGATAGATGTCCTCCTTTTAATTTCCCTCATTGTATCTCCATTATTAGTTAGTAGCGATCCAAGATATTCAAAACTCTCCACTTCTTCCAGTTTTTCCTCATTGATACATATTTCAGTTGCCTTGTTTGTTTTGTCAGTTGTCATCAATTTAGTTTTCTTTGCATTAAGATAGAGGTTCTGCTCTTCGCTGTTCTTGCGGACTGACATAATTAGTTTTTCCATTCCTTTTTGTGTTGTGGACAGCAATACTGTGTCATCAGCATATCTAATCTCTGGTATTTCATAACCTCCAACTGTTATGGCATCGTAATATTCTTTGTCTACATCTTCTCTAACATTCCTCATTATATTTTCAGTATACAAGTTAAATAAGTAGGGTGACAATATGCACCCCTGACGGACCCCTTGTTTTATGTCAAACCAAGTTGTTGTTTCACCATTTATTCTTACTGCTGCTTGTTGGTCTAGATACAGCAGTAGTTAATTGTATCAAATGTGTTGGAAATTCCATTTTTTCCATTATTTCCCAAAGTTTCTGGTGTTGTACACAATCAAATGCCTTTGAGTAGTCTATAAAGGATAAATATAGATTCACATTAAACTCTCTGCATTTCTCTATTATTAATTTTAGATTGAATATATGATCTCTTGATCCTCTTCCTTGCCTGAAACCAGCTTGGACCATATTGACTTCTTCTTCTATTTTCTTTCGAAGTCTACCCATTATGATTTTTAACAGAATTTTACTGGCATGACTAATCAGGGCAACAGTTCTGTAGTTGGTGCATAATTTCAGGTTACTAGACCAGTGATCCCCAAACTTTTTTCAGAGTGCCCTTGCCTCTCAGCCACAATCCTCTCACACACTAGAAGCTCATTATGCTCAGCTGCTTTTGATATTATGCTCAGCTGCTTTTGATATTATGCTCAGCTGCTTTTGATATTACGCTCAGCTGCTTTTGATATTATGCTCAGCTGCTTTTGACATTATGCTTAGCTGCTTTTGATGCCCCTCCTCTTTATGCTCCCTTTTCTCTCATCATCTGAGGTGGGGGTGGAATGCATGTGGGGGGGGGGGGTGCATGCAGTGGAACTGCTCAATCTTGAAACCACTGGTTCAGACACTGTTTAAACATTAATTAATTTTTTTTTCTTTTCTATTCACTTCATCAACTTAGTTTTGCCCAGTATCGCAGACAATAATGTTGTCTACACACTTTCAAACATTTTGCTTCTTTAACCTCTTAAAAGAATACACATCTGAACTTCTGGTCTATAGAATTTAAAAAAAAAAAAAAAATAACCAGATCAATGACTGCCAGTTCCTCTTGATAAATATGGTATGACAATTTACACTGCAAAAAAAACAAACTTGGAAAACAAAAATAATTAATGCCATTTACATGAACCTGACTCCTGTTACATCCAGTGATATAAATATCAGAAGAGCAAGCCAGAACAATACAATGAGTATCATTAATATTCCACTGATATAAATATCAGAAGGGGAAGTCAGAACAATATAATGAGTATCATTAATATTCCACTGATATAAATATCAGAAAAGCAAGCCGGAACAATACGAGTATTATTAATTTTCCATTGATATAAATATCAGAAGGGGAAGTCAGAACAATACAATGAGTATCATTATTTTTCCACTGATATAAATGTCAGAAAGGGAAGTCAGAACAATACAATGAGTATCATTAATATTCCACTGATATAAATATCAGAAGGGGAAGTCAGAACAATATAATGAGTATCATTAATATTCCACTGATATAAATATCAGAAAGGGAAGTCAGAACAATACAATGAGTATCATTAATATTCCACTGATATAAATATCAGAAAAGCAAGCCGGAACAATATGAGTATCATTAATTTTCCACTGATATAAATATCAGAAGGGGAAGTCAGAACAATAATATGAGTATCATTAATATTCCACTGATATAAATATCAGAAAAGCAAGCCAGAACAATACGAGTATCATTAATTTTCCACTGATATAAATATCAGAAGGGGAAGTCAGAACAATACAATGAGTATCATTAACTTACAAGCTGTGCTTCCTGGTCATAAACTGTCACATGAAATTTGCACATCTACTGCTATCTTTGTGGGGCCGGCTAGCGTAGTGGTTAGAGCACTCGTCTAGCAACCAAATGGTCGAGGGTTCGAATCCCCAGCTGAGCGGGATTTTTTTTCCGACCAATACGGCCCCGAGGTCGACCCAGCCTCGTAAAATGGGTACCAGAGAAAATCTGGGAAGTAAAGGCAGCGAGGAAAGGAACTGGTCACCCTACCTCATACGCTGATGACCCAGCATAATGAGGTCTCTAACGCTTCACCCCCTACGGCATTTGCTATGGGACTATCTTTTACTTTTTTTTTTACTGCTATCTTTAACTCTCCTGTGATGCGAGTGCTGATGAACCATGGCTGATCAAGACCCATCCCATATCATGTTTCCCTAGCTGTGTCAGAAAAGATTGTAAAAAAAAAAAGAACTGATCTGTCTTGGTTGAGCTTACTCACTACTGGGTTGAACATCATCCTGTCTTCTTGTGCAGGTCTTGTTATATGATGAAGGTGATGAAAGTCAGCCAATTATAATCACTGGCCAGAAGACCAAATCACTAGGGGACAACATCAGTCAATCATTTGCATGTCCCTTGCAGAGTTTTTGCCTCCCTTTAAGTTCTCTCCTGTAGGCCTCTCGTTTGTAAGCAAGATGCCTTGCTGCTAATGCGTCCATTCTCAGATCATCAACGATGTCTGGCAGCTATCTTCACCTTAGTCTACCTATCTTTCTTTTTTCTGCTATGTACCCTTCCAAAACTGTCTTCTCTAAATTATCATCATGACATTTAATATGTCCAAAATATTTAAGTTTTCTCTCTTTAATCCTCTTTACTAGCCAGACTTCTCCAATATTAAGTTCTTGTAGTATGGATATATTTGTTATTTTTTGTGCCCATGATATTTGAAGGACTCTTCTGTAGCATTTACATTCAAAGGCATTTATGTGTTTCTCAGCTGTTTTGTTAAGTGTCCAGATCTCACAGGCATATGTTCCGGTGGGAAAGATGCATGCCCTTAAAATCTTATTTTTGTAGTTCTGTCTGTACCTCTCCACAGATTCTTTAGTTGTTTTACTTTTTGAAGAGAGATAAATGTCCTCTTTTTAATATCCCTCATTGTATCTCCATTATTTGTTAGTAGTGATCCAAGATATTCAAATGGTATGGGTGGGGGGGACCCAAACCATTAAAAATACAGCAGCTCTTTTATCACCATCTTGAGAAACAAAACAAATAAAATTATGATGCACATATAAATTAAACAAATAAACATATAAAACTAAACACATGATAAACCTCTGGGGGGGTGGGGGAGGTGACGAGACAGCACCCAGGCTGAATGAGAAAGCAACCTACAGCTAAGCCAAATGCTTGCGTCAAGTAAGACTCGGTTCTACCTCCCAGCGGTGCCCCTGGAAACAGAGAGACAGTACCTGGCCAGATAAACAGCATCCGCAACGGGAAAGTGAACTTGCCTTGAAAAGGTGAATTATTGTGATATCACAAACGATGCCTTTCTGAAGGCAAACGCCAAAGAAAAAGATAATAACAAATCAGTCTGCACTGTCAAAAAAAAAAAAAAATCCCAAAAAATAAGCCTGCATCCATAATTTATCACAAAATAATCTTCATTAATCATCTGACTCCGATACGCGTTAAGGCACTCTTGATACTGTAAGATGGCAACAGAGAAGGTGGGTGACTGTGTTTCACGGAGCACTGTTTAACTAAACAGCTTCTCCCATGTTCAGATTCTACCAATATCTGCTTGGTATAATCAACAACAATATAAGAACAAACAGTGGGAACCGTCTCTGCCTCAGTACAAGACTTTCTGGATCTGTTGTTCTGGTGCTGCAAGTCACTGCATGCTGAGTAGCTTAAATACACACTTTGTTGAGGTTCCATATCCTATGATCATATAAACGCATGTGATTCCGCATGAATTTCATTTAATAGCATGTTTCTTGTAAATGGACTCAAATTTCCAGGGCATGTGAGTGTTCGTGGAAATGAACTGGCCAACAGACTGGCTGGACAGGCCAAAATACAAGGCAGACTGAAGATGGATAAGAAAGACATTCCAAAGGCCATATTAGACAGACTGCGAGGGGATGAAGAGAGGGAATGAATGGACAAAGACAGACTGCGGGGGGTGGGGGGGGGGTGAAGAGAGGGAATGGATGGACAAAGATAGACTGCGGGGGGTGGGGTGAAGTGAAGGAATGGATGGACAATGTGCACATACAGAGATCGATGAAGCTGAGACAGAGCTAGGGTTCTGGAAGAAAATCTGAACTAAGTGGGAGAAAACGTATAATAAACAATCAACATCTGACAGGAACTGTTAGTGGACTGACTCTTTGGTTGATGTTGGAGTAGGCGGCGGAGCATGTATGGAAGTGTCCTGAATGTGATGATGCCAGATTCTGAAATCTTAATTCAAACTGTCAGTAAAAGTTCGTAAAGTATTTTTCTTTTCCACTTGTTTGTGTCACTGCCATCGCGTGTACATTTACAAATACATTTTGGAGGATGAAATAATCAAGAACATGTTTCCAGCTTTTTTCTTGCAGCATCCATGGAATTTGTATGTAACGTTCTAAATGGAATAATACTTAAATTTCAAAGAACATAAGTAACCTGCTTTTTTAAAATTATTGAATTAATCTCAATTTAAAATGCTTTTGTTCATGACAATAATAAAACACAATTGAAGAAAAGAAAAGAACATTAATGAAACAAAAAGGATGTGATATAAATATTCCAACATCATTTAATACCCTGGTGATAAAACTGCAAGTCCTCAAATGTCTCAGCATCTAAACAGCTATGGCAAACTGGCAGGAGCCAAAAAATTCCTTCCTCCACTTCGCGCTTCCATCACATCAACTTGTGTGCGTGTAGTAGACAAAAAGTCAGAAGCTCCGTAGGTGTATACTATATTGAACAAAATACATCAGCCTGCACCAGCGAACAATCAATATAAATGTAGTAATAAATCAATCAGCATAAATGAATTAATAAACGGCTTGAATAAACAAATCAATAATTCAGTCACCAGGAATGAACAATAAAACCACAGCAATACATAAATCAAGAAATTTTAGAAATAAATGAACAATAAATCAACAGCATACTTAAGAAATTTTAGAAATAAATGAACAATAAATCAACAGCATACTTAAGAAATTTAGAAATAAATGAACAATAAATCAACAGCATACTTAAATCAAGAAATTTTAGAAATAAATGTACAATAAATCAACAGCATACTTAAATCAAGAAATTTTAGAAATAAATGAACAATAAATCAACAGCATACTTAAATCAAGAAATTTTAGAAATAAATGAACAATAAATCAACAGCATACTTAAGAAATTTTAGAAATAAATGAACAATAAATCAACAGCATACTTAAATCAAGAAATTTTAGAAATAAATGTACAATAAATCAACAGCATACTTAAATCAAGAAATTTTAGAAATAAATGAACAATAAATCAACAGCATACATAAATCAAGAAATTTTAGAAATAAATGAACTAATAAATCAGCAGCATAAATAAAGCAAGAAATTTAAAGAATAAATGACCTAATAAATCAATAATTTTTATTCAAAAAATAATAAATCACCAACATAAATAAATGAAGAAATTTTAAGAATAAATAAATTTAAAAAACAGCAACATAAAAGAACTAATACATTTTAAGAATAAATGAACTAAGTCAGCAGCATAAATGAACTAATAAATCAGCAGCATATATGAAGTTAGAAATGAGCAGCTGAAATGAACTAAGGAACTTTAAGCATAAATAAATCAGTAGCACAGATAGAGTAAAAAATGGTGAACAAATCAAAGAATAAATTTAAAAAAAAAAGGGGTAAAATCCCTGCTTCCATCTATGGTGGCCCGGTTAGCTGAGCGGTCAGGTGCTAAGGTTACTAATCCGGTGGTACCGAGGTCAAGACCCAGAAGTGGCAATTTTGTTCTAGTCAGTCGGTCATTTGCATGTCCCTTTGCAGAACTTTGCCTCCCTAACAGCTCTCTTGTAGGCCTTTCAGTTGTAAGCAAGCTGCCCCGCTGCTGATGCAACCGTTTGCAGATCATCAACGATGTCTTGCAGCCATCTTCGCTGTGGTCTTCCTCTCTTTATTTTTTTCCTATTACGTATCCTTCCAAGACGGTCTTCTCTAGATTATCATGATGTTTAATGTGTCCGTTTTCTCTGTTTAATCCTCTTTACTAGCCAGCCTTCTTCAATATTTAGCTCTTGTAGTATGGACATATTTTCTGGCACACACTAAAAAGACCCTGGGGTCTGCCCAGTCTCTAAAAATGGGTACCAGAGAAAACTGGGAAGGTAAATGCGGTCAGGTGTGAGACTAACCACATCACACTTTCATGTGCCAAAGGTCTTGGAAATATAGGCCTAACACCACATCCCTGACATGCCTTTACCTTTTTTTTTTTTTTTTAAATCCGTGTTTCCAAGCCATTAAGGCATACTGGGAATACAGTATTAGGCTCATATTTTCAAGACCTTCGGCACATGAAAGTGTGATGTGGCAGCATTTACCTTCCCAGAGTTCTCAGAAGCCAATTCTTAGAGGCTGGGTGGAGCCCAGGGGGGGCTTTTTAGTTCGGTGATACCAGAAGAAAAATCCCCAATGCCGGGACATGAGCCTGGACCAGCGGATTAGCAGCCTGAGCAAATCAATATAAATAGGTCATAAATAAAATAAGAAATCAATCTGCATAAATGAACAAAATAAAGCTGAGCAAGTCAAATGACAGGTTCAAATGAACAAAGTAAAAAAAAAAAGCAAAATAAAAAAACACCAAGTCTTTCTAAAATAAAACAACTGACCAGCAGAACAACATAAAACTTCTGCCATTATAAATGAACAACATAAATTAAACTGTTGGACTTGAAATAAATATCAGCCTTTTCCAGATGTGCACAAATGTGTACACCACTCAGTTCATATGGGAACCAAAAAAACAACATAAAGTGAACAGATGGATAAAACAGATCTGTATGCACTACTCATATAATAAACATATAAATGAGTACAGCTGTGCCAATGAAGAAATACATACATCTGTCAGGATAGGAAATATTACATCAGTCCCCACAAGGTTATCTATAAATAAATCAGTCAGTTATAAATGAACATACAAAAGAGCATGTACCAATGGGATAAATAAAGAGACCACTAAATACGAGAAATAAGCAAATGTGTCTGTACTATTTAACTAACAAACAAACAACAAAAAAAACAACACGTTAGTTGTTGAACCACAAAAACTGGTTGGTGTAGGTTAATACAGAAATCGGCCGGCATCAAGAAACAAACATATTGGTTTACTACCAGTAAAGAAACTATACAAATAATCTCTTGCCTGAACAAAGCAATAAATATCTGAAACGTAATGGCAGACTTGTAGGTGCCACTGAGTCTTATAGAGGATCTCACATACAGACAAACGCCTGCATAGGAGCTGAGTACAGGCTCTAGAACATGTACTTCAAGAGTGCCCAACTTTTATAAATCTATGTAACCAGACATGGCCACAGGGCTTCGACATATGCCGGAAGTCGTGGGGTTGCCGGGAGAACATGGAGAAGATTGTGGACTTCATCCTGGTGACCGAGCTTCTGATTCAACATAACCAAGAACTTGAATGCCGAAGAAGAACACAGGGGGCATGGTGTTAGTACCTTCCTTGGAGAAGCATGAACAGCAACAACTACTGGCATGGCATCTGACTGTGACTTTCCTTGAGTTTAGATGATGATGAAAAGAGGTCGACCACGTGAAATTCTAAAGAGGACATTGTTAAGAGAGACCAAATTAGTAGGCATAAAATCCCTTGATGAGGCTAAAAAGCTCACCAAAAACAGAAAAACTTGGCAAACTACCATGCAAGCCCTATGTGACATTTAACAGCATGGGAAGGATGTTAAGATGTAAGATTGAGAATGTGGTCAGTATCATGTTGGGTCACACATCCTTCCCCAACTCTAGGATGAGCCAGGCACCAAATTTCTACAACAGATTGACTGAGATATCTCTGGCTGAGATCAAACCTCTGACCTCTGCTATGAGAGGTGAGTGCGCAAATTATTTAACTACTTTGGTCTCCAGTATATACTTATGTTAAGATAAATACATCAGTCAGTTCTAGCAAAAGAAGAAATCAATCTGAACCAAAAAAAAAGCAAAAAACAAAACCCACAAATAAATACATCAATCAGTATAAGCAAACACAAAAATCAGCACTTTTCTGTTAAAACACAAACACATCAGCCAGCATAATGAACTAACAAATCAGCCCACTCTGAACTATTATATTATTATTATACAGGGCATTTTAAAACGATGGGACACATTTTATATGCAATTATCTAGGGACTGGAACAAATACATTTAATACAGAATGCGCTTAACACACACCAAAGGTACATGTGTTCATAACAATGTTCGTTCAAGGGTGTTCATAATGCTCTGGAACTCAAAGCAACTGAAGGGAGACAGATGCCACTCCTGCTGATGCTTTGCACCACCCTATGACGGGCATGATAAAAAGACTCAAATAATGTTCTCTTCGAGGTGGTGATATTAAACTTTGGATACTGTTACAACTCCTGTATCTTGGGTACGCATTACACAGATTCTATATTAAATGTGTTTATTCCAGTCCTTGAAAACTGCTTTTAAAATGTGACCTATCATTATGAAATGCCCTGTATTATTATTATTATCCAGTATGAAATATCCTATCATGATGCCCATGAAGGCATGGCTTCTGAACTTCAGAACATATATCACAAAAAAATGTGATGCCTATACAGCGTTTTAGACTGTGGAACTTGAACAGGGGAAGCAGACCTGATGCATAAACATTAAGACTGCTTAAAAAAATAAAAACCTCAACATTCCTTTATGGTGTAGAAGCTTGGACCTTGAATAAGACAACAGAAAAGAAAATCGACACCTTTGAAATATGGATATATAGAAGAATAGGGCATAACCCATGGACAGAAAAGAAAACAAAAAAGTGTTAAAAAGAGAAATATGAAAAAAAAAATCACAAAAACAAGACAACTAAGATACTCTGAGCATGTCAAAAGGCTTAAGACATGATACTATACTGAAGGCCCTTATTGAGGGCAAGATGGAAGAGACCAGAACAAAAGGAAGACAGCAACATAGATGGGTGGACAACATCAAGAGATGGGCAGGAACCAGCCCGACTGAATGCACTATGAAGACAAGAAACACAGCAAAGCGGAGATTCATTGCTGCCAACTTTCTGTGCGGAGACGGCATAAGATGATGATGATGATAAGAAAAAAAAAAGCGTGGAGAAAACTGTGGATTTCTGCCTCAGCAACAGAGCTCCAGTTTAGCCAGATCTAAAATGTGAAACAGCGAAGAAGGTGATCTCATCTTTAACAGTGAAACAGCAAAGAAGGTGATCTCATCTTTAACAGTGAAACAGCAAAGAAGGTGATCTCATCTTTAACAGTGAAACAGCAAAGAAGGTGATCTCATCTTTAACAGTGAAACAGCAAAGAAGGTGATCTCATCTTTAACAGTGAAACAGCAAAGAAGGTGATCTCATCTTTAACAGTGAAACAGTGAAGAAGGTGATCTCATCTTTAACAGTGAAACAGCAAAGCAGGTGATCTCATCTTTAACAGTGAAACAGCAAAGAGGTGATCTCATCTTTAACAGTGAAACAACAAAGAAGGTGATCTCATCTTTAACAGTGAAACAGCAAAGAGGTGATCACATCTTTAACAGCAAAACAGCAAAGAGGTGATCACATCTTTAACAGCAAAACAGCAAAGAGGTGATCACATCTTTAACAGCAAAAAAGGTGATCACATCTTTAACAGTGAAACAGCAAAGAAGGTGATCACATCTTTAACAGCAAAACAGCAAAGAAGGTGATCACATCTTTAACAGCGAAACAGCAAAGAAGGTGATCACATCTTTAACAGTGAAACAGCAAAGAAGGTGATCACATCTTTAACAGTGAAACAGACTGCCATTTTATTACATCTTCGTCACTTTCTCACACGCTCTGACATCTGCTTGATTTTGAAAGGCAACAAAAACATTCCTTCAGACCTAACTGAATATAAAAAAGTCCTTTACAAATTAATGCTTATGCAAGAGTGGTGACCATATTCCTGAACACCGATTCTAACAGCTTTCAACTTGCATGGAACTACATGACCAAATGTGACCAAAAGGACTAGATCTGGTACAAAATCTGGACAGAATTCAAAATAAGTGACAGCACATGTATTGGGGGGGGGGGAGGGGACCCCAGCCATACAGATACATGTCTGTACACAAACAGAACAGACAGTAAGCACATGTCAGTATGTCATGTTAGTTGAAAATTTTTAGTCACAAGATTAGTATTTGTCATAATATAAAAAAATTTTAACAGAACACTCTAATCTGAAGCCCTCCCATTGTGAAATAACTCACCAAAATCCATCTATACTGACACTCTTTAAACAAATATATTTACTATACAAGCTTCTAAGTTACCATTTTTTTTTTTTGTTGACAAAATAAGTCTTTCAATACAAGAATAGCACTTTTCATCAAATTCTTCTACAAGAATAACACTTTTCATCAAATTCTTCCATGCCACTGCTCTCGAGCCTCGATAAGACCAGCTCCTGGTCACTCCTTGCCTTGCAGGTTGATCATCCAACCAAGGACCTGTCGGTCAAATCCACAGGAGAAGAGGTTGCTTGTGGGGTTATTGTCTAGCCAGGCTACAGCACAAACCATTCGAGTGTGACCCTGCAGGAGCACGAGAAAATGGTGATATTTATAGTCACACTACCCAAAACATGGAACTTTGGCATCGTTCTTTACGCTGATCAGACATATCAACAAACAGAAAGATAATGGCAGCAATTCTATTGCATGGGCACTGGGTACTCAGCTAGAAGGCCTAGATTTTGCAGACAACATAACAATTATTAGTGGAAATGATGTAGGAAAAAACAGATACCCTGCAATCAATGGCCAGCAAAATAGGACTTGAGATCAACAAGGAAAAGACAAGAGTAATGAAGAATCTTGTCACACAATAGAAAAAAAAGTATATTTGGAAGGAATTGCAATACAAGAAGTATATCTTGTATATTTCCTGTATATCCTGGAAGTTACATAGATTAGGAAGGAGAACACGAGGGAAGAAGTTAGAAACAGTTAGCAAAGGCAGCACTAGCCTTTTCTTCTTGAGAAAATATGGAAATCAAAACTTCTAAGCACAGGAACAAAGCTTAAGATATTCAACTCAAATGTAATACCCATCCTTATGTATGCATAGGAAAGCTGGAAAAAAACCAAAGAAATAGAGAGTAGATTGGACGCATTAAAGAATAAATGTATAAGAAAATATACTCTGTATACAATGGAATGAATTTCAAGACTAAAGCAGAGATAAGGGAAATGAGCATGCAGCAAACAGTCTCCTCATCAATGGTCAAGAAAAGAGGTGGGCACATGTGGGCCACGTGTTGAGAAGAAACAATCAGAGAATCACAACATGGGCCATGTGTTGAGAAGAAACAATCAGAGAATCACAATGTGGGCCACGTGTTGAGAAGAAACAATCACAGAATCACAACGTGGGCCACGTGTTGAGAAGAAACAATCAGAGAATCACACAGCAAACCATCAAATGGGAAACGCCTGGAAAAAGAAAAAGAGGCCAATTTCAACAGACCCTAAAGAGAACGCTGACAAGAGAGGCTAAGATGATAACCAACTCCCTTGATGAGATTGAGAAGCTCGTCAAGAAGAATATGGTGAGACACTCTGTGAGCCCTATGTGACACATGATGGCATAGGAAGGATGTAAGAATAAAATATATAAGAATTCTGTTGGATGAAAAAGAAATACAGAAAATCTCCACTCATTCAGGCATGCACACACACACACACACACCCAAAACCTGCCTCAAGAAGTGCCAATCAAACAGCCAGAAACTCCTCCTAATATCAAACTCTTTAGTGTTATACTTCTAGTGACCAAAAAAAAAATGCTGAAAACATTGCTCAGATGTCTTGATTGTCCCATCAACATTAATTAAGTAGTTCTTGTAATTGCTTTCAGAAGCCTGGCATCACTTCATTCACTACATGGCAGTACAGTACTTCTCTGAATGTTATTCATGCTTAATGCTGTGCATAGGGGTAAAACCCAGGTTAGCATGTACAACTCATCTTGTCTTGTGCTATCTTCCTATAACTGTGGGCTGGTGTTCTTTGCAGCTGATGCTGTTGAGGTGGTGGGATACAGCATCATATCGGCGTGGAAGTGGGTTATGGCAGCTACTTTTTCAGTCCCAGAGCACAGCTAAAATGCAGGGGGAGTGCAATGCTTCTTTAGCAGACTCCACCACCATGGGGACTATGGTGATCCCTGCCCTGTTAGCCAGGCTAGGCCTGTTACTAGGGGTACCTATGGAGAGGTGGGATAGATTCTTGGTCAGCTATGGTTTGCTAACTCTGACACTAGCATATCAGCTATGGGTTGCTGGCTGCCTCATCAGACAGTGTCTTGGTCAGCTATGAGTTGCCTGACTGCCTCATCGGACAGTGTCTTGGTCAGCTATGAGTTGCCTGACTGCCTCATCAGACAGTGTCTTGGTCAGCTATGGGTTGCTTGACTGCCTCATCGGACAGTGTCTTGGTCAGCTATGGGTTGCTGACTGTCTCATCAGACAGTGTCTTGGTCAGCTATGGGTTGCTGACTGCCTCATTGGACAGTGTCTTCACTTGAAATCCAGCCTGTACAACATCCGAAGCTAACAATTTTATCATGGAAAACTTAGCCCATAATCTTTTTCTTCTCTGGGCACTTTCAGATGCCAAGGTAGATTTCTCTGAAAAATGCTGCCATCTGTCTTGGGCTGTCAGGATCACCATACAGCTTGTCATGGATAGTGCAGGTGGCAGCCAAAAGTGCCATCTTGGTTCTTCAGTTCCGTAACAGATGCTGGGCTGTCATTTTGTTGGTACCATAGGCATGTTCGTCAGCTGTGCCTGTCTTGAGCCTGTTAAACATACCTAGGCCATATAACATACAGGGTTAACTCCAAGGAGGTTAATTATTAATGAAAGCAAAGCCGCTATCCTCCCAAGAAAAAATACCCAATAACGTTATCAAAAAGGAAAATGTACAAGGGTCATACCGAAAGTCATAGCCAAAAATTTTTTAAAAATCAGAATTTATAGATAGAGAAAATATAAATGTATCACCTTAATCTGCATCCTTTGCACTTCATGTAGAGATCACATGATGTCATTGCATCCTTTGCACTTCATGTAGAGATCATGTGGAACATAAACAAAATGGCGGTGCTGAAGTTTTGTTTTGTCAATGTGCTGTTGAGTTCCTCGTTAAAGAGGAAATCCCCGCTGCTGAAATTCACCAAAGACTTCAACTTGCCTATGGAGATGTGTATATGGGTGCTAGCAGTGTTAGGAGGTGGATGAAACATTTCAAAGATGGAAACATGAACATCCAAGATATGCCTCGCAGCGGTCACCCTCGAACTGCCTCCGCTGAATGCAATGTGGAAAGAGTTGACACCATCATTAAAGAAGACAGATGTGTCACAGTTTCTGAAATCGCTGTAAATCTTGGAATAGGGCACAATGCAGTAAAGGAAATGATTGAAACTCTAGGCTAAAGAAAAGTTTGCACCCGCTGGGTCCCACAGGAGAGAACGTCCAGAAAGCAGTGCGTCTGTGCCATCAGTCAGGTGGAACGGAATTCTACCGGTAGGGTATTTTCAAACTTGCAGAGCAATGGGGAAAATGTGTGCAGAGAAGTGGAGATTATATTTTAAAGTGAAGAAAAGAATGCAGATTAAGGTGATACATTTATATTTTCTCTATCTATAAATTCTGATTTTAAAAAAAAATTTTGCTCACGACTTTCGGTATAACCGTCGTATTATCCAAAGAATGAGACTGATTTTTAAATTTAGATCCAGAATGTTCCATGCTCAAGAACACGTGGAACATGCTTAATTCAGGTTGAATGCTTCTCAGATTCTCTGGAAGCTTGATCCTTTTTTTGCTATTGCTTGGAGTACAGAGTTTATCTTTCATCACATTTCAATACAGATGTCTCTTAAAAACTTGTTAAGAAGGTGGTCAGCAAACACCTCTGAATTCTCCAAGATGCATAACAACAAAAATATAGGAAAAGGAGCACAGTTCAAACATGTGACGAGAGCCCTGTTGAGCATGGGGATGTTTTAATTACCTGTCTGCTGTTACGTGGCAGACGACCAATGCGGACACCATTTATGTCATACAACCTTATGTTACGGTTGTCGAGCGGGATGGCAATGATATTCTGAGTTTGTGAAACAGACAACCTGCAGATAAGTAAACAAAGGCATTACTTGTTATCATTCACAACAACTTTTCCACAATATTCTATGTTGCTTTATTATTATAGCCACCATATATTACATAGTTTCATGAATACAGCTATCATACACTACATAGTTTCATGAATAAAGCCATCACATACTATGTAGTTTCATTAATGTAGTCATCATATGCTCTATAGTTTCATTAATATGTTTATTATTTCATGAAACACACACAAAAAAAAAATTTCACATAAAGTTTTCAATCATGATAAGCTCAGAATGTGTTTACTACAGAACTCTGCAAATTCTTACCTCAACATGAGCCATTTAAATGGCTCTGTTTTAAAAACTTAAAATAATCATTCTGAACAACTGTACTAAGCGGGCCAATAAACAAGGAGTACAACTAAACAAGATGCAAACCAAATACAAACATCTGAAAATAGAAATCCTGAGAAGAATTTATGGACTGGTAAGAGACCCTATAAATCAATGGAAGATAAGAACTAACAAAGAAATCTACGCATTAAATAAGAACTAACAAAGAAATCTACGCATTAACTCTCTGCTGGTAACAGCCATTATGAAAAAACAACAGACTGAGGTGGCTCGGGCATTTAGAGAGAATGGAGGAGGATAGATAAACAAAGATGGCATATACAGAAGTGATGACGAAAGGAGACAGACCAATAGGTAGACCTACACAATGATGGCGAGACAATCTAGAAGGTGTTATATGTGCTCGTGGAATCAACAACTGCCAAGAAAAAATCAAGCACACAGAGGATTGGAGACATGTCTTGTCTGCAGCAGTGAGCCTCAGTGGGTTGGAAAGCTGGTGAATTCAGCAGCTGCTCAACGTAGAAGAATCTTACATCTTTCCCGTGCCGTTAAACATTACATAGGGGAGGCATGGTAGTTTGCCAAGATTTCCTGTTTTCGGCGAGCTTTTCAACTTCATCAAGGGATGCTATTCCCACTAAACTGGCCTCTCTTAGAAATGTCCTCTTTAGAGTTTCATGTGGTCGACCTCTTTTTAGAAGAATAAGAAGAGAATAATTGTGAGTCTGTACTTTTATGCTGCCATAAACATTAACAACAGATACTACATCTTTCCAGTTAAATATGGCATCTAAAATCTGATTAAATAAATTTGCATCCTGTCATGGATGTTATTTGCTAAGTTATGAGTCCTATATGCTATGTTTGTAATGCACAGAAATTTCAAGTGGAAATTCCCTTTTTGACTCGTGCATGAGCAAACAGAGACCAAATCATGCTGAAATGGAACAAAGAAAGAGACTTGTACGAAGTCCCTGTTGTTCTTTGCAGCCAGTGCTGTAAAGATGTTGAGGCACAGCATCGTATCAGCATAGAAGCGGGTTATGGTGGCTACTTTTTCAGTTCCAGAGTACAGCTAAAAAGCAGGGGGTGTGCAATGCTTCTTTAGCAGACTCCATCACCATGGGGACTATGGCGATCTCTGCCCCATTAGCCAGGCTAGGCCTGTTACTGGGGGTACCACAGAGAGGTGGGACAGGGTCTTGGTCAGCTATGGGTCGCTAACCCTGACGCTGGCATATCAGCTATGGGTCGCTGATTACATCATCAGGCATTTTCACCCCCCAAGAAAAAGAGAAGATGGGTATGTAACTGAAAGAGAAGATGGGTATGTAATTTGGAGTAGCTGGTTATGAAAGGGTTGAAATCTCGCAAAGACATGATGTAGAATCTTAGAGACAGGCTGGGCCCATGTTCCTGCGTTACCATTTTCCTCACTGTACAATGGACCTGAGAGCTCCTTCCATAATTGATGGAACATCAAACCACTTGACTAACTGTGATGATTTAGTTCTACAGTAGGCTGGCTCTGTCAACCAAATTTTCACCGTTTTTTTCTTCTATGATTCAATGTTCTGTTCAATGAGAGATTTCACTGTTTTTCTTTCATGATTCAATGTTCTGTTCAATGAGAGATTTAATTGTTTTTCTTTCAAGATTCAATGTTTTGTTCAATGAGAGATTTCACTGTTTTCCTTTCATGATTCAATGTTCTGTTTAATGAGAGATTTCACTGTTTTTCTTTCATGATTCAATGTTCTGCTCAGTGAGAGATTTCATTGTTTTTCTTTCATGATTCAATGTTCTGTTCAATGAGAGATTATTGTTTTTCTTTTATGATTCAATATTCTGTTCAATGAGAGATTTCACTGTTTTTCTTTCATGATTCACTGTTCTGTTCAATGAGAGATTTCATTGGTAATGTTCAATATTGACATGTAATCGTATCATCAACATCTTGGCCTGTTTTTTCAGCACAAGTCTTATCCATTAAAATGTTCACGTGTGTTGTCAATACTGGATTCGGTTGCTTTTATGATGTGACACATTATTGTCCCACATATATGTCCAAAAGAGCTTGGTTTGTCTAAATGGTGCATTATCGGTTCAGAACCTATAAGATACAGCCATATCTGGTGCCACAAAACCAGCCCCACTAAACCTATCACACTGTAGCACATCACAAAGACAAGTCCTCCTGGGAACAACTGTGTTAAGAACGCACTTATCTTAACATAGTCTTTGTGAGACAGGGAACATAGATCTGTTTGCTTAAAAACTCTGACCTACTTCTGTAGCCCAGAAACCTGAAGCAATCAACATTAATTGTAACTGTTATTTTTTGTAAAATGTAATGTCAGGTTGGTGGACGGATGGGGACATGGAGATCATCAGCAGGGATGAGGAAAATCTGGTGTGAAACTAATGAATCCAGGACGTGACAAGCCTATGGGTCTTTACAACAATGGCTATCAGAATGATGTAAACAAAACAGCCAGGAGACTATAGGTGATGGGGAATGGATATCACTGAGACTCTCATCAGATTCCTCATCCCAAAGTCAGAGTGTCTCTGCGGACTGTCTCAAAGCCGTCTGGCCAGCCAGCATTGCACACTGGATCTAACGTGGAGAAGGGGCTCAAGTACAGCCACCAGAGGCTGGAAAACAAAGTTTTGGTCAGGCCAGCCTACACCACTGTCTTCATACCGGTCCGAGCAAGACCACAGTCTGCCCTAGCAAGGAAAGGTGCTGAAGTCGGAGGTATCCAGCCAAAAGGCGCATCGCAAAAATCAGGCTACCAAGCATCACCATTGTATGTATGAAGAAGAAGAAGACAAAGACAAGTTATTTAACAGCTTCTCTTTAGGGAGTGTAAAAAGAAAAATCTGACTTTACCTGTTGACCTCTGAGTCTGTTCTGATAGCAGCAATGGGCGACCTCATGTTTCGCATGTCCCATACCTTGACTGTACGATCATCACTCCCCGACACAATCTTGTCACTGCTAGCAAACACAGCTGTGGTTACCTGTCTGAGACATGCATTACAAGACACTTAAGCTGAAGAATGCTCACTACAAATAAAGATTTCAAATCACAGTGGAAACTCTGTATCTTAACTTGACAGTTTATGCATTAGAGTTTTACAATGCAAGGAACAGATACCAACTCTGACAAAAGTGAAACTATACGAATGTGAAAGAAATTTGACATTTATAAGACAAATCAAGATTCTCTTAAGACACTGGATAAAATGGAGGTTTATATAAAAGGACAATCTGATGGTGTTTATATACAATCTGATGGTATATATATATATATATATATATATATATATATATATATATATATATCTGATGGTATTTATATACACAGACAATCTGATGGTATTTATATACACAGACAATCTGATGGTATTTGTATACACAGACAATTTGATGGTATTTATATACACAGACAATCTGATGGTATTTATATACACAGACAATCTGATGGTATTTATATACACAGACAATCTGATGGTATTTATATACACAGACAATCTGATAGTATGTATATATACAGAAAATATGTTTGATTAATTTGCTAACAGTGGATTCTAGGCTCCATCACACTCAATACAAGAAAGACAAAAATCATAGAAAACTGACAAAAGACAGAAAAACAGACAGACTCACTGACAACAAGACACAAATCACAGACAACAGATGGTTTGAGATAACTGACAAAAGACTGATATGCTGACTACAAGACACAAATCACAGATATCAGAGATCTTGAGATAATTGGCAAAGACAGCTTAACAAACACTCAAAAATACTTGTAAGTCAAGTGACTTAAAGAAAAGCCAAATGTTAAAACTATTTACTTTTAAACAGTTTTAACATTCTGTTATCACAGCTTTATTGCACTGGCTTTGTGTATATTTATATATTTAGTCTTATGCATCAAGTGATTATTTTTCGTCTCTGCGCCAGTCACAGCTGACTGAGGTACCACGTTTTTACAAGCCCATCATTGGGCCAAATGATACATGCACATGTGGCACTGGAAGGATGATGGGAAAACATTCTGCAGGAGTGCCCAGCATATGAGGTGCAGAGAAAACAGATGTGGCCAACACATCAGTTCAAGAGAAGCTATATGGGGATGTACACCAATCTCCAGCTGATCAACGATCGCTCAGAACTATACAAGTCCACGTTTGAGAATGACCGAAGAAGAAGTCTTATATACTTATATGTAAAAACTACTCGTATGGTACTAAAGAAGAAGCAGTGACAGAGCCTACTGAGTGTGGCCCTGGAATACGTTGACCAACATGGCTGGACTCTGGAAGTCCCACAGCCTGAATGTAGTGTCCTTGGATGATGTCAAGACCAATCTGTGGCTGGGGTGGGCATGGACATCGGTCAGCTCCTGGTCATGACCTGATGATTTCAGAATGAGCCATCTTATTCTACTTTATTATATCCAATTTTTATTTTATAAATTAATTTTTCTCTCTCTCTCCCACACACACACATCTTACATACTTCCCATGCCGTTAAATGTCACATAGGGCTCGCATGGTAGCTTGCCAAGTTTTCCTGCTTTCAGCAAGCTTTTCAACCTCATCAAGGGATGTTATGCCCACTAAACTGGCCTCTCTTAACAATGTCCTCTTTAGATTTTCACGTGGTCGACCTCTTCTTCTTCGGCCTGTTGTGCTCCACTTGATAGCTTGTTTTTGGGATTCTCTGATTGTTTCTTCTCATCACATGACTGACATGACACACACACACTCATAGATATATACATATATTTATATATATATATATCTACAGACTAGTTCTTGAAATCTGAGGAAATTCATTAGAAAGATCTGAAAAAACTATGAAACAATGTTTTTTTCATATATGACTTGGTTGGCTGACTTTATGAATGAGTTCATCATTCACAAGAGGGTGTCATCCTTGTTGCCCTTGCTGCCTGTCGTCATGCACATGTGTATGCCCATTCCTGAATTTTCTGCACCAATCCCTCACATAACTGTCACTATTAACACCGTTTCCATCCACATGACACAAGTGGTGATGAACCTCAGTGGTGCTGAGTCCTTGAAAACAAATCACACCATGATCTCACAGCTGGCAGGAATGCAATTACATGGTCCATGTTTACTCAGTCACTGCTCATGCACAATTGAAAAAAATCAGATTGTGGGCTAGAATTTAACAAGATAACAACACTTTACTGGTTGTTACAGAAACTGCACTATATCGCTTCACAACTAGTTTATTTCTACCAGGCAAATGGAAGGTCATCTTGGAACTGTCCACTTATGAATTTCTTGCCAATAAAAGGACAAGAAATGAATAACAGGAGACATTGGACCAGGGCAGTCTAGATGGGCAACCACCTCTCACCCGGCAGGGATGTATGTATATCCTAATCACGCTGAGGTTTTCCGGTGAGAAAGTCCAACACTGGACTGGATGGGCAACCACCTCTCACCTGGCGGTGATACATGGGTATCTCAAAACACGTCGAAGTTTTCCGGAGAGAAAGTCCAACTCTGGCCTGGGTGGGCTACCGCCTCTCACCCAGCAGGGATACACTGATATCCAAAACAGGTCGAGGTCTTCCGGTTGCAATGAAAACCACAGTGTCATGCAATCTTGCTTCTGATACTCACCAAGAATACAGGATCAAGCCCTGAGATACTCTGAACCTCTTGTGGTCCTCTCGGGGATCTCGTGTGGTCCTTTCGGGGACCACATAGGGGACCACGGGACTTAACGAGGACCACAGATGTAAATTCAGTAGGATCACAGGGCGGTCTTGGTGGCAGAAGCAAACAAAAAAGGAGAAGAAGAAGAAGATGAAGTACTAAATTCTTAACAAGAAGTCAAAGAGGTGATGCACTAATTTCTTGCAAAGAAGGACAAGAAATGATGCATTAATTTCTTTACTTGTACTTGTACAAAGTCCCTGTAACTGCAAGGTGTTGTTCTTTGCAGCTGATGCTGTAGATGATGTTGAGACACAGCATCGTATTGGCATGGGAGTGGGTTATGGCAGCTACTTTTTCAGTCCCAGAGTACAGCTAAAAAGCAGGGGGTGTGCAATGCTTCTTTAGTAAACTCCACCACCATGGAGACTATGGCAATCCCTGCCTCATTAGCCAGGCTAGGCCTGTTACTGGAGGTACCAATGAAGAGGTGGGACAGGGTCTTGGTCAGCTAACCCTGACGCTGGCATATCAGTTATGAGTCACTGATTGCCTCATTGGACAGTGTCTTCACCCCCCTAATTTCTTAACAAGAAGTACAAAAAAAATGATGTACTAATGTCTGAAGAAGTACAAGAATGATGTACTAATTTCTGAAGAAGTACAAGAAATGATGTACTAATTTCTGAAGAAGTACAAGAAATGATGTACTAATTTCTAAAGAAGTACAAGAAATGATGTACTAATTTCTGAAGAAGTACAAGAAATGATGTACTAATTTCTGAAAGAAGTACAAGAAATGACGTACTAATTTCTGAAGAAGTACAAGAAATGACGTACTAATTTCTGAAGAAGTACAAGAAATGATGTACTAATTTCTAAAGAAGTACAAGAAATGATGTACTAATTTCTGAAGAAGTACAAGAAATGATGTACTAATTTCTTAACAAGATGGACAAGAAATGATGTACTAGTTTCTTAACAAGAAGGGCAAGAAATGATGTACTAGTTTCTCAGGACAAGAAATGATGTACTAGTTTCTTAACAAGAAGGACAAGAAATGATGTACTAGTTTCTTAACAAGAAGGACAAGAAATGATGTACTAGTTTCTTAACAAGCAGGACAAGAAATGATGTACTAGTTTCTTTACAAGAAATGATGTGCTAATTTCTGATATAAGATGTACTAAATTTTTTTTTTTTAACAAGAACGAAAAGAAACAGTGGTAGTTGCAATAATAAAATACCAGAGAGAACAGAGATCTGCTGCCCAGACTCAGCATCCGCAAGCACAGCCATCCTATCCCACGATGCAGTTATGACTTGTGACCCATAACACATCCAGTCAGCAGCTGTGACAACCTCAGTATGTTGTAGGAACTCCAGTTGTGGACTGCGGACCACGCTCGACTCATGTGGGTAATCAGGCAAATCTGAATGAAAATTAGTGTGGTGGTTATAGCCGTTTCATAAACACATCTGATGTCCTCTCTGATTAGGGCTTAAATGAGGGTGAGTTAAAAAGTAACCTCAATTTTGCTTAAAAAAAAACTTAATCAAGTAGCAGACGGCTGTAGTGCTCATATGTTATGCCATTCCTCTCTAAGTGTGTGTGTGTGTTTGTGTGTGTGCGCACGCACGCGCAGAGGCATGTCAGCCACTTTGGAAATATGGCATCAGCAGAACAAATCAAAAACTAAATTGAAGACAAATGACAAAACAAATAAGGCAGCTGAAATATATATCAATGAGGAAAAACTGGAAGAGGTGGAGAGTAGCACATCTATTGCTCTTCAAAAAAAAAAAAACAACTAAATAAGCTGCGGAGAAGAACAGCCAGATCTATAAAAATAAGATTTTTAAGGACACGCATCTTTCCCATCGCAACATATCCATGTACCTGGACACTTAACAAAATAGCTGAGAAACACATAAATGCCTTTGACTGTAAATGCTACAGGAGTTCTTCAAATATCATGGACATAAAAAAGAACAAATATATCCATACTACAAGAACTTAATATTGAAGAAGTTTGGCTAGTAAGGAAGATTAAACAGAGAAAACTTAAATATTTTGTACATATTAAACGTCATGAGAATTCTGAACGACTGTCTTGGAAGGGTACATAATGGGAAAAAAGAAAGAGAGAAAGATCAAGGCGAAGATGCCTGCAAGACATCATTGATGATCTGCGAATGGACACATCAGCGGCAGGGCATCTTGCTTACAATTGAGAGGCCTACAGGAGAGCTGCTAGGGAGGCAAAGTTCTGCAAGGGACATGCAAATGACTGACTGACTGAGATCAGATCAAAGATGGTTGCTCCCTCAGAAGCATCAAATGTTCATTTCTTGGGTGTCTGAGGTTTTGAATCTGAACTTTCTACAACGCACAGTCCTGGAGATGAATGCTGGGTACATTACCTCCAGCCAGAGACAAAGTAAGCAAAGGAGTGGTGATATTCTTCCTTGCTGAAGCCAAGGAAGTGCTATACACCTCCGTCAGCTGGAAAAACCGAAGCTCATGTTCTTCTGGGACCATAAAGGGAATATCTTGGAATATTATATGCCCAGAGGAACAATATCAACAGTGAAGCATACTGTGATCTGCTTGAGAACTACTTGAAAAAAACTGCAATCAGGTCAAAACACTGCAGTTTACTCAGTTCTGGTATGCTGTTACAGCATGATAACATGTGACCTCACAGAACAAGTGCAACAGTTCAACAAATTACGAATATGCGTTTGGACCTGTGTCTTTCACATCCTGCATATTCATCCAACCTAGCACCTTGTGATTATCATGTGTCTGGATCCCTAAAGGAGGCATTAGGTGGGAAGATGTTCAGTACAGATGAAAAGATTAAAGAGAAAAAGCATAATTAATTGGCTACAGGGTCAGTCCAAAGATTCTTTTTTTCTCTCAAGAAATCAAAGCATTAGAGAAGTGATGGTAGACCTGCACAGAATATAGTGGGGGGAGGGGGGGGGTCTGAGCTGAAAACTGATAAGGAGTATTTAATCATATCTGTACATTTTATTCAAAGAGACTCACCCTTATACTTAATTTTTCTGAATAGCCGAGCATCAACATATCCACTATTCTCATGGATACAAAGACACGGTTCTGTTGTTGTTGCTGTTGTTGCTCTATCTCCTCAGAGCTGCGAAAATGATGCTCTCTGCAGCTGATGCAGTGAAGGTGTTGTAGTGTAACATCATGCTGAATTGGAAGCAGGCTATGGCAGTTATTTTTTTCAGACCCTAAGTAAAGCTAAAAAGGTAAGGTAGGATGGAATACTACTTTAGCAGACTCTACCATTATAGGAACTATAGCAATCTTTGCCTCATTAGAGAGGCTGGACTTGCTACTGAGGAGTAGGGGGGGGGGTAGGTTTCCAATGGAGAGATGGGACAAGGATCTTGGTCAGCTATGGTTTCACTAGCCTTTAAGCAAGCAGTCTGCTACAGGTCACTGGCGCTGGATCAGACAGCAACTTCATATGGCTCTAAAGTTTTACGTGAATGCTATTTTATTAGGTTAATTACTTCTTCTCTTTTACTTTGAATGTAGTAGTTAAATCTTGCACTCTTTGATATGTTTTTTCCTAATTTAATTTGTATATTTGTACTAAATCAAGTGTGTGGGAAGAATGAAAGATGGAGTGATGAAGGGCAGAATGTAAGACGGGCCTGCGTGCCCAATTCTTTACCCTTTAAAAATAAAGATTATTCATTCATTCATTCATTCTACGAATACTCATACATTGCATCTTTGGTTTCTGTATTGCCATTAATTACATTAATTGTATTAAAACAGAGATTAATTAAAGATTGGGGTTTTCTTAAATAAACAAGAGTTTTATAATGTCCACACACAAAAAAAATCAATGAGGACAAATCCAAGAATTTGGTCCACTTTTCCCAGTAAAATATATAAAAAAATATAATGTAAAATATTTCAAGTATTTTTTTCAATACAAAGACAAATCAACAAAAAAAATTTAATAATTAAAAAAAAAAATTAAGTACTAAAACAGAATTAATTACCACCCAAAATCATTTTACAGGATATTACTACATCCCATGGGGTGGAAATTACTTCGCAAGGACTTTATAATGGCCCAGTGTTTATGCACATTTTTTAAAAATATAAACTATTACCATCTGCAGTGTCCTCTCTCTCTGAGTTATCAATCTCGTCTTCACCAGATGAGTGGGACTTCTGAGAGATAAGAAAACGCATTTCAAAAATGTTACAAACAAAATATTAAAGCATACTTATCAAATATGAACAAAGTTGGACCCGAAGTGTTAACACGTTTTCATTTCCAAGAACTATTTAAACAGCTGTGCAAACAAAGAAAAAAAAACTTACAATTAAAAAACTGTGAAGAACAACAGCTTGCAGATACAGGGAGTTTGTACAAGTATTAAACTTCAAAGATAAACGGAAATATAAACACTAACTATTCTAACAGAACAATAATAAAAGTTAAATGAAATACATTTACAAACAGAAAATACCACATACAAAGAGAGAGAGAGAGAGAGAGAAAAAGAGAGAGAGAGAGAGAGATGAGCTGGAGGAACAAGTGCCGACCTACCAGGGAATCACTGGATACTTGAGCTCTCCAGATGTGAGCTGTCCCATCACCCGAAGCTGTTAGTGCAAGGTCATGAGTTGGATGGAACCGAATGGAGTTAACAGAACCCTTGTGTCCCACATACTGTAGCAAGCAGGCTCCAGTCTCAATGGAAAAGATTCTGCTCCGATGATCTGCCATGCAATAAATAAGCTATTTTTATAAATTATGGGGGGGGGGGGGGGTGTGTGTGTGTGAGTGGAGCGGGGAATGATAGCTGCATGATATAGTGTGGTAAGTGACCCCCACAGACAACCGCTGGTGTCAGTGTTAGTGAACTACAGTTCACCAACATCTTGTCCCATCTCTCATTTGGTGCCTCCAGTAACAGACCCAGCCTGGCTCACAGAGCAAGGATGCTTTCAATGGTCCCCTATAGTGATCCAATCTGAAAAAAAACCAGCACAACATTCCTTGCCTTTTTAACTACACTCTGGTCCCGCAAACATTAGTTGCATTAACCCATTCCCCATCCAACATGATGTTTGTGGTTCACATCACATCAGTTTGCAAAGAACATCCTGCTAGAAGAACTAGGGAGATGAAACGAGAACAAGAACAAATCAAAATTACAGCTAATAACAAATGTGCTGTTGCCATATAAGAAATTTCTGCATTGGTCAGACTCAGCAAACGCCTCTCTTGTTGCATGCATGTCATGATAAAGAGGAATTTGCTCTGATGCTACAGCTAAGACTCTTATCTCAAAGGACTCATAGCATATATCACAACAAGGCAGAGATGAACATGATCCATGCTGGACTGGAACTTCTTATGGATGGGTATTTTTGCTATGGTGTTTGGATATTTTCAGTGGACATGACCAATCTATTCCAGGTGTCATCTTTTTTTACAGTTATGGCCAGGTCTTTTTTCTCTTTGCTTGCTTTGACTTTTATGATCTGTGAGCAGACAATTTTCAGCATCTTTCTTAGGTGGTTTGTGTGGAATGAGGATAATCTGGCTAACACCTTTTCAGTTTTCTCCAGCATACAGTCCCATATAGAAATAATGACAGAATTCATCATGTAGCGTGTTCTTTCCAGAAAGGTGTCCCTCTCTCTGCCTCCTTGAATGCAACGCAATCCTCAGCAATTCGACCAACATCTTACAGTGACATATTTAGACTTTCTGTCATGTTCTGACTCACCTGCATCAATATCACCTTTTCTCTGGGCACTATGTCTTTGGTTATCAATCACTGACAGTATTCTGTCTAGATACATGCCCACCACATGGAGACTTTCTAACTTACCAGCACTGGCAGTGGCAATGACCTGATGCCCCTGTGTCCTGGAGACACTAACCTCCCACACACCATCACGGTGACCTCTGAACTGTCTCATCAGACTGTAAACGGGGTTTGGAGTTCGGAAGCTGGAGACAAGTTTGCTGGTTGACTGTTTGTACGTGGTTTTGATTTTCTGTGAAAGCTGGTTCTCTGTACAAGAAGAAGAGTAATACATGGCATAAGTGAATAAAATGTCACAGAATTTATCACTGTCAGATGAGAAAGAGAAAAAGTGCCACTTCTTGTGACATCTGGAAGCATATCCCAAGGTAAGACAGATTTATATGATTATTTCTGTATCATGAGTAGTACAGAGGACTGATGATGATGAAGGTAATGATACTCATGGTGATGATGGTAATGACAGTGACAACAGCTGTCCATCCATCTATGTCCTTGATCAGCAAACAGCTAAGCAATCATCACCCAGTACACCCTTGGCATCTTGCTGGGCAGCAACAAATTCTCTCCACCTCTCACAGTCTGGGCCTGCCTTTGTACCATGTGGCCCCCAGCTGTGCTCCAGGCTGCTCATTTCTGCATCTAAAGTTCTCCGCCAGGTAGTCTTTGGTCAGCCTCTCTTTCTTTTTCCCCTCAGGTGTCCATCACACAGCTGTTTTAGTGATGTTGCTGGAGTCTCTTCAGGGCACGTGACAATCCATTTCCAGCATTTTTTGGTTTGTTTTTTGTTGCTATTATGGCAGACGACAGCTGTGGTGACGAAGAAATTCTGAGAATAATCCAATGCAGAAAGCAACATAATGAAATGCACATGAGGCTAGTAATGATGCTTCAGTGCCCTTCTGGAAACCCTGAAAAGAATGTGGGAAAACACATTCTGATACTACAGTAAATCAGAACAAATGGGCACTCTTTTCATATGGTCCTAAAGGCTGTGCTACAGCTTCTCTATAACTGGAGGTAAATGTTTAAAATCCCCCATTTCCATGCCATTAAGGCATATTGGGGCTATAGTGTTAGGCCCGTGTTTCCGAGAACGTCCGGCACATGAAAGTGTCGTGTGGTCAGCATCGCACCTGGCAGCATTTACCTTCCCAGATTTCTCTGGTATCAATTTTTAGAGGCTAGGCAGACACTGGAACCTTTTTGGTGTTGTGGTACCAGAAAAAAAAAATCCCACTGCTGTGATTTTGAACCCAGCACCACCAGAATGGTAGACCTAGAGCCTACCCACTCAGCCAACCAGGCTACCCTATAACTGAGGGTAACCTACAAAATTCTTCAAAACCAGATATGAAGTTTGCAAAACAAAAGCAAAAAAAAAAATGACTCTGTTTAAACTCTTATCAACAAAGACTTGCCAGTTATTGTTCCAAAGTGATACAGCAGCAGGATACCAGAATTAGAAAAATCATGGGCAGTTTTTATGACTGATTATACACTGTGCTAGTGGGGTAATGATGCTTGTCTCAGGTGACAGTCAAGAAGCCATAACAGACTGCTAGTGTCAGGACTGGTAAACTACAGCTGACCATGACCCTATCCCTCCACTGGTGATCCTCGGTAACAGACTCTCTCTCTCTCACCCATGTCCCTTTTACTGCCAAGACCACACAAGACTTCTGGCAGCAAGAGATTTCCTCCTCTATTTGCCTTCTACTATCTTCTTGGCTGTCTCCCATGCCAGTCCTTTTGTTTGCCAGCACTATCTCTGCTGTACATCCCCATGTCTCTTTGGGTCATCCCATGCTTCTTTTACCCTGTGGATTCCTTATCAAAGCAGCAACAAGCTCCGCCCATGCCTAATGGGGCAGGGATCACAAAGGCCCCCACAGCTTGGTAGTCTGCTAAAAAAAGCACCTTCTCCTGCTGATTTTTTTTTTTCAGCATTGCACAGGGTCTGAAATAACAGCCTATTACCATAACCATAAAATAATGTAACATAATGTAACCATAACCCATACACACCAGCAGCACATATAGAAAAAAAATCTCGTTAAAAAAACAAAAGCTATACACAAATATATCCTACAGGTAGGTAACCTACTTTTATTTTTAGCTCCAAAATCAGTGGAGTCCTGTGATTCCAGAAGCTGAACCTTGTCTGGGTTTCCTCCCTCAGCTCCTAGCTTCTCCGTCAGGAGATCAACTTTTTCTTGTACTGTATCAACAAATATCAGACACGCATCTTTGTCAAATCAATGACATCAGCTATATTAACTACCAACAAAGACATAAACACTAGTGTTGTATGGCTGTTGTGGATAATAGTCAAGTCACAAGTCACCACCCTCAAGCAGTGAGTCAAGTTTAGTTGCTATGCTTCATCTCTTGAGTCAAGTCCAAATCAAGTCTTAAAATTCCCAAAGACTCCATTCTAAAGCTAAACAGACCAAAACAAAACCACCTTTTCAATCTTCAAACAGAACACTCCAGACTACAAACCTATCTACTCAAACTGAAGGTCACTCAAACTTCATTCTGCACATGCTAAAATGGTCTTCAAACCCAAGAACACATCCTGCAAATTTGCACTCTCTACAAAGATCTAAGTGCCCAAACCTGGCCTCAGGTAATGAATGCGAATGAAAAACTGTGGGGCACATATGAAGAAATCATGATAGTGAGATTCATGAAGGGCATCCATTTCTTGCCTAGACAGCTGAGCATATGAAACTGAATGAAGAAGAAGATCTTCTGAGAATAAACTATTCCAATCTCCACTTACATCTACCATTATGAAAAAACAACAGATTGAGATAACTCAGACGCTTGGAGAGGATGGATGAGAACAGACAGACAAAGAGGAATTTTTCAGAAGTGATAAAGACAGACAGGATAAGAGGCAGACCAAGACAACAGTGATGTGACAACCTGGAAGATGACATGCAAGATCTCAGAGTGGACAACTGGCAGGAGAAGATTAAGAACATGGAGGGATGGAGACAAGTCTTGTCTGCAGCAATGAACCACAGTGGCTCAGAAAGCTGAATGAATGAATGAATGAATGAATGAATGAAACTAATCAAGTGCCCATTGTTGCACCTCTGCCTAGGAACAAAACAATATCCTGCACACTGTAAGTGAAATAACTTACATGCGAGATTACATGCATAAAGCTGTTCAAATTCCTTCTCTATCTGTGAGAACAGGCTGTAGAGTTGGTTTCTGGGGACAAAAGAATTGATGTTCAGACATGGCATTCATCTTTCATCATACAAGTATTACGACTCAAGAAAAAAAAAAAGACAGGAGTTTTAAAACTGTGATACTTTTGTAATACTAACTCTATGAAGGGCAAAGCTGAAAGGCCATAGCAGCCAATCTTCCAAGGTAGATGGCACAGATGATGATAAAGAAGGAGAAGAGGAAGAAGGTCATTTTTCCGTTCAATCCTTTTTATTTATTTATTCATCATTTTTTTTTTGTTTTTTTGCATTCATCCAGCCCAGACTTGTGGAAGATGTCTTGCTCTTATTACTGAGGATGGAAGGACAAATGGATGAGAGCGAGTGAGAGAGCATGAGAGAGAGAAAGAGAGAAAGGATGCACCATGAAAGGGTGGTCATGGACCGAGAACAGACTGCTGGCATCAGGCCAGGCATACCATGGTCAACCAAGGTTCTGTCCCAGCTCTTCACAGGTCCCCCCTTGTAACAGGCCATCCCGGATAACCGTGCAGGGATCACTATAATATTCACGGTTATGAAGTCTGCTAAAGAAGCACTGCACCTTTACCTACTTTTGACCCCACTGCAGGTCTGCAGAAATAGCTGGTGCACCCACTCCCCATCCAACAAGATACTTATACTACACCACCTTCAGGGCATCAGCTGCAAACAACATCTAACTCATATTTCCAGTGAGGCAAGACAACAGTAATAACACTTCATGTTACAGAAATCTCACATGATGCACTATTTTCCCTTCACTCTAATGTTTACATCAATCTAATGTGCTCTGCTCTGCAGGGAGACATTTTGTACTTTCAGAGGCCTCTTTTTTCCCCAGCATCAGTGTCAGGTACCAGTTTTTACAGCTGGGCTGACCCGGGGGGTGGGAGGGGGGGGGGCAAAGGTAGCAGGAATTCCAGACCCACAACTTTTCAGGAGAGAAGCCAGAAAACAAACTTTCTGCAACACTGAAATGCTGCGTACTTCGACATCACTGCAAAGCCTACATCTGGAAGGGGACCACTGAGTTTGAATATAGCACACACCAGTGCAGTTAGCCTGCAAAATTCAACAATTCATTCACTGAGATGAACGTTTGAAGGGATGTCCAGAAAAAAAAAAAACAAAAAAAAAACTTCGTTGGAGGGGGCTAAAATTTACAAATAATTTTTTGAATGCTGCTGTAGCGGAATCTCATCCATGTCAGGCCATTTAAAATCTTACATCTTACATTCTTCCCATGCCCCCAAACATCACACAGGGCCCGCATGGTAGTTCGCCAAGATTTCCTTTCTTCAGCGAGTTTTTCAATCTCATCAAGGGATGTTATGCCCACTAAACTGGCCTGTCTTAACAATGTCCTCTTTAGAGTTTCACGCAGTTGACCTCTTTTTCTTCGGCCTGTTGTGTTCCACTTACAACTTGTGTGTGGATATAGTTGTTTAATTTGTTGTCAAATAAATGTCACTTAAACAGCCATGTCAAAATAATCAGTAAACCGTAATGGTTTACATTAATGCTGCCTTCATCGGAAATTTTGGGTCATAGGACTGCATTCCGATCTCAGACACTCTTTATCCAGGTGCATTAATGAACTGCTACTGCATCTCATGAAATTATAACATGGAAGCTCTGGGCAGCTGATGATGATGTAAAGATCTCGTAAGAAAGGCAGCAAAATAACATGCAAACTTCTATGACACTTTCACCACCATGTCACTAGGAACATCGTAATACCTACCAAAATGGGCTGTTTATCTGGAGCACTGGTTCTAAGTGGGATAGCTGTTACCAAATACGTAATAAGGAACACATTTGATAACACAACGCACTACCCAATCAAGCAGCCAATCAGTCAGTTAATTTTTCACTCAATCTGGCAGTCAATCAGTGTGGTAGTCAACCAGTATTGTTGTCAATCTGCCAAAATTAGTCAATCAGTCAGTCAACCAGTTAGTCAACCAGTCAGTTAACCAGTCAGTCAGTCAACCAGTTAGTCAACCAGTCAGTTAACCAGTCAGTCAGTCAACCAATCACCCCAGTCTGACTAACCTGAACTGAGCAGGCAAGATGCTCTCACTATCCATGTCCTCTCTGTATCGTCGGACACTCACACCACTCGGCTCCTTAGCACTATCCAACTGACTTCGGTGGTGGTAAATGAGGTGAAAATCTTTACTTGACTTGCTAGCAGACGATGCTTTGCCACTGCTTACTTCTCGGTTTCCCAAGAACGGTTCAAGAGGCATCACTCACGAGCTGGTGGACGTTTCAAACGGACAGATGACGAAGCATCAACTGTCTAAAACTAGTGCCAGGGGAAGGATTAAGGTTAGTCCACACAAACTGTTACAGTGAGTGCCTGTACACTCAGCTTGAAGTCAAGACCCATTACTCTGTTAAAGTTAGTGCTGCATTTTAAAGAAAAAAAAAGAAAAGAAAGTGGGACAAAGAGTTGGGGGGGGGGGGTTAAATGAAGACAGAAGCTGTTGAGTGACATGCTAGTGCATAGAATTACAGCCATAAGTTTTGAAATGTATACAATTAATGTTTTCTATGAAATGAATAAAATTAGCACTTCCTTTGAAATGAATAAAATTAATGTTTTCTGTCTCATAAGGAAATTTGTGCATGATGTTTCTACTGTCCAGTGCCATGACAATTTGCAATATAACAAATAATGAAGACGAAAAAAAAAACCCAGTGCATTCTCACAGCAATGGTGCTTATAGAACGATAAGTTTTTTTCCATCTATTTTATGTGTTTTTTATCTATTGTGCTATTTTTGTATGTGATCCTTTAAAAGGGTTTTTTTTTTTGGCCAAAATATTGGATTGTTGTATGTTCTTTATTTACACATGCTCATCTTACTTTCTGTCACTCTTGTTCCAGTCCACTTTCCTCACTCTTTCTATCTTCTGGTAAAACTGAATTATACACCTCTATACTACAAATGTTATTAGCTGTACAAATTTATCTTCTTCTTCTGTCTACAAACTGCAAGTCTCATGTTCTTTTCAGCTGATGTCTGAAGATGCTGCAGCATAGTTTCATGTCAGATTGGGAGTGGGGTACACAACTACTTGTTCAGTTCCTGAGAGGTGGTGAAAAACAGGGAGTGTGCAATACTTTTTCAATAGAATCCACCACCATGAGGACCACGTCAATCCCTACCCCATTGGCCAGGCTAGGAGAGGTAGGGCGGAGTCTTGGTTGACTATGATTTGCCAACCCTAATACTAGCATGTCACCTACGAGAAGCTGAATGCCAAACTGGACAGCATCTTTTCCCCTGAATTTACTTTTAACAGTGCATTTAAAACTTACATGAGAAAGTACACCAACTTTTAAGTTCAGACATAATCTAAGTTTAAGTTCAGACATAATCTAAGTTTAAGTTCAGACATAATCTAAGTTTAAGTTCAGACATAATCTAAGTTTAAGTTCAGACATAATCTAAGTTTAAGTTCAGACATGATCTAAGTTTAAGTTCAGACATGATCTAAGTTTAAGTTCAGACATAATCTAAGTTTAAGTTCAGACATATTCTAAATTTCATTCTATAGACTGAAACTAGGATTAATTATCTCTCTTCATAGGCCTACCACCTGACAAATGTTGGAGATGCTGTCTAGACTGATGGTTCCCAAACTCTTTTGGGCTGCCTCTTCCTTGCTTCTTAGTTAAACTAACGAACTTCCTTGCTTCTTAGTTAAACTAACTAACTTCCTTGCTTCTTAGTTAAACTAACTAATTTCCTTTCTTCTTAGTTAAACTAACTAACTTCCTTGTTTCTTAGTTAAATTAACTTCCTTGCTTCTTAGTTAAACTAACTAACTAACTTCCTTGTTTCTTAGGCCACACCCTTATGCCCCCTCCCTTCCCCAAGCCTTTTTTTCACTAGTTAGTTCTGATACCCTCTGCTGCTCTTTACCTTTACTGTTCTCCTGGATCCTTCCATTACCCCAAGGAGATGGTACCGCCAGCTTTGGAAATCACTATTCTTGATTACATGATATCTATACTGTCTGTATTTTCCTAATGGCTATTATCTGTATACAGTATGAATATAAAAATATGTTCAAGGACAGCACCAATATTCACTGAAGCTGTGATTTATAAACCAGCTACCCCTCCTGGTTCTGTGTTTGTATTAAATGTCCCACAACTGTGTTAAGAGCACACTTATCTTAACATAGTGTTTGTGAGACAGGGAACATAGATCTGTTTGCATAAAAACTCTGACCTACTTCTGTAGCCCAGAAACGTGTAGCAATCAACACTAACTGTAATTGTTATTTTTGTAAAATGTAATGTCAGGTTGGTGGACGCATGGGGACATGGAGATCGCCGGCGGGGATGAGGAAAGTCTGGTGTGAAACCAATGAATCCAGGACGTGACAAGCCTATGGGTCTTTACAACAATGGGTATCAGAATGATATAAACAAAACAGAGCCAGCAGACTATAGGTGACGGGGGATGGATATCGTTGAAGCACTCATCAGACTCCTCATCGCTAAGTCGGAGTGTCTTTGTGGAACTGTCTCCAAACCGTCGGACACGGAGAAGGGACTTAAGTACAGCCACCAGAGGCTGGAAAACAAAGTTCTGATAAGGCCAGCCACACTGTCTTCATGGCAGTCCGAGCAAGACCACAGTCTGCCCTAGCAAGGAAAGGTGCTGAAGTCGGAGTTACCTAGCCAAAAGGTGCATCGCAAAAATCAGGGTAACACGCATTATCGCTAAAATTGTGAACGAAGAAGAAGAGTATTAAATGTATATGGCTTCAGACCCCTTCCACCCTCCTAACACGGAAATCTAAAACTAAATTAACAAGATTACCAACTACCTAGTTATGAGAGGACAGCAAATCATGAATGCTTCATAACTGAGATGCAATGGCCTCTTAAAATTTTCTATTTTTCTTTAAAATATGGTTTTCATTGCATTATATATTTTTTTATATGGTCAAAATATTTGAATTGCCTTACATTTTTCATTATTTCCCTTCCCAACTTTAGTTGATTGAGAACTTCTTCCCTTGTTTCCTTGTATGTCCATTCAATACGCCTCACTCTTTTGTGGTATATCCACATTTCTTGGCATTGGTTATTGTTTTATTTTCTTGTTTGATGTCTGGGCTTCTACACCTCAGAGGAATGTGAAGTACACATTTAATAAATTTCATCTTCAGTTTCTGCATCATTTGTTAGCAGGTATAAGTTTTTAAAATTGTGTTGTGGTTGATCCCAGCTGATCCTACTCTGCTACATTCCACATCTCAGTTATGAGGAGGTCACTTCCATGGAAGGGATACCAGCCAGACATGTTGCTGGCCATATCACTCCCTGGGGTACTGGCACTTCCTAGGGTGAAAGAAAACATCCACTATCAACAGTCTTAATGTGTTTACTGTGGCAACTATTGCTCAACAACTTGACAGAAAGAGAAGGGCATTGTCATTCGCTGATGACCTTCTGGTGCAATGACATAGGAAAAAAAGCCAGAAACGAGATCACCTACATCATGCAAAGTGAACTTGGTCACACTATTTCCAGGTGTAATGTTTCAAAAGGCCTTGGTCATCATCATCATCATGTGCCGTGCCGACTGGCGTTGGCTATTATGCTTCTCCAGAGTACCCGATCCTTCATGCAGGCCATCAATTCAGTTGGTGATCTCCTCTCACACCATCCCGTCAGACTGTCCAGTATCAATTCTCTTGGTCTTCCTCTTGATCTTCTTCCTTCTATTTTTCCTGTTGTTATAATATTTTCAATGCCCCCTCTTCTCATTGTATGTCCTATGAAAGTACACTGTCTCTCTCTTATCTTTCTGACAAGGTTTTTTGTCTCTCCAGCTCTTCTCATACATTCTTCATTAGTTATTTTTGCTGTCCAGGGGATTCGCAACATTCTTCTAATAAACCACATTTCTGCTGCTTCCAATGATTTTTGTGCAAACTTGCCTATTGTCCATGATTCACTTCCATATAACAAGATAGGTTCAATATAGCATTTTAGGACTCGTTTTCTAACATTCATTGATAACGATGTGTTAGCTAATATGTTTCTCATTCTCTGAAATGCAGTCTTTGCTTGGCCTATTCTGTTCCTAATTTCTGTTTTGCATTTCCCACCTGAAGTTATTACTGCTCCAAGGTATTTGAATTTCTGCACCTGCTTTAGAATGGATCCGTTTAATTGAATACTGCATGCTGGTGGATTCTGTTTCTTAGATATAACCATAGTCTCTGTCTTTTTGATGTTGAAAGTAAGGCCTTTCTGTTCACTTTCTTTGGCGACTTTATCCGAGAGATTTTGCAGGTCTTGTTGGTTCTCAGCTATCAGCACTGTGTCGTCAGCATACCGAAGGTTGTTAATATTGTATCCTCCAATTTTTATGCCTGGTTCTGTGATGACTGTTCTTAGAATATTCTCGCTGTACAGAGAAAAAAGGTCTGGAGATAGTACACATCCTTGTCGCACCCCTTGTTTTATAGGTTGGTATTTTCCAATTCCATTTTCAACTCGAACTGCTGCTTCTTGCTGCCAGTATAGATGTTTTACAATCCTCAAGTCTTTGCTGTCTATACTGATGTCTTCAAGCATTTTAATAATTTCACTATGTTTCACCTTGTCAAATGCCTTGGTGTAATCAATGAAGCATAAGTAGAGATCTTTCTGTACTTCTAAAGCTCTTTCTGTTAGTGTTCGTAAAACATAAATGGCATTGTGTGTTCCCTTTCCTTCAACAAATCCAAACTGTTCATCTGCTATTTCCATTTTTATCTTTTTCCTTGTTCTTCTCATAATGATTCTCAGAAGTAGCTTCGTTAGGCTTGGTCAACCCCAACAAAAAGCAAACAGTTACATGGTTCTCCCTGGACAATCACACTGTCAATATAGATATGTCATCTGTGAGACTTGTGTGCCACTGAGGCAACCAGAACCAACCTGATGATGTAATTTGGGTGTGAAGTTTGGTTATAGCTTGTGCTTTAGGGCACGTGTTGACCATTTAATTAAAGCTCACAAGGGTTTGTTGGAGATGAAGAGTCATGACAGCTGCTAGCAATGAGCAACAGTTACTTGTACTTCTGTACCAGAGGGCTGGTCCTTTCATCCACTGAGTGGTCAACCAGAGGGCTGGTCCTTTCATCCACTGAGTGGTCACCCAGAGGGCTGGTCCTTTCATCCACTGAGTGGTCAACCAGAGGGCTGGTCCTTTCATCCACTGAGTGGTCAACCAGAGGGCTGGTCCTTTCATCCACTGAGTGGTCAACCAGAGGGCTGGTCCTTTCATCCACTGAGTGGTCACCCAGAGGGCTGGTCCTTTCATCCACTGAGTGGTCAACCAGAGGGCTGGTCCTTTCATCCACTGAGTGGTCAACCAGAGGGCTGGTCCTTTCATCCACTGAGTGGTCAACCAGAGGGCTGGTCCTTTCATCCACTGAGTGGTCAACCAGAGGGCTGGTCCTTTCATCCACTGAGTGGTCAACCAGAGGGCTGGTCCTTTCATCCACTGAGTGGTCAACCAGAGGGCTGGTCCTTTCATCCACTGAGTGGTCAACCAGAGGGCTGGTCCTTTCATCCACTGAGTGGTCAACCTCACTGGCAGCTCAACACTGACTGAAAAACTCACACAAAAAAAAAAGGTATTAGAGACACTCCATGTGTGGTGATGAAATTCCACCTCATAGAGCACAGAATCAAGATTATACCTCAGGATTAAGTGCAGATGCAGAGCACAGAGAGCTCACTGGATAAAAAAAAAAAGGCGGGGGGAGGGGGGAACAGGCCGAAGAGAGGCAAATCTTTGTTGGGTCAGACAGAAGACATCATCCAGCAGGTCTGCGAACTGACTTGCATCAATCCTGGCGTGGAATGGATACCTGTGCCTTCTGGTTTCAGGAACATCTTTGGTTTCCTAGTCACCCTCGATAGAAACTACAGTTAGTTAGAACCCAACTGTGGCCAATGCAGAGGTTGACACTCTCATAAGCAAAAACTCTAAAGACACAGTTGCTGTGATCTATACAAATGGGTCTATTGTGCACCATCAGTGAAGTGTTTGGGCACTCACTGCATGCTCAGTATAGGAAGCCAGTGGTGCCTTATGCAACTTTGACCAGCAACATGACCATGGAGATCGTGGCAGTGACAAGGCATTGATCTGGCTGGGATCACAGGATTACACCCGTGTCTGTGTGCTGAGTGATTCAATAAGCATGATCCAAAAGGTTCAGACAGGTTCAGTGTACAGGCAGTTATTGCAGTCCTTGCAGAGGAGTCCTTTCAGAGGTCAAAGACTTGCAGCACCATTTTTATCTTTTTCCTTGTTCTTCTCATAATGATTCTCAGAAGTAGCTTCGTTAGGCTTGGTCAACCCCAACAAAAAGCAAACAGTTACATGGTTCTCCCTGGACAATCACACTGTCAATATAGATATGTCATCTGTGAGACTTGTGTGCCACTGAGGCAACCAGAACCAACCTGATGATGTAATTTGGGTGTGAAGTTTGGTTATAGCTTGTGCTTTAGGGCACGTGTTGACCATTTAATTAAAGCTCACAAGGGTTTGTTGGAGATGAAGAGTCATGACAGCTGCTAGCAATGAGCAACAGTTACTTGTACTTCTGTACCAGAGGGCTGGTCCTTTCATCCACTGAGTGGTCAACCAGAGGGCTGGTCCTTTCATCCACTGAGTGGTCACCCAGAGGGCTGGTCCTTTCATCCACTGAGTGGTCAACCAGAGGGCTGGTCCTTTCATCCACTGAGTGGTCAACCAGAGGGCTGGTCCTTTCATCCACTGAGTGGTCAACCAGAGGGCTGGTCCTTTCATCCACTGAGTGGTCACCCAGAGGGCTGGTCCTTTCATCCACTGAGTGGTCAACCAGAGGGCTGGTCCTTTCATCCACTGAGTGGTCAACCAGAGGGCTGGTCCTTTCATCCACTGAGTGGTCAACCAGAGGGCTGGTCCTTTCATCCACTGAGTGGTCAACCAGAGGGCTGGTCCTTTCATCCACTGAGTGGTCAACCAGAGGGCTGGTCCTTTCATCCACTGAGTGGTCAACCAGAGGGCTGGTCCTTTCATCCACTGAGTGGTCAACCAGAGGGCTGGTCCTTTCATCCACTGAGTGGTCAACCTCACTGGCAGCTCAACACTGACTGAAAAACTCACACAAAAAAAAAAGGTATTAGAGACACTCCATGTGTGGTAATGAAATTCCACCTCATAGAGCACAGAATCAAGATTATACCTCAGGATTAAGTGCAGATGCAGAGCATAGAGAGCTCACTGGATAAAAAAAAAAGGCGGGGGGAGGGGGGAACAGGCCGAAGAGAGGCAAACCTTTGTTGGGTCAGACAGAAGACATCATCCAGCAGGTCTGCGAACTGACTTGCATCAATCCTGGTGTGGAATGGATACCAGTGCCTTCTGGTTTCAGGAACATCTTTGGTTTCCTAGTCACCCTCGATAGAAACTACAGTTAGTTAGAACCCAACTGTGGCCAATGCAGAGGTTGACACTCTCATAAGCAAAAACTCTAAAGACACAGTTGCTGTGATCTATACAAATGGGTCTATTGTGCACCATCAGTGAAGTGTTTGGGCACTCACTGCATGCTCAGTATAGGAAGCCAGTGGTGCCTTATGCAACTTTGACCAGCAACATGACCATGGAGATCGTGGCAGTGACAAGGCATTGATCTGGCTGGGATCACAGGATTACACCCGTGTCTGTGTGCTGAGTGATTCAATAAGCATGATCCAAAAGGTTCAGTGTACAGGCAGTTATTGCAGTCCTTGCAGAGGAGTCCTTTCAGAGGTCAAAGACTTGCAGCACCACTTTCATTTTTGTATCTTCTAGGTCAGGTTGGTGTCTGGGCCCATGAAAGAGTTGATAGACTGGCCAACCGACTGATTGTGCTGACGTTGTTAATGTCCTCAGAGAATTTGGAAGAGTGGAGGACTGAGAGAGATGTGGTTTGACATCACTATCTCAGAATACGAAGAGTGAAGAATGGCATCACAAGGAATGAGCAGTATTCCCAGCGCGTGAATCATCAGTCAACACCAAACTAGCATACTTAGTGGCTGTACTCTGAGGAATATAGTGAGCACCTATAAACGTGTCCCGAGTGCAATGATGATGATCCATTTATAACATAACATAAGCGATAACGCCATATCCCCTGGGTATGTTTTTTTTTTTGGGGGGGGGGGTGAGAACAGCTGTGCCGCCTTGAAAAAAAAGGCTATAAATAGTACCCAGTCGATGCTAAGATTTTTTTAAAAATCGAATCAATCCTTTTTCTGGTCCGTGGATCTCCAAAATCCTTCCATGGATACTCTGGGGGAGCATGGGCATCAGTTTAAAAACCAATACCCTGTGTGCCTCTTTGACATGGTAGGAATACCCTCATAATTACCTTCTGTTGCTAGTGAATTACTTCAGCGTTAAGACTTATTTCCAACCTCCCATTTATACTTTTTTTTCATTATACATGCACTTACCCTAAGGCAGTTGAGCGAAAAATGCATGTGATGAGAGAGCAATTTGTAAAACTGCTCACTGTGACATGATCACAAAATTTTTATTAATATATATAATCCGCATCTCCAGACATAGACGAGCAACAATTGTATCTCCAAAGCAAGAGAGTCAATGGTCCGTCTAAATCACTGAACATTGTGTGCGCGCGCGCACACTTACACACACACCACACACACTCTTGCACGAAAACTGGCAACTGTAATAAGTATTATTCTTGATGTTATTCCTGTACTAATTCATCTCATAATTCAAGGCAAGCTCTGCATTTGCACGAGAAGCAAGTTTTTGGGCCGGAAAAAAATAGGAAAAATGAAATGAGCTTGAAAAAATTAAAATAATAAGAAAATAAATTATTTTAAAAAATTTTCATTTAGTACTGAACACGCTTACTCGTGGATCGGCCCAACATTATCTTGGAAAAAGGGTTCTAAATGAATTGATTAGTGACAGATTGTACTCCAGATGTAAGTCATATTGAACTATTAGCACTATTTGAAAGATCTGCTAATACACATCCAAGTGTTATCAATATTCGTGAGCATTTTCTTGGTTTATTTCCTGTAGCAGTCACTACATGCTCAGTGTTAACTGAATGTATTATAAAACTGTCGGACTTGAATATTCCAATCGCTAGCATGCGTGACCATGGCAAGACAATAGATCAAATATAAAGGGAAACAATCAGGGGTCCAACAATGCATTAGAGACTTGAACCTGCGAGTTTTTAATCTCTTGTTCTCATTCTGTCAACTTAGTTTTTCAGCGATGCCGCAGTCTAATCTATCTTACATCTTACATCCTTCCCGTGCCTTTAAACGTTACATAGGTCTCGCATGGTTGTTTGCCAAGTTTTTCTGTTTTAGGCGAGTTTTTCAACTTCATCAAGGGATGTTATGCCCGATAAACTGGCTTCTCTTAACAATGTCATCTTTAGAGTTTCACGTGGTCGACCTCTTTTTCTTCGGCCTGTTGTGCTCCACTTGATAGCTTGTTTTGGTATTCTCTGATTGTTTCTTCTCATCCCATGGCCTATATATGCCCACCTTCTTTTTCTGATCACTCATGAGGTAGGTTGTTGTTTGCTCATCTGTCTTATTTCTGTTAAAGACTGTCATAGCTGGAGGCGGGGTGGAGGATACGTTCTCCACTTCGGTTAAATGTCTCCAAGGCGTGCGTCTCAAATAGCCTCTGACAGTCAAGTTCAGCTCCTGGCCTTCTCGTTGTGGAACTTTTCAAACTGATAGGAGAAGGGGCGAAAGGCGAATATTTGGCGCCTGAAAACCAGATGTTTCGGGTAGAGAGTCTTGTTTGGTAGCTCATCTGAGAGAAGGAAAACTCTGATTTAAAACCCGTTGCTAGCGAGATTCTTCAGCTGCCGACCAATGAAGAAAAGTGCGATTAGGGTTGCTACGCAGCGCCATCGTGGCAAAGGTGAAGATTTAAGTGAAGTGACCAGTAGTCTCGAGGTCAGGACTACTCAAAGCACGGCACCTCTGCTCTAGAGGCCGGCCACGTCCTGTACACACCCATACTGGGGCAGATTGCCTAAACTGACTTAACCCAGGGGTTAAACTAAGACATCGCTGGCGAGAATCTTCGGCTGCTGCGCGTGGAGCGAAACTCCTCCCGGTCAATGAAGAAAAAAGGTTGCCGGGCGGCGCCGCTGTGAAAAGATGATGGAAAGGATAAAGTGAAGTTTAATCAGTATGTCCAGTAGTCTCGCGGCGAGAGCTACTCATACCACTGCACCTCTGCTCTAGAGGCCGGCCACGTCCGATATGCACCCACATTGGTGAAATATGCCTAAACCGGCTTAAACCAGGGTTAAACTTGATGGCTACACATGACATAGTACCTCCGCTCTAGAGATCGGTCACATGCTGGGATAATACGCCTAAACCGGTTTAACCCAGGGGGTGAAACTTACTAGCGGCGAGGATTCGTCCTCCCGGACTAAAGCTCCGTCCTGGTCACAACTAGGAAGAGTAGCGGCCACGACCACAAACTGCTGAAGTCGGAGACGCTGGACCAGTGCAGTCTAGATAGGCAACCACCTCTCACCCGGCGGGGATGTTTGCGTATCCTAATCACGCTGACGTTTTCCGGTGAGAAAGTCCAACGCTGGATTGGATGGGCAACCACCTCTCACCCGGCGGGGATACACGGGTATCTTAAAACATGTTTAGGTTTTCCAGTGAGAAAGTCCAACTCTAGCCTGGATGGACAACCACCTCTCATCCAGCTGGGATATACTGATATCCAAAAACACGTCGAGGTTTTCAGGTGAGAAAGCCCAACTCTAGCTTAAACTGGTGCAACGAAAACCACGGTGTCACGCAATTCCGCTTCTGCGACCCACTGAAAATACGGGCTCACGCGATACTCTGAACCTCTTGTGGTCCTCTCGTGGATCTCGTGTGGTCCTTTCGGGGACCACATGGGGACCATAGGACCTAACAAGGACCACAGGAGTAATTTCAGTAGAATCACGGGGCGGTCTTGGTGGTAGAAGCGAACGAAGAAGAAGAAGATCCAGGTGTTGTTCTTAAATTCAGTCCACTTTATACCAGATATTTTCCTTAGGCATTTGTTTTCAAAAGAGTCTAATTTCTTGTCTATTTCTTTAGTTGATTTCCAGCTTTTGCATGCATAAATGAGGATGGATATCACGTTTTAATTGAATAATTTTAACTTGGTTTTTGTGCTTATAACTTTTGAATTCCATATGTTCTCAAGATTTTTTAAGGACAATGCTGCTTTTGCAATTCTAACTTCCTTCTTGGTGTCACCATCCTGGTCTGTGTAGCTGCCAAGGTATGCAAAGTGGTTTACTTCATAAACAGCTGTTCTTCTACGTATATTTTTCCATCTTGATTAATGAGAATTTCATAATTTTTGTTGTGTCTTTGTTAATTTCAAGACCTATTTTCTACCCAAGGAAGTCGAGGAATCTGTTTTTTCGAGCATCGATTTCACATTGTCACTGATAAGAGTTATGCCATCTGCAAAATCAAGATATTCTATTTGGGTCCCATATACCCAATCAATGCCGGTTTTACCTAATCTATAGTAGAAGTTTTATGTTTTGAAACAGTCGAGAAATTGTAGGTATCAGCGGCAATATTGCAATAGGGAATCTTTATGAAAATATATTACTGTACAACATAACGATCAAATCTCCGAATACCACCAGTTTGGAACTTGGAATATCCATTTAAACAAAGAAAAGGGTAAAAATGCAAAGGTCAATACCTTTATAATCCCTTGAGTTTTATTCATCATAGAGTTCATGTTAACCTTCTCGGCCCGAGCAGTTTCTGTCCTAAAATATGGTCTTTAGTATATTGTTATGTCTTTTGATACGGCCAACGTATTTCGTTTTCTTATTTCTTTCAGAAGTTTATATTCCATTTATAGTTGTTCTAATACTTATGCATTTGTTCTTTCATTATCTATGATATAGGACCTAATTTTTTGTAGATCCACATTTCTGCTGCATTTATTCTTCTCTCTGACCTTTTGCTTAGAGGTCAGCTTCCTGTTCCGTACAGTGGTACAGGATAGACTATAAATATCATTTTTGTTTTTAAGGACAGGTTCCTGAATAACAGCATTGTCTTCATGGTGTTGAATGTGTGTTTTACTGTTCCTTTTTTTTCTTTACTTTTGGTTTTGTTGGTGTTTAAAAAAGAGGTTCTGATAATGACAAAATGAGAAGCAGTTCAGTATCCTTCCCGTGTCGCTAAACGTCACATAGGGCCCGCATGGTAGTTCGCCAAGATTTCCTTTCTTCAGCGAGTTTTTCAATCTCGTCAAGGGATGTTATGCCCACTAAACTGGCCTCTCTTAACAATTTCCTCTTTAGAGTTTCACGTGGTCGATCTCTTTTTCTTCGGCCTGTCGTGTTCCACTTGATAGCTTGTTTGGGGATCCTCTGATTGTTTCTTTTCATCACATGACCGACATATGTCCATCTTCTTTTTCTGATAACCCGTGAGACAGGTTGTTGTTTGCTCATCTGTCTTATCTCTGCGTTATTCTTGAATTCGTTCCACTTTATACCGAGAATTTTCCTAGGCATTTGTTTTCGAAAAAGTCTAATTTCTTGTCTATTTCTTTAGTTGTTTTCCAGCTTTCACTTACATAAATGAGGGTGGATATCACATTTGAAATGAATAATCTTAATTTAGTTTTTGTCCTTATAACTTTTGAATGGCATACGTTCTCAAGATTCTTGAAGATCAATGCTGCTTTTGCAAATCGAATTCTAACTTCCTTTCTGATGTTACAATCCTGGTCTATGTAGCTGCCGACATATGCAAAATGGTTTACTTCTTCAACAGCTGTTCATTCTACGTATATTTGTCCTTCGTGGTTAAAGAGAAGTTTCATTATTTTTGTTTTATCCTAGTTAATTTCAAGTCCTATTTTACTAGGCATTGAAGACAGGGTATCTGTTTTTACTTGCATTGATTTCACATTGTCACTGATAAGAGTGATGTCATTTGCAAAATCAAGATCTTCCAGTTGGGTCTCATGTACCCAATCAATATCCGTTTTATCTCTGCAGAATTTTTTCATTATGAAGCCTATGGCAATTCCAAAAAAGCAAAGGAGATAATATACATCCTTGTTTCACACCTGTTTCAATCATTCACTCATTCCTTCTTCTGTGGTGACTGCACAAACATATCCGTTATAGAGGTCTCTAATGATGTTTACAATCTTACATGGTATTCCATATATTCTTAAAATTCTCCACAATGATTCTCTGTGTATGCTATCAAATGCCTTTTTAAAGTCTATGAAGTTCAGGATTAATAGTCTTTGCTTTTTAATATATTCTTCAAGTATTATTCTTTGAGTAAAGATCTGGTCGAGACAGCTTCTCCCGTTTCGAAATCCTGTCTGTTCTTCTCTCAATGCAGTATCCACTATATCTTGAATTCTATTCAGAGTAACTTTGCAAAAATGAGAAGCAAGCCCAATATTACATTGAAGAGCTTGAAAACGTAAATAAAGTTGAATATCTAGGGTTCAATCATCACCACCAATAGCGACTGCGCAGTGGAAATCAAAAGAAGGCTAGCGGTTGCATCACAGAAACTAGCACAAATGAAGAATATGTGGCAAGGTATCAGCAAGAAAACAAAGTTATGTTTACTAAGAGTTTACATATTCCCAGTGGTAACATAAGGATGTGAAACATGGACACTTAATAAATCACTAGAAAAGAAAATAACAGCATTTGAAGTGAAATGTTACAGAAGGGCGCTTAGAATATCATGGATAGAACGAAAATCAAAGACAAAGATACTAATGGGATTAGGTGTCGCAGAAAACCGGCTCGTTGACACCATGAGAATTAGAAAGCTGAGATACTTCGGTCACATCAAGAAACACAACAGTTTTGAGAGGTTGATAGTAGTCTCATAGTGCCCTGCAAAAGAGAAAAGGGACGACCTCGCCGCAGGTGGACTCAGAACATCACGGAGAGTCTGAATGTGCCATTGTGAGACACTGGTCAGCTGACGGAAGACTGTATTGCATTCAGGAAGGCTGTGAGAGGGACAACGTTCTGGAAAAGATATGTCACGTGAATGAATGAATTCTTTTCTTTATCTTCGTCTCACATCTCCCATCCTCGGTTAGCGTATGTCCTATGTTAGTTACTTGTTCCAGTTCCTTTTTGTTTATTATTATATCCATCTGTGGCTTTTGGTCTTTTCTGCTGAACAGTTAATTTTTTTTCTTATTGATATTGATATCTAGTCCCCATTCTTGGTTTGTATTGTGTATCTTATGTAGTGTAGGAGATCACCAACTGAGCTGATGGCATGCATGAAGGATCGCGTACTCTGGAGAAGCATAATAGCCAACGCCAGTCGGCACGGCACATGATGATGATGATGATCTTATGTAGTCATTTCTACAGGTTCTGTGGATTCGCTGCAAGGAGGACCCTATGTTCAATCCCGGCAGTTGTTCTGGGTGTCTGAAGATGTTCTCCCGTACAGGTTTAATAGACATGGAGACAGAACACATCCTTACCTGACCCCCACCCCCCAACCTTTTTATGTTTACGTTTGTTGATGTCACTATGGCGTATCTTACCGATACTGACTCTTTTTTTTTTTTTCTTCCTCTTTCTCTCTTTTGTGTGTGTCTCATACTCAGTGAGTGATCTGTCAAGACCACTGATTGGAAAAAAAAAACACATGAATGATGTACATCGCTGTCATTATGTGGGACACATTTTTGTTGTTGTTGTTGGTAAAAGTTCTGTATTTGTTTCCAAAACAAAGTTTTTGTCTGGGAAGTACGTGTAAGTCTGACAGATTCTCTCTAGTGGAGACTCTTACAACAAACTCTCTCTTCTTTTCCCTTTCTTTTCCTCTCATTCTCTCTCACTTCTCCATCTCTCTTCCTCTCCTTCTCTCATCATCTTCCTCTCTCTTTCTCTCCCTCCCTCTCCCTCTTTCATCCTCTCTCTTCCTCTCCCTCTCTCATCATCCCCTCTCTCTTCCTCTTCTTCTCCCTCTGTCATCCTCTCCTCTCTCTTCCTCTTCTTCTCCCTCTGTCATCCTCTCCCTCTCTCTTCCTCTCCCTCTCTCTCCCTCTCCCTCTCTCTCTTCCTCTCCCTCTCTCTCTTCCTCTTCCTCTCTCTTCCTTCCTAACCTTATGCTGACTTTGCTCCCAATAGAGATTTGTTATAATTTGAATGTCTTTCCCATCAAGACCGTTCTCTAGAGTTGAGGAAATAAGGTCAATCAATCATTCATTTGCATGTCCCTTGCGGAACTTTGCCTCTCTAATAGCTCTTCTGTAGGCCTCTCGGTTGTAAGCAAAATGGCATGCTGCTGATGCATCCATTCGCAGATCATCAACTATGTCTTGCAACCATCTTCATCTTGGTCGTCCTCTCTTTCTTTTTCCCACTATGCATCCTTCCAAGACCGTCTTCTCTAAATTCTCATGACGTTTAATATGTCAAAAAATTTAAGTTTTCTCTGTTTAGTCTTCTTTACTAGCCAACCTTCTTCAGTATGAAGTTCTTGTAGTATGTACATATTTGTTCTTTTTTGTGTTCATGATATTTGAAGGAGTCTTCTGTAGCATTTACTCGTACATTCAAAGATATTCTCAGCTGTTTTGTTAAGTGTCCAGGTCTCACAGGCATATGTTGCGATGGGAAAGTTGTCTGACCTTAAAAATCTTATTTGTGTAGTTCTGTCTGTTCCTCTCCACAGCTTCATTAATTGTTCTATTTTTTTTTTTTAAAAGAGCGATGAATGTCCTCCTTTTAATTTCCCTCACAAATAAGGAAATAAGAATGGTCTGATTATCTTTTCGTAGCTTTACTGTCTAGACCCGGGTAAAACCATCGGAACTTCGCACTTGCGAATACATTTCTGAACATGAGGATTACCATTGGTCACTACGGTCACTATTGTTCATTTAGATAAACTTTCGCTGGTTGAAATGAGGGGGAGGGGTAAAGGGTGATCTAAAAATCTTTTGTGTAAAGTTACTGTTTGAATTTGACTCCCGCCTACCGCATAATTTATGACCTCTACGGAAGGAAAGAAGTCAGCGATTGATTATATATCAGTGTATACTTACATTATTTTCCAGCTAAGTAAAACTGACCTTTTTTTTCTTTGATATTTGCAGTGTCATTTTTTATTTAATCCGTTGTATATATATATACTGTATTTCTATGGATAAGCGCACTTGGCGTTTATTCGCAAAACTGTCGTGATTCGGCGCTTATTAGAGGCCGACGTCTATTCAAGGCTGGCGTTTATTTGCAAAAGTCTAATTTAGGTTTAGCAGCATCGGTATTAGTCTTTACCGTACGCCTTTCTATAGATAAGTATTGTATAAGTATATAAGTATACACGAAGCCACTGCAGTAAAGATGTGATAACAAAATGTATAAAGTAGGAAACAAGTAGGAACAGCTTTATTGATATATATATATATATACATATATATGTATATATACATATATATATATATGTATATATATATATAGGCTTACAATAATATTTGTTTCTCAAACCAGGACGCCTACCATAATATTTTTTTTCTCAAACCAGGGCAGTTTTGAGAAAATACTCACAACAGAAAATAAGAACTTTGAAAGACCTTTTCATTCTCTACATCTACAGATTCACAGAGCTCTTTTAGTTGAGTGACTCAAACCGTATAAATGTGGAAATATTTATAAATTTTGACCACTAAAGCGTCTATTTCAGTAGACAGAACAACTGCAACCTGAAGACAGTTGTGTACGATGTGAGCACTGCAACCAGTGTCAACAATATTTCTTCCTAGTTCCTTCTTCAATCTGCTGTAAATATAATTTTCTCCTCTACGTTTCCTTCTTCAATCTACTGCAAATATAGTTTTCTCCTCTACGTTTCTTTCTTCAATCTACTGTAAATATAATTTTCTCCTCTACGTTTCTTTCTTCAATCTACTGTAAATATAATTTTCTCCTCTACGTTTCTTTCTTCAATCTACTGTAAATATAGTTTTATCCTCTACGTTTAACACTCCCAAAATTAGTATTGCAATTATCTCCACAAAATCGAATAATTTTTATGTGCTATATTCTGATTTTTTATAACTGACATTAAATAGTTTGTCAGTATTTCTGCAGTTTCAGCTGGAACTGATTGAAAGTCTAAAAGTTCAAATTTTACCCCACAATCTGGTAGAAAATACCGACCAACAAATGACACAGTTTTAATTTCGTTCCTATTGCAAGAATCTACTGATACCGTCACAAAGTTTGTTTTATTTAAATCTTCGCAAAGCTGCTGAAACAACAGTGGCTCAATCACATTAATAATGACAGCTTCAGATTTTGTTCTGGCTAGTTTAAACTCTGTTTCAAAGAGCTTCGAAATCAATGTAGATGAACAATCGGCTGACTTAAAGGTGTAATTGTGAATAGCAACATGATTGTGAATAGCAACTTGAAATGCAAAAGATGCTTCTTTAGCTGCTGTTAAAATTCTTTGTCACTTAAATATGTTTCTTTAAAATATGAGAATATATTTGAGGAAGTTCCTGCCGCTGCTACTGGGCGTGCCTTACGTCTGGCACATCTCAAGTGATTTTTAATGTCCGAACGCGCACCGTGATCTACTGAAAATTCTGAAAAACACAGTTCACATTTCACTTTGTCAATACGATCACAAACTTTTTTTCAAAAAACGGATAATCCTTTTTTAAATTCATTAGTAAACACGCAGTTTCTTGTTGGCATTTTGGAGAAATCTAGACAACTTTAAAAGTACTTAGATGTAGATACAAAATATTTATATTGGCAACAGTGAGTGTAATAGAAGTGATATTTTAGTTGCCAAATAGCCATTTTACCAGAGGCTGCACTATTTTTGTACTTCTTGTGTATTCGGCACCTTTAAAATGTTACCAAATAACCGGGACAAAATGATAAATTGGCCGGGACGCAGGGACCACATCATCAAACCGGGACAGTCCCGGTCAAAGCAGGACGTCTGATAAGCATATATATATATATATATATATAGTCATTATATATTGTGTGGTATGACTACACAGACTTTTATTGTGAAGGAATAATACAGAATAATGTTTTAAAAAAAGATGTAGGCTGTGATGTAAATAAAAGTGAAAAACTACTACGTTGTGCTGATTCAAAGTGAAGCAAGCATTCGCAGAATATCAGCGGCAAATTTTGTGAAAAGCAGCTCCATCAGCTGCAATATTCCACAGAGATTCTGGCCCTGAAATTGTTCGCCGATGTCTGGGCAGTGGAAAAGTTGGGTCATCTCAGCCGTGTTGTGACAGAAAGACAGACATTCAAATGACAAGATTTCTATGTCAAAATGCGACGCACGACTTCCACCAACTTGTTCCACTGAAAAAGGAATCTTAAATGTTGATAGCATAATACAGAATAGTTCTATATTATTATAATACCGAGTAAGTGTTCTTTGATTGACACACAGTAATAAGTATATATCTATACACGAAGCCACTGCATTAAAGCTGCGATACCAATATGTATAAACTATAACAAAAAATGTAGGAACCGGTTTATTGCTTAACGAGTAAAACTTAGTACTAAGTTCCATTCCCTTATCACTTGTTACACATAGTTTAGAATCTCCTCACAGCATGACATTACAACCCCTCTACCCCAACTATAATCACCTATTTCACATTCTCCCGGCCGTTCTAAGGACTGTTATAGCCGGAGGTGGGGTGTGGGATACGCTCTGCACTCCCATGGCGTGCGTCTCAAATAGCCTCTGACAGTCAAGTCCAGCTCCTGACCTTCTCGTGGCAGAACTGTTCAAACTGGCAGGAGAAGGGGCGAAGGCGATTATCTGGCGCCTGAAAACTAGACACTTCGGGTAGATGAGAGGCACGTTTGGTAGCTTATCTACCGCTGCTGGAGAGATTCTTCAGCTGCCGTGCGTGGAGTGGGGCTCCTTCCGGCCAGTGAAGAAAATGCGAAAAATAAAATAGGGTTGCCGTGCGACGCCGATGTGAAAAGGTGATGGAAAGCATAAGGTGAAGCTTAGTCGGTATGTCCAGTGATCTCGTGGCGAGAGCTGCTCATACCACAGCAGTTCTGCTCTAGAAGCCGGCCACGTCCGATATACACTCATACTGGTGAAATATGCCTGAACTGGCTTAAACCAGGGGTAAAACTTGATGGCTACGCATGTCACGGTATCTCTGCTCTAGAGGTCAGTCACTTCCTAAACACGCCCATACTGGGATAATATGCCTAAACAGGCTTAACCCAGGGGTGGAAGTCACTAGCGGCGAGGATTCATCCTCCTGGACAAAAGCTCCATCCTGGTCACAGTTAGGAAGGGTAGTGGCCACGACCACAAAATGCTGAAGTCGGAGACACTAGACCAGGGCAGTCTAGATACGCAACCACCTCTCACCCGGCGGGGATGTATGCGTATCCTAATCACGCTGAGATTTTCCGGACTGGATGGACAACCACCTCTCACCCAGCGGGGATATACCTGATATCCAAAAAACACGTCGGGGTTTTCTGGTAAGAAAGTCCAACTCTAGCTTAAACTGGTGCAACGAAAACCACGGTGTCACGCACTCCCGCTTCTGAGACCCACCAAGAATACAGGCTAAAGCTCTGCGATACTCTGAACCTTTTGTGGTCCTCTCGCGGATCTCGTGTGGTCCTTTCGGGGACCACACGGGGACCACGGGACCTAACGAGGACCACAGGAGTAAATTCAGTAGGATCACAGGGCGGTCTTGGTGGTAGAAGCGAACGAAGAAGTAGAAGAAGACCTTCTCCCGGTTAAGTTACCACTGTATCACTTTCTCTCCGCTTCCCACCACCTCGATTACGACCCAGCTGTCACACGTCACAGTTTTCCAATTAAGTATTCTCTACATTCTACTGCGCATTTCTGAACACATTGTAAGTCAACCCACAGCTTCTTACAAGTTAGCTGCACTATTCATTTTATTTCAATTTAAAAAAAATGTTATCTAGCATGGAAGAAAAGAAATTTTATTACGTGTAAAATTCCGAAGGTCCAATCGAAAGAGATTATATTAAATTGCACAGCTGTAACACGGCCCTGGTCAAAGCAGAGATTAGCTGTAGTCTAAAGTGCAGCTGGGCGTGGCGGTATATATATATATATATATTCATTCATTAATTTGCGGAACTTTGCCTTCCTAACAGCACTCCTGTAGGCTTCTCGGTTGTAAGCAAGATGCCCTGCTGCTGATGCATCCATTTGCAGATTATCAACGATGTCTTGCAGCCATCTTCGCCTTGGTCTTCCTCTCTTTCTTTTTCCCTTATGTACCCTTCCAGTGTATATAACCTGTGTATAGGGATAATAAGACTAAAACTGAAAAGCCATCACAGGAAATCAATACCTAGAAAGATAAACAGCCACAGCCTACATGAAGAAAATACTAACAATAACTTCAATCTGGAACTTGCCAATCATTTCGCAGCACTCAGTGAGGTAGAGGAGGTAGATATAGATGAATTATGGAACTTTTACAGCACAGTCATAATGACAGCAGCAACAACAAGTGCTTGACTGCAAAAAAAAAAAAAGAAATAGAAAAGCAGGGCTATCGGAAAACACATGGAAATACATACATGAAAGACGAACAGCCAAATTAGCCGTGCTGAATGAAAAGACAGATCTTGGAAAAGATTTGGAAAAAGCAACGTACAAATAACTAGACAATAAAGTAAAAAGTTCAGCTAGAAGAGATAAAAGAGATTACATGGACAATATATTGAAAGAAGCAGAGAAAGCAGTAAAAATAGGAGACTGCAAAACTCTGTATAACATAGAGACTAACGAGTACTATTACATCCAAAGAAAGACCAATCTTTAGCAAAACTGGCAGCTTATTGATATCAAGTAAAGATCAAAACAAAAAAATTGGGCCGAACATTTCCAAAAAATACTTAATCGACCACGCTCAAAAGAATTGATAGACCTTGAAACCGATTTACCAATCCCACAAATAAATATCGACCTGGATTAAATTACATTGAGCGAAATTGAAACAGCAGTGAATCTAATGGCTAACACTAAATCTGCAAGTGAAGATGAAGTGACAGCAGAAAAGTTAAAAGCTATTAACAGTGACAACATGAAACAACTACAGAAATTGTTTAATAAAATTAGGAAGAAAGGGCCCCTTCTAAATGGAAAAAAGGAATCATTGTTAAAATACAAATACAAAAAAAAAAAACAAAAAAAAAAGCACAACAAAAACAGGCATCCTAGTGACTGCAATAATGGAGAGGAGTAACCTTACTCTCAGTTGTGTCATAAGTATTTTGCAAAGTCATTCTGAATAGACTTAAAGATATATAGGATACTGCAATGAGAGAACAACAAGCAGGATTTCAAAAAGAGATAAACTGTCTTGATCAGGTCTTTATTCTAAAAATAATATTTGAAGAACATATTGAAAAGCAAAAACCATTAATCTTCAACTTCATAGTCTTTAAAAAGATATTTGATTGCATACACGGAGATTCATTGTGGAGTATTTAAGATTGTATGGAATACCATCTAAAATTGTCAACATCATTTAGGATCTCTACAATGAATATGTTTGTGCAGTCAACACAGAAGAAGGAATGAGCGAATAGTTCCAGATTGAAACAGGCGTGAAACAAGGATGCATACTATCTCACTTGCTTTTTGGAATTGCCATAGACTTTATAACGAAAAATCGTTGCACAGGTAAATGGGTATTGACTGGGTACATGGGACACAACTTGAAGAACTTGATTTTGCAGATGACATAATTCTTATCAGTGACAATGTGAATAAGAAGCAAGAAAAAAACAGATTCCCTGTCTTCACTGGCTAGTAAAATAGGACTTGAAATTAACGAGGACACTCCCCCCCCCCCCCAAAAAAAAAAAAAAATGCCGAAGCTTTCCATTAGTCAAGAAAGAAAAATACACGTAGAAGTAACAGCTGTTGAAGAAGTAAACTAGTTTGCATACCCCGGCAGCTACATAGACCAGGACGGTATCACCAGAAAGGAAGTTTGAATTGTAAAAGCAGCGTTGTTTCAAAGCGCCGGTTCGTTCGAACGGTTTGGCGACATTCTAACATACATACTCGAACTGGCGGAGTTCGTCTTCGAGATGTGTTTCGCGGTTTCTTTAACGTCAGTGGTATACTTTATACACTTCTTTTGTAACGTCTACTCTCTCGCACTAAACAACGCAAGACAGCTAGAGTTACACATACAAACAACTCATGACAGCTAGAGTTACACATACAAACATCTCATGACAGCTAGAGTTACACACACACACACAAACACCGCAAGACAGCTAGAGTTACACCGCAAATAACGCAAGACAGCTAGAATTACACACATAAAAACAACGCAAGACAGCTAGAAACAGGAGCAAGAAAAGTATAATTTTTTAAATTTTATTACAGGAGGAGACAGACAGACAGACAGACAGTGGACCCTTAGAAGTGGAACACAGTCCGTTCCGAGGGACAGTTCGACACACACACACGCACAGACAGACAGACAGACAGACAGACAGATATACTGACAGACAGTGGACCTTTAGAAGTGGAACACAATCCGTTCCAGATGACATTTCGACTTTCGAGTTTAATTTCTCCATAATCAATAATCTAAATTGAATGAATCCCTTCCAGGCCCTCAAAACTTACCCGTTATAAAACACTGTAAAACTATTGATTATTTAAACCTGGATAATACTACTAATACGCATTAGATCTTATATCAATACTGTAAAGTTATTGATAATAATAATACCTTACATTTATGCAAACTATCAAAAGTTATTCTACTTCTTCCACTGCTGGGGATCTGTTACTGGTAAAGGATTTTTACGCCTTTTCGCAACATTAGACGCCTTAATGGTGTCCTATTTCTTTAGTATGGTCGATATTGCCAGTAAAATTCTGTTAAAAATTATGATGGGTAGACTTCGTAAGAAAGAAGAAGAAGAAGAAGTCAATATGGTCCAAGCTGGTTTCAGGCAAGGAAGAGGATCAAGAGATCATACATTCAATCTAAGATTAATAATAGAGAAATGCAGAGAGTTTAATGTGAGTCTATATTTAGCCTTTATAGACTACTCAAAGGCATTTGATTGTGTAAAACACCAGAAACTTTGGGAAATAATGGAAAAAAATAGGATTTCCAACATATTTGATACAATTAACATCACTGCTGTATCTAGACCAACAAGCAACAGTAAGAATAAATGGTGAAACAACAACTTGGTTTGACATAAAACAAGGGGTCTATCAGGAGTGCATATTGTCACCTTACTTATTTAACTTGTATACTGAAAATATAATGAGGAATGTTAAAGAAGATATAGGTAAAGAATATTACGATGCCATAACAATTGGAGGTTATGAAATACCAGAGATTAGATATGCTGATGACACAGTGTTACTGTCCACAACACAAAAAGGAATGGAAAAACTAATTATGTCAGTCCGTAAGAATAGTGAAGAGCAAAACCTCTATCTTAATGCGAATAAAACTAAGTTGATGACAACTGACAAAACAAACAAGGCAGCTGATATATGTATCAATGAGGAAAAACTGGAAGAAGTAGAGAGTTCTGAATATCTTGGATCACTGCTAACTAATAATTGAGATATAATGAGGGAAATTAAAAGGAGGACATCTATCGCTCTTCAGAAAGTAAAACATCTAAAGAATCTGTGGAGAGGAATAGACAGAACCACAAAAATAAGATTTTTAAGGGCATGCATTTTTCCCATCGCAAAATATGCCTGTGAGACCTGGACACTTAACAAAACAGCGGAGAAACACATAAATGCCTTTGAATGTAAATGCTACAGAAGAGTTCTTCAAATATCATGGACACAAAAAAGAACAAATATATCCATACTACAAGAACTTAATATTGAAGAAGGTTGGCTAGTAAAGAGGATTAAAGAGAGAACACTTAAATATTTTGGACACATTAAACGTCATGATAATCTAGAGAAAACCGTCTTGGAAGGGTACATAATGGGAAAAAGAAAGAGAGGAAGACCAAGGCGAAGATGGCTGCAAGACATCGTTGATGATCTGCAAATGGATGCAGCAGCAGCAGCAGCAGGCCATCTTGCTCACATCTGCAAGAAGCCTACAGGAGTGCTGTTAGGGAGGCAAAGTTCCGAAAGGGACATGCAAATGAACGAATGGTCGATATTTTCAACTTTGCCATTTCATATTCGACTGCCGGCTCCGATACACGTGTATACACGTTCTTTTTTCAGCTCTATCATGGTTATTACATTCTTCATTTTAGGCTTTTCAGGCCCGGTAACATTCTTTGGTGCTGTTATGAACGTGTCATTTTAACGATAAATTGAAAAAAAAAATTGTAAGAAATTCTAATAAAAATACACTTGGAAAAACACACATTGAAAATTGGTAGATGCTCACTGAACCGAAGTCAAGGGAGATAATGATCACGTTATTTTCTTTTGGCGACTGCTTTTGTGGTGTTCGTCTTCCGAATTTTTGTTTGTTTCAAATTGGATTTTATTTAAAAAAAAATTTTTTTTTTTTTGGTTCCAGTTTCAAGTTATTCGGGGTTTCAAACCGTTCGACTTTCGAGGGTCCATTTTATATTTAAATACTTTAAAGTCGGAACATCTTTCAAAAACTGACTTCAGTGAGTCGCAGAAATCTTTCAAATATTCTTCACCAGTGTTTGCAACAACTAACGACATCACCTTTATTATGGTGGTGATGATGATAGTAATGATGATAATAAATTTATAGTTTTATCTTATGATTTTTTCCCTTTAATTTATGAACTATTGTTACTGGTCTGCGAGTCCTAAAATGCTATATTGAACCTATCTTGTTATATGGAAGTGAATCATGGACAACAAGTCTGCATAAAAATCATTAGAAGCAGCAGAAATGTGGTTTATTAGAAGAATGTTACGAATCCCCTGGACAACAAAAATAACTAATGAATAAAAATCTTGTCAAAAAGATAAGAGAGACAATGTACTTTCATAGGACATGCAATGAGAAGAGGGGGCATTGAAAATATTATAACACGAGGAAAAATAGAAGGAAGAAGATGATAGAAGGAAGAAGAGAAATGATACTGGACAGTCTGACGGAATGGTGTGAGAGGAGATCACCAACTGAGCTGATGGCTTGCGTGAAGGATCATGTACTCCGGAGAAGCATAATAGCCACCGATTTTAAAATAGCAAACGTTAATTTGAGAATTGCCCGGGGCAGCAAGATGTGGTATTGTCCGGGGCAGCAAGATGTGGTATTACTCGGGGCAGCAAGATGCGCTATTGTCCGGGGCAGCTAGGTGTGCTGTTGCTCGGGAAGCAAATTGTGCTATTGCCCGGGACAGCAAGATGTGCTGTTGCCCGGGGAAGCAAAATTCCTAAGTTCTGCCCTATCAACATTAATCCTTTCACTCCGGAATTACTTTCCATGCTCTGCCAGAATTTTGACGAGAAAGGACATTACTGTTTTAACTGACAAATATGGCTTGGGCTAGAAATGTGCTACTTTTCGTTTTATTCAGACTGCTTAAATATCGCTCTGAACATTGATTTATTGGGTGTGCAAGATCTACCAACACTGTTAATATTGTTTTGGGATGAAGGAATTAACATAGAGCTATTAACATAAAACCGATGTTATCAGTTACGGTAAATTGAAGGATTTGTTGCAAGAGAGTCGATATAAGGTGGAAGCATAAGATAGGCAATCTTACGATCTGACAGAAGAAAAGGTAAAGTTAGCTGCGATATATTTTGCTGTGTACAAGTCCAGATCCAAGGAAGGGGGTTCCAGCCACCGTATCATGCTAGTGTGGACGGTGCACGCTTAGATCGACGGGTGTACGACCTTGGTCGGAGCGTCACCGTCCACGTGATTGGTAGTTGTTCGGAAGGATATATATATATATATATATATATATATATATATATATATATATATATATATATATATATGGAAACATTGACTGGCATTGGCCGGGCGATTTCTTGTTCGTTGTGCTTATGGATGCATTATGGTGATATTCTTCCCGTGCCGACCTCATGTGGTGTAGATTATGTAAATGTGCAGTTAACACAATAGGTAGATGTAAATGTAGGTCTCTGTATTTACGTATTGATATGGGAATTCTGTGTATGATTTCAGTCTGATTTGTCAGTATATTGGGTGGGCTACATGTTTGATTATTATGCCCTCATGTAGATTGATCTTGTGCTGCAGCAACACGGTTATATAGAGGTGTGTCACGGCAGCGGTAGTTGCGGGAAATAAGTGCCCTTGTACATTAGATTCGTAGTGTAGACTAAGTGTGGGGCCAAGAGAGACCAGGACCACAGGTCCATCAGGTTTTCAATAATGCAACATGCGAAGTCATTATCATATGATAACATGCTTAATTACCATTATAATGATACATGTCTTGATGTCACGTTAATGTCAAATGTCAGTTGTATGTGGTGGGGTGGTGTATAGTGAGAATAAAATACTGTGTCCTTAATTTCAGACTTGATGATTTGTACTGCATGTTAATGTATTGTGTATTGATTGAATGCTCAGGATTTATGTATAATTAGCATACGATGTACCAAGGAGGGGAGAACCTGGGTTGGCGGTCATGATGGAGGAGCTAGACTTACAGTAGTACGTTGCCAAGGGGTTGTTTGTCTGTAACAGCTGGATAAAATATCCCCCCCCCACTAGTTATAAAAATGTATACGTTCACGTACGAGGTTTCCACTAGGATCTAGCAGGGTTTTTTGTGTTTTAAAGGTGGATCCAGGGGATGTTTCGGACGGCCTGTAGTGGATGAAAATGGAGAAGGTGGGGGGAGAGGAGGGAGGAGGAAAGGTGTTTTGTGCCGGGTTACAAAGTTTCTCTCAGAGGCCTTGCTACGATCTTTCGGATGAGAAAGTAACATTTCCTTTGCTACTTTGTCATGCATAGATCTCATTATCTGCAACCTTACAGAACCATTTTTAGTGCGGATTTTTTTTTTCAGGTACCAGCACACGAGAAAGGCCCTGGGGTCCGCTCAGCCTCTAAAAATTGGTACCAGATAAATCTGGGAAGGTTAATGAGGCCAGGTGTGATAATGGCCACATCACACTTTCATGTGCCGGCGTTCTTGGAAATACGGCCCCTAAAACCGCACCGCCAATGTCTTCATCACATGGAAACGGGAATGTTACCTTCTAACGAACCATTTTACTATATAGATAGTTGTGTCTTATGGAAGTTTTTCACTTTCTGTAACAGTTTTGAACCTATATTTATCTCAATTTAGTTCTAAAATTTCACTGTAGTATGTCTTGGTTTCTATTGTTCTCAAGAAATTTAATCGTTTAGTTTCTATTTTGACATCAGATTTTATTTCCCTTGTGATTAGAGTACTCTTATAACTGTGAGAGGACCAGTTCAGCAAAATGATGTTTAGTAGAAGCCCATAGGAGTTGATATCCGGCTGATTTAAAGCCGTCTTTTTTTTTTAGACCAAAAAGCCACCTGGAGTAAAGATTATAACGGAGTACTACGTTCAAGAACTCTCAAAGCCAGTTTGGGGGAAAAATAAGGGCACATTACCATAGTTACGCAGGGCCAGAAAAACCTGAGTAGGGTCAAGGCAATAACCGACTTCGGACTAAAATTTAAAAAAAAAAGATGTTCATGTTATTTGTTGATGGAAATTTGAATTAAGCTACAGTGTGATGGAAATTTTTCCTACGTTGTTGACATTGAGCATTGAGTTGAAGATGTTAGTGTTAAAGTTTTTTCATGTACTTAACTCCTGGTGTTGTTGCGATTGAAAGTTCAGACTCCGGCGTCACTGCATTCAGGACATCTCTACATATGTTCCGCCGCAGCATCCACTCAAGAGTTTGTTCGCAAATATTTCCAGTCAAGTATTAGTTGTATACGATGCATTTTCTGCCACACACTTCGGATTTCTTGCCAGCATCCTTAATGTGTCTCACCTCCAGCATTCTTCTTGTAACTACGTTGTCCTTCCATTCCCGTTCTTCAGTTTCCTGCAAGTCTGTCCAATACAGCTTCAGCACTGTCACCTTGTCCACACTCAGCTTGCCTCTTATTTTAGCCTGTTCAGCAAGTCCATCCGCCATTTCATGTCTGTGTATTCTACTCCCACGTAACTTGGACGGTAAATCCTCATTAGACTCATCACATTTGAATGACCTAACAGATTAACCCATTCTTTTCGGAGCATTTTTTTTTCCCCCTCCATGTTTTACGAAGCTTGCACGGTGAATCTATCACAGTGACATCGTTAACCGCATCATGGGTAACTAGCCACTCCACTACCACCGACACAGCCTCGATGTCCACTCGCATACTTGTATGTGGTGACTTCATAAGCTTCCGAACCTGTGCCGCTACTCTTCCATTTCGGTAGGCAAAAAAAACCCACCCACTATTGCTGTTCTGAATCTGCGTACAAGTACATTACCATATATTCTTACATCTTATGTAAAATCTTTGCTAAGTTATTTAGCTTATTATGTGGTTATATATTAGCAACACTGTGCTCTTACAAGAGGGCGATGACGTCTATCACTTGAACCCCTTATATTTTACCTATTTTCCATCTTTTGAGTCGGGGAGCTTGGCCAAATTGCTGCCCTGTAGTAAGGAGGAATGCCAGAAAATACAACAGTGCCTTGCACGTCCTCCATTACAGCTCGCTCCCGACAAAATCTCCAACCCAGATTCTTTACCCTCATAGTTGATGTTCATGTCCGCTACCCTCTTAAATTCCTCCAATTCCTCACTGCCATCACCAACAAAACAAAATAATACTCATAAAGCATATTTTATCAAGGCAAAGTAAAACTTATTGACAAAATGTGACGCCACTCGAGACCACGACAGATAATAGATGATACTCACAACATGTGGTTACGAATCAATACATCCAACATAAGTTGCATGTACATACTTGCACTTGTGCACATCAAGCTCAAACGACCAATATGCATGCACCTGATGCTTCTACTTAATACCATATTTATCATTTCAACTCTATGTTCTCCTTTTCACAGCTGATACAAAGCAGATTCCCCAATCTTCCATCGCTCACTAGCGAGTGTCCCCGACGTTAAAAGTTGGCAGCGCTCCCTTCACCTTTTAGACCCAACAAACCACCCACCCCACTTACGCAAATCCCAAAATCCGCAGAACTCGTCCTGCGCATGAAACTGACATTGATCCATCATGACCCGATTCAGTAATAGCATTAACTATACCGTGTGACTTCAATATGATACCAACAAAGAAAGAAAATGCAGCAAAACATATCACTATGAGGAAAGGTGACCTGACACTGATTAACACACTAAGGCAACTCCTCGCACACTACGCTTGGAACATACATTTCAGTGTCAGCCACATAAAGATGATATGTATGAAAGATGCAGGCATAATAAATGAAATATTATCAATTGATGGAGTGCATACATCTTAATCATTTACTACTACTAACATTACTTACACATGAACATTGAGTACCACTTGTTCTTGTACACACTTACAGCACCTTACTTCTGACTTAACGAAAACTTACGTATATGAGACTTCAAGCAGAAAACTGAGGTCCTCGCCAAAACTCCAGATATACACATCACTTAAGTATGATAAACTGGACAAACAATCCGAATATAACAGATAACATAGCTCCCCCAGTAGACACGTGCTGCCCGGCCGTATGCCTCTACGAACTCCGAAGAACCCCACGCATTACACCCTCTACCTGACGAAACATCACGTGATCAGGTAGCGCTCACCCTCGCCGAGAAGTGCGAAGGTGATTGAAAGCTTGACCCTTCAAACCGGCCGCATTTAAACAACCAAGCCAGCCATCTTCACACTACATCCTTCCAGTGCCGCTAAACGTCACATAGGGCTCGCATGGTAGTTTGCCAAGATTTCCTGTTTTCGCCGAGCTTTTCAGTCTCATCAAGGGATGTTATTCCTACTAAACGGGCTTCTCTTTACAACGTCCTCTTTAGAGTTTCAAGTGGTCGACCTCTTTTTCTTCGACCTTTTGTGTTCCACTTGATAGCTTGTTTTGGGATTCTCTGGTTGTTTATTCTCAGCACATGACCAACATATGTCCATCTTTTTCTGATCTACGCGTTGTTCTTGAATTCCTTCCACTTTATACCCAATATTTTCCTGAGGCATTTGTTTTCAAAATAGTCTAATTTCTTGTCTATTTCTTTAGTTGTTTTCCAGCTTTCACATGCATAAATGAGGGTGGATATTACATTTGAATTGAATAATCTTAGCTTGGTTTTTGCGCTTATAACTTTTGAATGCCATATGTTCTCAAGATTCTTGAATGTCAGTGCTGCGTTTGCAATACGTATGCAGTAAACTCTCTACATCAGACAAGTGTTTCAGCCCTATTAAACTTCTGACACTGTAAGGGGGTGGGCTCCCAGAGGTCTTGTGCGTTGTTGCTTTTTTTTTTTCGTCCCGGGATATAACCCGTGATCTTCCAGTTGGCACTGCACTTTGAAGTGCGTCTTTAGCGATTTAGCTACGAATAAGATAAGATCAGGAAGAGAGAGTGAGGGTGACGAATATGTGCAACTCTCCCTCACTATAAACCAAATAAAGCGCTAGTCACAGTATTCATCTTTAGGCATGAGAAAAAAGAAGTTATTAAAAATAGACACTTGGAATGTCCGCGCACTTATAGATGCATGCACGTCAAATATGCCTGAAAGACGCACAGCACTCGTGGCAAGAGAACCTGCAAGACACAACAACCTGGACATTGTACCGCTGAGCGAGACAAGACTTGCAACATACAACCTGGACATTGTAGCGCTGAGCGAGACAAGACTTGCAACATTACAACCTGGACATTGTAGCGCTGAGCGAGACAAGACTTGCAACATTACAACCTGGACATTGTAGCGCTGAGCGAGACAAGACTTGCAACATTACAACCTGGACATTGTAGCGCTGAGCGAGACAAGACTTGCAGAGGAGGAGCAAGTGACAGAGCTCGGGGGTGGGTACACTTTCTTTTGGAGTGGCCGTAGTAGCACGGAGCGTCGTGAAGCCGGTGTCGGTTTGCAATAAAGACCAGCCTAGTACACAAGTTGGATAACTTCCCTAGGGGAATTAGCCACCGACTTATAACTCTGAAGCTCCCTATGAGCAATAACGTTCAGCCTAGTACAGAAGCTGGATAACTTGCCCAGGGGAATTACCGACCGACCTATAACTCTGAGGCTTCCTATGAGAAATAAGAAATGTATAACCCTACTCAGTGCCCACGCCCCAACAATGACAAACCTTGAATCAACGAAGTCAGAATTTTACGAGAAACTAGAGGCTGCTGTGACTAAAGTACACAGAGAGGATAAACTAATTATTCTTGGAGATCTAAATGTCAGAGTCCGGTCCTGGAATGGCGTAATCGGCAAACATGGAACCGGTAAATTCAATAGCAATGAACATCTGCTGTTAAGTTTCTGTGCCACACACGACCTCACAATTACCAACAGCCTGTTTCGCTTGCCGAAAAGACATCTTGGATGCATCCTTGTTCCAAACACTGGCGCTTAATCGATTATAACATTACAAGAAGACAAGATCTGACAGATGCGCGTGTTACAAAAACCATATGAGGCGCTGATTGTTAGACAGACCACAGACTGATTATATCAAAGCTGGAGCTACACATCCAACCAAGAAGACGCCCTCAAGGGCAGAGAGTCTAAAAAAAGACTCTGAGTTAATAACCTCAGTTCTGAGATAATTACAGAAAGCTTGGTTCACGACATAGAAAGGAAGTTGGAAAACTTTCCTAGAGATCATGATAGTATTGGCGAACACTGGACGATGTTTAAAGAAACCGTTTACACTACAGCAAAGGACCATCTTGATGTAAACCAGCATAAAAACCAAGACTGGTCTGACGAGAATGACACCGTAACAAAAACTTTACTAGATCCAAAAAAAAAAAATAATCAGCTACACCAGGAAACACGAAGTGACCCATCATCTTTATCAAAGAGGGCACTATACGTTCGTGCACGTAAGGAATGTAAACTACATGACACATGGTTGCAAAAAAGGGCTGAAGAGATAGAAAGTTACTCAGATAGGAATGATACGAAAAGGTTCTACGATGCACTAAAAACAATATATGGACCGAAATCCTCAAGATCTGCACCTCTATATAGCTCGAATGGGAACTTGCTACTGACAGAAAAAAAAAACGAAATTCTGAAGCGGTTGGCGGAGCACTTCAATACAGTTCTCAATTCGGTCATCGACCATCGCTAACGAAGCGATTGCTCGCCTACCTCAGGTTGAAATTAAAAGCGAGCTAGATCTACCACCAACCATCCAGGAAGTTAAGAACACCATCAACCAGTTATCAAGTGGGAAAGCTCCTGGCTCAAATGCCAACCCCGCTGAGATCTACAAAGTAGGGGAAATCGCATGATACAGAGCCTCACTGATCTCTTCTGCTCAGCTTGGAGTTCGAGAACTCTACCACAAGAATTTAAATATGCCTAAATGACCAACCTGTACAAAATAACGGGCAATCGCAAACACTGTGACAATCACAGACGAATTTCACTTCTCTCAATCGCTGGCAAAGTACTGGCTCGTGTCTTGTTAAACCGACTCAATGAGGATCTTGAAGATAATTTGCTTCCCGAGAGTCAGTGTGGTTTTCGAGCAGGAAGAGGGACAGCTGACATGATCTTTGCTATCCGTCAACTCCAGGAAAGGTTCCAGGAGCAGCACAATGACCTCTATTAACCGTTTTTGTAGACTTAACCAAAGCCTTTGATACTGTCAACAGGGACGGTCTTTGGCTAATAATGGCAAAATGTGGATGCCCAGCCAGGTTCATAGAAATAGTTCGTCAATTTCATGAGGGCATGAAGGTTTGTGTTCTCGATGACGGTGAGGTCTCCGAATCCTTTCCTGTTACCTGTAGGGTAAAGCAGGGATGTGTCCTTGCACCTACACTGGGGTAAAACAGGGATGTGTCCTTGCACCTACACTGTTCAGCAAGGTGCTCTCGGCCATGATAATGGACGCCTCCAGAAGCTCAAACGAAAACTGTTTTCCGTTAATTTATAGAACAGATGGAAAGTTTTTTCAATATAAGACGATTAAAAGCTGACTCAAAAGTTAGGAATGCGAAAATCAAAGACTGTGCACTAAATGCTAATTCAACATCTAAAATGCAAACCATCATTGATAACTTCTCGGAGGCATGTGACAACTTTGGCCTTACGATCAACATCGGAAAAATATAAGTCGTATATAAACCCGTCCCGGACAAAGAATATCTTATATATTATATCCTTCCCATGTCGTTAAACGTCACATAGGGCTTGCAAGGTAGTTCGCCAATTTTTCCTGTCTTCGGCGAGTCTTTCAACCTCATCAAGGGATTTTATGCCTGTTAATTTGTCCTCTTCAGAGTTTCACGCGGTCTGCCTCTTTTTCTCTGGCCTGTTGTGTTCCACTTGATAGCTTCTTTTGGGATTCTCTGATCGCTTCTTCTCATCACGTGACCAACATATGTCCATCTCCTTTTCCTGATCACCCGTGAGACTGGTTGTTGTTCAGTCATCTGTCTTATCTTTGCATTGTTCTTGAATTTGTTCCACTTGATGCAGAGTATTTTCCTTAAGCATTTGTTTTCAAAAGGTCTAATTTCTTGTCTATTTTTTAGTTGTTTTCCAGCTTTCGCATGCATAAACGAGGATGGATATTACATTTGAATTGAATAGTCTTAACTTGGTTTTTGTGCTTATAACTTTTGAATTCCATATGTTCTCAGGATTCTTGAAGATCGATGTTGGTTTTGCAATTCTAATTCTAATTTCCTTTCTAGTGTCACCATACTAGTCTATGTAGCTGCCAGTGCATGCAAATTGATTGACTTCTTCAATATCTGTCCCTTCTACGTGTATTTTTCCATTTTGATTAATGATAATTTTCATTATTTTTGTTTTGTCATTGTTAATTTCAAGTCCTATTTTGTTAGCCAGTGAAGACAGGCTATCTGTTTTTTCTTGCATGGAATTCACATTATTACTGATAAGAGTTATGTCATCAGCAAAATCAAGATCTTCTAGTTGGGTCTCATGTACCCAGTCAATACCTGTGCTACCTGTGCAGCATTTTTTTCTTTATGAAGTCGTTTGTAATTCCAAAAAGCAAAGGAGACAGTATACATCCTTGTTTCACACCTGTTTCAATCTGGAACCATTCACTCATCCCTTCTTCTGTTGTGACTGCACAAACATATCCATTGTAGAAGTCCTTAATGATGTTGACAATTTTAGATGGTATTCCATATAGACTTAAAATTCTCCATAATGAATCTCTGTGTATGCTATCAAATGCCTTTTTAAAGTCTATGAAGTTCAGTATTAACGGTTTCTGCTTTTCAATATGTTCTTCAAGTATTATTTTTAGAGTAAAGATCTGGTCGAGACAGCTTCTCCCTTTTCGAAACCCTGCTTGTTCTTCTCTCATTGTGGTATCCACTATATCTTTAAGACTATTCAAAACGACCTTGCAAAATACTTTTGACACATCTGATATTAAGGTTACTCCTCTCCAATTGTTACAATCACTAAGGTTGCCTTTTTTGGTATTTTAACAATGACAAAGAATATACTGACCTGGAAATCGTGATAAAGGGACAAATGCTAAAATCCGTAGAAAATTTCACTTATCTTGGCACTACTCTTTCCAGGGCAGTCAGTCTTGATGCTGAAATCAGCAATAGAATAGCTAAAGCCAGCGCAGCATTTGGGAGGCTAGGAAAAAATGTATGGGAAAGAAGAGGACTCGGCGTTACCAGCAAGTTAAAGGTCTATAAAGCTGTTGTTCTGACCACACTAATGTATGCAGCCACCAAGTTAAAGGTGTATAAAGCTTTCGTTCTGACCACTCTAATGTATGCAGCCACCAAGTTAAAGGTCTATAAAGCTGTCGTTCTGACCACTCTAATGTATACAGCCACCAAGTTAAAGGTCTATAAAGCTGTCGTTCTGACCACTCTAATGTATGCAGACACCAAGTTAAAGGTCTATAAAGCTGTCGTTCTGACCACTCTAATGTATGCAGCCACCAAGTTAAAGGTCTATAAAGCTGTTGTTCTGACCACTCTAATGTATGCAGCCACCAAGTTAAAGGTCTATAAAGCTGTCGTTCTGACCACTCTAATGTATGCAGCCACCAAGTTAAAGGTCTATAAAGCTGTTGTTCTGACCACTCTAATGTATGCAGCCAAAACATGGAAGTCTACAATAGACATGCAAGACAACTAAATCACATCAATCTAGGCTGTCTCAGAAAAGTGTTGAACATCAAATGGCAGCAAATGATAATTGATACTAAAGTCCTCACAAGAGCTAATATTCCAAGCACCTACACAATGCTTCAAAAGGCGCAAATTGGATTGACAGAGCACGTAGTCAGTATGAGTAACACCCGACTGCCCAAACAGCTCCTTTATGGGGAACTACTGAACGGAAGACAGAAAGCTGGAGGGCCAAAAAAAAATGGGTTACAAAGATACGCTCAAAACCTCACCCAAAGCCTTCGGGATAGACATAAACTCTTGAGAAGCCATAGCACTAGTCCGCCCATCCTGGAGGGCTTTAACCACCCTGGGTGCTCAGAGAACAGAGCGCTCAAGACTTGAAAGTACCCAGCACAAGCGCGCAATGCGAAAAGCCAAAGCAGCACAAGCACCCACAACTGAATCTGGACATATATGTTTCGTGTGTGGCAAAATATTTAGAGCTCGTATAGGGCTAGGATCAGAATTTTAGGATCAGAATTGCAAAAGCAGCATCAATCTTCAAGAATCTTGAGAACATATGGAATTCAAAAGTTATAAGCACAAAAACCAAGTTAAGACTATTCAATTCAGATGTAATATCGACCCTTATTTATGCATGTGAAAGCTGGAAAACAACTAAAGAAATAGAAAAGAAATTAGACTCTTTTGAAAAGAAATGCTTAAGGAAAATACTCGGCATCAAGTGAAACGAATTCAAGAATAATGCAGAGATAAGACAGATGACTGAACAACAACCAGTCTCATGGGTGATCAGGAAAAGTAGATGGACATATGTTGGTCACTTGATGAGAAGAAATGATCATAGAATCCCAAAACAAGCTATCAAGTGGAACACAACAGGCCAAAGAAAAAGAGGCAGACCGCGTGAAACTCTGAAGAGGACATTCCTAGTACTTGTTTCAACTCTTATTTTCCCTGGCTGTGGTCACTTCCTCACTTACTTTCCATTTTCGTCCAGTTTTAAGTGTTGGCTGCACTTCTCGTACCACCGGATCTGTAGATTCTTGAAGCATCATTGCAAACCTTGTCTGTCTTACCTTGTATTCTTCGACCACAGATTTGAATGGTAGCTGTAGTTTCCTGTACAATGTTACATCAGTTAATCCTGGTGGTACGCCCAGCCACTTTCCTATGGATTTATTTATCTTTCTTTCAACTGCCTCTACTGTGTACTTCGCAAATGAGTAGTGGCCACATCAATTTTGGAATCAGCATGAACTGGAGGCATCGTATCTTGAACTTCCCCAGTAGCCTGCTTTTGACTATGATGTTCAGTCCATTCTGTGCCTTTTCTATAACCTGCTTCACCGCGTTTGAGTTTTTCATTGAAGCATCATTTACTCTGCCAAGGGTCTTCAATGGTTCTTCATCTACAGTTGCGATTGTTTGATTTGCCACTGTGTACGATCTTTCTATCACTTTCTCCTTTATGAGTGACAGGCTTCGTGACTTTGTTGGCTTGAAGCTCATGCGGAACCATATGACAAGGCTATCCAAACGCTCTAACATCTTTCGTGCCTGTGCTTCACTGGTTGTTATTACTGTTGTGTCATCCATGAATGCTTTTAGTGGTGGCATCTGACATCCATTTCTGAACCTTGAGCCTACTGCTGTTGTAACCTTTTGCTGCTCTCAGGATTACTTGCATGGCTAGTACTAACAGTATGAGAGATATTGTACGGCCCATTGCAATTCCCACCTGGAGCTCAGTCCATCTTGTAATATATCGTTATGTTCCAAATCTAACGAGGAACTCTGTGAAGTAAATTTTCAGCATCTTCGTGATTTCTTTTGGCATATGATACATGTCTAGTCCTAGCCATATCATCTGGTGGGGTACTGAGCCAAACTATTGGCTAGGTCAAGCCGTATTACATGTAAATCTTGCTTTCCGGATCTTGCTTGCTGAATAGTTCCCAAATCATTGAAGCATGTTCGAGACATCCTGGGGAACCTGGAGTTCCTCCCTTCTGCACGGATGTACCAACGTAACCATTTTCTAGGAAGTATGTTGTTAGTCTCCTTGCCATCACGGAGAAGAATATCTTTCCCTCCACATTCAGAAGTGAGATCGGTCTGAACTGGTTGATTTCATTGGAGTTCTGCTCCTTTGAGATGTATAGTCCCTTAGTCTTTTTCCATTCTTTATTTACGAGTCCCTTGGTACATGCTGAAAGTAGGAGTTTATGGAGCTTCTTTAGTACTTCGGGGCATCTTTTGTATAGTAAGTAAGGGACACCATTTGGACCTGGTGTTGGCTTGGCTTAGCTTTTCTTACGACGCTCTCTACTTCTTGTAAGGTTGGTGGGCTGTATTTGAATTTGCTGCCTGGTGCACAGGGCTACACTAGACCTTTCATCTGCTCGAGAGGTGTATGCTGATTTTTATCAGAGTATGTCTTGCTCAAATGTTCCTCGAGCACCTCCTTACCTGCTTTCAGTGTACCTGATTTTGGCCGCTCAAATAACTGCTTGGCAAACCCGAAGGGATCTCTGTAGAACTTCTCTCTTGCGTATCTGGTTTCCCTTTTCCTTTTACATAGTCTTTAAACTCTGCAAAGGGCATTGTGCTGGGATTTTAGATGCTGGAAAACCCGTCTTAGTCTTTCCTTTTCCGATTCATATGCCTTCTTGAACATTTTCTTGGCATGGTTCTTCTGATGTCTTATTGCTTCTATTTTCCTCTGTCTTCTGGACTTTCATGGTGTTACCGTTTCTCTATTTGCCTGTTTTGTTCCAAACTCTTTATGGTAGTGAAGATATATGATGTTACCAATATGAATTCTAATTTCCTTTTTGGTGTCACCATCTTGGTCTATGAAGCTGCCGAGATATGCAAATTGGTTTACTTCTTCAACACCTGTTGTCCGACAATGACCGACATTCTGTACGGAGATGTAGACCAGCTGAAGAGGACTTGTACATTTCATTATCTGGCACAAAAGAAAAGTGAAAATTCGTAACCCCGGGGATCGGAAAGATCAAAGTGCCAGATAATGAAACGTACAGTCTTCTTCAGCTGTTCCAAATTGCCATACAGAATGTCGGTGATTGAGGAGTTTAGTAGTATCAGGTTCTTCCGAAGACCCTTCAATGTATTGTAGTCCAGCAGGTGGTACTTAACAGTTTCTTCTTCTTGTCTGTTGCAGTGCATGCAGTTTGGTGTGTTGTCAACGGTCACTCTGCGTTAGTGCTTATTGAGGGTGATGTATTCTGTTCGCAGTCTGAAAATTGTGATTTGGTCTCTGTGACATAAGCTGTTGATGTGGTTTCCAGGGTTAAGCTTTTGCAGGTGTGTATACGGATCTTCCAGTTGGATTACTGGCCCAGCTGTCCATCCACTGCTGCTTGCATTTGTTGTGTATACTGTGTTTAGTTGTTCTCATGTTGGTGGAGATGTGGGGCTGTGACATGGTGGCTCCACTCTTTGCCAGCCTGTCAGCAAGTTCATTTCTTCTGATATCTATGTGCCCTGGAATCAACTGTAGGGTGTCTTGATGTCATAGGAGGCGAGTAGTTTTATTGCGCTGAGTATGTCAGTTGTCACATATTCTGAACCGGGAGTTAGGTATAAGGCTAGCAACCTTATTCTGAGATACACTCAGAGACGACTCTGGATAGGGCAAAAAGAAATTCTTATTGAAACTCGCAACAAAGCCAACTGTGTCAAGGGTGACGCATCAGGGATACCAACTCCGAAGAACGAAAGAATGCATTCATCGGCCCCAAATATGTGACAAAGATTGGATTCTGGAATGTAAGAACAATGATAGCACCATCAAAACTGCTCAAGTAATCCGAGAAATGGATAGATACTACCTAGATGTACTGGACATCAATGAAATGCGATGACCAAAAGCAATGAGAAGAACGGCGGAAAAAACCGTAATTTAATAATACATTCAGGCAGAGACGATGGGAAATACCAAGAAGGAGTGGGTATAATTATGTCAAATGAAGCAGTACTGAGCCTTATAGAATGGGAACCAGTGAACAGTAAGAGCAGGATACAAACTAAGACACGGAAGAATGACAATCATACAATGTTATGCACCTATGAACGATGCAGATGATGAAATAAAAGACGACATCTATCACTATCTACAACAACTCATTAACAAAGTCTCGAAACACCACATTCTAATTGTCATGGGAGACTTCAATGCCAAGGTAGGAAAAGATAATACTGATATCGAAAAAGTAATGGGGAAGGAAGAAATTGATACGTAAATCAGAATGGGGAAAAACATGTAAATCAGAATGGAGAAAGATTAATTGAACTATGTCTAACAGAGGGCATGGCTATTGAATGAACAATAGTTCCAAACAAAGAGATAAATAAAACAACATGGATATCCCCAGATGATAGAACCAGAAACCAGATAGACTATTTTTGTTTTAGAAAACAAATCAGAACATCTCTTATAGATGTAAGAGATGCAGGTGTGAACAGTGACCTCAACCTGTGTATAGGGAAAATAAGACTAAAACTGAAAAGCCATCACAAGAAATCAAAACTCAGAAAGATAAACAACCACAGCCTACAGGAAGAAAATACTAACACCAATTTCAATCTAGAACTTACCAATCATTTTGCAGCACTCAGTGAGGTAGAGGAGACAGATATAGATGAATTATGGAACTCTTACAGCACAGTCATAACCACAGCAGCAAAAGCAAATGCTGGACTGCAAACAAAAAAAAAAAAAAAATAGAAAAGCATGGCTTTCGGAGAACACATGAAAATGCATACATGAAAGACGAGGAATAAAATTAGCCTTGTTGAATGTAAAGATAGATTTTGGAAAGGATATGGCAAAAGCAGCATACAAAGAAATGGACAATGAAGTAAAAAGTTCAGCTAGAAGAGATAAAAGAGAATACATAGACATTATGGCGAAAGAAGCAGAAAAAATAGCACAAACAGGAGACAGCAAAACTATACAACATACAAAAGAGGCTAAACGGGTTACATCTATAGAAAGACCAATCTTTAGAAAAACTGACACCCTATTGATATCAAGTAAAGACCAAAAACAAAGGTGGGCCGAACACGTCCAAGAAATGATTGACCACGCTCAAAAGAATTGATAGATCTTTCCAATCCCACAATTAAATGTTAACCTAGATGAAATTACATTGAGTGAAACTAAAACAGCAGTGAATCTAATGGCTAACAACAAAGCTGCAGGTGAAGATGAAGTAACAGACGAGAAATTAAAAGCTATTAACAGTGACAACATGAACCAACTACAGAGAATGTTTAATAAAGTCTGGAAAGAAGAAAAGGTCCACTGTTAAAATACCCCGCCCCCCCCCCCCCGGCCACTAAAAAAAAGCAACCTTTGCGAGTACAATAACTGGAGAGGAGTAACCTTACTATTCTTTCATTCATTCATTCATTCATTTGCATGTCCCTTGCGGAACTTTGCCTCCCAAACAGCACTCCTGTAGGCATCTCGGTTGTGAGCAAGATGGCCTGCTGCTGCTGCATCCATTTGCAGATCGTCAACGATGTCTTGCTGCCATCTTCGTTTTGGTCTTCCTCTTTTTCTTTTTCCCATTAAGTATCCTTCCAATACGGTCTTCTCTAAATTATCATGACGTTTAATGTGTCCAAAATATTTAAGTTTTCTCTCTTTAATCCTCTTTACTAGCCAGCCTTCTTCAATATTAAACTCTTGTAGTATAGATATATTTGTTCTTTTTTGTGTCCACGATATTTGGAGAACTCTTCTGCAGCATTTACATCCAAAGGCATTTATGTGTTTCTCAGCTGTTTTGTTAAGTGTCCAGGTCTCACAGGCATATGTTGCGATGGGAAAGATGCATGCCCTTAAAAATCTTATTTTTGTAGTTCTGACTGCTCCTCTCCACAGATTCTTTATTTGTTTTACTTTCTGAAGAGCGACAGATGTCCTCCTTTTAATTTCCCTCGTTGTATCTCCATTATTAGTTAGTAGTGATCCAAGATATTCAAAACTCTCCACTTCTTCCAATTTTTCCTCATTGATATATATTTCAGCTGCCTTGTTTGTTTTGTCAGTTGTCATCAATTTAGTTTTCTTTGCATTAAGATAGAGGTTCTGCTCTTCGCTGTTCTTACGGACTGACATAATTAGTTTTTCCATTCCTTTTTGTGTTGCGGACAGTAACACTGTGTCATACTTACTGCTGCTTGTTGGTCTAGATACAGCAGTGATGTTAATTGTATCAAATGTGTTGGAAATCCTTTTTTTTCCATTATTTCCCAAAGTTTCTGGTGTTGTACACAATCAAATGCCTTTGAGTAGTCTATAAAGGATAAATATAGATTCACATTAAACTCTCTGCATTTCTCTGTTATTAATCTTATATTGAATATATGATCTCTTGATCCTCTTCCTTGCCTGAAACCAGCTTGGACCATATTGACTTCTATTTTCTGTCGAAGTCTACCCATTATGATTTTTAACAGAATTTTACTGGCATGACTAATCAGGGCAACAGTTCTGTAGTTTGTGCATAATTTCAAGTTACCCTTTTTTGGGAGTGGTATGAATACAGTTCTTTTCCATTCTTTTGGCCAAATACCTGAATGCCATATCTTTTTGCACAGTGCATGATAGATTGTCGCACACTCCTTTCCTCCTGCTTTAATAAATTCAGCTGTTATCTCATCACATCCTGGTGATTTACCATTTTTCAGATTCTTTATTGCCCATTAAACTTCTTCTATTGTCGGTTCGAGTTCTTTCTCCTCCAATAGTTACCTTACTATTAGTTGTGTCAAAAGTATTTTGCAAAATCATACTGAATAGAATTAAATATATAATGGATACTGCAATGAGAGAAGAACAAGCAGGACTTCGAAAAGGGAGAATCTGTCCTGATCAGATCTTTACGAATAATACTCGAAGAACATATTGAAAAGTAAACACTATTAATCTCAACTTTCCATAGACTTTAAAAGGCATTTGATAGCACACACAGAGGTTCATTAGGGAGAATATTAAGACTATATGGAATACCATCTAAAAGTGTCAACATCATTAAGGATCTCTACAGCGGATATGTTCGTGCAGTCAACGCAGAAGAAGGAATGAGTGAATAGTTCCAGATTGAAACAGGTGTGAAACAAGGATGTAATATCTACTGTGAATTCTGGAATTGCCATAGACTTCATACTGAAATAAATGTTGCACAAGTAAAATGGGCACTGACTGGGTACATGGGACACAACTAGAAGATTTTGATTTTGCAGATGACATAATTCGTGGACGTTGGTTTCGTGTGTGAGAGATTTATAGCTTCCTATATCATCAAGCACTCTCAGAGTACAATCGCTATGGGTGTCTGCTGAAACAATGGTGAGATCAGGTATATATGTGTATCTAGTGGCTGTGTGGAGGAGTGTTGGTGGGTGAGGAGGAGTCTTGTAATATTATCATGTTGCTGGTGTTGCATAGCTCTTCAATGTTGTTTCTCATAGGCTTTTGGTCTTTGTATCCTAGTGATGGTAGATGTGCATTAAAATCTTCCGAAATGATAGTTTTCTGCATATCTGTGCTGTGTATGTTGATTTGACTTTTAGAATTTGGGGGACAATAAATATTATATAGAGTGTAGAAGATAAAAGGGATGGCGACTGCAGTCTTCTTCTTCTTCGTTCCCATTGTCTGTCTATATCTGCAGTCCTGTCTCTTGGATAAATTTCACTGTTTTTTGTAACTCAGCGACTGGAGTAAAACTGGTTTAAATAATAGAGGTAGATAGAGGTGTATGGTGTAGTTTTACAAAGTGAGGGAGGGATTGAGTAAATTATTTGAGTGAGTATTATTTATACAGAGTGTATCGCAGTCCATCATGCCATACTGTTATCTCTTGGATGTCATTCTCATTCCACTTTTTGTTTTTAACTTCTCCTTGGATGCTATTTCTCAAGAGTGTGCCAATACCCCTGTGTTTACCACATTCACATTTGTACATGGTGTATCCAGGCACTGAGTGATCTTTTCCATATAGAAGGGTTTCTTGTATGATCGCAATATGGATGTTGACTTTCTTTCAGCTATCTCCTTAATTCTGAGGCATTTGGCCTAAGTCCAGAAATATTGATTTGAAGAATGTTTAGTGAGTACCCCGTAGCTGATTTTTCGCTCAGGGTAACCCAGGGAGAGGGGGGGGGGCGCCGAACCGCCTGGCGCGGACTTTTTACGAGGGTCTCTTCGTATCTTTTTCTTTTTGTATCTGACATTTTCATGTTTGGGTTTTTGTCCTAAGTCTTTCTTTCATACCAGGAGCCCCTTCCAGTGAGAAGCTGAGATCAGGCCTGAGGTGTAACACTGGCCGCTTTGAGGGAACTCGACACAGACTTTGGGATGAGAGATCCGATGGGTGTTTCAACAATGGCCATTTCCCGCCCCCCATAGTCTGCTGGTTGCTTTGATTGAGTCATTCTGATAGCCACTGTTGTCGACACACATAGGATTGTCACGTCCTGGATTTGTCAGTTTCATCAGTTTTCTCATCATCGCAGATGATCTCTATATCCCCATCAATCCTTCCATCCCGACCAGCACAGCGCGGCCCCAGGCCAAGGTCTCACCTCAACCTATTGATGGACGTGAAGTGTCAAATGCTGGAGGGATCTTTTATGTTTTTTTTTTTAAAGCATAAAGAGCATTTTGTCTGAGCTATATAGGTAAAAAAAAAGGTAAAGGTAAAGGTAATCCTGTCATGCCTTAGAGGCACATAGGGATATGATGTTAGCGCCCATATTATCCTTGACCTGTCAGCACACTAGAGGGTGACAAGGTCAGTATCACGCCTGGCTGCCTTTCCTTCCCCAACTCCAGAAGAAGTCGGGTACCCATTTCTACAGCTGGGTGACTGGGGTGCCTCCGGCCGAATTCAAACCCCCGACCTTCGCCATGAGAGACCAGTGCACTAACCACTTCGCCACTCAGACCCTATAATAGAGAAGAGACTGCTAGCAGATTTCTCAGTTCTATTTTCCTCTTTCTTTTACAGAAAGTTCTGTCCCCTAAAAAATTATGCCTTATAAGAGGGTGAAATTATACTTGATAACAATATTAACAAATAGTGGTGGTTGCTATAGGAGCAGGTCAGAGTTTTTCTTTAAACAATCACATCTGATGTTCCGTGTTTCACAAAGACTATGTTAAGATAAGTGATATATATATATATATATATCACTTATCTTAATATATATATATATGTTTGGGTTAGTTGGTATATTTCCAGAAGGTAGTTTACCATTGCTTTCCTTCTGGACAGTGGCTGTACTATTCAGCGATTGTAGCCATTGTCGCTACATTCAGATAATCTGCCTATCATAATAGAATGGTGATTATAACCAACATTATTAAAAAATACAACTAAAGAAGCTGTGGAGAGGAACAGACAGAACCACAAAAATAAGACTTTTAATGGCATGCATCTTTCCCATAGCAAAATATGCCCGTGAGATCTGAACACTTAACAAAACAGCTGAGAAACACATAAATACCTTTTAATGAAAATACTACAGAAGAGTTCTTCAAATATCATGGACACAAAAAAAAAGAACAAATATATCCATACTACAAAAACTTAATATTGAAGAAGGTTGGCTAGTAAGGAAGATTAAACAGAGAAAACTTAAATATTTTGGACATATTAAACGTCATGATAAGTTAGAGAAGACAGTCTTGGAAGGAACAACTTTTTTTTATAAATAGGAAACAACGAGGCTATCGAACGTTAAAGTAAGAGAACACAGTTTTGTAGGATTATACCTCGAAAAAATCGTAGACAAAGCACTTTAGTGAGACGCGAGAGATAGAACAATCACAAGAGAACTACATGGGATTCGAACCACGGACTCCAGTAAGACGAGCAGCCGTCTAGCAACGAGAGAACAGGGTAATAATGAACAGCGCTATCTCACACCTCCGAGTCTTGGGATGGTACATAATGGGAAACAGAAAGTCCAGGTCAGTCATTTCAGTCATTTGCATGTCCCTTGCGGAACTTCACATCCTTAACAACTCTCCTGTAGGCCTGTTGGTTGTAAACAAGGTGCCCTGCTTCTGATGCATCCATTTGCAGATTATCAATGACGTCTTGCAGCCATCTTCGTTTTGGTTTTCCTCCTCTCTTTCTTTTTACCATTATGTACTCTTCCAAGATGGTCTTCTCTAAATTATCACGGCGTATAATGTGTCCAAAATATTTCAGTTTTCTTTGTTTAATTCTCTTTACTATTCAACCTTCTTCAATATTAAGTTCTTGTAGTATGGATATATTTTTTTTTTTTTTTGTGTCCATGATATTTGAAGAACTCTTCTGCAGCATTTACAATCAAAGGCATTTATGTGTTTCTCAGCGGTTTTGTTAAGTGTTCAGATCTCACAGGCATATTTTGCTATGGGAAAAATGCATGCCCTTAAAAGTCTTATTTTTGTAGTTCTGTCTATTCTTGCCCACAACTTCATTAGTTGTATTACTTTCTGAAGAGCGATAGCGATAGGTGTCCTCCTTTTAATTCCCCTCATTGTATCTCCATTATTAGTTAGTAATGATCCAAGATATTAAAAGCTCTTCACCGCTCAGTTTTGCCTCATTGATACATATTTCAGCTGCTTTATTTGTTTTGAAATGACTGATATATATACTGTCCAAAAAAAAAAAAAAAACGCATAACTATTGATGACCCATTTTTAGCCATAACATTGATATTCTATAACTTTTTAAATTGAATGAATAACATTTTCAAATTGCACACAATAATACCTAAGGGTTTAAACACTCACTTTACAGTTTCTTGCATTTGTGTGACGAGACTTTGTTAGTCCCAGGGGTTCTCAAGTTAGTATGGTGTGTGGCCTCCGCTTGCATCGATCAGCAACTGGCATCTCCTGGGCATAGATGCAATCAAATGTCTGATGTGCGCCTGTGGTGTCTGCCACAGATCACGACGATTGGCTGGAGAAATGTTTCGGCGACAAACACGTCTTTGCAGCTCATCCCATAGGTGCTCGATCGGATTCATGCCTGGAGACAGGGATGGCCAGGGAAGGGTGAGAATGTTGTTGGCAGTCAAGAACTGTGTGGTTAACCGTGCAGAATGGGGTCTGGCGTTGTCCGGTTGAAACACAGACCTTTGCGCAGCAAAAAAATGGAAGGACATGGGGTCGAAGATTTTCATTGACGTATCGTTGCGCATTCAAGCCTCCTTCAGTCTGCACCAATGGACTCCTTCCGTTGAAATTGATCATTCCCCATACCATTACACCTCCACCACCGTACGGCGGAGCTTCACCAACGCAATTTTGGGCAAAACGTTCATTTGGCCTACGGTAGACCCTTCTCCGCATGTCATGGCGGTGCAAAAAAAAAGGAAGATTCGACACTAAACCAGACACGTTCCCATTGATTGCCAGTTGTCCGGGGCTGATGCTGGATGGTCCAAACAAGTCGATTTTGGCGATGGCGTTCGTTAAGACAGGACCTCGGTGAGGTCGTCGTGCCACCAGTCCAGCTTCATGTAGTCTATTCCGGACAGTTTGATCAGACACACGACGTCCTGCAAGCAATGACTGGACACTTGAGGAAGCTGTTGTAAACCTGTTTCTGAGGTGATGAACCAGAATAAAGCGATCATCAGCTGCTGTTGTCACCCTGGGTCGTCCACTGTGGTGGCGGTCTTCAGCTGAGCCAGTGACTTGGAAACAGTGCCAAAGTCGACTGATTGTACTCTGCTGCATGTTTAAACGCCTGGCAACCTGCCTTTGACTTTCGTCTGCTTGCAGGCGACCAATAGCAATGTTTATTAAATATTGCGATAAACTCGCCATAATTGTCTGCTTAAAAATGAACTGAATTTGTTTGTGTAACCTCATCCTTTTATAGGGTTTCATTTTTTTGGGAAGTGAGTTGTGCTCACCACAAAAATCACGACTTTTCCATAAACGAAAGGTGAGTTATGGTAAAAAAAAGCGTGATTAACAAAGGCAGCTACTGCGTCTGACTATACACGAGAATAGCAAAGTTCACGCTAAATCATGGACCTGATATCTTTGTGAACATTTTTGGTTTGTTTGAGATAACTGGGGAAAAAATATTGTCATAACATAATAAAAATGAAGCGTGTATAAGCTATGCTTTTTTTTGCGCACACACACATATGAAAGACGTAAGCCGGAACGTTACAACTGAAGCACAAAAAGCCCAAATTACTTCCAAAATGCTCCAGTAGCAAGAATTCAGAGATTCTATAAAGTATGAATAGCACAGTATTGGTAAATTTACCAGTTTAATCATTATCTTGCATGGCGTGTAAACTGATATTTGAACTTCTTACATCCTTCCTGTGCCGTTAAACGTCACATAGGGCTCGCATGTTAGTTCGCAAAGTTTTCCTGTTTCGGGAGCTTTAATTTCGAGGGATTTAATGCCTACTAAACTGTTCTATCATAACAATGTGTATAAAGTAGGAAAAAAAGTAGGAACAACTTTATTACTTAACGAGTACATTCATTCAATCACTCATTTGCATGTCCCTTGCGGAACTGTGCCTCCCTAACAGCACCCCTGTAGGCCTCTCGGTTGTGAGCAAGATGGCCTGCCGCTGATGCATCCATCTGCAGATCATCAACGATGTCTTGTAGTCATCTTCGCCTTGGTCTTCCTCTCTTTCTTTTCCCGTTATGTACCCTTCCAAGACGGTCTTCTCTAGATTATCACGACGTTGTGTTCAAAATATTTACGTTTTCTTTGTTTAATCCTCTTTACTAGCCAATCTTCTTCAATATTACGTTCTTTTATTATGGATATATTTGATCTTTTCTATGTCCATGATATTTGAAGAACTCTTCTGTAGCATTTACATTCTATAGCAAGTACATTCATTCATTCATTCCTTTGCATGTCCCTTGCGGAACTTTGCCTCCCAAACAGCACTCCTGTAGGCCTCTCGGTTGTGAGCAAGATGGCCTGCTGCTGCTGCATCCATTTCCAGATCATCAACGATGTCTTGCAGCCATCTTCGTTTCGGTCTTCCTCTTTTTCTTTTTCCCATTATGTATCCTTCCAATACGGTCTTCTCTAAATTATCATGACGTTTAATGTGGCCAAAATATTTAAGTTTTCTCTCTTTAATCCTCTTTACTAGCCAGCCTTCTTCAATATTAAGCTCTTGTAGTATAGATATATTTGTTCTTTTTTGTGTCCACGATATTTGGAGAACTCTTCTATAGCATTTACATTCAAAGGCATTTATGTGCTTCTCAGCTGTTTTGTTAAGTGTCCAGGTCTCACAGGCATATGTTGCGATAGGAAAGATGCATGCCCTTAAAAATCTTATTCTTGTGGTTCTGTCTGCTCCTCTCCACAGATTCTTTATTTGTTTTACTTTCTGAAGAGCAATAGATGTCCTCCTTTTAATTTCCCTCATTGTATCTCCATTATTAGTTAGTAGTGATCCAAGATATTCAAAACTCTCCACTTCTTCCAGTTTTTCCTCATTGATACATATTTCAGTTGCCTTGTTTGTTTTGTCAGTTGTCATCAATTTAGTTTTCTTTGCATTAAGATAGAGGTTCTGCTCTTCGCTGTTCTTGCGGACTGACATAATTAGTTTTTCCATTCCTTCTTGTGTTGTGGACAGCAATACTGTGTCATCAGCATATCTAATCTCTGGTATTTCATAACCTCCAACTGTTATGGCATCGTAATATACTTTGTCTACATCTTCTCTAACATTCCTCATTATATTTTCAGTATACAAGTTAAATAAGTAGGGTGACAATATGCACCCCTGACGGACCCCTTGTTTTATGTCAAACCAACTTGTTGTTTCACCATTTATTCTTACTGCTGCTTGTTGGTCTAAATACAGCAGTGATGTTAATTGTATCAAATGTGTTGGAAATCCTTTTTTTTCCATTATTTCCCAAAGTTTCTGGTGTTGTACACAATCAAATGCCTTTGAGTAGTCTATAAAGGATAAATATAGATTCACATTAAACTCCCTGCATTTCTCTATTATCAATCTTAGATTGAATATATGATCTCTTGATCCTCTTCCTTGACTGAAGCCAGCTTGGACCATATTGACTTCTTCTATTTTCTTTCGAAGTCTACCCATTATGATTTTTAACAGAATTTTACTGGCATGACTAATCAGGGCAACAGTTCTGTAGTTGGTGCATAATTTCAGGTTACCCTTTTTTGGCAGTGGTATGAATACAGTTCTTTTCCATTCTTTTGGCCAAATACCTGAATGCCATATCTTTTTACATAGTGCATGATAGATTGTTGCACACTCCTTTCCTCCTGCTTTAATAAATTCAGCGGTTATCTCATCACATCCTGGTGATTTACCATTTTTCAGACTCTTTATTGCCCATAAAACTTCTTCCATTGTCGGCTCGGGTTCTTTCTCCTCCAATAATAATTCACACTGTTGATTTCTGCTTCCACAGTCGGTTGTTTCATACATTCTTTTGCAATATTCCTTCCATCTTTCCAGAATTTCCTCTGCAAGTACACAATGAACTATTTTGGTCATAATTGAAACTTTCATTTCTACACTTAGACGATACCTTCATTAAAAACTTGAAATTATGTCGGAACGAAATATAAAAATCGTGTAGCTAAAAAAAAAAAAACTGACCAGGACTGAAAGGAATACATGTGTCCAGTCTAACCGGTTTGACAACACAAGGTATCAGATATATGTAGATATGTATCAGTATAGCAAGAAATGTTAGTCTGTAAGAATAGTTCTTGTTCCTACAATGTAAACTTGTATGAGAGCAATTGTTGGGCAAACGTCTGTCGCGAAGTATAATCGACCTTTCATGACTGATTCTAAGTCGTTTTCATTTCCAACGAGAAAAGGTTGGGCTTCTTTATTCAGTTATGTTATATATCTGTATTTTATTAGCATTGTTCGCAACTTTATTTGGCAGTTGCTTTACATAGTAAATAAAAATATACATAGAAGAAACAGTTGTTGATGAAGTAAACCATTTTGCATACCGTGGCAACTACATAGACCAAGATAGTGACAACAGGAAGATAGAATTTGAATTGCAAAAGCAACATTGTCCTTAAAAAAATCTTGAGAACATATGAAATTCAAAAGTTATAAGCACAAAAACCAAGTTAAGATTATTCAATTCAAATGTGATATCTACCCTCATTTATGCATGCATCATCATCAGGTGCCGTGCCGACTGGCGTTGGCTATTATGCTTCTCCAGAGTACCCGATCCTTCATGCAGGCCATCAGTTTATGCATGCGGTAGCTGGAAATCAACTAAAGAAATAGACTCTTTTGAAAACAAATGCCTAAGGAAAATATTTGGTATAAAGAACAACACAGAGATAAGACAGATGAGCAAACAACAACCTGTCTCATGGGTGATCAGAAAAAGAAGATGGACACATGTAGGCCATGTGATGAGAAAAAACAATCAGAGAGTAGCAAAACAAGCTATCAAATGGGACACAACAGACCGAAGAAAAAGAGGTTGACCACGTGAAACTCTAAAGAGGACATTGTTAAGAGAAGCCAATTAAGTGGGCATAACATCCCTTAATGAAGTTGAAAGACTCGCTGAGAACAGGAAAACTTGGCAAACAAATATGCAAGCCCTATGTGACGTTTAACGGCACAGGAAGGATGTAAGATCTTATACAGTAAATGATCTTTGCTAAGGTCAGTGGGCGGACTCGATAAGTGACCATAGACACCCAGTTCTTATATCTTATATCCTTCCCGTGCCGTTAAACGTCACATAGGGCTCGTAAAGTAGTTCGCCAATTTTTCCTGTCTTCGGCGAGTCTTTCAACCTCATCAAAGGATTTTATGCAGTTACATATTAAAAACTGAACAATAACTTGTATTATATCTGTCACATTGACTGTAGGAATAAAGTGTTGCTACTAGGTGGTCAATCATTTGCGTGTCCCTTGTGGAACTTTGTCTCCCTAATAGCTCTCCTGTAAAAAAAAATTGTAGCAGCCCATTTGTATGTCTCACAGATGATGTAAAAATTCCCATTTCCATGCCATTAAGGCATATTAGAGATATGGTGATGGGCCCATATTTCCATGACATTCAGCACGTGAAAGTGTGATTGATTGATTGATTGATCTTTATTTCAAAAGGGTTAAGAATTGGGCATGCAGGCCAGTCTGACATTCTGCCCTTTATCATACATCTTTCACTCGATTCCACACATTCTACAAATATGCTGTTCATATAACAAACATAACTAACATTGAAGCTGAGAGACATGAAATATAACATTTACGTTTCGCCTTTAAACATTCACTCAGTACAAAAGTAACTACATACATATATAAATGACTATCTACTAAACAAAAATTTCAGGACTATTCAGAATAAACAGTTAACTGTATTCAGTGTCTGTAAGAGCAGTTTAAGATAACTTTTAAGTTTTATGATTCATGGAGGCATGTAGTCGACATCAAATAGATATTGGGAAAGTGTGTAGTTGTAGGAAGAAGTATAATTTATATTTTTTATACAGGATGGGAGTGTATTCCAAAGATGAGCAGCAGAGTAACTAAAGCTTTTCTTGTAAAGATCAAGTCTAGGTTTTGTGAGACATATGTTGTTCAAGCGTTGGCTTTACTTTAGGCTAAATTTAAACAGGTTCCATAGATAAGGCAGGGCATGCCGTGGAAGAATTTGGTGCACTAACTTGGCTTTGTTGAAGAGGAACCTGTTCTTACGGGGCAGTATTTTGATACGTTTGTGCTCGTTATTTGTCTGTGCTTGATCTTTGTCACTAATAAGCTTTACTGCTTGCTTTTGGAGTGAGCAAAACCTCTTTGTATTTGACACTGAGCAACCATCCCAGACTGTTGAGCAATAGTCTAAATGTGTTTGTATATGTGATATGTAGTATGTCTTCTTTGTGTCTTGATCGATGAAGTGCTTAATTTTGGCTAACTGGTATACTTTTTATGCGATGAGTTTTGTTAGACCTTGCACATGAGAGTTCCAGGTCAGATGTTGATCAATAATAAGACCTAGTGTTTTGTGCTCACTAACGTTTTCTATCTGTGATGTTTCCGTGCTGAGCTGAAGTGTTGTTTTTGCTGCGTTTTGTAGTTTCTGTCTTGTTGTTATGAGCATTGATTTTGTTTTATCGGTGTTTATAATCATGCCATTGTTTTTGTTCCATCTAATTAAATTGTATAACTTGACATGAAGAGTTGATTCTAGATTAATACAATCGTAGTCACTGGTGTAGAATGTGCAGTCATTGGCAGAAAGGTCACAAGAAGAGTGTTTAAGATGAAGTGGAAGATCATTGATATAGATAGCAAAGAGCAACGGGCCTAGAAAAAAACCTTGCGGAACACCAGTGTTAACTTTAGCAGAATTTGATGGAGAATTGTTGAAGAATACTACCTGTTGTCTGTCTGAAAGAAATGATGCAATTAATTTTATTAGGTCAGGGTGCAATTTATAAGTCTTTATTTTTCTTACAAGAATATCGTGGTCAATCATATCAAATGTCTTTTTAAAGTCGACAAAGATGGCACCACATAGTCTGTCATCATTTATGTTTACTAACCAGTTTTCTGTCATTTTGGTAAGAGCTGCGTGGCAGGAATGATTGGATCTAAAGCCTGACTGATTGTCTATGAGTAAATTGTTCTCTTGCATGTGTCGTAGAGTTATTTTGCATGTGTGTTTTTCGAGTGGTTTTGATAATGATGATAATATGGATATTGGTCTGTAGTTGGTAAGATGAGCCAGATTTAAAGCGAGGATACACCTTAGCAGTTTTAAAACCCTCAGGGAAATAACATTTTGCAATACTTATCTTATATCCTTCCCGTGCCGTTAGACGTCACATAGGGCTCGCAAAGTAGTTCGCCAATTTTTCCTTCGGCGAGTCTTTCAACCTCATCAAAGGATTTTATGCCTGTTAACTTGGCCTCTCTTAATAATGTTCTCTTCAGAGTTTCACGCGGTCTGCCCCTTTTTCTTCGGCCTGTTGTGTTCCACTTGATAGCTTGTTTTGGGATTCTCTGCTCATTTCTTCTCATCAAGTGGCCAACATATGTCCATCTCCTTTTCCTGATCACCCGTGAGACTGGTTGTTGTTCAGTCATCTGTCTTATCTCTGCATTGTTCTTGAATTCATTCCACTTGATGCCGAGTATTTTCCTTAGGCATTTGTTTTCAAAAGAGTCTAATTTCTTTTCTATTTCTTTAGTTGTTTTCCAGCTTTCGCATGCATAAATGAGGGTGGATATTACATTTGAATTGAATAGTCTTAACTTGGTTTTTGTGCTTATAACTTTTGAATTCCATATGTTCTCAAGATTCTTGAAGATTGATGCTGCTTTTGCAATTCTGATCCTAACTTCCTTTCTAGTGTCACCATCCTGGTCTATGTAGCTGCCAAGGTATGCAAATTGATTGACTTCTTCAATATCTGTCCCTTCTATGTGTATTTTTCCATTTTGATTGATGGGAATTTTCATTATTTTTGTTTTGTCCTTGTTAATTTCAAGTCCTATTTTGCTAGCCAGTGAAGATAGGCTATCTGTTTTTTCTTGCATGGAATTCACATTATTACTGATAAGAGTTATGTCATCAGCAAAATCAAGATCTTCTAGTTGGGTCCCATGTACCCAGTCAATACCTGTGTTACCTGTGCAGCATTTTTTCATTATGAAGTCTATTGTAATCCCAAAAAGTAAAGGAGACAGTATACATCCTTGTTTCACGCCTGTTTCAATCTGGAACCATTCACTCATCCCTTCTTCTGTCTTGACTGCACAACCATATCCATTGTATAAGTCCTTAATGATGTTGACAATTTTAGATGGTATTCCATATAGACATAAAATTCTCCATAATGAATCTCTGTGTATGCTATCAAATGCCTTCTTAAAATCTATGAAATTCAATATTAATGGTTTCTGCTTTTCAATATGTTCTTCAAGTATTATTCTGAGAGTAAAGATCTGGTCGAGACAGCTTCTCCCTTTTCGAAATCCTGCTTGTTCTTCTCTCATTGCAGTATCCACTATATCTTTGAGTCTATTCAAAATGACCTTGCAAAATACTTTTGACACAACTGATATTAAGGTTACTCCTCTCCAGTTGTTACAGTCACTAAGGTTGCCCTTTTTTGGTATTTTCACAATGATTCCCTTCTTCCAATTAGAAGGGACCTTTTCTTCTTTCCAAATCTTGTTAAACATTCTCTGTAGTTGTCTCATGTTGTCACTATTGATAGCTTTTAGCATCTCGGCTGTTATTTCATCTTCACCTGCAGCTTTGTTGTTAGCCATTAAATTCACTGCTGTTTCAATTTCATGCAATTCAATTTCATCTAGATTGACATTTAGTTGTGGGGCTGGTAAGTCAGTTTCAAGGTTTACCAATTCTTTTGGGTGTGGTCGATTGAGTATTTCTTGGAAGTGTTCAGCCCATCTTTGCTTTTGGTCTTTATTTGATGTTAATAGTGTTCCAGTTTTGCTAAGGATTGGTCTTTCTTTAGATGTAATAGTACCTGTTAGCCTCTTTTGTATGTTATATAAAGTTTTGCTGTCTCCTTAGGTCACTTACACTAACATATATTTACAATCAGTGTATTTTGCAATGCACTGATTGTAAATATATGTTAGTGTAAGTGAAATGACAGGTGCAGCATAACGTAAGATCTTATTACTAATATCATCAAGCCCAGCTGTATTTTTGTTTTTTAAGGTTAAGAGATAACTGTGAACTTCACTGGCTGTTAAGAATGGAATGCGTAACTGTTTAAAATCAGTACATCTGCTGTCCAGGAACGTTTGTAGTTGATGTAAGTCACATACGGGAGCTGATATTGATGATTTAAGAACGTTGATTTCTTCTCTGAAATGTGTACTGATATGCGCGCTAGTGTATGCACAATTGATGGCTTGAAAATCAAATTCTTTTCTTTTATTTGATGAGAAGATGAGAAGAAACAAGCTATGTGATGTGGTCAGTATAACGCCTGGCCGCATCCTTAGCGGTTGCAGTAATTGGAGAGGAGTAACCTTATTATCATTTGTGTCAAAAGTATTTTTTGCAGAGTCATTCTGAATAGACTTAAAGATATAGTGGATACTCCAATGAGAGAAGAACAAGAAGGATTTTGAAAAGAGAGAAACTGTCTTGACCAGATCTTTACTCTAAAAATAATACTTGAAGAACATAACGAAAAGCAGAAACCATTAATCCTGAACTTCATAGACTTTAATAAGACATTTGATAGCATACACAGAGATTCATTGTAGAGTATTTTAAGACTGTATGGAGTACCATCTAAAATTGTCAACATCAGTCTCTACAATGAATATGTGTGTGCAGTCAATACAGAAAAAGGAATGAGCGAATAGTTCCAGATTGAAACAGGTGTGAAACAAGGATGCATACTATCTCTCTTGCTTTTTGGAATTGCCATAGACTTTATAATGAAAAAATGTTGCACAGGAAAATGGGTATTGATTGTGTACATGGGACACAACTAGAAGATATTGATTTTGCAGATGACATATTCTTATCTGTGACAACGTGAATCTGATGCAAGAAAAAACAGACACCCTGTCTTCACTGGCTAGCAAAATAGGATTTGAAATTAAGAAGGAAAAACCAGAAAATGCTGAAACTTTCCATTAGTCAAGAAGGAAATATACACGTAAAAGGAACAGCTGTTGAAGAAGTACACCAGTTTGCATACCTCAGCAGCAACATAGACCAGGATGATCTATGAATGGAAAACAAGTAAAGAAACAGACAACAAATTAGACTCTTTTGAAGACAAATGCCTCAGAAAAATACTGGGTATAAAGTGGAATGAATTCAAGAACAATGCAGAGATTAGGCAGCTGAGCAAACAACAACCTGTCTCATTGGTGATCAGAAAAAAGGAGATGGGCATATGTCGGTCACATGATGAGAAGAAATAGTCTGAGAATTCCAAAAGATGTTATCAAGTGGAACACAACAGGCTGAAGAAAAAGAGGTCGACCATGTGAAACTATAAAGAGGACATTGTTAAGACAGGCCAAATTAGCATGCATAAAATCCCTTGTTGAGGTTGAAAAACTCGCCAAAAACAGGAAAACTTGGTGAACTGGCATGTGAGCCCTATGTGATGTTTAATGCCACGGGAAAGATGTAAGATATAAGATGTATTTTTAGAGGTTGAGTGTACCCCAAGGTCTTTTTGGAGTGGTGGTACCAGAAAAAATTCTTTCTGATGGGACTTGAACCCAGATCTACCGAATTAGCAGACCAAGCGGACCCCAAAGGGTCAATGAACCACCAGTTGGGAACCACTGCTGTAGAAGCATCTGAGGGATGTGGTGTTTGTGGCCATATTTTCCTTGACATATTTCATGACAAAGAGACATCTAGGGGATGTGGTGTTTGTGGCCATATTTTCCTTGACATATTTTATGACAGAGGGACATCTAGGGGATGTGGTGTTTGTGGCCATATTTTCCTTGACATATTTTATGACAGAGAGACATCTAGGGGATGTGGTGTTTGTGGCCATATTTTCCTTGACATATTTTATGACAGAGAGACATCTAGGGGATGTGGTGTTTGTGGCCATATTTTCCTTGACATATTTTATGACAGAGAGACATCTAGGGGATGTGGTGTTTGTGGCCATATTTTCCTTGACATATTTTATGACAGAGAGACATCTAGGGGATGTGATGTTTGTGGCCATATTTTCCTTGACATATTTTATGACAGAGAGACATCTAGGGGATGTGGTGTTAGTGACCACATTTTCCTTGACCTCCACCATACCTGAGAATGATAAGGTCAGCATCTTTCCATGGCTCCAAAAGAATCCTGGTACTCATTTCTACAGCCAAGTGGTAGTAATCTCCCTTGTTGCTGTGAGCTAGAAGCTCTTCACAGTTGATGCCCTAGTAAGGAATTTGGCTGACCTTTGTAGTTGTTTAGTCTCAGAATATAGGAAGTTTTGAATTGTAGAGTGTCATTAAAGTAGTTTTATTCATAGTTGAACTAGTTTGGGTCATTTATGTAGGAAATGTTCAACCGTTTCCTCCACATTATAAATATCTGCAATTTGGACCGTGGTTTTTCTTGATTTTATTTTTAGGCGCTTGTTCAGGGTGATATGGCTTGTTTGTAGCCTGAAAGTGATGCTTTGGTTTTGTCTGTTTAGTTTGAATGATTTGTCAGGTGGGTCAGGTTTGTTTATGTGCTCGTACAGGGCTTTCCCAGTATTCCCTCCCCTCCATTTATTCAGTCGTTCTTTGGTGATGCCGTGAAGGATTTGATGGAATCTGGGCTTGGATACTTCTTGGTTTGCTTGGGGCCATTGTGCACCCTGTTTAACAAGATCCACAGGTGGGTCACTGACACACCTCTGGCCAGACTTGAACACTCGTCCTTCATAATGATTAACAAGTGTGCTGATTATTTCATTCATTACTCATGCACCCAGTGCAATGAGTATGAAAATGAGATACCTAAAGTTTGCAGGAACGGAGATCCACAGTCAGCCAGGACCTTGTTCTGTTGCTTTTGGGTGATTTATGAAGTAGGTTTCTGTGTTGTCATGGTCAGCGTGGTAGAGATTGATTTTTTCTTTTTAAAACACAGTTCAGCCGCTATGATGCAGACAGAGCCTGGTGTTTTATGGAAGTGTGTTGTGCATGATATCTTGATTTGTGGGGATGAAGATGCCTGTCTGATGAGGCAATCAGCAACCCATGGCTGACATGCTAGCGTCAGGGCTAGCGAACCATAGCTGACCAAGACCCTGTCTCACCTCTCTGTTGGTACCACCCAGTAACAGGCCTAGCCTATCTAATGAGGCAGTGATCGCAATAGTCCCCATGGTGGTGGAGTCTGCTAAAGAAGCATTGCACATCCCTTGCTTTTTATCTGCACTCTTGGACTGAAAAGTAGCTGCCGTAACCCCGCCCCCAAGCCTATACGATGATGTGCCTCAACATCTTCACAGCATCGACTACAAAGATCACCAGCTCGCAGTTACAGGGAGATACAAGACAAGACAAGGCATCTTGGGATTTGTCTTTCATCCACTGAGTGCCACCTTGGCAGTGTAATGCAGATATTATCCTTCTTCAGAGGTATATGAATCGTACATAAGCACTCATTCATACAGCGCAGTTGACTGAAGAGTGATAGGTGGGAGTCGATTCTGTGCTTTCAGTTTGATACAGAATAAGAAGGTGCAATACAATCAATTCAGCCAGTTCTGCTTTTGGAGTATGTTGTATTCCCTGTAGAAGTGGAGCTTTCTAAGAAGCATGATCCTTGAATCCACTTTAGGAGTTTAAAAAAAGCCACCATAGCTCATGAGGCGTCAACCAGTTGATCTGCTCTTTCATTTCCCGTAACACCGTTGTAGTCAAGAAGGAGGGAGCTGAGGGTGAAACTTGGTGTAGGAAAATGTGAAATAGCTTATCAAAAGCTCCAGTAGGATGGCCAGTCAGCACAGGACAAGTGTAATCAGTTAATGTATGCTAATGGAGATGCTGAAAGCATCTATGAATGTGTCTGGACTGCATAGATACTGATCCTTTCTAACTAACCATTTCATGTCCAACTCACTTCTTAAACTGCCAGGCATCTACAACACACAGTCATTCATCACAGATAATCATGTTTTAATGGGAAATAAGGGGCTGAAGGGCAAAGTCAGACAAACGCAGAGGATTACAGTGGACCCTTGACACAGTGCTGGAGGACCTTGACTTTGCGGATGACATCTGTAAACCATCAAGCAGCCACAAGGATATGCAAGATAAAAAAACAAGCTAACTCAGAATGCTAACAGTATAGGATTAAAGATTTATTAATTATGTTAGTCTGTAAGAATAGTGAAGAGCAAAAGCTCTATCTTAATGTGAAGAAAACTAAATTGATGACAGCTGACAAAACAGATGAGGCAGGTGAAATATGTATTAATGAGGAAGAGGTGGAGAGTTTTGAATATCTTGGATCACAGCTAACTAATAATGGAGATACAATGAGGGAAATTAAAAGGAGGACATCTATCGCTCTTCAGAAAGTAAAACAACTAAAGAATCTGTGGAGAGGAACAGACAGAACTACAGAAATAAGATTTTTAAGGGCTTGCATCTTTCCCTTCACAACATATGCCTGTGAGACCTGGACACTTAACCAAACAGCTGAGAAACACATAAAAGCCTTTGAATGTAAATGCTACAGAAAAGTTATTCAGATATCATGGATACAAATAAGAACAAATATATCCATACTACAAGAACTTAATATTGAAGAAGGTTGGCTAGTAAGGAAGATTAAACAGAGAAAACTTAAATATTTTGGACATATAAATGTCATGATAATTTAGAGAAGATAGTCTTTCCCATACATAATGGGAAAAAGAAAGTGAGAAAGACCAAGGCGAAGATGCCTGCAAGACATCATTGATGATCTGCGAATGGACGCATCAGCAGCAGGGCATCTTGCTTACAACCGAGAGGCCTACAGGAGAACTGTTAGGGTTTGCAAAGTTCTTCAAGGGACATGCAAATGACTGACTGACTGAATACGTGTTACCAAGAATTTCATTGTTATTTGTAAAGACACATCCTACTGTAATAACATACCACATTTGTGTCATGTTTAAAATAATCCATAAATATACATTATATGGACAACACAGATGTTGGGGGAGAAGTAAATGTGATATATCAGTGATGTACGTAGCGTTGTACATTGGACTGTGCCCCATGCAACATCTTTATATATAAATTAGATACTGTAAACATTACGGCTCAGCTTAAAGGAATGAAATAGTGAAATTTTCAAGTTCAGTTATTAAATGCATGTTTTCTCAAATTTTTTTTTCTTTCATCTTGAGTTTGTAATAGATCATATCAGATATTGTTCAGTTGCTTTTTGTGTGGCTTTCCCAGCATTTGCTTTACAAATTGAAGATTCCGCCACTGTTTTTTAAGATGAGAAGTGTATGGAAGGAATGCTTAAGTTTTAAACCTGATTCACTGATTTATGATTGTAGCGATGATTGTAGTAAGACTTATAGTAGTGACTGAGCTAGGATTTTTTGAGACCGATACAATTATACTTGTCTTTCATCTTGCTTATCCCATGGAAACAACTTTGTTAAGAACACACTTATCTTAACATAGTCTTTTTGAAATGGGAAACATCAGATCCAATTGCTTAAAAAACTCTGACCTGCTCCTGTAGCCCAGAAACCTGTAGCAACCAACACTTATTGTTATTGTTATAAAATATAGTGTCACCCTCTTATATGGCAGAATTTTTATGGAACTGAAAACTTTGTGTAAAAGAATGAGGAAATATAGAACTGAGAAATCTGATAGTAGCCTTCTGTTTATTATAAATGTGTCAGATAACTCGGACAAAATGCTATGTATGCTAAGAAAACCCACTTGCCTGTGGGAAAAACTGCAAGCACAAGTACCCCTTCTAGGATAGAAGGCCCTCCAGCTTTTGACATTGAACAACCATCAATAGGTGGAGCTGAGATCTTGGCCTGGGGCCATGCTGGGCTGTTAGGGATGGTGGGTTGTTGGGAACACAGAGATTGCCTGTGGGGATGGGGAAAGTCTGGTGGAAATCAACAAGTCCAGGATGTGACAAGCCTATAGGTCTCTACAACAATGGATATCAGAAAGAGTCAAAGCAGCCAGCAGACTATAGGTGACGGGGAATGGATATCGTTGAAGCACCATCAGATCCCTCATCCCAAAGTCTGAATGTCTCTGTGAAACTGTTTCAAAGCTATCAGACGGGCCAGTGTTGCACTCGTGGGCTGATCTCAGCTTCTCACTGGAAAGGCCTCCTGGGTATGAAAGAAAGACTTAGGACAAAAACCCCAATGTGAAAATGTCAGTAACAAAAAGAAAACCATATGAGCCCGGACATTGCCTCGCAAAAGGTCCGCGCCGGGTGGTTCCCCCCCCCCCCCCCCCGCTGCCCTGAGTGAAAAATCAGCTATTGGGGACACATTAAACATTCTTCAAATCAACATTTATGGACTTAGGCCAAAGGCTTCAGAGTTAAGCAGACAGCTGAAAAAAAATCAACATCCATATTGTGATCATACAAGAAACCCTTCTATATGGAAAAGATCACTCAGTGCCTGGATGCACCATGTACAAATGTGAATGTGGTAAACGCAGGGGTATTGGCACACCCCTGAGAAATAGCATCCAAGGAGAAGTTAAAAACAGAAAGTGGAATGAGAATGACATCCAAGAGATAACAGTATGGCATGATGGACTGCGGTACACTTTGTATAATATTTATTGTCCCCCAAATTCTAAAAGTCAAATCAACATACATAGCACAGACATGCATAAAACTATCATTTCAGGAGATTTTAATGCACATCTACCACCACTAGGATACAAAGACCAAAACCCTATGGAAACCAACATTGAAGAGCTATGCAACACCAGCAACATGATAATATTGCAAGACTCCTCCTCTCCACCAACAATCCTCCACAGAGCCACTGGATGCACACACAGACCTGACCTCACCAACGTCTCAGCAGACATCCACAACGATTGTACTCTGAGAGTGCTTGATGATATAAGGAAGCGACCATTGCCCCATCCTTCTACAAATTTCACACGAAACCAAAGATCACACAAACCCCCTCGCTGGAATTATAGAAAAGCAGATTGGGAAAAATTCAGAACACGAACAGGTGAAAACCTATCAAAATTAAATGACAGCACAAACATTGACACACTCTACACCAACATAATTCAAGCCATACTTGGAGTAGCCTACAAAACAATCCCCAGAGGATGCAGAAAGAAATATAGCCTCTTCTGGACAAAATCTCTGGAAGACTTAGTCAGAAAAAAGAAGAGTAGCCAGGAAGAGTGCAGAGAAAAACCCTACTCCAGAAAACAGAATAGAGTACAATAAACTAACAGCTAAGGTAAGACTCAAAACTAAAAAAACAAAGAAAGAGAAGTGCATGTGCAGCAATCTCAACCTCAGAACTGAAGGGAAGAAGGCTTGGAAACTCTTAGATAACATGTCAGGAAAAAACAAACAAATTAACCCTAAACCAATGTGAATCTCTGGTTGAGTCCTCTCAAATGACTCAGACAAAACCAGTACTTTTAACAAATTCTTTGCTGCCACCAACAAATCCTCCAACAGGAAAGTACCTGACAAAGCGCTGGGAAAAATTCTGAGAAGTAAAGAGAAATCTAGCTTGGCAAACATTTTACTTTTTGAGGAAAACTTTACCATCCATGAACTCCAGAGTGCTGTGGGTAAGAAAAGCACCAGGACCAGACAAAATATAATATGAAATGATCCTTCTTCTGGGTCCTGTAGGAAAGTCCACATTGCTCAGCTTCATTAACAAGACCTGACAAAGTGGAGTACTACCAAAATCTTGGAAGTCAACCATAGTTAGACCTATACTGAAAAAAGGAAAGCCAGAAGATGACCTAAAAAGCTTTAGACCAATCTCAATGATTTCCAACATTGGTAAGCTAGCAGAACAAATGCTTAGCAATAGGCTGTACTGGTGGGTGAAAACCTCGGGGTCTCTCAATAACTTTTAGGCAGGCTTCCACAAAGGATCAAGAACTGAAGACCAGCTATTTCTTCTCACTCTAAAAGACAGTTTTTTACACAAGAGAAACTCTGTAGCTGTCTTTGTAGACTTCCAGCAGGCATATGACAGGGTCTGGCGAAAAAGCCTACTGTTAAAGATGCAAAACATGGGAATACATGGGAAAATGTAAAATGTACCAATGGGTTAAAAACTACTCGAGTAACAGGACCATACAAACTCAGGTCAATAACAGACTGTCAAACAAATGCACCCTGGAGGAAGGTCTGCCACAAGGTTCTGCTCTTAGCTGCACCTTGTTCCTAATCTTTATAAATGACCTCCCCAACCTGTTGAACACCCACAAAGGCATGTTTGCTGATGACCTTGTCATATGGACTGGTGGAACAGACCTGCAGCAGGCTGCTGAGAGACTTAATAGAGTCCTCCTCACCATATCAGCCTGTTGCAATTTCTGGAAGTTGAAGGTTAGTAAAACTACAAATACAGTCTTCACTCTTAGCAACAAACTAGCAAAGACTGAACTGAAAATAACTCTTGATGATGCTCAAATTATGAAAGAAAAAAACCCAACATACCTTGATGTGAAACTAGACAGAAAATTGAATTTTAAAGAGTTCATGGATGGACTAGCAGAAAAAGCATCCAAAAGACTAAACTTACTCAAGCGGCTTGCAAGTACATTCTGGGGTGCTGACAAAGAAACACTCAGACAACTGTACACAGGATATTTTAGATCTATAATAGATTACAACCTCCCCCTATAGGTCACAGCATCAAAAAGCTCTTGTACACAAGTAGACAGAATCCAGAACCAAGCTGTTCATTTCATTTATGGAGCAGTGAGATCAACACCCACAGCTGCATGTGATATTGATGCAAACATAGAACCATTAGATATAAGGCATGAAAAGTCAACCATTGAGGCAGTAGAAAGATATAAATGCATGCCCCCAGACCATCTTAACAGAATAGTGGTTGATAAATGGAAGCATAATAATAGACTGAAACTGAAAACTCCAGTGCACATAGCAGAACAGTTAAACACAAGACACAAACTCCCTGAAGACAGAGAAGAACTTACAAAAGTACCAGATATCCCACCAGACACAAATTACACACTTCCTCAAACTTCCTTGTGGATCTTGCTGTTCCAGTTATGATGCAGAGATGCAGGCAATATTAGCAGCCCTGGCAGCCACCACCACCAAACAGTGCCTCCCACCCAAAAAGCTTGTTATTTTCTCAGACTCCCAATCTGCTCTCTAGGCCGTTGAAAACTGGATACCATCAGCTGATCACATTACAACTGACATACTCAGTGCAATAAACCAACTCGCCTCCTATAACATCAAGACCACCCTACAGTGGATACCAGGGCACATAGATATCAGAGGAAATGAACGTGCTGACAGACTGGCAAAGAATGGAGCCACCATGTCACAGCTCCACATCTCCACCAACATGAGAACACCTAAACACATTATACACAACAACTGCAAGCAGCAGTGGATGGACTGCTGGGCCAGTAATCCAACTGGAAGATCCCTATATACACACCTGCCAAAGCCTAACCCTGGAGACCACATCAACAGCTTATGCCGTAGAGACCAGTGCACAATTTTCAGGTTGAGAACAGGACACATTACCCTCAATAAGCACTTACACAGAGTGACCACTGACCACACACCAAACTGCATGCACTGCAACAGACAAGAAGAAGAAACTGTTAAGCACCACCTGCTGGACTGCAGTGCACTTAAGGACCTTTGGAAGAACCTGATACCACCAGACTCCTCAATCACCGACATTCTGTATGGAGACGTAGAACAGCTGAAGAGGACCTGTATGTTTCATTATCTGACACAAGGGAAAAAGAATGAAAACTCATAAACCCGGGGATCAGAAAAGTAAAAAAAAAAACAACCTCATCTTGCTTAAACTACTTTAAAAAATACGGGTTTTGGAAGTACATAATTCAGCACCTTCATATATATATATATTGTTTTAAATGTAAAATGAAACACTTTACAAACATCAGCAGAAAGTAAATGTTCATGTGAATTTCTTTTCTTATGTTATTTGTGTTGAGATTTAATCTTTAGAAAATGAACAAGAGTCAAAATTGGCTGATTCTCCTCCATACAAATTGAGCATCATCCTTCTGGCCTGATTATCCTTCAACTGACTTCATTGATTGCTTGTTTACTAGGTTTATTTGATAATATAAACTGATTATGATAGCCAACAGCCTCTTTTCTTCATTAATTTATCTGCCAGTTAACACGATCACTGCTTGTACTAGGCACTAAAATTGAATGAAATAGGATGGTGGAGTTTTTTCCAAATTTTTTTTTCTCCCATCAGAAAGATCAGATGATAAAGGAAAGGAGAAGAGGTAAAAAAATTTTTAAAAAGTTAACAGGGCAGCAGGTAAATGTTGAGAAATGATAGTAATGTATTGGAGATATAGAAACTGATAGTCTTGTATCTGAAGTCTATGGCCTTTTGAGGTTAATAAGTGCTTTTCTCTAATGCTTTTGTTGCATGTAATCCTTATTGTTTCTGACTTGCTGAAATGAGTGTAATTTTCTAGGTAATTTTCTAGCATGCATCAAAATGCTGCCTTGTGTTTGTTTCTGTGTAACGTTCACTAAGGATGACGACACAGATAGGCAGCTCTTCTTGAGTAGGCAATCCTATTTGGCTAGGCAACCCCTTTTTTGGATAGACAACTAGGTGTACCAGACGATCTCTTCTCTCTTCTTTTTCTTCTTCATTTGCTTCTACCATCAAGATCGCCCTGTGATCCTACTGAATTTACTCCTGTGGTTCTTGCGAGTCTCATTTAGGATGGAGGCTCAGAGCATCATGGGGCTTGGGCCTATATTCTCGGTGGGTCGCAGAAGCGGTTTTGCATGACACTGGCTTTTGTTGCACCAGTTTAGTCTAGAATTGGACTTCCTCACCGGAAAACCTCAATGTGTTTTGGATATCAGTATATCCCCACCGGGTGAGAGATGGTTGCCCATCCAGTCCAGAGTTGGACTTTCTCACCGGAAAACCTCAGCATGATTAGGATATGCATACATCCCCGCCGGGTGAGAGGTGGTTGCTTATCTAGACTGCCCTGGTCCAGTGTCTCTGACTTCAGCATTTTGTGGTCATGGCCGCTACCCTTCCTGGTGGTGACCAGGATGGAGCTTTTGTCAAGGAAGATGAATCCTCGCCACTAGTAAGTTTCACCCCTGGGGTAAGCCAGTTTAGGTGTATTATCCCAGTATGGGTGTATATAGGATGTGACCAGCCTCTAGATTGGAGGCACTGTGATATGAGTAACTGTCAAGTTTCACCCATGAGTTAAGCCGGTTTAGGCATTTTGCCCCAGTATGGGTGTATATGGGACGTGGCTGGCCTCTAGAGCAGATGTGCCATGATATGAGTAGCTCTGACCGTGGGACTACTGGCCATACCGATTAAACTTCACTTAATCCTTTTCATCACCTTTTCCACAGCGGTGCCGTGCGGCAACCCTAATCGCATTTTCTTTATTGGCTGGGAGGAGTTTCATCCCATGGACGACAGCTGAAGAATCTCACCAGCAGCCCAAGAGATGGGCCAATTTCAAGACCATCGGTCAACAACACAGTACACCACCGACGCGTTAGCCCAAACCTGGCTGGCTAGCTGTTTATAGGCTTCCCTTGACAGACAAACCACTCGCTCCTGCATTAAACCACCTTAACTCTTGCTGTCTGGGAAGGGAGCGAAAACCTTTCTCCCCATGAATGGACCTCGAGAGCGCTTTTTTGCCAAAAGAATGGGCAGCTCAATTCAGACATAGAAGGGAGAGTCTGGAAGATGATCCCCATCCAGGAAGACCAAGAACGGTAACCACCGATGAAACCACTGGCAGAATCCATGATATGATAATGGAGGATCGACGACTAACTGAGCAGTACATTGCTGCTGAGTTGGGCATCTTCCAGGAACGTGTTCATGCCATTATTCACAATAATCTTTAAATGACAAAGGTCTCTGCTCAATGGGTCCCAAAACTTCTTGGAGCTGACCACAAATGACAGCATCTCAATATGTCAAGAGACAATCTTGGCCATTTTTCTGCAGATCCTGAAAAGTTTCTTCAGCAATTTGTGACTATGGATGAGACTTGGGTTCATCATTTTCAACTAGAAACCAAATAACAGTCAAAGCAGTGGAAACATCATGGATCCCCACCTCCAAAGAAAGCAAAGGTGGTTCTGTCTGCAGGCAAATTGATGGCTTCCATCTTTTGGAATTCAGAAGGTGTGCTATTGGTAGACTATCTTCAAAAGGGCAGAATGGTCACCGGGGCCTATTACGCTAATCTTGTGAAGCAACTGTGAGTCAAATTGAAGGGAGAGTGTCGAGGGAAATTGGAGAGAGGCATCATCTTTCATCAAGACAATGCTCCAGTTCACACGTCAGTGGTGGCAATGGCTGCCATTCATGAATGCAGCTTACAGCTTCTTGAACATCCTCCTTATTCTCTAGATTTGGCCCCTTCGGACTATTACCTGTTTACCAAACTCAAAAAGGAGCTTAGTGGTCGTAAATTTGCTTCAGATGATGACGTCATTCATGTATAGACCACTTTATACTGGCACAAGATGCTGACTTTTATAAAGAAGGAATCCGTATGCTCCAGTATCACTGGACTAAGTGCATACATAAACTTGCAAGGAGACTATGTTGAGAAATAACCCCAAAAAGTTGTCCACAAATAATCCGTTGTACTTTATGCTGAGAACTTATCAATCACCCCTTGTAACTACCATTATGAAAAACAGATTGAGATGGCTTGGACACTTGGAGAGGATGCATGAGAATAGACAGACAAAAAAGGCTTATACAGAAGTGATTAATAGAGACAGACCAATAGACAGACCGAGACAACAGTGGGGTGACATCCTGGAAGAAGACCTACGAGACCTCGGAGTGAACAACTGGCAGGAGAAGACTAAGAACAGAGAGGAATGGAGACAAGTCTTGTTTTGCAGCAGTGAGCTGCAGTGGCTTGGAAAGCTGAATGGAATGAATGAATGATGCTAACATCCTTCACATCATCAGCTGCCAAGAGCATTCTGCCTTTGGTTCTAGAGAGATTGTATTTGTACTTGTTATGAACTCCCTGTAACTGTGAACTGTTGTTCTTTGCAGCCGATGCTGTAGAGATGTTGAGGCACAGCATCATATTGGCGTGGGAGCGGGTTATGGCGGCTGCTTTTTTTTCAGTCCCGGAGTACAGCTAAAAAGCAGGGGGTGTGCAGTGCTTCTTTAGCAGACTCCACCACCATGGGGACTATGGTGATCCCTGCCCCGTTAGCCAGGCTATGCCTGTTACCGGAGGGTACCAACAGAGAGGTGGGACAGGGTCTTGGTCAGCTATGGGTCGCTAACCCTGACGCTGGCATATCAGCTATGGGTTGCTGATTAGAGCGCCTTCACCCCCTTCTAGAGAGATAAAACACCAGCACTTCAGCAGGGTTGAGATCAGTGTCTGACATTTCACTGTGTAACTTTCTGTTCTTTCTAGTCCCAGCATGATTTGTTTATGCATGAAGTTTCCTAGCATGCTGTATTTTTATTTGTCATGCATTAATTAATTTTTCAGATAGCGTGAAAGAGTATCTATTTGATGACTTGGCAAATCAAGCTTGGTAAGTTTGGTTTTATGTTCTTTTTTTTTTAGGTATGTGGAATATTAAAACTTGTGCTGCATAAAATTGAGTTCAATTTGTTGCTTCGGCAAAGGCCATGTAGGTAACTCTGTCATAAGTGGAAACGCAGGTGTTTAAATTATCCAGCAGCTGTGAACAACTTGTAACAGTTGTAACCGAGCATCAAGGACACCAACTCTACATGACGTTGACAACGATAGAAAATTCATCGGCCCCCAAATTCATAACAAAAATCGGATTTTGGAATGCAAAAACAATGGCCACAACAACAAAAACTGCTCAGGTAATAAAAGAATTGGATAGATATCACCTGGATGTTTTCGGCATCAGTGAAATGCGATGGCCAGAAGCAGGGAAAGGAACACCAGAAAACTGCTAGTTAATAATATATTCCAGCAGAGACGATGGGAAATACCAAGAAGGAGTGGGTATAATTATGTCATCTGCGGCAGCAGATACCCTTTCAAAATGGGAATCAGTGAACACTTGTATGTTAAGAGCATGATACAAAATAAGGCATGGAAGAATGACAATCATACAATGCTATGCACCCACGAACGATGCAGATGATGAAATAAAAGACGATTTCTGTTACCAACTACAACAACTCATCAACAAAGTACCTAAACATGACATCTTAATTGTCATTTGACACTTCAGTGGCAAGGTAGGAAAAGATAACACTGACATCGAAAAAGTAATAGGGAAAGAAGGAATTGATATAGTAAATCAGAATGGAGAAAGATTAATTGAAATATGTCTAACAGAGGGCATGGTCATTGGAGAAAAAATATTTCCACACAAAGATGTACATAAAACAACATAGATATCTCCATATGATAGAACCAGAAACCAGATAGATCATTTTTGTATTATAAAACAATTCAGAACATCTCTGATAGATGTAAGAGCATATAGGGGTGCAAATGTCAACAGTAATCACAACCTGCGTATAGGGATTATAAGACTTAAACTGAAAAGCCAACACAAGAAAGCAGTACTCAGAAAGATAAACAGTCATAGCCTACAAGAAGAAAATACCAACAGTAATTTCAATGTAGAACTTACCAGTCATTTTGCAGTACTCAGCGAGATAAACGAGACAGACATAGATGAATTATGGAATTCATACAGCACAGCCATAATCACGGCAGCAAAAGCAAGCGCTGGACTGCAATCAGCAAGCAGAAGAGCATGGATATCAGATAACACATGGAAATACATACATGAAAGATGAGCAGCCAAATTAGTCATGTTGAATATAAAGACAGATCTTGGAAAAGTTTTAGTAAAAGCAACATACAAAGAACTAGACAATAAAGTAAAAAGTTCAACTAGAAGAGACAAAAGAGTATATGGACAATATGGCAAAAGAAGCAGAAAATGCAGCAAAAACAAGAGACAGCAAAACTCTATATAACATACAGAAGAAGCTAACAGGTGCTATTACCTCCAGAGAAAGACCAGTGTTTAGCAAAACAGGCAGCCTATTAACATCAAGTAAAAACCAAAAGCAAAGATGGGCCGAACACTTCCAAGAAATACTTAATCGACCACATCCAAATGAATTAATAAATCTTGAAACCAATTTACCAGTTCCACAACTAATTGTCAACCTAGATGAAGTTAAACTGAATGAAATTGAAGTACCAGTGAATCTAATGGGTAACAACAAAGCTGCAAGTGAAGATGAAATAACAGCCGACGTGTTAAAAGCTATTAACAGTGACAACATGAGCCAACTACAGAGAATGTTTAATAATATCTGGAATGAAGAAAAAGTCCCTTCCAAATGGAAAAAGGAATCCTTGTTAAAATACCCAAAAATAAGCAATCTCAGTGACTGCAATAACTGGAAGGGTGTAACCTTACTATCAGTTATGTCAAAGGTGTTTTGTAAAGTGATTCTGAATAGAATTAAGGACGTAGTGGATTCTGCAATGAGAGAAGAACAGGCAGGATTTCAAAAAGGGAGAAGCTGTCTCGACTAAATCTTTACTCTGAGAATATTACTTGAAGAACATATTGAGAAGCAAAAACCATTAATCCTGAGCTTTATAGACTTTAAAAAGGCATTTGATAGCATACACAGAGATTCATTGTGGAGAATTTTGAGCATACGGATCCCTTCTTTGTAAAAGTCAGCATCTTGTGCCAGTAGAATGTGGTCTACAGCATGAATGATGTCATCATCTGAAGCAAATTTGTGACCACTGAGCTTCTTTTTGAGTTTGGTAAACAGGTAATAGTCCAAAAAGACCAAATCTGGAGAATAAAGAGGATATTCAAGAAGCTGGAAGCCACATTGATATAAGGCAGCCATTACCACTACCGACTTGTGAACTGGAGCATTGTCTTGATGAAAGATGACACCTCTCACCAATTTCCCTCGACATTCTTCCTTCAATCTGACCCACAGTTGCTTCACAAGATTAGTGTAATAGGCCCCGGTGACCATTCTGCCCTTTTGAAGATAGTCTACCAATAGCACACCTTCTGAATTCCAAAAGATGGAAGCCATCAATATGCTTACAGACAGAACCACCCTTGCTTTCTTTGGAGGTGGGGATCCATGATGTTTTCACTGCTTTCACTGTTCTTTGGTTTTTGGTTGAAAATGATGAACCCAAGTCTCATCCATAGTCACAAATTGCTGAAGAAACTTTTCAGGATCTGCAGAAAAATGGTCAAGATTGTCTCTTGACATGTTGAGATGTTGTCATTTGTGATCAGCTCCAAGAAGTTTAAGGGACCCATCGAGCAGAGACCTTTGTCATTTAAAGATCATTGTGAATAATGGCATGAACACATTCCTGAGAGATGCCCAACTCAGTAGCAATGTACTGCTCAGTTAGTCGTCGATCCTCCATTATCATAACATGGATTCTGCCAGTGGTTTTATCGGTGGTTACCGTTCTTGGTCTTCCAGGATGGGGATCATCTTCCAGACTCTCCCTTCCATGTTTGAACTGAGCTGCCCATTTATTCACTGTGCTGTAAAAAGGGGCACTCTCCTCTAGAGTCTCCACCATATCCTCATGGATCTCCTTCAATGATAAGCCCTTGAAGCTGAGGTAACAAATGACTGCTCAGTGAGAAATCGTATCCATTTTCTCAATTTCTGCCACCCCTTACCACTTCAGTAGCCTGTAAAAAAACATTGGTTGCAGTTAATTTCTTGAAACTTGGTGTTTAATCTTACATTAACCTGATCTACAAATGCACCTAATATCAATTGTGTGTTTCAAGTATTTGTACCTTATGCTGAGAACTTATCAATCACCCCTCCTAGAGCAGGCATTGATTGGGTACATGGAACCCAACTAGAAGATCTTGATTTTGCAGATGACTAACTCTTATCAATGACAACGTGAAACCAATCAGAAAAAAACAGATTCCCTGTCTTCCTTGGCTAGCAAAATAGGTCTTGAAATTAACAAAGAGAAAACAAAAATTCTGAAATTTCTCATTAATCAAGAAGGAAAAATATATGTAGAAGGAACAGCTGTTGATGAAGTAAACCATTTTGCATACCTTGACAGTTACATAGACCAGAATGGTGACACCAGGAAGGAAGTTAGAATTGCAAAAACAAAAATCTTGAGAACATATGGATTTCATAAGTTATAACCACAAAAACCAAGTTAAGATTATTCAATTCAAATGTGATATCTACCCTCATTTATGCATGCGAAAGCTGGAAATCGATTAAAGAAATAGACAAGAAATTAGACTCTTTTGAAAACAAATGCCTAAGGAAAATACATGTTATAAAGTGGAATGAATTTAAGAATAACACAGAGATAAGACAGATGAGTGACAGCAACTTATTTCATGGGTGATCAGAAAAAGAAGATGGACATATGTCGGCTATGTGATGAGAAGAAACAATCAGAGAATACCAATACCAATCAAGTGGTGCACAACAGGCTGAGGAAAAAGAGGTCGATCACGTGGAACTCTAAAGAGAACATTGTTAAGAGAAGCCAGTTTAGTAGGCATAACATCCCTTGATGAAGTTGAAAAACTAACCGAAAACAGAAAAACTTGACAAATTATGTGAGCCCTATGTGATGTTTAATGGCACGAGAAGGATGTAAGATGTAAGGTGAGCATAGAGGTTTAATCTACTCAGAAGGTAAAACCATGGATTATTAATCAACTCAGAAGATAGAGAATGGAGGTTTAATTTACTCAGAAGGCAGAAACATGGAGGTTTAATCTATTCAGAAGGTAAAAAGAAATATAGAGGTTTAATCTACTAAGAAGGTAGAAACATGAAGGTTTAATCTGCTCAGAAGGTAGAAACATGGATTTTTAATCTATTCAGAAGGTAGAAAATGGAGGTTTAATCTGCTCAGAAGGTACAAAATGAAGGTTTAATCTGCTCAGAAGATAGAAAATGGAAGTTTAATCTGCTCAGAAGGTAAAAAAATGGAGGTTTAATCTGCTCAGAAGGTAGATAATGGGGGTTTAATCTGTTCAGAAGGTAGATAATGGAGATTTAATCTGCTCAGAAGGTAGAAAATGGAGGTTTTATCTATTAAGAAGGTAGAAACATGGAGGTTTAATCTGCTCAGAAGGTAGAAAATGGAGGTTTTATCTATTAAGAAGGTAGAAACATGGAGGTTTAATCTGCTCAGAAGGTAGAAACATGGAGGTTAATCTGCTGATGCAGATCTGAGTGGAAAAAGCAACTGAAATGCAACAACAAACCAGATCCAATACACCAACTATAAAGACATCAGTAAACCATCCTCTTCCGCCTAAGGATAGGCCACTGCAGACTACTAAGCCACCTACATCGACTTAAAATGTCTCACATCATGTGTATAGAAGGAGCTTGTCTTTATGGTGCTATTGTGCCACATTTGAGTAAAAGTTTTCCTGAGTACTGTTTAGTAGGGAGAGCGCATAATCTATTTGGTTGTGTGTAAGTGTGTGTAACTAGTAACTTTAGTATTTCACGGTGATAAGAGAGATAATTTAACAGCCATATTTAGCATAACATCCCTTGATGAGACTGAAAAACTTGCCGAGGACGGGAATCTTGGTGAACTACCATGCGAGCCCTATGTGACGTTAAGCAGCACAGGAAGGGCAGCCTGTAGCCATATTTAACAGTAGTAGTCAGCAGCTAGAAATAGTTACTTACATAGTTACACATACATATAGCACTAGCTACAGCAACAACACATATTCTGTAATATTGGTACATATTGTGTATTAGCTGGTCTCCATGACTGGCAGTGGCACACAACGCTGACATACTGATTAGAAAAAGTTTAGTAAAACACATATTAAAGAAAAAAGGCCATATGTTTATGTTTCACACACATGATCTGTTCTAAAAATAAATTTAATTGTGATTTTAAGATGACAAAAGTAATTAGAAACGTTTGCTTTATTATTTCTTTTGTTTTTGAATTCTCTCTCTCTCTCTCTATTGTTCTCTCTCTCTTTTAATTTGTTTTTTTTCCCTCCTATTTATATCCTTTGTAGTTGTATTTTAGCTGTAATCAGAGATGTTGGATTTCACGAAAATATCTTGCTATAGTTTTATAAAGCTGTATAAGTTAATGAAGCTATAATGTTGTGGTTAGTTTTAAAAAAGGAGGTGATATTCCAGGAAAGTGTAGGGATGTAGATAGTCAGGAATTCTGTTTAACTTTCAGTATTTATAGTGTTACAATTAGTTGCAGGGCTATATAGTTTTTTTTATAGTTATAAAACTATATAGCCTTGCAATTTATTGTAACACTATATATGTCTTATAATATTTTATATGTAAATTATGGTTCAGTGTGGTTTCTTAAGAAAGCAGAATAGTTTAATAAAATTACCGTGGTGTAGCCAGTTTAGAAGGTTTCATTAACCTCATGCAACTGCAGTGTTGCATCTAGCTGCTAGGAGCTTTGTTTCATCAAACTGTCAGGCTGCAGTGTTTATGAATGTAGTGTCTGAAGTGCTGGCAAACACTTAATCTACTCCGAAAATTCCCTCAACACTATCGTTAACGTCAGTGTGATGGATGCTTGGAGGATAAAAGAAAACCGACCAAGAGCAGCCTTGTGAAGAGCAGTCAGAATTAGAGACATAAATGCACATATTTGATTTTCTCTGTGTTTGAACCTGAATTTAAATATGAGCTGTGGGCTCATAGAAACGTGGAGTTCTTACTGCATATATGAGTGTGAAAAATGTGGTCCTATCATTGCAGAGCAGCACTAAAGGATGTTTCCATTTTTTTTTTTTCATTGACGTGTCAGTGCACTAAAGAGTGATGTGATCAGCATCATGCCCTGGTTATCTTTCTTCACCCGGCTGCAGAAGAAGTCAGGTACCTATTTCTATAATGAGGTGACTGGAGGTGCCAGCAGCCAGATTTGAATGACCAGTCATTGGCATGAAAGATATGTGCACTAACCGCTCGGCTTCTTTTTCGATTATAAAAGTAATGCACTTTTTATTTTTAGAAATTTGACACAGAATTCAAGTAATTTATTTCTTTCACATTGTCTTTTTGCTAATTTGCAGAAGTTTTGTAGAAATTACAACATATTAGCCTAACTTTTCAGTTCCCGGTTTTATCTAATATTTCCAAAATATTACTTTGATACCAAGGTCAGAAAATGTTAAAAAAAAATATTTGTTCAAGTTTCTGAAATTTTACTATTTGAATTTTCTTTTCATGTGTATATAGTCAAACTGTGGCATTATTTAACTGAGAATAAATTTTAATCAAATATTTGGACCTCCGATGTCGGCATCATGATGTGTATTAGCTTACAGCACAGCTGGGTATGGCAGTGACTATAGGGAGTGGAGAAAAGTTACTGCTGCTCTGTAAAATGCTATAAAGTGAATTGAGTATGACTGTTTTGTTGATCAGTGCCTAAGTACATGGTATGGCTGTGCATTATGCTCTGATAAGACAGTATAATTTGGGATTCTTACATTTTCTGACTTTTCCCAGAGTTGTGGAGTCAGAAGCACTTTTGGGTAGATTTGGAGTCTGTATAAATGCATCTTTTTATGAAGAAGTTGGAGCACAAATCAGACTATAGAATGAAGAGAGGATTTGAGGTGAAAGATTTGTGGTTTTATTGTCATCTTTTGCTGGCTTCACAAGGTGAAAGGCCTAGGTTCTAGCTTGATTCTTGGCTGACTACAGTTGAAAATGTGCACCTGAGACTTGTAAAAACAGGGTAGCTTGGCTCTAAGTGGGCACCTCTTATCTGGAAGAGGCCATGTCTTTGAAAAATTGAAAGTTCCAAAGCTTTTCTCTCTTTTTTTGCACTCAGTTATGCCATGGATATTTTTTCTTTTCTGGTATAACTGGACATTCACAGAAACATTCTGTAATGAGAATTTTTGCCGTCATTCATTTCAGGAAGTTATTCAAGACTATCATCTACAGCAGATCAGATGATGCCGTCATCACGGCACAGTAAACTCAAGGCCTTCTGGACCAGGCATAAACTGACAGCTCGCCTGAAGGTACTTGCTGTAGTCTGCCTGATTGTTATGCTTGTGACACCTCTGAGAAATGCAGTTGTTCCTGGTTGGCCACATATGCTCAAACAGCTTAACACTCTGAAGGTTTGTTACATAATATTGTTAGAACATTCTGTGATGCCGTGGCCAGTATGTGTGTTTGTAAGTGCTTAAATCTCTTTTATGTGTTCACACAGTCTGCATTTGGGTGAAGTTCTTTATCTGAGGGAATGAGCATTGTGTGATATTCTGTTTTCCCATCATTCACTATGTGTGTGTGGGTGTGCGCAGTTTAATCTGGTGTGCCTCACACTGCAGGCAAGTTTTCTTCATTTTAAGAGGTTGTGTTCCCCAACACTATTGTCAAGTACCCATTTCTCTATTTGGATAGACTAGAACCCACAGCCTTCTTGAACGAGAAAGCAGGCCACTATTGGCTAGTCAGATCATGAATCTGTTTAATGTCAGGTTAGGTGATGTTATTTTGATTGTACATCATGCATGGTAACAGAAATTTTAGTCCAGTAACCCACAAAGGCACTTAAGAATGTGATGTTGGTGCCTGTACTTTCCTTGGCTTGATGGCACACTAGAAAGTGATGTCCTGGCCTGGCCACTTTTCATTCTTCAGCCCCAGCAGGAGCGAAGTACCCCTTTCTACAGCTGAGTGACCTGGGGCACCACATGGCCAGAGTTGAACCATCAGCTCAGTATGAGAGCTGAGCACACTAGCCACTACACCACTCGGTTGTAGGTGTTATATAATGTAATGTTACATGCCAGTTCCAGAATCTGGTGATTGATGATTTCTCCGTAACTGTGCACTTGAACACATTGTATCCAGCATTGTGTGAGATCTCGATATACACTGGCATTGAGTTAGATGGGGTGTGTGATGCTGGTAGCTGGCATTAGTTCTTAGAGAGGACCAGAAAGATTGTTTCTTAATCAGTCACCAATGCCACAGTCTGCATGTTGATCCTTGTGCCATTGGCCAGGTTAAAGCTGTGCAGCACCTAGTTTCCATGAATCTCGCAGGAAGATAAGATTGGGTCGTAACTATTTCATTTGTTAATCTAATGCAGCGATTCTTATTAGGAAGGCAAATGGCTCCCCTTGGAGGAATTTAAAGTCTTAAAGGGAGGAATTTTTTCCATTGGAGGAATTGGAAGGAATTTTTTTTCCCTTAGAAGGAGAATGTATGAGAGAATAAATAAAAGGTAGGGTCCCTATTGTCATATATTCATGAGTAATGATAACCACTTACCGTTAATAATAGCATTATTTCTCAACATAGTCCCCATGTCATTCAACACATAATTTATATCTGTCTACAACTTCCTGATTCCTGCAGAGAAGAATGTTTTGGGTCATTCTGGCATCCATGAATGCACTTCTTCGTGTAGTTTTCAAAGTGGTGACCTTGCAAAGTGTCTTTCAAAGGTCAGAAGACATGAAAGTCAAAATGGTGCCAGATCAGGGCTGTAGGCGGGATGTAGTAACACCTCCAACTTCATATCAGCTATTGTTTTTTGAGTTGCCAATGCCATATGGGGGGGCAAGTGTTACTATGGTTCAAGATGGGCCTGCGTGCGAGAAGCCGACGGTTGACCTGCGTGACATTCATCCAATACATTCGTTCTGCTGGCCTTATCCACTTATTTACATGTCTGTGGCTCATACATTTATCCTTGTCATATTGCATAAGCATTCTGTGATAAATTGCCACCTCCAGCCCAAAAAAAATCTAATTACATGTTGCTGCTTGAAAGTGGTGCATTTAGACAAATCAGGACCATGTTTAGTCCATTATACATACTAAGTAAGTGACATTAGAAATATAGCGATTGCATCAGCCATTTGTCAAGGTCAAAAGCCACCCACTCCATAAATATCAATCCACCGCAGCTGTGCTTGCTTGTGTGACAAGAACATTGACCTCACTTTTTGAATCTTCCTCGTACAGGGATGAAAATCCTTTCTGGATGTTGATTTAGATACAGGGGAGAATTCAGGGCAGCTTGGGTTGAAAAGGGAGGATTGGAACATGGAATGTTGAAAACCTCTGATCTAATGGCATCATTCTTATAGCCCAGTTAATCATTGCTTCTGCCAGAGGCTTATTTTGAATGAATTAGAAAAGTTCTATGGATGAGATCTCAAACTAGCACATATAATGAAGAAAGAAAACAGTCTTATCATGCAGCTGAAACACTTCGGAATGTAATGTTAGTGCCTGTGCTTTCCTTGGCTTGATGACACACTAGAGGGTGATGTGGTCAGCATCACACATGGCTGCCCTTTCTTCTCCAGTTCTAGAAGGACCCAGTAAAGTAAGATATACAGTTTTGTAGGATTAGACCTAAAAATCATAGAAGGACCCAGTAAAATAAGATATACAGTTTTGTAGGATTAGACCTAAAAAAAATCATAGGAGCCAGGTTCCCACTTCTACATCTGGGTGACTGGCGCACCTCAAGACTAGACTTGAACCTACAACCCCTGCAAGAGAGATGATTACATTAACCACTATACTACTCAGGTGCCTGCACATAATGAACTGCAGCACCATTTGATGATGATGAAGACATTCTGAAATGGTCCAAAGATTATCAGCCAGATTTCGTTTCAAGATGACAGAGAGCCAGTCATTCAAGAACTCATGTAAAGACCAAATTCTAGCATGGGTTTAAGAAAGAGTTTCATTTGTTAGTCAATTTGGACTTTGTTTAAAATGAAGTGCTTTTGATTTTTCTTTTAACTGCTAGGTTCAGCTCTGCTGCTTGTTAGGTTCAGCTCTGCTGTGCATTAGGTTCAGCTGTTCTGTATGTTAGGTTCAGCTTTGCTTGTTTCATCCATTAGGTTATACGTATCCACCTTGTTGATCTTTTCTACTATGTTGACCGGAGTCCATATGAAGGTTCATGCGATTTTGTCCACCAGGAGCTGGCAGCTGTCAAAATGCCCAAGTTAGAGGACATGCCAGTGTATGAAATGAGTGACTGGGTCATTCTGTCTTCCAGAGTCCAGTCTTCTCTGGATGCTACGCAGATAGCTAACCTAGATAATTACAAACCAGCTCTCACAACCAAGGAGCAGCAGCTGTTGCTGTTCACAATGTTGTCTGTCACACAAGCTCTGGCAGCATTCAACATCACATATTTCATCTCCGAAGGTTCCTTAATTGGTTACTGGCGACACCATGGGATGATTCCCTGGGACGATGATGTGGATATTTTATTTGACAGTGAGAAGTGGCCATTGGCCAGGCAGGTCCTGTCCTGTCTGCCCGACCTAGAGCTCAACATGGGTTCCGACTACATGTGGAAGTTGTATCACAAACAGGCAGACTTATGGCAGGGGGAGTCTCAGATCAGGTTTCCATTCATCGACCTCTTCATGTACAGACATGATGATGAGCATCTTTGGCCAGTCTGCATCTGGATGAAGACTGAAGTTATGATGCCCTTCAACTGGGCTCTGCCAGTCGCAGCTGGTGTTTTCGAAGGGTATCCTGTATCAATTCCACGGAAGCCAGCAGACTTCTTAAATTTACATTTTGGCTCTATTGACTCAGATTGCTATTCACGTACTTTTTTACGCAGAGAACGCCAGCTAGTGCCGGTGGATAGAAGAACACATATGCCATGTTCAGTTCTCAAACAAATTTACCCTTTTGTTGTTCGAAACAAGGTGGATAGAGTTCTAGGTACAGTAACAGAAGAACGGATGCTCTTTTCAAAGGTGTTGTCCTATTTCAATACAACATTTCATGGAACTCTAGATTAATGAATTGCACCAAAAAAAAATAACAACAGTTTGGTATTAACCTCCATGTCCATCTTGCCAGACCAAGTTTTTAAACTAAACTATTGAAAAAAAAAAAGTGCCCAGTCTGGACAGAATGAATTAATAAGTTTGATTTTGAATGTTAATGATTTGTTTCCAGAATTTTGAAATGAGATGTAAATTTCTTGCTGTTTATATTTGTGTAAAGGTTTTATATATATAAATTTGGAGGAATTAAAATTTTTAATTAAGAATGTTTGAAGAAGAAATATATATTGTTATATATCAGTTATAGTTTGGACAGGTAAATCCTGTTAAGCCTCGATTACACCATTCTTAAAAGTGGGCAGGTAGTTGATGTATAGAATATTATGCGGTGTTGCTATACAAACTGAGCAGTGGAGGTTTCACCTGCAGCGTTATGTGTCTGATAGAAGGGTTTATCAAACTGACACCAAAGTTGATCTTGCTATACTTTTCCAGGTCTGGATCTACAGAATCTGAGTCACTTTCTCTGTCCATTTCATCACCTGATGACAGGTTCACATTATTGTCACTATCATGAGACTGAATTAGTTTTCTTGGTTTCAGTTTTGTTTAGAAATGGGCTTGACAGCTTTCTATTTAGATTCTATGCTTTGTGGTGGTAGGCTGTCCCCACTCATGAATATTAATGAGTTCCTGCATGTAATTGCAGCTTCACGTCATTTCATTCACTGGGTCATCTAGGCAACAGCATGGTAGGGCCTGAAAAGCATTCTTGATCAGTGCTGTGTATGGAGCCAAACCAGATTTGAATAAAACGAGTCTTGAATGTATAACCATTTTTACACAGATTGTGTAGCTGAATCTCAAATGAGGATAACGCTAAGGAGGTTAATGAAATGACAAGCGGCATGCACCTTCACTTTAACCTTGAGCTCTGCTTCAGAGTTCCAGTGGTTAACTCTGTCATCGCAAGCAGTTTAACTCCTAGACCCAGCTTCTGAGCCTTTTGAGCTTAGAGACTGTTCAAAAGAAGTGATGCTCCAAATGGCAAATAAATCTATCAGCCAGGGTTGTTAGGTGAAAAAGCAATAAAGTGTGATAAGTAAAAATGTTAGACAGAAAATTCCTCTTCCAGAGTCATAGCCACCTGAAGCGGAACCTAGCATATATTGGCACTAGAACTGTGTTACCTGCTCTGTAGTCTGGGAAATGAAAACTATCACCTTTCCCAAAACCATCCCCCTCTCTATGAGGGATTCACATGCAAGTCCTGTAATGTGATATATGTCATTGTATGCAAAAGATGCAAGATAACTTATATTGGTGAAACTGGTCTAAGATTAGGTGACCATATCAGAAACATCTGTATGATATCACCCAGCATGGTTCGAAACCAGTCCCTAATCATTGCAATGGCTCCTACCACGGATTTTCTGGTAACAGCCATCAAGCAACGTCATGCTGATGACAGAAGATGACTAGCACTTGAGAACTGATACATTCAGGAATGTGAGACACTGGAACCACATGATTTGAACTCGCAGTTCAGCTACACCTAACATCTGCCTCTTCCACAGTCATATTCCCTCTGTGTTAAGTTCCACTCCTTTCTCACTTGTAACATATAGTTCAGAGCCTCCTCACAGCATCAGATTACAACCCCTCTACCCTAACTATAATCACTTATTCCGCCTTCTCCTGGATAGATTACCGTTATGTCACTCTCTCCACTTTCCATGGTACCCCCTCCCATTTACGACCCACCTATCATACATCACAAGTTTCCATTTAAACATTTTCTACGCTCCACCATGCACACTTCTGAACACTGCTTCTTACAGGTCACAGCTAAGTGCTCCATTCATTTTATTAATTTTTTTCCATTCCTATTTTTGTACATAGCATTCATGTGGATTTATATTTTATCTCTCTCTATTTCTTCATCCTGTGTGTTTTTTTTATGATTAAGGTTCCCATCAAAGCATCACAACTGTGTGCTCGCTAATAAATAAAGCTGTTCCAACTTTTTTCCAAGTTTATACTATTCCAGATAAAAGTATTTTTCATGTGCATTTATGAAGAATTAAAGAAATCCAGGGGATACTCATATTATTGGCACTGGAAGGGGAGTGACGATGCTGTCCAATGAGACAATCAGCAACCCATAGCTGATATAGCAGCGTCAGGGTTAGCGAACCACAGCTGACCAAGACCCTGGCCCATCTCTCTGTGGTACCCCCAGTAACAGGCATAACCTAGCTAACAGAGCAGGGATCGCCATAGTCCCCATGGTGGTGGAGTCTGCTAAAGAAGCATTGCACACCCCCTGCTTTTTAGCTGTACTCCGGGACTGAAAAAGTAGCCGCCATAACCCGCACCCATGCTGATACGAGGCAGTGGATAAAATTTGCTGCTACTTTGTAAGATGTCACAAAATGTACACCTCCTCAACTTCCAAGTATAAGGATGGATGGAAAGAAAAATGTACACCTCTTCAACTTCCAAGGATAAGGATGGATGGAAAGAAAAATGTACACCTCTTCAACTTCCAAATATAAGGATGGATGGAAAGAAAAATGTACACCTCTTCAACTTCCAAATATAAGGATGGATGGAAAGAAAAATGTACACCTCTTCAACTTCCAAATATAAGGATGGATGGAAAGAAAAATGTACACTTCTTCAGCTTCCAAGGATAAGGATGGATGGAAAGAAAAATGTACACCTCCTCAACTTCCAAATATAAGGATGGATGGAAAGAAAAATGTACACTTCTTCAACTTCCAAGGATAAGGATGGATGGAAAGAAAAATGTACACCTCCTCAACTTCCAAGTATAAGGATGGATGGAAAGAAAAATGTACACCTCCTCAACTTCCAAATATAAGGATGGATGGAAAGAAAAATGTACACTTCTTCAACTTCCAAGGATAAGGATGGATGGAAAGAAAAATGTACACCTCCTCAACTTCCAAGGATAAGGATGGATGGAAAGAAAAATGTACACTTCTTCAACTTCCAAGGATAAGGATGGATGGAAAGAAAAATGTACACCTCCTCAACTTCCAAGGATAAGGATGGATGGAAAGAAAAATGTACACTTCTTCAACTTCCAAGGATAAGGATGGATGGAAAGAAAAATGTACACCTCCTCAACTTCCAAGGATAAGAATGGATGGAAAGAAAAATGTACACCCCTTCAACTTCCAAGGATAAGGATGGATGGAAAGAAAACTCAAAGCAGATAAGACAATAAAAAAGCAAAGAGAATAGAAGATAAAACTAAGAAGATTAATAATAACCACCTTTCTTCTCTGTGCTTATTTTAGCCATTTTTAGCATAATCAGTCTACAAAAAACGTGTTCAGAGTTAAGCTGGAAAATGAAGAATTTAGCTAATTTTTACTAGTTTTGCTTGTATTTTTTTTTCTTTAAAAAAAAATCATTTGAGTGAATTGTTTGATTTATTTCAACATTTTCCCTCATGTTTCCTGTGAATATATATATTTTTTTTTCAGGTGCATAAAATCCCTAATTTTACGTTTTATTATAACAAAAATTTTAGCGATTTGTTTTCTCTGTACTATCTGTATGTTACGTTGTGCATTAGTAGCTGTCAGTTCACGCAATGTTCTATCAAACATGTTGAGTATAATCTTTAGCTCATATGATGTTATTTATAAATAGCAGCACACTTGCGTAAAGTGTGCCGAGCCTTTCTCTATGGTTAACTACAGGTGGAAGATCACACTGTATCCAGTTTTCGCAGCCACGATATCACATGTTCAGTCGCTCATTTCACATATTAATTAGTGTGATGGTGACTTTGTTAAAGCTAGTATTTGTGAGTAGAGATGGAAGTCTGTGGTTCCATTTTACAGAAAGATGGAAATTCTCTTTCTATCATTTTTGTTTGTTGTAAAACTAAACCATACATCTCTGTCTACATCCCATTTTATACTGAGATTACCCATTTCATTTGTTTCATATTTTCAGAACCTATCTCTGATTTTAACAGCACGAAGTGGTTTGAACATTTTAATGAAGATGAGTATTCATGCCAAAATAACCACAGGGTTTTCCCCATTGCTGTGGTATGTGCTTAATCAGGGTTTTCCCCATTGCTGTGGTAGTGCTTAATCAGGGTTTTCCCCATTGCTGTGGTATGTGCTTAATCAGGGTTTTCCCCATTGCTGTGGTATGTGCTTAATCAGGGTTTTCCCCATTGCTGTGGTATGTGCTTAATCAGAGTTTTCCCCATTGCTGTGGTATGTGCTTAATCAGAGTTTTCCCCATTGCTGTGGTATGTGCTCATTCAGGGTTTTCCCCAATGGTGTGGTATGTGCTCATTCAGGGTTTTCCCCAATGGTGTGGTATGTGCTCATTAAGGGTTTTCCCCAATGGTGTGGTATGTGCTCATTCAGGGTTTTCCCCAATGGTGTGGTATGTGCTCATTAAGGGTTTTCCCCAATGGTGTGGTATGTGCTCATTCAGGGTTTTCCCCATTGCTGTGGTATGTACTCATTCAGGGTTTTCCCCATTGCTGTGGTATGTGCTCATTAAGGGTTTTCCCCAATGGTGTGGTATGTGCTCATTCAGAGTTTTACCCATTGCTGTGGTATGTACTCATTCAGGGTTTTCCTCATTGCTGTGGTATGTGCTCATTCAGGGTTTTACCCATTGCTGTGGTATGTGCTCACTGTGTTAAGATTTTCCTTCGGAAGAGGCAATCAGAGCATGAATGGATTTGTTCGAAGAGCAGTGATGATAAACTTTTCCTATTTTAAAACCATGTGTGCAGTGAATTTGACCACCACAAAGCTGTGAGAACATTCACTATAAAGAATCAAATCATGAGTTATTAAGAAAAATAGTTATTTTCAACTCCAGTGGTAGCCATGTAACATCATCTTGGCAGTGTTGTTCTACAAATTTAGTTTATGTCATGAGTTCTTCTTGAGATACAGTTTGTACGAGGTTTGTTTTTTTTTTTTAAGGCAGCTTGAAATTATTCAATTTTTCTTTCTGGAACCCTTGATTTTAATATAGGTCTGAAGATCTTTAGATCTGGAACAAAAGTCTTCAAACTTTTATTTTGTTCATGTTCCATCCCTTCAGTTTTAAAAATGTTTGTGTAACTGGCACTAATTTATCCAAAAAAGAAAAAAAGAACAGAACTAAATTAAGTTGAAAAGTGAAGCTTTGTAATATTTTATCAATGTTTGTAGGTACTTTAAGTACCGTGAAGTCACTAATCGCAGAACAGTTTAAAAAGAACAGCTATAAAGCTCAGATGTTTTGTATTTTAAGATGTTAAAACATTTAACAAAAAAAAAACCCAACATAGTTTAGTTATTTTTGACGATGTGTGTATGCTTGCCATGATAATTGCTCAAAGCAGTAACATTTTTTTGATACAACAAAGAGCATGTCATTTTATGCAGCACATTTTTGAATAATGTATAGATTTGATCATTGCTTGTGATGAGAAATCTTCTTCCAAGATGGAAAGTGCGATCAGAACAAGGGGGGGGGGGCTTCGATTTTTTCCTTCTTGAGCCAGGATGTGGTGTTACCTGCCTTATAAGACACTGTACAAAAAAATAAAAACACTAAAATTCCCCCTGCATCCTGTACCTCAATGATCAGGTCTGGGCAGGCCTTACGGTGGAGGTTACTGGTTCAGGTCAACAGGTTCATTCATTCATTCAGAACTTTGCCTCCCAAACAGCTCTCCTGTAGGCCTCTCAGTTGTGAGCAAGATGGCCTGCCGCTTATGCATTCATTTGCAGATCATCAATGATGTCTTGCAGCCATCTTCGCCTTGATCTTCCTCTCTTTCTTTTTCCCATTATGTACCCTTCCAAGATGGTCTTCTCTAGATTATCATGACGTTTAATGTGTCCAAAATATTTAAGTTTTCTCTCTTTAATCTTCTTTACTAGCCAGCCTTCTTCAATATTAAGCTCTTGTAGTATGGATATATTTGGTTTTTTTTTGTGTCCACAATATTTGAAGAACTCTTCTGTAGCATTTACATTCAAAGACATTTAACATACATATTTATAACATTTATTTAACACATAGACACCCATATTTAACATTCTAGTCTCCTGACAACCCCCAGGATGCAGTATTCATCCATGTCCTTGGTTGGCGATAGGCTAAGCAGTAACAGCCCAGAATGCTATGTGGTGTCTTGCAGGTCAGCAACAGATTCTCTCTCCACATCTCACAGTCTGTGGCCAGCCTTTGTATTGTGCCCCCCAGCCATGCTGCAGGCTGCTCAGTTCTGCTTCTACAGATCTACACCAGGTAGCCTTTTGTCATCCTCTTTCTTTTTCCCTTGGGTGTCGCATCATGTGGCTGTTTTAGCGATGTTTGCTGGGGTCTCTTCAGCGCATATGGTCAATTCATTGCAACTGTGATGTGAGGATGCCATATGCATGTTTATAAAATGATTAAATTATGATTAAAAGTAAAAAAAGTAAAGGTAATCCTGTCATGCCTTAGAGGCACATAGGGATATGGTGTTAGTGCCCATATTTTCCTTGACCTGTCAGCACACTAGAGGGTGATGTGGTCAGTATCACGCCTGGCCGCCTTTCCTTCCCCAACTCCAGAAGAATTCGGGTACACATTTCTACAGCTGGGTGACTGGGGTGCCTCTGGCCAGATTTGAACCCCTGACCTTCGCCATGAGAGACCAGTGCACTAACCACTTAGCCACAAAATAATATTCATCATCATCACACACCGTGCTGGGGGGCATGGGTGGTCATGCTCCTCCACAGATCTCGATCCTTGACATTTCTGATTAATTGGTGATTTATTTCCACGCCCCATAATGTCATTTACAGTGTTTAGGCATGGTTTATTCTAAGATTTACAACAGTAGTCTTCTGTTAACTTTCTGTCAGTTTATTTGCTGTGGACTTTTGTTTCCAAACTGATAAAATTTCACCATGGAAAAAAAAAACGCTGAAAAGAAAGCTGTGAAATTTTCAGTTAACAAGTATCTTTTCCGGGTAGAATCCATTTTATGGATACAACATAATTTTACTTTTCCTTTGCCAAAAGCCGGGGCAAAGCAGATTATAGCCAGAAGATTAGATTACCCAGAACTGAAGCTCTCACAGCTTCTGTTGCTGTTTTTCAACTGCTCGTTACTGGTTGCTTCACACAGCCTGATTTAAAAGTAATAATAGTTAGACAAGTTGTTTTTTTTTTCTAAATTATATAACATTATAAAAAATGAATATATTTAATTTACTAAATTTCTTAGAATGCTGTGTTTAGTTTTAGCTTTTTTTTCTTTCTTAGAATGTTAAGTTTAGTTTTAGGTTTTTTATTGTTCTTTCTTGTTCATGGACTAATAATTTGAGAATTAAGAGAATATGTGCCAGTTCCTTATTCCTAGAACAGTGGTTTCCAAACCTTGTTTGGTTTACTGTTCCCTTGTCTTTCAGGCCACATCTCCTGTGTTGCACCCTTGCCCCCCCCCCCCAAAAAAAAAACCAAAAAAAAACTTTTTTTTTCTTGTTCCAAAGACCTTAACTGCCTTGTTTTTTTCTTCAGTCAAAGGAGGCTTTAAAATAGTTTTTAAAAATATTACCACAGTTTTAAGTGGGACAGTTATTCAGCCCACAACAACTGATTGGCTGTGTACATATGCAGCAGTGTTTCTCTATAGTGAAAACTTATTTCTTATATCTGATATCCTTTCTGTGCTGTTAAATGTCACATAGGGCTCACAAGTTAGTTCGCCAATTTTTCCTGTCTTCAGCGAGCATTTCAACCTCATCAAGGGATTTTATGCCTATTAATTTGGCCTCTTTTAACAATGTCCTCTTCAGAGTTTCACGCGGTCAGCCTCTTTTTCTTTGGCCTGTTGTGTTCCACTTTATAGCTTGTTTTGGGATTCTCTGATCATTTCTTCTCATCAAGTGACCAACGTATGTCCATCTCTTTTTCCTGATCACCCATGAGACTGGTTGTTGCTCATTCATCTGTCTTATCTCTGCATTGTTCTTGAATTCGTTCCACTTGATGGTGAGTATTTTCCTTAGTCATTTGTTTTCAAAAGAGTCTAATTTCTTTTCTATTTCTTTAGTTGTTTTCCAGCTTTCACATGCATAAATGAGGATGGATATTACATTTGAATTGAATAGTCTTAACTTGGTTTTTGTGCTTATAACTTTTGAATTCCATATGTTCTCAAGATTCTTGAAGATCGATGCTGCTTTTTGCAATTCTGATTGTAACTTCCTTTCTGGTGTCACCATCCTGGTCTATGTAGCTGCCAAGGTATGCAGATTGATTGACTTCTTCAATATCTGACCCTTGTATATGTATTTTTCCATTTTAATTAATGGAAAGTTTCATTATTTTTCTTTTGTCTTTGTTAATTTCAAGTCCTATTTTGCTAGCCAGTGTAATACAGGCTATCCGTTTTTTCTTGGATTGAATTCACATTATTACTGATAAGAGTTATGTCATCAGCAAAATCAAGATCTTCTAGTTGGGTCCCATGTACCCAGTCAATACCTGTGTTACCTGTGCAGCATTTTTCATTATGAAGTCTTGTAATTCCAAAAAGCAAAAGAGACAGTATACATCCTTGTTTCACGCCTGTTTCAATCTGGAACCATTCACTCATCCTTTCTTCTGTTTTGACTACACAAACATATCCATTGTATAAGTCCTTAATGATGTTGACAATTTTAGATGGTATTCCATATAGACTTAAAATTCTCAACAATGAATCTCTGTGTATGCTATCAAATGCCTTTTTTTAAAGTCTATGAAGTTCAGTATTAATGGTTTCTGCTTTTCCATATGTTCTTCAAGTATTATCCTTAGAGTAAAGATCTGGTTGAGACAGCTTCTCCCTTTTCAAAATCCTGCTTGTTCTTCTCTCATTGCAGTATCCACTATATCTTTAAGCCTGTTCAAAATGACCTTGCAAAATACTTTTGACACAGCTGATATTAAGGTTACTCCTCTCCAATGGTTACAGTCACTAAAGTTGCCTTTTTTTTTTTTTTTGGTATTTTAACAATGATTCCTTTTTTTTCCATTTAGGACGGACCTTTTCTTCTTTCCAAATCTTATTAAACATTTGGAAAACTTATTTACAGTTTAGAAACTCGAAAGATGCAAGGGAAGCAACCAGAAAAATACTTAACTTACATAATGATGAGATATGCATCTGCTTTGTAAAGTCACATTGTATTTGGTTTTTTTTTTTTTCCTCTACCACAGAACTTAACAGTTTTTTTTGTTTGTTTGTTGCATACTTATTGTTTATCAGACAGCATAAAATTTACATGAGGCAATGTTAGCTTTTCTTATGAACAGAATAATGTTAACTATTCATTGCATAAAACAGTGTTACTAACTCTTTGTATAGAACAATGTTCACTTTTCTGTGCAAAGAGCAGTTTTAGCTGCAATTTGCATGGAGCAGTGTTAACTATTCTATGCACTGAAACATTGTTAACTTTTATTTACAAAGAACGATGTTAACTATTCTGACTTGTTGTGATGTTTAGAATATATGCAGATCAAGCATTATTTTGTTGCATTGCAAGGTATTTGCACAGTTGCTGTATTATTTTTTGCATTGATTGCCCTTACTTTTCATGTTGCATTAAACTCTGAGGATCTGGTACCACGAAATAAAGTTTGTTTTGTATAAACTTTTTCAAGCAGTTCCAAAAGTTTTCATGGATGTACCCTCATTTATTTGAAAAAAAAATTGATTATATTTTTCTAAACTTATGTATACACATATACATATATATGTTTATCAGAGAGTGATTTGTTTATAATCAGAGTTTGGTATTTTTTTTCTCTTGTAAGTTAGTATGCAGAAAATTTAATTTTATTCTCTCACAACTGGAAATTGTTGTCAAAAATTGCACTTTAAAATGATGCTTTATTTTTTAATGCCATTTACAGGATAATGTTTAGTGAATACTTGCAGAGGTAAACTTTGTCAGGAGTTGTTATATTAGAGCTGATGTTTGGTGAGTGGTTGCAAAGATAAACTTTGTCAGGAGTTGTTATATTAGAGCTGATGTTTGGTGAGTGGTTGCAAAGATAAACTTTATCAGGAATTGTATATTAGAACTGATGTTTGGTGAGTGGTTGCAGAGATAAACTTTATCAGGAATTGTATATTAGAACTGATGTTTGGTGAGTGGTTGCAAAGATAAACTTTATCAGGAATTGTATAGTAGAGCTGATGTTTGGTGAGTGGTTGCAAAGATAAACTTTGTCAGGAATTGTATATTAAAGCTGATGTTTGGTGAGTGGTTGCAAAGATAAACTTTATCAGGAATTGTATATTAGAACTGATGTTTGGTGAGTGGTTGCAAAGATAAACTTTATCAGGAATTGTATATTAGAACTGATGTTTGGTGAGTGGTTGCAAAGATAAACTTTGTCAAGAGTTGTATATTAGAGCTGATGTTTGGTGAGTGGTTGCAAAGATAAACTTTGTCAGGTGCTGCATGTACAAGACCTTACTAAAGCAAACAGTAAAGCATCTGAAAGCAGGCTGCATTTTCATATCTGAGCCATAGATGCCTCCTGTAGGTCTCATTAGCTTCAGTAAGAGCAACATTCCACATTTGATCTTCATATAAAGCAAGTCTCTGCCCCACAATGGCTGTTTTTTAAATTTGTTTGTTTATCTGTATGTCATCCTCTCTGTTGTCCTTGATAGAAGTGTATCAGATAAGTTTTGTTTATATGTATATTGTCCTTGCTTTTTGTCCTTGATAAAAAGTGTGTCGTGTGAGTTTTACGTTGTTTATTTATCTGCTCAAATGTCCCCTCTATTTTCTGTGATAAAAAGTGTGTCATATGAGTTTTATGTTGTTTATTTATCAGTGCAAATGTCCCCTCTGTTATCCTTGATAGACAGCTACAGGTGCTGAAACAGTTGATTGCTGTTGCATTTTGTTTCTCACTTCCAGATATTCCTCTGTCTTCTATCACTCTTTCACCCTGCTCATGTGCTTCTGTTTAAATTTACTGCACTTTGGTAAAAGTGCAAAGCATTAAAAAAAAAAAAAAGGGTAATGGATGCAGAACTGACTGAAAAATGTAACCACCAAACAGTGGAACCAGATACGCCCATAAATTTAAAGTGGATATGGATAAAACCCCCTGTTAAATAAATCTTTGACTAAGATCACTAGATAAGACTTTGTGTTACTCTCTGCCCACACACAAATAGAAAGAAATGAGATTAAAAAGCAGCAAAAAAAAAGCACTTAGAAAGTAACATAAAATAAAAATTAACCCCTTTCTTACTATGAGCCATGTATACAGTTTTGTCTTTGTAAAATATTAGAGCCCTACAATCAGAACTCTTATTGGGGAATCTAATTGTGAATCACAGCTGGAGGTTAAAAAAAAATGTTGTTGCATATAGTTTTCTAGTAAAACTATATTAAAAGTTTATTGTATGTGGATTTTTTTTGTTTTTGTTTGATCTGATGGTAAAATTTAATAAAGAACATAAAATGGCAAATACCTCCCCCCTCCTCCTTTTCTGCACAACATATAGGGTTTTGGAACTGTGGCACCTGTGAGTATATTCTGAAACTATACTCAGATTTTCACACAAACTATATGCAGTAATGAGACTGATAAAAAAAAAATGCGCTCAGCAAAAACTGCATTTTTCTTATATGAATTCTTTTACAGCAGTGTTTTCATTGCAGTTTTATTTTTTTCATATATGATCAAATGCAAATTTCATTTAATGCTTTTGCAAGCTCATTTTATTCTCTTGCAAATTTTTTATTGTTATTTACGCACTAAGTTTGAATCATTTCCATTTTTTGCCTTCTGTGTGAGTTCATTGCTGGTGATTTTGTGTACAGATCGCACTAATGTACAAATAAAGTATGTTACACGAGATTATCATTTTTCACAAAGCATCTCTAGATGCAATTATTGAGGAAAGACGCTGGCGATGGTTGGGACATGTGCTCCGAATGACTGACAACTCACTACCAAAAATAGCACTAAGATGGACACCACAGGGGAGCAGAAGTAAGGGTAGACCAAAAGAGACATGGAGAAGAACAACAGAAAGGATGTTGAGCAATAGAGGGCTCACCTGGGCAAGAGCAGAAAAAAAGGCGAAAGACAGGCATTTGTGGAAAACCCTTGCGGAAGCCCCATGTGCCCTGGGCACTTAAGGTTCAGAGAGAGAGAGAGATCTCTAGATGCAACTTTGCTATTCTTTACATGTTTTGAGATATCAGTTTACGAACATTTTTTTTTTTCAAAATTCGGCAGGGTGTTTCATAATGATGTGGACACATTTTAAAAGGCAGTTATCTTGGACTGGAACACACATACATTTATTATAGAACTTATGTGATAAACACCCGGGATACAGGAGTTAATAAAATGTTAAAGATTTGAATATCACATCCCTTAGATGTGATTGCTTCAGAACAGTAAGGACTAAACACTCATGCATGAGTAACCACATACCACACTGTTACTCTGACACTGTGCAATTTCTGTTGGTGTCCACAATGACATCAATAAGGGTCAGTTGACTGGAAATAGACCACCTCCAAAAACCAGCCATTTGAAATAAAAAAAAAATTTAAAGATGACTGACTACCTACACTCTTGTAAACAGGAAATAAAAATGTGTCCTGTCATTATGAAACACCTTGTATAATCAGATTACCTTATTAGAAAGGTATCAATTTTCTGTGCATTTATGCTAGTGTTAAGTTGTTAAAAATAGTTTATTACAAAATATTTTGATCCACTTTGTTACAAGAAGCAAATATCTTTGATTGTATTTCTTATCCAGTGTTAATGGTGACAGTAGAATTGTCACAGACTAAACTGTGAGGACAGTTGAATCAGTAAACTAATCTGTGTGACAGTATATTTGTCAGTAAACTCTGTGACAGTATATTTGTCAATAATCTGTGTGACAGTATATTTGTCAATAAACTGTGTGACAGTATATTTGTCAATAATCTGTGTGACAGTATATTTGTCAATAAACTGTGTGACAGTATATTTGTCAGTAAACTGTGTGACAGTATATTTGTCAATAAACTGTGTGACAGTATATTTGTCAATAATCTGTGTGACAGTATATTTGTCAATAATCTGTGTGACAGTATATTTGTCAATAATCTGTGTGACAGTATATTTGTCAATAAACTGTGTGACAGTATATTTGTCAAAATCTGTGTGACAGTATATTTGTCAGTAATCTGTGTGACAGTATATTTGTCAATAAACTGTGTGACAGTATATTTGTCAGTAAACTGTGTGACAGTATATTTGTCAATAAACTGTGTGACAGTATATTTGTCAATAAACTGTGTGACAGTATGTTTGTCAGTAGATTAAACTGACAGACAATATTTTTGTCAACAGACTAAACTGTAGGACAATCTATAAACTATGGGACAGTATGTTAACATGTCAACAAAATTAACCAATGGGATGGCACGACTGTCTACTATTGAACAATATATTTGTTAATGGACTACATTGTGTGATAGCATAATTTATCCGATTTTGTGATATACTAACACTGTTCAGTGTGTGACTGAAAATTTTGTTTGATTTGATAATCGGCTTAAAATAATATGTGATGGTATAGTTTGTGTGTGACTGCGTGTTTTATTCAGTATGTAAAGATATTTTTTGTGACAGTTCATGTTACTGTGGTCAGTTTCTCAAGTATATTTTCTACTTCTTCTCTTGAGTTTGATCTGTTTTGTCTGTGTTCTGCTGAATGTTTGTCACTGTACTATGATTGTCACTGTACTTTGAAATGACTGTCATTAAACTTTGTGGTGTCATTTACCTGCTTGTCATTGAAGTTGTTAGATATGTTAGTATAGCGTTGTCTGCTTGTCATTGAAGTTGTTAGATATGTTAGTATACCTTTGTCTGCTTGTCATTGAAGTTGTTAGATATGTTAGTATAGCGTTGTCTGCTTGTCATTGAAGTTGTTAAATATGTTAGTATACCTTTGTCTGCTTGTCAGTGAAGTTGTTCAGTGTGTTAGTATACATTTCTGTGCTTGTCAGTACAGTTTAGTTTGACATTATTTTCTTCATGTGAAGGAAGTTAGTTTGGTATGTCTTTGTACATTATGTTTAACACTGAAAATGTATGTGTGGGTATATTTTAAATGACTTAAGTGAGTTTGATTTGTTGCACAATTTGCTTGCCAGTGAAGTGTGATACGTCATATACTGTATGGTGCTTGTGTGTGGAGTTTGATGTGTCATACGTTTTGCTTGTCAGTGAAATTTGATGTGTCATTGTCATACAATTTTGGTGTCAGTGAAGTGTGATAGTTCATAAATGTTGCTTTTCGGTGAAGTTTGATATGTCATGCATTTTGATTGTCAGTGAAGTTTGTTTTTTTTAGCATTGAATTTTCTCTTTCTTGTCAGTGAAGTTTGTTTTTTTTTTACCAGTGCATTTTCTCTTTCTTGCTAGTGAAATTTGTCTGCCTTGTCACTGTGTTTTCTGTTCATGTTAGCTAAATTTGACTCATTGTTATAAAAACTTCACTTGTTATAAAAATATATACACTTTCTAAATCAGAGAATTGTACTTTTTTGTATTTTATTTTACTCGTTGTACATGTGCATCTGAAATGTGTATTTCCTTGGCATTTTTGTCTTCTGATGGTCTCCCAGAAACAAGCCCAGTGATCAAGTGCAGAATCAGCATCATCAGCATCATCAGCATCATCATCATCATGTACCCTGCTTCTCCACAGATCTGGATCGTTTTTTTTCCATCATCTAAGTTGATTACTTTTTATCATGACATCACGTCATCATGGCTTTCCTTTAATGTCTTCCCATTTGTCTTTCCTGTGGTTATGATGTTTTTAAGACTTCCCTTTTCTCATTAAACGCAGATGATTCTCTCTCTCTTCTTTCTCTCTCTCTTCTCTCTCCCTTCTCTCTCTATCTCTCTCCCTTCTCTCTCTCCTCTCTCTCTCTCTCTCTCTCTCTCTCTCTCCATCTCTCTCTCTCTTCTCTCTCTCTTCTTTCTCTCTCTTCTCTCTCTCTTCTCTCTCTCTCTTCTCTCTCTCCTTTCTCTCTCTTCTCTCTCTCTTCTTTCTCTCTCTCTTCTCTCTCTCTCTCTTCTTTCTCTCTCTCTTCTCTCTCTCTTCTTTCTCTCTCTCTTCTCTCTCTCCCTTCTCTCTCTCTCCCTTCTCTCTCTCTTCTTTCTCTCTTCTCTCACTCTCTTCTCCCTCTCTTCTCTTTCTCTCTTCTCTCTTCTCTTCTTTCTCTCTCTCCCTTCTCTCTCTCTTCTCTCTTGCTTCTTTCTTTCTCTCTCTCTTCTCTCTCTCTTCTTCTCTCTCTTTCTCTCTCTCCCTCTCTCTCTCTCCCTTCTCTCTCTCTTCTCTCTCTCTCACTCTCTTCTCCCTCTCTTCTCTTTCTCTCTTCTCTCTTCTCTTCTTTCTCTCTCTCCCTTCTCTCTCTCTTCTCTCTTGCTTCTTTCTTTCTCTCTCTCTTCTCTCTCTTTTCTCTCTCTTCTCTCTCTTCTCCCTCTCTATCTCTCCCCTCCCCCTGTTCCTTCAGTGCCAAAAACACACTGGGCAGCCTGTAACAAGAAATTTCCACTTTTGTCATTCTTTTGCTATCTTCTTGGCTGTCTCCCATGTCCTATGTTTTTTGTTTTCTTTGCCGTACGTCTCCATGCTTGTGTCAGTTTCTGCATCAAAGAACAACAGATGGGGCGAGGTCACTGACTCTTTACACCATCTGGCAACCTGGAGGACCAGGCTTGTACTTTGGTCAGAACCTTACCCGTGTAGAGCTTCCCAGCCCGGCAGAATCTACCAGAAGTCAAACTCCCGTTGGTATAGCTCTGGGTGCCGTCACTGTAAGCAAGCTGCGACCCACGTCAGGACCCAGTGCACCCAGTCGCAACAAAGGTGGGGGGGGGGGGGGAATATTAAAAAAAACAACCAGTATGATATTTCTTAATACTGAACTTCATAGACTTTAAAAAGGCATTTGATAGCATACACTGAGATTCATTGTGGAGAATTTTAAGTCTATATGGAATACCATTTAAAATTGTCAACATCATTAAGGACTTCTACAATGGATATGTTTGTGCAGTCAAAACAGAAGAAGGGATGAGCGAATTGTTCCAGATTGAAACAGGCGTAAAACAAGGATGTATATTGTCTCCTTTACTTTTTGGAATTACAATAGACTTCATAATGAAAAAATGCTGCACAGGTATTGACAGGGTACATGGGACCCAGCTAGAAGATCTTGATTTTGCTGATAACATAACTCTTATCAGTAATAATGTGAATTCCATACAAGAAAAAAACAGATAGCCTGTCTTCACTGGCTAGCAAAATAGGACTTGAAATTAACAAGGACAAAAAAAAATAATGAAAATTCCCATTAATCAAAATGGAAAAATTAACATAGAAGGGACAGGTATTGAAGAAGTCAATCAATTTGCATACCTTGGCAGCTACATAGACCAGGATGGTGACACCAGAAAGGAAGTTACAATCAGAATTGCAAAAAGCAGCATCGATCTTCAAGAATCTTGAGAACATATGGAATTCAAAAGTTATAAGCACAAAAAACCAATTTAAGACTATTCAATTCAAATGTAATATCCGCCCTCATTTATGCATGCGAAAGCTGGAAAACAACTAAGGAAATAGAAAAGAAATTAGACTCTTTTGAAAACAAATGCATAAGGAAAATACTCACCATCAAGTGGAACGAATTCAAGAACAATGCAGAGTTAAGATAGATGACTGAACAACAACCAGTCTCATGGGTGACCAGGAAAAGGAGATGGACATATGTTGGTCACTTGATGAGAAAAAATGATCAGAGAATCCCAAAACAAGCTATCAAGTGGAACACAGGCCAAAGAAAAAGAGGCAGACCGCGTGAAACTCTGAAGAGGACATTGTTAAGAGAGGCCAAATTAACAGGCATAAAATCCCTTGACGAGGTTGAAAGACTCGCCGAAGACAGGAAAAATTGGCCAACTACTCTGCGAGCCCTATGTGACGTTTAACGGCACAGGAAGGATACAATATATAAGATAAGATGCTATTTCTTTAGTAGATATCAAAACGAAAGAACCACGTAAACAACACATTGGTAAAAATATCGTTCGTAAACAGTTAAGAAAACAACGACTACGAACTCAAACCAGCCGGTTGCCGCAGCACCAACGGGCTATTCCATTTCGTTTAAGGATTAGTAATTATAGGCTACTGGATCATATATCTTCTAACAGGCCAGGCCTCCACGAGACTCTTTTCTCTTGATAGCTAGTCCAAAAATGATCTCAGGTCATGCTAGTACGCGTAGGCGGTCAGCTCCCACCATCTCGCTCGATCCTCCGTGTCTCGAATCAAGTCGGTGGCTGTTTTCCTGCCAAACCAAGCAGTCAGTCCATCCTCAGCTGTTTCTGTCTTCTCCACCTTCTTCGTCTTTTGCCATTTATTTCTTGATCATGACCAAAATCTTCCTTGACGTCCGCAGATGTGACGGAGAGACTTTGATTGCCTTCTTCTTATGTACGGCTCTGGTTTGATATATTCCTTTGCTTCCTGTAGCACTTTTTTTTTCATTTTTGCTGGCTGTCCATGGACAGATAAGTCTTAAGAACCACATTTCGGTGGCCTTTATTCTTCTTTCTAATTGTTTATCCTGGTCTATGTTTCACTTACATAAAGTAGTATAGGTTCCATATAACGTCTTAGAACTCTCTTATTGCCCTTGGCAGCTTTTGATTTGTTAACATTTCTTCATTTTAGCAAAAAGCTGTCTTTGCTATTGCTGTCCTGGTTCTGATTTCTTCAGTGCACCTGCCGTCAGATGTTATGACTGTATCTATTGATCTGTCTTAACATCTTCCCCTACGTATGATTCTGCATTCAGGTATTTTCTTTTTTCTTGAACCGACATCCCAACTGAGTACCAGGACACCTTTACCATTGCATGTTGGAATGTTAGAACAACGTATGAAAGTGGAAAGGCTGCCATGATAGCGAGAGAAATGAATAGATATGATATGAACATACTGGGGCTGAGCGAAATACATCATCATCATCATGATGTGCCGTGCCGACTGGCTTTGGCTATTATGCTTCTCCATAGTACATGATCCTTCATGCAAGCCATCAGCTCAGTTTGTGATCTCCTCTCACACCATCTCGTCAGACTGTCCAGTATCATTTCTCTCGGTCTTTCTCTTGATCTTATCTTCTTCCTTCTATTTTTCTTGTTATAATATTTTCGATGCCCCCTCTTCTCATTGCATGTCCTATGAAAGTACATTGTCTCTCTCTTATCTTTTTGACAAGATGTTTTGTCTCTCCAGCGGAACACACTGGACAGGAACAGGTAAGCTGTTTTCAGGTCACCAAAACCCAGATGCGACACACTTAGAGGCGTGGCATTAATGCTATCCAGAGAGTCCCAGAGAGCATTGATGAGCTGGGAGGCAGTTAGTTCAACCATAATTACAGCCTGCTTCTGAACAAAGAAGAAGGATATTAAGTTGAATATCATCTAAATATAGGCGCCAACAAATGATGAAGAAGAGGTGGTAAAGGACGAATTCTACAACATATTGCAGGAAATTGTAGACCAACAAGGCAACAAACACATAACAGTTCTAATAGGGGACATCAATTCAAAGGTAGGTAAGATCAACACAGGTTATAAGAAAGCAATGGGTCAAAATGATTAGGAATAATGGACGAAAATATAGAGAAAAGCTAGCAGATCTATGCATGCTCAACAACCTTGTCATTGGAGGAAGTATATTTCCACATAAAACTATACACAAAGCCACGTGTGTATCACCAGATCATGTCACTGAGAACCAGATAGACCATACTTGTATCATTCGAAGCTTTTGCAGAACATTGCAAGATGTCAGAGTGAAACGAGGTGCAGATGTAGCTTCTGATCACCACCTACTGATGGCTAAACTGAGAATGAAACTGAAGATGTACCACAAAACAGACATGGCAAGGAAAAGATATAATATGGTACGGCTGGAAGACCTGGAAATAGCAAAGAACTTTAAACTGAACCTGAGCAACATATTTCAGGTTCTACAGGAATTATACGAAGAAGATACAACAGATCTGAACATTGTGTGGAATAGTGCTAAAGAAATGTGGAGCAAATCATGAGAAGAGACAGTGAGATTTAAGAAACCTCGGCACAAGGAGTGGATTACACTGGAAACACTGAAGAAGATAGACAGAAGGACAGAAATGAAAGCAAAAATAAATGACGGAAAAACAAGAGCAGCGAAGGCCTCAGCTCAGATAGAATAAAATCTGGCCCATAAAGAGGTTATGACAAGCGTAAAGAAAGACAGACAGGTCTATTTTGATAATATGGCAGGACAGGCAGAAGAGGCAGCTGGTAAAATGATGTATGAAATCACCAAGAAGTTGGCAAATAGACCATGTAGGACAGAAAAGCCCATCAAAAACACAGAATGTAAGGTAGTAGCATCAGAAAAAGAGCAGATGCAAAGATGGGTGGAATACTTCAGCGGAATCCTAAATAGACGAGCACAGACAGAAACAGAGGAGATACAAGCAGCCGAGAATACTCTAGACATCAATATAGAACCACCCAGCAAGGCCGAAATTGAACATGCTATCTCAGAGTTGAAGAGAAATAAGGCAACGGGTTCAGATGGAGGTGTAGCAGAAGTGCTCTTAGCGAACAAAGAAATAACACCAGAATTACCACTCTTACTATTTAGCAGGATTTGGGAAGAAGAGAAGGTCCCAGAGGACTGGAAGGAGGCCCATCTTATAAAACTCTCTAAGAAATGAAATCTATTAGAATGTAAGAACTATAGGGGCATCTCCCTGCTCTCAATATAAAGCAAGGTCTTCAGCAGGATTTTGCTAAATAGAATTAAAACATCAGTAGATAGTAAACTAAGAGAAGAGTAAGCAGGTTTCAGGCATGGAATATCCTGTACTGACCACATTACTACTATGCGAATAATAGTAGAACAGTCAATGCAGTGGAATTCTTCACTGTTAGTTACATTAATTGATTACGAGAAGGCATTCGATAGTTTAGATTGTAGAATGCTATGGAAACTACGGGAACACTATGGTATCCAAGCCAAGATAACAAAGCTTATAAAGACCATATATGAAGGAACAACTTGTAGAATTGTACATGGAGGAGCTCTCACAGAAGATTTTAAAGTGGAAACAGGCGTGCGGCAAGGGTGTTTGCTATCACCATTCCTATTTCTTCTAGCAATTGATTGGATCATGAAAACTATCACATAAAGGAAAAGAAATGGGATACAATGGACATCATGGAACCAATTGTAAGATCTTGACTTTGCAGATGATGTGGCACTTCTGGCACACAGCCACACACAAATGCAAGAGAAACTTCAGATCTTTAGCAAGAATTCAGCTAAACTGGGACTATATATTAACAGACAGAAAAACGAAGATAATGAAAAGTAACAGTGCAAGCAATAGCCTCATGGTAATTGAAGGAGTACCAACTGAAGAGGTAGAGTATTTCACATACTTAAGCAGCCTAGTAGATAAATACAGGGGAACGGAAAAGGATGTTAAAGTTAGAATAACCAATGCCAGGACAGCATTTATCCAACTTAACGCAATATGGCATCTAAGAACATGAAAACAAGAACCAAACTTAGGCTTTTCAATATAAACTGTCCTTCTATATGATCCGGAGACATGGGTTATGACCAAGACAATACAACAGAGGATACAAACATTCATGAACTACTGCCTGAGGAGGATTTTAAACATTAAATGGCAAAAAAATACCAGGAATGAGGAGGTCTGGGAAAGGGCAGGACAAAAACCTATGAACCTACAAATCATGTCTAGGAAGTGGAGGTGGATTGGCCACACTCTGAGGAAACCTAACACCAGCATAGCAAGACAGGCACTGGCATGGAATCCTCAAGGGAAATAGAAAACGAAGAAGACCTAGTCTTACTTGGAGAAGAGAAATTATAACAGTGTTCAGAAACAAAGGATACACATGGAACGAAGCAGAGAATGATTCCAAGAACAGGGATGACCGGAGAGCCTTTATCCGTGGCCTATGCTCTCAAGGAGTAAAGGGCGATGATGATGATGATTGATCCTCGCGTAACTATTTACTATGACTAAATATCCATCACGTGAGACAGGGCAGCCTGACCGTGGCGCTTTGAACATCGCCTTCCTGTCCAGGAGACATGGCTGTCACAAGAGGGTCCAGAATATATGTTGGGGACAAAATGAAAAAAAACAACAACCCCGTCTGCACATGCCAGGCAACTGCTCTAGGTAAAGCGACCATTAATTCCCCCAACCCCCTCACTCTCAAAGTAAAAAACCTTATCATTTCTTGTAAACAAGGTGTAGGCGACCCTTAAAAGCTTGAGGATCATAAGGGACATAACTGTTTTGATAGGAATGACTTGGTCGGCAACCTTTTTTCCTACAAAGGGACCGGACAACACCACATGTGTGAGTGGCCGGCAGGTAGACAACCATGTCTATAACTAATAAATGAGGATAACAGTAATAAAATGTACAACTTTAATTAATAGTTATGTTACTTACATACTATCATGTAATTATGACATCATAATTAATGTGATAGGGGCCACAAGGTTGCCGCCCCTCGTTGCAAGTTACTGTAGCATTGCCGCTTAGATGGGTCTGCTGACATCAAGGTGTCCTCTTGGCAGGTACCCTGATCAACATGCCCTTTGGTTGAACAAAAGCCTCGATATTTTTTAATGCCGGGGGGGGTATGGTCCATATCTCGTTACAGGTGGACCCGGTTTGCAGTACCACCGGGTCACGGCCTGTTCTTTTCGTCGTCTATAAAAAAAATATATCAGCTGATACTATTTCGTATACAGATTCTCTCTGTCATTATTCTGTCTTGCTCGGCAAGAGTGGAGGAGAGCTTAGTTCTCTGTGTTTCTTATTTTACAGAGCTTAATAGTCTGAGGGTTAATCAAAGACTCTCTGATGTTTTGATCTCCTGTAACAGTATATGGGAGATAACTGTTGTGTTTTCAGAAAGGGCGTTGCTCTGAGTCTCTTTTTGTGAACTTTCCCGTGCTCGGCCGAGGTCCTTGAGGAACGTCACGTGGGCGGTGCACGGGTGACAGGGGAAACGAGAAAGTCTGAGGGAGTTAGTCTACGCTTGGATGTGTAAGGGAGAGGATGCTGTTTGTACTGTCGCTGTCGCGAACATGGATGTTATATGGATTCTGAGTCTTGGATGGATGAAAGAACAGGCCACGTGACAGAGGCAATCTGCCGGCTGTCAAATTATCATCTTTATCATCCGCATCTTCACCAAATTCACCAATAAACCTCATTGTCCACGTGTTACCCAGGGCTTGCTTGAGATCTGTGCTGCAAATTTGTGGCTGGAAAGAGCCTGGATGGGAAGTATAGCTGGACTCAGGGGGACAGCTAACCCAGCATCCTTCAGCTAATCACGGCCTGAAGTAAAAATCCCAACCTTCATTCATTCACGTGCATGTCCCTTGCGGAACTTTGCCTCCCTAACAGCACTCATGTAGGCCTCTCAGCCTTACTTATGTGTAAAAGAGGAAAGATAGGGGCCCAGTTACCAAGAAGACATACTATTTCACTCCGACTAGGACAGGCTACCGGGTTAGCATCGGGTTACCAGGTGAGGCGAGCGATAAACTAATATCGCATCTGATTGATCAGTCGGTTTCTTTGACCAACAGCGATCGGCTAACGGTTAATGAAATGTTAGGAGAAATCAGGAACTGTTTAAGAGCGCGTTTAGTGGTAAGAGGCTGACACGAGCCGATGATGAGAGAACTATGTAACTGATATGTTAGAAGTTTAGTAGAGTAATAAAACCACTCTTGGCCAGGTTACCGTGATAGACTTTCTTCTCTCGGGTGTTAAGCTCATCTTGCTATGTTTTAATCTGCGTCAGTATTTGAAATATATACACGTGGGACAATATATTTGTCAACAGACTAAACCGTAAGACACTACATTCCATTCTATAATGATTGCTGAGTAAAATCGAAGGGGAGATATATATATATATATATATATATATATATATATATATATATCTTGCACTTGTACGAACTCCCGGTAACTACAAGGTGTTGTTCTTTGCAGCCGATGATGTGAATGTGTTGAGACACAGCATCATATTGGCGAGGGGGCGGGTTATGGCAGCTACTTTTCCAGACCCGGAGTACAGCTAAAAAGCAGGGGGTGTGCAATGCATCTTTAGCAGACTCCACCACCATGGGGGACTATGGCGATCCCTGCCCCGTTAGCCAGGCTAGGCCTATTGCTGGGGGTACCACAGAGGGGGGGGGGAGAACAGGGTCTTGGTCAGCTATGGTTCGCTAAACCTGATGCTGGCATATCAGCTATGGGTCGCTGATTGCCTCATCGGACGCTGTCTTCACCCCAATATATATTTAAGTCTTGCTAGCTGTTAGTACTGTCTTGGAGTTACTGAGTGAAATAAAGACAGTGGGGACACACACGCATATGCAGATGTTTAACAATGAAATAACATCAATATTAATAACCAAAAAAAATAAAAATAATAAGAGAAGGACAATAACAGAAATAACGCATTCAACATTATGTTGCTTGCTTCAAACCCGTCTCTTTAAACCGAAAAGTGCCAATAAGAGTACTCACCAAGAACTATAAGCAAGAACTAAAAGCAAGAACTTTAAGCAAGAACTAAAAGCAAGAACTATAAACAATAACTATAAACAAGTAAACACGACGATAATGGCGATAAGGCTCTGATTTAATGTGCGCAATTTCTTGGAATGATACCATGAAACATTTGTTTTGCCTTTATTTATTTGTCTGCTAGTCATAATTCTTTTGAGCAAGACTTTATAGTCTCACACACACGCGCGTATTTCTAGTTTCAGGCATACATTTATCTAAAATAAAACAAAAAAAAAAGGGGGGGGGGGCTAGGGGTAGATAGATAGACAGAGAGACAGCCAGACAGAAGGTTAGATAGATAGATAGATAGATAGATAGATAGATAGATAGATAGATAGATAGATAGATAGATAGATAGATAGATAGATAGATAGATAGATAGATAGATAGATAGATAGGATTTTAACAAACATAATGAACACAGAAACATTTAGGTCAAGAAGTAAAAGCTATTCTTCGTTAAACTAAATAAAAAATTAATACTTTGAAAGAAGCTTGGACAATCATTGTGATACGCCTTCTATGTTTTTTTTAAATGAACACTTGCACTTTGCTGTCCATCGTTAATTTACTAAAATTCTCTCCCCGCTCCCCCCTCAAAAAAAAAAGCTTATATGAAATCAAGATATTAAAACATCTTTCAATTTTTCAGAAGGTGAGCAAATGATATCAATAACAGGCAAATCTTTAGAAACCGAACTGTCAACATTCTTTGAAATGTGAATACACGCAAGAAAAGAATAGGGAATACTCCTTGAAGAGAAAAGAAATGGAAATAGTATTAGGTCAGCTAAAAGTAAAAAAAAAAAGAAGAAAAGAAATAAAGGGAAAAAAAGAGCTATTTTGGTTATATCAAGAATCATAACACTATAATGAAAACTATACTAAAAGGAAAGGAAGACTACATCGATGTATGTGACTTTAATGGCGGTATCAAAAGATGGACGGGAACACGATCGGTGGTAAGTATTGTCAGAAAAACGGACAGCAATCTAGAGTTTAATAAATGCCAACGTGTGTTCAGAAAGATGGAATAAGTATTTTGTACAACCAATCACTGTCACAGAATGTAAGGAAAAAAGGGTGCTCCAGTGCTACATAGCGGCCAGTTCTGATCTGTGAATGTGAAGCCTGGACAGTTACTAAAGAGATACAGCAGCTTCTGGAGAGCCACGGAAATCTGGTTTCTTAGAAGAATGTTAAGGAAACCGTGGACAGAAAGAAGATCAATTGAAGAAATTTTGAGAGAGACCGATTCGAGAAGACAAATAATTACACAACAGTCTGCTCCTTAATTTATAGGACGTGTTATGAAAGAAGGCAAACTAAAACACATCGAGACAACAGGAAAGTTAGAGGTGAAAAGAGACCGAGGAGACCAAAAGAAAAAAATCCCTGGATGGACTAACAATATGGCATGGAAGAAGGACACCAGAAGAGAGACGACACAAAACAGAGAGTTGTGAAGAATTATGAAAGCCAGCGCCAGTAGGCACGGCACTTGATAGATATGTATGAGGAATGGCACAATATGAAATATTATTTACATGTTTATGATTATTGTTATATTATTATTATTATTATTATTATTATTGAATAGGAGCACAGGTACACGTCTGCGATATCTCGTCTTTCGGCTGAAAAGCGAAGACGATGATAAAAAAGGGGGAAATTGAGGAGAAAAGCTAGACTAAACGTAAGCTACATGTATGATATTATAGCAGATAAATGAAGATATTTGGCTTGTAAGCTGGCGGTTTGGCTTAAAGCTTGGCGAATTTATTTGTTGCTGCTATTTCGCCTTCTACATTCTTTCCTGCCTGACTTGGCCAGGGCATCGAAATTTTTCGCACCTTCTGAATACATCTTATGCTCACCCTCTTCTTACTTCAAATTTAAGGAGACAGACAGACAGGCAGACAGACAGACAGATAGTGCATTGTGAGCACTCTCTGAATCATTGAATGCACTAAAATGAATGACTAGAAAGTTCGTTTATATCGTTTCGTCCCAATCCATTACAGATAACAAACATCAGTTCACTCTAAAAAAAAACCCTCGTAAATGGATGGACGAGCTCACAGAAAAGACCATTTGCTGAAACAAAGAGGAAAAATTATTATCCTCGAAACCAGTGGTTCCATATCCCTTTTTTCATTTTGGTTGTGGACTCACTTTCTGGCTTGAGAACAGTCGCCGATACTTAAAAACACTTACAATAAAAAGCAGTAAACAAAACCCTAATATTCTTTTGGTTTTTAAAAAAAATTTTTGCTAAGATATTTTAAAACGAGTCATTCCATTTCCTGGTCCGAGGACCCTCAAAAAAAATCTTTACGTGGACCCCCTAAGCCATAGATTAAGAACCACCGCCCTGGACTGTATTGGTCATATATGATGTCATGATATTAATAGACCGAACCACTCAACCAATGGACGAAGAGCATATCTTTAAAACCTGTGATCTGTCTAAAATGTTTAAATCTGGTCCCAGGGAGACAAAAAAAAAAAACAAAACAGTAACAGTTCCCACCCCAACCCCACCCGCCAACGCACACATATACACACATACATGCACACACACTCACATATTCAAACGTTGACTTAGACTTTTCCAATCCCCCGGTTTACGAGTTTTCACTTTTTTTCCCTTGTGCCAGATATAAAACGTACAGGTCCTCTTCAGCTGTTCTACATCTCCACACAGAATGTCCGTGATTGGGGTGTTTGGCGGTAACAGGTTCATCCGAAGGTCTTTCAATGCACTGCAGTCCAGCAGGTGGTGCTTAATAGTTTCTTCTTCTTCTTGTCTGTTGCGCGCATGCAGTTTGGTGCGTGGTCAGTGGTCACTTTGTGTAAGTGCTTATTGAAGGTGATGTGTCCTGTTGTGTGCAATATCATGTTCGAGGCTTGAAAACTATGGTATCTTGTCGCTCTGTTTCGCTTTCTGATATTATCTTTTCGGTATCTACTGTCTTTATATCATCATCATCATCATCATCGCCTTTCACTCCCTTGAGAGCATAAGCCACGGATAAAGGCTCTCCAGTCATCCTTGTTCTTGGAATTATTCTCTGCTTCCTTCCATGTGTATCCCTTGTCTCTGAGCACTGTCATAATTTCTCTTCCCCAAGTAAGTCTAGACCTTCCTCGTTTTCTATTTCCGTGAGGATTCCATGTAAGTGCATGTCTTGCTATGTGTCGGGTTTCCTCAGAGTGTGACCAATCCACCTCCACTTCCTAGGCATGATTTGTAGGTTCATAGGTTCTTTTCCTGCCCTTTGCCAGACATCCTTGTTCCTGATCTTGTCTTGCCATTTAATGTTTAATTTCCTCCTCATGCAGTAGTTCATGAATGTTTATATCCTCTGTTGTATTGTCTTGGCCATAGCCCATGTCTGTGAACCATATAGTAGGACAGTATTTAGATTTGTATTGAAATTCCTAAGTTTGGTTCTTGTTTATATGTTCTTAGATGACCATGTTTTGTACAGTTGAATAAATGCTGCCCTGGCCTTGGTTAATATATATATATATATATATATATATATATATATATATATATATATATATATATATATATATATATATATATATATATATATAACATATTCAAAATGCACATCCAATGAAAAAAAAAACAAACTAAAACGTGGAGACATAGACAAAAAGACAGCAGATACCCAGAAAGATCATGTCAGAAAACTAAACAGAACAACAACAAACCACCATTTTTCAAGCTTCGAACAAGATACTGCAGACAACGAAGACCATATACATACAAGAAGGTGGCCGAAATTTGATTCTTAAAGCGCCAAAAAGAGTATCCAGACTCCAGAGCATATCTTTAAAACCTGTGATCTGTCTAAAATGTTTAAATCTGGTCCCAGGGAGAAAAAAAATAGCACGGAAAGCTATGGACCACGCATCCAGCTGAGGATGGGATTCATAGAAGCAGCCTTTATCCTTGTCCGTACTTCTTCAATGATTCCAGCCATGTAAACACGAATTTTGGTTGCCGTTTATCCACTTTTTAAATATATAGGTAGAATTAGTTACACAGTATTCTATGTCTGTTCTGTTTATTATGCCTGCTTATTTCACATGTCTGACTTCTCAGCCCTACTAGTATTAGCACTAGTATTAAGCCTTAGTGGCTCTGAGCGTAAACCTTCCACTATAATTTGCCTTCACAGTATTAACCAGTGTATCAACGGCAGACAGTCGAGACTTCTCTCTTTCAAATAGTCGAGGTCCATCTCTTTCGTCGTTGCTTCCTTGTCGGCTTTAGTGCCTGCTTGGAGTCTGGTGAGTGTCTGTTGGTGTCTGCTTACTATACGCTTCCAGACTAACTCTCCCAGTTACGCAATCACTTCAGTGGCAACGCAAATAGCAGCTGTGTAGATTATGGTGTTTTTTATTGGGTGCAAGTGGTGACATAATGGCGATGACGATGAGTGGAAAACAGTGGCAGTGACAATTCTAAATATAACTACATGACGTTACTCTGGAAGACAACATATATGATTCCAGGCGTCTACTAACGTCAAGAAGACTTCGACGCCAACAGAATCCTATCACATACTAGATTCACTATTCTATACTACAAAAACTACAACTAAGACACAGACTAAGCTCCTACACTACAAAACTACGTCCTAATCTAACAAAACTAAGACTCAACTCTAACGAACGCAAAACTAAGACTGACTCTCAAAAGCCTAACTTTCCTCTCTTGATCAGCTGATCAGTTTCTATTTCCATGAGCTCCATGGCCACTCCTGTACAAGGTTAAGAGGGATGGAACAAAGTTAACAAATCTGCAGGACCTAATCTTGTTTATACACAACTTTAAGATTCCAAAATGACGTACCTAACTTCCTATATACAAACATCCCATATACAATTATACATGTCGAGGACTGCGCGTTACCTATGATATAGGGAGGGACAAGGTTAGAAACAACGAATTCAGATTCATCACACGAGCAGCATCGGCGCTACAATATATTGAAATAAAAATGACGAAATGATTTTCCTCATCTGGCTAGAATGAACCTCAGACATCCGCTAGGACAAGCGCGCCACCTAGAGAGTGCCATCGCCTGGAGCAAGATGGCTGGAAGGTGTAGGAAGCATTTTAGACAAGACACCGTAATACCTGCAACACGCGATAGTAGACAGAGGAGACAGGAGAAAAAGAAGAAGAAGATACGTAATAGCACAAAACAGAGACAAGAGGTAGTAATAGTAACAGTAGTAGCAGTAATACTGTTAGCAGTAATCTCTCTCACTCACTCTCTCTCTCTCTCTCTCTCTCTCTCTCTGAACCTTAAGTGCCCAGGGCACATGGGGCTTCCCCAAGAGTTTTACACAAATGCCTGTCCTTTGCCTTTTTTCTGCTATTTTCCAGATGAACCCTCTATTGCTCAACGTCCTGTCTGTTGTTCTTTTCATGTCTCTTTTGGTCTACCCTTACTTCCCCAACCCAGCGCGTCACAGGTGGCGGATGGTGAAAGTCCTCCAGATATGAAGGATCCCTGTGAATAAGGAGTTATCCAAATAAGCAGGCGCGGACCAACTGGCGGTAGACTCAGAGAGCGAGGTGGGGTAGTAGGTGGCTCTACTACTCCTATAAAGTGCCTCAGGTGCTCAGTGAAAGGAATACCAGGCGGATCAGAGGCGACTTAAAACCTCTCGCTCCCGCTGCCTTGCGGGTAGGACAGGGAGTCCAAAGGCTAGCGGAGAGTCCGTACACAAACCGACAGAAGGCAACGGGAAACCACTGATGTAATTCCCAAGAATAATTATGCTTAAACAGAATAATCGATTCATCATGAACGACGTTAATGGATGTTCCTCTGGAACAACCTCGTCCGGTAGGGCAGCTCACGAGCCACAGGTGAGGCCAGATCGTCATCAAGCTACTGGTGGCAAAAATAGCAAGTTCAAATAGCAACATGGAATGTTAGAACTTTATTCCAGGCTGGAAAATTAGAAAATGTAAAGATGGAAATGGAAAGGATGAAGATCAACATATTAGGAATGAGTGAAGTTAGATGGACAGGTGCAGGGAAGATAAACTCTGATAAATATACAATAATATATTCAGGAAGTGAGAAACACGAACGAGGAGTAGGAATATATTTGATGAACAAACCGCAAGGACAATTGTAGGATATTTGAACATCTCGGACCGAGTCCTGCTAGCCCAACTGAAAGGACAACCAATAAACATAAATATTATACAAGTGTACGCTCCAACATCTGAAAGCTCTGAAGAAGATTTACAGCTATTTTATAATGACATAGAGACAGCACTAAAACACACAAAGTCACATGAAGTTACCATAGTCATGGGAGATTTTAATGCCAAAGTTGGTAAAGGAAGAACTTCAGACATCGTTGGTGACTATGGACTGGGGGAGAGGAATGACAGAGGTTATAAATTAATTGAATGGGCAAGAATACACATCATGGTTGTAGGAAACACTTGGTTTAAACAACATCCTCGAAGACTGGCAACGTGGTGCAGTCCAGACAAAAAGACTTTTAACCAGATAGACTACATATTAATCAACAAACAATTCCGCAATGCATTACTGACAACAAAAACCATGCCAGGAGCTGACTGCAATAGTGACCATGATCCACTCTGTGGAAAAGTTAGAATAAAACTAAAGAAAGCAAGCAGAAAAGTGAGAAACATCAAACTGAATACAGAACTTCTTAAAATGACCAAGAACTGAGAGAACAATACAAAGTTATTATAACAAATAGATACAATGCAATAGCAAAGATAAATAGTATAGATGAACAATGGGAAATGTTAAGAGATTCTATCCACCAAACTGTTAAGGAGATAATACCACCAAACAAAGAAGCCCCTAAAAATAAATGGATGACAGACGACATCTTAGGACTGATGGACAAGAGGAGGAGGAGTAAAAATAACGAGAAAAAATATAACAAGATAAATAAAGAAATAAGACGCAAATGCAGAGAAGCAAAAGAAGTGTGGTTAAATGAGCAGTGCAGACAGATAGAGGACTCTCATATTAAAGACAGCAAAAACATGCACAAACGAATTAATGAACTCACAGGCAGAAAAACAAAATATACCACAGGATGCCTGAAATAAGGTAAAATGTTAATGGGAAAAGAAGACATTGTGGACAGGTGGACAGAGTATATCGGTGAGCTATATGGAGGAGAAAGACCAGAATTAACACCAGATACTGAAAACTGTGAGGGACCACCAATACTTGAAGATGAAATCATAGATGCCATCAAATACATGAAGAAAGGAAAAGTGACTGGGCCTGATAATATAACAATAGAAGAAATAGAGGCACTAGAGGAGACGGGAATAAAAATAATAACCAAGTTACTGAATGACATTTACAACAGTGGTTATATGCACAGTGACCTGCTTAAATCCACGTTTATAGCACTACCAAAGAAACCAGGTGCAAAGGAATGTGACGACCACCGGACTATCAGCCTCTCATGTCACATAACGAAGCTACTTCTGAGAATAATTATGAGAAGAACAAGGAAAAAGATAAAAATGGAAATAGCAGATGAACAGTTTGGATTTGTTGAAGGAAAGGGAACACATAATGCCATTTATGCTTTACGAACACTAACAGAAAGAGCTTTAGAAGTACAGAAAGATCTCTACTTATGCTTCATTGATTACACCAAGGCATTTGACAAGGTGAAACATATTGAAATTATTAAAATGCTTGAAGACATCAATATAGACGGCAAAGACCTGAGGATTGTAAACATCTATACTGGCAGCAAGAAGCAGCAGTTCGAGTTGAAAATAGAATTGGAAAATATCACCTATAAAACAAGGGGTGCGACAAGGATGTGTACTATCTCCAGACCTTTTTTCTCTGTATAGCGAGAATATTCTAAGAACAATCATCACAGAACCAGGCATAAAAATTGGAGGATACAATATTAACAACCTTCGGTATGCTGACGACACAGTACTGATAGCTGAGACCAACAAGACCTGCAAAATCTCTTGGATAAAGTGGCCAAAGAAAGTGAACAGAAAGGCCTTACTTTGAACATCAAAAAGACAGAGACTATGGTTATATCTAAGAACAGAATCCACCAGCATGCAGTATTAAATTAAACGGAACTGTTCTAAAACAGGTGCAGAAATTCAAGTACCTTGGAGCAGTAATAACTTCAGATGGGAAATGCAGAACAGAAATTAGGAACAGAATAGGCCAAGCAAAGACTGCATTTCAGAGAATGAGAAACATATTGACCAACACATCCTTATCAATGAATGTTAGAAAACGAGTCCTAAAATGCTATATTGAACCTATCTTGTTATATGGAAGTGAATCATGGACAATAGGCAAGTCTGCACAAAAATCATTGGAAGCAGCAGAAATGTGGTTTATTAGAAGAATGTTGCGAATCCCCTGGACAGCAAAAATAACTAATGAAGAATGTATGAGAAGAGCTGGAGAGACAAAAAACCTTGTCAAAAAGATAAGAGAGAGACAATGTACTTTCATAGGACATGCAATGAGAAGAGGGGGCATTGAAAATATTATAACAACAGGAAAAATAGAAGGAAGAAGATCAAGAGGAAGACCAAGAGAAATGATACTGGACAGTCTGACGGGATGGTGTGAGAGGAGATCACCAACTGAGCTGATGGCCTGCATGAAGGATCGCGTACTCTGGAGAAGCATAATAGCCAACGCCAGTCGGCACGGCACATGGTGATGATGATGATTACTTCTGTTCCCCGCTGGTGTCCATCTTAGTACTATTTTTGGTAATGAGTAGCAGTAATAGTAGTAGTAATAATAGTAGTAGCACTAATAGTAATAGTAGTAACCGTAGTACCAGTAGTAGTAGTAACAGTAGCAGTAATAGTTGTAGTAGTAATAGTAGTAGTAGTAATAGTAGTAGCAGTAATAGTGGTAGTAGAAGAAGAAGAACGAACGAAGGAACGAAAAAAACAATCTTTAATGTCAAAGGGGTGATGAATTGGCCACACAGGCACCTCTGACATTTTGGCCTTCACCGCCGATCATTCATTTTTGTCCCACACATTCGATTTAATACAAGTATACACATCATATAAAGAAGAAGATGATGAAAAAGAAGAAGAAGGAAAGAAGGAAAGAATTCTCAAGAAAGAAGATGAAAGAAGAGGAAGACGAAGAAAAAAGAAGAGGAAGGAAAGAAGAAGAAAGAAGAAGAAGAAGAAAAAAGAAAGAAAGAAAAAGAAGAAAGAATGAAAAAAGGGAAGAAGAAGAAGAAAGAAAGAAAAAGAGTAAGAAGAAAAAAGAAAGAAAAGGAAGAAGAAAGAAGGAAAGAAGGAAAAAAGAAGACGAGGAAAGAAGAAGAAGAAAAAGAAAGAAGAAGAAAGAAAGAAGAAGAGGAAGAAAGAAAAAAAAGAAGAAAGTTGCAGAAGAAGAAAGAAGAAAAGAAGAAGAAGAAGGCCTGAGACTGACTACCGTGTAAAATTTCTATGTTGTTATTTACTTTAAGTCCATCGGTCCTCCAGACCTAAATCCAAATATTTTGGAACCGAATACTTTTCTCTTTCGGTTGAAAATCAAGAAAAGTAGAAAATGCTGATAATGACAACGTTAGTGATGATAATAACATTTCCTTACGATGATGAAGGCGAGAGCAGGTTGCCACAACCACCTACGTTCCTGAAAGTGTGTGGAGAAAGGGATGGTTTAAAAAATAACTCCTTTGCAGCATCGCTAATTATCATCATTATTATAGTTTGTTATCGCGCTAATCGTCTTTCATCTTTCTTATCTCGGATAGATCCTGCTTTAATGCCATCCCCGAATCCTTAATTTTATGTACTGAAGAAGTCTGCCACAACAGCCGTAAAATTATTTCGCATTTTCGTCAGCTGCCACAAGTGTATTCTCTAGAGGGACACAACTCAGTCTATTGTTCAGTTCGGGATATTTTAGGACGAATAAATCAAAGGATACGCGCAGGATTACGCATGGATGTTTAATGCGTGCAAGATATCTCCATCGTACAGAAAGATTAGTTCTTATTCTGATCTACGCTTTAAGGATTACTTCAGTATCGAATTGTTTAAAACGATATCGATAATGTACAGAAACCAGAACATATTTCAGTGGATATGACTGCAGTCACTCTGTGCACAGAGAAAGTGATTTCTTTTATCGTTAATTTTTTGGATAATCATGAGGTAAACTGCCGGTGAATTTGCGTCAGAAAATAGACTGTATCACAATATAAGATACGAGGGAAAGTCAATAAATAAGTCGCAAAACCATACAGACTGAAACAGGTGAAAATTCATTGATCGTATTTTAGCGATGCGGCACCACCAACTGGCATGAAATCAGAACCAAAGCTAATCAATCAGTCAGTCAGTCAATCAGTCAGCCAGTCAGTCAGTCAATCAGTCAGCCAGTCAGTCAGTCAACCAGTCAGCCAGTCAGTTGCATGTCCCTTGCGGAACTTTGCCTTCCTAACAGCTCTCCTGTAGGCCTCTCGGTTGTAAGCAAGATGCCCTGCTGCTGACGCATCCATTCGCAAATCATCAACTATGCTTGCAGCCAATCTCCGCCTTTGTCTTCCTCTCTTTCTTTTTCCCATTATGTATCCTTAAAAAACTGCCTTCTCTAAATTCTCATGATATTTAATGTGTCCAAAATCTTTCTCTATTTAATCCTCTTTACTATCTAACCTTCTTCAATATTAAGTTCTTGTTGTATGGATATGTTTGTTCTTTTTTGTGTGTGTCCATGATGGTTCTAAGACTGTAAAAGCCGGAGGTGGGGTGAGGGATACGCTGTCCACCCCAATTAAATGTCTCCATGGCGTGCGTCTCAAATAGACTGACAGTCCAAGTCCAGCTCCTGGCCTTCTAGTGGCGGAACTGTTTAAACTGACAGGAGAAGGGGTGAAAGACGAATATCTGGCGCACGAAAACCAGACGCTTTTTGGTAGATGAGACTCGTTAGTCTTGGTTAGTAGCTCATCTAGGAGAAGGAAAGCTCCTGCTTGCTGCTGGCAAGATTCTTCAGCTGCCATGCGTGGGGTGAAACTCCTCCCGGCCAGTGAAGAAAAATACGATTAGGGTTGCCGCGCGGCGCCGCCGTGGAAAGGGTGATGGAAAGATAAGTGAGGTAGCCAACAGTCTCGAGGTCAGGGCTACTCAAATCAAGGCACCTCTGCTTTAGAGGCCAGCCACGACCTATATACAAACATACTGACTCAAATGCCTAAACCAGCTTCACCTAGGGGTTAGCCTAAGACTCTGCTGACGAGATTCTTCGGCTTCCGCGCGTGGGGTGAAATTTCTCCCGGCCAATGAAGAAAAATGCGATTAGGGTTGCCGCGCGGCGCCGCTATGAAAAAGGTGTGGAAAAGATTAAATGAAGTTTAATCGATACGGGCAGTAGACTCGCGGTGAGGGCTGCTCATACCACGGCACCTTTGCTTTAGAGGCCGGCCACGTACTAATTACACCCAGACTGGTTAAATATGCCTAAACCGGCTTAATCCATGAGTGAAACTTGATGTCTACGCATATCACGGAACCTCCGCCCTAGAGGCCGGTCACTTCCTATATACCCCCATACTGGGATAATACACCTAAACTGGCTTAACCCAGGGGTGAAACTCACTAGTGGCGAGGATTCGTCCTCTTCAACAAAAGCTCCGTCTTGGTCACCACCAGAAAGAGTAGCGGCCACGATCACAAAATGCTGAAGTCGGAGACATTGGACCAGGGCAGTCTAGATAAGGCAACCACCAAATCCAAATCACGTTGAGGTTTCCCGGTAAGAAAATCAAACTCTGGACTGAATGGGCAACTACCTCTCACCCGGCGGGGATATACTGATATCCAAACACGTCGAGGTTTTCCGGTGAGAATCTCCAACTCTAGACTAAACTGGTGCAAATAAAACCACAGTGTGACGCAATCCCGCTTCTGTGACCCACCGAGAATATTGCCCCAAGTCCCGCGATGCTCTGAGCCTCCATCCTAAATGAGACTATCGCGAGAACCATAGGAGTAAACCCAGCAGAATCACGGGGCGATCTTGGTGGTAGAAGCGAACGAAGAAGAAGTGTCCTTGATATCTGAAGAACTCTTCTGTAGCATTTACATTCAAAGGCATTTATATGTTTCTCAGCTGTTTTGTTAATTGTCCAGGTCTCACATACATATGTTGCGATGGGAAAGATGCATGCCCTTAAAAATCTTATTTTTGTGGTTCTGTCTGTTCCTCTCCACAGCTTCTTTAGTTGTTTTATTTTTGTGAAGAGTGATAGATGTCCTCCTTTTAATTTCTATCATTGTATCTCCATTATTAGTTAATAATGATCCACAATATTCAAAACTCTCAGCTTCCTTAAATTTTTCCACATTGATATATATTTCAGCTGCCTTATTTGTTTTGCCAGCTGTCATCAATTTAGTTTCCTTTGCATTAAGATAAAGGTTTTGCTCTTCACTGTTCTTACGGACTGACATCATTAATTTTTCTATTCCTTTTTGCGTTGTGGACAGTAATACTGTGTCATCAGCGTATCTAATCACTGGTATTTCAGAACCTCCAATTGCTATGCCACCGCAGTATTCTTTGTCTACATCTTCTGCAACATTTCTCACTATATTTTCAGCATGCGAGTTAAATAGTATTGTTTAAATAAATAAAATTTATTAAAAGAGCTGTATCCTGAAAAAAGGCAAAAGTTGGAAGTTCTAAAAGAAATCATAAATGGATCCAGAAATTTAATAATGGACGAACTAACCCACAGAAAACGCGCAGCTCTTCTCGTGTACACGCGTATAACACACACACGCCATAATAAAATAGTTGCTATTAAATAATTGTGCCATGCTGAGACGTAGAGATCTGGTTCTATTTTCGCACTAGTTATGTGCTGCTACGTACCGTAAAAAATAACTTAAGTGTCTTATAAATTTTGAATTGTTTTCAGCCTGCGCGGATTTGCGATTTATTTTTGTGACTTGCCCTCATATATAGTAAAATGTTAGACAGGTCATACGTTAAAAAAACTTTTTAAAATCTGACATTATTTCGCTTGACTTCAGTAGATGTGCAGGCGTTATGGAAGGAATTCCTAGAAAGTTTGTTTCTTTTGTTCTAATATTTTCAAACCCCATTCTCCGTTTCATGTATTGTTTTTTTTATGGCAGTGGCAAATGTATTACGATCACATTTAAGTGCCGTCCTTTGGGCAGTGACAAGTGTATTACCACCACATGTAAGAGCCGTCCTTTGGGCAGTGGCAAGTGTATTACCACCACATGTAAGAGCCGTCCTTTGGGCAGTGGCAAGTGTATTACCACCACATGTAAGAGCCGTCCTTTGGGCAGTGGCAAGTGTATTACCACCACATGTAAGAGCCGTCCTTTGGGCAGTGGCAATTGTATTACCACCACATTTAAGAGCTTTCCTTTCGGCAGTGGCAAGTTTATTACCACCACATTTAAGTGCCGTCCTTTGGGCAGTGGCAAGTTTATTATCACCACATTTAAGAGCTGTCCTTTGGGCAGTTGCAAGTTTATTACCACCACATTTAAGAGCTGTCCTTTGAGCAGTGGAAAGTTTATTACCACCACATTTAAGAGCTGTCCTTTGAGCAGTGGCAAGTTTATTACCACCACATTTAAGAGCTTTCCTTTGGGCAGTTGCAAGTTTATTACCACCACATTTAAGAGCCGTCCTTTGAGCAGTGGCAAATTTATTGCCACCATATTTAAGAGCTGTCCTTTGGACAGTGGCAAGCGTATTACCACCACATTTAAGTACTGTCAGTCCTGGTCAGTTTAAACAGTGGCGCTCTATTTTAAGAAGTTCGTTCTTTTTTCTTTTTTAACACAACTGGCATATAATGCGAGGGAATATGATGAGCAAGCGCCCCAAAATTCCAGACTTTAATACTTAGTTCATGCATTTAAGTTCGCCGTGACATTCTGTCAACCGAGGGTCAAGGTCTCAGAGAGGAATGTTGTAAAGTAGCGCAGAAGTATTCTTTCCCAGCGTAACCTGAGGACAATGCAGTCTTAACAAATCGGCCCACATTGGCATTGCCCAGGGTCCCAAGTGGGGGGTGGGGGTGGTGGGGCGGGGGTCCAACCAGTCCATGGAGATCTGTGCGCTGTGCGTGTGTGGACTCAGGCGGTTTATTTTTAAGGGCGACCAGTGCCCCCCCCCCCCCCGCCTTTAAAACTAGGCTCTCCGTAAATTCTGGCCGCCCTAGTATTCAGCTAAGATTCTTTAGGGGGCGGGGGTGAGAAGGATGAGAATTTATTGCACCTGAAGCAGGGCGCGACAAGAACTGCGGCACAAACTATGGAAACTTTTTTTTTAGGTCGTTGAAGGATGCATTTCCCCTATGCAGAAAGTACTAGTAATAAAATGCTTAATTCTGCTGTGTGTACTTTAATTCCTGACATTACTTGCGCAGGCTAGAGAGGAATGGTGGGAGCCCAGTGCATTACTTTGCTCAGGGGCCCCTGATTCTGTTAAGACAGCCCTGCCTGTTTTCATCCACTGCGGGTCACCTTTATTAAAATAGTGTGGCCCTCTGCTCCCACTCGCCCCCCCGCCAACACTCATACACTGTTGATTAACTATTCCTATTTTGTTTTCATCCACTACGGGTTCCCAATAAACAAGGGAAGTCCTCCCCTCTCCCCCCAAAAAACCAAAGAAGAAAACAAAGAAAGCCACCCACACATACTGGACCGACCTTTTACAAGTGTTTCGGACAATTCACGCATATTATGGAAACATACATTATCATATTTTCAGATAATTCACGCAAATTATGGAAACATACATTATCGTATTTTCGGATAATTCACGCATATTATGGAAACATACATTGTCATACTTTCGGATAATTCACGCATATTATGGAAACATACATTGTCATACTTTCGGATAATTCACGCATATTATGGAAACATACATTATCATACTTTCGGATAATTCACGCATATTATGGAAACATACATTATCATACTTATCCATAAGTATAATTGTCTACATACGCACTTATAGAAAAGGACAATACGCCATCTCAACAGATAACGGAAAGAGCAGTCTTGAACAGAAATTGTGCAGTCAATATTATCACATTTGACCACGCAGTATTCTCAAATAGAAAACAACGAGGCTTTTGCACAGTAAAGTGATACATAACAGTTAGTTGCTTGGCCAGCATGCAATGCTATAGCCTGTCTCACGTGTAACCACGAGCATTGTGCGAAGGATACTCTCTAATGTAGAGAGCGGAACAACAACAACAACAACAACAACAAAAACAACAACAACAAAAACAACAGCAACAACAACTCCCTAGATAGTTCTTGTAACCTGCCATGACTAAATGTCTGTGATCTTAACAAGAACTTGCTCAAAGAATGCATATCTTTTGTTTTTCCCTTGCTTTTCTCCATGGGCTTAAGATTCTAACTAAATACACACACACCGTTAGCGCGTTATCTTCCTCTCTCGTGCCCCTTCAGTGCCCAAAGACACACGGGGACTGCTTGGTTTCAAGAGATTTCCACTTTTGTCGGCACATCGCCGTCTTCTTTGGCTGTCTTCCATGTCAGTCCAGATTATATACTGTTATGAATTATAATCCAATCCTCCAAGCTCTCTGTGAGTAAAACAAATCTCACGAGAAATCAGCTTTAAACAGCCTAGAAGGATTCTCTAAGAAATCCTGGGATTCTTTTTTAACGTTCCTCACACGAGCAGATGAAGTTAGGACAACATCCTTCCAATGACATGTACAATGCAAGGATCTGCACCTGGCACTACTGACCAAATGACCAGTCCAAGCAACTAGAGCTGGTGTTTAAAATTCGCTTAGTTTCTCTCTGTGTATCATGTTCTGTCAAAGGTTTTAAATATACTTCCCTATGTCGTTGTTTGATTGGCTGTTTATGGCCATGTGATCTGCGTATTGCAAGTTATTCATACAGTGAAGCCATTTTTCAAGATAGTATCGAATCTAGCCAAACAAAAAGTGTAATAAATAAACGCAGGGAAGAACATGATATCCTCTTTGGCAATCAGGGACCCATAATTGATATGCTGGCGTCAGGATTGGCGATCCACAGCTGACCAACGTCATTAGAAGGGAATGGCAAGGGGAAACAACATAGTCGACCAACTAGCAGCAAGGTCCAAACCAGAGGGCCTCATCAAAATGGACAAATCGGACCTAGACAATTCATCAAGCAAGACATCGACGAACAAATGCAAAGCAACCCCCTCTGAAGTACCTATCACATGGACTCAATGTATTACATGTAGCCAAGAGCAGTGGTTGCAAATCCAAGCTAAGTGGTAGATCAGGAGCAACTCACAGTCAACACAACTTTGGAATCATCTCCCTGAAAATGCCGAAGGATATCCTGATGTCAAAGGCCGAGCACGTATAGGCATGTCCTGAGTGTAATGAAGCCACTCCATAGGACCAGCAACAGAGCTAGGCCCTTTTTTTAAAGAAAATAATTACAGTTACAGCTGATCAACACCCTATCCCACCTCTCCAGTCCTATCCCCAGTAACATGCCTAGTCTGGCCAAAGTAAAGGGATCACCAAAATCCCCATCGTGGTGGAGTCTACTAAAGAAGCATTGCTCACCTCCTGCTTTTTTATATTTTTCTAATAGCTCCATTCAGAGACTAACAAAATAGCTGCCCTTAACCCTCTACTAGGTGGATACGATGCTGCTGTGCTCCAACATCTTCACAGCATCTGTCGCAGAAAATAATGGCTCGCAGCTTCAGCTATACTGAAGAAGAAGAGAAAGAAATAAGCAAAGGCAGGAAAGAGAGAATTCCTGTGTGGCGGCATTATACTAATTATTATTCTCCTGTTGATAACTTAATGACATTATCTTTCTCCTGTTTGTATGTTATGAGAAAATATTAATATAACACGGAAATTCCATAATGAGTGACGCCGCCCTATGGAAGAGTGACATCATAATTAACTGAGAGAGGGAAAAAAAAAAGATTTGGAGGGTGTGGGGGCGCTGAGGTTATGGCCTTGGAAGGAAGGGAGTGACACTCCTCCCCCACCCCCCACCCCCCGCCCAACCAAGGAAAGTATGGAAATCAACTGATCTGTCTGATTCGTCTTGTTAATCCATTCAACAACTGAGTAGTTTAACTTATTTTTATGTTAGGGCTAAGTTAGAAAAGAAGGAAGCAATAACATCAACAATAACAATAGCAACAACAGCAACAACAACAACTGGCTATTTTTACTTTTTTATGCTGGTGTTAAGTTAGAAAAAAGAAAACAACAACTGGGTAGTTGAACTTTCTTTATGGGGGAGGGTTTAAGTTAGAAAAGAAGAAAACAACAACTGGGTAGTTTAACTTTCTTTATGGGGGAGGGGTTAAGTTAGAAAAGGAGAAAGAAACAACTGGTTAGTTTAGCTATTTTTTTATGGGGGAGGGGTTAAGTTAGAAAAGGAGAAAACAACAACTGGTTAGTTTAGCTTTCTTTATGGGGGAGGGGTTAAGTTAGAAAAGGAGAAACAACAACTGGGTAGTTTAATCAGGAATAAAGTTCCTGCGTGGTATCGAATGCCTGTCTGATAAATCTTTGCCAAAGAATAGCAAAAGGGTTAAAGCAAGTAGTAATGACTGTAGGCTGAGTCCACTTTACATGTTATTCGTTACGTTACTGTTTGTTTTTGCTATCTTGTTTTCTAACTTAACCCCTCCCTCATAAAGAAAGTTAACTATCGAAGGTATAAGTTACTGAAGTTAGCAAAAAGTCCATGAATAATTAATTACTCTTCAAAAATATAACTCTGACGTCGACAAAGTTGGGAATTTTACATCCAATTAAAAATTAATAGATAAACATAGATAAACAAAGCTGTTGCTAAAATTAGACAAGATTGGGGGGGGGGGGGGGGAACTAAAACTCCAGAACTGTTTGCGACTCAGCACAGAGAGGCGTGTCTTCGTCAGTTCACGTGACAAAACCTGCATTTCTGATTGGTTCTTCTCGAAAACAAGGTGACAGTTTGCTCTATTTAGCGGACCTGTTCTGAAGCATGTGTCAGTGATTGACTGCCTGCAGACCTGGAAAACAAGAAAATGGCCAGTGCTTACATGTGTAAGTCCTTGCGTATTATTATTATTATTATTATTTCTTGTAAGACTAAAACTGTACAGTCTCTTAATGGAGTCTTTACGAAACAAATTTAAAAGCATTAAAATACTGAAATAAAACGCTAGCAATTAATTTCTATAAACATTTATAGAAAAAAAAATCTGTTTAAGGTATGTCCATTTATGTTATAGCTTGTCGGTATGGAATTTTGGCTTTCTAATTTATTTCCTAATGTACATGCTCTGAGGTAAATGTTAAATATCAACTAAAGTTCTCTTCTTATTTTGCTGTTTCAAGTTTTCGATTGGTTTTTTTTTTCATTTTTGATTTGATTTTGTTTTGTTTACCTTCTGCTTCGTAAGCCCGTGTTTGGATTGTCTGTTGTTACATCTTCACTAGGACAAAGAAGACGTCCTTTCAAGTATCTTCACCCAGCGGCTCTTCGACATAAAAAAAAATAGCACCTCTTTTCTTGTATGCCACAACTCCGTAGCTCAAGTGCTTACTTGCGTATTCTGGTATATCATTTTCGGTGGTTAATTCCTTCACAAATGCTTTAGAAGGTTTGAACATGTCTCTTTTGAAAACATTTATACCTGAAATTATACACTGAGACTACATCTATGTTAAAAGTTTGTTGTTATTGTTGTACATTTAGCAGTAGACATTTCAGAAATAACAGAAAAGGCCTCATGTTCGCATGAGAAATATTGAGAACTTAAATAATTTCGTTTCTCACAACCAGTACCGGTCTTCAGTAGCTAAATCGCTAAGATGCACTTCGAAGTGCAGTGCCAATTTCTGAGCGAAAAGCAAAAACTCACAAGATCTCTGGAGTCATGACCCAGAGGGCCCAAGCCCCTTTAGAGTGCCAAGAGTTTAATAGGACCGAAACACTTGTCTGAGGAAGGGAGGGCGGGTACTTCCTCTGATGATCTGAAGGAGTTGTGTTGTTGGTCCGCTCTCTAGAGAGTTTCCTGCCTACATTTGCAGGAACGATGTGTGCAAGTTTATGTCTCATACTGAGTACATGCGGGAGACTGAATTTGGGCGACGAAATTTCTGTCCCATGACATCGTTTCCTTTCTTGGTGTCCCGATTTTAATTGCACTGAAAAACTCAGCTTCTGGAGCATGTTTTTGGAGGTGTACAATGACCGCACTTATAGTGTGTTGCTTTTATTCATCGGCGACTGCTCCCCTGCTGGAGTCTGTGGTTCGAGTCCCAGGTAGCTCTCTTACCAGCTTTTCGTTCTCTCGCGTCTAAAGTGCTTTGTCTACTATTTTTCGAATGGTAGCACTGTGCTAAGAACTTCCGATTGGCTGTCACTTGTTTCTTTGGCAGTAGCTAACAAAACTGAAAAGCAACATGTCGTTCATCGCTCGTAAAATGAACCAATGTTCATCGCTCTTAAAATGAAGCAATGACCATTGCTCATAAAATGAACCAATGTCCATCGCTCGTAAAATGAACCAATGTCCACTGCTCGTAAAATGAAGCGACGTCCACTGCTTGTAAAAAGAAGTGACGTCCATTGCTCGTACAAATGAACCAACGTCCATTGCTCGTAAAATAAAGCAATGTCCTTTCTCCCTATTCGACAAAATGTCTGTTGTAAAGAATTTTAGTTTGCTTCTAAAAGGAGATCACCAATCAGCAAATTTTTTTTTAATCATCCAATAATCCTTGCATTTTTTTTAAAAATTGATTTTCTAATGTTCTTCGGTTGTCGGCATGTTTCTTCTTCTGCCTTTAGTTCATTATGCTCAATCTTCTATATCAGTGGTTCCCAACCTCTCCACCTTCAAGGACCACTTTTCCAACCACATGTAAGTTACGGACCACCAGCTCATACGCAGTACCGTACTGCCATAAAACTCTTAAGTGTTTGTTTTTTTTTTCATTACATGGAACTTAGTAGCAAACTGATAATCGAACCACCTGATGAATCGCTAGGGATCACAGGTTGGGAACCACTGATTAACTGCCTCCACGAATCTCACTGCCAGCAAGGGGATTTCTTCACGCGTGTTCCAAAGTTGCCTACCCAATCTCTTTTCCGGGGTTATCAACTCCCCGCAGACGGTTTTGGTACATGCAAAATGGAGTTTTGAGTGACCTTCATTATTGTAGACAACTTTGTATATCACAGTGTTCTTCTGGAAGTCTGAAGCTTTTGATGTGTTATGTTCTGTTTAGTGCACACGAGTGGCGAAGTAGTTAGTGCATTAGTCCCTCATAATGAGAGGTCAGTGGTTCAAAGCAAGCATGATGTGTCGTCCGAGTCACACAAATGTAGAACCTGGCTTCTTTTAGAGCTGAGGAAAAGAAGGCAGTCAGGCATGATGTTGACCACATCGTTCCCCCTCCCCCAACCCCACCCCCACCCTCCTCCACACACACACACACACATCGCCCTCTGCTGTAAAATTATCCACACTGAAAATGTAAAAAAAAATAATTATAGCGAATTTATAATACTGTCCAAAAAAAAAAAAAAGAAGAAAGAAGTAAAAGAGTCACGCCAGCAGATAACCGCAGTTTTTATGCCACATTGGCAGAAGATGCAGAGGCGTCTACCAAGACATCCACCAACACGAGGACGCTCTAGAAAACCATTAGAAGGATTGGAGGCAGTGACACGAGGACGCTCTAGAAAACCATTAGAAGGATTAGAGGCAATGACACGGGGACGCTCTAGAAAACCATTAGAAGGATTAGAGGCAATGACACGAGGACGTTCTAGAAAACCATTAGAAGGATTGGAGGCAGTGACACGAGGACGCTCTAGAAAACCAGTAGAAGGATTGGAGGCAGTGACACGAGGACGCTCTAGAAAACCATTAGAAGGATTGGAGGCAGTGACACGAGGACGCTCTAGAAAACCATTAGAAGGATTGGAGGCAGTGACACGAGGACGCTCTAGAAAACCATTAGAAGGATTAGAGGCAATGACATGAGGACGCTCTAGAAAACCATTAGAAGGATTAGAGGCAATGACACGAGGACGCTCTAGAAAACCATTAGAATGATTAGAGGCAATGACACGGGGACGCTCTAGAAAACCACTAGAAGGATTAGAGGCAATGACACGAAGACGCACTAGAAAACCACTAGAAGGATTAGAGGCAGTGACACGAGGACGCTCTAGAAAACCATTAGAAGGATTGGAGGCAGTGACACGAGGACGCTCTAGAAAACCATTAGAAGGATTGGAGGCAGTGACACGAGGACGCTCTAGAAAACCATTAGAAGGATTGGAGGCAGTGACACGAGACACGAGGACGCTCTAGAAAACCATTAGAAGGGTTGGGGGCAATCTTAGCGTAGGCCACAGTGGGCCACTAACGGCAAATTAAATGTGAAAAAAGAAGAAGAAGAAAAAAAGCGGGAAAGACGGAGTGAATACTTTAGCAATCTACTAAACAGACTTCAACCTAAAGTTATAGCATGTAAGAAAAGCAGATGGCAAAAAAGAAGAACTTTAAACGCAGGACCTTCAGCAGTAGAAGAGGTCAACACAGCATTAAAGGTAAAAGATAAAATTCCCGTTTCCGAGCCATTAAGGCATATTGGGGAATACGGTGTTAGGCCCGTGAATGTGCCTGGCCGTTTTACTTTCCCAGATTTCTTTGGTACCCATTTTTAGAGGCTGGGTGAACCCCAAGGCCTTTTTTGGTGTGTACCAGAAAAAACCCCACTGCTGAGACTGAACCTGGTACCACCGGATTAGCAAACTGAGCGCCTAATCTCTCAGCTAACCAGGCCGCCCATAGCAGTAAAGAAACTAAAAGTTGCTAGAACGCCTGGTGAAGACAGAGTATGTGCAGAAATGCTGGAAGCAGAAGACAATGAAACACCAAAGTTTCTGCGCTAAACACAGAACATTTGGGACAATGAAAAATTTCGGAAGTCAGTAGCCGAACTATCCAAGAAAGGAGATCCGAGTATGTGTGAGAACTGGCGAGGCACTGCACTCCTCTCAGTAACTAGCGAAGTTTCCAGTCAAGTCATCCTACACAGAATCACGGCAACAGAAGAGAACAGAAGCAGGAAAAAAACAGGTTGGCTTCAGGGGAAACAAATCCTGCATAGATCAGATCCCCCGCCCTGAGACAGATACTGGAACAGAGGTATTCAACTGGCGACCCCCAGGCCGCATGCGGCCTGCAACGTTTTTTTTTTTTTTTACATCACGCGAGGTTATTATGAAAATGTGCATTACTAACTAATAATGGAGATACAATGAGGGAAATTAAAAGGAGGGCATCTATCACTCTTTAGAAAGTAAAACAACTAAAGAAGCTGTGGGGATGAACAGGCAGAACTACAAAAATAAGATTTTTAAAGGCATGCTTCTTTCCCACCGTAACATATGCCTATGAGACCTGGACACTTAACAAAACAGCTGAGGAACACATAAATGCCTTTGAATGTAAATGCTACAGAAGAGTTCTTCTAATATTATGGACACAAAAAAAAAGAACAAATACTACAAGAATTTAATATTGAAAAAGGCTGCCTAGTAAAGAGAAAACAGAGAAAACTTTAAAATTTAACATATTAAATGTCATGACAATTTAGAGAAGACAGTCTTGGAAGGGTACATAATGGGAACAAGAAAGAGAGAAAGACCAAGACGAAAATGGTTGCAAGACATCGTTGATGATCTGCAAATTGAGGCATCAACAGCAGGGCATCTTGCTTACAACCGAGAGGCTTACAGGAGAGCTGTTAGGGAGGCAAAGTTCCGCAAGAGACATGCCAATGACTGACTGACTAGCTTTATTTGGTTACAGGTGACACAAACATGTAAAAAACATTTTTAAAGCCTTGAAAAGAGAATTAACTCAGTTCACCTTTTATTTCATAATTGTCATTTTCCCCCACTCATTTTTATGCAAGCTGGGAAAAACTAGTTGATATATGCGGCCCACCACGCGATTTCCACATACAGATGTGGCTCTAGAAGGAGGCCACTGAAGTTGAATACCCCAGTACTAGATAATCCAGTGAGTGTAATAGCCTATTGTATGCACTCTTCATAGACTTTGAATAGGCATTTGAGAGCATAGATATAAACAGTTTGTGGAGAACCCTCAAGTGACATTGATTCTCATCTCACACAAAAATGATGAATATTATTAGAGTCACGTACGAAGGACTCAGTTGCAGAGAAATCTGTGGAGTCATCTCTCAGATCCTTTTGATGTCCAAACTGGATGTGTTCTGTCACCAGCACTGTTCATCCTTGCCACTGATTGGATGATGAGAGAAACGTTAGTGAGCCGACACAGAGGCAGCATCCAGTGATCACAGCACCAGCACTAGCAGGCTTGGACTTCACGGACGACATAACATTACCTTGGAACAGATATAAGGACATGCGAAAGAAAATAAATAGGCTGACAACAAAAGCAAACAGTATCCGACTAAAAGTGAATACAAGGAAGAAACAAAATGCTGAAATTATATTACGCCAATCACGTTTCTCTGCGAGTTTCCATAACGATATCTTTTTTTCCCATCTGGAGTTGCCTCTAGATAGGTCCCAGGGTAAGGTTTGTTAGCCTTATGCCCAACTCCCGGTACATGATATGTAACAGATCAAGCGGAATTCCGCTGATTTCTGCATGCCGGCGAGAGCGTTTAAAAAAAACGTCCGCCATCTTGCACGTCACGCCGGAAGCGGAGGTAGACCGCGTGAAACTCTAAAGAGGACATTATTAAGAGAGGCCAAATTAACAGGCATAAAATCCTTTGATGAGGTTGAAAGACTCGCCGAAGACAGGAAAAACTGGCGAACTACTTTGTGAACCCTATGTGACGTTTAACGGCACGGGAAGGATATAAGATATAAGATAAGAGTCACGTTTCGGAGTTGGTATCCCTGATGCTCGGTTGGCTTTGTTGCGAGTTTCCATAACAATTGTTTTTTTTCCCCATCTAGATTCGCCTATAGATGGGTCTGAGGATAAAGTTGTTAGCCTTACACCCAACTCCCGGTTCCAAATTAGTAGGAATAACGTCCCATGAAGAGGTTGAAGAGCTTGCCGAAAACCGGGAAACTTGGCGAACTACCTTTTGGAGCCTCATGTAACGTTTAACGGGACGGGAAGGATATACTGGGCCACAATCAACTATATCTGGAGGTCCGAAAGGATAAGCCAGAAATCCAGGCGCAGAATACCCAAAAGTAATGATTTAAGTGTCTTACTATAAGGGGAGGGAATACTGGAAAAATAACACAGCCAACGGCGTGTACACCTGACACCGTTCAAGCCAAGTTCTGCATAAGATAAAAGGAGTGTTCTGACCAAATACCACAGGTAGTGGCCTCTTATTAAAAGAGACAGACGTCACATCTCCTCTGTCGACAGTGACTGAATGGATTGGCCACGTTATGAAAATGACAGACGAAGCCTTACCATGAACAGTTTGTTGTGGACTCAGCAGGGTAAAAGAAGCATGGGACAACACAAGGAGACATGGGACAACACAAGGAGACATGGGACAACACAAGGAGACATGGGACAACACAAGGAGACATGGGACAACACAAGGAGACATGGAGACGTACAGCAGAGAAAATGATAAACAAAGGACTGACATGGGAGGCAGCCGCGAAGATAACAAAGGACAGCCAAGACGATAACAAAAGAACAGCCAAAATGATAACAAAGGACAGCCAAGAAGATAACAAAAGACCGACGTAAGTAGAAATCTCTTGCTACTTGCAGCCGCATGTGTCTTGTGCACTGAAGGAACAAGGGAGGAAGGGAGAGAGATAGAGATAGAGAGAGATAGTTTATAATAAACAATTTCCAAAGTGATGAAGAATTCATATAGAATTATAGTTGCTGTAAAATTTCCGTAGTGTAATCTATTATTCATAAATATATACTTTTATTTTATTGTTTATTGTTCTTATTTCAACACTGAGGTTGTTATGAATATATCAGTTTTTAGTGAGGAAAGTGGGCAGAAAAAAAAAGAATTGCACAAAGTAAAATGAGCACATATAAATGAAGAATACACGGCGATTCAATATTTTGGCAAAAAGCGGATAGCATCCTTGTCTAGGAGCAGAATTGCCCTTTCAGTGTTCTCTGTTCTTTTTGAACATTCTTTCATCCAACCCTCCCCATAAAAAAAACCCACCTTTTTTTCTGAAATATTGAATTGTTGTATGTTCTTCGTTTATACTCGTACGTGCTCATCTTACTTTCTGTCAGTCTTGTTTCTGCCCGCTATCTTCACCCTTTCTATCTTTTTTTTTTTTGCAAGCTGAACCATACATCTCCATCTGCTTTCATTACTAGAACCAGTTTTGCCGAAGTCGTCATTTCACTTAAGAATCTACGTACGTTCTCCATTTCGTTATTTCTGTCAATTCAGTCATTCAGTTCGTGATACCAGAAACTACTAGTACGACATAAGGATCATTTTGTAAATCATAAACGTTTATTTAACATCACGCCCAACAGGCCAATACATCATCATCATCATCATCATCATCATCATCATCGCCTTTCACTCCCTTGAGAGCATAGGGCACGAATAAAGGCTCTCCAGTCATCCTTGTTTTTTGGATTTATTCTCTACTTCCTTCCATGCATATCCCCTCGTCTCTGAGCACTGTCATAATTTCTCTTCTCCAAGTCTAGGTCTTCCTCGTTTTATGTTTCCTTGAAGATTCCACGTCAACGCCTGTCTTGCTATGTTGGTATCGGGTTTCCTCAGTGGGTAGCCAATCCACCTCCATTTCCCAGACATGATTTGTAGTTTCAAAGGTTCTTTTCCTGCCCTTTCCCAGACCTGTTCGTTCCTGATCTTGTCCTGCCATTTAACGTTTAAAATCATCCAATACAGGTAGCAGGTTGGTTATCCCATTCATTGTAAAAAAAGTAATCAACATTAACACAATGCACCGAACGCAGCGTGAAGGAACAAAGCTGACGAGTTGGCTGAGAGAGTTTTCGTTCTTCTGGCTCAAATCCGCAAAGTTTCGTTGTGTATGTTACATCAACGGGTGCTGGTGTAAGACTGACCACTCGCCTGGTCGACTACTTCCCGTAGTTCAAACAATCATGTTTAACTCCTCTAATCGTGGACTAGCTTACCTAGATCAAAGCCATAAGCGTCAACGTTTGATCCCTGATAAAAAAAATGCGTCAAAGGGTCTTTAGCTCATTACATTGACACTTATCAGTCAGAGAGATAGACATGCTTGCTGCTATACCTTTTCTGGGCCAATCCTGTGCGTCTAACGTCACACTAGTGTGCTGATAGGTCGAGGACACTAACACCAAATCTCCTAGGTACCTCCAAGGCATAAGAATCTTTACTTTTTATCTTACCTATGTTAGTTTTATCAGTATTCATATTCTTGGGATATGAAAGATCTGCATCTTATATTTTGTTTTGCAGGATGTTCAGTCTTCTGCAGATTCAAATGCTAGTCCAGTAGGATTCTTTTGTCCTTTCAGTTCCTGTTGAGCATTAAAGAGCATCTTGAGCTAGTTCAGTTCTGGTATACAGAATTCTAGACAAAGGACATTCTTATGTAGGTTCTGCTCTGGTACAGCTGGGAAGAAGTCTTTCTGAAAAGCTCTTAACAATACCTGGAAACAAGATGTGTTCACAGGAAAGATTTAAATAGAAACGATTGTTGCAACCTCTCTTTCTGAGTTCTGTACCGATATGATTAAAGATCTAGTCCTTGCATTAAAGCCATATGAAATTCTTTTAGAGGATACACTGTTCTTGATGTCAAGCGTCTATTGAGAAGTGATTTAGAATGCCTTATCTCAGAGTTTTTACAGGAAAGTATCCATCTTATTTTTGTTTTCTTCGAAGTCTATCTTGAGTTACTTCACTAGAAGGAAATTTCAGCGACGAAGCGAAAAAATGTCAGACACGCACGAGCGCCTGTCTCTTCACTCTTTAAAACACGAAGTTATTTCGTTCATTCTTCTATATCCATTACATATATTACACATTGTTTTATCGACAGTTCAAAACGTTGTTTGAAATGTGTTCTTTTAAAATAACGGCAGCAAAATATGGTTCTATTCCAATCGATCATTGCACCAGGATGAAAGAAGAGTACAAGGCCATCTCTTTAGTCTTGGAAAAGATCAATTATTAAGAAGAACATCAATGGGTGATTTGTGTAGCCTTGAAGATGGTTAATTTTTTTCTTGATTAACAAAAAAGTGACTACACAAAGTATCCTTGCTCTTTATGCCTTTGGGATAGTGGAGCCACACATGAGAAATGGGCAAGAAAAGTTTGACCTCCGAGGGAATATATGGTGGTTGGAGGACAAAATGTAATCAATGAAGCTTTGGTAGCACGAGATAGAATCATACTGCCACCACTACATATGAAGCTAGGTCTGATGAAACAATTTGTAAAAGCTTTGCATAAAGACCGTTCGCGCATTGAATACATAGTGCATAAGTTACCTGGACTTACCATGGAAAAAACTGAAGGCAGGAATTTTTAATAGTCCACAGATAAGACAACTTATAAATGACCCACATTTCTTAGCATCAGTGAATGAAATCGAATCATGTATCTGGTCTTCATTTGTTCTTGTTGTGAAAAGCTTTCTTGGCAACAAGAAGGCAGACAATTACAAGCAATTAGTAGAGGATATGCTCTTTCATTTAGACAGGCATTAACACATGAGTGTTAAATTTAACATTTAATATGAGTGTTAAAATCAATCATTAACTGCACAGTCACTTAGATCGCTTTTCGAAGAACCTTTGTGATTAAGCGAAGAGTAAGGTGAAAGATTTCATCAAGACATAAAAACAATGGAAGCCACATACCAAGGAAGATGGGATGCACACGTGATAGCAGACTATTGTTAGAATCTTACTCAGAATTGTCCTGGCAGATCCCACCCTTGGAAATCTTATAAAAGGAGCTTCTTGTGTGTCGAATGAGTGAAAAGTTTGTATCATAAACTTGTGCTTTTGGTACGAAATAAGTAGATTTTCATGTAGTACACTTTTCTTTTACTTTCTAATATGTTTCATTCATGCTTAAAAAATATTAATTTAAACTCTACATTAAAATATCATGATTTATTGTGGGTGAGCAGAGTGAAGAGTGGTATATGGCATATGTTCTGTATGTTAAAAACAAAAGCTGATAGGGGAAAACCGGTGCCATTCTTGGAATCAGCAGGTCAGATATACCCAGAAATAGGTCTAACATTGGAGACACCAAAATGTGTGTTGGCCAATGTTATTCATAATCCAGGATTTATGAACTAAATTTCCATTCCAGTTTCGTATTAAGAGAGACAGCGAGATTTTTTATAAAAGAATATTCAAATATTTCTTAAGAACATTTTCAATCCATAAAATTCATTAGCAAGATATATATATATATATATATATATATTCTGAATAGAAAATACTAGATTTTAATAAAGGCATTTACAACAAAATGAAACTACTACTACTACTACTACTACTACTACTACTACTACTACTACTACTACTACTACTACTACTACTACTACTTTTTTTTCTTCTTCTTCTTAGTTGCAGCACTGCTCAGAAAAGACCGCAAGCTCTAGATGTCTAGTCTAGATGACTGAGTGGTTGAGTGGGCTTCGAAGTGTTTGTCTTCGTCTGCTGACCTTGAGTAAACATTTTTTTTTCGTCGTTTCTCCTTAAAGCCTCTAATGGATTTTATCTGAATACGTGCCGTATATTATGGCGAAAATGATGAATTATGCATAAAGTTAATGCTCTTTAAAAGTTATCATGGAACAGTAACATTTTCGGATTTCATCGTCGCATGTCCTTCGGTTAATAAACCCTTTCGCATTAATTGAGTTATAAGAACTAGTGTCACATTCTATGATGATGTTGTTTTGTTTAGGTTTAAAACAACATATGCTCGTAAATTACATAAATCGTACGCGTTAGAATTTTTAATTAGTTGATTCCATGTCCCAAAAATAGCAAAATCAAACTTGTTCTTTTACCTAAAGCTTACAAAACGTTTGACTACAAATAACAGGGTTTTTGTTTGCTTGAAATGTGGTCATTAAACAGAGTTTTTAAAATGTAAAACTACACGTATTATAAATTTGTTTCAAAGGAGTACAAACTCGACAGAAAAAAAAATTATTTTCTTTTGTCACGAAGTTTTTTTTTTTCCTTTGTCTGTTTCTAACCTTTGCTCAGTCTCGGGGTATCCCAAATAATATATGTTTCATTTGATAATTATTTTCTCTCTCACACGCTTGTACTTGTACTTGTACTTGTACTATCTCCCTGTAACTGCGAGCTGGTGTCATTTGCAGCGGATGTTGCAGAGATGTCGAGGCACAGCATCGTATCGGCGTGGGAGCGGGTTACGGCAGCTACTTTTTCAGTCCCGGAATACAGCTAAAACGCAGGAGGGGGGGGGGGTGTGCAATGCTTCTTTAGCAGACTCCACCACCATGGGGAATATGGCGATCCCTGCCCCGTTAGCCAGGCTATGCCTGTTACTGGGGGTACCACGAAGAGGTGGGACAAGGTCTTGGTCAGCTATGGTTCGCCAACCCTGGCGCTGGCATATCAGCTATGGATCAATGACTGCTCCATCGGACAGCGCCTTCATCGTTTCATCGTCTCTCTCTCTCTCTCTCTCTCACACACACAAACACACAGGCATACATCTGTTGAAGGATGACATAACTTACTTTCATAATACATAAATATATATGTACGTATGTATGAACGTACAAACATACATAATACATCATACATACATACATACATACATACATATACATACATACATACATACATACACATACACACATACACACATACACACATACATACATACATATAAACATAATACATACATACATATACATACATCATTATCATACATACATACATACATACATGCATACATATATAATACATACATCATTATCATACATACATGCATACATACATACATACATATATACATAAACGAAGGCGAGTCAAAAAGTAATTTTCTTAAAAAGTATGTTAATAAAATGTGTAAGAATGACTGAAAACGCCTTATTACTTCACAAGTCTGTCCCCACTACGCCCAGTACGGGTCAGCCACCTCTTCACAAATCTGTCCCCACTACGCCCAGTGCAGGTCAGCCACCTCTTCACAAGTCTGTCCCCACTACGCCCAGTGTAGGTCAGCCACCTCTTCACAAGTCTGTCCCCACTACGCCCAGTGAAGGTCAGCCACATCTTCACTCCTGTCTGGATTCCTCAAGGAAAAACCATCTCTTGAATGATCTTGTAAACAACTACGCACGGTTTCTTTAATTTCCTCTTCCAATTTTAACGTTTCATGGAGAGTCCAAACACGTGATAATCACCTGGTGCGAGATCGGGTGAAATAATTGCATGTGAAAGACACTACAAACGCAGGATCATAATTTGTTGAGCTGTTGCATGTGTTTGCTTAGGCCAGGCATGTTATACTGTAACAGTCAGTCATTTGCAAGTCCCTTGCGGAACTTTGCCTCCATAACAGTTCTCCTGTAGGCCTCTCGGTTGTAAGCAAGATGCCCTGCTGTTGATGCGTCCATTCGCAGATCATCAACTACGTCTTGCAGCCATCCTCGGCTTGGTCTTCCTTTCTTTCTTTTCCCATTTCATGACGTTTAATATGTCCAAAATGCTGTAACGACACACAAGGAATGAGCAAGCCGTAACGTTTTGACCTGGTTGCAGACTTACAATGATTCCCATGCAGATCACGGTATACTTCGCCCAGACGGAGTTGTAGGGAGTTTCTTTGATATCATATGAGTAAGAATTATCGCCAGTCCTTGCTGACTCACTTTCTCTCTGCCTGAAAATGTTATGCCCAACGCTCGTCTCCAGTGACTACATGTCGTAGAAAGACATCTCCATCAACTGAAAAAAAAAGAGTTTCACAAACATCCTCACGACTTTCATTCAGATCGGCAGTGAGTTTCTTTGGTACCTACCTAGCGGAGACCTTTAAAACTTGCAGCACTTCGTGATGGTGTTGACCAATCTTCAGCTCACTGACTGCTACCAGCTGGTTTTTCCGTATCATTCCTTCCACTTCAGTGTTAGCGTCAGACCTACTCGCAGTCTGAAGCCGCACATTTGACACCCCATTTCTAAATACTTCCTATGCCAGTCACATACTTGCTGACACGACACACACGTGTCCCCATTTTGTCTCTTCATTCTGCGATTAATATTTGCAGGTCCCTCGCCTGCATTATCCAAGAAACGAATAACCGTGCACTGTTCTTCTCTCGTGCATGCTTCCAAGGTGTCGGCCGCCTTTTATTTGGTCTGATGATGTTCTATTTACAAAAATGGCCGACGTGACTCCTCATCCACATATCTAGAGAGGAATGGCATAACATATCTTTACTAAAACTGTGTACTACTCGTGTGATCTTTTAGAGCAAAATCAAGGTTACATTTTGACTCGACTTGTATATGTATTATGCTGTTGCCTTCTTTCTGTGGTTTCATAAGCTGTTTGATTAAATTGGGCCCCAGTTTAGTTTGTCTGAATATTCTTGTTTCAAAAATTAGTTTAGAGCATATAAATATCCCCCCCCCTTCCTTGCCCCAACCTCCAAACAGGCATGATACTATGCTTCAGCACCATTGGCTTCAAAGAATACCAGCTGGCAGTTCCAGGAAGACAGAAGACAAGACAAGACAAGACAAGTGCACATAAATTTAACAGAATGGAAACACCGAAGCTGGCACGCAAGAAAGTGTTAGAAGACACTTTGTATGACTAGCTTCTTAAAAAAAAATATAGGGATACAGCTCTTTAGAGCTGACAGAATCAAGGGGAATCGGAGAGGCCACTTAGAAAATATGCAAGAACGAGCAAAATATAACCATGGCTCGAACCACAGAGGACTCCGATAAGATGAGCACTATCCCAGCTATGTGAGGACAATCCACTACCGACTCGACTACTTTGCATCTCTTGCTTTGTGTTGTACCTTTCGAAGCACATAACACATATTATGCTCTATCAGTCAAGATTTTTTTTATTGTATTTGTTTCCAAAAATATCAAAACCGTTTTCAGCTTTGCTTAAAAAAACATATCTTGCTATTTCGTTTCAGTCTTAATATTACTGGAACTGACAGCCATTTTCGTGACGTCTGCTAACGACGTCTGTTCCTGCAGTCAGTGCCAGAGATATCAGAGCCGCTATAACCGATGTGAATGTTGTCGGTACCATCAGATCGGCAGAAAAAGATCAGAATACTCCCCATCATCCGACATGCAAAGAGGAGATTACGACGCAGACGATCAAGACAGCAAAGAATTTGATCTCGTCACAAACCAAGAATACCCGATGGCTGTCCATGAGAAATACCTGACACTGATGCCTCTTTTTCGGTTTCGAAACTCACCTGAGCTTCCATGTGTACCGACTCTCGTGAAATTTCATAATGGACGAGGAGATATCGAGTGTTCTGAAAGAAATAACTGATCATCAAGGGAGAGATCAGAGAGACTACCTAGGAGATCTACAAGAACTGCCCAGTTTTCACAGGAAGTCATCATCACATTTTGACAGTTAAAGAACAGAAAAATACAGAGAAACTAGATTCCTTATATAATTCCGTCAACGTTTTGAGTTTCGAAACTTTTTTTCTTCTTTTCTTTGAAACTATCAAATAAATCGTTCTCACAAAAGGGAATATAGTTCTTCAGAAAAATTCATACGAAAGCAGCCAAGAACTTCTCAATGCAAACTCTTGTCATGACATGACAGAAAGTTCTACAGATAAGCCTTTTCTAGTTTTGCCAAACAGTTTTCTGGGGAATTTCTCGCAGAAATAATAATTTATAAAAGAAAACCAAAGCAGAACGAAACAAAAACTCAAAAAATCTATATCAGAACATCCACGCATTTTCTGCACACGAGTCTTCTTTAAAACTGCCAAGAATATCACAAGATAATCACTCTCATTTAAGATCTGCTGATCCTGGGGTATATGATCCAAAAAGGGTTTTGAAACGCAGATAGCAGTCGACTTTTTTTCAGGCCTAAACGCAAGTGCCTGTCTCATTTGAAAATCAGGAGGAGGAGATAAAAATCGAATTTTAATACATATCATATTTCGGAAAGGAAAGAAATTTGATAGAAAATTGCTCTTGAGTCTCAGTTCTTGCACACAAATATTGTGACTTTTGACTTAATAAAGATGGAAGAAGAAAAAAATATGTATAAAAAACTGTGTGAATGTGTTTTCACAAATCTCTCTTCTCTTTCTATCATGTGATTTGTTTGTTTGCTTGTTTATTTTTCATTTTTCTTGTATATTTAAACGTTTTTTTGGTATTTTTAGCCCTTTTGTAAATAGATGTCCTGTTTTCAGCCTTGAAAGTTACAAACCTGGAGTTAGTTGAGTCTACAGTACCAGTTGTACAGTTACTCAAGATGACTTCTCTCTCTCTCTCTCTCTCTCTCTCTCTCAAGGCACCTGCCGACAGGTGTAGCATATCATGTCCTTCCACAACCCTGGATCCGTTGTGCATCTCTACAGACTTGTCACTGCGTACTTCCCGTGCCAGGATGTCAGACCCTCCAACATTTTATCTCTTTGTCTACCTCTGCCTTTTCTACCTTCGAACTTTTCTGTTGCTATTAGATGCTCTAGCCCGCCTCTCCTCCAAACAGACACCTCAAATCTGGATTGTCGTTTTCTGATATTCCTTCCAATTTTCCTTGTTTCTTGTGCCTATTTCGGAACTTCCTCGTTCGATTTTCTCGTACTCTTCTTAAGAACCACATTTCAGCTGATTCCAGTCTTTTCTTCTGTATCTTCACTGACCGTCCAAGCAACGCATCCACAGAACAGGATTAGTTCACCGAGAAACCGGAAAACATCATAACAATGGGGAAAACATCATATCAATGGGGAAAACATCATAACAATGGGGAAACATCATAACAATGGGGAAACATCATAACAATGGGGAAAACTGAAAGCCAGAAGTGGCAGAGGACGGTCGAGGAGACAGCGGTTAGAAGGCCTGACATTGTGGCATGGAAAACAAGTCATCACCAGAGTTACTCAGAAATGTCAAAGACCGAGATTTGTGGAGGAGTATGACTGCCCACTCCGATCAGCATGGTATATGATAACGATGATGATGATGTCAGGCGACTGAGTAATCTAGCAATCCAACTGAAAAGTCTGACATGATATCAAACATGAAGAGCACGATGGATCAAGGCAGCCATCACAGGCTGATTTCGCAAGTAACATATTTGCCATTTTTTATTTCTCCATATTCAACATAAAGTAATGTAGCATGGCCTAAAGTATATATGAGAAAACAAAGTAAAGAAACAATATCTAATACAGATCTGAGAAAGTAACTTAGAGTAAAATAATCTAACTTAGATCCCAGAAAGTAATATGACATAAAATATTCCAACATAGTCTAAAACAGATCTGAGAAAACAAAGTAAATCAACAAAGTCTAAAAATAAATCTGAGAAGGTGACTAACATAACATAATCTAAAATAGATGTGAGAAAGTAATATAAAAGAACACAATCTAACATAAATTTGAGAAAATAACATAATTCAACATAACCTAAAATAGATTCGTAAAGCAAAGTAATTTAACTTAACCCAACGTAGGTTAAACCTGGGATAATTTTCACAGAAATAAATCTACAACTTGCTTACCTATGATTTGAATTTGATTCTAAAGTACACTACATCAATCACATGCTAAATTGTAGGAAGATAACATAATAAAACCATAATAAAATTGAGCAGCCATGTCCATTTGCAACATTTAATACTAAACGGTCTCGTTAGAAGAAAGAAGGAAGATATCGCTGAAAAAAAAACGAAATATAAAAACCATATATATATATATATATATATATATATATATATATATATATATGCAACATTTTCTTTAGATGATATTTAATCTGTACAAAACTTTATCTTCCTACAACGCCTGTGTGACCTGTTTCAGGCTTTCAAACGACGAAGATCTAAGGTACCATTTGATCATTATCGTTGTTTGGCTTTCCCTTTCTTCTTCTTGTTGTTCCCATTCTGCCCAGCTGCATCGTCAATGAAGTTCACAGACCATTGACTCGCCAGTACTTGCCACAAAGGCATACTCCTTTAGAAAGAAATCTTTAGAAAACGCCCTTAGACTGTTGGTCACGATCGTGGAAGAAACACTGGCCAAAGCTCTGTTCTACATCCTTGTGGCAGTACTAGGAAAACAAACTGCTGCACTCTCAACATCGATAACTTGACAGAGCTTCCTCTCTTGTTTCTCAGACTCCCTATCTGAATCCATGCTTACATTTCAAGACCTTCACAGTATCGGATGGTTAAAAACTCATTATTCGTAATTGCAACAAAGATCCAAAAAGAACAACACTAACAAGGGGAAGTAATTCAGCTTTTTAGATGATCGTGAAATACCCGGATATTGTTGGCTGAACTATCATTTAGCAATTTCCAGCGTCATTTTTGCTTCATTAAGTTAAATAAACAAATATTTTACACACTCTTCTTAGCATAAATACAATCTAGTCATACGCTGAACATTAATATACAAAACGATTAATCAGCGCGCAGATAAAAATGGGTTCTATTTAAGTGCACTCACAAGTCATGGGATGATAAAATTATTCAATCTGTTAACCTTTTCCATTCTTTTCAGTTAACAGATTCAGTGGGGGCAGTGTCCAGATAGGCTGTTATGGGCATTAAGGTTATGAAAGCCCACTCCTGTACGTTGTCTGTGTTATTCTGCAGCTGGCTAACAAGGCATGTTTGTTGTTATGATTGAAGCTACTGATAAGAATCAAAACTAGGAATTAAAGGCAGTGACTACTGTTCAAACTCGGGCCGAAAAAGACATCAGTTGCTTATCCGTAAAAGTTAGTGCCTCGCTTCTTTTGCAGGCTGAAGAAGGAAAGGTGACCAGGTTGGACCGTTTCATTATCTTGTGTCTTGACAAGGCGAAGGAAAACATAACCACGAACATCGTTTTCCGTAGGTGCCTTTAATGCTTAACAGTTTTTGTTTGGTCGTATTACATCGCTGTCTGCCAGATTTGTTGTTTTTACTATTCGTTGATCGCCAAGAAAAAAAAATCTGGTCGGTACCCACACAAAGATCATGTGATAACAATTGTTTCCAATCTCTTTCGCTGTTTCCATTCCTCCGGTTAAAGTTTTTTCTGTTCATTCTGTTAACCGGTTCAGTTTTTTTTTCCTTTCAGGCTTTCATTCCTTCTCAAATCTGCTTCTATTTTTTCTGCTGTTTCTATTTCTTATGTTACCAGTTCCAATTCTTTCTCTTGTTTCTATTTCTTGTGTTAGCAGTTCCAATTCTTTCTGCTCTTTTTTTTCTTATGTTACCAGTTCCAATTCTTTCTGCTGTTTCTTTTTTCTTATGTTACCAGTTCCAATTCTTTCTGCTGTTTCTTTTTTCTTATGTTACCAGTTCCAATTCTTTCTGCTGTTTCTTTTTTCTTATGTTACCAGTTCCAATTCTTTCTGCTGTTTCTTTTTTCTTATGTTACCAGTTCCAATTCTTTCTGCTGTTTCTTTTTTCTTATGTTACTAGTTTCAACTCTTTCTGCTGCTTCTATTTCTTATGTTATCAGTTCCAATTTCTCAGACTGTTTCAGTTCCTTCTGTGTTTCAGTTCCTTCTGCACACTGTTTAAGTTCATTCTGCTAACTCTTTAAGTTCCTTCTACAAACTGCTTCCATTCATTACGTATTTTCCTTTCTTTCTATTCTTCACCATCATCATCACCGCCTGTCACTTCCTTGGGAGTATAGGTCAAAGTTTCTCCAGTCACCACTGTCCTTGGATTTGTTCTGTACTTCCTTCCATGTATATCCCTAGTCTCTGAGCACTTTCATAATTTCTCTTCTAATAATTCTATTAATTTCCTTTCAAAAACTCTCTCCATTCCTTCTGCTACCTGTTCTTTATCCCCTTTGCTATCTGTTCTTTATTCCTTCTGTTACCTGTTCTTTATTCCTTCTGCTATCTATTCTTTATTCTTTCTATTACCCGTTCTTTATTCCTTCAGTTACCCGTTCTTTATTCCTTCTTTATGCCTGTTATTTATTCCTTCTGTTGCCTGTTATTTATTCCTTCTGTTGCCTGTTAGTTATTCCTTCTGTTACCTCTTCTTTATTCCTTCTGTTGCCTGTTATTTATTCCTTCTGTTACCTGTTCTTTATTCCTTCTGTTACCCGTTCTTATTTCTTCTGTTGAATAGTTCCATTCCCTCCCTCAAAGTATTTCAAAATTTCTGTTAACTTTTATATTCCGTCTTACATCTGCAGCCATTTCTTCTATAAACAATGCAGTTGTTCTTGTCAGCTGTCAGCCATTAGCATTTTTCATTCATGTGAAACATTCATATAAATATGTAGACTCCTCTTTTGTCGCCGTCTCTTCGAGATAAGGCTTCCGTGCCGTTAAGGCATTTTGTAGGCGCCTTATTAGGTCCATATTTCCAAGACCTTCGGCACATGAAAGTGTAATTATCACACCTGGCCTCGCATTTGCCTTTCCAGATTTCTCTATTACCCATTTTTAGAGGTTGGGTGAACCCCTGTGTCATTTTGGTCAAGAATCTAAATTATTGTTTACTTGAGTCATTTAAAAAACTACTTTTTAACTGATGTTAAAAAGTCGACAATGAAAATGACGATCATAATGATGATGACGATTATGATGGTGAATCTGTTCTAGGCGTTGACTACGAAAGAAGAAACAATCTAAACATATATGATAATCGTGTTTTTTTTAAAAATAAAATTACTTTAAATTTAGAATATGGTGATACTGACATGTAGAACTTGAAAACTGAGGAAAATTTTTGACTGTAAAATAAAAACACGGAACAGTTTCTAAAGCGACTCAAAAAAAAAAAGAGGAGGGAAGAGGGAACTGTGTGGGATTGAATTCTTATAGCCTCACTCGTGTGGGACAATGACATTTCAGTCGTCCCAATCTTGTGGAACTGGAATATCCCTACCCAAGAAGTCGATTTCATCCATTAAGTACTGCAGATCACGGGTTGTCAAAATCGGGTTGGATATTGCCACACGAAACAGATTAGGCAGGTGGCCCAGGGGCTGGTACTGAACCATCAGAGTTCCGGATTCCATCATCCTAGCCTTGATCAGTGGCGCAACCTGGTGGATAGAAATGTCTTGTAAGACTTTTTAAGTGTGTGGCACATTATAAATGACACATTTCACAGGTAAATTTAGGGGGTGGCAAACCCATGGCACGCGTGCCAAAAGGCATTACAAGAAATGTTCTTCTTTTCAAATGCGCGAAAATCCTAAAACTTTCAGACTTTAAGATGCACATAAAGTTCATAATGCAAGGAAAGTCTCTGAGAAGGACATCGCCAGTTTTGACACACATTCTTAAAAAGTTCGCCACACCTGGTTCAGATTGTCCTAATTCATCAGGTGAATTCTTGAGCTTGTATGAAGATGATAAAGAGGTAAAGATAACCCTGTTATGCCTTTGAGGTGTTCAGTAAAGATAACCCTGCTATGCCTTTGAGGTGTTAAGTAAAGATAACCTTGTTATGCCTTTGAGGTGTTAAGTAAAGATAATCCTGTTATGCTTTTGAGGTGCGAAGTAAAGATAACCCTGTTATGCCTTTGAGGTGTTAAGTGCCCACAATTTCCTTGACCTGTCAGCGCACTAGAGCGTGAGGTGGTCAGCATCAGCATCACGCCCGGCCTTTCCTTCCCCAGCTCCATTAGAAATCAGGTACCCATTTCTACAGCTGGGTTGATTGGGGGCCCACCTCCTGCTAGATTCGAAAGCCCGATCTTCGCCATGAGCGACTAGTGCTCTAACTACTTCACCATCCAGGCGCCCAGCTTTGTACGAAGTTGTCAGAAAACTTGACTATGGTCATTTATCTCGGTGATGACTCATATACAAGCGCAGTGAATGAGCATCTGCCCGCTGGGTTAATTATATTAGGTTTGCATCCCAAATAGATTCCTCCAGTTTTCATTTGTGTCACCATTCATCTCATTCCTTGCAAGATCTGAAGCCGGTCTCTGAAAACAAAGAGTATTTACAAAGAAGGGCAGCAGAATATAACCGTAAACACTGCGGGTCAGTACATTACAGGAACTGAAACCTTCATGCCAAGATAATTTTCATGTTGTCTCGACACACGCCATTTTGCTAACGGTTAAAAGAAAAACGAAAAAAATTTTGCTTTATTTGTGGAAATCCGTAAAAGTTACGTAGGAATAGAGGAATATTTTAGCTAAATGACTAAATAATTAACACTTTGCTGGCAGAAATGCTGATGAAGCCAATAACTTCGAGCACTGAGGAAAGACGCAGGCGATTGCTGGGGTATGTACTCCTAACAGCTGGTGATCCATTACTAAAATAATAGCGCTGAAGTAGACACAGCAGGGAAACAGGAGTAAGGGCAGACGAAAGGAGACATGGAAAAGTAAAACAGAGGATGATGAGTAACAGAGGGCTCAGCTGGGCAAGAGCAGAAACAATGACAAAGAACAGACTTTTAAGAAAAACCTTATCTATCTCTGGAGCTTTTGACAGACAGACAAACAGACAGACAGATGGATGGATGGATGGATGGATGGATGGATGGATGGATAGATAGATAGATAGATAGATAGATAGATAGATAGATAGATAGATAGATAGATAGATAGATAGATAGATAGATATATAGATAGACAGATAGATAGATAGATTCAAGTGTACATCAGACCTTATTAACAAGAATTTTCTTGTACTTTCTAAACTGAATGACCCAGAGGCGAAGAGTTATAAGGAGGGTGATAAGAACCAGCTTTGAACCTGTAACTGTCAGTTTCTTTGTTAGCTCACGTCGACCATATACTTTACAACAACGGTAGCGCATGTGTAAGTGTCACAAATGTGTACCAGAGGCATTCATTTTTTATACATTACCTCTCCTCTCTCTCTCTCTCTCTTTCTCTCTCTCTTCTAAACCATAAGTGCCCAAGACGCATGGGGCTTCCCCAAGGGTTTTCCACAAATGCCTGTCCTTTCCCATTTTTCCTGCTCTTGTCCAGAAAGAGGTGGCGAGTTTGAATATCTTGGATCATTACTAACTAATAATGGAGATACAATGAGGGAAATTAAAATGAGGACATCTATCGCTTCTAAAAAACAAAACAACCAAAGAAGCTGTGGAGAGGAACAGACAGAACTGGAAAAATAAGATTTTTAAAGGCTTGCATCTTTCCCATCGCAATATATGCCTGTCAGGCTATGACACTTAAAAAAACAGTTGAGAAACATGTAAATGCATTTGAATGTAAATGCTACAGAAGAGTTCTACATATATCATGGACACAAAAGAAAGAACAAATATATCCATACTACAAGAACTTAATATTGACGAAGGTTGGCTAGTAAAGAGGATTTAAACAGAAAAAACTTAAATATTTTGGACACATTAAACGTCATGAGAATTTAGAGAAGACCGTCTTGGAATGATGTAATTTCCATAATGGGAAAAAGAAAAAGAGGAAGACCAAGACGAAGATGGCTGCAAGACATCGTTGATAATCCGTAAATGGATGCATCAGCAGCAGGCCATCTCGCTTACAACCGAGAGGCTTACAGGAGAGCTGTCAGGGAAGCAAAGTTCCGCAAGAGAACTAACTTACTGTCCAAGTGAGCGCTCTATTACCTAGCATCCTCTCTGTTGTTCTTCTCCATGTCTCCTTTAGTCTATCCTTACTCCGGTTTCCCTGCCGTGTCCATTTCAGTGCTGGTTGTGAGTAATGAGTTACCAGTCATCTGGAGTACATATCGCAGCCCAGTCATCGCCTGCGTCTTTCCTCATCGAAGTTAATTACTTCATCTGCGTTTCTGCCATCAAGATGTTATTTCTTATGCTATCTGGCCAAAATGTGCGTCTAATACGTCGTAAGCATTTAGTCTGGAAGAAATTCAATTTTTTTTCCTATGGTTTTGGTGGTTTTCCAGAATTAAATCCACATAAGTCTTTAAATGCAAGGACAATTAATTATTTCTGTGATATTACTAACAGACCACTCTTGCAAGATTTCTGTTTTCGCCATAAAAGCATTTCGGACGGCGGGTTTAATAATACAACTTAAGCAATCGAAACAGTATCTTATATCGTATACCCTTCTCGTGCCGTTAAACGTCACACAGGGCTCGCAAGGTAGTTCGCAAAATTTTTCCTGTCTTTGGCGAGCCTTTCAACCTCATCAAGGGATTTTACGAAGCAGTATGTGTGCTACTAAAAATATTGGCTCGTTATTACAGATAATAACTATCTCTGGAATTACTTCCCCTGTATGAATCAGGAGGACATACTTCAGAAAGGATAGACTATTTTATAAAATCTTTCTGTGATACACTGTTAGGATAATTTTTTCTCCTAGTTAAATAAAGCTTGCAGAGTTGAAAATAAGAAAAAAAATTCGCAGTTTATTTCTTGTTACAACTAGTATTTAAATAACAAATGAAAAAACCGATAAATTGAGTTACGTACCTTGTGCAAATGAGCGCGCTTCACCTTCTGTATGGGGCGGGTTCTCCAAGCCAGGGGTAAGTACCAAAAACACACGTTTGGTGCTTCAATCTAAAGTGTTAAAATACATCATGAATTCCTTCCTTCCTTCCTTCCTTCCTTCCTTCCTTCCTCCCTTCCTTCCTTCCTTCCTTCCACACTTACAATCGTCTTTCCTTCCGTTACTAAACTATCTATCCATCTGTCTGCCAGTCCATTCATCACTACAGCAGCAATAATAGTACTTTTGTCTTCGAAAGCGACAGTCACGTTCATTCATCACAAGAACTATCGCAAGAACTATCACAAGAACATTCACAGTCGCTACCGCTGGAGCGGGAAAAGCCTGGAGGCTGATTTCAACTTAAAGACCTCACCTTGTCCAGGACCAGATGGAAGCCTGCTCTCTCTTTAACCATGTCACGCAGGCACCTGGGGGACAGTGGGAATTTCAACATATTTTTTAAGCAACCAATTCCCTTCATCGTTTCAAAAACCTTCGTTAAAAGCATAAATTACTGGCTATCATGAACTCACTTCGTTTGATAAACTAACTTACTATTGGCTGGGTCGTTATCATTAGCTCGCTAATGATTGGCTGGTTAAATTTAAATTACGATTGGATGGCTGCTTCACTGGTTAACATTAATTCGTTATTAGATTATCATGAAATGATTGGCTAGCATTAACGCCTAGTTGATTTATTGTTCTGCTTAATTATTTGTTTTAACTTGGAGTCTTTGTAGCTGAAAATTAATCACTGAGTTTCTAGATAAAGCGGATTATTGTTTTCTTAATCTCTCACCATCAGATTCAGTGTGCTTCTTGGCACGATTCATCACAAAGAAGAAGTTATCCATCCATCCATCCATCCATCCATCCATCCATCCATCCATCCATCCATCCATCCATCTTTCTTCTCTATTCTTTTACATTACTTTCCCTCCCTCATTCATGGTGCATAAAATGCGAAACATCCAGAAACATCAGAGTGTCGTGTTAGGTCAGTAGATCTCAACCCTTTGTTGTTAGGTCAGTAAATTTCAACCCTTTGTTGTTAGGTCAGTAAATCTCAACACTTTGTTGTTAGGTCAGTAGATCTCAACCCTTTGTTGTTAGGTCAGTAAATCTCAACCCTTTGTTGTTAGGTCAGTAGATTTCGACCCTTTGTTGTTAGGTCAGTAAATCTCAACCCTTTGTTGTTAGGTCAGTAGATTTTAACCCTTTGTTGTTAGGTCAGTAAATCTCAACCCTTTGTTGTTAGGTCAGTAGATTTCAACCCTTTGTTGTTAGGTCAGTAGATCTCAACCATTTGTTGTTAGGTCAGTAGATTTTAACCCTTTGTTGTTAGGTCAGTAAATCTCAACCCTTTGTTGTTAGGTCAGTAGATTTCAACCCTTTGTTGTTAGGTCAGTAGATTTCAACCCTTTGTTGTTAGTTCAGTAGATCTCAACCTTTTGTTATTAGGTCCGTAGATCTCAACCTTTTGTTGTTAGTTCAGTAGATCTCAACCTTTTGTTGTTATAGTTCAGTAGATCTCAACCTTTTGTTGTTATAGTTCAGTAGATCTCAACCTCTTGTGGGTCATGGACCCCCTGAGGCAAATGTTAATTTGTTTTCCCCCCGTGCCTGCGCTTCTGAATACTCCCTCGTGACGTGGGATTCAATCAAAGCAACGTTAGCATGCTTCCAGATCTGGAACAGGTGTCCAAGGTGCGCGAAAGCGTAGCGTGGGTGTGTGTGCGTGCGCGCCTGCCTGCCTGCTGTTAAAAAAAACCTTCAAAAAAAAAAACGTCACATAATCACAATAAAAAGTTCAGTTGAAAGAAATGGATGACCAGAAACTTACGTTGCAAGCTGAAAGTTCTTGCTGATCTGCTCGTCAAAGCCGCGATTGCCCTGTAGAAGGGGAGATAAATACTGACCAGAGTCTTTGATATTTGTCTGTTCTATATTTAACTGTTTCCACATTTGTCTGACTCACACACAAAATCTAACTTACATATCGTACACATACAGTTTAGACATTTAATGTTTTTTTTTTTTGTTTGTTTCCTAAATTCAGTAATCTGTCTTACTGATAATTTTAGACGTTTTTGTCTTTTTAAAAAAATCACACTTTAAAAGTTATCTGTCTTTATTCACATACAAGTACTGTGTTTAATGATTTGTCTGTTCTGCATAAAAAAATTCAACTATTTGTTCTATATATATCATTTCGATATTTGTCTGTACTACATATAAAATTTGTCATGTATTTTCCACATGAATGTTGATATTTGACCGGTTTACACATAAAATTTGGTCTATTCTTTATTCAAAGGCAGACAAAAGAAGTCAAAGACTAACACGTATTATCTAAAATTACACACAAAACTGATTGGAATAAAGATGTAACAGAATCGTGGATATGGACGCTACATTTTAAAAACACAGCGATATGCAAGAGAAAAGTAACATTCCCGTTTCCATACCTTTAAGGCTTATTGGAGATACGTTGTTAGGTCTGTATTTTCCATGACCTTCGGCACATGAAAGTCTGATGTGGTCAGTATCACGCCTGGCCGCTTTACCTTCCCCAGATTTCTCTGGTGCCCATTTTTAGAATCTGAGTCAAACCCGGGGCCTTTTTTGGTGTGTACTAGAAAGAAAATCCCACTGCTGGGACTGAACCTGGTACCACTTGATTAGTAAACCGAGCGCCTAACCACTCAGCCGACCAGGCCGCCATGCAAGAGAAAGACATCGTTTATTTGTAGTAGAAAAAAATTGTCACACTGCAACAGACTTCTCATGCCAGTTCACAGATTTTGTCATGCCAGTTCACAGATTTTGTCATGCCAGTTCACAGATTTTGTCATGCCAGTTCTCAGATTTTGTCATGCCAGTTCTCAGATTTTGCCATGCCACTTCACAGATTTTGTCATGCCACTTCACAGATTTTGTCATGCCAGTTCACAGATTTTGTCATGCCACTTCACAGATTTTGTCATGCCAGTTCACAGATTTTGTCATGCCAGTTCACAGATTTTGTCATGCCACTTCACAGATTTTGTCATGCCACTTCACAGATTTTGTCATGCCAGTTCACAGATTTTGTCATGCCAGTTCACAGATTTAATCATGCCACTTCACAGATTTTGTCATGCCAGTTCACAGATTTTGTCATGCCAGTTCACAGATTTCTCACAAATTATGCCTCTTTATCAAACTGCACACTTCTCATCTAAACAAGTCACAGAGAACCTTCGGCAGATTACAGACTCCCAACAACAAGTCACCGACTTCCATGAAGCAAATAATAGACACCCCTCCCCCTCCCACGACACAGAATGCGCTATAACAGATCAAAGGCTGTCACACAACAAGTCATATACTCTCTCACAATAAGTCGTAGGCTTCCTCTACAATAAGTCACAGACTTTTCAGAACAAGTTACTCTTCCACAATAAGTCATAAGCTCTCTACAAGTCACATACTGCCTAAAAGCCTAAAAGTGATCCATTTCCCTGGAACAAGTCTCAGACTCTCCCATAACAAGTCACAGACTTCCGGCACAACAAGTCACAGATCCCCTGGCCCCTTTTTTTTTACACACACACACAGACAAGTCATAGACTTCGCAAACCAAGTCAAAGACTTCCCAACAACAAATCACAGACTCTTCTACAACAAGTCATAGGCCCCAACAACAAGTTATAGACTTCCCCCAACAATTAGCAAGTTATAGTCTTCTCCTAACTATTAGCAAGTTATAGTATTCTCCCAACAATTAGAAGGTTGCAGTCTTCTCCCAACTATTAGCAAGTTATAGTCTTCTCCTAACAATTAGAAGGTTGTAGTCTTCTCCCAACTATTAGCAAGTTATAGTCTTCTCCCAACTATTAGCAAGTTATAGTCTTCTCCCAACTATTAGCAAGTTATAGTCTTCTCCCAACTATTAGCAAGTTATAGTCTTCTCCCAGCTGTTAGCAAGTTATAGTCTTCTCCCAACTATTAGCAAGTTATAGTCTTCTCCCAACTATTAGCAAGTTATAGTCTTCTCCCAACTATTAGCAAGTTATAGTCTTCTCCCAACTATTAGCAAGTTATAGTCTTCTCCCAACTATTAGCAAGTTATAGTCTTCTCCCAACTATTAGCAAGTTATAGTCTTCTCCCAACTATTAGCAAGTTATAGTCTTCTCCCAACTATTAGCAAGTTATAGTCTTCTCCCAACTATTAGCAAGTTATAGTCTTCTCCCAACTATTAGCAAGTTATAGTCTTCTCCCAACTATTAATCACAGACTTTCCCCACAAGCCACAGCTTCCCAACAAGAAGTCATAACAGGCTTGCCCACAACAAGTCGCAGACACACACACACACACAAGTCACAGCTTCCCAACAAGAAGTCATAACAGACTTGCCCACAACAAGTCGCAGACACACACATACACAAGTCACAGCTTCCCAACAAGAAGTCATAACAGGCTTGCCCACAACAAATCGCAGACACACACACACAAGTCACAGATTTCCTCACAGCGATTCATTGACTCCCCTACACAGACAAGTTATAGAGGCGTCCCGCTCTTCCACCTCACCTCTTCAACAAAAAATAAAAAGCAACTCATAGACTTCCCTACAGCAAGTCAGACTCCTTCCCTCAAACTCGATCACACACTCTCGCACGTCAAATCACAGCAGATTCCCGGTGACAAGTCACGGACTCCTTCGCACACCAGATTATAGGCTTCCATATTGGAAATATAGGCGCCCCCCCCCCCCACCTCATAAGTCCCAGACTTTCCCACAGACAAGTCATACCTTAGCTTTCCACATCAACCACAGTTTGAAGACATCGTTGTGGCGACCGCATTGAATGCTCATGTCTCCTGTGTCGTAGGCAACGTCGTAGTGTTTGTCCTTCTGGAAGAGATAGTTGGCCCCCATGCTGTTGCACTCCTTCATGATACCCTAGAGATTACGGAAATTGGAAGCAGAAAGGTCAAAAGAAAATGAGAAGTCTAAAAACTGTTCACGTCTTTTAACTTCATCATTCATTTCATTCATCTGCATGTCCCTTGCGGAACTTTACCCCCATAACAGCTCTCTTGAAGGTCTCGCGGTTGTAAGCAAGATGGCCTGCTGCTGATGCACCCGTTCGCAAATCGCCACCAATGTCTTGTTGCCATCTTCGCCTTTGTCTTCCCCTCTTTCTTTTTCCACATTATGTGCCCTTTCAAGACTGTCTGTTCCAGACTCTCATGACGCTTACTATCATTTATCAGCTACCATCTTCAGATGCTCTCTCGAGGAGTCCACAGGTGCTTTCAATCAATTCTTTGAAATTTGAAGCTCATGTGGACTGTAGATAGAGATACACTGCCACATGCAAGTAGGAATCCTGAGTGAATCGATGAAAATGCTATGGAGGTTTCAAACTGGCTCTCCCAGAAAGCCGTGCTTCGAATTCCTGAAGATGTCACAGATCTATCAACCAACCTTAATTATTTTTTTGTACCAGGCCACGCAAGTGTTAGGAGAAATAGATGAACAGATCACCAGCCCATTCAGTGATCGTAGGACAGACAATGGGCTGAGCCAGCATCATCGGTGCTATAAAAGAAGCCCCATTGGATAAAAGACTTAGCTGACAACTTGGAACCAGCATCACTGTCAAGAATGAAGGAGCTCGAGGTGTGGCAAAACTTGAGGGGCGTGGATAGACATGATCTGAAACGTTAGAATAACTGTCTGTCAACATAGGGCGGGTGATATTATTGGTCATATTTCCAAGCTAATGAAGATATTGAAAATGAGGTCAGAGCACCTATGGATGTGTTCAGAAGTGCGGAGACTATGGTCCTCTCTGACTCCCAGTGTAGATCTCAGCAAAGGCGCACATGCTGCTTACATCTTATAGAATCTACATAGACTGTCACGTTACATTCAGCTTATACCATCCATTTTTTTGGGAGAAAGGAAAGTAACTGTTAGAAAATTAGAGCATTCAGGAAAGATAATATCGGTATGTTCGTGTTCTTACTCATTTTCACTATTTCAGAGTTATTTCCCATTGAGCATACTGCGAAACAAGTCTTCGCTTGCTACAAGTTTTGGACATTGTTTACAAAACTGAAATCGTCGCTGCTTCTATGTATGTATGTATGTATGTATGTATGTATGTATGTATGTATGTATGTATGTATGTATGTATGTATGCATGCATGTATGTATGTATGTATGTATGTACGAATGTATGTATGTATGTATGTATGTATGTATGTATGTATGAATGTATGCATGTATGCATGTATGTATGTATGTATGTACGAATGTATGTATGTATGTATGTATGTATGTATGTATGTATGCATGCATGTATGTATGTATGTATGTATGTATGTATGTACGAATGTATGTATGTATGTATGTACAAATGTATGTATGTATGTATGCATGTATGTATGTATGTATGTATGTATGTATGTATGTATGTATGTATGTATATATGTATGTATGTATCTATGTATGAATGTATGTATGTATGAACGTATATATGTATGAATGTATGTATGTGTGTATGTATGTATGAACGTATATATGTATGAATGTATGTATGTGTGTATGTATGTATGAATGTATGTATGTATGCATGTATATATGTATGAATGTATGTATGTATGTATGATTGTATGTATCTATGTATTATGCATGCAAGCTTTATGCATATCTACATGTAAATGTACACATATTATAAGTAAAGAGACGAGATAAGGGCTATAATACAAGCTGGAATCAAGACATATTTTGCCCTTAGATAATTGTTACAATCAAAAATTCTAGTACGCAACACAAGACTAAACACATGTAACACACAGTTTAGATCAGTTGTATACTATACCGGTCAGAAACATGGACTGCATCTAAACAAGATGAAAACCAAATACAAACATATAACAGTATTTCTCTTGGCTAGGGGTTATAATCAGGCTTGGTATTTAGGAAATAATTAATATAGAGTGAGTGCCCTTGTTAAAAGGTAGGTTGGTTGAGACCATTGAGCGGGGGTCTTGGGAAAAGCGTGCAGCATGCAGTTAAACTGAGTGGGTAGGGATAGTATAAATACCACTCACGATTAGTCTAAAGGGAGCCTTACTTGTTTTGTTGTAGGAAGAACCTTACTAGTTTGTTGTAAATGGAGTATCGGTTAGGAAGAGTTTCTTTTGTAGGGACAGGTTAAGGTAGTTGAGATGGAAGATTTAGTTATTCTTGTGATGGCTGAGGTTTTGGGTGGAACGTTGTAAGTATGATTTTATTTGTGTGAGTACATTTGTAAGGTTCTCGCCCATATGGCGTAGAGTTTGCTCAAGCCGGGCATTGTCGTTGTAACTTCTGTTCAGCCTGATGGCTATGTTTCCATCATCATAAATTCACCCCTCATTTTGTCCATCAATAAACGTGTGTTGTCTGAAGATATAACTACACCAATTGGCTTTGTTGGAATTCTCATTGTTGACCAGTTTGTTTTGGTTGGAAGACTGCCAAGTTATGTTAAGTTGTTGCATCTGTATTATTCTGTGGAGTTGGAAGCCTGGGTGTCTTGTTGTATTTTCTCAGTGTGTAACATAGAAAATTAGGTGGTTTTAGAACACCACCAACAAGAGAGAAATTTATAAGATGAAACTGTACTCCACAAGAAGATTTAATTAACCCAGTAGAAAACCATTTTAGTTGGCGCAGAGAATATTAATTTAGTTGGCACCAATACGATTATTGTGGTGATTTTAGAATATAAATAATAAAAATACTGTTACGAACATTTGAATATAGAGTAATGAGGAATTTATGGATAGGTAAGGGAGCCTATAACAGAACATTAGAAGATCTGAAGCAACAAAGGGATCTACACATTGTTTAACCCTCCGCTTACAACTGCCATCATGACAAACAGCAGAATGAAGTGGCTCGGGGAGTATAGACAAAAATGATGGCCTGTACAGAAGTGATGAAAGGGGATAGACCAAGAGGTAGATCTGGATAACGTTGACGAGACAACCCAGAAGAAGATGCATGCGCTCTTGGAATGACAGTTGGGAAGAAAAGATGACGAAGAGAGAAACGGATACGTATCTTGTCTGCAGCAGTGAGCTTCGGTGACTCGGAAAGGTGCCGAATTTAGCAGCTGCTCGAAGAAGAAGAAGATGATGAAGAAGAAGAAGAAGGAGGAGGAGGAGAAAGAAAAAGAAGGAGGAGGAGAAGGAGGAGGAGGAGAAAAAGAAGAAGAAGGAAGAAGAAGAAGCAGAAGAAGAAGAAGAAAATACATAACGTCGTTTCCACCAGGGCGTCGAGAAGCCTGCAGCAACGAAGGGAAGTAAGTTGGTAACAAAGCTTGTTGGTGGTTACAAAAATGGAGGGGAACGGAAAGTCCCTTTAGCAGATTGCCTCAGTTTCCAACCAACAAACAACAAGCCAAAACAGCCGAAAAATCATAATAAGGCATTCAGCCAATACAAAAGGAACCTCAAGTCCTGTATCACACCAGAAACTTTGCTGGTCATACGGGACATACGGGAAAGAGAGTTACTGTTCTCAAACAGCTTCGCTGAGGCTTGCTACTGGCAACAGGACTATGTCACTGAATGGATGTCCCTTGACAAGGATCAGCCAGTGCAGGGAACGGACGTACCTTGACAAGGATCAACCAGTGTAGTGAACTGACGTCCCTTGACAAGGATCAACCAGTACAGTGAATTGATGTCCCTTGACAAGGATCAACCAGTGTAGTGAACAGGCGTCTCTTGACAATGATCAAACAGTGTAGTGAACTGACGTCCCTTGACAAGGATCAACCAGTTCAATGAACTGATGTCCCTTGACAAGGATCAATCAGTGTAGTGAACTGACGTCCCTTGACAAGGATCAATCAGTGTAGTGAACTGACGTCCCTTAACAAGGATCAGCCAGTGCAGTAAACTGATGTCCCTTGACAAGGATCATCCAGTGTAGTGAACTGACGTCTCTTAACAAGGATCAGCCAGTGCAGTAAACTGATGTCCCTTGACAAGGATCATCCAGTGTAGTGAACTGACGTCTCTTGACAAGGATCATCCAGTGTAGTGAACTGACGTCTCTTGACAAGGATCAGCCAGTGCAGTGAACTGACGTCCCTTGACAAGTCTCAGTCAGTGTAGTGAACTGACGTCCCTTGACAAGGATCAATCAGTGTAGTGAACTGACGTCCCTTGACAAAGATCAACCAGTGTAGTGAACTGACGTCCCTTGACAAGGATCAATCAGTGTAGTGAACTGACGTCCCTTGACAAGGATCAACCAGTGTAGTGAATGGACGTCCTTTGACAGGGATCAACCAGTGTTATGTTACTTCCACAAGGACAAAGCTTGGTGTCACAGATGTCAAAAGAGTCCAAGACCGTGCTAACGATGATTACTTTTGGAGGCTGAAACTGAAGATAATCAAAGCATACGGAGAGCGACATTTTCAATACTAAATAAGAGATGTACACCACTGTAAATGAAGAGAGCAAAGAAGATGGAGAGAGAGAAGGAGAGATGGAGAGAGAGAAGGAAGAAAGAAGAAGAATGGAGAGAGAGAGGGAAAGACAAAGAAATAGAGGAGAAACAGGGAGATTAGAGTAGGGGAGAGAGAAGGGGAGAGACAGATAGGTAGAGTGAGACAGAGAGAGAGAGAGAGAGAGCGGGATAGACAGAGAGAGTGAGAGAGAGATTAGTGAGCTCTGATTTACCTTGTGTTTGGTCAAGAAAGCTGAGCACTGTAGTGGTACTCCCATCATCTTGTGTGGGTTCCAGGTAACGGAGTCGGCTCTGTGGTAGAGGAGCAAGATTTACGAGGAGGACCACAGGTTATAATTAGAGTAGGGGCTAGTGGTTATAAACAGAGAAGTGGTTAGTTGTGACAGTTAGAGAAAGGACTCTCTCTCTCTGAACCTTAAGTGCCCAAGGCACATGGGGCTTCCGCAAGGGTTTTCCACAAATGCCTGTCCTTCGCCTTTTTTTCTGCTCTTGCCCAGGTGAGCCCTCTATTGCTCAAGATCCTTTCTGTTGTTCTTCTCCATGTCTCTTTTGGTCTACCCTTACTTCTGTTCCCCTGTGGTGTCCATCTTAGTGCTATTTTTGGTAGTGAGTTGTCAGTCATTTGGAGCACATGTCCCAACCATCGCCAGCGTCTTTCCTCAATAATTGTTGTCAGTGGTTTCATCTGCATTTCTGCTAATAAGATGTTATTTCTTATAGTGTTTGGCCAAAATATTTTTATAATTCTTCGTAAACATTTAGTCTGGAAAGAATTCAACTTGTTTTCTATGGTTTTGGTGATTTTCCAGCATTCACTTCCATAGAGTAGTACACTTAGAACATTACTCTTAAATATCCTGATTTTCATATTTATGCTTAGTTTTTTTGATTTCCATATATTCTGCAAGCTATCAAGTGGAACATAACAGGCCGAAGAAAAAGGGGCAGACCGCGTGAAACTCTGAAGAGAACATTATTAAGAGAGGCCAAGTTAACAGGCATAAAATCCTTTGTTGAGGTTGAAAGACTCGCCGAAGACAGGAAATATTGGCGAACTACTTTGCGAGCCCTATGTGACGTCTAACGGCACGGGTAGGATATAAGATATAAGATATATTCTGCAGCAGCATTGCAAAAGCCTGGTTTGCTCTAGTAAGTCTGCTGTTGATGTCCTCTGTGCTGTCTCCATTTTCTACTACTCTGCTGCCAAGGTATACAAATTCGTTGACCTCCTCCACTAACTTGTTATCTACTCTGAGTACATTTCTGTTGTTCACATTTTGCTTCATTAACTTTGTCTTTCCTACGTTGATCTTCAGTCCTATGTTGTTTGCATTCTGAGTTAGCTTGTTTATTTTATCTTGCATATCTTTGTGACTGCTTGATAATAGACAAATGTCGTCCGCAAAGTCAAGGTCCTCCAGCACTGTGTCAAGGGTCCATTGTAATCCTCTGCGTTTGTCTGATGTTGCCTCCTTCATTAACCAGTCTACTGCCAAGATAAATAATGTTGGTGATAGTACACATCCCTGTTTCACTCCTGTTTGTACCCTAAAGCTGCTGGAGGTATGTTCTCCACAGATAACTTTGCACTGAAAACCCTCGTATAGGGCTTTGATTACATTGACTATTTTATGGGGGAGGCCATGCCATCTTAGGATTTTCCACAGTGCATCTCTGTTGACACTGTCAAAGGCTTTCTCAAAATCTATGAATAATGCATATGTTGTACTATGCCACTCATTTGCCTGTTCTGATATTTGTCTAAGTACAAATATGTGGTCTATGCATGATCTTCCTTTCCTAAATCCTGCCTGCTCTTTCCGAAGTTTTTCCTCAAGTGTTGGTACAATTCTGTTGATGATTATTCTGCAAAATACTTTACTGGTGAGTGGCAGTAGGGTAATGCCTCTCCAGTTCCCGCAATCTCTGAGGTCACCCTTCTTTGGTAGTTTTAGAGAGGACTAGTGGTGACTATTAGAGCAGCCACCAGTGGTAGCAGTAGGTCTTTTTCTTTTAACTGTTTCAGTCCCTTCTGCTAACTGTTTCAGTTCCTTCTGCTAACTGTTTCAGCTCCTTCTGCTAACAGTTTAAATTCCTTCTGCTAACTGTTTCAGTCTATTCTGCTAACTGTTTCAGTCTATTCTGCTAACTGTTTCAGTCTATTCTGCTAACGGTTTAAGTTCCTTCTGCTAACTGTTTCAGTCCATTCTACTAAATGTTTCAGTTCAATCTGCTAACTGTTTCAGTTCCTTCTGCTAACTGTTTCAGTTCATTCTGTTAACTGTTTCAGTCCATTCTGCTAATTGTTTAAGTTCTTTCTGTTAACTGTTTCAGTTCCTTCTGCTAACTGTTTCAGTTCATTCCTATTTAAACCTCTCTAGGCCCATGGGGGAGTCCTATATTCACGGCACGGACCCTCAGAGGGATACGCCTTACTTTCCCTTCAATCGCCGACCGACATCCGAGCGTGCAGCGGTGTACTCTGTCCCTCCAGTGTCCATGGTCTGTTCTCCACAACATTGTGTGCCGAGTACCCAGAGTATAACGCTGTGCTTGTCCCGTGGAAGGTGAGATGCCATTTCACTGTTCTCTTACCTGTTCCTTACTGTCATGCGAGAGTCAAAGGCAATGAGAAGGCGGAAAAGCTGGCAGGCACGCGGCATCAGTTCAGAGAACCCTTAGAATGGACAAGGAGGAGACTGCAAGAGCCACCTTCAATGGGTTGCGTATGGAGGACGACATCACGCTGAATGACGACAATCTCATCAGTAGGAGGATTGGAGGATTGAGGGGGGGGGGAGAAGAGGGGAAGTGGACTCTTTTTTTCAGAAATAAGTAGCTTAGCGCGTGTTACCCCCAATCAGTGTGTGACTGGCTCAATCAGTAGGCGCACACTTCATTGGGTGTTGGAACGAAAGGCGGAGCACGCATGGGAATGTTCGGAGTGCCGGGATGCCAGTCTCTGGTTACAGTTACAGTTCCCATTAGCAAACGAGGATAAATACAAAAAAAGAACAGCTAATTTTTGTATTAAAAACAAACAAACAACCAACCAAACAAACAAACAAACAAACAAACAACCCTTTATGTAAATTCTGAGATCGCCCCATAAACAGCTTGCGAGACTGAGCCATGCATGAAACAGAAAACCGAAGCAAAGGACACGCCAGTTTAGAGAAATACGGATCATTACACGATGGACAAAGTCACAGAACAACGAAAACACTGGCTAAAAACTCTAAGGAAAAATGAGGACAGCTAAAGTTCTTCAGAAATATAGGGAGACAACAGATATTAGATAATCTCACTTCCACTAGAAAACTCACAGATCAACGGCCGATGGAAATTTTCTGTTTGTCTCAGAAGCGTTCATTTTAAAAAAAATGTTTGTTCTTTTTACCTGTGGATTCCATGAAACAAATATCTGTAGTCACGTGACAGTAGAGCCCCGCCTCCCCATGCAGCCTGAAAAAGATGAGAAGTGGGGCATAAAAAGTAGAAGGGCAAGAACACGTGATTGAGCAACACTAAGTGACAAGAATAAGAGCATCTCCTGTTATTGTTTTGTCTTTATTTCTATAACGCAGCCTTTATTTGTTACTCTTTACGTAATCTCTGTATACATTTTAAAATCTTCAGTACATGCTCTCTATTCAGTAATCTTGATCTCTTGTGCTATATATATATATACTTGACCACGTGCTCTCTATTCAGTAATCTTGATCTCTTGCTCTCTTTGGAATCTCTATTTACTTCCCTTGATCTTTACTTCTTACGTTCCGTATAATTCTTACTTACATCTCACGCCTTTATTTCTTGCTCATTTCTATGTAAGGTAAGGTAAAGGTAATCCTCTCATGCCTAAGAGGCACATAGGGATATGGTGTTAGTGCTCATATTTTCCTTGACCATTCAACACACTAGAGGGCGATATGGTCAGTATCAGGCCTGGTTGCCTTTCCTTCCCCAACTGTATAAGAAGTCGGGTGCCCATATCTACAGCTGGGTGACTGGGGTGCCTCGGGCCGGATTCGAACCTCTGACCTTCGCCATGAGAGACCAGTGCACTAACCACTTCGCCACTCAGACACCCTCATCTCTATGTGCGTATTATTTACGTAATCACTAGCTCACTGACTAACCCCTATCTGCTGTGTCGAATTCTAACACCACTATCATCATTACTAATCAAAGAAGATCAAAGCACTCTTTTGTTCTCACAGTACACTGAAAATGTAATAAGGAAATTAAAAATATAGACCAGGAATTTTAGCTGGAGACTACAACATGAACAGCCTACGATACGCAGATGATAACATTACTAAAATATGGACATGCAATGATAATGACCCAGACCATGAACAGTAGTAAAAGCCAAATATAAAAAAAATGTCTCATTCATTCATTCATTTACATGTCCCCTTGCGGAACTTTGCCTCCCTAACAGCACTCCTGTAGGCCTCTCGGTTGTGAGCAAAATGGCCTGCTGCTGATGCATCCATTTGCAGATCATCAACGATGTCTTACAGCTATCTTCGCTTTGGTCTTTCTCTCTTTCTTTTCCCATTATGCACCCATCCAAGACGGTTTTCTCTAGATTATCATGACGTTTAATGTGTCCAAAATATTTAAGTTTTCCTGTTTAATCCTCTTTACTAACCAGTCTTCTCCAATATTAAGTTCTTGTAGTAAGGATATGAGATGGACATATGTTGGTCACGTGATGAGAAGAAATGATCAGAGAATCCCAAAACAAGCTATCAAGTGGAACACAACAGGCCGAAGAAAAAGGGGCAAACCGCGTGAAACTCTGAAGAGGACATTATTAAGAGAGGCCAAGTTAACAGGCATAAAATCCTTTGATGAGGCTGAAAGACTCGCCGAAGACAGGAAAAATTGGCGAACTACTTTGCGAGCCCTATGTAACGTTTAACGGCATGGGAAGGATATAAGATATATATATATATAAGATAAGTAAGGATATATTTGCTCTTTTTTGTGTTCAAAAACGTCTACAAAAATTATTAAATACAGTATTAAAAGAAGGTAAGAAGAAAATATTAACCCTACATAGCAAGAAAACAGAAATAATGTACTATCGTCAAATAAAAACTCATCTAAATATAATAACAAAGTACAAGAAATAATATATTGAAATATCTAGCCACGCGAGTGGCAATTTTCACACGGAAAAATGCACCCCTGAAATCAAGAACAGAACACGTCAAGCCCAAAACAGGCTTCAAACAAATGAGAAATATCTTGTACGGTACATCTGTGTCACTTATCATCAGAAATAGAGCTCTAAAATGGTACATTAAGTCTGGTCCTACTCTATGGAAATGAGCCATGAACAAGCAGCAGATCGATGGAGATGTTACTATAGGCAAAACAGATATGTAGCTTGTTAGAAGAATGTGAAGAATACCAAATGCAAGTAAAATGATAGAGAGAGGAGTCTCTAACAAAAGCAAATGTAGGAAAGAACCTAAGTAAACCCGTGATAGAACAACAGCCATAAAACGTTGGATGTATTCTTCTTCTACGTCGTTTGTTCAGACATCGATACCAGTAAGTCAGTCAGTCAGTCAGTCAATCAGTCAGGCAGTCATCTGCTTGTCCCTTGCGGAACTTTGCCTCCCCAACAGCTCTCCTGTAGGCCTCTCTGTTGTAAGAAAGATGCCCTACTGCTGATGCATCCATTCGCAGGTCATCAACGATGTCTTGCAGCCATCTTCGCCTTGGTCTTCCTCTCTTTCTTCTTCCCGTTATGTACCTTTCCAAGACGGCCTTTTCTAAATTATCATGACGTTTAATACCAGTGTTTCTCATACTTGCGGCAGTCGTCTCCAGTTTCTAGAATTGACCTTTTCCTGTAGGGTAATGAGGAGTGGAAGACTTGAGAACATCATAACAACAGGAAAGATAAACGAGAAGAGAGGCAGGGGGAAGACCAATAGAACAAAACAAAAAACATCATGGACAGTCTACCTCAGTGGCACAATAAAAAGTCACCAACAGAGCTGACATTATGACGGACAGATATATATAGAGAAGCATGAGAGACAAAGCCTGGTGGCACGGCACCTGATGCTGATGGAAACTCTCGATTCTATAGTTTTCTAACGACAGCAAAAACTTATATTCTAATGAAGAAACTTAATGCTCTAAAGATAAATAGCGAAAATACATGTACTCACATCCACATGTAGCCAGACTCCATGCTGCTCACATATATCTGCCACTTCTTCCATAGGATCAAAAGCACCCAGGACGGTTGTCCCGCAGGTGACGTTGACCATGATGGCCGTGCCCCCTGACCTTTGTGAAGCCATAAGCTTTTCCCTGAGGTCGTTCACATCCATTTTACCGCTAGTGAAGAATATCAGCGCTAGTCACTTCTTAGAAAAAAATATTGTCACATTCTCTTCTTAGAAAAACACTGTCATGTCATATCCTCTTCTTAGAAAAAAATGCCTTCATATTCTCTTCTTATTAAAAAAAATACTGTCATATTCTCTTCTTACAAAAAAAATACTATCATATTCTCTTCTTAGAAAAAATACTGTCATATTCTCTTCTTAGAAAAAAATAATGTCATATTCTCTTCTTAGAAAAAAATACTGTCATATTCTCTTCTTAGAAAAAATATTGTCATATTCTCTTCTTAGAAAAAAATGCTGTCATATTCTCTTCTTAGAAAAAAATACTGTCATATTCTCTTCTTAGAAAAAAATACTGTCATATTCTCTTCCTAGAAAAAAAATATTGCCATATTCTCTTCTTAGAAAAACAGTGTCATGTCCTATTCTCTTCCTAGAAAAAAAATATTGCCATATTCTCGTCTTAGAAAAAATATTATCATGTTCTCTTCTTAGAAAAAAATACTGTCATGTTCTCTTCTTAGAAAAAAATTCTATCATATTCTTCCTTTTTAGAAAAAAATATTGTCATTTTCTCTTCTTAGAAAAATACTGCTATAGTCACTTTTTAGAAAAAAAATACTGTCAAATATTATATTTGCTTCCTAGAAAAAATATTATCACTTGCCATAGTCTCTTCCTAGGAAAATACTGCCATATTCACTTCTTAGAAAAATACTACCAAATGTCACAGCTGTTTCCTAGGGAAAAAAATACTGTCATAGTCTCTTCCTAGAAAAAAAGTCATAATCATTTCTTATAAAAATACTGTCAAATGTCAATTTCCTGGAAAAAATATTGTGAAATATCACTAGAAATTTTAAGGAAGACACAATCAAAAGACACAGTCAAAAGCCATAGTCTCTTACTGCTATTTAGTTTTATTAGAAAACAACATTTACAGAAGCAAATAAATTTCATGCGAAAAATAAAATGAAATAGACGGAGAAAGCTAAAGAAGAGTGGCTATGGAGAACAATGGATCAAATAACTTGGACAATTTATGAAAAAAAGCATGAATAATTGTACAGAGAAGTTGTATAACAGATAAAAATTATGTACAAATTTTACGGCCACACCCCCCCCCCCCCCCCCCCCAACAAAAAATTAGATTCTTTCAAAGCGTCATGACTTCGAGAAACTAACAGTCAATGGAAGATCGTTGTGAAACAGAAGAGAGAAGGTTTGAACAGGCTGGGATGAAGGTTACACACATGACTAGAGGAATATGACCGTGCGAAATGGAGAATAATGATCCCAGGAGTTTATTAGACAAGCACGTAATGAGTGGATAAGTTCAGGAGATACAGGCTGATTGCAGTAAAAGGGAAGATAGATAGATAGATAGATAGATAGATAGATAGATAGATAGATAGATAGATAGATAGATAGATACTGAACCTCATGTAGTTCTAAACTTACTTGTTCAAACACTTGACAAAAACAACGTTATCCGTCCCAATACCCAATATGGCTGCCGCTCGTTTGATAGAAAAATGGCTCTATCGTAGCAAAATAAAAACATTCTCTAATCTTCCACATTACAAATCAAATCTCATATTGTGCATGTTACAGAAATTGTTATAAATTAGCGCATTTAACTGTATATGTAACAATTATTAATGTATTTTCCAGCAGTGAGTATAGTTCTTGGGAAGAGTGAAAACCATGTCACACATCACGATGGGCCAAGGTTATCATGGAAACGTTAAACACCACACTCACTAAAGCAGGTATCCCAGATAGACAGTTTTTTTTTTATATTGTCCGTCAAAAAGGGGAATATGCTGTGAAATTCAGGTTGCACGAAGGAAATTATAGTTGCCTCTTATGAATGTCTTATTTGTACTGCAGTCATTATCTGCCTTTCCATTCCGTACAACTGTATTCCGTCTTTCCACGTTATACTACAGATATAGGTGATGGGATTCTTGATTATAAAATAGTACAAATATTATTGTGTTATTATATTATATACAAATTTAGTTATTGGATCCTCTAGATGAAGCGTATGACAAATATGACAAATGAGAGAATATGACAAATGTCTTTGGCTGTAAATGCCACAGAAGAGTTCTTCAAATATCATGGACACAGAAAAGAACAAATATATCCATACTACAAGAACTTAATATTGAAGAAGGTTGGCTGCTAAAGAGGATTAAACAGATAAAACTTAAATATTTTGAACACATTAAACGTCATGATAATTTAGAGAAGACCGTCTGGAATGACGTAATTTCCTCAATGGGAAAGAGAGAGAGAGAGAGAGAGTGAGACAGAGAGACAGAGAGACCAAGGCGAATATGGCCGCAAGATATCGTTGATAATCTGCAAATGGATGCATCAGCAGCAGGCCATCTTGCTCACAACCGATAGGCCTACAGGAGAGCTATTAGAGACGCAAAGTTCCGCAAGGGACATGCAAATGACTAAAGATGAAGCATTCATCCAAGGGTTTAAGAAACAACGTGTAGATTCACTGTAAGAGTGGATGAAATATTCATTTGCGCTTATAAGTATAAAGTTAGATTCACTGTATAAATGGTGAAGATTCACTATATAAAGGTGGAAGAAGTATTCATCTGCGTTGATAAGTGTAAAAAGTACAAACATTATAAGAGTGAATAAAGTGTTCATCTGGACTTACAAGTATAAGGCGCAGATTCATTACATGAGTGACTGAATTATTCCTCTGAGTACAAAGTGGATATTTGCTATACGAGTAAATAAAAGTAATTTAGTAGAGTACCCGAGCAAAAAACTTACATTCACTCTACAAATCTCACTGTACTGTTATGTTAAAACAACAATACTCTGAAGACTGATTCTCAGACTGTAACGCTTCATCTCATTCTGGTCTCACCTGTTCAGACGTGAAAACCACTGGTCTGATATCGACATGCAGTCCTGTTTGTTTCACTTCGGGAAGTCGATGGTAGCGTGCCAACAGAACACCATACAGATTGGCCAGAGCACCACCTGGTGTAATGTGTGTGTATATAAATATACGATATATATACACTGTATATATATATATATAATGTATATATACTGTATATATATATATGGCTTCTTCTTCTTTACAGTTTCATTTGTTCAGCCACAGAGACAAGGAAACATAGATTTCATGAATTTCAGTATTAGCAGTAGTTCTTCCCTTTTACACCAACTTCTACCCCTGTTCTTTTCCTAAGGCCTGGTGTGGACTTTTCATGTCTCTGTAGAGGGTGTACCGTGTGGACTTTTCATGTCTCTGTAGAAGGTGTATCTTGTGGACGTGTCATGTCTCTGTAGAGGGTGTACCGTGTGGACTTTTCATGTCTCTGTAGAGGGTGTACCGTGTGGACTTTTCATGTCTCTGTAGAAGGTGTACCTTGTGGACGTGTCATGTCTCTGTAGAGGGTGTACCGTGTGGACTTTTCATGTCTCTGTAGAGGGTGTATCGTGTGGACTTTTCATGTCTCTGTAGAGGGTGTACCGTGTGGACTTTTCATGTCTCTGTAGAGGGTGTACCGTGTGGACTTTTCATATCACTGTAGAGGGTGTACCTTGTGGACCTTTCATGTCTCTGTAGAAGGTGTACCTTGTGGACTTTTCATGTCTCTGTAGAAGGTGTACCTTGTGGACGTTTCATGTCTCTATAGAAGGTGTACCTTGTGCACTTTTCATGTCTCTTAGAGGGTGTAACGTGGACTTTTCATGTCTCTGTAGAGGATGTAGCTTGTGGATTTTTCAAGTCTCTGTAGAGGATGTAGCTTGTTGACGTTGGTGTCTCTGAAAAGAACGCACGTTTTTATGATGTGTTCTGGGGTCAAGAGACCTTAATGGCATGTGTACAAAGAGGACTGGGCCGTCCTCTGTATAGCAAATCATGCAAAGTTAATGACTGTTATTTATGAATTGTATGTACTGCTACATATTCGGTCGGTTCTGATTCTGGCCTCAGTATTTAGGCCGCCAGAGAAATCTTGGTTCTGATTCTGGTCTCAGTATTTATACCACCAGAGAAGTTCTGGTTCTGATTCTGGTCTCAGTATTTAGACCGCCAGAGAAATCTTGGTTCTGATTCTGGTCTCAGTATTTAGACCGCCAGAGAAATCGTGGTTCTGATTCTGGCCTCAGTATTTAGACCCTCCAGAATAATCAGGGTTCTGATTCTGGTCTCAGTATTTAGACTGCCAGAATAATCTTGGTTCTGATTCTGGTCTCAGTATTTAGACTGCCAGAGAAATCTTGGTTTTGATTCCGGTCTCAATATTTAGACCACCAAAGAAATCTTGGTTCTGATTCTGGTCTCAGTATTTAGACCACCAAAGAAATCTTGGTTCTGATTCCGGTCTCAGTATTTAGACCGCCAAAGAAATCTTGGTTCTGATTCCAGTCTCAGTATTTAGACCGCCAGACCGCAGTTGGCGATATTCTTCGGCTGCCGCGCGTGGAGCAGTGCTCCTCCCGGCCAACGAAGAAAACTGCAAATGGGGTTGCCGCGCAGCATTACTGCGGAAAAGGTGGTAGAAAGGATAAAGCGAATCAAACAGTCAAATCACGGCACCTCTGGTCTGGAGGTCGGCCATGTCCTGAGTGCAGTCATATCGGGTGAAATGCATGAACCGGCTTGTCCCAGAGGTTAAGACACTGCTGGCGAGACTCTTCGAATGCCACGCGTGGACTGAAGCTCCTCCCGGTCAAGGAAGAAAATGCGGAAAAGAAATAAAGGTTGCTGTGCGGTGCCGATGTGAAAAGGTGGTGGAAAGGATAAAGTGAACTTTAATCGGTATGTCCATTAGTATCGCTGACATACCATGGCACCTCTGCTCTAGAGGCCGGCCACGTCCGAAATACACCTACACTGGTGAAATATGCCTAAACCGGCACACACCAGGGGTGGAACTTGATGGCTAGACATGTCATGCCACCTCCGCTCTAGAGGTCGGTCACGCCTGATATACACCCATACTGGTGAATTTTGCCCAAACCGGCTCACACCAGGGGTGAATCTTGAAGGCCATGCATGTCAAAGTACCTCTGCTCTAGAGGTCAGTTACGTCCCAAACACGCCCATACTGGGATAATATGCCTAAACCGGCTCAACCCAGGGGTGGAAGTCACTAGTGGCGAGGATTCGTCCTCCTGGACAAAAGCTCCATCCTGGTCACAACTAGGAAGGGTAGCGGCCACGACCGCAAAATGCTGAAGTCGGAGACACTGGACCAGGGCAGTCTAGATAGGCAACCACCTCTCACCCGGCGGGGATGTTTGCGTATCCTAATCACGCTGAGGTTTTCCGGTGAGAAAGTCCAACTTTGGACTGGATGGGCAACCACCTCTCACCCGGCGGTGATACACGGATATCTCAAAACACGTCGAGGTTTTCCGATGAGAAGGTCCAACTCTGGCCTGGGTGGGCTACCGCCTCTCCCAACCATCGGGGATGCACTGATATCCTAAACACGTCGAGGTCTTCCGGTGAGAAAGTCCAACTGTAGACTAAACTGGTGCAACGAAAACCACGGTGTCACGCAATCCGCTTCAGAGACCCACCAAGAATACAGGCTAAAGCCCTGCGATACTCTGAACCCCTTGTGGTCCTCTCGTGAATCTCATGTGGTCCTTTCGGGGACCACATAGGAGACCACGGGACCTAACGAGGACCACAAGCGTAAATTCAGTAGGATCACAGTGCGGTTTTGGTGGTAGAAGCGAACGAAGAAGAAGAAGAAGACCGCCAGAGAAAGCTTGGTTCTGATTCCAGTCTCAGTATTTAGACCACCAGAGAAATCTTGGTTCTGATTTCAGCCTCAGTATTTAGATCGCTTGAATGATCAAAATGCTAAGTAAACATAAATCGAGACTGCCTGTGTCCAATTCTTCAGAAAGAAACGGGCAGTACAAGAGACCCTATATACAGATATCTGTATCTTTATTTTCCCATTTTTTATTTCGTTATACATATATTATACTTATGATTGCAATGTACAATAAATTATGTGCAAAATATACAGCCAGAGTATGGAAACATCGCGCACCTGTGCAGTCTATTCTCAATTCAAAACATTTCAATCACAACAAAACATCATCAATCTCATCCACTTAGCCCTGCCCATATTAGTCACCTGGAACAAGAATTGCTTCTCCGTCCTCCCAGCCAATCAGAGACCTCATCTCCTTTAACAGAACCTCTTCAATCAAAGTGAACACCGGAGCAACCTCGTAGGTGAACCTCAATGCAAAAACAAAACAAAACAAAGCAAAACTGAATTACTGTGTTTAACAATAATAATACGGGCAGAAAACAAGGGCACCAAGGAATACAACTGGATGGAAAGTGGAGAGCGATGACTAGAGACGATTTACTGCCAAGGAAGGACGAGCAATGATAATAACTCAGGCATGTTTTCAGAGGTGGTGCCACTAACATTGTGTTTAAAAGGATTTTTTTCCTCTTTCATACTCCTACTAATACTATTCCTGCTAATACTACTACTAATCTTACTCCTCCTACTCCTACTCCTACTATTACTACTACTATTCCTAGTACTACACCTACTACTAATACTACTACTACTAGTCCTACAACTACTAATTCCATTACTACTACTCCTATACTTCTACTACTGCTCCTACTACTACTACTACTACTACTACTACTACTACTACTACTTCTACTAAAACTACTACCACTACTACTACTACTACTCCAACTACTCCTACTGCTTCTACTAATACAACTACTCCTACAAACACAACTACTCCTACTACTACTACTACTACTACTACTACTACACCTACTACTCCTACCACTCCTATTACTGCTACTACAGCTCCAAATACTCCTACTACTACTTCTACTAGTACTACAACTACTACTGGTACTCCAACTACTCCTGCTAGTTCTACTAATACTTCTATTAATGCTAGTAGTACTACTACTACTACTTCTACTACTACTTCTACTACTACTACCACTACTACTACTACTACTACTACAACTACTACTACTACTACTACTACTACTCCAAGTACTCCTACTACTTCTACTACTGCTACTACTATTCCAACTACTCCTACTACAACTTTTACTACTACTACTACTACAATTACTACTACTATTACTACTACTACTACTACTCCAGCAGCTACAGCTACTACTTCTAATATTACTTCTACTACTACTACGACTACTACTACTGCTACTACTACTACCACGACTACTACTACTCTTACATCTACTGCCACTACTCCCACTAATGCTACTACTGATACTGCTACCACTCCTACTACTACTACTACTTCTACTAATATTATTGTTACTACTATTCCTACTGTTACTACTACTACTACTACTACTACTATTACTACTACTACTGCTACTATTACTGCTTTTATCGATACTACTACTACAACTTCCACTAATACTACTGCTACTACTTCTACAACTACTGCTATTACTTTTACTACTCCTACTGCTCCTACTACTAATTCCACTAATACTACTACTTTTACTAATACTACTACTAAAATTTCTAATACTACTAATGCTCCTACTACTAGTATTCCTACTACTACTACTACTACTACTACTACTACTACAACTACTACTACTACTACTACTACTACTCCTTCTACTGCTCCTCCTGCTACTGCTCCTACTACTACTACAACTTCTGCTACTACTATTACTACTACTACTACTACTGGTACTACTATTCCTACTACTACTCCTACTGCTATTATTCCTACTGCTATTGGTACTACTCCTACTACTATTTCTACTAATACTACTGCCACTAATACTACTGCTACTACTCCTACTCCTACTACAACGTCTTCTGTTACTACTGCTACTCCTATTACTCCTACTGCTATTCCTACTACTACTACTACTACTAGTCTTACTAGTACTATTACTCTACTACTACTATTGCTACTACTAATACTAATACTACTCCTACTGCTGCTGCTATTACTCCTACTACTAAACTTCTACTGCTACTACTCCTACTACTCCTATTACTACTTCTACTAATATTACTGCTACTACTCCTAGTATTACTACTACTCCTCCTACCACTACTACTACTACTACTGCTATCACCATCAGTTCCTTTTAGTGCTTTGGTAAAGTATTGGACCTCGACCAAAGAATTGCGATTTCAATCAAAGGATAATTTCTCTGTTCTGTTTAGATAAAACTGGCATCTGTTGAAGCAAACTGATAATTTATTCATTTATTCTTTTAAAAAAGGTTAATCATGTAACACTAGAGTTGAAAACATTTTGCTTCAAAATATGTGTAGCTGACGTTACATCCACTATGTGACACCAAATAGTAGTGTAACTGAAATTATGTTCCAAATGTCTCCGTTTATACTTTATACGTAATGAAAGAATGAAAAACTTTATGACATATACCAGTGTACGTACAACTGTCTTTGAGTATTACATCTCAATTTAAAGTCATAAAAATAACCTCCAGATTCTAGTATAAAAAATAAATAAAGCAGCAGGCCGAACTCAGGTTTGCCTCGCTGTTTTGAGACCTCCTTGTACTTACATATTGGTATTTGCTGTCGCTGCTAGCCACGTCCCGGCCATGCCAATCACGTCGATGCCCGTCGACAGCTGGTTGAGGAAATGAGGATGACCTGTCAATTAAAGATTCATTTCACCGTAGCTACCGCGGTAAGTTACTCGAGTATTTTCATGTTTACTAAAATTTATGTACTTCTTCCACAAAGAAATAGCAACTTCTGCTACGTTTCTTCGCCATCATCAGTTTGTACAGTGTTTCGACAGAGAATAGGGCATGTAGGCCGAGATACACTCTATACCACAAGCTTAAACTTGGCTCAGACTCATGCACCTAATTTAAAGAACAAAGTGTCATTCACAGATGCCAGGTACAGAACCTACTCCGGCAAAGGACTTGGCCAGATCTCAGCCTCCGATAAGAGAAACTCTATGCAGTGTTTCCCAAAGTAGGCGTTAACGCCCCCCCCCCACCTCTCCCCGTGGGCGTTGGACAAGACCAGGGAATGGTGAAATAAAAGGGTCAGTAGGGGAGGGGGGGCAGTGGAAGAAAAGGGGACAATAGGAGGGCGTTGAATGAAAACAAAACAGCAGACGTGGGTAATAATACCTTCCTTCTTAGCACTTTTCAACCTGATATTGAGAAACTTGTGTCCCTACATCCATCCATCACATTAAAAGCTGAGAAAGTATTGCAGTAGGTGAGTTATAAATGTACTCCTTCATATTATTAAATAAACTGGTTTGGTAGCTGAAGTTTTTAGTTGTGTAATACATATCCTAGTTTAATATGTCATTGTACGAGTAGTACAAAACGGGGGTAGGGGTGGGGGAAGTAGGAGGGTGCTGAGGATGTGACCTGATAGAAAATAAAGGGGAGGGGGGAGTATCTCGAAAAAGCCTGGGAAATACTGCCAGTTCCAAAAACTTTGTCTGTGCAGAGCTCCTCGGCAGGGACGTCCAGGACCAAGCGAAGAAACTGAATCGTGTCAGAGAAGCTTACCAGCGAAGCCCTCGACTTCATCCCGGAATTTCGCGTACCATTTCTTGATACTGTTGAAAATAGATGCTGCCTTCTGGAATTCGGCTCGAAATCGTGGCTGCACAGTCACAACGGACGAGGTTCTTGCGTATTCCAAAACACAAAATGACTGCTCACGTTTACTGAACGCCATATTTGCTACTTCTGCCTCCTAGCGGCAAGCCACAGGAGCTTTGCGTGCGGGCTTTATTTAGAAAACAAACCTGAAGAGTTTCTCTCTCTCTCTCTCCTCTTCTCTCTCTCTTGAAAATAAAGTATGTTCGTTCTCTCTCTCTCCTCTTCTCTCTCTCTCTCTCTCTTGAAAATAAAGTATGTTTGTTCTCTCTCTCTCTCTCTCTCTCTCTCTTGACGTAAGAATAATCAAGATCTGTTACGTAGTTTATTTATAGCTAATTTAAAAAAAAATATTTCAAGAACTTCTGAATAACCATGTACAATACAGATGTAGTGTTAGCATCTCTTTCTTTCAGGCCAGTTTCGTTAATTTTAATCATCATCATGTGAACTGAATGTTTAAGATTGATTAAAAAAAACGTCATCTGTCTCTTATGTAGCCGGTTCGGCCTGGTCAACGGGCCAGGGCTAGTTGTGGCGTTTTCTGTTTTAGATCAATTCCGCGTTTTTAAAGCTAGCCACCATAATCATCTCCTGGTTTTACGCTATGGTTATGTTGTGCAGTATCTTCACACCAGTATTCTAGCACACCAGTGCCCCTGCATGCCACCATCGCAGCACAGCCACAGACACATAAGAAAATTACCTGTTTTCACGCAGTACTTAAGAGTCTCCCTGCAGTCACTGAGAATCTGTTCCAGGTCAACAGGTTCTTCATTTATATCCAGGCAATGGGACATCATTTCCTTCAGCTGCAGCCGCCCACGACAAACAGATCATACCACGTGACGAGGGTAGAAGGTCACAGCAACAACAGATTGTTAAAAACAAAGTACTCTGAATGTTGATATTGTGTTCTTCTTATGTGAGCTTGTGACTGTCAGTGTTCTTGTTATGTGAGCTTATGACTGTCAGTGTTCTTGTTATGTGAGATTATGACTGTCAGTGTTCTTGTTATGTGAGCTTATGACTGTCAGTGTTCTTGTTATGTGAGCTTATGACTGTCAGTGTTCTTGTTATGTGAGATTATGACTGTCAGTGTTCTTGTTATGTGAGCTTATGACTGTCAGTGTTCTTGTTATGTGAGCTTATGACTATCAGCTACTGCACATATAACGGTTCTATATCGTCCCCTGATGAATATTTTGAGGATGAAAGAATAATGGTAGCTTACGCAGAACAGTGGTTCCCAAATTGTGTACATCCAAGGACTATATTGTGCCAGTGTGTTTTACTTTGGTACTTGGTATTTGCTATAGTGAGCGCCCGAGTGGCGAAGTGATTGGTGCACTAGTCTCTCATAGCGAAAGTCGGGGGTTCGAATCCGGCCGGAGGCGCCCTAGTCACCTACCTGTAGAAATGGGTACCCCAACTTCTTCTGGAGTTGGAGGAGGAAAGGGAGCCAGGCGTGAAGCTGACTACATCACCCTCTAGCGTGCTGACAGGTCAAGGACAAATAGGGGCGCTAACACTTTAATGGCAGCTCAACCATCGATCGGAATGTGGCGCTGGTGGTTGCGCCAGGGTAAGTCATCTCAAGAAATCTCACCCACAGCGAAACATGCATTGGCTGCCCGAAAGCCTATCAAAACAAAACTTCAACAGCGAACAGGTCCAAGCCTTCATTAGTTCGTACGTGCAGACCTCAAGATGGCATCAGCATTGCCGTACATCTACATGCACGTGGCTCTTCATCTTCAGAAAAACTAAAGACCTCAGAACACACTGGCACATTATGGTCCTCGGATGTAGTGAGATTACTGCTCGCATGATGCCATCTACTAGATTACACTTGACATCTTTTTCCTCTCTGAACCTTAAGTGCCCAAGGCACATGGGGCTTCTTCTTCTTCTTCTTCGTTCGCTTCTACCATCAAAACCGCACTGTGATCCTACTGAATTTACGCCTGTGGTCCTCGTTAGGTCCCGTGGTCTCCTGTGGTCCCCAAAAGGACCACACGAGATCCCCGAGAGGACCACAAGGGGTTCAGAGTATCGCAGGGCTTTAGCCTGTATTCTTGGTGGGTCTCTGAAGCGGATTACGTGACACCGTGGTTTTCGTTGCACCAGTTTAGTCTAGAGTTGGACTTTCTCACCGGAAGACCTCGACGTGTTTAGGATATCAATGCATCCCCGCTGGGTGAGAGGCGGTAGCCCACCCAGGCCAGAGTTGGACCTTCTCACCGGAAAACCTCGACGTGTTTTGAGATACCTGTGTATCACCGCCAGGTGAGAGGTGGTTGCCCATCCAGTCCAGGGTTGGACTTTCTCACCGGAAAACCTCAGCGTGATTAAGATACGCAAACACCCCCGCCGGGTGAGAGGTGGTTGCCTATCTAGACTGCCCTGGTCCAGTGTCTCCGACTTCAGCATTTTGCGGTTGTGGCCGCTACCCTTCCTAGTTGTGACCACGATGGAGCTTTTGTCCAGGAGGATGAATCCTCGTCACTAGTGACTTCCACCCCTGGGTTGAGCCGGTTTAGGCATATTATCCCAGTATGGGCATGTTTGGGACGTGACCGACCTCTAGAGCAGAGGTACTGTGACATGCATAGCCTTCAAGATTCACCCCTGGTGTGAGCCGGTTTAGGCAAAATTCACCAGTATGAGTGTATATCAAGCGTGACCGACCTCTAGAGCGGAGGTGGCATGACATGTCTAGCCATCAAGTTCCACCCCTGGTGTGTGCCGGTTTAGGCATATTTCACCAGTGTAGGTGTATTTCGGACATGGCCGCCCTCCAGAGCAGAGGTGCCGTGGTATGTCAGCGATACTATTGGACATACCGATTAAACTTCACTTTATCCTTTCCACCACCTTTTCACATCGGCACCGCACAGCAACCTTTATTTCTTTTCCGCATTTCCTTCCTTGACCGGGAGGAGCTTCACTCCACGCGCGGCATTCGAAGAGTCTCGCCAGCAGTGTCTTAACCTCTGGGACATGGGGCTTCCTCAAGTGTTTTCTACAAACGCCTGTCCTTTGTGAACTAGTTGGTCTGATTCAATTTCTGCTCTTTAACACGTTGTCATAATACATGAAGTCAGAAATAGGTAAGAGTGGATGTCAGGGGTCGTTCGTGTGGAAATCTAGGCTTGTTTGTGTGGATACCTGGGATCGTTCGTGTGGATGTCTGGGGTCGTTTGTGCGGATGAATCCCATCTAACTCCATCAAAATCTAGTCGCATCAAGGCCTATAAAATTCTCCCCCCTCCAAAGGTGTTCAGAGTCGTTACTCTTTGTCTCAGTATTTTTTTTTAATATCTCCCCGTCAATGTATGATGTACATGGCTTATTTCTCCTGGCTACAGTTCTGTTCATCGCACTGTGAGATTACTAATCACATGATGCCATCTACTAGACCCTGATATTACTACTCACATGATGCCATCTACTAGACCCTGATATTACTACTCACATGATGCCATCTACTAGTCTCTGATATTACTACTCACATGATGCCATCTACTAGGTTACACTTGACATTTTTTCTCACTGAACCTTAAGTGCACAAGGCACATGGGGCTTCCCCAAGGGTTTTCTACAAACCTTTCTTTCTCTCTCGTCTAGAAGTGCATTGCCTACTATTTTTCTTTCTCTCACGTCTAAAAGTATTTTGCCTACTATTTTTCTTTCTCTCACGTCTAAAAGTATTTTGTCTACTATTTTTCTTTCTCTCACGTCTAAAAGTATTTTGTCTACTATTTTTCTTTCTCTCACGTCTAAAAGTATTTTGCCTACTATTTTTCTTTCTCTCACGTCTAAAAGTATTTTGCCTACTATTTTTTTTCTCTCACGTCTAAAAGTATTTTGCCTACTATTTTTCTTTCTCTCACGTCTAAAAGTATTTTGCCTACTATTTTTCGAATGCTAACCTGTACAGCATTGTGCAAAAAAAAAAAGCTTCGTCGTTTCTCATTTGAAAAACAAAATAGTTGACAAAAACCGGATGTTAGTCAAAACGATAGCTGCTGAAGATGATGAAGACATGTGAAGAAGATGTTAATGACCAGCGATGATATTTGTAACATATTTGATATTTCTTACATTTTACATCCTTCCCGTGCGGTTAGGGCTCGCATGGTTGTTTGCCAAGTTTTCCTGTTTTCGGCGAGCTTTTCAACCTCATCAAGGGATTTTATGCCTACTAATTTGGCCTCTCTTAACAATGTCCTTTTTTAGAGTTTCACGTGGTCGACTTCTTTTCTTCGGCCTGTTTTGTTCCACTTGATAGCTTGTTTTTGGGATTCCCTGACTGTTTCTTCTCATCACGTGAACGACATATGTCCAGCTTCTTTTTCTGTCATCCATGAGACAGGTTGTTATCTGCTGTATCCTTGTTCTTGAATTCGTTCCACTTTATGCCCAGTATTTTCCTTAGGCATGTGTTTTAAAAAAAAGTCTAATTTGTTGTCTATTTCTTTAGCTGTTTTCCAGCTTTCGCGTGCATAAATGAGGTTGGATATTACATTTGAATTGATTAATCTTACCTTGGTTTTGTGCTTATAACATTTGAATGCTATGGGGATAAAGAGAAAAGCTGACGAAGATGAAGGCTATACCTGGTGAGGATGATGAAAGTCTAACACCTTGGTGCCACGCTCAGCTTCTGATTGGACATAAGAGGTCAAAATCTCGCACAGGGCACTAAGAAACTGAGACACCTTCTCTCGTCCTTCCGGTTGATTAAAATCTGCAGTTAAAGGGAGACAAATGCTTGCTGCTTTGTTACACGACATATAATATGACAATATCAACATATACTACGACAGTATCAACATATAACATGACAATATCAGTTTTAAAATATTTCATTTGAGCTATTGTATTGAGCCTTTTAAAAAATATGACAAGATCTGAGGAATGTTATTTGCCTTTCTGAGACCAGCTCATCAACAAGTTATTCATTCAATTTTCTGAGCCACTGCAGGTCATTGCTGCAGACAAGACGTGTCTCCATTCCTCTCTGTTTTTAGTCTTCTCCTGCCAACTGTCCACTCTGAGGGCTCGTAGATCTCCTTCCAGGTTGTCATGCCACCGTTGTCTCTGTCTGACTTTTGGTCTGTCTCCGTTTATCACTTCTGAGATTGCTTTTAAGCAATTGTATTCTCCCAAAACCAAGGCTTGACATGTTAAAAAAAGCTTCTCTTACTCAGCTGCCCACATTTGAAATGCCCTACCAAGTCATGTAAAATTTATAAGTAATAATCGTTCTTATAACTTTGTCAACATGTTTGATATGGACTACATGCCTCCCTAAGCATGGTCTAAAGTAGTTTAAAGTTTGGCTTGATTGTCGTAATTTTTTAAAAACTGCTTTTCTATAAATTTGTTAGTTTTGAATGAATTTAAGAATGCAAGTTTATTTCATATTGTTGCATAAATCAGAGTGTATAGTGTATGGATAAGAAATAAGTTTATTATTTATTTATGTAATCACTTAATGTGTCGTCGTGATTATTATGCTCATTACCAAATACTGAATGACTGTGACTGAGTGAAAGCTGTATGATGAAGGGCAGAATGTCAGATGGGTCTGTGTGCCCAATTCTTAACCCTTTCAAAATAAAGTATGTTCGTTCGCTCGTTCGTTCGTTCATCAAAATTAGGAAGCTGAGATACTTCGATCACATGAAGAAACACAATGTGGTTTTGGAGAGGCTGACAGCAGAAGGCAATAGTACCTGGCAAAAGAGAAAAGAAGCGGCCTCAAGGAAAGTCTGAAAATGTCTTTGCGAAACGCTGGTCAGCTTGAGCAAGATTGCATAGCACTTCGGGGGTGGGGCGAGGGGGCCCGCAGTGAGAGGTACAACGCTCTAGAAAGGACACATCACACGAACATCGATGTTACCTTTAGCGTAAACACCCTCCAGATGTGACCAGTCGATGCTGCTGTGTGAGTTCTCCTTCACCTCAGCAGTTCTAGAAGACATCCGCTTGTTTTCTACCTCCTTGCCGGACACTTCCTCCAAGTGGGCCACCCCAGGGACCGAACGTGTGGCTGGAGAACCGCACTTCTCCTGAGATACCTGCGTGTCTTCCTTGGCCCGCCTGGAGTTCTGGAGAGTTCCACAGTTCAGGTACATGGCTAACCTTGTCGGGGGAGAATAGTTTTTCATCGTTAAAGACAAAGAAAAGTTAATGGTATAGTTGAATGAAAAAAAAAGTTTACCTTTAGCAGCAAAGAAAACTATACATTGTTTGCTTTCAACACATTGAAACAAAAGTAACAAAGCAATAAAGAGAAATAAAGAGAGAACAAGTTACGAATGCTTGAAACGGAAAGCAGCAGAATCTGTTAAGAGACATTTGATTTCTTCTGTTTCCGTTGGTGAGTGCATGATGGTATGCTGCTTTTCGTGATTTATTTTCTGCTGTCCTTGAAAAACACATTTGCCACAATGTTGTGTTTCTCGCATTTAAATACCTTTACTCCATTTTACCTTTCTATCTCGCTTAATCTTTTGTAGAAGTGTATAGTTCACTTTTTCTCACTTTCATACTGAAATACCAGCTATATCATAACATTCATGTTATACTGTACCTGGACCAACGAATAAGCGGCTGTAGCAACTTTTGCATGAAACATGCAACACAAGTTAAAGAACATTGCCAGCGAAGACTGAAACATGCAACACAAGAATAACAAACACTAGCACAGACAGAAACATGCAACACAAGGAAAACAAACATTACCGGCACAGACTGAAACATGCAGCACAAGGAAAACAAACATTCCAGCACAGACTGAGCATGCAACGCAAGGAAAACAAACATTACCGGTACAGACTGAAACATGCAACACAAGGAAAACAAACATTACCGGCACAAACTGAAACATGCAGCACAAGGAAAACAAACATTACCGGCATAGGTGAAACATGCAGCACAATGAAGACAAATATTATCAGCACAAACTGAAACACGCAACACAATGAAAACAAACAGCACACATATGTTTACCGAGATGGCAGAAAGACAGTCCACCAATTAAACGGTCTGTCTGTGATTTTTTCGGCCAGGGTTCAAATCTGGGTGAGATAAAGACGCTAGAAAGCACTCTACACAAAGGAACAATGACTGAGCAAACATATAAAAATGTATACTGTATAACTGCACTTGACAAAACCGTATGTTTGTCAAAACGATACTTTCTGAAGATAATGAAGACATGTGACGAAGACTATACTAATACTGTACATATTAAAACATCAGTGACGGATTACTACCACCACAAGACCCGTAAGTTAAACTTGGGACAAAGTCCCCTCCGACCTTTATCGTTCATCTTCTGAAATAAGGTTCACAGCAAATAAAAAATTATCTGTATTTGCTGAGTTTTTTCCCTTTGACGTAGGGCGGGCCCCTTCTACGCTTCCGCGCTCTTAGAGTTAAATCTGTTCAGACTGATGGCTAATCCAACACTGATTAATATTCTTTTAGGAGAATTGTGTTAAAGAACATTAGACCTTACATTAACACTGTATGTGCACTATGTGCTCTTTTCATAAAGCCAAAAAAAAAACACCAATCGTAAATGCTTTGATGTAGTCTATCCTTCCATGGATGTTTCTCTGTTTATAAAGGTAAATGTAATCCTGTCATGCCTTAGAGGCACATAGGGATATGTTTTAGTGCCCATATTTTTCTTGACCTGTCAGCATACTAGAGGGTGATATGGTCTGTATCACGCCTGGCAGCCTTTACTTCCTCAACTCCAGAAGAAGTCGGGTACCCATTTCTACAGCTGGGTTACTGGGGGGGGGGGGGTGTGTGGTCATCGGGAAGATTCGAACCACCGACCTTCGCCATGAGAGGCCAGTGCACTAACCACTTCGCCACTCAGACAACCCTCTGTTTATTGCTAATCTGTAAACATCACGTTGTCTAACCAGGGTGCCTACTTCAGTTAGTGTGGTGTTGAGAGTATCTTGGCTTAAATGTGTCCTCTGCCACCACTCCACCCCTTTATTTATTAAATAATGACTGGAAGTGTCAGTCTTAGAGAGACAAGACCTGGCCAATGGCCAATTCCACGTCTCCTTGGTTACCGTATAAATATACAGTTGTTTACTTTCAGCCTGTGGCTGTCAAATACCAAAGTAGTTAGTGCACATGTCTCTCATACAAAGAGCATGTGGTTTAATTCCAGCCTGAAGCCTTCATGGTTGGTAAGTGATTGATTACTGAGTGATTTATTGATCAGTGACTGTTTGGTCAATGATTTATTGGTCGTGATTTATTGGTCAGTAATTTATTGGACAGTGGCTGGTTGGTAAATGATTGAATGGTCAGTTTCTGATTGGTCAGTGATTGTTGTGTGAGTGATTGCTTTGTCAGTGATTGATTGGTCAGTGGTTGGCTGGTCAGTTACTGAATGGTCAATGATCGATTGGTCAGTGGTTGATTTGCCTGTGATTTCTCTGTCAGTGACTGACTGGTCAGTGGTTGATGACTCAGCGACTGATTAGTCAGTGCTTGATTGGACAGTGACTTATTGGTCAATGATTTATTGATCAGTGATTGACTGATCAGTTATTGATTGGTCAGTGGTGATTTGCCAGTGACTGATTGATCAATGGTCATACTATCAGTAACTGATTGATCAGTGGTTCATTGGTCAATGGTTGTTTGGTCATTGACTTATCTGTCAGAAGACTGCAGAGCTAGTCGGATTTTGTTTCAGCTTATTGAGGGAATTGGAACATCACCAACACTGACAATACCAGTGCAAGTCTTGTATGATCCATAAAACATGGACGACGACAAGTAACAAAGAAACTGGAGTATTTCGGAAGTAGAATTTATAGAGAAAATTTTGCACCCTCCATCATAGATTTGGCTGTGTACAGCATCAGAAACTTTGGGAAGTAATGGAAAAAATGGGATTTCCAACATATTTGATACAATTAACATCACTGCTGTATCTAGACCAACAGGCAGCAGGAAGAATAAATGGTGAAACAACAGCTTGGTTTGACATAAAACAAGGGATCCGTCAGGGGTGCATACTGTCGCCTTACTTATTTAACTTGTATACTAAAATATAATGAGGAATGTTAGAGAAGATGTAGACAAAGAATATTATGATGCCATAACAATTGGAGGTTATGAAATACCAGAGATTAGATATGCTGATGACACAGTATTGCTGTCCACAACAAAAAAGGAATGGAAAAACTAATTAAGAACAGCGAAGAGCAAAACCTCTATCTTAATGCGAAGAAAACTCGAAGAAAACTAAATTGGTGACAACTAACAAAACAAACAAGGCAGCTGAAATATGTATCAATGAGGAAAAACTGGAAGAAGTGGAGAGTTTTGAATATCTTAGATCACTACTAACTAATAATGGAGATACAATGAGGGAAATTAAAAGGAGGGCATCTATTGCTCTTCAAAAAATAAAACAACTAAAAAATCTGTGGAGAGGAGCAGACAGAACTACAAAAATAAGATTTTTAAGGGCATGCATTTTTCCAATCGCAACATATGCTTGTGAGACCTGGACATTTAGCAAAATAGCTGAGAAACGCATAAATGCCTTTGAATGTAAATGCTACAGAAGAGTTCTTCAAATATCATGGACACAAAGAATAACAAATGTATCTATACTTCAAGAACTAAACATTGAAGAAGGCTGGCTAGTAAAAGGGATTAAACAAAGAAAACGTAAATATTTTAGACGCATTAAACGTAATGATCATCCAGAGAAGACCGTCTTAGAAGGATACATAATGAGAAAAAGAAAGAGAGGAAGACTAAGGCGAAGATGGCTGCAAGACATCGTTGATGATCTGCAAATGGATGCATCAGCATCAGGTCATCTTGCTTACAACCGAGAGGCCTACAGGAGTGCTGTTAGGGAGGCAAAGTTCCGCAAGGGACATGCAAATGACTGACTGACTGATCATCATAGAATATAACAAATGAGTCTGGAGAGTCATAAACCAACAGAAACATCCTAAATAAACCACTAATCTCCTCCAACTATGACAGCTAACAACTTACGATGACTGGATGTGGAAAAGGAATCACCGGACAGAACTCCAGTATACACAAGAAATGACAGGAACACAACCAGAGGGGCTGAGCAAGGCAAAGATATAGAGAAACAATGTGGAAGAAGACTTAAGAGAAATCGTAGCAGACAACTGGAGACAGAAAGCCACGAGTGACATAGGACACAGATGTACTGAGTCTGAAGCAAGTTTTGCGCAGTGGACCTAATACTCGAATCCCACAAAGACATTTGTTTGTCAATACAGAACTTAAACATATAACACTGACAATTTCATAACTGAAAATATGTTCTGCTTGTACCTGTACATACTGTATGGTACCCGGAACCTGGGCACATGACTGGGAAGCAAAGAATAGGACCACTGTACCCTACCACGTATGATTGTAAAAGGTGACTAAGGAGGGTTCGGTATAGGGCCAGCAACCCTACCTGGTTTTTAAAAAAAGCCATCAGACTGCTACAGAAACAGAAGCAAGGGAAAAAACAAATGCAGGTGAAAGGAGAAATGCTTATCAGGAAACTGAGCTCATGAAGGTTGTGGATGAAAGCCAGCCACTGGAAGTCCCCAGCCCAACTGCAGACCTCCTGGAACCTAAACACAAGATGCAAATAGGCAGCTGGAATGTAAGAACACTTAATCAGACTGGAAAACCAGCACAAACCATCAAGGAAATGCACAGATACACACTAGACATACTAGGAATACAAGAATCAAGATGGACAGGACAAGGCAGAAGGAAACTAACAACACAGAACACAGAAGATACAATAATATGGTCAGGTAAAGAAAATCGTCATGAAGGAGGAGTAGCATTGATTATAACAAAAGAAGCATCAAGAGCATTGTTGAAATGGACCCCAATAAATGAGAGATTATTATATGCACGCTTCAACTCAAGATTCGCGAAGCTGCCTATTATAGTTTGTTATGCACCAACAGAAGCAGCCGAAGAGGAATTAAAAGAAGATTTTTACAACAGTCTCCAAGCCGCAGCAGACACAATACCTAAGCATTATATGCTACTCATCTTGGGCGACTTCAATCCAAAAGTAGGTGAGGGAAATGAAGATAGAAGAAGAATCATAGGAAGAGAAGGAATCGGAGAAATAAATGAAAATGGAGAAAGACTGTGCAGTTTCTGTGAAAAAAACATGATGACCATCGGAGGGACAATTTTCCAACATAAAAACATCCATAAAGTGACTTGGAGGTCCCCAGATAAAACCATAGAAAACCAAATCCATCACATACTAATAAACAACAAGTGGAAACGGTCACTTGATGTGAGAGCAAGGAAAGGAGCATTTGTAGGAAGTGATCACAACCTCCTGGTAGCAAAAATAAAACTAAAATTAAGGAAAGCCAAAATTGGAGAACACAGAAAGACACGTTTTGATATAACAAAACTGAAAGACAAGCAAACAAGGAATGAATTTTCAATAGTACTTAAGAACCACTTCAGTGTCCTACAAGACGATGCAGAAATGTCCATACTAGAGTTCAATAAAACACTACAGGAAACGGCAAAAGAGGTGCTGGGATATCGGAAACGGAGAAAAGAGGAATGGATAAGCAAGACCACATGGGAAAAGATAGAGCAAAGAAAGGAAGTAAAAAAAAAGTACTGAGCACCAAATCACAATGGCTAAAAAGAACAAGATTTAAGCAATTACCCACAAAAAGACAAAGAAGTAAAGGAATCATGCCGTCAAGATAAACGTCAGTACTATGACAACTTAGCAGAAGCAATCGAGAAAGCAGCATATGCGAATGACATGAAAACCATATACAAAATCACAAACCAGATGACAGGTAACTTCAGTACAAGATGTGAGAGTGCAATATGGACACATAAGGGAACCTGATCAGTGGAGAAAGAGAAAAATTGAAAGATAGAGGGAACACTTTAACACCGTACTAAACAAAACGCAATCAGCACAAATAATAGATATACCTGAAGCAAAGAAAAAAAACGAACTAAACATCAATACGGGACCAATAACAATAAATGAAGTAAAGGAGGCAATAAAGAAGCTAAAATTAGACAGGGCACCAGGTGAGGATGAAGTGACTGCTGAGATGTGGAAAGCAGAAGAAACAGAAACACCAAAAACAACTCTGCCGGACACTACAACAAATTTGGGATCTAGAAAAAGCCCCAGAGGAGTGGAAAACTGGCCTTATAGTAAAACTACCAAAGAAGGGTGACCTCAAAGATTGCGGGAACTGGAGAGGCATTACCTTCCTGCCACTCACCAGTAAAGTATTTTTCAGGATAGTCATCAACAGAATTGTACCAGCACTGAGGAAAAATTTCGGAAAGAGCAGGCAGGATTTAGGAAAGGAAGATCATGCATAGACCACATATTTGTAATTAGACAAATATTAGAGCAGGCAAATGAGTGGCATATCACAACATATGCACTGTTAATAGACTTCGAGAAAGCCTTTGACAGTGTCAGCAGAGATGCACTGTGGAAAATCCTAAGATGGCATGGCATCCCCCATAAGATAGTGAATGTAATCAAAGCCCTATACGAGGGTTTTCAGTGCAAAGTGATCTGTGGAGAACATACATTCAGCAGCTTTAGGGTACAAACAAGAGTGAAGCAGGGATGTGTACTATCACCGACATTATTTATCTTGGCAGTAGACTGGTTGGGACATGTGCTCCGAATGACTGACAACTCACTACAAAAATAGCACTAAGATGGACACCACAGGGGAGCAGAAGTAAGGGTAGACCAAAAGAGACATGGAGAAGAACAACAGAAAGGATGTTGAGCAATAGAGGGCTCACCTGGGCAAGAGCAGAAAAAAAGGCGAAAGACAGGTATTTGTGGAAAACCCTTGCGGAAGCCCCATGTGCCCTGCGCACTTAAGGTTCAGAGAGAGAGAGAGAGAGAGAGAGAGTAGACTGGTTAATGAAGGAGGCAACATCAGACAAACGCAGAGGATTACAATGAACCCCTGACACAGCGCTGGTGGACCTTGACTTTGCGGACGACATCTGTCTACTATCAAGCAGCCACAAAGATATGCAAGGTAAAATAAACAAGCTAACTCAGAGTGCAAACAACATAGGACTAAAGATCAACGTAGAAGAGACAAAGTAAATGAAGCAAAATGTGAACAATAGAAATGTACTGAGAGTAGATAGCAAGTTAGTGGAGGAGGTCAACGAATTTGTATATCTTGGCAGCAGAGTAGTAGAAAATGGAGACAACACAGAGGACATCAACAGCAGACTTACTAAAGAAAAACCAGGCTTTTCAATGCTGCAGACTATATAGAAATCTATAAAACTAAGCGTGAAGACAAATATCAGGATATTTAAGAGCTATGTTCTATGTGTACTACTCTATGGAAGTGAATGCTGGTAAATCTCTAAAACCATAGAAAACAAGTTGAATTCTTTCCAGACTAAATGTTTACGAAGAATTATAAAAATATTTTGGCCATCACCATAAGAAATAACATCTTGTTGGCAGAAATGCAGATGAAGCCACTGACAGCAATTAGTGAGAAAAGACGTTGGCGATGGTTGGGACATGTGCTCCGAATGACTGACACCTCACTACCAAAAATAGCACTAAGATGGACACCATAGGGCAACAGAAGTAAGGGTAGACCAAAAGAGACACGGAGAAGAACAACAGAAAGGATGTTGAGCAAAAGAGGGCTCACCTAGGCAAGAGCAGAAAAAAAGACAAAGGACAGGCATTTGTGGAAAACCCTTGCGGAAGACCCATATGCCTTAGGCCCTTAAGGTTCAGAGAGAGAGAGAGAAAGAGGGAGAGAGAGAGAGAGAGACAGACAGACAGACAGACGGAGAGAGTACCTGTACATAAGATATCAGATTTATAACTTATTTACCTATAAGGTACTTGTGCTTGGACACTGAAGCTTTAGGATTATTCATAAATCTCTACTTGAACTGAGTTTGATGGAGATATATATGTGAGCTGTCTTCAGTACGGATTTATTGAGCGACTGAATCTGATCTATCTTCGGGTGGGGTGCGTTAAACGATTGTGTCTGACCTATCTATTGTTGGGGTGCGTTAAACGATTGTGTCTGACCTATCTATTGTTGGGGTGCGTTAAACGATTGTGTCTGACCTATCTATTGTTGGGGTGCGTTAAACGATTGTGTTTGACCTATCTATTGTTGGGATGCGTTAAACTGTTGGATCTGAACTAATTTCAGTGAGGATGCGTTAAGCTACTGTATCTGAACTGTCTTAGTTAGGGACACGTTAAACTATTTGATCTGAACTAATTTCGGTAGTGATATGACTATTGTATTCGCACTATCCCCAGTGGGGACAAGTTAAAGTACACTGTGAGTACAAAATTTTGCCCTCAAACTGTGCTCTTCATGCACAGCACTCAGACAGACTTAACAAACACACAAAACTTTGTACTGAGATAGTAATGCCATACTGGAAACAAGACACAGGTGTTTTCCCCTCTCCCCCCCCCCCCCCCCCACACACACACACCTTTTTTGTTTTCCTTTTTGTTATTGCTGAGAGCTACGGAATTTTTTTATATAATAGGCTGATTTTACTGGAATATCTTTACCTTCATTAACATAATGGCATAGGTTAATATTATGACAACTTTTTTGTAACTTAACATAAAGCCCAGTGCATTCATCTTTATGAGTTCGTAATATAATTCAATACTATTCAATTCAAATGTGATATCCACACTCATTTATTCATGTGTAGAAAGCTGGAAATCAACTAAATAAATATACAAGAAATTACACTCTTTTGAAAACAAATGCCTAAGGAAAATACTCGGCATCAAGTAGAATGAATTCAAGAATAATGCAGAGATAAGACAGATGACTGAACAACAACCAGACTCATAGGTGAACAGGAAAAGGAGATGGACATATGTTGGTCACGTGATGAGAAGAAACAGTCAGAGAATCTCAAAACAAGCTATAAAATGGAACACAGCAGGCCAAAGAAAAAGAGGCAGACCGCGTGAAACTCTGAAGAGGACATTGTTAACAGAGGACAAATTAATAGGCACAAATTCCCTTGAAGAGGTTGAAAGACTCGCCGAAGACAGGAAACATTGGCGAACTACCTTGCGTGCCCTATATGACGTTTAACGGCACGGGAAGGATATAAGAAGAAGAATATAACATACTCCATAAGATCTTTTGTAATATATCTTATAAACGCATTTTATGATAAATCTTTCATGTATATAAAGAAATTGCTATTTATCATCACCACCTGTGGTTCGTTTATACCACAATCTTCAGCACTGTTGATGTGTCATTAAAATGTTTAAACTAGGAAAAAAGTAGGAACAGCTTTATTACTTGATGAGTACACAGTTATGACTTTTCGGCGTGACTCGTAATAAAACAAAAACACACAGGACAAAGAAAAAGAGAGAGGAGGTAAAGTATAAAGTCACATGAATGCTGTGTTAAAAAAATAAATAGAGCACTTAGCTGTAATTTATAAGAAGCTGTGGCTTGCTCGACGCTGTGTGTTTATTTGATTTTTTTTTAAACACAGCATTCATGTGAATTTGTCGCTGCCGGCAAGATTCATCAGCTGCCGTCCGTGGGGTGAAACTCCTTTCGGCCAATGAAGAAAAATTCGATTAGTGCTGCCGCGCGGTGCCGCCGTGGAAAGGTGAAGGAAAGGATTAAGTGAAGTAGCCAGTAGTCTCGCGGTCAGTGCTACTTATATCACGGCATCTCTGCTCTAGAGGCTAGCCACGTCCTATATACACCCATACTGGCTCAAGTGCCAAAACCGTCTTAACCCAGGGGTTAACCTAAGACTCTGCTGGCGAGATTCTTCGGCTGCCGAGCCTGGGGTGAAATTCCTCCAGGCCAATGAAGAAAAAAATGGGATTAGGGTTGCCACGCGGGGCCACTGTGGAGAAGGTGATGGAAAGAATTAAGTGAAGTTTAATCGGTATGGCCAGCAGACTCCCAGTGAGGGCTACTCATACCACGGCACCTCTGCTCTAGAATCCGGCCACGTCCTGTCAGAGTGATACTGGTGAAATATGCCTAAACCGGCTTAACCCAGGGGTGAAACTTGATGGCTACGCATATTATGGTAATTCCGCTACAAAGGCCGGTCACCTCCTAATTATACTCATACTGGGATAATACACCTAAACCGGCTTAACCCAGGGGTGAAACTCACTAGTGGCGAGGATTCGTCTTCCTCGACAAAAGTTCCGTCCTGGTCAGCACCAAGAAAGGTAGCGGCCACAACCACAAAACGCTGAAGTCGGAGACACTGGATCAGTGCATTTTAGATAGGCAACCACCTCTCACCCGACGGGGATATATTATATCCAAATCACGCTGAGGTTTTCCGGTGAGAAAGTCCAACGCTGGACTGGATGGGCAACCATCTCTCACCCGGCAGGGATATACTGATATCCAAACCACGTCGAGGTTTTCCGGTGAGAAAGTCTAGACTAAACTGGTGCGACGAAAACCACGGTGTCACGCAATTCCGCTTCTGAGACCCACCGAGAATACAGGCCCAAGCCCCGCGATGCTCTGAGCCTCCATCCTAAATGAGACTATCGCGAGAACCACAACAGCAAATTCAGTAGGATCACGGGGCAATCTTGATGGTAGAAGCGAACGAAGAAGAAGAAGATGTTAATGTATACTTTATCTCCTCTCTCTGTTTCTTTGTTCTGTGTACTTTTGTATGATAAAGGCTCACGCCGAAACGTCACAACTGTGTATTCGTTAAGTAGTAAAGCTGTTCCTACTTTTTTCTTATTTTGGTATCACAGCTTTACTGCAGCCGCTCCGTGTATAGTTATACACTCATTATTGATGTGTCATTAACCATTTCTACGAGAACTAGTGGCTATCACAGGTGAAACATTCTGACAGTGATGTTCTAAACACTGTAATCTCTAGTGAATATTCTGCTATGGGTACAATATATCTTTCCTAAGATAAATATAATTTCGATATCTTTCCTAAGATAATGACACTTTTTATATCTTTCCTAAGATAACGACAATTTCTATATCTTTCCTAAGAAAACAATTTCCGTATCTTCCCTAAGATAACAATAAGTTCTATAACTTTCTTAAGATAACGACAATTTCTATATGTATCTTAAGATAACGACCTATATCTTTCTTAAGATAACGACAATTTCTATATCTTTCTTAAGATAACGACTATTTCTATATCCTTATAGCATGTCTCACCTGTTAATGAACAGTCCACCGGTTTGCTATAGAACAAATGAGATCAGGTTAAATATGTTGTTCACCTTAACCAGGTCAGGATGAAAGGTTATATTATTTGTACTGAACGTTGAATTGAATGTGACGGAGAAACTTAATTTAGCAACGAAAACCGGAACCTGAGACTTCCCACGGGTCAGCCAGCAAGGTAAAAAAAGATCTGGACGTCTCGTTATGTGCGAGCTTCTGTCGTATAAGAGACTAAGAGTATTTATGCAAATCATGCTGGGGGCGGGGCAAAGAAGTCGATATGTCTCTCACCTGGCGATTGATTCAAAATTATTTCGTGAAGCTGTCACTCTGCGATGGTCACTCCCCCTCGTTCCTACAATCGCCGCCTGTTTGCCCTCCCAACCCTCCCCCTTCCCAAAACCACAGCAGTGTAACCTTCCGCCTTCCGGAACTATTTTTTTGTTTCAATATGGAATTCTCCTAAAAGAACGTGAAGAACTTGGATGGTGGGTGGGTGGGGTGGAAGAGTTGGCGAGTCAGAGGGAGAAATGTTTGATGATTTGGAAAGGAGGAGAGGAAGATAGGGCGGGGAGTAATTTTTCTTTCGAGGGCGGTCAAATACCAAAAACAGGTTTGATGGAATTTTTAGCGCTAATTTTGTGCAAACATCCAAATATTAAAAACGTTAAGCCCTCACACCCTCCTCTCCTCCTCCTCCTCCTCCTCCTCCCTTTGTTAAAACCTAGATTACCTCTAACCCCTTCCTGAAGCCTCTTTTCTCAAACCTCTTTCCTGAAACCTCGTTTCTCATTCTGTTACCCCAGTCCAATCCTCTTCACCAACCACCGTCGTCAGCTTTCTTCTGCGCGCAAATATTATCTCTATAATCTTTCGTCACATCAGCTGAACTGCTCACTCTTTGTAACACTCACATGTAAGCGAAACTTTTACTCTCACCCACCATCTCTTGTGAAAAATCTATACACGTTTACACACCCACATACAAACTATGATAATAGTATAATGTCAGCTTAGTGGGGCTTATCAGAGCTTTTTTATAACGTGTGTGTGTGTGGAGAAAGTTGAAGAGGAGATGGAAGGAGAGAGTAGTTTTCCAAGACAGATATACAGACAAAAACAGAGACAGACAAATAGATAGATTGCTTAGTTGATTAATTGATTGATCTTTATTTCAAAAGGGTTAAGAATTAGGCACGCAGGCCCGTCTATCATAGATAGATATATAGATAGATAGACAGAGAGACAGACAGACAGACTGACTGACGGACGGACGGACAGATAGATAGATAGATAGATAGATAGATAGATAGATAGATAGATAGATAGATAGATAGATAGACAGACAGACGGACGGATAGATAGATAGATATAGATAGATAGATAGATAGATAGATAGATAGATAGACAGACAGACGGACGGATAGATAGATAGATAGATAGATAGATAGATAGATAGATAGATAGATAGATAGATAGATAGATAGATAGATAGATAGATAGATAGATAGATAGATAGATAGATAGATAGACAGACAGACGGACGGATAGATAGATAGATAGATAGATAGATAGATAGATAGATAGATAGATAGATAGATAGATAGATAGATAGTGGTTGCGTTTTATAAACGCTTATTTCGCTTTAAACCCATCTTCAGACTCCCATTTCCTCCATTGCGCACAGTCCGAGCCCGAGCTTCTCTTTCCTCACAAGTCCGTACTTGATTTTCTGCAATCATGAACAACTCCTTCTTTTACTCATCTTCCAGGCTCCATCCCTCCTCGTTAATCCGTCATCTTTTCCACATTGGAAGTCCCAGCTGACGACGACCAGGGGAGATAATGTCCCAGTACCAGCCTTTTATTGAAAGGGGAAAATCTCGATTTCAGAGTTGCTTTCCCTGGTCGGTCGTGGTCTATGTCATCGATTCCTTCCTTCAATTTGACCGTTTGTCGATGCGGAATTTGAGTTTCCACGGAATCGATTAAGAAATCGTGAACCAGTGAATAGAGGAAAAAACTAAAGAAGCGATGAAACATATTTTTTTCAGAATTAGACCCAAAAAAAGTGATTCACTGGAATATTGAAAATGATAAAACAAATAATGAACAACACTACAAGAAGTGAATAATAAAGAGACAAAGATGGAGAGAAATGTCAACAGTAAACTGAAACATGGATGGGTGGTCAATGCCAAGAGACAGGCTTGTTTCGGAAGTTTGGAAACACAATGACTTGCCTTCTACAAAATGGTAGAAGGAATATATAAAGTTTTCAAACGAGAAACAACGTAGCTTTCGCGCAGTAAAGTTACAGAGCACAGCCATGTATGGTTTCCATCCATCTACCATGTCCTTGGCCAGCGATAGGCTAAGCCACCGCCGCTCAGTACGCCCTGTGACGTCCTGCAGGACACCAACAGTTTCTCTCCACCTCTCACGGTCTGCGGCCAGATTTGGCATTGTGTTTCATCTGTGCTACCGATTTCTGTTTCTACAGTTATCCGCCAGCTAACCTTTGGTCGTCCTCTCTTGTTCCCTCGGGCGCCCTTCCCATTTCTATTCTAGCGATGTTGCTGGGGTCTCTTCGGAGCACATTACCAATCCATTTCCTACTTCTATATTTTCTGCTATGACATGCATACCTTCGTGTTCGCACTAGGCAGGCTGGTCTCTATTATTTACTGACCGTGATTCGTGAATATTGAAACTCTTTCTGAGGCAGGTTGTGTGAAATGAGGATAAAATAGTAGGCAAATCACAGGTTGTGTGAAATGAGGATAAAATAGTAGGCAAATCACAGGTTGTGTGAAATGAGGATAAAATAGTAGGCAAATCACAGGTTGTGTGAAATGAGGATAAAATAGTAGGCAAATCTCAGGCTGTGTGAAATGAGGATAAAATAGTAGGCAAATCACAGGTTGTGTGAAATGAAGATAAAATAGTAGGTAAATCACAGGTTGTGTGAAATGAGGATAAAATAGGCAAATCACAGGTTGTGTGAAATGAAGATAAAATAGTAAGCAAATCACAGATTGTGTGAAATGAGGATAAAATAGTAGGCAAATCACAGGTTGTGTGAACTGAAGATAAAATAGTAAGCAAATCACAGGTTGTGTGAAATGAAGGTAAAATAGCTGGCAAAGCACATTAGACGTGATAGAACGAGAAGTGAGAAGAGAACTACTTGGGACTCGAACAACGGATTCCGTCAAAGCGAACAGCCGCCTAACCACTAGAACGGTGCAACATCCTCTCGACAGACCTCGCTTCTGTAGCGGGTGTCATGGCCGATTTCAGCTCCATTGAAGATTCGACAACTGAAGCACCTTTTTTTTGGAGGTGTGCCGCAGCCGAAGGGGTAATTCAAAGTTGGAACGTCTTTGATGTGCTGTCGTTTGATCTCAGTCTAATCAATGTACCTACCACAGAGTGGGATTACTTTTATTAAGTCAAGAAGCAATTATCAACGCTACCTGGTTTTAGAGCCGTTACCGATAAAACTGGGATAAAAGTTGGAGGACATAACATCGATAACATGAGAAACGCTGACGACACAGTCCTGATAGCAGACAATGGAAAAAGATCTACAAGAACTGCTAGATATAGTAGTGGCAGAAAGTGAATGTAAAGGGCTATCACTGAACAATTAGAAAACAGAAATAGTGGTAGTTTCCAGAAAGAAAACTACCAGAATGTAATGTAGAAATCAAAGGAATAAAATTAAAACAAGTGCGCACATTCAAGTATCTTGGTATAACGATAACATCAGATGGTAGCTGTACTATAGAGGAAAAAAACCCAGAATATGCCAGGCAAAGGTAGCATTTCAGAAAATGTCCAGTCCATCTTTGTCAACAGATACTGGGAAAAGAGTCTAATTGTTTAATCGAGCCAGTGCTAGTATATGGAAGCGAATCATAGTCACTAACAAGAATAACAAGAGCATTATAGTCAACTGAAATGTGGTTCCTCAGAAAAATGTTAAGAATACCATGAATAGTCAAAACAACATATGAAGAATGTAGTCATAGAAGAGGAGGGACTAAAACTGTCGTGACAACAGGAAAAATTAGAGGCAGGAAAAGGAGATGTAGACCAAGAGAGAAAATCTTAGATGGCTTGAAAAAATGTCATGGTAGAGGTACAGCAACACCATAAGAAATAACATCTTGTTGGCAGAAATGCAGGTGAAGCCATTGACATCAATTATTGAGGAAAGCCACTGGCGATGGTTGGGGCATGTGCTCTGAATGACTGACAATTTACTACCAAAAATAGCAATAAGATGGACACCACAGGGGAACAGAAGTAAGGGTAGACCAAAAGAAACATGGAGAGGAACAACAGAAAGGAAGTTGAGCAATAGGGGGCTCACCTGGGCAAGAGCAGAAAAAAAGGCAAAGGACAGGCATTTGTTGAAAACCCATGTGCTCTGGGCACTTAGGGTTTAGAGAGAGAGAGAGAGAGAGACAGAGAGAGGTACAGTAACAGAACCTGATGAATAACGTGAAAGATCGGAAACTGTGAAGAGACATGATCGCCAACGTCTCCAAGCATGGCACATGATGATAACGACCTGGACCGAATCTGACTGGACAGTGGAACTCTTTGATCTGGGTTAGCTCTGAGTGCCAATCGGGTGGTAAGAATTCTTATCAGAACTTGAGACCAGTCCACTACAGGGAAGCCACGTGAGAGAGGTTCCCAAACGTATCCATATGAAAGGAACAAGCATAGACATAAAAACTTCTCACACCCAGATGTTCAGTTTAGCGTCATCAAACAGTTGGCCAGTTTAGCGTCATCACATGGATGGTCAATTTTGCGTCTTCACACATTTGGTCAGTTTAGCGTCGTCATCACACAGTTGGTCAGTTTAGCGTCGTCATCACACAGTTGGTCAGTTTAGCGTCGTCATCACACAGTTGGTCAGTTTAGCGTCGTCATCACACAGTTGGTCAGTTTAGCGTCGTCATCACACAGTTGGTCAGTTTAACTGTTCGTGTTGTAATTGTTTTGATTTTTATTGGATGTCAAAATTTGAAAGAAACACAGCTATACTACCTATTTTGTTGACCTATATACCTCGTTGTATACTGTCTCCTTTACTTTTTGGGATTACAATAGACTTCATAATGAAAAAATGCTGCACAGGTAACACAGGTATTGACTGGGTACATGGGACCCAACTAGAAGATCTTGATTTTGCTGATGACATAACTCTTATCAGTAATAATGTGAATTCCATGCAAGAAAAAACAGATAGCCTATCTTCACTGGCTAGCAAAATAGGACTTGAAATTAACAAGGACAAAACAAAAATAATGAAAATTCCCATCAATCAAAATGGAAAAATACACATAGAAGGGACAGATATTGAAGAAGTCAATCAATTTGCATACCTTGGCAGCTACATAGACCAGGATGGTGACACTAGAAAGGAAGTTAGGATCAGAATTGCAAAAGCAGCATCAATCTTCAAGAATCTTGAGAACATATGGAATTCAAAAGTTATAAGCACAAAAACCAAGTTAAGACTATTCAATTCAAATGTAATATCCACCCTCATTTATGCATGCGAAAGCTGGAAAACAACTAAAGAAATAGAAAAGAAATTAGACTCTTTTGAAAACAAATGCCTAAGGAAAATACTCGGCATCAAGTGGAATGAATTCAAGAACAATGCAGAGATAAGACAGATGACTGAACAACAACCAGTCTCACGGGTGATCAGGAAAAGGAGATGGACATATGTTGGCCACTTGATGAGAAGAAATGAGCAGAGAATCCCAAAACAAGCTATCAAGTGGAACACAACAGGCCAAAGAAAAAGGGGCAGACCGCGTGAAACTCTGAAGAGAACATTATTAAGAGAGGCCAAGTTAACAGGCATAAAATCCTTTGATGAGGTTGAAAGACTCGCCGAAGACAGGAAAAATTGGCGAACTACTTTGCGAGCCCTATGTGACGTCTAACGGCACGGGAAGGATATAAGATATAAAATATAAGATATACCTCGTGCGCCCCGGGGACCTCGACTGAAGGATAGTAAACATACGAGGGTCAAACCGAAAGTTGGGAGCAAATGTTTTTTTTAAAATCAGAATTTATAGATAGAGAAAATATAAATGCATTATCTTAACCTGCTTCCTTTGCACTTCATGTAGAGGTCACATGACGTCACCATCATGCGTCACGTGATCACGCGAGGCATAAACAAAATGTCGGGTGCTGAAGTTTCGTTTCGTCAGCGTGCTGTTATTGAGTTTCTCGTTAAAGGAGCTGCTGAAATTCAACAAAGGCTTCAACCTGCTTATGGATATGTGTGTGGGAGCTAGCATTGTTAGGAGGTGGGTGAAACATTTCAAAGATGAAAACACGAGCATCCAAGAGATGCCTCGCAGCGGTCGCCCTCGAACTGCCTCCACTGAACGGAACGTGGAAAGAGTTGACGGCATCAATAAAGAAGACAGACGTGTCACAGTATCTGAAATCGCTGTAAATCTTGAAATAGGACACAATGCAGTACAGGAAATGATTGAAACCCTAGGCTATGAAAAAGTTTATGCCAGCTGGGTCCCACAGGAGAAAGCAGTGCATCTGTGCCATCGGTCAGCGGGAGCGGAATTCTATCGGGAGAGTATTTTCAAACGATGGAGGAAAAATGTGTGCAGAGTAATGGAGATTATGCTGAAAAGTGAAGAAATGGATGCAGATTAAGTTGATAAATTTATATTTTCTCTATCTATAAATTCTGATTTTTAAAAGAGTTTTGCTCAAGACTTTCGATATGAGCATCGTAATAATGATTTTATAACTTAGTCATGGCGTTTAACCAAGTTTCTATGGCTGCTTACCGTTGTATGAAAGCACAAACGATGGATATACTTCTTACATACACATATAACAAAAAAGTGATGGAGTCAATGCACATATAACGTCAGTGCTGGCATATGGACAATAAAAGAAATTATATGCAAAAAAATAAGATGAAGAAACGATAACACCGCTATAGAAGTGTTACAAAGAATAATAAAACCACTTTAAATGTATTGTGCTTCAGCCTTGTAAATAGTTTATAAATTCTTAATGGACCTATTTGAAACTAGTAGCTAGATAGTTCGACCGCCCTCATGTTCAGAGTTCAACTCACAGCCATTTCCTTCCGATGTTTCTCTCTCTTTAAGTCTAAAGTGCCCTGTCTACAATATTTCAAGACCAATCACATCACACACACAAACATACTCACATACACTTCGCTCTCATACAGGAGACGGATAGGAAGCATGCTGGCCAGGTGTCCTAGGCATGTAGAAAGACAATATAGGCTAATGTGCTTTCACATCCACGTTCACTAAGAAGACAGCAATGAAATCAGAGCATCTGTCAGGATTTTGTAAGGTGATAAGAAATTATTTTCAACACTCCCCCCTCCCCAAAACGCTATTGATACTGCAGTGGTCTAGTGGCTAGTGCTCTTGCCTACCGATCTGACAGTCTCTGGTTCGATTTCGTACTCGGGAGAAAAGTTTTGTTTTTTCGAACCGACCGGCACCGAGGCCAACCCAACCTCTTGAAAATGAGTATCTGGGGTTTTCCTATGAAAACAAAGGCAGTGAGGCAATATCCTGGCATCCCTGCCTCAAATGCTGCAGTGGCCTAGAAATGTGAAGGTATCAGCACTTCACACCCTACGCCATCCAAATCCTGCGGGCATAACATTTTACTTACACTATTCTAGTTATTATAGAAGAAGATCAAAAGGAAGACCAAGAGAAATGATACTGGACAGTCTGACGGGATGGTGTGAGAGGAGATCACCAACTGAACTGATGGCCTGCATGAAGGATCGGGTACTCTGGAGAAGCATAATAACCAACGCCAGTCGGCACGGCATCTGATGATGATGATGAGTTATTATATCCATTATGGGCCCCCTTAAAATGAAGAAACCTCTCCAGGTACTGCAGCAATGCACGGAATGACCCCCGCCCACACACACAAACACACGCAAATCTCAATAGGCCTGACTAGAGCAAAGATAACTGGGTCTTTTTAAAAAATTGTTAAATGCTGAAAAAAAAAATGATCATCATTGCGCTTCGGACATGTCCGTAAATGCTCAGATCTCTTGCTGTTTCGGACATGTCCGTAAATGCTCAGATCTCTTGCTGTTTCGGACATGTCCGTAAATGCTCGGATCTCTTGCTATTTCGGACATGTCCGTAAGTGCTCGGATCTCCTGCTACTTTGAAGGATCTCATCGCATTGTATGTTACCCACTAGCATTGACACAAATGGAAGTTTATGCGGTATACGGGTAGTAGTCCCCATGGTATTTAGCTCGTGAAGCTTTATCGATATCTTTTATACCTTTTCCGATCCCATCCTTAAAGAGCGGAGAGAAGGGCCGGTGCACAGCGGTGTGTGCTGTTAACCTTGAGAAAATACAAGCTGTTTAAAAGGTTAACCATACAGGTCTCGATGTTTCCTATTTATTAACTTTGTTAACTGCAGACCATAATCGCTTTTTTCAGGGCTCACAAAACAAAACAAAAACTATCAAAGAACGATATCTACCTTCCTCAAGTCGTCCCTACTAACCGACTGGCTAGCTCCTGAATCTGGCTAACGAAGTAGAGTCGACGTCAGAAATCTGCTTTTAAAAACTAAACCAGGGCTTCAAGCACATGCATGGCGATCAACATCTTTAAGCGTGACCGACGACTTGAGTTACACAACATAACCACGGCAGCTACAGCAAGGAGTATACTTCACAGTTAACGAAAGATTATACGTGGAGAAGATAGAAGAAGACGAGCTTGTCCATTCGACAAGAACAACGGTCAGTCAGTCAGTCTGTCAGTCATCTGCATATCCCTTGCGGAACTTTGCCTCCCTAAGAGCTTTCCTGTAGGCCTCTCGGTTGTAAGCAAGATGGCCTGATGCTGTTGCATTCACTTGCAGATCATCAACGATGTCTTGCATCCATCTTCGCCTTGGTCTTCCGATCTTTCTTTTTTCCAATTATGTACATTTCCAAGACGGTCTTCTCTAGATTATCATGACGTTTAATGTGTCCAAAATATTTAATTTTTATCTGTTTAATCCTCTTTCCTAGCCAACCTTCCTCAATATTAAGCTCTTGTAGTATAGATATATTTGTTCTTTTTTGTGTCCATGATATTTGAAGGACTCTTCTGTAGCATTTACATTCAAAGGCATTTATGTGTTTCTCAGCTATTTTGTTAAGTGTCCAGGTCTCACAGGCATGTGTTGCGAAGGAGAAAATGTATGCCCTTAAACAACTCACACAGTCTGAAAATAACACGGCGATTATAATAATAAAACCACATTTAAAAAAATGTCATGACTTAAACGACGCTCGATGTTAATTCACCAAGTCAATTTTATTGTCTCATTATGCGCAGCAGAAGAGATCAACAGTCTTAGCCGTCCTGTTTTTCTGGTATGTGATACTAGAAACCAACAACCCAGTCATCATAAGACCGTTAAAAAAAAAGCTAATAAAGGACTTGAACCATCTGCACAAAATACAGGAAAAGCTGAATTCATCCGGAAAAAAAGTGGGGGGGGGGTGTAGTGATGAGCAAAAAAAAAAAAAACAATTGTAGTCAGTAAACTGGGACAAAGCAGCCGGCAGATATTTATTTGAGCATGAATATTCATACATATAACAAATTCCGGGTAAAAATATTCATACGCGTATGAAGTAGCTCCAGGTAAAAGTAAGAAAAATAGAATTGCCCTCAGGCATTTTTATAACACAATATGCGTACTTAAATGGCGTATTACTTTTAGTGAGCAACTGTGCAAAAGAAATAACTTTAGTGAGCAAATGTGCAAAAGAATTAACTTACATATTACATATATTATCATATTATCTTATACGACTGACATTTGGCATAATTTATTATGCTTTTTAAAAAGTATACTCTGCCTGTTGTTTTCCCTGTAGCTTTGACTCCCCCCCCCCCCTCATTTTACTTGAGTATCTTATCTTGTCTCGTCTACTTCCTCCATGTGCTTTACTGAGGAGAGTAAATAGACTTCGTGATAGAGCGCAGAGATTCTTTTCATACAAGAAAATATTCAAGCTATTTCGTAATTCACCTCTCTCTCTCTCTCCTCTCTCTCTCTCTCTCTCATACACACACACAAACTCTCGGACTCACCACTGATCAGCATTTAACTTGGAATTCTCACGTACATAATCTAACAAACTTGATATCACTGAAAGGTTACCAACTAGCCAAAATTAAACATTTTATCGACCAAGGGATGAGAAAGACATACTACATATCACACATACAAACACACTTAGATTACTACTCCACAGTCTGGGGTGGATGCTCCGTCTCAAACACAAAAAAGGCTCCACTCACTTCACAAACACACAATAATTAGTGTATAGGCATACAGATATACACAAAGCACTGCAGTAAAGCTAATTTTTATTGTTTTGTTAACATACAATTAATGTGAATCTGTACTTTGTCTCCTCTCTCTGACTCTTCGTCCTGTTTGTTTTTGTTTGATAAAGGCTCGCGCCGAAACGTTACAAGTTTGTTATAGTTAAATAATAAAGCTGTTCCTATTGTTTCTTAGTTTATTCACTTCACAAACGAGCACTAAATCTGATTTGTGCAAACACCCAGTACAGACTGCAGATCAGCACAAAGAACTAGAAATTCTACCCCTCAAATTTAGAATTATCTTTAACAAACTCAGATTTGTTCATGGAATTTTGTGGCACGATGCTCCGCCTTACTTGTGGCCACTGTTTACGTCCGGCATTAAACATAGCCAACGTTTAAGAAACTGTCTTCTTCCTAAACCCAGGCTAGATCTGTACAAGAAAAGCCATGCATATTCTGCTGTTACAGCTCTGGAACTCCCTCCCCTACCACTAAAATCCATTAGTAATACTTCATCCTTTAACTCAAGCCTTTTTCAATAGTTACTGGCTTGTAACTATGTGCCTCCATAGAACATCTAATAGCTTCTCATACCCTGACTCTCCAGCTATTGAGATCTGTTCTAAAAGAACATAGTTCTAAACATAATTTGTTAGATCTTGTATCTTGTTGGAAATTATCTTAGTAAATATTCGAGAGTGGAATGTCAGAAGAACTCCATTGAAAATGTATTTGTATATGTGTGTGTGTACACGTGTGTGTGCGCTTTCTTGTTAAATCAGTTACCTCTTATATAGTTCATTATCCTATACTTGTGAATGTAATATTTTCATCTTGTATTTTTAGATATCTTTTTTTCATGTAATCTGTACACTTATATTTCACATAGTTTCAACGTGCATTCTTATATATATATATATATATATATATGTCTGTGTAATTTTGTATTCGTTATTAAATCGAGTGTGTAGGAAGAATGCAATATTGGAGTGATAAAATGCAGAATGTAAGACAGGCTTGCGCGTCCAGTTCTTCACCCTTTTAAAATTCATTCATTCATTCATTCTCTCTCTCATTTCCGGTTCTGCGAAATGCCAGCTTCTTCAGTGGTAAACTGTAGTATAAAAATGTTCAAACCTTTCTTCTTCTTCTTCTTCTTCTTGCCGGATTGGTGATGGGGGTGGGGGGTACAAATGCCATTTTCTTTCAGCACATGAGTGGAACTTAACAGAAGAGGGTGTTGAATGCTTTTTCTTTTAGCAAACTCCACCGCTTCTGGGGCCATGGCGCTCCTTGGCCAGCCATATTAAGGCCTTTTACTGGGGGAGCCGACGAAGACATGGGACAGGATAATTCGGTTATGGTTCGCCTACCCGAAACCTGGCATTTGGATATAGGTCTATGACTGCCAGATCGGACAGGGTCCTCGCCTTCTAATAATCAATTCTGAAGCTCATCCTACCGGTCCGTGGTTCGAATCCCAGGTGATTTTTCTTCCTCTCACGTCTCACTAAAGTCCTTTGTCTACTACTTTTTCAAAGTCTAATCCCGCAAGACTGTGTTCTCTTACTTTATTGCATGAAAGCCTCTTTGTTTTATATTTATTAAAAATGTGTTCCAACAAGAAATTAAAGCTGATATTAGCAACATAAGAAACTGTGGCAAAACTATTCTTGGCTTTTACGTGAACTCTGAACTATTGCCCTCTGGTTTTCTTTTGTCTTCTATCCACCGAGAACTGCGAGATGGTGTTCTAATGTAGTGTTGAGGCACAGCATCGTACTGGCTTGGGAGCAGGTTATGGCGGATTTCTTTTTTTTTAGTCTCTCAATGTTAGGTTAGCCCCACAGCTCTCAACAAAAATAACAGAATGTTTGTTATCTATTATAAACGATGATAAATTATGTGGTGCTGTCTTTTTATTTTACTTTAACAAAACATTTGACATGAGTGATCATGAAATCCTAGTTAGAAAGCTTGAGACTTATAGATTACACACTGACTTGACAAAATTTATTCCATCTTTTCTTTCCAACAGATAGCAGGTAGTTTGCCTAAAAAAACTCTAAGTCAAGTTCATCTGTGGTTGATAATGGCGTTCCACAGGGATCTATTCTTGGTCCTCTCCTGTTTACCATCTACGTCAGTGAACTTCCACTTCATCTAAAAAAAATCATCGTAATGACCTCTTTGCTGTTGACTGCATAGTTTACACTAGTGACAATGACTGAATTAACCTTGAGTCAGTTCTTCAAATTGAAATAAACAGTCTAATTAACTGAAGCAGTAACAACAGAATGCTCATAAACACCATTCATTCATTCATTTGCATGTCCCTTGCGGAACTTTGCATCCCTAACAGCACTCCTGTAGGCCTCTCGGTTGGGAGCAAAATGGCTTGCTGCTGATGCATCATAAACACCAGCAAAACAAAAGTAATATTCATTATTATAACCTTAAACTTTGTCAACATCTGTTTGATATTGACTATATGCCTCCCTAAGCATAGTCTGAAGTAGTTTAAAATGTTTGAGTGTTGGAATTTTTTTTAAATACTGCTTTTCTATAAATGTGTTAGTTTTGAATGAATGTAAGAATGTAAGTTTATTTCGTGTTGTTGTATAAATCAAAGTGTAGATTGTATGGACATGAGATAAGTTTATTATTTATTTATGTAATCATTTAATTGCGTCTTCATGATTATTATGCTCATTACCAAATGCTGAATGAGTGAAAGATGTATGATGAAGGGCAGAATGTCAGACGGGCCTGCGTGCCCAATTCTTAACCCTTTGAAAATAATGTACGTTTGTTCGTTCGTTCGTTCGGTCCTCTTTCTATCTCTCTCTTTCTCCCCCTCTTCTCTTTGTCTCTTCCTATCTATCTATCTATCTATCTATCTATCTATCTATCTATCTATCTATCTATCTATCTATCTATCTATCTATCTATCTATCTATCTATCTATCTATCTATCTATCTATCTATCTATCTATCTATCTATCTATCTATCTATCTATCTATCTATCTATCTGTCTGTCTGTCTGTCTGTCTGTTTGTCTGTCTGTCTGTCTGTCTGTCTGTCTGTCTGTCTGTCTCGATATAGTTCGAAAAGTAACCTGTTAGATATAGTTAGAAATTATTTTAATGTTTGTTAAAAAAAACATGTTAGAAGATCTGTACTGACAATGTATTATGATTATGTATATGTCTGTGTGTGTGCGTGTATGTGTGTATGAGTGCTATTTTATTAGGTTAATTTCTTCTCTTTTACTTTGAATGAAATAGTTTAATCTTACACTCTTCTGACGTTTTTTTTTTCCTAATGTAATTTGTGTACCTGTATTAAATCGAGTGTATGGGAAGAATGAAAGACGGAGTGATGAAGGGCAGAATGTAAGACGGGCCTGCGTGCCCAATTCTTTACCCTTTACAAATAAAGATTATTCATTCATTCTCTCTTTATCTCTCTTTTTCTCATGAGATTTACTCTTGTTTAAATATATTACAATGAAATGAATGGCTGTCGTTGTCTTAATGTTGACATGGCGGTATTTGTGTAAAACTAGTTCAACGGGTGGTACTAGGCCGGCTTAAGAAAGGGCAGACAAAAAGAGGAAACAATCATCTTAGTATAAAAAAATATAAACTATACTCTTTCTTACAACTACAAACTTTTCCAATATGTATTTGATGTCGACTACATGCCTCTATGAATCATAAAATTAAAATGTTATTTTAGACTGCTCGTACAAACACCGAATTCAGTTGTTTATTCTGAACAGTACTGACATTTTTGTTTGGTAAAGATTCATTTATATGTGTATGTAGTTAGTCATTTTTACGTGCATGTAGTTACTTTAATGTTAATTATGTTTGTTACGTGAGCAGCATATTTGTAGAATGTCTAGAACAGAGTGAAAGTTGTATGATAAAGGGCAGAATGTCAGACGGGACTGCGTGCCCAATTCTTAACCCTTTTGAAATAAAGATAAATCAATCAATCAATCAATCAATCTCTCTTTATCTCTCTCTTTTCCTCTCTCTCTTTCTCTTTCTCTCTCTGTGTCTTTCTCTTTCTTACTCTCTCTCTTTCTCTCTCTGTGTCTTTCTCTCTCTCTCTCTTTCTCTCTTTCTGTCTTTCTCTCCGTATTTCTCTCTCTCATGATAGTGTAATGTTAATTGCCGATTAACACGACCACTGGTCACGAGTACTTGAATTTTCCACGTTCTCGTGTGTGCGCGCGCGCGTTCGTGAGAGAGTACGAGAGAGAGAGAGAGAGAGAGAAAGAAAGAATGAATGAATGAATGCAGTGGACCCCAAAGGCATGAAAAAGCTCCTAAAACAGTGCTATATTATCCCAAAGGTGCGAGTAGAAACAGGTCTATATTTTTATTGGTAACATGACTTTCGGTAGAAGATGGCGGACAGTACCAACTGCGTCTGTGCCTTCTGTCCGAGTGCGGGAGAAATTGTGCTTATTTTCATCACGAATTGGAGCTCCCCTGTGAAATTTATGTGAATTACACCGTGTTCTACGATTCTGTGTGTCATTCACATGATTTTCGTGAAAGCATTGGACTTTTTCTCCGGTAGGCGGGCGGGCAGGGAGGTCCAGGTAAGTGCCCTCCATTATCGATAACACGAGGTCTCCCAAGCTGTGTTAGCATACAAACGGCGCAGTCTGAGAAAATCAGGACACACACGCAACATCGAGGAACGGTCATGCAGCAATCTGGTCCCACGTCATTGCTGCGTTTCTGTCAGATTGCTACCGTGACACGCCTGCAGAAACTATCAAAAGGGGTTTTCTAGAGTCGCAGTATAGTCTCAAGACCAGACTATCAACAATCACTCTTTAACTAGCTTCAAGAACAAATGCAGGGAACAAAGAATGTCATACTTCATTTGTCTACCTAGCAAAGGTGACGCAGTCGTTATCTTCTGAACTGTGCCCCACCCCTTTACACACACACACACACAAAAGCTGAAAAAAAGCTGAAATGAGATTTCTAACTTTTAAAACTTCAAGAAATGATCAAATCCAGGACTCCGATTTTCTGTGTTAACCAAAACAAGCAGTGCGTCCATATATTCTCCCACCAATGAATATCTAAACTACTCATAAACTCTTTCGGATCTTTAATCTCACGAGGTCGACATAAAAGAGATCCCCGGCAGTCGTCAGTTCATCGCCAGGCTCCATAGCTGCCGACGGGAATCACAGCTGGTGTTTTAATATATTGTGCTAATCCCTGGACAAACGTTTCTAGAATTGCTTTCATAACCAGAGAAATTCTCTATTTCTCCCAGCGGCTTGTCCCCGCTTGCTGAATGTTAAATAGATCGGGAGAATCTGATTTCCTAGGATACTTTTACTCTCCTTCTCTTTTTTTTTTTGTTTGCGAGTTATTCTCTAGGGAGGCTGCATGATGTTCTATTGGGAGTCAGTTTTTTTTTCTTCTTTTACTTATTTACTTATTTATCTTTCGCACATTCCGTTTTATTTATCACTTCCACTTTTCAGCCCCGCGTTCAGCATTTCCTTTCCTTTGCTGCAGTTTTTTTTTCCTCCCAGATAGTTTCTGCACAATTATTCTCAGTTGTCCCTTAATTGAAGCAAATTTCTCCTTACAAAACAAAGCTTTTCGTTATGCAAAGCACTTATTCCTTTATTTTAAACACACTTTTCAGTTAGATGGAAACAAATTTCTCTTTCTGAAAGGACGCATTTCCCTTACCTTTATAAAACACACTTTTCTCGTTAGGGGAATTACACTCTTTTGTTGCATAAAATACACTTTTCCCTTACTGAAAAGACAGTTTTCCTTTTAAGGTGCATAATCTCCACCTTCTTTAATTGAAATCATAGTTTCCATCATCACATGCACGCTTTTCCCCTTTTAAACCCTTCCTCTTTCTTTTTTGTTCTTTCTTTTTATCTTTCTTTGTATATTCTTGCCTTTTTTAACTCTAAAACATATTCATTTATAGGCTGATTATTTTTCTCTTGTGATCATATTTTTCACAAATCTTCAAGGAGCAGTTTTATGTCTGCGATTAAGTTTCTAATTTAGAGGTTGTTTATAGAAGCAACTTTAGTGTGCTTTTCGTGTGCCAGTTTTGCACCAGTTTTGTATATATATATATATATATATATATATATATATATACACACACACAAGGTATATACATATAAGAGAGAGAGAGAGAGATTAACACATTAATCTCTTTATGATTTCGAGACGGAAGGTATTCACATGTGTCTTCTGCATGAAAGCGTTCAGTGTGTCGATTCTGTTAACTCTTTCGTCTCCAACAAACAACACTGGGCAGTGCTTGTAGATCCTGCTTACCTGCGCTGGAAGTGATATTTAGGCTTTTTATTTTCAAACAGCGAAGAATCTGACAAGCAAATCCATCCGACAATCTGTCCTGCCTCTTTCAATATTCCCTCCACTGCAGACAGTTCAGAACCAGTTTAATATCAATACTGTCTGTGTACGTCAATCATCAGTTACAGTTCAATAAACAAAAGTTTATACCTTCCACACCTATTCTGGCACGTTAAACAACAAAGCATGGGGTCAGTTCCTTACATGCAAGCTCAATGGTATGAAATTTATTTTAAAAAAGTAAACGGAATAAAATTTACACATTCGTTACAAGCACAATTCAGTGTACTGGTAGAACTAATGAACTATTCCTTAACATGCGCTGACCACTTTGTCTTACTTCTAAAGCTCTGACAAATTTTTTTTTAACTCAAAGAAGACAGATAGATAAACAGATAGACAGACAGACAGATAAACAGGCAGACAGACAGGAAGACGAACGAAGGAACAGGCGGACGAACGGATGGACGGACAAACAGGCAAACGAATCTACGGGCACAGACATGCTGGCAGACAGACAGACAGACAGACAGACAGATAGATAGATAGATAGATAGATAGATAGATAGATAGATAGATAGATAGATAGATAGGCAGACAGATAGATAGATAGATAGATAGATAGATAGATAGATAGATAGATAGGCAGACAGACAGATAGATAGATAGATAGATAGATAGATAGATAGATAGATAGATAGATAGATAGATAGATAGATAGATAGATAGATAGATAGATTGTCAGGCGGGTACCCTGTACGAATTAAATGAAGGAAAAACGCACTAAAATAATTCACATGAAAAACAAACTCAGCGATTTGTAAGAAAGAATTATTACCTGCTCTGTCTACTGAGCCACCTGTTAGGAATTCTGCGACACAAATCTAGGATACTCAGAAGAAGGAAAAGAAAACAAAATTAATCCTCTAATCACAGGAACACGATGGTAAATTTGTTGCCCCCTGCATGCGGGATTAAACGTTTCGTAATCTGGGAATATGTCCGGCTGTTGAGCCAGGAACTCGGACAGTTATCCCCACTTGGAAATCTCATCCAACTGGAAGGTCGATCTTATTCAAGGGGTGCATGATGAGGGTGCCACATTTAGACCAGAATGAGAAGGATAGCCCCTGTTTCAAGTAGTTTAAGAGATCTTTCTTGAAATCGACGCGATAGAAGTCTATAGATGCACGAAGAGCAGAGACATAGGGTGTCTCAGTTTTGTGGGTAAAAGGAAAAAAAAACCGATGGGAATAGAAACAAGGAAAAGGTCATGTAAAGGAGAAATAATGATGAATCAGATATGTATTATATTCAGCCGTGAGACCAGGGCTATATGTCTCGAATCAGACTTTGAAGACCCGGCCTGAAGGATTAATAGTATGGGGACTGACTCGATTCGTGATTCGAAGGCTGTGGATCTGTGACTGGACTAGAGACTGATTGTCAAAAAGTTAACTGCCATATTTGTTATAACTTCAACGAAGCTGTTTTGTCAGCTTTTTGGACAACGACTATTCCTTTTTTTATATTTTACACGAAGCTGGTGAGATAGAGAAACGAAACAAATTTTTGGAGATTAGAAGGTGAATATCAGTTCTAGTTTCTCCAGATGGCGCACAAGCATTACACATTCTTCACACTGCTAGCACGGGCAGCGGAGCAGGTATGGGAATGCCTTGATTACAGTTGCGCTACTTATTAAGATCAGTCAGTCAGTCTGATTTCTTTCGATTGTGACGCCGTGACAAAGACCACGCTAACAGACACACAAAGTCAGACTGCTAGAAATCTCACACGCCTTTGTTAAATTACCAGCCTGGACCTAAAATAGATGTTTCTCAGCAAGTCCAGTTGTTGTCTTCACGGAGTATATCATTTAAGCTGAAGAGATACAGCAACCCGTTTCTGGATCCCCCCCCCCTTCCTCCTCCCCCAAAGTGTCAGATTTGGTGTTGTCTTCATTTGAATCTCCAGTGCTGACGCTTGTATGACATACGCCATGTTCAGAGGCTTCGATCATGGAAAACATCCACCCAGGATGACACATCACGCGGCAAACAGGTCAAGGTTACAATGGCACTTAACGTCACGTCTGTTATATGTCGAAATGGCGTACGCTGTGGTTAAACAACTCAACTTGTTCCCCTCCCACCATATTTCTTCTGTAACATGGACGCTTTTTCTGTCCATTTTTTTTAAATACATAAAATTTAGATTTATTTACGCATTTATATAAATTCTTCAGTCCGCTTTTAAAGCCTCTTTTGCCTGTATAAATCTCTTCTAACATTTTCAGTTTGTAAAGTGTCTGTATAAATATCTCTAACGTAGTTTACACGACAGGATGTAAGAACAAGGCGACTGTCTGTTTTCTTCTCGAACATTCCTTCAGTGTATCCCAATTACCCCAAGCGACCCAAGCAAGGTCTTAGTCCAACTACAAGATATTTTGTTTCAATAATCTCATCTCAAGATTAAGTAGAAAGGAATGGAGGTTGTGAATTTTCGAGAATGAAATACGAAGTTCAAGGAATACAAGAAATGAGTAGATATTGTCACGGGTAGATCACAGAATACATGACAATATTATATATATATATATATATATATATCCGAAAAAGAGATACAGAGAATAAAGAATACTTAAATGATAACAAAAATTCATTCATTCATTTGCATGTCCCTTGCGGAACTTTGCCTCCCAAACAGCACTTCTGTAGGCCTCTAGGTTGTTAGCAAGATGGCCTGTCGCTGATGCATCCATATAACAAAAATAGGACTTGAAATTAACAAGGACACAACAAAAATAATGAAAATTCCCCTTAATCAAAATGGAAAAACACACATAGAAGGGACAGATATTGAAGAAGTCAATCAGTTTGCATACCTTGGCAGCTACATAGACCAGGATGGTGACACTAGAAAGGAAGTTAGAATTAGAATTGCAAAAGTAGCATCGATCTTCAAGAATCTTGAGAACATATAGAATTCAAAATTTATAAGCACAAAAACCAAGTTAAGACTACTCAATTCAAATGTAATATCCACCCTCATTTATGCATGTGAAAGCTGGAAAACAACTAAAGAAATAGAAATTAGACTCTTTTGAAAACAAATGCCTAAGGAAAATACTCGGCATCAAGTGGAACAAATTCAATAACAATGCAGAGATAAGACAGATGACTGAACAACAACCAGTCTCATGGGTGATCAGGAAAAGGAGATGGACATATATTGGTCACTTGATGATAAGAAATGATCAGAGAATCCCAAAACAAGCTATCAAGTGGAACACAACAGGCCAAAGAAAAAGAGGCAGACCGCGTGAAACTCTAAAGAGGACATTGTTAAGAGAGGCCAAATTAACAGGCATAAAATCCTTTGATGAGGTTGAAAGACTCGCCGAAGTCAGGAAAAATTGGCGAACTACTTTGTGAGCCCTATGTGACGTTTAACGGCACTGAAGGATATAAGATAAGAAATGATAACAAAAGGGAGAGGAAAAAAACTGCAATAAATGAAGACAATATAAAATAAAGCTGCGAAATCAGAAAAATAAGAAAAGTTCAGATCTAACGAAGTAAAAGCTGGATTTATAACACAAGAACTGAAGCGGGATTTATAGTTTAAGAAACAAAGAAGCATTCCTTTATAAATAAAGAAGTATTTATAATTTCAGAAATAAAAAACGATTTATAAATGAGTAAATATAGCACGATTTACAACTTCAGAAACGGAACAAAAAACGAATCATAACTGTCATAACTTAAGAAATAAAGTAAGATTTATAATTTTATACATGAAGCGCGATTTAGAACATCGCAAATAAAGTACGATTTATAACACAGATAATAAATCACGATACACAACTTAAGAAATAAAGCAGGATTTATAACTTAGGAAATAAAAGGCGATTTATACATCTTACATCTTACATCCTTCCCGTTCCTCTAAGCGTCTCATAGGGCCCGCATGGTAGTTGGCCAAGATTTCAAGTCTCCGGAGAGTTTTTCAGTCTCATCAAGGGATGTTAAGTTCACTGAACAGTTTCCTCTTAAAAATGTCATCTTTAGAGTTTCACTTGGTCACATCTTTTTCTTCGGCCTGTTGTGTTCCACTTGATAGCTTGTTTGGGAATTCTCTGGTTGTTTCTTCTCATCACTTGACCGACATATGTGCATCTTATTTTTCTGCTAACCCATGAGACTGGTTGTTGTTTGCACACCTGTCTTATCTCTACGTTGTTCTTGAATTTGTTCCACTTTTTACCGAGAATTTTCCTTAGGCATTTGTTTTCAAAAGGGTCTAATTTCTTGTCTATTTCTTTAGTTATTTTCCAGCTTTCGCATGCATAAATGAGGGTGAACATCACATTTGATTTGACTGATCTTAACTTGGTTTTTGTGCTTATAACTTTTGAATGTCATATGTTCTCAAGGTTCTTGAAGGTCAGTGCTGCTTTTGCAATTCTAATTCTAACTTCCTTTCTGGTGTCACCATCCTGGTCTATGTAGCTGCCTAGATATGCAAAATGGTTAACTTCTTCAACACCTGTTCCTTGTATAATAAAGCACGTTTAACAAATAAAGTATGATTCATTACTTAATTCGTAAAAACCGATTTATGACTTAATAAGTAAGACGGGATTTATAACGAAAGAAAGAAAGCATGATTTATAAGTGAGGAAAAAATTCTAGATGTGAAGAAATGAAGTAGAACTTCTGAAAAAAAAACATGTGTAAAACTCTATTTCAAAATAACAAGAAGGAAATAAAGAACGATTTCAGAATTTAAGAGACAGATTCCTTCTAAAGCAACAGCCCCCAAATATCGAACCTCATCTGCGCTGAAGACAGCCCAGCAATTTGGTTATAAAATTGTAGACACGAGGCGAGCTGGCTGACGACGGTCCTGACGTTGTCGGCCCTTAGGGGGAGTAGAAATGAAGAGAAGGGAGCGGTGGAGGGTGGGGTGGGGCCGGGGTTGGGTGGGGCAGAGCGAGGGGAGGAAGAAAGAAGAGGTACTCAGCAACAGCTGTTGTTTCCGTCAATGACGTCTTGGGCAATGATGGAAGAATATTGACAGGCCATGGACGCGCAGGACTAAAATTAAAGTGGGAGGTAAGGTACGTCGGGGGAAAGTGGTGGCATTTTGATAAGGGGGTGGTTTCAAAAGGTTCATGGCTTCCTTTACACATGAGAAAAGTGGAGGAGGGGGATTAGGGAGAGTCTGAAGTACGGAAAATGAAAGAAGAGAGATGAAAAAAGTTATAAACTCGTGGAAAATGGTAGCGTTATGTTATCAGGGTATTATCAGTGACAAGGGAGGGAACAACGAGGGTCAAGGGGGAGAGAATGTGGCAGCAGGGCTGAGAGGTAGTTCTATCTCTGGATATTAAACTTGACATTGACTAAAGGCAGATAGATAGATAGATAGATAGATAGATAGATAGATAGATAGATAGATAGATAGATAGATAGATAGATTCTATGGGAGGGAAAGAAAGAAGAAAACATGAAAGAAAATGATATTGATGAAGCAAAAGTGATGGAGAAAATGACAAGAGGTAAAGAGTGCAACACGTGAGGAATGATTGAATAAATGATTCTTCTTCTTCTTCTTCTTCCTCCTCCTCCTCTTCTTCTTCTTCTTCCTCCTCCTCCTCCTCTTCTTCTTCTTCTTCCTACTCCCCTTCTTCTTCTTCTTCTTCTTCTTCATCATCTTCTTCCTCCTCCTCTTCTTCTTCTTCTTCATCTTCTTCCTCCTCCTCTTCTTCTTCTTCTTCTTCCTCATCTTCTTCTTCTTCCTCCTCCTCCTCTTCTTCTTCTGGCTGGACTGGGCATATCTCTACCTGCTGAATCTGGAAGTCATTATCTAATTTTCCGTCTTGCACAATACCTTTTCTGACTGTCATTGCATTTTTTTTCTCACTTTTTAAAGTAATACACTGCAGGCACGTTCATCACACCAGGAAGTTCTCGAAGAATTAAAGCAGTTTTCAGGAGTAAGTGAACTTTGACATGTGAACTCGGTTCAAAAACATCAGATTTAAATTCGCCTGCTCAGTTACTTAGAACAACGCAGCGATAAGACAGATGAGCAAACAACAACCTGTCTCATTAGTGATCAGAAATAAGAAGATGGACATATGTCGGTCATATGAGGAGAAGTAGCAATCAGAGAATACCAAAACAAGCTATCAAGTGGAACACAACAGGCCGAAGAAAAAGAGGTCGACCACGTGAAACTCTAAAAAGGACATTGTTAGGAGAGGGCAAATTCGTAGGCATAAAATTCTATAATGAGGTTAAAAAGCTCACCGAAAAGCAAGAAAACTTGACGAACTAGCATGCGAACCCTATGTGACGTTTAACGGCACGGGAAGAATGTAAGATGTAAGATCAGTTACTAAGTGGGAGGAAGGTGGACTGGACTTGGATTGGGCGGGTGTTCGAGAGAGTTGACTGAGATACCTGACTGAAAGAGTTGTTTGAGATAGCTGACTGAAAGAGTTGACTGAGAGAGGTGACTGAGTATAGACGTTTTCATGAATGGAGAGAATGTACCAGTGTTGCCTTATATAGAGCATAGGAAGTACACGTTATCTGAACACAGGAGAATCCAGTGACTTCACTGTCAAGCTTAAAGGAATACATGTCATATACAGGCAAAAGACCGGTAAATGTCATGTTTAACACACAAGGCCGCTCATGTCATATAAAGGCAAAAGACTGCCCGTGTCATGTTTAAGACACAAGGTATAAAAACCTAAAACCAATGAAGTTCCAAGACAGGGAAGACAGAGGGTCCCTTGAGAAAAGTACCCGCACGGAATGACCAAATGACACTGAATAAGACAGGCAACAAGCGTTGATGCTTCTGTAATAATTATTTTAGTGCATTACACTAATATACTGAAACAGACTTTTCTTTTTGTTCACTATTTTAAGGCCAAAAAAACAAGCAGATCTTAAAGCTGCGCAATACTGACATTCGAGGGTCACATTATTGTAAATATTAATTAGCCTTGCGTAGGGTGTAGAACACACTAGCACTGAAGCTTGCTGGTCAGTATCCTCTACGTAAGGAGAGATTACGGATTACTGTATTTTGAAATGGTCACCAAACTAAATAAGTCTCAAGTATAATGACATAACTCTTATCAGTGACAATGTCAAACCAATGCAAGAAAAAATAGATACCCTGTCTTCAATGGCTAGTAAAATAGGACCTGAAATTAACAAGGACAAAACAAAAATAATGGAACTTCAGATTAATCACAATGAGAAAAATACACGTAGAAGGGACAGATATTGAAGAAGTCAATCAATTTGCAAACCTTGGCAGCGACATAGACCAGGATGGTGACACCAGAAAAGAAGTTAGAATTAGAATTGCAAAAGTATCATCGATCTTCAAGAATCTTGAGAACATACATCATTCAAAAGTTACAAGCATAAAAACCAAGTTAAGATTATTCAATTTAAATGTAATATCCACATTCAATTATGCATGTGAAAGCTGGAAAACAACTAAAGAAATAGACAAGAAATTAGACTCTTTTGAAAGCAAATGCCTAAGGAAAATACTCGGCATCAAGTGGAACAAATTCAAGAACAATGCAGAGATAAGACAGATGAGCGAACAACAACCAGTCTCATGGGTAATCAGGAAAATATGGATATATATTGATCACGTGATGAGAAGAAACGATCAGAAAGTCCCCCCCCCCCCCCCCCCCCAAAAAAAAAAAAAGCTATCAAGTGGAACTCAACAGGCCGAATAAAAAGAGGTAGACCACGTGAAACTCTAAAGAGGACATTATTAAGAGAGGCCAAATTAATAGGCATAAAATCCCTCGATGAGGTTGAAAAGCGCGCCGAAAACAGAAAAATCGTCGAACTACCTTGTGAGCTCTATGTGACGTTTAACGGCACTGGAAGAATATACGATATATAAGATGTGAAGGGAAACAACCAGACTAAATAATAGACTCGCTTCTGTGAAGGGAAACAACCAAACTAAATAATAGAGTCGCTTCTGTTAAGGGAAACAACCAAACTAAATATTACTTGAGGACTCGCTTCTGCCGCGAAGTATTCAGGAAAAAGCCTGTTACTCCATCTGACAGAGTTAAGTTAGTACTGCCTTTCCACCCGCACAGTCAGATGGATAAGAAAATTCTTTATCGTCATCTGCCGATAATCCAACTCGACTCCGACACTCGCGATATTTTTTCTGATCTACCCCTAGTGGCATACAAACGTGAGCCAAACCTTAAGGATATCCTCGTCCACAGCCACTTGAAGCAGAGCCGTACATATGTTGGCACCAGAAAATGTAACCGCCCCCGCTGCGTTACCTGCCCGTTAGTCTGGGAAACGAACACAATCACCTTTCCCAAAACTATCCTCACTCTTCGTGAGGGATTCACATGCGAGTCCCGTAATGTGATATATGTCATTGTTTGCAAAAGATGCAGGATAACATATATTGGTGAGATTAGGGGACCGCATGCAAAAACATCTGTACGACATCGCCCAGCATGCTTCGAAACCAGTCCCAAATCATTTTAATGGCCCCAACCACAGAGGCAAATCTGATTTTCTGGTAACAGCCATCAAACAGTGTCACGCAGATGACACGAGCCGCCTGGCACTTGAGAACCGGTGCATTCAAAATTATGGGACGCTAGAGCCACAAGGGTTAAACTCGCTGTTTAGGTACACTAAATCTTCAATCATTATAGTACCTCTCCACTAAGTCCATCCATTCTTACTTTTCTAACTTCCTCACAGCATCACTCTACAACCCCTCTTCCCCAATCATCTGTTTCGACTTCTCCTAACTAGGTCAATATTGTATCACTCTCTATCCCCTCCCCGGTTCCCCATCCACCACCCCCAGTTACAACCCACCGACCATATGTGACAGGTCTCTATTTAAACAGTCTCCACGTTCTACTAAATCCGTTCCTGACACACACCGCCGGACAAGCCACACCTTACAATTTACAGCTAAGTATTCTTAAAAATTTTTTTTTAAAAATAGTATTCATGTGAATCTATACTTTATCTACTCTCTCTATTTCTTCGTCCTGTATGTTTTTGTATGATTAAGGCTCACATCGAAACGTCACAATAATATAATCGTTAAGTAATAAAGCTGTTCCTACTTTTTACTATTTTATACATTCTCGCTTCTGTGAAGGGAATCACCATCAGTGCCGTGCCGACTAGCGTTGGCTATTATGCTTCTTCAGAGTACCCGATCCTTCATGCAGGCCATCAGTTCAGTTGGTGATCTCCTCTCACACTATCCCGTCAGACTGTCCAGTACAATTTCTCTTGGTCTTCCTCTTGATCTTCTTCCTTCTATTTTTCCTGTTGTTATAACATTTTCAATGCCCCCTCTTCTCATTGCATGTCCTATGAAAGTACATTGTCTATCTCTTATCTTTTTGACAAGGTTTTTTGTCTCTCCAGCTCTTCTCATACATTCTTCATTAGTTAATTTTTGCTGTCCAGGGGATTCGCAACATTCTTCTAATAAACCACATTTCTGCTGCTTCTAATGACCTCTGTGCAGTCTTGCCTATTGTCCATGATTCACTTCCATATAACAAGATAGGTTCAATATAGCATTTTAGGACTCGTTTTCTAACATTCATTGATAAAGATGTGTTAGCTAATATGTTTCTCATTCTCTGAAATGCAGTCTTTGCTTGGCCTATTCTGTGAAGGGAAACAAACTAAATAATAAGACTCACATCAGTGACGGGAAACAACCGAACTAAATGAAAACTTCTATTTTTTACGGTTATTTCGCTTTGTGCAAACCTCAATATTTTAACTGACTTGGGGAAATGGAGAACTGCTTCGTTTATCACAAGTTTTGTTAAGTTAGTTCCTGTGTAATATTGCCAGAAAGATTAAACGAATGAGGTGGAGCCATGTAGATAGATTCTGAAGACATATTATTTTCGTTACACCTTTAGTGTTCTGAACAAAGTAGCGACCAGATACCTTGATTTAGCATTTTCCCTGCTTCCGTTATCTAAACCAGCGTTAATATCACGTGGTCTTGTAATACGCCTGCCCCTCACGCGTGGACGGCGTGACCTAGTGGTAGATAAGTGTGTGTGTGTGTGCGTGCGTGCGTGCGTGCGTGCGTGCGTGCGCGATGATCGTAAGTTCTCAAAATACAAAATACTCGGCAGAATCTTTATGTAAAATTAAGAGATTGTTGGGGGGGGGGGGGGCCCCACGATGAATTATCATTGACTCTACGTGTTCACAGCTTTCAAAAAAGCTGAGAACCGCTGAAGTAGAGAAATGAAAATTCCCCCGCCATCATATCAGCTTCATGGTTCTTACATCTTTCACAACTATGTTCTTACAACTTTCCCTGTGTCACTGTGAAAGTATTGCCATTCATTTGGCTCTAGTGGTTCTAAAATGATTTTCATGTAATCTTTTAAATGTCTCTATTTCGAAGACTTACTATCTTCTGAAAAATCCTGTATTGCAGGGTCTTTCAAAATGTATTTGGCCATGCACCCTTTTCACCATGTGTGAGAATGCTGTTCTCCAAAATTACGAACGCTCTAACAAACGCTGATAAATTACACTGCTGGCGAGACTCTTCAAATGCCGTGCGTGGAGTGAAGCTCCTCCCGGTCAAGGAAGAAATGCGGAAAAGAAATAAAGGTTGCTGTGCGGCGCCGATGGGAAAAGGTGGTGGAAAGTGAAGTTTAACCAGTATGTCCAGTAGTATCGCTACAAGAGCTATACCACGGCACCTCTGCTCTAGAGGCCGGCCACGTCCAAAATACACCTACACTGGTGAAATATGCCTAAACCGGCACACACCAGGAGTGGAACTTGATGGCTAGACATGTCATGCCACCTCTGCTCTAGAGGTCGGTAACGCCTGATAAACACCCATACTGGTGAATTTTGCCTAAACCGGCTCATACCAGGGGTGAATCTTGAAGGCTATGCATGTCACATTACCTCTGCTCTAGAGGTCGGTCTTGTCCCAAACACGCCCATACTGGGATAATGCCTAAACAGGCTCAACCCAGGGATAGAAGTCACTAGTGGCGAGGATTCGTCCTCCTGGACAAAAGCTCCATCCTGGTCACAACTAGGAAGGGTAGTGGCCACGACCGCAAAATGCTGAAGTCGGAGACACTGGACCAGGGAAGTCTAGATAGGCAACCACCTCTCACCCGGCGAGGATGTTTGCGTATACTAATCACGCTGAGGTTTTCCGGTGAGAAAGCCCAACTCTGGACTGGATGGGCAACCACCTCTCACCCGGCGGTGATACACGGGTATCTCAAAACACGTGGAGGTTTTCCGGTGAGAAAGTCCAACTCTGGCCTGGGTGGGCTACCGCCTCTCACCCAGCGGGGATGCACTGATATCCTAAACACGTCGAGGTCTTCCGGTGAGAAAGTCCAACTCTAGACTAAACTGGTGCAATGAAAACCACAGTGTCACGCAATCCCGCTTCCGAGACCCACCAAGAATACAGGCTAAAGCCCTATGATACTCTGAACCCCTTGTGGTCCTCTCGTGGGTCTCATGTGGTCTTTTCGGGGACCACACGGGACCTAACGAGGACCACAGGCGTGAATTCAGTAGGATCACAGTGCGGTTTTGGTGGTAGAAGCGAACGAAGAAGAAGAAGCTGATAAATTATTCCGTAAACTGTTACATTCCGTTCACACCAACGCTTCCTTTGATTCGGTATAAGCTGCCTCCGCAAATGGTCAGCTAATCGTGTGCTTCCACTTTGTGCTTACCTACGCCTATATGGGATCTTTTTGTGTCCCTTTTTCTTACATTGAGGATGCCAGAAAAGCTAAGTGTTTCATTTATCACCCCCCTCCCTTTCTCCCCACCCCCCCCCCCCTTGTTTTTATCTGGCGTGTTGTTTTTGTATGTGATCCTTGAAAAAAGCTTTACCGAAATATTAGAATGTTGTATGTTCTTCAATTATACATCCTCATCTTACTCTCTGCCTTTCTTGTTTCTGCCCACTTTCCTCACTTTTTCTGTCTTTTTTTTATGAAACTGAACCATACACTCCCATCTACTCCTCATGTTCTTCATCGCTTACGTTAAATTTATCACTTTCATTCATTCATTCATTCATTTGCATGTCCCTTGCGGAACTTTGCCTCCTAAACAGCACTCCTGTAGCCCTCTCGGTTGTGAGCAAGATGGCCTGCTGCTGCTGCATCCATTTGCAGATCGTCAACGATGTCTTGCAGTCATCTTCGCCTTGGTCTTCCTCTCTATCTTTTTCCCATTATGTATCCTTCCAAGTATCCTTCTAAATTACCATTACGTTTAATGTGTCCAAAATATTTAAGTTTTCTCTCTTTAATCCTCTTTACTAGCCAGCCGTCTTCAATAGTATGCTCTTATAGTATAGACATATTTGTTCTTTTTTTGTGTGCACGATATTTGGAGAACTCGTCTGTAGCATTTACATTCAAAGGCATTTATGTGTTTCTCAGAATCTCCACAGATTCTTTAGTTGTTTTACTTTCTGAAGAGCAACAGATGTCCTCCTTTTAATTTCCTCATTTTATCTCCATTATTAGTTAGTAGTGATCCAAGATATTCAAAATTCTCCACTTCTTCCTGTTTTTCCTCATTGATACATATTTCAGCTGCCTTGTTCGTGTTGTCAGTTGTCATCAATTTAGTTTTCCTTGCATTAAGACGGAGGTCTCTTCGCTGTTCTTACGGACTGACATAATTAGTTTTTCCATTCCTTTTTCTGTTGTGGACAGTAATACTGTGTCATCAGCATATCTAATCTCTGATATTTCATAGCCTTCAATTGTTATGGCATCGTAATATTCTTTATCTACATCTTCTCTATCATTTTAGCTGTTGTTTATCTTTTAAAAAAATCTGACTCTTGTGTATCTAAACAATAAGTATTTTTTAAAAACCTAAACTGAGTAAACCAGTATCCAGTTTTAAAATCACATGAACTTTTACATCTTTATTTAAAATACGTGTTCTCTTTAAATAGTAGTACACCACAATTTTAAACACCATCAGACTCAAGGTTTGAATTTCTTTAACCTGTTAATCTGCTGGAAACGTGGTTGAATGGCCTTTGAGAACTTGTGGGCCCTCTCTGAAAGCTGTGGGGACCAGCTTCTTTCCACTGAATCTTATTTGGCTAGTGAAGTCCCAGACAACTCTAGACATCCCCGGTGTGTACATATTTATAAGAGTTATTTCCGGCACTTAAAAAATGGCCTCATTTGTCCGCCGTCAGAAGGCTCCAAAATGTGTAAACTTGATATTTGAAGCGGAATTTTAATCATTTCCCACCATCCCATAGGAAAAAAAATCTTGATGTTTCCTGCTTTTACAGTAACTGGAGTCAGTGTTTAAATCATGTGTGAAAAAAAATGTGGTCTTAACTTTACAGGCGATATTTTGCCGTAATGGTCGGGTCTCTGATACATCCGAGACAGCTCATTTCAGTTCAGAATTAAGTTCTTGGTATCATGGCAGACAAGTTGCTCCCATAATTATAAGGGTTCCATGGTGGGGGGGGGGGGTGGCAGAAAGACTGAGAGCGACTGCTCTATTGTCCCGACGGGTCAAGGAAAATATGGATACAAACGTGATATCCCTTAGATGCCTGTACAGCAGCGTTTCTCAAGCAGGATAACTGAAGGGGACCACAGGTTAAAATTTTGCACCAGTGGGCGCCGCAGAACTTGTCAAGAGGGTCATAAAAAAAAATAAAAATGCATTATAATGTAAATATTGTCTTGTTGATGCCAGAGAAAGTACTCGTTACTCTCCCCTGTCTGTATCTGAGATAGGGACCCTTGTGTTGTCACATGACTACTCCTTGACGTCAAATTTTCCACCAGTATCCCCTTTCATCCTGGTCGGTATCCTTTTTCTTCTGGTTTTTTTTCCCCGGTGCTTTTAGCAGGTGTTCTGAGTTTTGTGGAGTTGTCTTATCTCCCTGTAACTGCGAGCTGGTGTTCTTTGCAGCCGATGCTGTGGAGGTTTCAAGTACAGAATCGTATCGGTGTGGGAGTTGATTATGGCAGCTACTTTCTCAGTCCCAGAGTACAGTTAAAAAAAACAAAGGGTGTGCAGTACTTCTTTAGCAATCTCCAATACCACGAGGATTATGGCGATCTCTGCCCCGTTAGCCAGGCTAGGCCTGTTACTGGGGGTACCATCGGAGAGGGGGGACAGGGTCTTGGTCTGCTGTGGTTCGCTAACCCTGACGCTGGCATATCAGCTATGGGTCGCTGACTGCCTCACCGGGCAGCGTCTTTATGGACAGCGTTTTGTGGACATCATTTCAACTCTGTTTCCAGTATCAGACTACATGCATACTTTCCCTGTTTAGGTCGTACTATTCTGCTACGCTCAACAGACTGATCTACCAGGTCTCTGGCACAGGATCCCGTTGTTGGCATCGTTATCGACATTAAAATATTTTAAGTTGAATCACGTGTATAATTATTGACACTGGTTAAGAAACATATAATAGATCATTGTCAAAAGAAAAGCTAAGCAATATCGAAAGTAATCTTTTATTTTTGTAATATTACAGGTCTTTGAGAACAAGATCCTATGAAGAATAGGGAGCTATACAGAAAGAACACTGAGCTTATTCAAATCTGAACGGATTATAAATGTCTTTGAAACTGAACAGTCTACGCTGGTTGGCCCATGTAGAAAGATTGAAGGATAAGAGACAAACGAAAATGACGTATGTACAAGAGGTGAGGGAAACAAGACCAAGAGGTAGACTAAGTCAGAGATGGAGAGACAACATAAAAGAGGATATAAGTGAAAGCGATGTCAGCAGATTAGAGGGAGACGATTAGGAATGGAGGCAGACTTTATCTGCAGCAACGAACTTAAATGACTTGGAAAGCTGAAGAAGAAGAAGAAGAAGAAAATAAGTTACCTTAATCTCCTAGTTTCTTACAAGAGCAGTGACTCTTCCTGGTTTCATATATGTGTGTGTGTGTGTTGTTTTTTTTTTTTTTGGTATCAGAAAGCTTATATTAAATATTATTTTATATCAACAAAATACCACAATATAAAAATAGTACGTGTTGTTATTTTGTTTCCTTTCTTATCTTAGCTTCGCTAGGAAGACGTTTCGACCGTCCTCAGTTAATCAGAGAAAGAGATTATCAAGGCATTTCTTGGGGAACTGAAGCGGTACCCAACCTGTACTGGTCGTCGGAAATTTCCCAAGTTTTACTCTTTGGCGGCAGGCAGTAAGTTCTGGACTAACAAAGATCTTCATGCAGGCAGTAAGTCCTGGGCTAACAAAGATCTTCATGCAGGCAGTAAGTTCTGGACTAACAAAGATCTTCATGCAGGCAGTAAGTTCTGGACTAACAAAGATCTTCACGCAGGCAGTAAGATCTGAACTAACAAAGATCTTCATGCAGGCAGTAAGTTCTGGACTAACAAAGGTCTTCATGTACTTTTTAGGTGGTCTAACTGAAGCAGCTAAATTATGATGTGGAAGTTTGTTTCTTTGATCTGCTAGATATGGATATTCTGTCGTGGTTAGGTGAATCCATTTGTGGTGAAACGCTTCTGATATTGAAGCAACATCTGATGGGGTAAAGACGCTTGCCCGATGAGGCAATCAGCGACCCATAGCTAACATGCCAAGGTCAGGGTTAGCGCGACCCATAGCTGACATGCCAAGGTCAGGGTTAGCGACCCATTGATGACATGCCAAGGTCAAGGTTAGCGACCCATAGATGACATGCCAGGTTCAGGGTTAGCGACCCATAGATGACATGCCAAGGTCAGGGTTGGCGACACATAGATGACATGCCAGCTGACCAAGACCCTGTCCCACTCTCCGTGGTACCCCCCAGTAACAGGCCTAGCCTGGCTAATGGGTCAGGGATCGCCATAGTCCCCTTGGTGGTGGAGTCTGCTAAAGAAGCATTGCACACCCCCTGCTTTTTAGCTGTATTCCGGGACTGAAAAAGTAGCTGCCATAACCAGCTTTCACGCCCATACGAAGCTGTGCCTCAACACCTCTACAGCATCGGCTGCAAAGGGCACAAGCTCGTAATTATAGGGAGATAGCACAAGTACAAGAAGTAACATCTGAAGAACCGGGCACCAAATGACAGAACCGTATGGAAACCCAAGCAGGTTTTAAACGAGAAAAAGATTTTTTTTTTTTAAACAAAACAATGCTGAGTTAAAAGTTTCCACTTTGATTTTGTGAAATGGGGAAGCCGATTTTCACGACAGTTCCCATGTCAAATTTTCTAGAATCAGGTTTTTAGTTGAGTATTTGTTAAGACAAAAGCGCGCACGCCTGGACATTGTGAACAGAGGTGATCTTCGCTTATCATTATCTCCCTGAAAAGTGAGATTAGAAAGAAAAATATGCATCACTTCACCAAGATCAGGGTCACATAGTCCAAGCAATGCATTACACAAAGAGTAAAATTGTGTATATAACCGTATGCTGTAAAGTGCATTACTAAAAGTAATATGAACAGAAATATGTAATCTGTTTACATTAAGATATTCTGGGCATGTCAAGAGCCTTAATGAAGACCCTTCTTAAGGGAAAGATCGAAGGGAAGAGAGAAAGAGAACGACAGCGACATAGATAGGTGAATAAACACCAAGAGCTGGACATGGACAAGCTTGACCTGGTGCACTATGAAGGCAAGAAACAGAGCAGAGTGGAGATTCATTGCAGCCAACATTCCGTGGGGAAACGCCACGAAATGATAAACAGAGGGATAAACAGGCAGACAGGGGCTGAAGTATAACAGACAGATAAGACACAGAAAGATAAACAGACAGACAGAGGCTGAAGTATAACAGACAGATAAGACACAGAAGGATAAACAGGCGACAGAGGCTGAAGTATAACAGACAGATAAGACACAGAAAGATAAACAGGCAGACAGAGGCTGAAGTATAACAGACAGACAAGACACAGAAAGATAAACAGGCAGATAGAGTATGAAGTATAACAGACAGATAAGACACAGAAAGATAAACAGGCAGATAGAGTATGAAGTATAACAGACAGATAAGACACAGAAAGATAAACAGGCAGATAGAGTATGAAGTATAACAGACAGATAAGACACAGAAGGATAAACAGGCAGGCAGATACAGAGGCACTAACAGAAGTACGAGCAAACTGCCAGGGGCGAGAGAGAAACATATAGGGAGGGAAAAGGGAGGAAAAAGATTGAGAAAAAACTCACACATGCCACCGTTCCCTGCCGTGCTGTGACTGTCTCTTCCCCCCCCCCCTCCCGAATGTTCACCGTTCCTCTGTCTTCCTTTTTGTACATACGCCAACAAGTAACCCCAAGATAATAACATTGAACTCTCGAACATATTCAGCTCAGGGTGATGTTCTCATTCCGAACTCGAACTCAATTCTCACTTTCTTGAACATATCCAACTCAAGAAGATGTCAACCACCACAATTCGAACTCAAGCCAGTTTAATAATGATCCAGCGGAATCAACTCAACAGACTCCGTAAAGTTCAAGGCTCAAAGGTATCAACGTTTATTTTCCAGCTGATCACGGTGACAGTGTCCAAACAATCTTTCATCTCTTTTCATTAAACTAAATAAAGCAATTTCTCGTCGATTCCTCTTCGTCTCGTTATGTTCTTTCTCGTCCGTTTTCTATGTCCTTTGGACTCGTTAGTCTTCTTTCAGTTTGCACTTAATCTCGAGCTTCTCGAAGTCATGGTTACTCTCCGTCACCCTCAAGTTTTTGTCTCTAAGTGTCCCCAGATCTAAGCGTTGCTCTCTGTCCTCACTGGCCGTGTTCTCTTTCACTGTCAGACAAATTGGGCCCGATGTATAATTCCCGCTTTCCCGACTAATGTTCTGTGCATTACTCTGTATCTCTCTTTTTTTCCGAGACTTCCCTGTCCCTTAGTCTCTCTCTCTCTCTCTCTCTCTCTCTCTCTCTCTCTCTCTCTCACACACACACATTTTAGAAAGAAATAATCCAGATGCAGTGACCAAAGGCAAATTCTGAAAGAAAACACAAATTAAGGGAGCCAAACAAAACAGGGTCCAATGAGAGGGTCGAAAGAGATAAAGAGATCTGCAGACAAATAAAAAACAAAGAACTTAAGAGAAATATATGAGAGATGGGTAATAAGAGTGGGGAAAAAAGGGGAGACAATGATTTCAAGTCGATCTAGAGCAGTGGTTCTCGAACTTTATTTGCTCATGGCACGCAATATTTCGTTGTAGGTCCTCGCGGCAAACAGACGTACGAGTTGGCAACACTTCGGAGACTCGGTCTAATCGCGCGGCTTGCCAATCTGTTGTTCGTAGGAATGTAATAGTAACGCCATTTTGTTCACAGTCTGTCATGGTTTGAGCTTGACAGTGTGGCTGACGCCTGTTATAACGAGCATTTAAAAACACAACACAAGAGAATTCTCTCACTTAACCAGGATATACGTGACTGTCTGCAATTCCAACCACTGAGTGAACTTTTTGTTATAAGAGACCGACAAGTTCACGCTGCCCGTTGATAACTGAAATCTCTTACTGTAAACCTCAGGAAGATAAAAATGTTTCAGGTATTAAAAGTGTTGGTCTTATTCCTTAGTTTTTTTTGTCAGTATAAATAATGAATGAAAGTATTTTAATTATTTTTCTTTCCAGCAAATACAACATATCACAACGTCTCGAAAGTTTCGCGGCACACTTAGTGAATCTCGTGACACATTTAGTGAATCTCGCGGCACACTTAGTGAATCTCATGGCACACTTAGTGAATCTCGTGACACATTTAGTGAATCTCGCGGCACACTTAGTGAATCTCATGGCACACTTAGTGAATCGCACGGCACACTTAATGAATCTCATGGCACACTTAGTGAATCTCATGTACACTTAGTGAATCTCATGTACACTTAGTGAATCTCATGGCACACTTAGTGAATCTCATGGCACACTTAGTGAATCTCATGGCACACTTAGTGAATCTCATGTACACTTAGTGAATCTCATGTACACTTAGTGAATCTCATGTACACTTAGTGAATCGCACGGCATACTTAATGAATCTCATGGGACATTTAGTGAATCTCATGTACATTTAGTGAATCGCACGGCACATTTAATGAATCTCATGGCACACTTAGTGAATATCATGGCACACTTAGTGAATCACATGGCACACTTATCGAATTTCATGGCACACTCAGCGAATCTCATGGCACATTCAGCGAAGCTGACGGTACACTTAGTGAATCTCATGGCACACTTAGTGAATCTTACAGCACACTTAATGAACATCATGGCACAGTTAGTGAATTTCACGGCACACTTAATGGACATCATGGCACACTTAGTGAATCTCACGGCACACTTAATGAACATCATGGCACACTTATTGAATCTCACGGCACACTTAATGAACATCATGGCACACTTAGTGAATCTCATGGCACACTTAGCGAATCTCATGGCACACTCAGCGAATCTAGCAGCAGTTCCGCGGCACACCCTTTCCAGAAGCACTGACCTTGAGACTTAGAAATTTTAACGAACGCTGACCAATTATTTCTCCATTGTCTGCTTCACTAGGTGCGCCAGACATCGCGGAGGCCTGTGTAGTGTGTGAGTACCTAGCATACAACGTACTGATTTAAGAACTTATTGTTTTTTATTTCCATAAACTGTACCCCTTTGCTATTAGCAAAAGTGGTTGTCACTATTAAATGTTTTTTTTTTTTGGTGTGCCAAGGATGCGTGACGTGGTGACGTCATGTGCTTGCCACACACTTTTAAGGGAGGAAACTCCGACCATTCGCAAAAATAAGGGGAGAGAACAAGGGATTTTCTCGAGGATAAATAACAAAGAAACCCCGCGCTGCCGTCACACATCATCATCATCATCATCGTCGTCGACTCCCTTGAGAGCATAGACCACGGATAAAGGCTCTCCAATCATCCTTGTTCTTTGAATTATTCTCTGCTTCCTTCCATCTGTATCCCTTGTCTCTGAGAACTGTCATAATTTCACTTCTCCAAGTAAGTCTAGGTCTTCCTCGTTTTCTGTTTCCTTGAGGATTCCATGTCGGTACCTGTCTTGCTTTGTTGGTGTCGGGTTTCCTCAGAGTGTGGCCAATCCACCTCCACTTCCTGGACATGATTTGAAGGTTCACAGGTTCTTGTCCTGCCTTCCTCGTTCCTGATCTTGTCCTGCCCTCCTTGTTCCTGATCTTGTCCTGCCCTCCTTGTTCCTGATCTTGTTCTGCCCTCCTTGTTCCTGATCTTGTTCTGCCCTCCTTGTTCTTGATCTTGTTCTGCCCTCCTTGTTCCTGATCTTGTTCTGCCCTCCTTGTTCCTGATCTTGTTCTGCCCTCCTCGTTCCTGATCTTGTTCTGCCCTCCTTGTTCCTGATCTTGTCCTGCCCTCCTCGTTCCTGATCTTGTCCTGCCCTCCTCATTCCTGATCTTGTTCTGCCCTCCTTGTTCCTGATCTTGTCCTGCCCTCCTTGTTCCTGATCTTGTTCTGCCCTCTTTGTTCCTGATCTTGTCCTGCCCTCCTCGTTTCTGATCTTGTCCTGCCCTCCTCGTTCCTGATCTTGTCCTGCCATCAGTGTTCCTGATCTTGTCCTGCCCTCCTTGTTCCTGATCTTGTTCTGCCCTTCTCGTTCCTGATCTTGTCCTGCCCTCCTTGTTCCTGATCTTGTCCTGCCCTCCTCGTTCCTGATCTTGTCCTGCCCTCCTCGTTCCTGATCTTGTCCTGCCCTCCTCGTTCCTGATCTTGTCCTGCCCTCCTTTTTCCTGATCTTGTCCTGCCCTCCTCGTTCCTGATCTTGTCCTGCCCCCCTTGTTCCTGATCTTGTCCTGCCCTCTTTGTTCCTGATCTTGTCCTGCCCTCCTCGTTCCTGATCTTGTCCTGCCCTCCTTGTTCCTGATCTTGTCCTGCCCTCCTCGTTCCTGATCTTGTCCTGCCCTCCTCGTTCCTGATCTTGTCCTGCCCTCCTCGTTCCTGATCTTGTTCTGCCCTCCTTGTTCCTGATCGTGTTCTGCTCATTTCATGTTTAATGAACCAGATCAAATACACCAACTACAAAGACATCAGCAAACCATCCTCTTTCGTCTAAGGACAGGCTGCTGCAAACTACTGAGCCACCTACATCGACATAAAATGTCTCACACAGAAGAGTGTCCACGTGGCAGTGGAGTCTAGACTCCAGAACATATCCTTCAAGAGTACCCAAACCATGCAGACCTGAGGCGTGAGATATGGCCATAGGACACAAGCTTGGAGCAAAAGCTTTGGGGCTCCTATCAGGATCAGGAGAGGACTGCGGGCTTTGTCATGTCAACAAGGATCAGGATCTGATATGACCAACAACCTCGAACGTAGAAGAAGAAGAAGAATGATTAAAATTCTCCTCAAGCAGTAGTTCATGAATCTTTGTATCCTTTGTTGTATTGTTTTAGTCATAACCCATGTCTCCGAACCACATAGCAGAACAGTCTTTACGTTTGTATTGAAAAGCCTAAGTTTGGTTCTTGTTTTGATGTTATCAGAGTCCCTTCCTTTTCCAAGAACAAAGTTTCCTGGTTTTCCTCTCCGTGTTTCTGTAACCCTCCAGTTTTTTTTTAAAACAGGTAACAGGTCGTTGGCGTATCCCACAACCTACTTAGTCTCCTCTTACGACATACGTGGAAGGTGGCAGTGGTCCTATTCTTTTCTCCCCAGATCTAGGGGCCGATAACCACGCTCCCGATGACTCGGAATTAATTCAGCAAACATGTTTATCTGTTTTCCGCCATTATTCAACTTCCTCTCGGGTACCCCTAAAAGTTCTGCCGCGCATCCCACCCAAAACCGGGTGGGAACTAGTGACTTAATCTATTATAGCTCTACTTTTGTGTTTGGCTTATTTACGTCCTGTCAGATGATGCGAGAATAGAGTTGTCTGAGAAGAGACATCCTGGCCACAATAATAATAATAATACTAATAAAGTACAATACTCAGTATTTGGCTTATGAAATCATTCAGTTATCAGTCTTTCTGTCGACAGTGTATGGGGAACCGTTTTACTATTTTCTTTCCGGTATGGCTGTATCTATGGCCACTGCAGCAGTAAGAAGTGTTTTTTTTTCTTCAGAGGTTTTATTTTATTGTTTGCTGTCTCCACCCCTTTGATGTCCGACCCTCATTTCTTTCTTAGATCCGCCACAACCCCTCCCTCTCCCCCACCCCCGTCCCCGCCCCACCCCCCTCTCCTCCAGACACAGTGCTCGTCTTTCTGGTGCTATTTTTAAGCCATTCCCCCCCTCCACATTTGCCTTTTGTTGATGGAAAAACTCTCAGCGCCGATTTTGATTCTTGTGTCTTGAGTTTGGTCTGTCTCATTATCTTTTTTTCACTTTACACACAAACACACGCACGCGCGCGCACACACACACACACACACACGGATGAGGGAATGGAAAAAAAAGGGAGAGAGAGGGATGAGGGGGTTTCAGCCACTTTCGCTCCAGGACCCAAAGGGCTTTAGCACGTTTAAGAGTGGGCCCCTGTAGTGGATTAAAACAGAATAGCCATTCAATAGGCAGTCGGGTCGTCTCTCTAAAAATACTGAAGGACATTCTGTATGTCAAGGACTGAACACGTTTGGGCACAAACCACCCCCCCCCCCCCACCCCCCAATGAAGCCGCTCCCCAGGACCAGCAACAGAGCTAGGGCCCCCTCCCGGGTGTAATGAAGCCGCCCCCAGGACCAGCAACAGAGCTAGGGCCCCCTCCCAGGTGTAATGAAGCCGCCCCCCAGGACCAGCAACAGAGCTAGGGCCCCCTTTTTTACGGTTACAGTTACAGGCTGGAGAGGGGGAGGGGAGAATGGGGGGGGGGGGGAATGGGGGTGGAACCGAAAACAGTTTTTCCCCTATCTTCTGAAAAAAAGAAACCCTCTTATGGCCCCTGCCTTTATCTAAAACAGTCTGCGATAAATTATATATTATCTGCAAGTGTTCAAATTCAAATGCTTTTGAAGGCTTCTATTGTTTAGATAGGTTTTTTTTTAAAAACCTTTCTCATAAAACTCTTGATCTATATTTGTGCAGAATTCAGGAAATATGTCTGGCTTTAAAGACAAGCAGATCTGTTTTACAAAAGCAGACAAAGAAAATACAAAGCAATCGAGAAAAATAGCTACAAAAGTTCAAAACAGAAGACTTCTTTAGGGTCAAATTAATGAGAAATAATAAATAAATAAATAAACACATTCACTATTTTCGTAAAGCATCTGCTTTGTTTTGTTTTGTTTTCAAGTCTGGTAAAGTGATGTTTTGATTATGAAGTGGCGCTTCACAAAATGGGAAAAAGTGCCGAGTACAAGAGAATGAAGTGTCTTTTGACGTAACTATAGAAAAACAAAAGAAGATCAAAGATGAAAGAGAGAATAAGAGCAAGTTAAATATTATTTCTGTCAAGATTATTATTTACAAAAAAAGGTGATATGAAACAAATATAAGGTAAATGTTAAATTGATCAGTAAATAAAGATAGTCAATTTATTTTTCAGAAATGAGAGACGTTCACAGACTGATGTAGACTGTAGACAAATGTGTAGTTATTGCCAGCCACACACACACACACAAACAGACACACACACACACACGCACGCACGCACGCACACACACACACACACACCTGGTTTTCCTGGTGTTGTCTAACTTTAGCAGGTGTTTTATCGTTTGTTATAATCTAGGTCATTGGGCAACACTTGCCAGTGAACAAAACTGTTCAGATCTTGTTCTTGTTCCTGTTTTTCCTCCTCCTTCACTTCCTCCTCCTTCTCTAAGTCTAAAATAAGTGTCTGAATGACTGGCAATTACTGCTACATCCCCAGATTATTTCAAGCCTACAGCTCAGCAAAGAGCAGACAACTCCCTTTTAAGACTGCTTCTTATTGACAATGCTCCGTGACTTGTGACAGAGGCTCAAAAAGAGATTCATCTTCTTGCCTGAGAACACAAGCTCGTTGCTGCAGGTAGTAGATCAAGGCCAGGTTTCAACTTTCGCATCTTATTATCTAAGAAGAACTTTCGCTAATTTGTACGCGCCTTAGATGTTGATGATTCTGAGGGTTCAAAGCAAAATAAACTGGAAGCATTTTGGACGTGATGCACGAATCAGGACGGAATTAAACCATCTCTGAGACACGTGAGAGAGGGAATGAACCAAGGTATGTAGGAATGAGTGTGGATGACGGAATGATTGTGAAGGTTTTGAATACTTCGTAGGAGAAATTGGTTCAGATATTGTTGACACGGCAAGGGATGCCCAACCTGAATAGATTGCAAAACTGCTGAGACTCTCACGAGGACCCCCTAACAGCTAAAGATCTTCTTCTGACTGGACAACATTGAGAGCTGTCCACAGACCAAGAGTCTCAGTCCGATAATACCGTTCAGTACAGGGAGATGACCAGTAAACATTTAGAGAAAGGAATCGCCAAAGGAGAGGACCTTTTATTCCTTAGTGGGAAAAGGGTCGAGCTCAGTTTGGAAAAGAAGCGGACAAAACAGGAGCGGGCTTATAAAACCTCGTGGTCTGTTACAAAGAAATTCTTAGAGAAAGGAGGAAGACATCAGTGCAGGAGACTTCCATTCTGCCATATTTTTCCTAGACGTCAAAGCCATAACCACCGACAGTCAGTGCTAACACTTCGATTCAGGGCCACCTACACCAGTATCGACCCTTGGAATATCTCCATCACAAGCACCCAGAGCCAATGCTAGCACTTCAAATTCATGGCCACCTACATCAGCATCAGCCCTTGGAATATCTCCATCACAAGCACCCAGAGCCAATGCTAGCACTTCAGATTCATGGCCACCTACATCAGCATCAGCCCTTGGAATATCTCCATCACAAGCACCCAGAGCCAATGCTAGCACTTCAGATTCATGGCCACCTACACCAGTATCAACCCTTGGAATATCTCCATCACAGGCACCCAGAGCCAATACTAGCACTTCAGATTCATGGCCATCTACATCAGCATCAGCCCTTGGAATATCTCCATCACAAGCACCCAGAGCCAATACTAGCACTTCAAATTCATGGCCATCTACATCAGCATCAGCCCTTGGAATATCTCCATCACAAGCACCCAGAGCCAATACTAGCACTTCAAATTCATGGCCATCTACATCAGCATCAGCCCTTGGAATATCTCCATCACAAGCACCCAGAGCCAATACTAGCACTTCAAATTCATGGCCATCTACATCAGCATCAGCCCTTGGAATATCTCCATCACAAGCACCCAGAGCCAATACTAGCACTTCAAATTCATGGCCATCTACATCAGCATCAGCCCTTGGAATATCTCCATCATAAGCACCCAGAGCCAATACTAGCACTTCAGATTCATGGCCATCTACATCAGCATCGGCCCTTGGAATATTACTCATCAAAGTCTCCTTCTCCAAAAAAGTTTCATATTCATCGAATTTTCCAATGAGGATGATATTTAAAGGTAAGTTTTGTTTATTTAGCTTCAGACTTTTATTGTGTGTGTGTGTGTGTGCGCGCGTGGTGTTTTCTTTATTTACCTTTCACGTGCACTTAAAATGATTCCTAGTCAGTTATGCACGTGTTTCCGCCGACAAAGAAGCGCTTGCAAGCTAAAGAAAGCATGGAATCCACATTTCAGCCGTTTCCGGTTTTTGATGGAGACTATTTCCCAAAACCGTCTTATAGTAACTTATCTGCGTGCTTTTGTTTCGCATTTTTGGATTCAAATTTTAAGCCACAAAGCAAGCAACATAAATGTCTCGTCGTTTCCCAGTAAAAAATAAGGGGGGGGGATATGTTTTATTATACATTCTTTGTGTGGACTTAGGATTTTGTGGGGTGTCTAGTAGTTTAGGTGCACACGTACAAGTACATTAGTTCAATATTTTCTCGTGGTATATCAACTTCGAGCACAGCAAATGACAGCCCGGGCTCTTCGCTGTTTGTCTTGTTTATGTCGTCAGATATCACAGCAAATTACCTCCCAGGTTTGCTTTTATAAATGCGATATTCAGCAGTTGTAAATCATAGGCAGTGCCTCTCTCTCTCTTTCTCCCCCCTCTCTTTCTTCCCCTCTCTCTCTCTTCTTCCCCCCTCTCTCTCTCTTTCTCCCCCTCTCTCTCTCTTTCTTCCCCCTCTCTCTTTCTTCCCCTCTCTCTCTCTTCTTCCCCTCTCTCTCTTTCTTCCCCTCTCTCTCTCTTTCTTCCATCCTCTCTCTCTTTCTTCCACTCTCTCTCTTTCTTCCCCTTCTCTCTTTCTTCCACTCTCTCTCTTTCTTCCCCCCTCTGTCTTTCTTTTCCCCCCTCTCTCTCTCTTTCTCCCCCCTCTCTCTTTCTTCCCCCTCTCTCTCTTTCTTCCCTCCTCTCTCTTTCTTCCCCCTCTCTCTTTCTTCCCCCCTCTCTTCTCCCTCTCTCTTTCTTCCCCCCTCTCTCTTTCTTCCCCCTCTCTCTTTCTTCCCCCCTCTCTCTCTTTCTTCCCTCCTCTCTCTTTCTTCCCCCTCTCTCTTTCTTCCCCCTCTCTCTCTTTTTCTTCCCCTCTCTCTCTTTCTTCACCTCTCTCTCTTTCTTCCCCCTCTCTCTTTCTTCCCCTCTCTCTCTCTCTCTCTCTCTCTCTCTGTGAAGTCGTCTACCCGATCCATTATCCTCATCCGTTATTGGAGTTATAGCTACAGTCGTGAACTTGGAAAATTACTTGTCTTGTCTTGTCGCCTTCCTCATAAACCTTTCAGTGTTAAAAGTATCAATTGGTCGTCTTGGCAGAGCTCATTGATTTGTTTCATATAATGGAATAAGTATGGGTTTCTGTAATTTCATGCCTTCTTCTCTTACGTAGGCGGCCTCTTCCTCTGTTACCTACAAATCTTAGTGTGAATGTTGTCTGTGATATACTGTCTGGTGGTAACCATGTACCGTGGTCAAGCCATTTGACTTGATGTTTCTGAATGCAGTGTGATCCTTTATCCTGATGCTGTCATTTCTTATTTGTCTCATCTTGTCACACTTAGTATTCTCCTTAAACATCTCACTTCTGCCGTGATGATTTTCCTTTTGTGTTTCGCTGTTTATTGTCCACGTTTGACATTGGTAGCACAGAGTTGGGAGAAAAATTGCCTCTTTTTGTTTCAGTTGCGACGTATTTGTTTTTCAGTAAAGGTGTTATTTCTCCAACGACCTGATTTGCTTTATCGTATTTGCTCTCAGAACGGAAGTTAGAATCAGAATTACAAAAGCAGCATCGATCTTCAAGAACCTTGAGAACATATAGCATTCAAAAGTTATAAGCACAAAAACCAGGTTAAGACTATTCAATTGAAATGTAATATCCACCCTCATTTATGCATGCGAAAGCTGGAAAACAACTAAAGAAATAGAAACGAAATTTTAGACTCTTTTGAAAACAAATGCATAAGGAAAATACTCGGCATCAAGTGAAACGAATTCAAGAACAATGCAGAGATAAGACAGATGACTGAACAACAACCAGTCTCATGGGTGATAAGGAAATGGAGATGGACATATGTTGGTCACTTGATGAGAAGAAACGATCAAAGAATACTAAAAACAAGCTATCAAGTGGAACACAACAGGCCAAAGAAAAAGAGGCAGACCGAGTGAAACTCTAAAGAGGACATTGTTAAGAGAGGCCAAATTAACAGGCATAAAATCCTTTGATGAGGTTGAAAGACTCGCCGAAGACAGGAAAAACTGGCGAACTACTTTGCGAGCCCTATGTGACATATAACGGCACGGGAAGGATATAGGATATGTAAGATTTGTTCTCAATCTCAGCGTCAGCTTTGCTCGTGGATGATATTGTGGCACCTAGGTATTTCAAATGTGTTGCTTGTTTCAAGAGCTGGTTGTCCAAGAACCTCTTTATTAGGATTTCAGCTCGCGTAGGAAAATTACACATTACGTATCTTCGTTGTCCATAAATCTGCCCCTACCTGAGCAATGCCTCGTTGTAACTCGTAAAGGCCAAAAGAATGGCGGCATTGTTCTTCCGGCCGCTCAGTGTACCGAAACGACCACACCGTGTTCGATACAGAACACAGAATAATTGTACTTCGTGTATTAATTCTAGTCTTTTGGGGTTTTTTAAATTGAAGGGAAGTAATCGAAATAATATTTCTAAAACGTTCTTCCAAGAGCATAATTACATTTTTCATTCGTCATCATTTGCTTACATTGGTGTAGAAAGCTGACAATCGTGATCAGCTTATCGTTTATTTTGTAAACAAACTGTATCGGAAAAAAAACTAGGGAACTGTGCACGCTTAGATGAGTTTTATGTCAGTGTTCAGGGAACCAGTGACAGACAGGTTGGAATCTGACCTCGATGAAGGTCATAGTTTAGGAACAGATTAAAAAAAAAATTTCTGAAGAGTGATCAACCTCATCTTCATCCCAAAAACTATTTCAACATACGACACACACACAATCCGCTCTAGAACAACGTGTATACAAGATATTTGTGGAAGGAAAAGTTTCAATTCTGTAATTCATTCATTCATTCAATTATGTGACATGTACTTTCCAGTACGTTGTCCCCTCTCACAGCCTCCTTGGATGCAGTATGGTCTCGCACAAGTTTAACTGGTGTCTCGCGAAGATGTCTTTAACAGCTTTTGGGCAAAGTTAGATAATTCATCTAACTTATGGTCCACAGTGACAAGTAGGCTTAATGTTAGATTACCTGCCCTTCGTCTCACCTTGTGCACGAATTTTACACGAATCATGCTGAATGGACGGAGAGGGAAAGCAAGAGATTCTTTGTAAACTTCATAGCTTTAGTTAAAGGGGAAAGAATACTGAAGTTCTGAGCATCACCAGGAGAGTATTAAGAATATTCGAGAAGCCTAGGACAGGGAGAGCTTGCGCTTAAAAAAAAAATCACGAGCAGGGAAAACACGAGGAAAATCTCGAGAATTTGTAGCGAAGGTTTGAAATATAAAACTGGAAGAGAATTATAAGGAAAGTGGCAGTTAGAGAGAGAAAGGTCATACGTTAGTTTTAGACAGTTAAGAGTTGTAACCTCGGGAGAGGAACCATGGTGGCTGTGTGTTATGTCATGGTGTAGGGGCAGCTTAGTGGTGGTTATAAAGGACAAAAAGTTCAGCGCCGGTCATTAATTTCAAGCATATGTTTATTTAGATTGCCGTACTAAAACTGTAAATAAATTTATTGTAGAATGTTGGTTAAACTGCATTCTCAGGCAGTCCTCTATGTAGCCGGGGCATAAACAACACCAACTGTTCATCACAGCAAGTGTAAAAATCACGTGCAGTAGCATCGTCTTAGACAAAATGCTATGGCATTTTTAAAAGCGCCAGCATGACATTAAATCGTACTGACTTGTGCTGCACGTGCAAGATACATTCGTAGTAAACACTTCTCACCTTCCAGTCATTTTTACCAAACCGATTTATAGGTGTTTTTGTCATTTGAAAAACACCATGCCACCGTGAAGGCGTTTTAGCACCTTTGAGCGTCATCGGGTCATAGCCTTGGCTGAAAGCAGTTTATCTGACCGTGAAATTGCACGGCGTTAGGGGATGTCCCATTCTACCATCCAAAGGCATTTGGAGCGATTTCGCGCAACCGGAGGAGTAGAAGACAGGCATCGTTCAGGACGACCTCGTTGCACGAGTAGACAAGATGACAGACCTGCAGCTGTCAACACTTCGCAACCGGACAGAAACGTCTTCCACTCTCAGAAACCAGCTAATGAACACGGCAAACGTCAGTGTTAGCGGCAAAACAATTTGCAGGCGTTTAAGAGAATCTGGGCTGGCTTCAAAACGACCAGCAATAAGAATACCTCTTACTCCAGCTCACAGCAGAGCTAGAGTTGCCTGGTGCCGGCAGCACATTCGTTGAGCGAGGTGCTAGTGGGGTGAAATTCTTTTCACGGAGGAATCCCACTTCAGTGTGTCCAATGATGGCAGAATCCGTGTTTGAAGAAGGCCAGGGGAACGGTTCCATGACGCCACTATCCAAGAGGTGGATCGTTACGGAAGGGGATCAATCATTGTTTGGGGTGGCATCAGCAGGCACGGCAGGTCTCCCCTTCATGTCATTCATGGCACCCTAACCGCCCAGCGATACCTGAATAAAATTCTGGAACCCATTGTTCAGCCTACCTTGCAAGCCATGAGTGCAGGGACAATCCTACAAGACGATAACGCAAGACCACACCGGGGTTGTGACGTATTTTCTTCAGCACACAGGATCATTAGAATCGATTTGCCAGCTCGGTCACCCGATCTGTCGCCCATTGAGCACATTTGGGATGTCCTAGGCAGACGGGCTTCGACAAATCATCCTCCACCTGTTTATATCACCCAGCTGACCCTTTTCCTTCAACAAGCGTGCCAGGCCATTCCACAGAATGTCCTAACAACCCTGGTTAACTCGATGAGGCAACGGTACGTCGAATATCTGGCAGGGAACTGTGGCCACATGCGATACTGACATGTTTGTTGTTTGAAGACTCTTGTAAATTTTTCGACGAGGGATGAGTAATTTCGCCAGCTTGCTGCATGTGTATTCACATTATTACTGATAAGAGTTATGTCATCAGCAAAATCAAGGTCTTCTAGTTGGGTCCCATGTACCCAGTCAATACCTGTGTTACCTGTTTAGCATTTTTTCATTATGAAGTCTATTGTAATCCCAAAAAGTAAAGGAGACAGTATACATCCTTGTTTCACGCCTGTTTCAATCTGGAACCATTCACTCATCCCTTCTTCTGTCTTGACTGCATAAACATATCCATTGTATAAGTCCTTAATGATGTTGACAATTTTAGATGGTATTCCATATAGACATAAAATTCTCCATAATGAAACTCTGTGTATGCTATCAAATGCCTTTTTAAAATCTAAAAATTTGTTTTAAATCCTTTTTAAAATCTTTAAAAATCTTTATAAAAAAATATATATATATATATATATATATATATATATATATATATATATATATATATATATATATATATATATATATATATATATATATATATATATATATATACAATACGGTATAGAAGTGAAGAACCGTTTTGAAATCCTGATGTCTGTACATGAGGAGATAACACCAGATGAATTGGCTACGCAAGCCAGAGATATCTTAATAACAACAGCTAAAGACATGGTTTCGGTAAAGAAAACACAAAATAATGAATGGATTACAGCAGGCACACTGGAACCGATAAAACAACGTAGAGAAATGAAGACACAATGAAATGTGACAAACAAAGAGGGATATAAATCTTTAACAAAAGAAGTACGAATAAACATAAGAAAAAACAAAAAGCAATACATACAAGATTGTTGTGAAAGAATAGAAGAACATCAGAAGTGTGGAAGAAATAGTGAAATGTTTAAAGAAATGAAAACATTGACGAGAAATGTCACACCTAAGCTAAATGTAATTTGGGATGAGATAGGGAATACCTTGACAGAGGCAGAGGAAATTCTAGAAAGATAGAAGGAATATTGCAGAGGAATGTATGAAACAACCGACTGTGAAAGCATAAATCTACAGTGTGAATTATTATTGGAGGAGAAAGAACCCGAACCGACAATAGAAGAAGTTTTATGGGCAATAAAGAATCTGAAAAATGGTAAATCACCAGGATGTGATGAGATAACGGCTGAACTTATTAAAGCAGGAGGAAAGAAATGTGCAACAATCTATCATGCACTATGTAGAAAGATATAGCATTCAGGTATTTGGCCAAAAGAATGGAAAAGAACTGTATTCATACCACTGCCAAAAAAGGTAACCTGAAATGATGCACTAACTACAGAACTGCTGCCCTGATTAGTCATGCCAGTAAAATTCTTTTAAAAATCATAATGGGTAGACTTCATAAGAAAATAGAAAAGAAGTCAATATGGTCCAAGCTGGTTTCAGGCAAGGAATAGGATCAAGAGATCATATATTCAATATAAGATTAATAATAGAGAAATGCAGAGAGTTTAATGTTAATCTATATTTAGCCTTTATAGACTACTCAAAGGCATTTGATTGTGTACAACACCAGAAACTTTGGGAAATAATGGGAAAAAAATGGGATTTCTAACACATTTGATACAATTAACATCACTGCTGTATCTAGACCAACAGGCAGCAGTAAGAATAAATGGTGAAACAACAACTTGGTTTGACATAAAACAAGGGGTCCGTCAGGGGTGCATATTGTCACCTTACTTATTTAACTTGTATACTGAAAATATAATGAGGAATGTTAGAGAAGATGTAGACAAAGAATATTACAATGCCATAACAACTGGAGGTTATGAAATACCAGAGATTAGATATGCTGATGACACAGTATTACTGTTCACAACACAAAAAGGAATGGAAAAACTAATTATGTCAGTCCATAAGAGCAGCGAAGAACAAAACCTCCATCTTAATGCAAAGAAAACTAAATTGATGACAACTGACAAAACAAACAAGGCAGCTAAAATATGTATCAATGAGGAAAAACTGGAAGAAGTGGAGAGTTTTTAATATATTGGATCACTACTAACTAGTAGTGGGGATGCAATGAGGGAAATTAAAAGGAGGACATCTATCGCTCTTCAGAAAGTAAATAAGGTAGACAGAGGTGTATGGTGCAGTTTTACAAAGTGAGGGAGGGAGTGAGTAAGGTGAAAAAAAACGAATAGAAAGTATGAGAATGTATAAATGAAAAACATACAACATCCGATATTTCGGAGTGAGCCTTATTCGAGGACACATACACAACGAAACAAAAACACGAATAACTTATCTCAATGTGTCTTCCTCCAAGTAGGAAACAGAAATGTGTGTGGTAGAAGGGAGAAGGAAAAACCACGCTGCCTCCAAACAAAAGATGCCCGATAGAGCCAATCGTAAAGAAGAGGTGGAGAGAGAGGAGGAGAACAAGTGGAAGAAAGTGGTGGGGGGAAGGCAATAGAAACATGATAGCCGCTGGAGGTGTCGGGGGGGGGGGGGGGGAGGAAGAGGGGAGGGGAAAGGGGGACCCGGAGAGATAATGAATGAAGAACATTAACACCTGCAGGGAGAAAATGTGAAACTGGTGAATAGGACAAGACCAATATGTTGGCAGATAAGAAAATAGGGTGGTGGTAGTGAGGGGTAGCATAGAGAAAGAAAGTAGAGTTTAAAAAAAAGACCTGTGGAAAAATAAAGAAGTTACAGAAAGCTGAAGACATTGTTAATTCCAGCTGGGTGGAGACAGCCAGCCTGGAAAATAAGGCGCTGTTCTAGGACCCTCCGAGAGTGTACATCAGCAGAACAAGAGCAGATCGCACTAACAGAAATGTCCTGTTTTCCCCTGTGGTTGCTAAGACAAAAATGTTTAGCCACAGGTGTCCAGGCCCTCTTAGAAATATCATTGAGATGCTGGCGAAATCGATCTCCTAAACGTAAGCCAGTCTCCCGTATGTACTTCAAACCGCAACGTTTGCACATGATAGCATAAATGACATTTCGTGAAGTACAGGTGAAACCCTCCTGAACTGATAACGTGGACTTAGGGAAGGAGATCTGGCTAGCCTTGACAACAAACGGACAAGTGTTGCATCTATGGCGTCCGCAACGTCTGGTACCATAAAAAGTGTCATCTGTCTTAAGATGACTACGAATTAAAAGCTCACTTACTGAGACTGGCTTACGTTTAGGAGATCGATTTCGCCAGCATCTCAATGATATTTCTAAGAGGGCCTGGACACCTGTGGCTAAACATTTTTGCCTTGGCAACCACAGGGGTAAACAGTACATTTCTGTTAGTGCGATCCGCTCTTGTTCTGCTGATGTACAATCTCGGAGGGTCCTAGAACAGCGCCTTATTTTCCAGACTGGCTGTCTCCACCCAGCTGGAATTAACAATGTCTTCAGCTTTCTGTAACTTCTTTATTTTTCCACAGGTCTTTTTTTTTAAACTCTACTTTCTTTCTCTATGCTACCCCTCTCTACCATCACCCTATTTTCTTATCTGCCAACATATTGGTCTTGTCCTATTCACCAGTTTCACATTTTCTCCCTGCAGGTGTTTATGTTCTTCATTCATTATCTCTCCAGGTCCCCCTTTCCCCTCCCCTCTTCCCCCCCCCCCACACCTCTAGCGGCTATCATGTTTCTGTTGCCTTCCCCCCACCCCTTTCTTCCACTTGTTCTCCTCCTCTCTCTCCACCTCTTCTTTACGATTGGCTCTATCGGGCATCTTTTGTTTGGAGGCAGCGTGGTTTTTCCTTCTCCCTTCTACCACACACATTTCTGTTTCCTACTTGGAGGAAGACACATTGAGATAAGTTATTCGTGTTTTTGTTTCGTTGTGTATGTATCCTCGAATAAGGCTCACTCCGAAATATCGGATGTTGTATGTTTTTCATTTATACATTCCTATACTTTCTATTCGTTTTTTTCTCACCTTACTCACTTTGTAAAACTGCACCATACACCTCTGTCTACCTTATTTATTTAAACCAGTTTTACTCTAATCGCCATCCCTTTTATCTTTCAGAAAGTAAGCAACAAAAGAATGTATGGAGAGGAGCAGACAGAACTACAAAAATAAGATTTTTAAGGGCATGCTTCTTTCCCATCGCAACAAATGCCTGTGAGACCTAGACACTTAACAAAACAGCTGAGAAACACATAAATGCCTTTGAATGTAAATGCTACAGAAGAGTTCTTCAAATATCATGGACACAAAAAAGAACAAATATATCTATGCTACAAGAACTTAATATTGAAGAAGTTTGGCTAGTAAAGAGAATTAAAGAGAGAGCTTAAATATTTTGGACACATTAAACGTCATGATAATCTAGAGAAGACCATCCTGGAAGGGTACATAATGGGAAAAAGAATGAGAGGAAGGCCAAGGCGAAGATGGTTGCAAGACATCGTTGATGATCTGTAAATCAGCATATATATTCAGACTCTCCGTGAATTCCTGAGTCCAAATGCGGCGAGGTCGTCCCTTTTTCTCTTTTGCTAGACACTATACCTTCTACTGGGTGTCTGAGTGGCGAAGTGGTTAGTGCACTAGTCTTTCATGGCGAAGGTCGGGGGTTCGAATCCGGCCGGCGGCACCCCAGTCACCCAGCTGTAGAAATGGGTACCAGACTTCTTCTGGAGTTGGGGAAGGAAAGGCGGCCGGGCGTGATACTGATCATATCACCCTCTAGTGTGCTGGCAGGTCAAGGAAAATATGGGCACTAACACCATATCCCTATGTGCCTCTAAGGCACGACAGGATTACCTTTACCCTTTTTTTATACCTTCTACTATCAACCTCTCCAAGTTGTTGTATCTCTTAATATGTCCGAAGTATCTCAGCTTTCTAATTCTTACGGTGTCAACGAGCCAGTTTTCTGCAACACCTAATCCCAACAGTATCTCTTTATTTGATTTTCCTTCTATCCTTGACAATTCACTTCTGTAACATTTCATTTCAAGTACTGTTACTCCCTTTTCTAGTTATTTCTTAAGTATCCATGTTTCGCATCCGTATGTTGGCACTGGGAATATGTAAAATCTTAGTAAATGTAACTTTGTTTTCTTGTTAGTACCTTGCTACATACTCACATTCTGTAATAAGGATGTAAATATATTCATATATGGCATACTACCTTGACTTCCAACAGTAGAAAACGTACACTTTTCACAAACAACATAAGTACTAGACTTAATGTAATATATAAACTGTTCATCACATGAAGCTAAAACGTGGATGCTTTATTCTTGTTTGTATTGACTTTATTCTGGAAGCTTTTAAGTGCTTTTGGATTATATTTATGAGGCATTCTGGGGCGAGCAAATGTACTTATTTACTATACAGAAACATTATTTTAGTCAAAACCAATGCAGTTTTTTTACATAATTTTTAATATAATATTCAAAACATGTCAAATATCTACTTAAATGAATTCTTTGTTCATTTATCTTCACTTTCATGTATCACGCATGTGTCTTCAATGTGTGACGACGAGGAGAAATCAAAATTCCGCTCACCCTCTATTTTTCACGACAAAAATAGTTCTGGGAAAAGTTCTTACAAAATTTACGACCTTTAAGAGATAATGAGAAGTGCTTTGTGCTTTTAATGGGTAAGGAGAAGTGCTTTGTGCCTTTAAGAGGTAAGAAGAAGTGCTTTGTGCCTTTAAGAGGTAAGAAGAAGTGCTTTGTACTTTTAATAGGTAAGGAGAAGTGCTTTGTATTTTTAAGAGATAAGAAAAAAGTGCTTTGTACTTTTAAGAGGTAAGGAGAAGTGCTTTATACCTTTAAGAGGTAAGGAGAAATACTTTGTGAGTCTGTATTATGTTAGTTAGTGTTTCCATTTTCTAGCGGTTTTCTTTAATTAGTATTTTATAGACCGTTCGATGGTGAGACTATCCACGTCATGTACATGTGAGATCACATCTAAGTCACGTCCCGTACAGCTGACTGAATGTCTATGTTATGTCCTGGACATTTGAGGGAATGTGACATCTCCTACAATTGAGAGTATATCTGTGATATGCCCCCGTACAGCTGATAGCTGATGCCTGTGTCACATTCCGTACATTTAAGATAATATTCATGCCCCCGTCATATACAGCTGAAAGCATGACTGTGTCACATCCCGTATATCTAAGATAATATGTATGTCACGTCCCGTACAGCTGAGATAATATATATATGTCACGTCCAGTACATCTGAGATAATATGTATGTCACGTCACATACATATGAGATAATATGTATGTCACGCCCAGTATATCTGAGATAATATATATATATATATATATATATATATATATATATATATATCACATCCTGTACAGCTGAGATAATATATTTATCACGTCCCGTACAGTTAAACAATTTTGCCCCAAAGCGAAGAAAAAAGTTGTTTGTTATCTAAGTACTACAAATGGTACAGTAACATTAATGTAAAACACGTTCAAAGGTGAACTCAAAGTTAAATCGAATGAAGGGGAGGGGAAGGTAAGAGTGAGGGGGGGGGGAAAGGGGAGGGAGGGATTTGAGGAGGAATAGGAATTGGGGGTTTGGGGTTGCAGGGGGTAATGTGAGAAGGGTTAGAGCATTATAGGAGATTTTTAAAAAATGAAAGTTATGTTTTCGAGACACACCATAGGTATATGATATCCGTCACATACAGACACACATACAGACACATACAGATACACATACACATGCAGACACATACAGACACACATACACATGCAGCCACGCATTCACATACAGACACATATACACATACAGACACACATACACATACAAACACACAGACACATACAGACACGCATTCACATACAGACACATACAGACACACATACAGACACACAGACACATATAGACATACATACACATACAGACACGCATTCACATACAGACACACACAGACACACACAGACACGCATTCACATACAGACACACACAGACACACATTCACATACAGCCACACATACACGCATTGCACACCCCCTCCCCCTATACACCACCCCTGCTCTTTAGCTGCACTCCGGAACAGAAAAAAAAATTACCTGTCATGACCCGTTCCCACTCCAATACGATGCTGTGTCTCAACATCTTCACAGAATCGGTTGCAAAAAAAAAACACCAGCTCGCAGTTACAGGGGAGATTGAAGAAAGAAAAATACATAAATAAATAAACAAATAAATAAATAGATCACTTAACGAAGTGTTCAGACTTGAGAGCTAGAATCTCTTTACGATGTGAAGCTTTCCTTTCCTTTCGTTTCCTTTCGTTTCCTTTCCTTTCCTTTCCTTTCCTTTCCAATGCTTATCGTAGCGGTCTCGGTAAATAGATTTCCACCACTTACACGGTATTATGAAGGTTGCAGTAGATTCTGTACTCATTTAGACAAGGTTACGGCAACAAGCAATAGAAGTCAGACATAAAAGAACTGTCAATGGCTGTCAGTTATGAAACGCCTTCAAGAACTGTCCGATAATTCCAAATAGTTTTGGGACAGATTTCACGAAATGTTTACTATTAACACAGGGACAACGTGGAAATCATCACACAAGTGGAGGCCAGTATGTTAGTAAAGAAGTCCAAACAATCTAGGATTATTCTTAGAGGCACTTTTTGCTAAAAAACAAAAAAGGTCAGATCTATGTCTATGAAGAGTCTGTCGAAGACTTATCTTCAGAAACAAGGCAATAATTTTTAGAAGGAAATCTGAACGACTTTAACCTCGCAGAGTTAGAGAGGTAAAAAAAAATATCTATACAGCACTCAGAAAATTCAATATTTTTAGGCAGATAAAGGGATCTTACTAAGATTAGAAAAATTGCCAGTAATAGTTTAACAGTTATTTTCTACTGAAATGTTGTCATACCATCATATCAGTAAGACACGGGACGCACTTTTAATCTCTGAGGGGCTTGCTTGTACATAGATTAGTTAATCTCTGAGTTGCTTAGTTATATATGGATTAGTTAATCTCTGAGTTGCTTAGTTGCATATGGATTAGTTAATCTCTGAGTTGCTTAGTTGTATATGGATTAGTTAATCTCTGAGTTGCTTAGTTGTATATGGATTAGTTAATCTCTGAGTTGCTTAGTTGTATATGTATTAGTTAATCTCTGAGTTGCTTAGTTATACATGGATTAGTTAATCTCTGAGTTGCTTAGTTGTATATGGATTAGTTAATCTCTGAGTTGCTTAGTTGTGTATGGATTAATTAATCTCTGACAGGTTTAGATGTATATGGGTTATTTAGCCTTGTAGCACACTTTGTTGTGGTAGAGAAGACAAGACGAAGAATTGCTCCAGACGAACTCACGTCTAGAGGTCTTAGAGATCATGGGCACAAAAATAACAAATATATCCATACTACAAGAAGGCTGGCTAATAAAGAGGATTAAACAGAGAAAACTTAAATATTTTGGACGCATTAAACGTCATGATAATCTAGAGAAGACCGCCGTGGAAGGGCACATAATAGGAAAAAAAGAAAGAGAGGAAGACCAAGGTGAAGATGGCTACAAGACATCATTGATAATCTGCAGGGCATCTTGTTTACAACCGAGAGGTCTACAGAAGAACTGTTAGAGAGGCAAAGTTCCGCAAGGGACCTGCAAATGACTGACTGACTGACAGAGATATTAAAGCTAACGCAAAGCACCAGGCAGCCTGAAAATAATTATCTGGCAAAAATTGCATGAATCATCATCATCAGGTGCCGTGTCGACTGGCGTTGGCTATTATGCTTCTCCATAGTACACGATGCAGGCCATCAGCTCAGTTGGTGATCTCCTCCCACACCATCCCGTCAGACTGTCCAGTATCATTTCTCTTGGTCTTCCTCTTGATCTTCTTCCTTCTATTTTTCCTGTTCTTATAATATTTTCAATGCCCCTTCTTCTCATTGCATGTCCTATGAAAGTACATTGTCTCTCTCTTATGAAACCACATGATATTACAGAACTCAAAACACCGCTGTTAGTCAATGGAATGGTAGATTATATTTACGAAGACAAAAAAAAAAGAAGAAGAAACAACTTAGATAAAGCGTATCACTCAAAGTTGTTTCTTTCCTGTGAACACTAAACAAATAAATAACTTTAGGTAACATTAACATTAGTATAAATTTTCTGAATTCTTGAATTCTTGCAAGTTCAGCGCAGTTGTGTTTGTTTTGGAAAAAAAAAGAACAGCAATAGTTTTTTTTTCTAAATTTTCTACTTTATGGATATTTAGATATTTGGGGGTAATATAGAACAATATAGCTAAAAGTTCCAGCCTCAAGTAAAGCTCTATTCTGTAATTGTTCAGTGGCTGCTCGGAAGCCAGGAAATCATCTATTGTTCTGGTGCGAACTGTTTAAACCGGCAGAAAATCTTTAAAAATGTCGTTCTGAAGGCGCTACTCATTGCCAAGTACAGGAAGAAGCTGCAGGCAGAGTTAACCTGCAGTAACGTGTCCGTTATCTCTCTGATCCCCTGCACAAGGTAGTTCTCCTCCACGTAGCCTTTCCCAAAGAACGTGGACATGATGGCATCAGGAGTAACGCAGACCACAAACATGAAGAAAACAACTATAAGCATGAGAGTCACCCGGTTCCTTGCCGTGAACTTCTTCCCTCGAACTCGCTCTTTCCGGAGCTCATTTACGATTCTGAAGTTGAGGAAAATGAGAATGAATACGGGGATTATCCCCCTTGATGAATTCTGGATCCAGGAGTAAGGGACCATGAACGAGGTGTTCTTCCCGAGTTTGGTGGGGACAATGTTGACACAGGTCGTGTTGAGCTTCTTGTCGTGTACTGTTATCATCTCGTATCTGAGCGCTGAAGGCACAGTCATGATGCTCATGAGTACGAAGACGAAGGCACAGACGTACCTCGCTCGCGGAATCGTGCACAGCTCTCGAGCTCTTGAGGCGTAGCACACTGAGATGAACCTTTCTATTGCGACGCTGACGGTCAGCCAGGATGTGACGCAGACAGACATGTTGAAGATGTAGTGTGCGAAAGGGTAGACACTGCTTCTCCACTTCTCAGAGCGCTGGCTGTCCTGAAGAGAAACAGCGACAATTATAAAATACATGGCGTCGTTTAGGAGCTTAATGGTGTCGGACACAGCCAGTGACATAAGGCAGACGTTGGTGGATGTTCTCATATCCTGATGTCTGAACACTATCAGTGCCAGTATGTTGCTGGTAATACCAATTATACAGAGAACGGGATAGACGATGAGTCCTGTGATATACTGGGCTGTCTGGTAGAAATCCTTGTACTGCTCCGACATATTCTGGCCACACGACGAATCGCTGTCGTCCAGCAGCCCCTTGCTTTCTGGCGTCACTGTGGACAGAATGAGACTGCTCATTGCTCCAACCATTGAAGAGTTTTCGGTAGAGTACGCGTTCATGGTTGATTCTTGAACGTGAAATCCCTAATGTGTCATATCATTAGCCATGGAACAGAATCAGCATCGACCGCTGTAATAAGAGAGCTCTCTGCTTGTGCACTTGTTACCAACTGTCTCTTGGCAAACATTCCGAAATTTGTCTTCATATGTCTTTAGTAATCTGAGGAAAAAAAAAGAAAACAAATATTAGAAATAAAATGATAACATAATTGGTAAACAATTATATTATTTCTACAGGACTGAAAATAAAATAATAAATAAACGCAACAGAAGGCGTGTAGCATGGCCCCTTGTAAATTAGGATATTATTATTATTATTAATGTTCTTCTTATATGCATATTTATTATAGTTGTTATTGTTACGGATACGTAGAAAGTAGGTCAGAAACGATGGAAAATTTGAGGGGGAAAACTCCCATGGCATTAGTAGCAATATTACGACTTAGAAGAGAAATCAGACTAAGTAGATACCAAAAAATACAAGACACAGTGAAAAGTGAGGACACAATAAAAGTAGAGAAGGACTAATCCTTGAAACCTTTGACATGAAAGAGATAGTGGAGTGGACAAGTGAATAGATGGATTTGACGCAACGGACAGGTGAGGCATTTTGCTAATTGTAGGATGCAATTTGCAAAGTTTTGAAAGAAGGGAGTGGACAAAATCGTCCAAAATCCACTCAGGGCCCAATCAGTAGGTAGGTAACCAGCTGACCAAAAGAAGGATATAGAGGTGTGTCCTATTGGACTACTTACTTACGACATATAAGCCCGGTAGACAGTTTAAAAGGGGATAGAAGGAGGACAATATGAGAATAGAAGAGGGATACACAGAACAAGGGAAAGAAGAAACGAAAAACAGGACGGATATAGAGAAGAACAAAGGGAAACAGCAGAGCAGGAGAAGAGTTATTCACGAGTTGTTGACCCAGTGTAGAGTTAGGCATTTTCGGCCACAGTTTGTGTGGAAAGTAACGCCAGAGTTTGGTTTTGTGAACAATGATTATGTGCTTCAAAGACGAAACCAACGGATTTTATGTCCTATTGCGTCTTATTCCAAGTGATGTTGTCAGCAATACATCTGTAACATGATTTGTCAGAATTAAATGTATTCAGTGACCTTTCCAGCGAACGTAGTCAAGTGAATGTTGTAACATTTGTGAAATATCACAAAAGAGGGCGTGTAGCATTGTCCCTTGTAAATTAGGATATTATATATATATATATATTCCACATCACCCTCTATTGTATCTACAGGTCCAGGAAAATACGAGCAGCTGCACCGTATTCTCAAGCTGCATCTGCGGCATGACAGGGTTACCTTTACTTTTTTTTTAACCTTAAACGCAACATATTTTTATAGGAAAATGGCGCAATGTTCATATTAAAATGTTTCTAGTAGAGACTACACAACCTGAGTATCGAAAAAAATAGACAAAAATAACAAATTATTTTCTGCGCAAATTTAAGTTATTTATTGTTAACAATTCCATGTTTACGACCTACAGGAGGAAGAGAATTAAAAGCAAAGTGGAGCATGTGTGCAGGTGTTTTAAGACGTATGATCCTGCGTTATTCTATACCTGGCAAGAAATCGGAAGATTTAGGCATGATTTATCTTTTCTGTATTCACTTACTTCTTTGTTTTTTCCCCCTTTTCTTGTGTGTGTTTTTCGACTTTTTGATTTCTGGGAAGAAAGCTTCTTCTTTTTTTTTATTCCGAAATATTGGTTGTTTTTACTGCTTTTCACGATTATTGCATCCTTTTCTGCTCCTCTCTCTCAACTTACATTAATACTTCTGCTGTCAAACAACCCATTGCTAACTTCATGGTTGGCGAAACATAGCTGACCAAGACCCTCAAAGTTGATCGTCCCTTCCCTTCACCCCCTAGTAACAGATATACGCAGACTAACAGAATGGTGTTCCCATGGTGGTGGAGTCTGGTAAAGAAGCACTGCACACCTCCTGTTTTTTTTCCGTTCCACTCAAGAACTGAAACCAGAAAAAAGTACCCGCCTTAACCCGCTCTCTGTCCGACACGATGGTCTGTCCCAAAATCTTCACCGCTTCGGCCGCAAGAACAAAATAAACACCAGCTCGGAATCACAGGGAGACTGAATTTAAAACAAAAACAACCCCTGTATTCTTTATCTTTGAAGTTCTTTGTAAAAAAAAAACCAATCAACTCTTTTCTGAGCGGTGCAATATGCAGCTATGAAATGATATTGTCGGAATACGGATTGGTACTTAAGCAATATATACTTTTGTTCCTCTTAAACTGAGGAGCAAACAATGTTCCCATCGCGCACAAAGTTTGGAGGGAAAATTCCAAACCACATCTATATACGAAGTGTGTCTAGAAAGTTCGGCGAATGGTCCGATGTCTCAACGGAAAGACAGGCCAGGTGCACGGCCCTGCACTTGGCTATCCAGAGACAAGTCGACAAGCGCCACCTAGCGCGGAGTACACGTGAACGTCAGGATAAACCCACTGCGGGCAGAACAGAGGAAACGGCGACGGAGACGTAGTATTTCTCCGTTCTCTCTGAAGAAAATTCATCTCGATCTTCCTTTGCATGCTCAGTGAGTTCGTAACAACAGCAACACCATGGAACATTTCCTGAACTACCAGCCATCAGATTCCAGCGGACACTGCCTAAATCTCCATGCTCATGATAAATGCAATGACTGCAAAGGCACTCGATCTCTTTGTCACAACTTTTTCACTGCAGTTGTGATAAAAAATGCAAATCAGAATCGGCGGTTTGGGGCACTGATTCCTCAGATCTAATCTCTTCCATTTGTTCAAGGTTGTTGCAACGCATGTTCAGTCTAATGCCGAAAAAGATGGGGTGGGCAAGAGGAGTATGTTGTATATCTATATTACTTTTCAGTCTTCAGACTTTCTTGTCTGTTGTCATCATTTGTTTACCTCATGCAGAAGTGCATCACTCTCGTCTGAGTGTTGAAAGGTGGTTAGTACATTAGTCTCTCATACCGAAGGTAGGTGATTAGAATCTAGCGGCTGTAGGGGCCCCCAGTCACCCGGGTGGATAAATGACCCCCCCCCCGAACTTCTTCTGGAGCTGGGGAAGGAAAGGCGACTACGCCAGATGTTAACCTCATCATGCTATAGTGTTCTGACAGGTCAAAAGACCACATTTACTAGCTGCTTCCATGACATGTCAGTATTACTTTTCCTTTTAAACACTGGTATGTTGTTATATTTTATCACGTTGTTTCTTCCCAGTTTCTTCCCTCTGTTTCTTCCAGTTTCTTCACTGTTTCTTCACAGTTCCTTCCGTTTCTTCCTGTGTGTTCACTGTTTCTTCACTGTTTATTCCCATTTCATAAAACTTCTATTTTCATCGCTTTCCAAATCCATCTCGTTTCTCTTATTTTTTAAAAACATATCTCCATACGCTTCGAGTGATATATGTTATGATGGATCTGTTCTCTTATTCATGTTGCAAATAATTTGTTTCGTTTCATCTTATTTTTTATTTCAGAATATATATATATATATATTCCGGTGTTCAAAAATAAATGATAATAAAGAGTTTTTAGTCTGCAAGGAGGCTGCAAGTTTCTCAGATTTCTGATTTCATTTTCAAAATATTGTAATTCCAGTTTTTGCCACGTAAATATCAAGTTTGCGAACGTTCACATCTGTAGAGAGTTGTTTGCTCTTAAGTCTATTTAAATACCAGCATATGCGGTCGTGTGCTGTATGTATTTTGCATATCTCGACAGCTATATAGACTACAGTGGTGACACCAGAAAAGAAGTTAGAGTTCAAATTGCCAAAGCAGCACTGACCTTCAGCAATCTCGAGAACATATGGCATTCAAAAGTTATAAGCACAAAAAAAAAGTTACGATTATTCAATTCGAATGTAATATCCACCCCCATTTATGCATGTGAAAGCTGGAAAACAACTAAAGAAATAGACAAGAAATTAGACTCTTTTAAAAACAAATGCCTCAGGAAAATAATCGGTATAAAGTGGAATGAATTCAAGAACAACGTAGAGATAAGACAGATGAGCAAACCTGTCTCATCATCATCATCATCATCATCATCATCATCAGGTGCCGTGCCGACTGGCGTTGGCTATTATGCTTCTCCAGATTACACGATCCTTCATGCAGGCCATCAGCTCAGTTGGTGATCCCCTCTCACACCATCCCGTCAGACTTTCCAGTATCCTTTCTCTTGGTCTTCTTCCTTCTATTTTTCCTATTGTTATAATATTTTCAATGCCCCCTCTTTTCATTGCATGTCCTATGAAAGTACTTTGTCTCTCTCTTATCTTTTGACAAGGTTTTTTTGTCTCTCCAGCTCTTCTCATACATTCTTCATTAGTTATTTTTGCTGTCCAGGGGATTCGCAACATTCTTCTAATAAACCACATTTCTGCTGCTTCCAATGATTTTTGTGCAGACTTGCCTATTGTCCATGATTCACTTCCATATAACAATATAGGTTTAATATAGCACTTTAGGACTCGTTTTCTAACATTCATTGATAAGGATGTGTTGGTTAATATGTTTCTCATTCTCTGAAATGCAATCTTTGCTTGGTCTGTTCTGTTCCTAATTTCTGTTCTGCATTTCCCATCTAAAGTTATTACTGCTCCAAGGTATTTGAATTTCTGCACCTGCTTTAGAATGCTTTAGTATTAAAACCTGTCTCATGCGTTAGCAGAAAAAGAAGATGGACATATGTCGGTCATGTGATGAGAAGAAACAATCAGAGAATCCTCAAACAAGCTATCAAATGGAACATAACAGGCCGAAGAAAAAAAGGTCGACCACGTGAAACTTTAAAGAGGACATTGTTAAGAGAAGCCAATTCAGTGGGCATAATATCCCTTGATGAGACTGAAAAACGCACCGAAGACAGGACATCTTGGCGAACTACCATGCAAGCCCTCTGTGACATTTAACGGCACCGGAAGGATGTAAGATGTAAGATACGCAGTCGCGTGATTAATATTATTATTATTAATATCCTCCTCCTCCTCCTCCTTCTTCTTCTTCCTCTTCTTCATCTTTCAGTCTTACTTGCTATGCCACCCAATATTTGGCCTCCGTGAATCTCACAGTCACCAGTATATCTTCATATAATGCCCAACAGTTTTCTATCCCTGCTCTTTCTTATGGCCAAGCTATTGCACCTAAATCTACCTGGCCAGTGCACCATTGCAAGATGTTTTCTGAGTACGTAGACTATTCTGACACGTGTATAGCAGGGTTTGGGCTCCTTCATTACTTGTTTAAGGCTCTTTAGGGGAGCCAGCGGCCACCAGTGGCCTACAGTGACCATTTCTTTTACTCAATTCTTAACCCTTTGAAAATAAAGTAAGTTGGTTCGTTCGTTCTGTCCACATTGTGGACCACGCAAACGGCTTTATAGATATAACAAGGGAAATAACTCCGTACACTTTTTTGTTTTGTTTGTTTGTTCAATTTTTGGATATTTGGATTTTTAAACTAAAGAAAACAACATGGAATATCTTTTAATGTGACGTAAAAACATGACGGGTGTGTTTGTGTTAATTTAGGAAAACAATATATAAATATTCCTGTGTATTTTGCCCATAGTCGATATACAAGGTTCAGATTTAGGTTTTTGAATGTACAGGAACTGTGACAGTATGAGAGTAGGATTACAGAAGTATTAGGATGACAGAAGTATTAGGATGACAGAAGTATTAGGATGACAGAAGTGTTAGAATGACAGAAGTGTTAGGATGACAGAAGTATTAGGATGACAGAAGTATTAGGATGACAGAAGTGTTAGGATGACAGAAGTATTAGGATGACAGAAATATTGATAGAAGAGTGCATTCCGAACGATGCACAGGAAGTGCACAGGAGGTCTCCGTCTAAGCGGGAATTATGAATTGAGCACCATCTAGTTAGACAGCGCCAACTAGTTAGACAGCGCCAACCAGTTAGACAGCGCCAACTAGATAGACAGCGCCAACTAGATAGACAGCGCAAACTAGTTAGACAGCGCCAACTAGATAGACAGCGCCAACTAGATAGACAGCGCCAACTAGTTAGATAGCGCAAAACTAGTTAGACAGTAAAAAAAAGGGGAATAGCGACAGCAACAACAACAACAACAAAAAAGAAGAATTCCCCACAGAGACGAGGAGTCGAGGGAAGTTAAGGAAAAAAAGAATCAGCAACAAGAGGAAGACGGATGGACGGACAGAGACTAGATATAGAGGGGCAGTTGTAGTGAAACACTGACGAAGATCAACGTATAAATAAACAAATTAAACTACGAACCAGTTCTCGATGGTTGAGAGCTGAGCTGACTTGTTGAGTTTTTGATTCAATACACAATGTTCCCAACGGTCCTTCCTGACCTTACAAACCCTATCAGCCCCGAGGGTCGGAGACAGCGCGAAGTACTAACCTAACCGCTGTACGATCGAAATGAACGGCCGAGAGATTGATTGAGTGATTGATCTTCATTTCAAACAGGTTAAGAATTGGGCGCGCAGGCCCGTCTGACATTCTGACCTTTATCATACATCTTTTGCTCTGTTCCAGACATTCTACAAATATGTTGCTCATGTAACAAACATAATTAACATTAAAAGCTGAGAGACATAAAATAAAATATAACATTTACGTTTCGCTCTTAAACATTCACTCAGTACAGAAGTGACTACATACATATATAAATGACTATCTACTAAACAAAAATTTCGGGACTATTCGGAATAAACAATTAACTGTATTATATTCGGTGTCTGTAAGAGCAGTTTGAGAGAGAGAGAGAGAGAATGAATGAATGAATAATTTTTATTTTTCAAGGGTAAAGAATTGGGCTCGTAGGCCCGTCTTACATTCTGCCCTTCATCACTCCATCTTTCATTCTTCCCACACACTTAAAGGAGAGAGAGAGAGAGAGAGAGAGAGAGAGAGAGAGAGAGAGAGAGAGCAACAAACATCCTCATCATTATCATCATAGACAGAACCACTAGACATGGACGTGACATTCTGATCTGGTCAACAAACATTTCCCGCACAGGCGCAGAACGTGTTGTAGAATAATTCACAAATTATAATGTAACGTAGTGTATACATGAAACATGGAAAACCAATCGGAGAAATGAATGTAGACTGAGAGGATTTAAGGAAGATGCCTCACGAAAATTTTAATAATAAACTGGAAAGAACACGCGACAAACGAGGAATTAACCAAAAACGACAGAGCATTGTGAAAAAATTAATACAGAGGAAAAAAGCGAAGCTGCAAATGGCTGGGCCACATAATGGAAAGAACAAGATACCCCTATGCTGCCTTGATTTGGACATCTCAAGGGAACAGAAAGAAGGTCAGTCCTTTGGGGACGTGGGAACGCATAATAAAAAGTAAAGTAAGGATAGTCCCATAGCAAATGCCGTAGGGGGTGAAGCGTTAGAGACCTCATTATGCCGGGTCATCAGCGTATGAGGTAGGGTGACCAGTTCCTTTCCTCGCTGCCTTTACTTCCCAGATTTTCTCTGGTACCCATTTTGCGAGGCTGGGTCGACCTCGGGGCCGTATTGGTCGGAAAAAAAAATCCCGCTCAGCTGGGGATTCGAACCCTCGACCATTTGGTTGCTAGACGAGTGCTCTAACCACTACGCTAGCCGGCCCCCATAATACAGGAAGAATTAAAGGAAGCAGGAAAGACAAGGTTTGAGGTATCCCGACTTGCCCATGACAGGTTTGGCTGGAGAACCTTTGATGATGCCATATGCTCCATTTGGAGTAGAGAGGACTGAGTGAATAATGTGTACATATGCACAAACGTATAGTGGGCTGACCGGTCAAGGAAAAATATGGGCGCTAACACCATATCCCTATGTGCCTCTGAGGCATGACAAGATTACCCTTACCGTTTTTTTATTCACAAACGTGAACAAAAATATACATAGCCACTGCTAACTTCTTGAGATATTTGTACATACTAAATGCCAGCCTGGACGGTATCGGCAGACTTCCAAAAGGCCAGTGATCTCCATGGTGACCAAATGAAATGAAAAAGTGTGACTGTTTCGTGTTATACGCTGGTATAATCCGGTGATACCGGGTTCAAATCCCAACAGTGGGGATTTTTTTCTGATACCATCACACCAAAAAGGCCCCCGGGTCCACCCAGCCTCTAAAAATAGGTACCAGGGAAATCTGGGAAGGTAAATGTGGCCAGGCGTGATACTGACCATATCACACTTTCATGATCCAAAGGTCTTGGAAATACAGCCCTAACACCGTGTCCTTGATATGCCTTAATGGCATGGAATCAGGGGATTTTTGCCTTTACCTTCCTGTTATAGACGACACGATTATCATGCGCCTGATCTTCTCTTTGATCATACTTTTCCTTGGTTAGGGTAAAAGGTGTGAAGTTTCAGCTTTATCTATATTAGTGGATCCCAAAGTTGTCGATAACACCCGCCGTGGGCGTTGGAAAAGACCGAGGGGTACTCGAGCGGTGAAAGAAAAAGGGTCAGTGGGGGGGGGGGAGTGGAAGAAAAGGGGGAAGTGGAAGAAAAGGGGGAAGTGGAAGAAAAGGGGGCAGTGGAAGATAAGGAGGCAGTGGAAGATAAGGGGGCAGTGGAAGAAGAGGGGGCAGTGGAAGATAAGGGGGCAGTGGAAGAAAAGGGGGCAGTGGAAGAAAAGGGGGCAGTGGAAGATAAGAGGGCAGTGGAAGATAAGGGGGGAGTGGAAGAAGAGGGGGCAGTGGAAGATAAGGGGGCAGTGGAAGATAAGGGGCAGTAGGGGACAATAGAAGAAAAGAGGGCAGTGGAAGATAAGGGGGCAGTGGAAGAAAAGGGGGCAGTGGAAGATAAGAGGGTAGTGGAAGACAAGGGGGCAGTGGAAGATAATGGGGTAGTGGAAGATAAGGGGCAGTGGAAGATAAGGGGGCAGTGGAAGAAAAGGGGCAGTAAGGGACAATAGAAGAAAAGGGGCAGTAGGGGACAGTGGAAGAAAAGAGGGCAGTAGGGGACAATAGAAGAAAAGAGGGCAGTAGGGACAGTGGAAGAAAAGAGGGCAGTAAGAGGGGGGAAGTGTTGAGGTAACTCGAAGGGACAGTATATGGGGACAGTAATACCTTCGTTCTTAGTACATTTCAACCTGGTATTGAGAAACTTGTGTCCTTGCATGAAACATTCAAAGTTTGAGAAAATAACGCAGCAGGTGAGTAATAAATGCACTCCTTCAAATTGTTAAATAAACCGGTTTTGCTAGGTTAAGTTTTTAGTTGTGTAATGCAAGTCCTAGTTTAATGAGCCATTTTATGAGTACTACATGGGGGTGGGGGCATTGAAGATGTGGGGGCTGGGAGAAAAGAGGGCGGTAGCCCGAAGAAGCCTGGGGAAAACACTGATTTACATCCAAACCTTCTGTGATATCTTTTATTCAGGTAGCATGTCTGCGACTTGTGCCGTGGATCAATAGCCTGCTAAGACAGAAGATCTTCCCCCCCCCCCCTCTCCAACCACCAACTTCCCTCTACACTCCCCTTCCCCTCTTTCTGCAGCATGACTGAGCATGTATTGCAATAATCTGAAAGAAGTGGCAGAGATTGCCTCTGTGGAATCAATTCCCCAAAACTTCGATCTTCGACACTGATTGTTTTGTCCACTGTCCAACTCCAAGCCCGCTATTTTTGGTTAACTCTCCAACTCCCATATTTTCGCATGTGGTACATTTCTACCGACGGAGGGTTAAAATCGTTCCAGTACCACAGTTCTAAACCCAACAGCTCCACCCCAGTAACACGTGACGCACTTTTGCCTCCTGTGCCATAAAACTTTTCTCAAAAGTCTAGCAATCTGGTTGGTTAAGAAAAAACATTTTAAAAAGCCACAGCAGCGCCGTGCCATCATCATCTTCTTGTCTAGTATTACAGAAAGAATTTCCTGTCACGTATTTCAGATGCGTTTACAGTATAGCGTACGAATTTGTGTGTGGGGGGGGGGGAGTAGTCAATAGCGTACGAATTTGTGGGGGGGGGGGGAAGTAGTCACGCTACCATTATGAGACCAGCGTAAATCCACGCAATTTCGAATCGCAGTCACCCTGTAAATGGCGGGACTTCCTATGGTGTGTCTAAGACGGTCACGCTATTTCCGTCTAAGAACAAAGAAGCGACCTCTATGATATCACACTCGAAAGTGAAAGAAATTCTGCTACCAAAAAAAAAAAAAAAATGTCAAAGAGGGGGACTAATAGTATTTTGTCGTTGTCTGAAAACACTTTCGAGCCCAAAGAATGTTTCTGGAGTTTAGAAAATGCTCTCTCTCTCTGTATTCACAAATCAAATAAACAAGGGACGTAAAAAGGGGATAAATAAAGGCTGATTTATTTACTTGCTCCCTATGTTGAGGTGCCTTTTTTCCCACATTATGAAGAAAACAACTACAGCCACGTGGTGTTATCCTCAGCTGGAAGTTTATAATCGTAAAAAGCCACAGAAAGCTAAAAATGCAATGCAGCATCAGCTTCTGGTAACCGATTGTGGCCGTCATGTTTGACAGTAAAAAATGTTCGTGTGTTGCGGATTTTGTTTGGTAATCTAAGATAATGATAATGATGTCGGAATTAAAGACGAGGCAATGCTGGCTAGATAGATTGTTCCTTTCTTTGCTTCATCCTGCAATATTTGTTTAGAATCTGGGAACTGCAATTGAATAGTGTTAATGTATTGGCGAGGGGAATGTGATGAGTTCTGTAGATAGTAGTCGCCTTTGTTAAGCAATAGTTTCAGTTCTGAAAACATTACAATGAAATTAAACATAAACAGACCACAACAAACAACAGTTTTCAGGTTCCAAACAGGACACTGAAGACTACAGCCGCATCTGAATACACTGAAGACTACAGCCGCATCTAAATACACTGAAGACTACAGCCGCATCTAAATACACTGAAGACTACAGCCGCATCTAAATACACTGAAGACTACAGCCGCATCTAAATACACTGAAGACTACAGCCGCATCTAAATACACTGAAGACTACAGCCGCATCTAAATACACTGAAGACTACAGCCACATCTAAATACACTGAAGACTACAGCCGCATCTAAATACACTGAAGACTACAGCCGCATCTAAATACACTGAAGACTACAGCCGCATCTAAATACACTGAAGACTACAGCCGCATCTAAATACACTGAAGACTACAGCCGCATCTAAATACACTGAAGACTACAAATACACTGAAGACTACAGCCGCATCTAAATACACTGAAGACTACAAATACACTGAAGACTACAGCCGCATCTAAATACACTGAAGACTACGGCCACATCTAAATACACTGAAGACTACAAATACACTGAAGACTACGGCCACATCTAAATACACTGAAGACTACAGCCGCATCTAAATACACTGAAGACTACAGCCGCATCTAAATACACTGAAGACTACAAATACACTGAAGACTACAGCCGCATCTAAATACACTGAAGACTACAAATACACTGAAGACTACAGCCGCATCTAAATACACTGAAGACTACAGCCACATCTAAATACACTGAAGACTACAGCCGCATCTAAATACACTGAAGACTACAGCCGCATCTAAATACACTGAAGACTACAGCCGCATCTAAATACACTGAAGACTACAGCCGCATCTAAATACACTGAAGACTACAGCCGCATCTAAATACACTGAAGACTACAAATACACTGAAGACTACAGCCGCATCTAAATACACTGAAGACTACAAATACACTGAAGACTACAGCCGCATCTAAATACACTGAAGACTACGGCCACATCTAAATACACTGAAGACTACAAATACATTGAAGACTACAGCCGCATCTAAATACACTGAAGACTACAGCCGCATCTAAATACACTGAAGACTACAAATACACTGAAGACTACAGCCGCATCTAAATACACTGAAGACTACAGCCGCATCTAAATACACTGAAGACTACAAATACACTGAAGACTACAGCCGCATCTAAATACACTGAAGACTACGGCCACATCTAAATACACTGAAGACTACAAATACACTGAAGACTACAGCCGCATCTAAATACACTGAAGACTACAGCCGCATCTAAATACACTGAAGACTACAAATACATTGAAGACTACAGCCGCATCTAAATACACTGAAGACTACAGCCGCATCTAAATACACTGAAGACTACGGCCACATCTAAATACACTGAAGACTACAAATACACTGAAGACTACGGCCACATCTAAATACACTGAACACTACGGCCACATCTAAATACACTGAAGACTACAAATACACTGAAGACTACAGCCACATCTAAATACACTGAAGACTACGGCCACATCTAAATACACTGAAGACTACAAATACACTGAAGACTACGGCCACATCTAAATACACTGAAGACTACAAATACACTGAAGACTACGGCCACATCTAAATACACTGAAGACTACGGCCACATCTAAATACACTGAAGACTACAAATACACTGAAGACTACAGCCACATCTAAATACACTGAAGACTACGGCCACATCTAAATACACTGAAGACTACAAATACACTGAAGACTACAGCCGCATCTAAATACACTGAAAACTACAGCCGCATCTAAATACACTGAAGACTACGGCCACATCTAAATACACTGAAGACTACGGCCACATCTAAATACACTGAAGACTACAGCCGCATCTAAATACACTGAAGACTACAGCCGCATCTAAATACACTGAAGACTACGGCCACATCTAAATACACTGAAGACTACAAATACACTGAAGACTACGGCCACATCTAAATACACTGAACACTACGGCCACATCTAAATACACTGAAGACTACAAATACACTGAAGACTACAGCCACATCTAAATACACTGAAGACTACGGCCACATCTAAATACACTGAAGACTACAAATACACTGAAGACTACGGCCACATCTAAATACACTGAAGACTACAAATACACTGAAGACTACGGCCACATCTAAATACACTGAAGACTACGGCCACATCTAAATACACTGAAGACTACAAATACACTGAAGACTACAGCCACATCTAAATACACTGAAGACTACGGCCACATCTAAATACACTGAAGACTACAAATACACTGAAGACTACAGCCGCATCTAAATACACTGAAAACTACAGCCGCATCTAAATACACTGAAGACTACGGCCACATCTAAATACACTGAAAACTACGGCCACATCTAAATACACTGAAAACTACGGCCGCATCTAAATACACTGAAAACTACAGCCGCATCTAAATACACTGAAAACTACGGCCGCATCTAAATACACTGAAAACTACAGCCACATCTAAATACACTGAAAACTACAGCCGCATCTAAATACAGTGAAGACTACGGTCATATCTGAATACACTGAAGACTACCGCCACATCTAAATACACTGAAGACTACGGCCACATCTAAATACACTGAAGACTACGGTCATATCTGAATACACTGAAGACTACAGCCGCATCTAAATACACCGAAGACGATGCAACTCCATACAGCAATTACTGAAACATTCTCCAGATTCCTGGACCCATTCTGGAAGCTGTATACTTTTTACAGAGACCATAAAAAAAGCCAGTCTAGTCTCTGCGAAAAAGAAAAGCATGGATGCACGCTTGAAATGCTCCTTCTGATAACTGGATTCATGGGAACACCCTTTCTGTTATCTAGACAGTAGAGTATTTAAACCTGAACTGAAATAAAACAATGCGATAAAGATTTCGCTAACCTCGATCCATTTCTGGGGCGTCCTAATGAATGATGCTATAATGTCATTTCCTTTTGTTCTTTTTAAAGTACTGTTGGACAAAGAACTGTATCTTCTAAACAATGTTCTGCCAGAACGATTCCAGGTTACTGATGCCTTGAACAATAGTCAGGACCATACTTTATGTCCCGCTTCGAGTACCTGTGGAATCGACAGCGACATCAGTAATCTGTGAAGCAATATAGGGATCGATATGATTCTCACCGGAGCTAAATTGAAATCTTGACACTGCAGATCCCTGGAGGAGCATCGTCCCATCTTCTTATCTCTGGAAAGTAATATACATATCTGAAACTGATCGCTGTATTTGACAGAGGTATATCCTATTTCTTGACATAAAATATAGATAGATTCCATATTGTTCTTGTCCATACGGAAAGTCACTTTCTACGATCTTGGCTATAAGGAAAGCCACTTTCTACAATCTTGGCAACACGGAAAGCCACTTCCTACAATCTTGGCAACACGGAAAGCCATTTTCTACGATCTTGGCAATACGGAAAGCCACTTTCTACGATCTTGGCTATACGGAAAGCCACTTTCTACGTTCTTGGCTATACGGAAAGCCACTTTCTACGTTCTTGGCTATACGGAAAGCCACTTTCTACGTTCTTGGCTATACGGAAAGCCACTTTCTACGTTCTTGGCTATACGGAAAGCCACTTTCTACGTTCTTGGCTATACGGAAAGCCACTTTCTACGTTCTTGGCTATACGGAAAGCCACTTTCTACGTTCTTGGCTATACGGAAAGCCACTTTCTACGTTCTTGGCTATACGGAAAGCCACTTTCTACGTTCTTGGCTATACGGAAAGCCACTTTCTACGAGTATTTCTCGATCTTCCTTACACAAGTAGCTGTGTTCCATTTTTTCTGTTCTCTATACTAATGGTCTCTGTGTTTTAATATGTCATATTCCGGCCCTCTCCCGACCTCTTGCGAACTCAGACCGGATATTTAGCCTGAGAGTACCTACCTCTTTGACGAAGCAAACTAGACTACAATGTTCACGAGGCTGCGATCGTGTGAATAGAAAACAAGTATTCACATAAAATTCACTCCTTGTACTGAGCTTATCATAACCTTATGTTGGATTTAATAACAACGTCACGGAAAGTCTGAATATGTCATTGCGAGACACTGGTCAACTTCCGCAAGACAGCATTGCATTCCGGGAGCCATTGAGAGGGACAGTGTTCCGGAAAGGACACGTCAGATGAAGAACTGGAATTATGAGTACAAGAAAAAAAAAGAGAGAGAGAAAGAAGTTGGAAGAGTAAGGGGAGTGAGGGTGGGGGGGGGGGGTGGGNAATTTTGAACAATCTGACGATATTTGAATGGACAACTGACAAGCTTCAGTTGCAGGAAGTTACTGAGAGGCATGATCTCTCTGAACGCAACTCGGTTAAAAAAAAAGTATTGGATGTGCAAGAAACCTTAGTATCCAGATTGGCAATAGCCATTGATGCCGCACTCATCACGAGCTGCGATGCACTGAATGTACTGAGAAACAGAGGTCTTGAAGAACTTTATGCTAGCTCGCAATAGTTAGTGTATGAGTATATAACTATATGCGGAGCCACTGCAGTAAAGCTGTGATGCCCAAATGTATAAATTGGGGGGGGGGGGAAGGTAGGAGCAGCGTTATTACTTAACGCGTACAAAGTTGTGACGTTTCGGCGTGAGCCTTAATCATACAAAAACACACAGAGCGAAGAAATAGAGAGAGAAAAATGTCACGCAGATGACAGAACCCACTTAGCGCTTGAGAACCGTTACATTCAGGAATATGGGACGCTGGAACCACATGGTCTGAACTCGTTATTTAGCTACACCTAACATTCTCCTTTTTCACAATCATAATCACTCCCCACTAAGTTTACTCCCTTCTCACTTGTTACACGTAGTTCACAACCCATCTACCCTAACTATAATCACATATTTCACCTTTTCCAGGGTAAATTACCATTGTATCACTCTCTTTCCCCTCCATGGTTTCCCCTCTCACAACCCTCAATTACGATCCTCCTATCACACATCCCAAGTCTCCATTTAAATACTCTCTACATTCCATCATGCGCATTTCTGACACACAGGGTCGGAAAAGCCACAGCTTCTTACAAGTTACAGCTAAGTGCTGTATTGATTTGATCTGAATTTTTTTTTTCAAACATAGCATTAATGTGAATTTACACTTTGTCTCCTCTCACTATTTCTTCGTCCTGTATGTTTTTGTATGATTAAGGCTCACGATGAAACGTCACAACTTTGTAGTTCGTTAAGTAATAAAGCAGCTCCCATTTTTTTCCCATTACGCTAACTTGCGTACATTGTGACAGAGAGAAGTTCTTCAGGAAAGAAATGAAGAGAAAAAAGAAATTAAACGATAAATGAAAACAGATTATCATAGAAAGAAAGAAAGAAAGAAAGAAAGAAAGAAAGAAAGAAAGAAAGAAAGAAAGAGTAGACTTCCTTTTCAAAGGGTTAAGAATTGGACATGTAGGCCCGTCTAACATTCTGCCTTTTGTCATACAACTTTCACTCACTCAGTCATTCAGCATTTGTTAATGAGCATAATAGCCATGAAGAAGCAGTCAAATGATTACATAAATAATAAACCATCTCTTGTCCATACACTCCACACTCTGATCTATGTACCTACATGAACTAAACTTAATTACTTTCTCAATTACATTCTAATCAAGACAGAAGGAAACAAAGGAAGAAAGAAAGAAAATGAAGACTGAAAAATTGAAAACAAGAAGCAATAGAAAGGGGGGGGGGGGAAGGGAGGAAGAAAACTATAAAGAGAATGTTGGCAACAAACAGCACATAAAAACCCAACAGCTTGTCCCTGATCATTAACTTCTTTTGTTTTCCCGAAAAAAATCGACAGAAAAAGAATAGAGCTGCATTTTGTCTTCGGCGCAAGTTTCACATGACCACGTGAGTTTTGGCGGTGATGTTACAGAGAGATATTCTTCCGCCTTTATTTACATCATCTTTTCAGACTTCTTTTGCGAGATTTAGCTTGTAGCGTGCATAGAATAGAATATTCAAAACAAAATTTGCCTTATTTTACCGTGTTAGATCTTCTTTAATGCGCTATTATTATTATTATTATTATTAAAGTTGTTACTGTTGTTCTTACTTCACTGTTATTATGTATTCACTTTCTCTAATTCACTCGCACAGTATCTCCGTCTCCATGCCATTAAGCCATATAGGAGATACGATGTTTAGGCGCGGATGTCCACAACATTCGCCACATGAAAGTGCAATGTGATCAGTATCACGCATGACCCGCATTTACCTTCACATATTTCTCCGGGACCCATTTTTAGAGGCTGGGTGGAACCCCGTGGGTCTTTCGTTTTTGTGGTGTGTGGTGGTACTAGAAAAAAAAAATTCCACCCCTGCGACTTGAACCTGGCACCACTGGATTAGTGGACCGCGCGCCTAACCACTCAGCCAACCAGGCCACCATCCGCTCAGTAGATCAGTCCAATATTCCTGCTTAGACCTCCTTAACCACAAACACAGTGGAGACAGTTTACAGTTCTATGAGACATTATTGCTAGAAATCACCGCGTATAGAGCATGACTGCCCGGTTGTTCAGTCTGTCTCGCAGAACCTAAGCAATAAAAGGAAGCTACCTTGGTATTCTGACAATTCTGGTGGTGAAAGCTATCACCTAACCTGGCCACAGAGGAGAAGAACTGCTGCTCGGACAGATTCTCATATTTTGGTTAACAACGTCCCGCGCTTGCCTCTCAGCTTCCAGCTTCTTACTCAGCTCCACCGCTTAAGCTGAACCTCATATATATATATATATATATATATCATGGCCCAGTGGTGCTGTAACCAATAAATGTGGGGGGTACTGCTGAATGCACAGAGCCCTGTGTTACACTGGTCGGAGTGGGAGGTGGGGTCTTGCTGAATGCACAGAGCCATGTGTTACACTGGTCGGAGTGGGAGGTTGGGGTCTTGCTGAATGCACAGAGCCATGTGTTACACTGGTCGGAGTGGGAGGTGGGGGTCTTGCTGAATGCACAGAGCCCTGTGTTACACTGGTCGGAGTGGGAGGTGGGGGTCTTGCTGAATGCACAGAGCCAGGTGTTACACTGGTCGGAGTGGGAGGTGGGGTCTTGCTGAATGCACAAAGCCAGGTGTTACACTGGTCGGAGTGGGAGGTGGGATCCTGCTGAATGCACAAAGCCAGGTGTTACACTGGTCGGAGTGGGATGTGGGGTACTGCTGAATGCACAGAGCCAAGTGTTACACTGGTCGGAGTGGGAGGTGGGGTCCTGCTGAATGCAACAGAGCCAAGTGTTACACTGGTCGGAGTGGGAGCGGTGAAAGCCTTGGCCTCTGCACACAGAGTGGCCGCCAAGTGGAGTTCTATGCCGGGGGTGGTCCGTTTGTTGCCCCCCCCCCTTTTCCCTCAGCTTCCCCACCCCCCTTCTGCTTTTTTTTACAGATAAGACCACCACAGGCAACCTGTCACCAGATCATTCATTCATTTGCATGTCTTTTGCGGAACTTTGCCTCCCAAACAGCACTCCTGTCGGCCTCTCGCTTGTGAGCAAGATGGCCTGCTGCTGCTGCGTCCATTTGCAGATCGTCAACGATGTCTTCGTTTTTGTCGTCCTCTTTTTCTTTTTCCCATTATGTATCCTTCCAATACGGTCTTCTCTAGATTATCATGACGTTTAATGTGTCCAAAATATTTAAGTTTTCTCTCTTTAATCTTCTTTACTAGCCAGATACCTTACGCAAATACAAACCACTCAGACTTCATTTGTACGCTTCCGCAACGTTATTCTCCTGCCTGGCATTTTCCAGGCCTCTCTCTCTCTCTCTCTCTCTCTCTCTCTCTCTCGATACTTCCCTCTGTTGGTATCGGTTCCATAATACAGCTCTCACACTCATCCGACCTGTCCCGCTGTAAGCCTATTTGGAAACTCAACCCGTTCATTTCTTCAACGAAGGCTCTTTCTCCAGGATTCCAGACAATAATGAAGCAGTGACAGACCTGTACTGAACGTGGTTGGGAACCATGTTGAAAAGTGAAAAGTAGTTTTCAGACATTTTGCTTTGTACAAAATGAAAAAAAAAAACAAAGGAAATGAAACAAATTTCAAATTAAACATTTTTTTAAAAACCCAAGAAATTAAGGTTACTTTTTGACTCACCTCGTGTTGTTGTTGTTGTTGTTTTTTTTTAAACAAAGCAACAATGGGAGTGCTGATAGATCTTGCAGACATACCCGAATCAATGCTAAGAGCGAGCGATATTTACACAGTCTAAATAAACCTGGCTGCCTGGTTATCTGAGTGGTTAGGCGCTCGGTTAACTAATCCGGTGGTACCGGGTTCAGTCCCAGTAGTGGGATTTTTTTTTGTTTTTTTTTTGTTTTGTTTTTGGTACACACCGAAATAAGCCTGGGGGTTCACCCAGCCTTTAAAAAAAAAAAAAGGTTCCAGAGAAATCTGGGAAGGTAAATGTTGCCAGGCGTGATACTGACCACATGACACTTTCATGTGCAGAAGGTCATAGAAAATACGGGCCTAACACCGTATCCACAGTATGCCTTAGTGGCATGGAAAGGCAAATTTTACCATTGCTGATCCTTCCCGGGCCGTAAAACGTCACACAGGGCCAAGTTGTAAGTTTTCATATTTTCGGCGAGTTTTTCAACTTCATCAAGGGATGTCATGCCCACTAAATTGGGTTCTCTTAACAGTGTCCTCTTTAAAGTTTCACAACGTTCTGAAAAGGGCAAGTCACACGACACCCACACACACACGACACACACACACACACACACATACAGAGAGAGAGAGAGAGAGCAAAGTACGATACCTTAGCTTAGAGATAACGGAAGATAAGAAGATGTTAAATAATTCAAATAATGTTATGTTAACATTTCAACTAATCCATTTCAGTCATACTCCACCTGGGTCTCTCTCTCCGCCCCCGCCCCCCCCCCCCCCCCCCCCACCCCGGTGATACAGCGGGTAAGGTTTCCAACATTGTTTAGAAAAAGCGAAACCCAGTCACTTTTTTCACTAGCATTTGAATATACAAGGCTGATAATATGATACATAAAGCCACTTTAGTCTAAAGAGACTGTTTTGGAAGCAGGTAGATATCACGTTTTTGTTTGGTTTATGCCAGACATCATCTTGCTGGACTGCTCCTCTCGTAGTTGGCTCTGCCAATGTTGCATCTGTATTTCTGGCCACAGCAACAGCAAGAAATAACTGTATTGCAAGGTCAAGCATTCTTGCACTTGGCTCTTCTACCTTTTAGGTCTAGTCCTCATTTCCTCCTAAATTTAGTGCTACTCTTCGCTTAGCTTGGTCTTTCTCATGTTCTTTTCTCAGACCTGATGGCTGATCACATTAAAAAAGCATCTCTCATTATAAATCTCTCTTATAAATATCTTTGTACCTCACTTTGTTCTGCTAACAAAAACCTCGTTGTTTTTTTCACTGTTAACTTAGCTAGATAAAAAAGGTTCTTGAAAATACTGCTGAAATCGATTCTGGTTTCACGCCTTACAATACTTCTAACATCCATTCTGGTTCCACGCCTTACAACACTCTTAACATCCATTCTGTTTAGACGCCTTAGAATACTCTTAACATCCATTCTGTTTAGACGCCTTACAACACTCTTAACATCCATTCTGTTTAGACGCCTTAGAATACTCTTAACATCCATTCTGTTTAGACGCCTTACAACACTCTTAACATCCATTCTGTTTAGACGCCTTAGAATACTCTTAACATCCATTCTAGTTAGACGCCTTACAATACTCCTAACATCTATTCTGGTTCCACGCCTTAGAATACTCTTAACATCCATTCTGGTTCCACGCCTTAGAGTACTCCTAACATCCATTCTTGTTCCATGCCTTATAATACTCTTAACATCCATTCTTGTTCCACGCTTTAAAATAATCCTAACATCCATTCTTGTTCATGCCTTAGAATACTAATAACATCCATTCTTGTTCCACGCTTTAAAATAATCCTAACATCCATTCTTGTTCCACGCTTTAAAATACTGCTAACATCCATTCTTGTTCCATGCCTTAGAATACTGCTAACATCCATTCTTGTTCCATGCTTTAGAATACTGCTAACATCCATTCTTGTTCCATGCCTTAGAATACTCCTAACATCCATTCTTGCTCTACGCCATACAATACTGCTAACATTCATTCTTGTTCCACGCCTTACAATACTGCTAACATCCATTCTTGTTCCACGCCTTAGAATACTCCTAACATCCATTCTTGTTCCACGCCTTAGAATACTCCTAACATCCATTCTTGTTCCATGCCTTAGAATACTCCTAACATCCATTCTTGTTCCATGCCTTAGAATACTCCTAACATCCATTCTTGTTCCATGCCTTAGAATACTCCTAACATCCATTCTTGTTCCATGCCTTAGAATACCTAACATCCATTCTTGTTCCATGCCTTAGAATACTCCTAACATCCATTCTTGTTCCATGCCTTAGAATACTCCTAACATCCATTCTTGTTCCATGCCTTAGAATACTCCTAACATCCATTCTTGTTCCATGCCTTAGAATACTCCTAACATCCATTCTTGTTCCATGCCTTAGAATACTCCTAACATCCATTCTTGTTCCATGCCTTAGAATACTCCTAACATCCATTCTTGTTCCATGCCTTAGAATACTCCTAACATCCATTCTTGTTCCATGCCTTAGAATACTCCTAACATCCATTCTTGTTCCATGCCTTAGAATACTCCTAACATCCATTCTTGTTCCATGCCTTAGAATACTCCTAACATCCATTCTTGTTCCATGCCTTAGAATACTCCTAACATCCATTCTTTTCCATGCCTTAGAATACTCCTAACATCCATTCTTGTTCCATGCCTTAGAATACTCCTAACATCCATTCTTGTTCCATGCCTTAGAATACTCCTAACATCCATTCTTGTTCCATGCCTTAGAATACTCCTAACATCCATTCTTGTTCCATGCCTTAGAATACTCCTAACATCCATTCTTGTTCCATGCCTTAGAATACTCCTAACATCCATTCTTGTTCCACGCCTTATAATACTGCTAACATCCATTCTGATTCTGCGCCTTAGAATACTCCTAACATCCATTCTTGTTCCACGCCTTATAATACTGCTAACATCCATTCTTGTTCCACGCCTTATAATACTGCTAACATCCATTCTTGTTCCACGCCTTATAATACTCCTAACATCTATTCTGGCTCCTCGCCTGGGCAATATCAATCTTCTGGTGCTTAGTATTGTCTTCAGTGATGAAACCTTAGCTCGTGATATCACCTCCACATTGTTTCCACTGTCCTGACGCGCATTATTTTGTGCGGAGGTAGCGAAGACGAGAAAATGTAAAGTTCATTTACCTGTCTGTTTGTCTGTCTATCTACATAGGCAAGAGATACGCGTGAAAAGAGGCAGACAGCAAATCTAAGAACAGGAAGGAATGGGGAAACTGCCCGTGGCCTATACTCCCAAGGAAGTGACAGGCAATGATGACGAAGATACTGCCTATCTCTGCATCCATTCACCCATCCATCCACCCACCCACCCATCAAACCATCCATAGACCACCCACTCATCCATCCACCCACCCACCCAACTATCCATCCATCCATTCATCCATCCATCCATCCATATCAATATATTTATCTCGCCTTATCTTTTTTCCTTATCTGACTACCCAAGTTTAAATACCGACGAATAAAGATGAGAAAATTGACCAGCTCATGACCTTTTCCAAGCACTTGACAATTCTTTCAAGCCCTTGCTTTAAACCAGCTTAATCGCGTTCACGGATGGAAGTATTAAGACGCTTTCACTTGATTTCAAATTCCGAAACATTTGATAGCAGTTTAATCGATTCTAACTCAGCTCCCACCGACAGTGAGGTTTCGTTTAGGGACTTTCTCCAAAGCGAAGTTCGGGTTACAGGATTCCCATGCTAAAGACCATTTTATTTTCTTTTTACATCCATCGAGAGGGCAAACATTGCTTTACAGATGTTAGATTAAACATCCGGAAGATTCTCCCAACATTGATGTTGTATTTTATTTTGTTGTATCTTAGTTCCAGGTACTGAAAGGTTTCTGAAGCAATTTTTCCTGAAGACTGTTAACAAAGGGAAGATATCACTTTTCACTGTGTGGACGGAAATCACCGGAGAGACAGGGTTAAAAGCGGAGAGGATAATAGCTTTTATTCATTTAGAGGGCAAAGACGATGTCTCATTAGGCTAAAAAAAAAACCAGCGTCCTATAACTGATATGCTAGCGTTAGGGTTAGTGAATCATGCCGATCGAGACCCTGTCTCATATCCCCGTTGTTACCCCTGCAGTAACAGCCCTAGCCTGGCCAACGTGGCAGGAACAGCCATGGTCCCCATTTGGTTGAATCTGCTAAAGAAGTATCACAAACCTCCAGCTTATTTAACTGCATTCCGGGACTGGAAAAATACCTGCCATAAGCCGCTTGCACGTCGATACGATGCTCTTCCTCAACACCTTCACAGCATCGGCAGCATAAAACACCAGCTCTCAGTTCCAGTGAGACAGAAGAGGAGACATTTATTCATTTAAATGACTTTTTTTTTTCTTCTTTTCTTAACGCTGCTGGCGAATAAGTTGACATTTCACTGTGTTATGTCGCATGGTCAGTCAGACAGATTTGTTACAGGAGACTAGCATTCATCTTTATAAAAGTCTTAGAAACAAAATCAAACATTAGTAATGAAAGTTTTCTCCAGATGAGCACAAACGTTCCTAATCTTCATATAAGTTGCTCTAATCTGCCTGTATACCGCATTATTCTTCATCACGTAGATAAAAATTACGCTTCACATGTAGACTGATATATCGGAAAATGACAATGAACGACAGACTGACAGAAAGATCTGTTAATGAAATAGCATAATAAAGTGCAGTAAAACAATCAATATTTCCTCAAAATATAGTTTTCGTCACGGACAGGAAAAAAAAAAGAAAAGAAAAAGAACAGCCGTTGTCGGATAACAGGGACTGAAGATGATGTCTGATTTGGGAGTCAGCGACCCACAGCTGACATGCTAGCGTCAGGTTTAGCGAATCATAGATGGCCAAGACCTTATCTCACCTCACCCTTGGCGTCCTCAGTAACCGGGAACGCCACTTGCTTTTTTTAAAAACTCCATTCAGGGCTTAAGAAAAATAGCCGCCATAACCCGCTCCCAATCCGACACGATGCTGTGCCACGACACCTTCACTGGATCGGCTGTAAAGAACACAAGCTTAGATTTCCAGGAAGATAATAATAATAAGAAGTAGTTGATAAAGTAAACTGGTTCCAGGATACTGGAAAAATGCGCAATGTTACACTGTCATATACAGGGTGTCCGTGTCAATAAAAGTTGCAGTCAAGCGTAATGGAGTTACTTTGTAGTAGTAACATAGACATCAGATTCCCCCCCCCCCCCGGTCCCGTGAGGTTGGCACCACTCTGTACCAACATGCATTCTGACAAAACGGTAAAAATGGCGACAGTGCAAGAAAAGACCAATGTACGCCTTGTTGTTATGGGAACCAAAAGCTCCTCTTACTGTCAAGCGTTTTTACTGGAGAGATTTAAAAAAGGATCCGCCTATTCAGCAAATGCTGAGGCCCTGGTTAAAACAGTTTCCAAAAAAAAACTGGCAACGTACAAGCATTACACACACACAAAAGAGCAGGTAGAAGAATCTTGTCAAGAAGTGAATAATTTACGTACACCCTGTGTTATAAATCTTGGTTCACCGCTGACGAGATTCTTTGGAAGCCGCGCGTGGGGTAAAACTCCTCCCTGCCAATGAAGAAAATGCGAAAAAGGCGATTAGGCTTGCCGTGCGGCGCCGCTGTGAAAAAGATGATGGAAAGGATAAAGTGAAGTTTAATCGGTGTGTCTTGGAGTCTCGCGGCGAGAGCTACTCATGCCACGGCACCTCTGCTCTAGAGGCCGGCCACGTCCTATATACAACCATACTGGTGAAATATGCCTAAACCGGGTGAACCCAGGGGTTAAACTTGATGACTACGCATGTCACGGTACCTCCGCTCTAGAGGTCGGTCACGTCCTAAACACGCCCATACTTGGATAATACGCCTAAACTGGCTTAACCCGGGGGTGAAACTTACTAGTGACAAGGATTCATCCTCCTGGACAAAAGCTCCGTCCTGGTCACAACTAGAAAGGGCAGCGGCCACAACCACAAAATGCTGAAATCTGAGACACTGGACCAGTGCAGCCTAGATGGGCAACCACCTCACACCAGGCTGGGATGAACGCGTATCCTAATCACGCTGAGGTTTTCCGGTGAGAAAGTCCAACGCTGGACTGGATGGGCAACCACTTCTCACACGGCGGGGATATACTAATATCCAAACCACGTCGAGGTTTTCCGGTGAGAAAGTCCAACTCTATATTAAACCGGTGCAATGAAAACCACGGTGTCACGCAATCCCGCTTCTACGACCCACCGAGAATACAGGCCCAAGCCCCGCGATACCCTGAACTTCTTGTGGCCGTCTCGGGGATCTCGTGTGGTCCTCTCGGGGACCACATGAGTAAATTTAGTAGCATCATGGGGCGGTCTTGGTGGTAGAAGCGAACGAAGAAGAAGAAGATAAATATTGGCGCACTACCATGCGTGCCCTATGTGACGTTTAGCGGCACGGGAAGAGTGTAAGATGTAAGATGTGTTATTAATACTACCTAGCTCACGTTACATGACCGTTTTTCTTTCTTACCAGGAATGAAGAAAAAATTTACGAAGACTGGAGTACACAAATACCAGCTGGAAAGATCATCACTGAGCTAATACCCTGTTCCCCCCCCCCAACCCCCTCTTAAGGAAGAGTGTCTGAGTGGCGAAGTGGTTAGTGCACTAGTCTCTCATGTGGAAGGTCGGGGATTCGAATCCGGCCAGAGGTGCCTTAGTCATCCCAGCTGTAGAAACGGGTACCTGACTTCTTCTGGAGTTTGGGGAATGAAAGGTGGTCAGGCGTGACCTCTAGTGTGCTGACAGTGTGCTGACAGGTCAAGGAAAATACGGGCACCAACACCACATCTCCTGTGTGTCTCTGAGGCGTGGCAGGGTTACCTTCTACCTACCTTTACCTTTCTTATGGAAAACTGCGCTCTAATCAACGACAAACATTTGTACAGTCTATAGGAATGTATCAGAGAAGAGGGTATGGAATATCAGTGGGGCTCAGCCTCGCACTGTTCACTGATAGGTCTTCCTCGTTAAATCAGTCTTCCCCGCATTCCGTGTGTGAACTTGGTGACCTTTGACTTCCTTCATCCACGTAAGGCTTCTTAGCTTTGCGGTTTCATTCGCGTTCTCTTCGGTTAGTTAATTAGAAAAGGAACTACGCACTCCCGGCACACTCATAGGTGCTCCGGTCTCCTCTTCATTATCTCCTTTCCGCGTGCAGTGACTGCTTGCATCCGTCTATGTTGGTGAACTATCCTCCTGAGTTCTTTGATTTACTACCTTCGTCATCGTCAACGATGGTCTGAAGTCTTTCTGACCAGCTGGACCAAGATGAAGTCAAGTCAGATCAATTTTACTTCACAAGATGGCTGACCAACGGCGGGGGTGGGGGAAGGGAGGCATGGCGGGCTGGACAGGACAAACGTTTCTGTGGGCACTGAGTACCTGATCTTGACATGATCTTGAATTAGAACTGATGTTAAACTGTCAGACTCATGTTTCATTTTATTAATGTTGCTGCCGTTTTATGTAACGCACATCTATCTATCTATCTATCTATCTATCTATCTATCTATCTATCTATCTATCTATCTATCTATCTATCTATCTATCTATCTATCTATCTATCTACTTCCCACTAATACCAATCTCTTTTCATTTCTTTCAAGCTCCATCATAACATCGCTTTTTTCTTCGAAATATCGCTTTATATAATCACAACATCGCTTTACATCATCGCATCATCGCTTTGAGCCAGCATAAAATCTCTTTACGTCATCACAACATCGCTTTACATGTCAAAACATCACTCTATGCCATCACAACATCGCCTTACATCATTGCAGCACCGTTTCTCGTCATCACAACATCACTTTATGCCATCACAGCATCTCTTTACGCGATCAATAGCACCCGCTTTGCGTCATCACAACGCACGAAGATCTTGTTTCTTTCTTTGCGCACAATATTTCTCCATTTTTATTACGTGCCAAGGTGCGTTTCTATCTATGTAATACATGAACGCATGATCAAAACTGTGAGACGGCAGGCTAGTTTGACCCTCCAGTTCTTCCCGTCCTTTCTATTTTTCAGAACTTAGTAATGTGCTCGATGATTGTTTGTATTGTGCTCTAGGGCGGTTCAACACTCACCTAACAGGTGAAATGGCCAGGTAAACTGTAACCATGAACATTCAGCTTTCTGGGTACTTTACAGGAAGGCTGTTGTGCTATGAGTCTCCCGGGGAGATGTAGTTGACGTTTTTTTTTTGGACCATATGAGCGGCCTCGGTGATGTTCATGCCGTACTTCATGAATGTCTCTATGACTCTATCTATCCATCTTGTCCGGAGTCTTTCTCTTGGTCTGTGTCCTGTAGTACTTTGGTTGAAAGACCCTGGAAGTTGGCTGTAGGTTTGTCATTCTCATTACATGGTCAGACCATTTAATTCTTTGTTTTTCTGTGTATTATAGGCGTGGTGTAGTTCTTGTGAGTTGGCTTACGTCGCCGTTCCTGAGCTTATCCCTCGTGATGACGTTTTCTGTGTTTCTTAGGCATCTCATTTTGCATATAAATATTTTATTTTTCTGTTTCTTTGTCAATGCCCATGTTTGGCACTGATAGCACAGCGTTGGTATAAATATTCTATGGATTATTTTTTTTCTGGAATTTGTATTTTCTATAACTTGTGTTTTCTATAACTTGTCTTTTCTATAAATTGTGTTTTCTAGAACCTGTTGTATTGTTCTGCTTTCTAATATCTTCGTATACGTTTTCACCACATGAATGAGCAAGGTTATTTCTATGTATGATCCACAATCTCTTTTATCTCCTTAATTCCTTCAGATGGTCTTCTCGGACGATCCTTTCAGATCATGCCTTATCAAAGATTATTCCAAGCCATTTTATACCAATGTCTGCGCATGGTAAATGGCTTCTGTTGTCGTTGCGTCGTATCCTAGGGTCTTCTGATCACTTCTTCAACTTTGCTGCTTAGGACTGATGGCTCAAGGTTCCTGGTAGTTCTAAGTTGATGTGCGTGTTCTTGTTCTGTTTCTCCGATGTTATTGAGCCGTTCCTTGAAGTATTCTTTCCATCTTTGTTTAATAGCTTTTTCGTTAAAGATGGGTTTCCCATTTTTATCTTTAAGACTGTTGGCTGGATTATAGTGTTGTTCATCATCATCATCATCATCATCACCTTTCACTCCCTTGAGAGCATAGGCCAAGAATAAAGACACTCAACTCTGTTATTAGAACTATTCTCTGCTTCCTTCCATGTATATCCCTTGTCTCGGAGCACTGTCATACTTCCTCTACTCCAAGTAAGTATAAGTCTTCATCCTGAGGATTCCGTGGCATCTTTACATTACATTTTTATCTCACTATCATGGCAGCCTTTCCACTTTCATACATTGCTCTAACATTTCAACATGCAATGGCAAAAGGTGTCCTGGTACTCAGCTGGGACTTCGGTTCTGCAGGTTCCTTTCGTCATGCACTCTATTACTAGAGTCACTACCTTTTCCCAGACAAAGTTGTTTTTTTTTTTACAGGGAACAGGTCTTTGGCCTGTCCCCCAACCTCCTTAGTAGCCTCTTATGACATACGTGGAAGGAGGCAGTGGTCCTATTCTTTTCTCCCCGGATCTGGTAACCACTCATGCTCTTCATACTTTTATAGAACTATCTAGGTGCCCTTGTGCATAGCTGTGTACGGTGCTCACCATAGTTTTCCCATGATTTGTCCCTAGCTGTTTTGACTGTTCTCTTAGTCTCTCTTCTTGTTTTGCGATATGTCACATAGTCGTCTCCTGGTTTTGTCTTAAGCCACTTCCTAAACGCCTCCTTCTTATGTTTTATTGCTTTTTTTTAAAAACTGTGTCGTTTGACCAAATGGTACCTCTCTTTCTCCCTTTCCGAACTTTCTTTACGCTATATCTGTCCTCAAGTGTCGTTGTTAAACTTACTTTCAAGTTTTCCCATTCTTCATTTATGTCCCCGGTCTCTGCTCAAGTTTTCCCATTCTTCATTTATGTCCCCGGTCTCTGCTCAAGTTTTCACATTCTTCATTTATATCCCCGGTCTCTGTTCAAGTTTTCCCATTCTTCATTTATGTCCCCGGTCTCTGTTCAAGTTTTCCCATTCTTCATTTATGTCCCCGGTCTCTGCTCAAGTTTTCACATTCTTCATTTATGTCCCCAGTCTCTGTTCAAGTTTTCCCATTCTTCATTTATGTCCCCGGTCTCTGCTCAAGTTTTCCCATTCTTCATTTATGTCCCCGGTCTCTGCTCAAGTTTTCCCATTCTTCATTTATGTCCCCGGTCTCTGCTCAAGTTTTCCCATTCTTCATTTATGTCCCCAGTCTCTGTTCAAGTTTTCCCATTCTTCATTTATGTCCCCGGTCTCTGTTCAAGTTTTCCCATTCTTCATTTATGTCCCTGGTCTCTGTTCAAGTTTTCCCATTCTTCATTTATGTCCCTGGTCTCTGTTCAAGTTTTCCCATTCTTCATTTATGTCCCCGGTTTCTGTTCAAGTTTTCCCATTCTTCATTTATATCCCTGGTCTCTGATGGCTGTGAGTTATACTTTTTTTTCCCATTTATAGAAGAACTTTATCTTGTACTATGGTGTCTTTCAGTTGTTGTTTTCTTTTTAATATCTGTGATGTTCACCAGTTTTGGTATGTTCGGGTTTTCCTCTGTGGTTTTACTAGACACATCGGTGGTCTGTGTCTATCGCTGTGTCTGTCTCTGTGTCTGTGTGTGTCTCTGTGTCTGTGTCTGTCTCTGTGTCTGTGTCTGTGTCTGTCTCTGTGTGTGTCTGTCTCTGTGTGTGTCTGTGTCTGTCTCTGTGTCTGTGTGTGTCTCTCTGTGTGTCTGTGTCTGTCTCTGTGTGTGTCTGTGTCTGTCTCTGTGTCTGTCTCTGTGTCTGTCTCTGTGTCTGTGTCTGTCTTTGTGTCTGTGTGTGTTTCTGTGTCTGTGTGTCTCTGTGTGTGTCTGTCTCTGTGTCTGTGTTTGTCTCTGTCTCTGTGTCTGTGTCTGTCTCTGGTGTCTCTGTCTCTGTGTATGTGTCTGTCTCTGCGTCTGTGTCTGTCTCTCTGTGTGTGTCTGTGTCTGTCTCTGTCTCTGTGTGTGTCTCTGTGTGTATCTCTGTGTCTGTGTCTGTCTCTGTGTCTGCCTCGGTGTCTGTCTCTGTCTTTGTGTCTGTCTTTGTGTCTGTCTCTGTGTCTGTCTCTGTGCTGATAGTTCTTCTTTGATGTTTTCTTATTAATACGAGTATAAAACCTGTTTGCGATGCTTGTTCGAGGCTGATTCATTTATATAACGTTTTGAGATCGGTTCTTCCATGCTCGAAAACGCTGTTCTGCCACGGTAAGCCCATGTTCATCGCAAAAATTGAGCAGCATTTCCCCCATTACTATAACATTCAGTATCACGGTCGGCATGTTATCCCAAGTACTCTTCCCTAAGTGGTCGTCTTCTGCCAACTCCTCCATTAACATCAACCATAACTCATCCTTTTGGTATACTCTAGTGACGCGTCCGTTCAGTTGGTCATAAAACCCTCCCCTTTCCTCCTCTGCGTAGCTGTTGTTGCCTAGTGTTCGGAAAATCTGAAACGCACGTATCATATAAAACAGAATCATAAACAAAAAGTAGTTTGCTGACGGTTTTTTTCCCTCTCTTCAACAGTCCTTGGTACTCATTATTATCTTAGATATGTAGTTTTCTTCTGCAACAAGCTTATCCTTTTCGGGTAGAATGATAAAGCCAATTCCTTGTCTTACTTTTTATTTCATTCCAAATACGCGTGTAGTTCGTATGAATTTGCTTGCAGATTTGTCCCTACGTAGTGCGATATGTGCCTGTACGTACCCATGGGGCACTAGTCTGGTACTGTTGTATAATATCTAAAAACCAGTGTTCTGAAAACTGAACAGTTCTGAATTAGTTATTCACCGTCTCCAGGCTCAGTTTCACAACCACCACCCCTTACTCCAGATGGAAGACCAAGCCAATTCTGCATGATAAGATGATATTAGGTTTAATCAATGGACTGACGATGATGATGATGATAATGATAGTGACGACCTGCTGACAGCCGGCAGGTTGCCCTGCCACATGGATAGCCCAATGATGCTTTCCAACAACTAACACAAAGACATCGCATTTTCACGATAAATGACAAGAATCCATCCACACAGCATAACATCCAGACATACACTGACTGCATCTCAACCATTTCTCCCACAGTTCTCTGTCATGTGATTCTTACCCCACGTTACCTTCTAGAAGGATCTCTACCGACCCCCTACCACAGAAATTCAAAAGAGAAAATCACAAGAGCGACAAATGCCCACACTGTTAAAAAATACAGTTATCTCCAGTAATCTGCTACATTCGTCCTTATGTCTCCCGATCCCATTATCTGTATGTTGTTCTTGCTCATAATTTCTAAAACTTCTGGTTCTTTATTAGCCAGTCAAATTATGTTCCACGTTCCAATGTTTAGGTTGTCATGCTTTAGGATCCCCAGCTGGAAAGGTAGGTATGTGTTTCACTCCGTTTTATCTCCTTTCTTAAGTTTGTTGTAAGAGAAAATCCACTGTCGGCTTGCTAGGCCTGCCGCAACTTCACCAGGGCCCCTTAGGGAACCCCGCAGAGCCCCTACCCGTTTTCAGGGTGGTCGGGGGATGGGGGGAGGGATTGGTTAGCCTTCATGGCTACCGTAGCGGCCACACCATACTTCACACAGCCAAGCAGTTCCTTACTTGGTTGTACCCTCACCAGCGACGATGACGTGGGGTTGGTCTTTGGGAGAGTTTCCAGGTTGGGCAGCCCGAAACTTTAAAAGTTCATTAGTCTCGAACCAAGCTGATCTGACCTTTTATAGACCAAGTTCGTTAATTCTCAACAAACGTTTTATACAACAGTCCTGTGGTAATATGTTCACTAGCTCCTTCTCAAATATCTTTTCCCTGTCTCTGCCGTGTACAAAATCTGAAACGCACGTATCATATAAAACAGAATCATAAACAAAAAGTAGTTTGCTGACGGTTTTTTTCCCTCTCTTCAACAGTCCTTGGTACTCATTATTATCTTAGATATGTAGTTTTCTTCTGCAACAAGCTTATCCTTTTCGGGTAGAATGATAAAGCCAATTCCTTGTCTTACTTTTTATTTCATTCCAAATACGCGTGTAGTTCGTATGAATTTGCTTGCAGATTTGTCCCTACGTAGTGCGATATGTGCCTGTACGTACCCATGGGGCACTAGTCTGGTACTGTTGTATAATATCTAAAAACCAGTGTTCTGAAAACTGAACAGTTCTGAATTAGTTATTCACCGTCTCCAGGCTCAGTTTCACAACCACCACCCCCTATCCCAGAAGGAAGACCAAGCCAATTCTGCGAGATAAGATGATATTAGGTTTAATCAATGGACTGACGATGATGATGATGATAATGACGACCTGCTGACAGCCGGCAGGTTGCCCTGCCACATGGATAGCCCAATGATACTTTCCAACAACTAACACAAAGACATCGCATCTTCACGATAAATGACAAGAATCCATCCACACAGCATAACATCCAGACATACACTGACTGCATCTCAACCATTTCTCCCACAGTTCTCTGTCATGTGATTCTTACCCCACGTTACCTTCTAGAAGGATCTCTATCGACCCCCTACCACAGAAATTCAAAAGAGAAAATCACAAGAGCGACAAATGCCCATACTGTTAAAAAAAACAGTTATCTCCAGTAATCTCCTCCATTCGTCCTTACGTCTTCCGATCCCATTATCTGTATGTTGTTCTTGCTCATAAGTTCTAAAACTTCTGGTTCTTTATTAGCCAGTCAAATGATGTTCCACGTTCCAATGTTTAGCTTGTCATGCTTTAGGATTCCGAGCTGGAAAGGTAGGTGTGTGTGTCACTCCGTTTTATCTCCTTTCTTAAGTTTGTTGCAAGAGAAAATCCACTGTCGGCTTGCTAGGCCTGCCGCAACTTCACCAGGGCCCCTTAGGGAGCCCCGCAGAGCCCCTACCCGTTTTCAAGGTGGTCGGGGGATGGGAGGAGGGATTGGTTAGCCTTCATGGCTACCGTGGCGGCCACACCATACTTCACACAGCCAAGCAGTTCCTTACTTGGTTGTACCCTCACCAGCGACGATGACGTGGGGTTGGTCTTTGGGAGAGTTTCCAGGTTGGGCAGCCCGAAACTTTAAAAGTTCATTAGTCTCGAACCAAGCTGATCTGACCTTTTATAGACCAAGTTCGTTAATTCTCAACAAACGTTTTATACAACAGTCCTGTGGTAATATGTTCACTAGCTCCTTCTCAAATATCTTTTCCCTGTCTCTGCCGTGTACAAAGTTTGCTAAACTGATTCTAGCGAAATTGTTCCAGACGCAAGGTTTCATTGCTTCCGGGAAGGGATTTTACGTCTCTGTCCTTTTAATTTCGTTGACTAGTGTAAAGCAGACTGTCTCTCTTTAGACAAGGGTTTCTCAACCCGACTCGATAGGGGTCTGCAGGTGCTCCGTCAGAAATCACGTGTCTAACGGAAGTCCAGGACTTATTTATTATGCTTTTCTTGTTAGTCCACGAGTCATTTATACATCTAGGCAAGGAAGGAAAAGAAAAGAAACCCTCTAGTCTTGTGCGTGCCATATACCACAAGCCATATACCACATGCCATATACCATATGCCATATACCTCAAGTCATATACCACAAGCCATATATAACATGCCATATACCTCAGGCCATATACCATATGCTATATACCACGTGTCATATACCACAAGCGATATACAAAAAGTCATATACCACAAGCTATATACCACATGCCATATACCTCAAGCCATATACCACAGGCCATATACCACATGCCATATACACAAGCCATATACCACAATCCATATACCACAACCCATATACCACAACCCATATACCACAAGCCATATATCACAGGCCATATATTACAACCCATATACCACAAGCCATATACCACACACCATATCTCACAAGCCATATACCGCAAGCCATATGCCACATGCCATATACCACAAGCCATATGTCACATGCCATATACCACAAGCCATATAAGCGCAAGCCATATGCCACATGTCGTATAGCACAAGCCATATACTACAAGTCATATATTGCAAGCAATATCTAATAAGCCATATGCCATACATTACGAGCCATATACCACAAACCATTACCGCAACTCAAATGCCACATGCCGTATACCACAAGTCATATACCACAAGCCATATACTGCAACCCATATACTGCAGACCATATACCACAAGCCATATACTGCAAGTCATATATTGCAAGCAATATCTAATACGCCATATGTCATATATTGCAAGCCATATATCATAAACCACGTACCGTAACTCAAATGCCACATGCCGTATACCACAAGTCATATGCCACAAGCCATATACTGCAACTCATATACTGCAAACCATATACCACAAGCCATATACTGCAAGTCATATACCGCAAACCATATACTGCAAACCATATACCACAAGCCTTATACTGCAAGTCATATACTGCAAGCCATATATCACAAGCCATATATCACAAGCCATATACCACAAGCCATACACCACAAGCCGTATACCGCAAGCCATATATCACAAGTCATATAACGCAAGCCATATACCACAAGCCATATATCAAAAGTCATATACCACAAGCCATATACCACAAGCCATATATCACAAGCCATATACCACAAGCCATATACCACAAGCCATATACCACACGCCATATACCACAAGCCTTATACTGCAAGTCATATACTGCAAGCCATATATCACAAGTCATATACCATAAGCCATATACCACAAGCCATACACCACAAGTCGTATACCGCAAGCCATATATCACAAGCCATATACCACAAGCCATATATCACAAGCCATATATCACAAGCCATATATCACAAGCCATATATCACAAGCCATATATCACAAGCCATATATCACAAGCCATATACCGCAAGCCATATACCGCAAGCCATATATCACAAGCCATATACCACAAGCCATATACCACAAGCCATATACCACAAGCCGTATATCACAAACCATTCCTGATTAAGATTTTGTATACTATACGTTTATTGTTCTTCTTGTCGGCGATATCGCCGGCGGTCTAATAATGGATAAACCAAACGGGAAAAAAGGGGGGGGAGGGGGAGGGAAATTCTGTCTAGGCCAGTAACTTTCTTAGATTTGGACAATTTTATGATTCTGACGGGGGAGGAGGTAGTTGTTTGTGATACTTGGGAGGAGATGGAATGGGGGGAGGGGTAGAGGGGGGAGGGAGAATATATCGAACTTAAAATGAATGGTGGTAAATAATTTAATGCTGGGGTTCTGCTCAGAGGGGAAACAACAACAAAAAAGAGTTGAGAAAGGCTGGTCTAGACGCTTGTGATTACTTCCCCCTGCACTAACATCCCACCCGGAGGTCTTGAGATTTCTTCGCACTTTAAGCTGCGTTTCCTCGGACGTGATTCTGCAGCGGACTAGTAATGAACAGAGGGATAGGAAAGAGAAGACTGTAGACTGCAAAGCTCAGACAAGTTAGACAGATAGGGATAATGAGAAAATTAGGTGGATTCTCACGCTATAGGACAAGGATATAAAGCGGAGCAGTGCAGGTTTTAGGCATAAGCTAAACAAATTATAGCTTAGGGTCCCACGTGGGTCCTTGTGAAACTTCTAAGTAAGGGGCTCCAAGAGTTCTATAGTTCAGAGCTTTCACCTGGCCTAAACTCATCACAGGATATGAGACAGACATATATGCTTGAAGTTTAAACCGTATGGAAGGCAGCTCATTATGCAGTGCCGCCTCTCCAGGGCAGGTTAGCTGCAATGGACTTCGAACTTGATCTGTTCTATATTCCCCCCCCCCCCCCAAACCAAGCTAAATTCAGTCCGTCTCTTTGTGTTTTCCACCCATATATATCGTTATCATCCCCATGCTTTTTTTTCCTTTCACCGTTTCCTTATAATATGGTCCTCATTATTGTGTATCACTCTTGATATGACCCAAGTCATTCAGACAGTCAGTCATTTGCATGTCCCTTGCGGAACTTTGCCTCCCTAACAGCTCTCATGTAGGCCTCTAGGTTGTAAGCAAGATGCCCTGCTGCTGATGCGTCCATTCGCAGATCATCAGCGATATGACCCAAGCATTTTGTCTTATTTCTTTTGTTTGTCATTATTTCTTCCTTTTCAGTTTCAGCTCATTTATTTACAGCTGGGGGCCACCCAAAAAACAAGGTCACTTACTAAAGGCCTTATGAATTTGTCACAGAATGAGAGAGACGGAGACAACTCCGCAGTTAAAAAGAGTCAGAAAGTTTACACATCCGGGGAATCTGAGTCGAAAAGTTTCGGAGAAATATACGTGTATTTGCTCTATATGATTCTATGGATGTATATGTGTGTATGTATATGACTGCATATGTTTATATGCATAAATTCGTATGTGCGCATGTATGTGTATATGTGCATGTGTTTATATATTTGTGGTAGGTACTGGCATTTGTGTATATATATATATATATATAGACAGACAGACAGACAGACAGACCGACAGACAGACAGACAGGCAGACAGACAGACAGACAGACAGACAGACAGACAGACAGACAGACAGACAGACAGATAGATAGATAGATAGATAGATAGATAGATAGATAGATAGATAGATTGCCAAAGTCAAATTAGTTTAAAGTATGGCTTGATTGTTGTATTTTTATACTGCTTTCCTATACTATTAAAAAAAAAAGAAACGTAACAAATACGATGTTGCTATTTGAACTGAAGTTTGATCAGACAAGGGCAAATTGCATGAAACGTTCATTTGGACATCAACTTCACGTGCTGATCTGAATTGTACTCAGCAGATGATTCATGGGCACAGAAAACCGACACTAGTCAAAACAGCATTTTTGACAATAATTCATGACAGGTTCACGAGAATCCCGTGAAATGTACTGAACACAAAACTCACTGGCCATGTTATTGAATGCCTATAAAAGTCTGATGCTCCTCGAATAAATTCATTTGAAAATTCAATGCGCATATATAGCTCATCTCACTACAGAACAACGACTCATCATCATTGGACGTTTATATACTGGACAGTCACAAAATGTAGTGGCCAGGGAATTTAATGTGGTCAGAAGTACCATTAGTCGCCTTTGGAGACGATTTCAAGAAACTTGCTCAGTTGCAAACCGGCAATGCAGTGGAAGACCCATAGTCACAACTCCTGCCCAAGACCGCTTCATACGGCTGCGTCATTTCAGGAATCGATTTGCATCTGAATCCTCAATAGTCCAGTCAATGACAGCAGCTCGTGAATTTTAGATCAAACAGTCAGGAACCGACTGCATGACTCTGGTCTTTGGGCTAGAAGACTCTATAGAGGTCCTGTTCTTATGGACCTGTATCGCCAGAACCGACTGCAGTGGGCGAACCAGCATCGTCAATGTAGCGTTGCAAATGGCTGGAGAAGGGTTTGGTTTACTGATGAATCATTCTTTCTACTCCTGCGACACGATAGACGGAGACGAGTTTGCCGCAGCCCATGAGCGATACGCCCAGAACTGCGTGGATGAGGCTCCTCCACATGGTGGTGGAGGTTTGCTATTGTGGGGGACGATCAACATCATGGGAAGAAGTGACCTGATGCAAATTGAAGGACGCCTGAATGCCCAACGATACGTCGCTGAAATTCTTCGTTCTCATGTCCTTCCACTTCTGGCTGCACTACTCACTACTCACCACCCAGTTCATCGCTGACAACAACGTCCAGGTCCTTTCGTGGCCATACGTATCATCAGACATGAACCCAATAGAACACTTATGGGATGAACTCAACAGACAAGTCCGCCAGCGAGACGTGGCGCTAACCTATCTCCGACAGTTGTCTCTTGCACTGCAGAAAGAGTGGGCAGCCATCCCACAACAACAAATCCAACGGCTAATCGGATCTATGTCAAGGAGATGTCGTTCTCTGATACAGGCCAGAGGCGGCCATACACCTTACTGAAACAGAGGCCTCAGTCGCAAAGAATAAGTCCAAACAAAATTTATTGAACATCACTTCATTGCTAAAGTCTTAAAGTTTCTTCATGTCAAGACTGAAACATTAATTCCATAAAATAAAAGTTTGATAAAAGTTTGAAATTTGGTGTTCATTACGACTACAGTCGTGTTGCATTTCTTTTTTTTTTTTTTTTTGAACAGTATATACATTTGTTAGTTTAGAATGAATGTAAGAATGTAAGTTTATTTCATGTAGTTACATAAATCAGACTGTGGAATGTATGGACAAAAGACTGTGTACTATTTATTTATTTATATATTCGTTTATTTACTTCTTCATGCTTACTGTGCTCATTAACAAATGCTGAATGACTGTGACTGAGTGAAAAGCTGTATGATGAAGGGGAGAATGTTGGACGGGCCTGCTGGCCCAATTCTCAAGGCTTCTAGGATAAATTTCTTTTTTTTTTTGCGTCAGCGCAGAAGTATAAAAGTTTGGGCTCTCTGTACAGATTGTTTTGTGTGTAACCCTGTGGTTGTGGTCTGGTATAATAGAATGGTATGTGCCAAAACACGGCACCAATTATACTCGTTTTCTAACTGAAGCCGTACTGCTTTACTAGTATAGATTTTCAACGAACTTAAATTCTCAGACTCTGAATGTACAGCTACACAGGCAATGCAACAGTTTGAGGACCACTGACACCCGAATTTTAAGGAATCAAATAAACTACGTATATACTGTGAGAAGAATGGGCGTTGATCAGTGAGGATGAAGAATATTGATTGTAATAAATGAACAAACCACTCTTAACCTTGAGGAGAACCAAGCGTTCGCCACACAAGGAATGAATGGGCTACACTACTTTCACACTCAGACCAACTGACAGACATACAGCATGAATGGACATAAATGCCAACTTATATTCTCACAAGAAGCCTTTCCATGGATCCGTAAGAAAATAACACAAGTATCGGACCTTATAAGTCCTACAGTGCTTCAAAAGAACTATTGTTACATTCTTCAGTTACAAGTAAACATACCTGGATCCGTGGAAGGAAAACTCAACTCACATTCCATCACAAATTACTACACGAATTTCTAGAACACTTTCTAACCCATAATGTTATCAAATCTCTCAACTATCTATAAAAAAATCTCACTCAATATAATCATATAACTCAACCACTAATCACAATGATGCTCACACTTTTATCTTCTATCCTAAATCCTACATTGTAATCTCCGTTAAACAATAATCAATCCATCCCTCTTATATCATCAACAATTTCTACTTTTCAATTTTCGTGAACATTCGTCAACGAGAAAGTCCAAACTTTGAAAATCGCCTGTTTAAGACCTTGTACTAGTCTCTGAAAAACAACCTAATTTTAACTAGCCATAAAAACAAGTCTAGAGAAAGTTCAATCAAAATCTCGGGATTTCAACCTCCAAAAATGACCTTCAGTGAAAAACTGAATAAAAACATGTCCGGGTAGAATTCGCTACTCCCCGAGATTTTCCAAGGTCTTAACTAATCTTGAGTAAAAAAAAAATATGTCAAAGTAAAGTTCATCAAACATGATCATAAATCTCGGGATTTTTAAAGTGTCAAGAATGATTTCCTCTTCATCAACAATCTACGTCATAATTAAATAAGGGATTTAATCGGTTAGTCAAAATACTAAATTTGCCATGAATTATATGCCTTAGAAAGAATTCTGTCACAACCGTGTAAGAAGTCCACCGTAATATCGCTTATGAAAAGTTAATCTCGATATTGTCAGATCGCATACAGACTTACGGGTTAGATGTCTACTCATGCATGAGATCTTGTCTTAGTCAGATCAGATGTAAATGAACTTTGAGAATGTGCTATAAAACACTGGACATCTGTACACTACAAATGAAGCAGGCAGTCCAGACGGACAAAGAAACTGAAAAAGGAAGTTTAGAATCGAGCTCCAAGATTGGTTGCCTTCAGAGGGGATGAGGATAAGGAATGTGAACTTACCCACATACAGAAGAACTTACCGACAAAATTGTACACACACACACAGAGGAACTTACCCACAAAATTGTACACACACAGAGGAACTTACCCACAAAATTCTTCGCACAGAGAGGAACTAAAGATAAAACTGCACACATGGAGAACTATAAACTATACTGTACACACACACAAGGAACTACAGACAAAACTGTATACACACATAGGATTACAAACTAAAATGTACAAATACAGGGTTACAGACAAAACACGCACGCACTATAGACAACACTGTACACGCACAGAGGACTACAGACAAAACTGTACTCACAAAGACAGAAGAGTAGAGACAACAATGTACACACACAGAAGATTAGAGACAAAATTGTACACACACACACACACACATACACACACAGAAGATTAGACAAAATTGTACACCCACACGCATAGAACACTACCGGTTAGCTATTCATAAATTTCTAGCTGTGAGAGTAGGAAAATGGCGAGCGGTAAGAACATTTATAGTTGCTCTGACAGAAGAATGGCGAGCGGTACGTACATTTATGGTTGCTCTAATAGAAGAATGGCGAGCGGCACGTACATTTATAGTTGCTATAATAGAATAATAGATGAATGGCAAGCGGCACGTACATTTATAGTTGCTCTAATAGATGAATGGCAAGCGGCACGTACATTTATAGTTGCTCTAATAGATGAATGGCAAGCGGCACGTACATTTATAGTTGCTCTAATAAAAGAATGGCAAGCAGCACGTCCATTTATAGTTGCTCTAATAGATGAATGGCAAGCGGCATGTACATTTATAGTTGCTCTAATAGATGAATGGCAAGCGGCATGTACATTTATAGTTGCTCTAATAGATGAATGGCAAGCGGCTTGTACATTTATAGTTGCTCTAATAGATGAATGGCAAGCGGCACGTACATTTATAGTTGCTCTAATAGATGAATGGCAAGCGGCATGTACATTTATAGTTGTTTTGATAGAGGAATGGAGAGCAGTCAACAAAGGAATAGCTACACTAGCTGAAATGTATATTCACCATTTCTTAAAGACGGGACACTCTAAATTTAATTTTCAGCTTTTATGTCACTTGTGGTAAAGGACACACTTTACAACAAAGAAAAAGGTGAAGTAAAAACAGGACAGTACGTCTGTGGTGGATTTGATTAGTGTAGTGGTTACTGCCCTTGTTTGCCGTAGCGAAATCGATTATTTGAACACGACCAACTGTTACCCTTCGTGAACTATTTAAACCGGTATTTGGCTGTCCCTGAAGCCAAAGAAAAGAAAGACAGGCTTGGCTGGGGTCTTGATCACATCACCTTCTAGACAGATCAGGGAAGTGTATCCAATAACCGCGTTAATAAACTGCTGCACCAAATATTTACAGGACATTTGAGAGGCGAAATGGTTAGTGGCCCTAGCTTCTCATAGCGAAGGTCGATGGTTTGAATCCGGCTGAACGCTTAACAGCCATTCCCAGCTGTAAGAACTGAGTAGCTGACTTCTTCTGGAGCTGGGTAAGGAAAGGCGGCCAGGAGTGTGGCAGCAGGTTCAATGAAAATATAGGCACTAAAATATTATCCTATGGGTATCTCCAGGGCACAACAGGCCTACCTTTACAGTATGCCTGTACTTACATTCATTCATTCATTCATTTGCATGTCCCTTGCGGAACTTTGCCTCCCAAACAGCACTCCTGTAGGCCTCTCGGTTGTGAGCAAGATGGCCTGCTGCTGTTGCATTCATTTCCAGATCGTCAACGATGTCTTGCAGCCATCTTCGTCTTGGTCTTCCTCTTTTTCTTTTTCCCATTATGTATCCTTCCAATACGGTCTTCTCTAAATTATCATGACGTTTAATGTGTCCAAAATATTTAAGTTTTCTCCCTTTAATCCTCTTCACTAGCCAGCCTTCTTCAATATTAAACTCTTGTAGTATAGATATATTTGTTCTTTTTTGTGTCCATGATATTTGGAGAACTCTTCTGTAGCATTTACATTCAAAGGCATTTATGTGTTTCTCAGCTGTTTTGTTAAGTGTCCAGGTCTCACAGGCATATGTTGCTATGGGAAAGATGCATGCCCTTAAAAATCGTATTTTTGTGGTTCTGTCTGCTCCTCTCCATAGATTCTTTATTTGTTTTACTTTCTTACATATCTACAAAATCAGATTGCAAATATGTCAAGTCAACACGTCAGTAAATGGAAACGAACAGTTTTAAAAAGAAAAGCGAATGTAAAACGTAAACATTTAGCACCTTTCATGCTGTGCGTTGACTGACGAATAACACTGAACACAAAAACATTTACAGGGTTGCTTCCTTTTTTTACCCACAGTCTTCCTTTTTTTACCCACAATCTTCGGATAACGCTGCAGACTTAACTCTCATCTCCCCCCAAGATAAAGACTGCACCACCAGCCCAATGGCCGTGCTCCTGACCTGCTTTTACAGACCTGGGAGCCATGAGACACAACCTCGGGGGAGAAACTTAAGGGTTTCTATGAAGACCTCCTGCTGGCAGCAGGACTCATGGAGGCTACCCAGGTGTTTAGAAACTGAAGATAAGAAATTGATCGCAGAAGAACAAAAAAAGAAGAGATGTAAACCATTAGAAGATTGAGTACGCTTTAGAAATCAACTTCGGTTTTAGATACTAATGTGTATCTGATCTTGAAAAATTAATCAAATTTCATGGAAAATGCCTTTCAGTTCCAATCTTTATTTATTGTGATTTTTTTTTTACCCGCTGTGAGCCAAGCTAAGCTCCTTATTTTACGGGACAAAACTGAACACGGTAACAATATTCTGTATCTTTCACTGATAGTCATCTATGCAGTATAACATAGTGTGTCCTGTTATTCTCTGTCTTGAGGGAGGGGTGGGTAAATGTTGATCGAAACAGTGTACGAAGTATTCTTTTCTTTGACCGAGTCATCTGGACAGCAAGGATGGTGGAAGTCTGTTCCACTGCTTTCCGCCAATATAGACCACGTCGCTGTCCATTCAGCCAACCCTACAGTGTCTTTATAAGCTAAAAGAGAACAGAAGCCGCCGAAACTGGTTGATCCACAATAGCGTGCTACTGGAACATCACTGAGGTAAGACAAGGAGAGGGGGGGGGGGTCTTGACCTCATACGATTCCTTGACTCCGACGACTGTACAGCTTTTGGCTTTTAGATTAATGAGATATTTTTAAAAAACTCAGATCGTGCACATTTCAGAGTGGTTTCCCTTCCTCTGAAGAACAGAGTACTAATCGAGCTATACCGATGCCCAGACGATGTAGACTTAAGTCACACCGGCAGAATTTCTGGTCATTATAAGACCATAAATAGTGTGATTTGCGTGGAATTCCACATCGTATATAATAGCAGTGGCGGCCAAAAGGAATTTTGTTCAGACCAACTGAACTGATGGCCTGCGTGAAGGATCGGGTACTGTGGAGAAGCATTATAGCCAATCCCAGTCGACGCGGCAATTCCGCTTTCATCCATTTATGGGCGTCCCCTTTAAAACAGGGGGCGCCTTCTCGGCCACTAAGAGATTTTCTAGCTGGACCCCTCCTCCACCCCCCCCCCCCCGGCCAATGAACCTGATAATGATCTACTGCAGTGGTTCTCAACTTGAGGTCCATGTTCCCCAGAAGGTCAGAAGAAGGATTTTTGGGGATCCACAACCAAGCAAATGGATTGGCTCGATTAAGTAAATCTTAGTATCATCTGGGTTGTTTTTACTGCTTTATTTTTTAATGAGAGGTCCACATCTGTTCTCAGGCGGGAAAAGGGGTCCACATCTGTTCTCAGGCGGGAAAGGGGATCCACATCTGTTCTCAGACTGGAAAGGAGGTCCACATCTGTTCTCAGTCGGGAAAGGGGGGGGGGGGGTCAACATCTGTTCTCAGACGAGAAAGGGGGTCCACATCTGTTCTCAGACGAGAAAGGGGGTCCACATCTGTTCTCAGACTGAAAAGCGGGTCCAGAAAGATGGTGTTCGGTCAAAAGAACCAATGAAGAGCAATAATGGAAGAGCCGTCTCTGGGAAACGAAAAAATCAGGGTCCAAGAGACAATGCGTCTGGGATATCACCGATAGTATGAACACTACACTAAATACAGTAGGCACGATGGCAAAGATATATTTTCATACAGCTTAGTAAGAGATTAGAGTTTGTGGACGCACATGCCACGTGAAGAGAAGAGAGACCACCTTCTATACCTGAGAAAGGTTCTTAACATGAGAGAAAAAAAAATTGACAGCCTTTTCCCATAAGTATATTCTTATATCTTGCATCTTACATCCTTCCCGTGCAGTTAAACGTCACATAGGGCTCGCAAGATGGTTCGCCAAGTTTTCCTGTCTTCGGCGATCTTTTCAACCTTATCAAGGGATTTTATGTCCACTAATGTGGCCTCTCTAAACAGTGTCCTCTTTAGAGTTTTACTTGGCCGACCTCTTTTTCTTCGGCCTGTTGTGTTCCACTTGATAGCTTGTTTTGGGATTCTCTGACTATTTCTTCTCATCACGTGACCGACATATGTCCGTCTCATTTCTAATCACCCATGAGACTGGTTGTTGTTCGCTGATTTGCTTTATCTACTCGTTGTTCTCGACTTCGTTTACCTTTATACTGATTATTTTCCTTAACCATTTGTTTTCAAAAGAGTCTAATTGGTTTTCTATTTCTTTAGTTGTTTTCCAGCTTTCGCATGCGTAAATGAAGGTGGAAATTACGTTTGAATTGACTAGTCTTAACTTGGTTTTTATACGTATAACTTTTGAGTGCCATATGTTCTCACGGTTCTTGAAGGTCAGTGCTGCTTTGCTGTCCTAATTCTAACTTTCCTTCCAATGTGTTCTTCAAGTATTATTCTTAGAGTAAAGATCTGGTCGAGACAGCTTCTCCCTTTTCAAAATCCTGCTTGTTCTTCTCTCATTGCAATATCCACTATATCTTTGATTAAATTAAGTAAATTAAACTATTCTAAACTGACGATTGATAGCCATCGACGGGCACCCGAAGGAAAAAGAAAGAGAGGCTGATCACAGGCTACCTGGCGGAGAACTGTAGAAGGTAAAAGCAGCATCATCCCGCACAGGTCCCACGTATACAAAGGCTGCCCCAGGCCGTGAGAGGTGGAGAGAATTTGTTGCTGGCCTGCAAGATGCCAGAGGGCGTGCTGGACGGTAATAGCTTAGCCGATTGCCGATCATGGGTGGATAGATGGATGGATGGGTGGATAGATGGATGGATGGATGGATGGATGGATGGATGGATGGATGGATGGATGGATGGATGGATGGATGGATGGATGCTGAAAATTATTAAAACTTGACACTACATATCTTAAATGTGTTGATGACTGTAATAAAACCAGTGCTTCTTATATCTTCTTATATCCTTCCCGTGCCGTTAAACGTCACATAGGGCTCACAAGGTAGTTCGCCAACTTTTCCTGTCTTAGGCGAATCTTTCAACTTCATCAAGGGATTTTATGCCTTTTAATTTGGCCTCTCTTAACAATGTCCTCATCAGAGTTTCACGCGGTCTGCCTCTTTTTTCTTTGGCCTGTTGTGTTCCACTTGATAGCTTGTTTCGGGATTCTCTGACTGTTTCTTCTCATCACGTGACCAACATATGTCCATCTCCTTTTCCTGATCACCTATGAGACTGGTTGTTGTTCAGTCATCTGTCTTATCTCTGCATTGTTCTTGAATTCATTTCATTTGGTGCCGAGTATTTTCCTTATGCATTTGTTTTCAAAATAGTTTAATTTCTTGTCTATTTCTTTAGTTGTTTTCCAGCTTTCGCATGCATAAATGAGGGAGGATATTACATTTGAATTGAATAGTCTTAACCTGGTTTTTGTGCTTATAACTTTTGAATTCCATATATTCGCAAGATTCTTGAAGATCGATGCTGCTTTTGCAATTCTAATTCTAACTTCCTTTCTATTAGTACTAGTAGAGATAAAACAGAGAAACATAGTTCAGTCTTACTAAAAAAAATATAGAAGGGAAAAAGTTATAGCAATAGCATATGATTAAAAAAACTTGTACTACTCCAATTAATCCAGCAATTCAGCCCCCTGCCTTTGTCAAGAGCAAACATATATAACAAAACAATAGCGAAATACACTCAAATATATATATATATATATATACAATTAACTAAAATCTTTCTTGTATAAAAGACAAACACGGAATGCACGAAGGTAAATAGATTAAGTTTAAAGTGTTTCTCCGGTTTCAATCTTTATAATTTCACAGAAACTATATTAGCTCCAGACAGAAGTGTTTTGTGTGTGTGTGTGTGGAAAAAAAAAAAGGGGGGGGGTCAGATTTTACCGCAAATCAAGAAGCGCTTTTGTTTTTGGCGTTATTTTACTTTATTCATGGCCTTCCACATGTGCTCTGCCGAGAACGTCTAAGTGATATTCTCTTTTGTCACGTGTCCCCCAACATCTCTTTAATCACCGCCCCCCCCCCCCAAGCATCCTTTATCGTCGCCTTCAAAGTTTGAGTATCAGGAACTGGTGGATTGAGCGCTTTGTCCTTAATATACCCCGATAAAATATAGTCAAGGGTTTAATGTCCGGTGAGCACGGTGGCTAAGGCATTGGACCATCTCTCCCGGTCCGTCGGTTTGAAAAGTTTGCATTCAAGAACTGACAAACAACTAACCCCCCCCCCCCCCCCACCCAGTGTACGTGATGAATCTTTTTTTTTTTCTAAGTTACCCGTAACTCAGAATCTTCCAACTGAGGCGCAGCATGTCTGGATAAATGTTAGTTGAAATGGTGTGCTCTGTTAAGGAAAGAACGGTCCTAACATACTTTGTGCGTTAGACCACACTAAACATTCACTTCTTGGTTTTATATCTCGTTTTATTTTTCTAACACAACACGTGGTCTCACCCTGGCTCATAAACGCCGACTTTGTATCTTTTTACCTCCCCTAAGGTGTGACAGATAACATCATCAAGAAAAAAATAAACACGCTCATCATTGTCAGCATGAATTAGTTCCAGAATCTCCGTCATAAAAGCAACACATAGGGGTCGGTCGCCTGGATGTAAAGCTTGAACTATCTGGGGACGGTTGCCTGGCTATAAAACGTGAACTATCTGGGTACGGTCGCGTGGCTGTAAAGCTTGAACTATCTGGGGACGGTTGCCTGGCTATAAAACGTGAACTATCTGGGTACGGTCGCCTGGCTGTAAAGCTTGAACTATCTGGGGACGGTTGCCTGGATGTAAAGCTTGAACTATCTGGGGACGGTTGCCTGGATGTAAAGCTTGAACTATCTGGGGACGGTTGCCTGGATGTAAAGCTTGAACTGTCTGCACTGTGTTCGTTTGTAAACGAAACCGTTTGTGCAACATTTTAACTGCTGTGCTCTTATGTATGCAAAAGTTATGCACGATCAAGTTGATTTCTGTGGACAACGTTGAAAGGATCTGCGAACAGCACCAGCAATCCCTTCACTCACATTAAGCCTTATAGTTCTATGTAAGTTCATCAACACTGCCGTTGTCTTTAAGCGTTGATGCTTTTAACATCTGCGAGATCTTGTCTGTACTCATTTCTGAATCTTCGTTTAACTTGTAACTGGCGAATTTATACCTCATTTTTCATTTGTCAGGGTGAAAATTTAACCTGCTGCTCGTCCCATTCCTCCGTTACTCACGAAAATCTCTCTTTCGACCCTCTTCTTTTTTTTCTAGCTGGACATGTGCTGTCTGCAACAGACGAATAATGTCACTGCTATAAACCCCCCTCTTTCTCTTGGCCCGGGTATAAATATTTATCTTTAACGTATGTTTCTCAGAGTGAAAGACGAGACTCCAGTTAGGAATGAATAATATTTATCGAATTTAAAATCTCATTGCCTTACTACAGAGATTAATCTGCGTGCGTCTTTGAGATCACCACCAGCCAATGAATTAAATCGAGTATGGGCTCATTTAGTCTTTCTGTGTCGACTGCTGTGACCGGCATAATCAGGTTCCAGAGCGTTGGTTTTTATCACAGTCTTTGAGTGTTGGCAGAGAGCTCAATAGTCTGGTAAACATCAACCATTAAGCAACCCATAGATAAATTGCTAGAGTTAGGGCTGTCCCACCCCTATCTTAGTCTCCCCCCCCCTGTAATAGACCCAGCCTGATTAACGATGCAGGGATCGCCTTAGCCCCACCCCCCCCCCCAAGGTACTCCAAACCCCTGATTTTTAGCTCCGCCCAAAGTTCAAAGTTCAAAATTCAGACTTCGGCTTCACTGCATTCGGGACAATTCCACATATGCCCCACAGCATCTATCCAAGAGTATGTTTGCTAATAGTTCCTGTCAACTGTTGGTTGCTTGCATTGCGTTTTCTGCCACACAGTTCGTATTTCCTGCCAGAAACTTTAATTTGTCCTCGCTCCAGCAGTCTCTTTGAATGTAGTAGTTAAATCTTACACTCTTTTGATATGTTTTTTTCCTAACTTAATTTGTATATTTGTATTAAATCGAGTGTGTGGGAAGAATGAAAGATGGAGTGATGAAGGGCAGAATGTAAGACGGGCCTGCGTGCCCAGTTCTTTACCCTTTAAAAATAAAGTATATTCATTCATTCTTCACAGCTACATTGTTCTTCCATTCCCGCTCTTCATTTTCCCGTAGTTTGTCCAACACAGCCTTAGCAGTGTCCTGCTTGTCCATTGTCAGTCTGCCATTTATTTTAGCTTGCCCAGCAAGTCTTCCTGCCACATCATGTACTCCCGCATGCCCTGGACAGTAAAGCTAGGTTAGGCTTGTCACAGCTGACTGGCTTAACAGTTGAACCCATTCTTTTCGAAGCAAATTCTTCTCAGTCTTACGAAGCATACTCTGTGAATCCGTCACAATGACACCATTAACCACATCATGAGCAACTAGCCATTCCATTCCCGCCGACACAGCCTCAGTTCAGCTCTGCTCAGTGATTGAAAAACAAAGCCACCATAACCCGCTCCCAATCCGATACGATGAAATATGATATGCCTCATTTTCACCGCACTGGCTGCAGAGAACACCAGCTCACGGCTCCTATATACGCGGAGCAGTGACTAGTGTAGCTGTTTTACTTCACACAAAACAATAATTTACAGACAGATTTACGTCTTGTTCACCTTCTGGACTCGGTGCAAACTTATTCTTAGCAAAAGGCCAAACATGGCTAAAAGAAACAGAAGAAAAGACGATGTACAGACATTTGTGTGGACACTTTTGTGAGGTCAGTGGACAACATGGGAGGAAGTCCTGCAGAGATCACTAACATGGAACGACATGTGGAAAATGGCACCCTTGAGACTCAGCTTCATCATCAGAGCTACTTATGACCTTCTGCACACAGGCTTCAACCTATACAAATGGGGTTTATCAGAAGACACAAAGTGCCCTCTCTGCAACGAAAGGCAAACATTGGAACACGTGCTGTCAGCATGCAGAGTATCATTAGGTCAAGGACGCTACACCTGGCGGCACAACAGAGTGCTGCAGGAACTAGTAGCCATTGTAGACAGGGCAAAAGATAAAGCAAATAACAGCAAAAGAGTTGAGGTTCCACCTAAATACTTCATAGGCGCTGGTACGACATCGAATATTGAAAACAGGGACATTCCCTTACCATCACTGCTAGATGGTGGAAATGACTGGGATGTAATAGCGGACCTACCAGGAAGAAGAGAATACCCGACTGTCATTAAAAGCACAGGAATGCGACCGGACATTGCAGTGTACTCCATAGAAAAAAAGGAACTAATAATGATCGAGCTTACGGTTCCGTACGAAACAAGAATAGAGAAGCAACATCTATTCAAATGTGAGAAGTACAATGATCTGGTCAAGCAACTGAGGCAGGGGGCAGGAGTCAGGGCAAAAGTGATAGCTGTAGAAGTGGGAGCAAGAGGATTCGTAGCAACATCAGCATACGACCTATGTAAGCAACTGAACATAAAGGGACAAGCAAGAGCAAGGGCACTGAAAAGCCTTTCAGAAACAGAAGAAAAGGCTTCATGCTGGCTGTGGAGCATGCGAAACAAGCATTGAGAACATAAATGGTTTCGTTTGTCGCAGCCAATACCAGTCCTCCGTAGCTAAATCGCTAAAGACGCGCTTCAAAGTTCAGTGCCAACTCAATCCCGGGATGAAAAAAAGCAATAACTCACAAGAACTCTAGGAGTCATGAACCAGAGGGGCCCACCTCCCTTAGAGTGTCAGGAGTTTAATAGGGCCGAAACACTTGTCTGAGGGAGGGGAGGGGGTACTTCCTCTGATGATCTGAAGGAGGTGTTTTTGTTGTTCCGCTCTTTACAGTAGAGAGTTTCCTGTATTTGAGATACTGAGAGCGCACGTGAAATGACTTTCTCATATTAGAACATGTCAGAATCAGTGGCGTGTCCGGGGGGAAGTGGGGGGGGGGGGTGGAGAGTCGGCGTTGTGGACGACTGCCCGCAGATGCCGCGTTAAATGGGGGCAGAGGGAAGGCCAAAATGAGGCAATCTTTTCTTTATTGTCCTTGCTACTTCCTCATAAATTGTTATTAATAATAGTTATACGCAGCAGAATAAAACAAAAAGGCAAAGGCAAGATATCCTTTAATACTGATAACTATAAGCAAATGAACATAAAAGTTATGTCACTTCTCTAAGTAGTCCTCCTGCAGGTCATTCTACTTTTTGTGTCGTTCTGCTTGCTTCTTGTGTCGTTCTACGTGGTTCTTTTGTCGTTCTACTTGCTTTTTCATTCCTTGGGAGAAGAAGCTTTTCATATGTTTCAGAATCCAGATCTGCACATCTTCCTTTATCTCATTATCAGAGTTTTATCCTGCGACCACGTAGAGCCTCTTGACGTGGACTAAAGATGTGGTAATCACGTGGCGCCAGATCAGGACTGTAAGGAGGATGAGGAAAACGTTCAAATCGTAGCCGATTCATTATCTCTTTTGTTGCGGCCGCTGCATTATCTCTACTGCTGCGTTCGCTGCATGACGATGTGTATTGTCATGACGCATCAAGACCGTTACAATCTTCTACTGTTGCTGCGAACTGCAGGTTTCAGTTTCTCTCTGAGCATACCACAGTATCTTTGCACTGATCACTTGTTTTGTCCGTGTTACTGAAAATGCACCAGAAAAGGACCTTTTACGTCCAAAAAGAAGGCCCACATGATGCTCTTGGCGGAGTACTGCTGCTTGAATTTCTTCTTTACCGGATAAAACAATGTAAACTTTTCTCCCCCATTCATAAACTTTCCGTTTAAGCCATTCTGTTTTCACCTCCGCGCTGCGCCAGCATTTACACGGTTAATTTCAGCAAGATTCGTTGCCTTTGCCACAGTAAATTTCATTACGGCGCGTTGTTCAACGATAATCGTATGGCGCTCTGAGGGTACTGAACAAGTAATTTTCTAGCTCTTAAATGGTTTACGGGGTGGGATGTGGGGGGGGGGGGTGTTGGGCGAAGCGATGAAATATGTCTCTGGCGCGCCCCTGGAGTCGACAGACATCGGTACGCCATTTAAACAATGTCAGAGAGACAGAAAAAGCAAGGTACTTACAATAAACACAGACGCACAAATCAAGAAAAATATGTTCACAGTTATCATTAAGTGGACTGTGGCAGTCTTGATGATATGTACTTTTCATTATTTATAGCTCCTATTAAATCTTATCTCACGACATACCTTCGGCCTTTTCATGTATTTTTCTCTTGTCTTTCTTTCTTTTTTTCCCCGCTAGAGTTTTTTGTTTTTTTGTTTTTCGTTTAATGATTATTAGATCTCGCACCTTCTATATTCTCCTGACAGTAACAAATAATTTACCACGTTATCTAATATAGAATTCAAAGGTTATAAGCACAAAAACCAAGTTAAGACTATTCAATTCAAATGTAATATCCGCCCTCATTTATGCATACGAAAGCTGGAAAACAACTAAAGAAATAGACAAGAAATTAGACTCTTTTGAAAACAAATGTCTAAGGAAAATACTCGGCATCAAGTGGAACGAATTCAAGAACAATGCAGAGATAAGACAGATGACTGAACAACAACCAGTCTCATGGGTGATCAGCAAAAGGAGACGGACATATGTTGGTCACTTGATCAGAAGATACAGTCAGAGAATCCCAAAACAAGCTATCAAGTGGAACACAACAGGCCAAAGAAAAAGAAACTCTGAAGAGGTCATTGTTAAGAGAGGCCAAATTAAAAGGCATAAAATCCTCTGATGAGGTTGAAGACTCGCCGAAGACAGGAAAAATTCACGAACTACTTTGCGAGCCCTATGTGACGTTTAACGGTACGGGAAGGATATAAGCTATGAGATATCTAATGCTACAACAGCTTGGAGAGGTTGATAGTAGAAGACATAGTGCCCGGCAAAAGAAACAAGGGGACGACCTCGCCTCAAGTGGACTCAGGACATCACGCAGAGTCTGAATGTGTCATTCATCGAGACGGTGGTCAACTTGTGCAAGACCCTACTGCATTCAGGGAGGCTGTGAGAGGGACAAGGTTCTGGAAAGGGCATGCCACATGAATATTAATAGAATATCTAATGCTTCTCTGACAATTTTTCCCTGTGCGTGTGTGTTCTTTTTTAAAAACTCTTTTCTCTTCATCTAGAGCACATTAGATATCTTTTTTCTCTGTTATTTTATCATTTGCTGTTCATTTCTCTATTGTCTAGTCTGACAAAAACAGAATAATGTCTGCGACGAGTTAACCATTTCCCAGGTCACCTAAACTAAATTAAAGGACCTCCCTCCGACCTATACTGGTCATCCCTTGATATGAGTTATCATGTGATGTGTTCTTTCCAGAACTTTGACCCTCACACTAGCCACCCTGAGTGCAGTGGGGTCTTGACCAAGGCGACCAACATCTCACTGGTCATGTTTGGTTTCTTGGCAATACAAGAAAGTAGTTGGACATTCCTCTCCTTCTTGGCAGTGCCTGTTACAGGCCCCGGATGATCGTAGCCGTTGTCTTCACTGTCGAGGTCCTTTGTTACCATCGAACAGTGAGGACCATGACCCAGAATAACTACTGGTTCCTCCCACTGCTCCATTCACCACCTGCTCCCATCATCATCATGTGCCTCCTTCAGAACGAAGTGATTGTGCACTCAGTCAGGTCGTATCGTGTCCCTTCTCGTATGTTATCTTCCCGTATACATCTCAGGTCTTCTTCTCGCTCTTTTTTTTCTTTCACTTTTTCTTCTAGTATGGTCTTCAGTATATTTTTATGTCTTTGATACGGCCAAAGTGTTTTTTTTCTTCATTCTTATTTCTTTGAAATGTTCTCATTGCGCTTGGAGCTGTTCTAAAACTTGTGCATTTATTCTTTTTAATCTCCATGTTCTGTGATCTAGTTTTTTTTTTCTTCAGAACCACATTTCTTCTGCAATTAATCTTTCTCTCCATCATTTTTCCTTAGAGTCTATGTTTCTGTTCCTTACAGTAAAACAGAGCAGATATAACATTTGACAAATCTGGGTTGTTTTTTTTGGGGGGGGGGGGGGAGGGGGCAGATTCCTTGATAGCAGCACTGTCTTCATGGCGTAGAATGTATGTTTTGCCATTCATATTCTTTCCTTTATCGTCATCTCACATCTCCCATCCTCGGTTAGTGTATGCCCTAGACAGCAGTAGTTCGTTATTTGTTCCAGTTTTTTTTTTTAAAATTTAACGTTTATGTTAATCTGTGGCTTCTGGTTTTTCCTGCAAACATCATCATCATCTTTGATCTTCTTGATGTTAATCTCGAGTTAATCTCGATTTTTGACTTCCGTGGCTTCACTTTACCCGGATAGGGGGAGGGGTGGGGGGTGAGGGTGAACGGGTTTTCCTCCCTTGCCTAAGGATGTCCGGAAGACTAGGGGAGGAAAATAAGTGTCTTGATTCTCATTTGACACAGAAAGAAAAGAAGTGTCTTGATTCTCATTTGACACAGAAAGAAAAGAAGTGTCTTGATTCTCATTTGACACAGAAAGGAAAGAAGTGTCTTAATTCTCATTTGACACAGAAAGAAAAAAAGTGACTTGATTCTCATTTGACACAGAAAGGAAAGAAATGTTTTGATTCTCATTTGACACAGAAAGAAAAGAAGTGTCTTGATTCTCATTTGACACAGAAAGAAAAGAAGTGTCTTGATTCTCATCTGACAGAGAAATATACCTACCCCGCTAACGCTCATCGCCTGATATAAAATTCATTTAAAGTGCTCTATATTCGCTTTTATTTTCCCATGAAGCCAGGGCCCTCTGTTTTTTCCCGGCCCCTAAGCTTAAACTTCTTCCGCCAAATGGGTTCTCCGTAATTGACTGTAGAAAACATGTAATACTGTTTTTTCTCACGCTAATTGATATTCTGTTCTTTTATTATCATTTTATACATTTCTTTTTCCCTCACTCTAGTTAACATTGTGCTCTTTTATTATCATCTTAGACTTTTTTTTTCTCTTTATAGTTAACATTCTGTTCTTTTATTATCATTTAATATTTTTTTCTCATTCTACTTAACATTCTGTTCTTGTTTTATCATTTAATACTTTTTTTTTCTTGCTCATTCTAGTTAACATTCTGTTCTTTCATTATCATTTTAGACTTTGTTATCTGTCACTAATTAACTTTCTATTCTTTTCTTATCATTTTATCTTCTTTTTCCTCATTCCAGCTAACATTCTATTCTTTTATTATTATTTTATTCCTGTTATAAAATGCTGCTTTTTGTACAGTACTGACCTTCAGCTTGTCTTTTTTTTGTGCTAAGGATGGGTAAAGTTAACACCTATAGGAGTAGGTCCCAGTCATCAGAAAATCCGCCTATCGCCTTCCCCCCCCTTTTTTTTTGCTCTTTCAAAATCAAGACGACGGACCCCCCCCCCCCCCCCCCCAGAATTTGACCAAAAAATTTCATATCTGTATGGTAGCTATGTGCTTTGAATGCAAAATATTTTTTTTTTCATGTTTCAGAAAATGAGTAAACGGTACACCATACTAACAAACACGGTACAAACTTGGTGAATTTTAAAATAACAGTAATGTATATAAGAAAGTACACAAAAATTAACATTACTACTTGCTATGACAAAATTAACAGAATATGAAATGTGTGACAACTAACCAATATAAATATGATGAGAGAAATCATGCTTCCTTTTGTTTCGAACAATCGGTTCCGTATATGGTTCAATGTTTCCCATTTTCAAACGTGAAAAAAAATTATTTCCTCTATACAGGATTCGTCGAAACATTGGTTGTTAAACACTACAGAGAGAGTGAGAGAGAAAGAAAGAGAGCTAGAAAGAAAGAGAGAGAGAGAGAGAGAAAAGTATCTTGAGTTTTTGTCATGGACCACCACGGCAGGTTCCGTGAACCACCGGAAGTCCGCGGACCACCAATTGGGAACCACTGACTTACGGGAATGCTCAAACTCTCCGATTCCCATACAGGTCCTAACCGTTTATCTATCTATCTATCTATCTATCTATCTATCTATCTATCTATCTATTTATCTATCTATCTATCTATCTATCTATCTATCTATCTATCTATCTATCTATCTATCTATCTATCTATCTATCTATCTATCTATCCATCTATCTATCTATCTATCTATCTATCTATCTATCTAAAAAAAAAACTTTCCTTCTCGTATTTGAACTAGATCCACTTGATTTCTACTTCAGTGCACTTACCTTGTGTTATTACCAGTTATCATTGTTATAAAGTAACTGAATCTTAATTTATGTGTCAGTGTTTCATGATGGTACTGGTATTACAGCTCAGTATTTTTACTCTGTGTGTGTCTGACCACAGTTTTTTGCCTTATTCAGATGTAATCTTGTGGAACGAACTTGTCCTTTCGTTAAGTGCTTCTAATGGATACCGAAGGGCGAAACAACTTCATCATCTTCTTCTTTCTTTCTTTTTTCTTTCTTCTCCTCCTCCTCCTTATTCCTCTTCTTCTTCTCTCCTCCTCCTTCTTCTTCTTCTGTATCTTTAGTTTTCTTCTCACTCTCCTCCTCCTTCTCCGTCCTTTTTCTTAAGCTAAAAGACCCCCATGAAGTTCTCATCTTCCAGGAAATGGTATAACTAATAAAACTTAGCAACTGGGCCCTAATCCCCTGCTGACTGATATTGGTCGCAAGTTAGGCATACTTCAGCCAGCAGTTAATACAATTCTTAAGACTAAATCCAAGTTTCCAGACAAATTTAAAAATGCTATGTTTATATTTATTTATTTAACTTTAACCTTTGTTTATTCGTGCTATTTATCGTTCCCGCACATTCACAAATGAAGTACTTCGCGTATTTTGCGTTTTTCCACAGCTAAAATCCAACTGCAAGTTGAAGAAAGAAAAAAAAAAAAAAACCGCCAGATTCCCCTTTTCGACCAATTCCAGCGTACTTCCGTGATTTTACCCCCATAACTGGATTACGCTTGTACTCCAGTTACCAAGGCAACGGATGTTATCTTTGGATCCGTTTCCTCTGATTTGAAAGATGGTCGAGGCTTCACAGGTTTAACAAAAATAATAATAATAATTCCACTTTCCTTTACGTAAATGAAACGTTCAGAAACTGCGGTTTTTATTTGTATTATTTTCTATTCGTTCCTGGCGCCATGAACCCAATATATATCTCCCTTCGTTTTTTATAAAATACACGAAAAAAAGTTATAAATAAAGACACTCACATTAGAACAAACAATTTTTTGTACTCTTTTCGTAGAAAGATTTCTTCTTGCACCTCACGACCTCATTTCTGAGACGCGCAAAGTTGGCATCACTCAGAATTAAGAAATAATCTCTCAGTCAAGCTTGTCATTCGTGTATAAATAACCTTGCCGAGGTAACAGGACCCTAACAGGATTTACGTCTTTCCGACTACACCAGTTCACGGAGTGCTAGAGACAATAAAACATATGAAGAAAAAACTTACATGGGCAAGACAGGTCATTTGTAATCCTATCGTTAAAACTGCTGAGACAGGCCACGGGTAACACTGGACCAGACAGTCCGAATTAAAGGAGACTATGTAAGACAATGAAGCCACTGACAGCAACTATTGAGGAAACACGCTGACGATGGTTGGGACATGTGCTCCGGATGACTGACGAATCACTACCAAAAAGAGCACTAAGACTGATACCACATGGGAACAGAAGTAAAGGTAGACCAAAGGAGACATGGAGAAGAACAACAGAGAGGATGTTGAGCAACAGAGGTCTCACTTGGGCAAGAGCGGGAAAAAAGGCAAAAGACAGGCGTTTCTGGAAAACCCTTGCAGAACCCCCCATGTGCTGTGGGTACTTAAAGTTCAGAGAGAGAGAGAGAGAGAGAGAGAAAGAGAGAGTGAGAAAGAGAGAGAGAAAGAAAGAGAAAGAGAGAGAGAGAAAGAGAGAGAGTGAGAGAGAAAGAGAGAGAATGAATGAATGAATGAATGAATAATCTTTATTTTTCAAGGGTAAAGAATTGGGCACGCAGGCCCGTCTTACATTCTGCCCTTCATCACTCCATCTTTCATTCTTCCCACACACTTGATTTAGTACAAAAATACAAATTAAATTAGTAAAAACATATCAAAAGAGTGTAAGATTTAACTACTACATTCAAGGTAAAAAAGAAGAAGTAATTAACCTAATAAAATAGCACTCACGCACACATACACACGCAGACATATACATAAATAAAAATACATTGTAAATACAGATCTTCTAACATATTTTTTTTAAACAAACATTAAAATAATTTCTAACAATATCTAACAAGTTGCTTTCCTAACTATGTCACTGAAGTACTTGATGGTTTACGAGCCATGTGTTGAGAGAGAGCTGGCTATTTTATGGAGGCATATAATTACATGCAAGTAAATAATGAAACAGGTTTGAGTTAAAGGATGAAGTATTACCAATGGATTTTAAATTGTAGGGGAGGGTGTTCCAGAGCTGTACTGCAGAGTATGCAAGGCTTTCTTGTACATATCAATTCTGGGTTTAGGAAGAAGACAGTTTTTTAAACGCTGGCTATGTTTAGTGTTATACGTAAACAGTGACCACAAGTAAGGCGGAGCATTGTGCGACAGAATTCTGTGAACAAACTTAACTTTGTTAAAAATGATTCTATTTTTGAGGGGTAGAATTTTGAGTTGTTTATGTTGATCTACAGTCTGTACTGGGTGTTTGTCATAAATAAGATTTAATGCCCGCTTGTGAAGTGAGTGGAGCCTTTTTGTGTTTGAGACTGAGCATCCATCCCAGATTGTGGAACAGTAATCTAAGTGTGTTTGTATGTGTGATATGTAGTATATTTTTCTTGTGTTTTTGTCGATAAAGTGTTTAATCTTGGCTAATTGGTAAACTTTCTGTGCAATCAAATTTGTTAGGTTATGTACGTGAGAATTCCAAGTTAAATGCTGATCAATGATGAGTCCTAGGGTTTTATGTTCATGAACATTTTCTATTGCCTTAGTCCCAGCACAAAGCTGTAGTGAAGTTTTAGTTGCATTTTGCAGTTTCTGTCTTGTAGTGATGAGCATGGATTTTGTTTTGTTGGTGTTTATCAACATAGAGAAAGAGAGAGAGAAAGAGAGAGAGAGGTACGACAAAGACCTGTTCTGGCTAAATGCTGTAAGTAATAACCTCTTAAGAGACACAGACATGACACAACTGCCAACAGAAAGAAAAGGTTGGCAAGGGGTTTTTCACATTATGAGAATAACAGACGAATTCTCACCATGGACATTTTTGGTGTGTTCTTCACAGTGTAAAAGAAGAATGGGACAACCCACAGAGACGTGGAGACTTACAGCAGCTTGTAAAGGTGACAGCCAAGAAGATGGTGAAGGACCGACAAAAGTGAAAATCTCTTTCTACCAGCAGCCCCGTGTGTCTTAGGCACTGACGGGGGGGGGGGGGGAAGAGAGACAAAGAAAGACAGAGAGAGAGAGACACAGAGGAAGACAAGAGATAGACAGAGAGACAGGGAGACAAGAGGCAGACAGAGAAAGAAAGAGAGAGAGAGAAGGAGAGACAAAACCAGAGACAGAAAGAGACAAAGATAGACAGAGGGCGACAAGAGAGAGAGGCAAAGACAGACAAGGACAGAGAGACACAAAGAGAAAGACAGAGAGAGACAAAGAGAGAGGCAGAGAAAAAAATAAAGACAGAGAGAGACAGATGGAGAAAAGAGATAGAGAGACATAGGGACAGAGGGAGATTAGAGAAAGATAGAGGGAGATAAGAGATAGACAGAGAGTCAAAGGAAACAAGAGAGAGACAGACACAGAGAGAGGCAAAGAGAGAGGCAGACACAAAGAGAGACAAGAGGGAGACAAGAGAAAGACAGAGAAAGAGAGAGACAGAGGGAGACAAGAGACAGACGAAGGGACAGAGGGAGACAAGAAAGAGACAAAGAAAGACAAAGAGAAAGACAGGGAGAGACAAAGAGAGGGAGACAGAGAGAGAGACAAAGAAAAAAAACAAAGGGAGACAAGAGAGAAACAGAGAGAGACAGAAGGAGACAAGGACAAGAGAGAGACAGAGAGGGAGACAAACAGAGAGACAGAGGGAGAGACAGATAGAGGCAAAGAGAGAGACAAAGAGAGAAACATAGGGAGACAAGAGAGAGACAGAGGGAGACAAGGACAAGAGAGAGACAGAGAGAGACAAAGAGAGAGACAGAGGGAAACAAAAGAGAAGGACGAGAGAGATAGAGGGAGAGAAAAAGAGAGACAAAAGGGAGGTAAGAGAAAGTCAAGAGAGAGACAAGAGAGAGGCAAAGAGATAGATAAAGAGAGAGACAGAGAGAGACAAGTGGGAGATAGAGAGAAACAAAGAGAAAGACAGATAGAGGCCATGAGAGAGACAGAGAGACAGAGGGAGACAGTAATGGCAGAGTGAGACAAGAGAGAGACAGAGAGAGAGAGAGACAGAGGGAGACGAGAAAGACAGAGGGAGATAAGAGACAGACTGAGAAGGAAACAAGAGAGAGACAGAGACAAACAGACAAAGAGAGACAGAGACAGAAAGAGGCAAGAGGGAGACGGAGACAAAAGACAGACAGAGTGACATATTGAGACAAGAGAAGGACATAGGGAGACAAGAGAGAGTCAGAGAAAAGGAGAGACAGAGAGAGAAAGAGGGAGCCAAGAGACAGACGGAGAGACAGAGGGAGACAAGAGAGAGACAAAGAAAGAGAGAGAGAGAGACAGAGAATGAGAGAGAGACAGAGAATGAGAGAGAGACAGAGGGAGATAAGAGACAGACAGAGATTCAGAGGGAGACAAGAGAGAGACAGAGATTCAGAGGGAGACAAAAGACAGACAGAGACAGACAGATACCGAGATTGAGACAAAGGGAGACATAGACAAAAGAGAGACAGAGAGACAGAGGGAGACAAGATACAGACGGAGAGACGGAGGAATACAAGAGACAGACAGAGGGTGACAGGAGCGAGACAGATAGAGCCAAAGAGAGAGAGAGACAGAGAGAGGCAAAAGGGAGACGGAGACAAAAGACAGACAGAGGGAGACAAGAGAGAGATAGAGAAAGAGAGAGACAAAGGAAGACAAGAGACAGAAAGACAAGAGAGAGACAAACAAAAACACAGAGAGACACGAGATTCAGAGAGAGACAAGAAAGAGATAGAGACAGAAAGACAGCAGACAGACAGATTCTATGTAGTCATGCCAGGAAACGTTATTCGTGCTCTTAAGTTAGCCTGATGATAAACGGAGCTTTGTTGTTTTAGCAATGACAAATTAGTTGACATTCTGTGACATGCTGATGACACAGACCTGCTAGCAGAAAATCTAGAGGACCTACAGAATCTTGGGACACAAATAAAAACAGCAACAACAACAAAAACAACAGCCAAGAATATGGACTAGAACTAAATGTTAGAAAGATGAAGGTCGTAGCAACCAGCAGGGGAAAACCACAACAACAACAACAACAACAACAACACTGCAAATACAAATATAAACGGATAACGACAGGCTGCGGGACGATGATGAGTGGGATGGATGGACAATGCGCATATACGGAGATTGATGACGTTAGGACAGAGGAGGCCGCTAGTAGAAAATCTGAACTTCGTGGGAGAAAACGTATAACAACAACAACCAACATTTGATAGTGTAGGAATAAAATGGATTTTAAATGGGCTAATAATTGTCTGTTATTTATATATTTTTAGATTGTATTTTTTTTTTGGTATGGTTGGCTGAGGGGGATTTTTTTCCGACCAATACGGCCCTGAGGTCGACCCAGCCTCGTAAAATGGGTACCAGAGAAAATCTGGGAAGTAAAGGCAGCGAGGAAAGGAACTGGTCACCCTACCTCATACGCTGATGACCCAGCATAATGAGGTCTCTAACGCTTCACCCCCTACGGCATTTGAAATGCTATGGGACTATCTTTACTTTTTTATGGTTGGAAGGTGATTATACACCATACATTGGCATATTACACAAATGAAAGGAAACACACAAATAAAACAACTCTGCTTTAAATAATCATGGAACTTATATTGTTATTAATCATCAGTTTACAAGGTTAGGAAAATCAAACAAAGGACCATCAATTTATATTGTTATTCATCGGCTTTATCGTTGACATCATAGTCATTAAAATGATTTCCTTAACTATTCAGACTCCTAGATTATCTTGATCAACAGTGGAACTTCCAAAGAATCAATTTTAACCCCTTGTACATAATCATATGAAAATCTCTCATCTTCAACATTAAATGATTGAGTATCTAATGTATTATAAGGAACTAAACTGCAATAAATGTTATAACATACATATTCATAAAATTCACCAATACGTATTTATTTGCACACATGAGCCATCATTGCACATTACCAGAATCTCTAAATCTTACATAGACAAATATGTTACACTAGAATTATAATTATTCATGCACCCTTCAGTTTCCTAATCAACCTACGTGGGTCGGGATGGATCAGAGGAGTCGACAGCACAACCTTGCACGCGTCCACATGACAGAAATATGAGCCCCAATATTAACCTAACACTTACATGTTTATCCATAGACGAAATACACTCTCATACAGACCCAAACGATAACATGACCTTCCCCGATCCACTCAGCGCACAAATCCCAATCTCTTAAAATTCTATCATGTTATCTTTATATACTGGGCCAGTAAGCCGATATTTTATCAGATTTGTGCACCTTTGAAAGTTGACTGGTACCTGACCTATTATTCCTACTCTTAGGGTTCCAAAACAACCCAGGTAACTATTTGCGTATCTATTCCCTACAACAGGAACCATTAGACAAACACTTTAGGTGATGTTGGGGTATACCACGGAGCACATATGTCCTGAATGTGATGATGCCGGATTCTGATTTCTGAATTCTGAATAAATAGACAGATACTAGAATTAAGTGACAAAACACGCTTGGGACGCATTATTACAAATAATGGGAATTTCGAAATGGAAATTAATGAGTCAGTCATTTCCGCGTCCTTTGTGGAAATTTGACTCCCTAACAGCTCTTCTTCTTCTTCGTTGGAAGCGAACCAAGATCGCCTCCATGATCCTACTAAATTTACTCCTTTGGTTCTAGCGATAGTCTCATTTAGGATGGAGGCTTAGAGCATCGCGGGGCTTGGGCCTATATTCTCGGTGGGTCACAGAAGCAGCATTGCTTGACACTGTGGTTTTCGTTGCATCAAGTTTAGTCTAGAGTTGGACTTTCCCACCGGAAAACCTCAACGTGGTTTGGATATGAATATATCCCTGCCGGGTGAGATGTGGTTGCCCATCTAGCCTAGAGCTGGACATTCTCACTGGAAGACCTCGACGTGTTTTGAATATCAGTATATCTCCGCCGGGTGCGAGATGGTTGCACATTCAGTCCAGCGTTGGACTTTCTCACCGGAAAACCTCAAAGTGATTTGGATATAATATATCCCCGTCGGGTGATTGCCTATCTAGACTGTAATGGTCCAGTCTCTCCGACTTCAGCAGTTTGTGATCGTGGGCGATCACAGGGCTACCCTTCATGGTGGTGACCAAGAGGGAGCATTTGTCCAGGTGGACGAATCCTCGCTAATAGTGAGTTTCACCCCTGAGCTGTCGGTTTAGGCGTATTATTCAAGTATGGATGTATACAGGACGTAACCGGCACCGTGATATGGGTAGCCATCGAGTTCCACCCCTGGGTTAAGCCGGTATAGGCATATTTCACTAGTATGGGTGTATATAAGACGTGGCCGGCCTCTAGAGCAGAGGTGCCGTGGTGTGAGTAGCTCTCGTCGCGAGACTACTGGTTGCTTTACTTAATCCTTTCTTTCACCTTTTCCACGACGGTACAGCGCGGCAACCCTAACTGCATTTTTCTTCATTGGCCTGGAGGAGTTTCACCCCACGCACGGCAACTGAAGAATCTCGCTAGCAGCGGGTTTTAAATCAGAGTTTTCCTTCTCCTAAATGAGCTACCAATCAAGACTCTCGTCTGCCCGAAGCGTCTGGTTTTCAGGCGCCAGATTTTCGCCTTTCGCCCCTTCTCCTGTAAGTTTAGATAATTCCGCTACGAGAAGGCCAGGAGCTGGACTTGGATTGTCAGAGACTATTTGAGACGCACGCCTTAGAGACATTTAATTGGAGTGGAGAACGTATCCCCCACCCCACCTCCGGCTATAACAGTCCTTAGAACCCCTAACAGCTCTCATGTAGGCCTCTCGGTTGTAAGCAAGATTCCATGCTGCTGATGCATTCATTCACAGATTATCAACGATGTCTTGCAGCCATCTTCGCCTTGGTCTTCCACTCTTTCTTTTTTCCATTATGTACCCTTCCAATACTGTCTTCTGTAAATTCTCCTAACGTTTATTGTGTTCAAAATATTTAAATTTTCTCTGTTTAATCCTTTTTACTAGACAACCTTCTTCAGTATTAAGTTCTTGTAGTATGAAAATATTTGTTCTTTTAATGGAAATTAATCTTATATCTTATATCTTTTATGAGTATCTTTAATGATGCACGGGGTGACGATGAGTCGATGAGCGATATGACGAGAGCAACAAAAGGCATCAACAAAATCCATGGATACAAGACTGGACATCTCCGCGATATATGTTCCCGGCAGACTACTGTCGCCATCAGAACAACCTAATACACTCTATTCTACATCTGTTTCACTAAACAACATTTCTAACAGCCTAATTTACGTCTATCTCAGACGATACATAAAACACAACTGTCCCTCAGTCATATGATTTCTCTCTCACCTGACCTTTTTCCTATCACTCCCCAAGCATGACCCTCGTGCAACCCGAGACACAGGAGATGGACTCTACTCACAAACAGCTGATTACTTTAGAAGATAACTCATTTTATACAAATATTCCAATTCTCAGATGAGTTATCTATCTTACATCCTAACATTCAATATACTGCTATAATTTTTCCATTTTGATTAAGGGGAATTTTCATTATTTTTGTTTTGTCCTTGTTAATTTCAAGTCCTATTTTGCTAGCCAGTGAAGACAGCCTATTTGTTTTTTCTTGCATGGAATTCAAATTGTTGCTGATAAGAGTTATGTCATCAGCAAAATCAAGATCTTCTAGTTGGGTCCCATGTACCCAGTCAATACCTTTGTTGCCTGTTAGCATTTTTTCATTATGAAGTCTATTGAATCTCAAAAAGTAAAGGAGACAGTATACATCCTTGTTTCACAACTGTTTCAATCTGGAATCATTCACTCATCCCTTCTTCTGTCTTGACTGCACAAACATATCCATTGTAGAAGTCCTTAATGATGTTGACAGTTTTAGATGGTATTCAATATAGACTTAAAATTCTCCATAATGAATCTCTGTGTATGCTATCAAATGCCTTTTTAAAATCTATGAAGTTCAGTATTAATGGTTTCTGCTTTTCAATATGTTCTTCAAGTATTATTCTGAGAGTAAAGATCTGGTCGAGACAGCTTCTCCCTTTTCGAAATCCTGCTTGTTCTTCTCTCATTGCAGTATCCACTAAATCCTTAAGTCTATTCAAAATGACCTTGCAAAATACTTTTGACACAACTGATATTAAGGTTACTCCTCTCCAATTGTTACAGTCGCTAAGGTTGCCTTTTGGTTTTGGTATTTTCACAATGATTCCTTTTTTTCCATTTAGAAAGGACCTTTTCTTCTTTCCAAATCTTGTTAAACATTCTCTGCAGTTGTCTCATGTTGTCACTATTGATAGCTTTTAGCATTTCGGCTGTTATTTCATTTTCACCTGCACCTTAGTTGTTAGCCATTAAATTCACTGCTGTTTCAGTTTCATGCAATTTAATTTCATCTAGGTTGACATTTAGCTGTGGGGCTGGTAAGTCGTTTCAAGGTTTAACAATTGTTTTGGGTGTGGTCTATTAAGTATTTCTTGGAAGTGTTAGCTTATCTGTGCTTTTGGTCTTTATTTGATATTAATAGGATTCCAGTTTTGCTAAGTATTAGTCTTTCTTTAGATGTAATAGTATCTGTTAGCCTCTTTTGTATGTTATATAAAATTTTGCTATCTCTTGTTTTTGCTGCTTTTTCTGCCTGTTTCGCCATATTGTCTATGTATTCTCTTTTATCCCTTCTAGCTGAACTTTTTACTTTCTTGTCTAGTTCTTTGTATGTTGCTTTCACCAGATCTTTTCCAAGATCTGTTTTTGCATTCAACATGTCTAATTTGACTGCTCGTCTTTCATGTATATACTTCCATGTTTTTTCTGATATCCATGCTTTTCTGTTTGGTTTTTTTTTTCAGTCCAGCATTTACTTTTGCTGCTGTGATTATGGCTGTGCTGTAAGAGTTCCATAATTCATCTATACCTATCTCCTCAACTTCACTGGGTGTTTTGGATAACTGGCAAGTTCCTGATTGAAATTACTGTTAGTATTCTCTTCTTGTAGGCTGTGGCTGTTTATCTTTCTGTGTACTGATTTCTTGTGTTGGCTTTTCAATTTTAGTTTTATTTTTCCCTATGCACAGGTTGTGATCACTGTTAACATCTGCACCCCTATAAGCCCTTACATCTAAATTAATAGAAGTATAAAAATGGTCAACTGCACAATCAACAAAAAAGAAAGAAAAAAGTATAGATGATGGAACATATAACACAATGACTGAAAATGAAAGTGGTCAAGTGCTATGTATCCGCCGCACTCCTCTGTTCTGTAGAAGCGTAAACATTAAACAAGAACATGGAAAAGAATATCGAGAAATTTTGACATACAAAGAACAGGACAAATTTCATGGACAGAAAAGAACAACAAACAAGGGGGGTACTACGTTAAATCTGACTGAAAAGAGAAATAATTTTAAAAAACACAGTGAAACCAGTCTTTTAAGATATTTCAGCCGTTTTGAGAAACACAATACAACAATGAAAACTATACAGGAGTAAAAAGCAGAAAAAAAAACCAAAAGGTCGACAAGATATATGTTATATACGGATAGCACTGAGCTTGTCCGGGCATACAGTGAAAACAAAGGACAGAACAAGGTGGAGGACCATGGCTGCCATTTTTACCATGGGGAGAGGGCACATGATGATGATGATGATGATGATGATGATGAATCTTGTTTTGTGGATGCCGTGGTCCAACAGTCTGCAAATGGTGGAGAATGTTTGCTTAGTTAGACCGGATTATTATGGTTTCCTTTATTTCTGTAGTTCGTATAGGACATAGTGGTCGATGCTTCTCCGACGAAGGCTTATTGCTGAAAGACTGGTCCATTTTTGTTTTCTTTCTTGTTATTTAGAAGCGCCCATTCTTATAATTCCTACTGCCGTTTCTGTCCACATATTCTCCTCTCTCTCTCTCTCTCTCTGAACCTTAAGTGCCAAAGGCAGATGGGGCTTCTGCAAGAGTTTTCCACATATGCCTGTCCTTTGCCTTTTTTTCTGCTCTTGCCCAGGTGAACCCTCTATTTCTTAACATCCTTTCTGCTGTTCTTCTCCATGTCTCTTTTGGTCTACCTTTACTTCTGTTCCCCTGTGGTGTCCATCTTAGTGCTATTTTTGGTAGTGAGTTGTCAGTCATTCGGAGCACACGTCCCAACCATCGCCAGCGTCTTTCTTCAATAATTACTGTCAGTGGCTTCATCTGCATCTCTCCACATATTATTTCCTGATATATATATATTTATAAAGTAAAAGTAAAGATAGTCCCATAGCAAATGCCGTAGTGCATGAAGCGTTAGAGACCTCATTATGCCGGGCCATCAGCGTATGATGTAGGGTGGCCAGTTCCTTTCCTCGCTGCCTTTCCTTCCCAGATTTTCTCTGGTATCCATTTTACAAGGCTGGGTCGATCTCGGGGCCGTATTGGTCGGGAAAATATCCTGCTCAGCTGGGGATTCGAACCCTCGACCATTCGATTGCTAGACGAGTGCTCTAACCACTACATTAATATATAAAATAAAATAATAAATTACATTTAACAATATGTATAATAATAAAATATATAATATAAATTAATAAACAAATAATAACAAAATGTATATAATAATAAATAAAACAATAAAAAATAGAAAAGACGTAAAGTCGAGAGACTATGTGCAATAATATAATTACATAGAAGAAGACATAAAGTCGAGAAAATACGTACAATAATATAATTACATAGAAGAAGACATATTATTGTATAATTACATAGAAGAAGACATCGGTTAGCGGGGTAGGGGTATCCCCTATCAAAGGAGAAGTAAGACGACTCCTTACCTCCGTCAGTCTACGGGACACCCTTGGGCAAGGTGGAGTACCCGTATAGCCCCCCGATCAGGGTGACGTGAAGCCATGGGAGCAGGTGGTCGATGGAATGGGAGAGCAGCTGACAGATAATGTTGGTTATGGTCACCATTCTATGATGGTAGGTAGATGATCTCAATGTAGGGACAATGGCTACGATCACTGACAAGTACAGTCACTGCCCGGAAGGAAAGCAATGGTAAACTAACTTCTGGAAATATACCAAGAAACCCAAACAGCAACATGGAAAGTCAGATAGGAAAAAGATCTGGTGGTGAGTCCCCCAGGCCAGATAGATCTAATTTTAACACTGAGGAAGAGTGTGAGACAGAGGTCAGTACTAGTAATTGTGATGACGGACAAAATCCTGACGGTGTTACCAAGGAAAACCCCTGCATCAAACTAAAAAGAAAAATAAGAGTAGGAACATGGAATGTAAGAAGTATGTATGAGGGAAAATATCTAATAATAAGTGACGAGATGAAAAGAAAGGGGATACACATTTTGGGAATCTGTGAACATCGATGGAAAGGATCAGGACACTTTAAGAGCGAGAATGATAATATCTTTATATACTCTGATGGAGAAGTAGGATGAAAGAATGGAGTGGCTTTTTATTTGGACAAATCAACATCAAATCATTACTAGGCTACAGTCCAGTAAGTGATAGAATCCTAACAATCAGACTTAAGGGCATTCCTAGAAATGTAACAATCATCCAGATATATGCACCTACATCAGCAGCAGAAGAAGAGGAAGTAGAAAACTTTTATAACACACGGCAAACGACAATAGGCCAGGTACGGAAAAATGATATTGTATTAATAATGGGTGATTTTAATGCAAAAATTGGCACAGAAAGAGCAGAAGATGAAAGACATGTTGTAGGGAAATTTAGCATAGGACATAGAAATGAGGCAGGTGACAATCTAATGGCGTTTTGCATGGAAAATGAGCTAATGATTGCTAACACACTTTTTAAACAACATCCTAGAAGACTTTACACATGGACATCACCTGATGGGAAAAACAAGAATCAGATTACATTGTAGTGCAAAGAAGGTGGAGATCAAGTATAACATCAGCAAAAACTTTACCAGGTGCTGATTGTGACACGGACCATGAGTTATTAATAGCAGACATGAAGATAAAGATAAAAAAGACAGTTGCGGGATCAAGACCACTCCGCTTTGATCTTACAAATATACCAGAACAATACAGTATAGAAGTGAAGAACCGTTTCGAAATCTTGATGGCTGTACAGGAGGAGATGACACCAGATGAACTGGCTACGCAGGCCAAAGATATCTTAATAACAACAGCTAAAGACATGGTTCCAGTAAAGAAAACACAAAAGAATGGATGGATTACAGCAGGTACACTAGAACTGATAAAACAACGTAGAGAAATGAAGACGCAATGGAAAATGACAAACAACAACAAAGAGAAATAAAAACTTTAACAAAAGCAAAAGAAGTATGAAGAAACATAAGAAAAGACAAAAAAACAATACATACAAGATTGTTGTGAAAGAATAGAAGAACATCAGAAGTATGGAAGAGATAGTGAAATGTTTAAAGAAATGAAGACATTGACGAGAAATGTCACACCTAAGCTAAATGTAATTTGTGATGAGATGGGGAATACCTTGACAGAGACAGAGGAAATTCTAGAAAGATGGAAGGAATATTGCAAAGGAGTGTATGAAACAACCGACTGTGGAAACAGAAATCTACAGTGTGAATTATTATTGGAGGAGAAAGAACCCGAACCGACAATAGAAGAAGTTTTATGGGCAATAAAGAATCTGAAAAATGGTAAATCACCAGGATGTGATGAGATAACAGCTGAATTTATTAAAGGAGGAGGAAAGGAGTGTGCAACAATCTATCATGCACTATATAAAAAGATATGGTATTCAGGTATTTGGCCAAAAGAATGGAAAAGAACTGTATTCATACCACTGCCAATAAAGGGTAATCTGACATGATGCACAAACTACAGAACTGTTGCCCTGATTAGTCATGACAGTAAAATTCTGTTAAAAATCATAATGGGTAGACTTCGAAAGAAAATAGAAGAAGAAGTCAATATGGTCCAAGCTGGTTTCAGGTAAGGAAGAGGATCAAGAGATCATATATTCAATATAAGATTAATAATAGAGAAATCTTATCTTATATCCTTCCCGTGCCGTTAAACGTCACATAGGGCTCGCAAAGTAGTTCGCCAATTTTTCCTGTCTTCGGCGAGTCTTTCAACCTCATCAAAGGATTTTATGACTGTTAACTTGGCCTCTCTTAATAATGTCTCATCAGAGTTTCACGCGGTCTGCCCCTTTTTCTTCGGCCTGTTGTGTTCCACTTGATAGCTTGTTTTGGGATTCTCTGATCATTTCTTCTCATCAAGTGACCAACATATGTCCATCTCCTTTTCCTGATCACCCATGAGACTGGTTGTTGTTCAGTCATCTGTCTTATCTCTGAATTGTTCTTGAATTCATTCCACTTGATGCCGAGTATTTTCCTTAGGCATTTGTTTTCAAAAGAGTCTAATTTCTTTTCTATTTCTTTAGTTGTTTTCCAGCTTTCGCATGCATAAATGAGGGTGGATATTACATTTGAATTGAATAGTCTTAACTTGGTTTTTGTGCTTATAACTTTTGAATTCCATATGTTCTCAAGATTCTTGAAGATTGATGCTGCTTTTGCAATTCTGATCCTAACTTCCTTTCTAGTGTCACCATCCTGGTCTATGTAGCTGCCAAGGTATGCAAATTGATTGACTTCTTCAATATCTGTCCCTTTTATGTGTATTTTTCCATTTTGATTGATGGGAATTTTCATTATTTTTGTTTTGTCCTTGTTAATTTCAAGCCCTATTTTGCTAGCCAGTGAAGACAGGCTATCTGTTTTTTCTTGCATGGAATTCACATTATTACTGATAAGAGTTATGTCATCAGCAAAATCAAGATCTTCTAGTTGGGTCCCATGTACCCAGTCAATACCTGTGTTACCTGTGCAGCATTTTTTCATTATGAAGTCTATTGTAATCCCAAAAAGTAAAGGAGACAGTATACATCCTTGTTTCACGCCTGTTTCAAGCTGGAACCATTCACTCATCCCTTCTTCTGTCTTGACTGCACAACCATATCCATTGTATAAGTCCTTAATGATGTTGACAATTTTAGATGGTATTCCATATAGACATAAAACTCTCCATAATGAATCTCTGTGTATGCTATCAAATGCCTTTTTAAAATCTATGAAGTTCAGTATTAATGGTTTCTGCTTTTCAATATGTTCTTCAAGTATTATTCTGAGAGTAAAGATCTGGTCGAGACAGCTTCTCCCTTTTCGAAATCCTGCTTGTTCTTCTCTCATTGCAGTATCCACTATATCTTTGAGTCTATTCAAAATGACCTTGCAAAATACTTTTGACACAACTGATATTAAGGTTACTCCTCTCCAGTTGTTACAGTCACTAAGGTTGCCCTTTTTTGGTATTTTAACAATGATTCCTTTCCTCCAATTAGAAGGGACCTTTTCTTCTTTCCAAATCTTGTTAAACATTCTCTGTAGTTGTCTCATGTTGTCACTATTGATAGCTTTTAGCATCTCGGCTGTTATTTCATTTCACCTGCAGCTTTGTTGTTAGCCATTAAATTCACTGCTGTTTCAATTTCATGCAATTTAATTTCATCTAGGTTGACATTTAGTTGTGGGGCTGAGAAATAGAGAAATGCAGAGAGTTTAATGTGAATCTATATTTATCCTTTATAGACTACTCCAAGGCATTTGATTGTGTACAACACCAGAAACTTTGGGAAATAATGGAAAAAAATGGGATTTCCAACACATTTGATACAATTAACATTACTGTTGTATCTAGACCAACAGGCAGCAATAAGAATAAATGGTGAAACAACAACTTGGTTTGACATAAAACAAGGGGTCCGTCAGGGGTGCATATTGTCACCTTACTTATTTAACTTGTTTACTGAAAATATAATGAGGAATGTTAGAGAAGATGTAGACAAAGAATATTACGATGCCATAACAATTGGAGGTTATGAAATACCAGAGATTAGATATGCTGATGACATAGTGTTACTGTCCACAACACAAAGAGGAATGGAAAAACTAATTATGTCAGTCCGTAAGAACAGCGAAGAGCAGAACCTCTATCTTAATGCAAAGAAAACTAAATTGATGACAAATGACACAACAAACAAGGCAGTTGAAATATATATCAATGAGGAAAAATTGGAAGAAGTGGAGAGTTTTGAATATCTTGGATCACTACTAACTAATAATGGAGATGCAATGAGGGAAATTAAAAGGAGGACATCTATCGCTCTTCAGAAAGTAATACAAATAAAGAATCTGTGGAGAGGAGCAGACAGAACTACAAAAATAAGATTTGTAAGGGCATGCATCTTTCCCATCGCAACATATGCCTGTGAGACCTGGACACTTAACAAAACAGCTGAGAAACACATAAATGCCTTTGAGTGTAAATACTACAGAAGAGTTCTCCAAATATCATGGACACAAAAAAGAACAAATATAACTATTCTACAAGAACTTAATATTGAAGAAGGCTGGCTAGTAAAGAGGATTAAAGAGAGAAAACTTGAATATTTTGGACACATTAAACGTCATGATAATTTAGAGAAGACCGTATTGGAAGGATACATAATGGGAAAAAGAAAAATAGGAAGACCAAAACGAAGATGGCTGCAAGACATCGTTGACGATCTGCAAATGGATGCCGCAGCAGCAGGCCATCTTGCTCACAACCGAGAAGCCTACAGGAGTGCTGTTTGGGAGGCAAAGTTCCGCAAGGGACATGCAAATGAATGAAATGAGAAGAAGACATAAAGTCGAGAAAATACGTACAATAATATAATTACATAGAAGACATAAAGTCGAGAAAATACGTACAATAATATAATTACACAGAAGAAGACATAAAGTCGAGAAGATATGTACAATGATATAATTAACAGAGGAAGACATAAAATCGAGAAGATATGTACAATAATATAATTACACAGAATAAGACATAAAGTCTAGAAGATATGTACAATAATATAATTACATAGAAGAAGACATAAAATCGAGAAGATATGTACAGCAGTATAATTATACAGAATAAGACATGAAGTCGAGAGAATATATGCAGCAATATAATTAACAGAAGAAAACAGAAATTCGAGAGAATGTGTGCAGTAATATAATTACACAGAAAAAGGCATAAAGTCGAGAAGATATATACAGAAGTACAAATAATGGAGAAGACATAAAGTCGAGAGAATAGATAGTTACAGAAGTATAAAATAGACAAGTTCACAATTATAGATATATATGTGATTATGTGTATGTGAATGTATGTATTAATGTGAACCTTATATATTTAGTACAGACCTCTTACTATGAGAAATGTATATATATATATATATATATATATATATATATGACTTTGGCAAAGCGGTTACACAAAACAGATTGTAGAAATTAGTACACTGAGTACTGGCCCACTACTACGAGACACAAATATATTTATTCAAACAAATGTCATTATTGGGGTAATGAGTGGAAATCAGATAATGAAATGAGTGTACCAACGTTAGTGGAGACAATGTTAAGCACTGCTGCCACGCTCAGCGTGCGTAGATAATTTTGTATTTGTGTTTCTTTATTACATTACTATATATGTTGTTGATATGATGTTCCTTGCACGCTTGTAATATTGTTACTTCTTGAATAATTTGATTTGATTGTATTGTGTAAGGTTATTATATATTAAAGATGATTGCATTTTTTGTGTGTTAACCTCCTGGAGGAGTTGCTTATTTACCAAGGAGGGAATGAGAGTGGGAATAGGTTGAGGGATACGAGAAGTCTGGGTTGAGTGGAAGTATGAAACAATAAAGAATGGGTATCGTACTACAGTCATCATCATCAGGTGCCGTGCGGACTGGCGTTGGCTATTATGCTTCTCCAGAGTACACGATCCTTCATGCAGGCCATCAGCTCATTTGGTGATCTCCTCCCGCACCATCCCGTCAGACTTTCCAGTATCATTTCTCTTGGTCTTCCTCTTCATCTTCTTCCTTCTATTTTTCCTGTTGTTATAATATTTTCAATGCCCCCTCTTCTCATTGCATGTCCTATGAAAGTACATTGTCTCTCTCTTATTTTTTTACAAGATATTGTTGTCTCTTCAGCTCTTCTCATACATTCTTCATTTGTTACTTTTGCTGTCCAGGGGATTCGCAACATTCTTCTAAAACACCACATCTCTGCTGCTTCCAATGATTTTTGTGCAGACCTGCCTATTGTCCATGATTCATTTCCATATAATAAGATAGGTTCAATATAGCATTTTAGGACTCGTTTTCTAACATTCATTGATAAGGATGCGTTGGATAATATATTTCTCATTCTCTGAAATGCAGTCTGTGCTTGACCTATTCTGTTCCTAATTTCTGTTCTGCATTTCCCACCTGAAGTTATTACTGCTCCAAGGTATTTGAATTTCTGCACTTGCTTTAGAATATTTCCATTTAATTTTATACCGCATGCTGGTGGATTCTGTTTCTTAGATATAACCATAGTCTCTGTCTTTTTTGATGTTCAAAGTAAGGCCTTTCTGTTCACTTTCTGTGGCGACTTTATCCAAGAGATTTTGCAGGTCTTGTTGGTTCTCAGCTATCAGTACTGTGTCGTCAGCATACCGAAGGTTGTTAATATTGTATCCTCCAATTTTTATGCCTGGTTCTGTGATGATCGTTCTTGGAATATTCTCGCTGTACAGAGAAAAAAGGTCTGGAGATAGTACACATCCTTGTCGCACCCCTTGTTTTATAGGTTGATATTTTCCAGTTGTATTTTCAACTTCTTGCTGCCAGTATAAATGTTTTACAATCCTCAGGTCTTTGCCGTCTATATTGATGTCTTCAATCATTTTAATAATTTCATTATGTTTCACCTTGTCGAAGGCCTTGGTGTAATCAATGAAGCATAAGTAGAGATCTTTCTGTACTTCTAAAGCTCTTTCTGTTAGTGTTCGTAAAGAATAAATGGCATTGTGTGTTCCCTTTCCTTCAACAAACCGAAACTGTTCATCTGCTATTTCCATTTTTATCTTTTTCCTTGTTCTTCTCATAATGATTCTCAGAAGTAGCTTCGTTATGTGACATGAAAGGCTGATAGTCCGGTGGCCATCACATTTCTTTGCACCTGGTTTCTTTGGTAGTGCTATAAACGTGGTTTTAAGCAAGCCACTGGGCATATAACCACTGTTGTAAATGTCATTCAGTAACTTGGTTATTATTTTTATTCCTATCTCCTCTAGCGCCTCTATTTCTTCTATTGTTGTATTATCAGGCCCAGTCGCTTTTCCTTTCTTCATGTGTTTGATGGCATCTATGATTTCATCTTCAAGTATTGGTGGTCCATCACAGTTTTCAGTATCTGGTGTTAATTCTGGTCTTTCTCCTCCATATAGCTCACCGATGTACTCTGTCCACCTGTCCACAGTGTCTTCTTTTCCCATTAAAGTTTTACCTTCTTTTGATTTCAGACATCCTGTGGTATATTTTGTACTACAGTACATTAAGATAAAACCAACAGGAGAAAAGAATAAAGAATGTGTATCATACTACAGTACATTAAGATGACCAAATGAGATAAGGAGAAAAAAAGGGAAGAAGAGAAAAATTAAGTAATAAAAATATAATACTAAATTCTCCAAAACTTACCACATCCTTGATGAACTACCGCTAGATCGCGGACCAAGATAATAGAATGTACAGCATATATTAAAGTATATAATAACCAATAACCAACCACTCTCATTTTAAGGAACACAAGATAATTGTAAGACAAATGTAAACATATATAATATATATATACCTACATATATATATCGCAATAGAAGTAATCCTTTTAAAAAGTTTACGACTGCTTCTTCGTGGAAGACTCTGTAACTGATATGATCTATGACTTTGTAACTGATATGATCTATGACTCTGTAACTGATATGATCTATTTCAAGATGTTATTTTAATGGTTGATGTCTGTCAGCTTCAGGAGGACAGCTTTTTTTAGAACAGATGGGGGCGTCCTCTTGCTGGTACCTAGAGATGCTTGCGACGTTTTGAACGCTAACTTGCCCAATCGATGGACTGGAAGAGTTGGTATACGCTTGTACAGAAATCTGAGCATTAAAGAATTATGGCTATGATCCAACATCGTCACACCAGCGCCTGCTGCGAATATCTTACTCACATTTCCGTATTTACAGAAAGAACAATGAGAAACATTTCCGTATATAGAACAATAACGACAAGAAACATTTCCGTATATATAACAATAACAATAAGAAACGTTTCCGTACATATAGCAATAACAATAAGAAACATTTCCATATATACAACAATAACAATAAGAAACATTTCCGTATATACAACAATAACAATAAGAAACATTTCCGTATATACAGCACGAACAATAAGAAACATTTCCGTATATACAGCACGAACAATAAGAAACATTTCCATATATTCAACAATAACAATAAGAAACATTTCCGTATTTACAACAATAACAAAATGTTTTCGTATATATATATATATGCACAGAAAGAACAGTAAGAAACATTTACGTATATAAAACAAGAACAATAAGAAACATTTCCGTATATACAACAATGACAATAAGAAACATTTCAGTACCTATAACAGGAACAATAAGAACAAGAAAAAAGCACGTTCGCCATTCCAGTATTTTCTTTCAAGCAGGAGTTTGTAGAACCTCTGCACTTGTCATAAATTCAATGACAGATATTCTACAATCACTCCAAACATTTGTTTCAAAAGCCCAGACATCTTTCATATCTTCTTGGAAGGACAGTCGTTTCGCGAAAACTTTTGAGAACTCTAATAAACTACCATTCTCAGAGTCATAAATTCTGCGTCAATGACCGAAGCGCAAGTCTCTTAGCTACTCGAGCGAAGCTCTGTTAAGCACAGCAACAACAAAAAAAAGAAAAAAAAAACACAGCAGAAAAAGATCATCATTCGTATTAGCCAGCGAAGTGTAAGATACTGAAATGAACAAGACTAACAACACGTAGTCGAGCAAGGAAACGTTGCTGATGTTCTTAAGCAGATATGATAACAATGCACATATGCAGTCTGTGCATACTATTCTCATATGAGATGACCGTTACTTTCATTCCCGAAAGCGCACCACAGTTGGGATGAACTTTCAAATTTCGCTTTAAGTTAATCCCATGTTTATATGCTATACTAGCATTTGCTTGTTTTTCAGTCATGGAAAACGTATATGAATGTTCTGAATTTGACAGGGCTAACCTACGAGGGTAAGTCACTAAGTAACTCGCAAATTGAAATATTTTATCAGTGGCAGTTATCAGGTAGTATTTAAATGCACTAACACCATATCCCTATGTGCCTCTAAGGCATGACAGGATTACCTTTACCTTAGATAGTACCATCATCCAACTTTATAATAGTTGTATGTAGGGGCACTGGGAGTTTTGTGCGCATGCGCAAAGCAATAACAAAATGGCTACCCAACTGTTAGTGTGTACCAAAGAAGAACAGAGAAATGTGTGATTTTTGTGGGCTAAAGGACATTCAGTTGAGGACACTCATAAGAAGATGATTACAGTTTATGCTGAAAAGTGTTTATCATGTAAAGTGGTATATAACTGGGTAAAAGAATTTTCTAAGGGACGTACCGAAATTATTGACAAAGATCGACTTGGCCGTCCTGTTCAGATTGCAACAGAAGCGACTATGCAACGTGTGAATGAGATTATCAGAGCTGATAGACGAGAAAAGATAGACAGTGTAGCAAGTGCAATCGGATGTTCACATGGCTTAGCCTACAGAATAATGCATGAGCAATTGAATTTTCGGAAAGTTTGCTCACGTTGGGTACCCAGAGATCTGAACGATGAACACAAAATGAACCAATCTCTGTCATTACGCATATGAAGGTGAAGACATGCTCCAAAGGATTATTACTGGAGACGAATCTTGGGTGCACCACTACCAACCCGAATCAAAACGTGCCTCAAATGCAATGGAAACAACCGTCATCGCCATTCGCCAAAAAATTCAAGATTACACCTTCTACGGGGAAGGTTATGCTGACAGTGTTCTGGGATAATCAAGGAGTGTTGTTAACCAAGTTCCAGACGTATGGTGACAGTGTGGATTCCGTATCGTACTGTGAAGTGCTGTCGATGTTACGGGACGCAATTCGAAGAAAACGTCCTGGTCTGTTGACTAGAGGTGTGCTTCTCCTTCATGACAACGTCAGGCCACATACGGCTCGGTTAACCCAAGAGAAAATTAACCAGTTGGGTTGGGAAGTTCTTGAACATCCACCCTGTAGTCCTGACTTAGCTCCAAGTGATTTTCATCTGTCTGGTCCATTGAAAAACCACCTTCGCGGGAGAAGATTCTCGAGTGGCGGAGAGGTGGAAACAGAAGTTAAAAAATGGTTCAGAAATCGGACTCCTGACTTTTACGCCATGGGTATTGCATCAACTGATTACACGATGGGACAAAGTATCAGTGTTGGTGGCGATTACGTTGAAAAATAAGGGAATATTTAGGTTTAAAAATTTAAAGTTTTCAAATTACTGTTGCATTTAGTTTTGTTTTTTTTTTTTGTAACAGGCATTTGCGAGTTACATAGTGACTTGCTCTCGTATATTCGGTATTAGGTTGTTGGTATCATCGCCAACAAGACATTCCTATAATTGTTCCAACGCCTGTGTCAGTGTATATCGCACAGAATGTTTATCGGTGGTCACTTGTATTATTCTTGATGATGAGCCACCCAGTGAGGACGCCATTTTACGAACTACAAGAGTCCAAACGCGAAACTAGTCAGCGTCGCTCTCGTCATGAACTCCGTAGCTAAGGCCCCAGGCCGAAGCAGGAACACATAAAAGACCACCATAGTTCACCACTGACCTTATACACTTAACTAAGAACCATCCATACTGTCTATGCGAAGTTCACAGGTCACAGTGGTGCCATAGCACTCAAGTCAATCGCTCGGCGCACAGAACCAACATCCAGCTTGAAAGCAATGACGACACTGTTGCTCACTTGACATGTTCTGCCATTCCTTTCTGCACCACACTCGGTCAGACTGCGAAGAGACACCACACGACACAAGCACTTTCAACCGGCCCCGCGGAAATCCCAATTCCACATCGAACATCAGAACAATCGAAGTGCTGCTTGTGAGATATTGAAAAGATCAAATGCCACCTGTAGCCCTTGCTGAATAGGAAGTCAAACTAGCCTATAACAAACACTTACCATTTTTTTGGGTTAGTTTTTAACAGTTATATCTTTTCGCTTGTCTATCATTAATGTTTTTTTAGTATCTCCAGTTTACCTTTTCATGTCATATTTCTGTGCTTCCAAACTGGTGTCAGTTTTGCTGATAATTTAACAGAGCAGCCAGTGGTTGACGTTTTTTTTTCTGTTTGTTTCTTCGCTCATTATTGTTCCCATTTAGTTTAGCTTCTTAGCGCTATCGAGAGCGCCCTGTTCGTTGAGATGATTATATTGAATCCAACATCATTTGCAACAATATGGTCCTTTGAGGCGGATTTCTACTGCATTCTCTCTCTCTCTCTCTCTCCCCCTCTCTCTCTGTCTCTCTGATCCGTGCCAATCAGGCGTTGGTCGTCATTGATTTTCACAACCATCTGTCCTATAAGTTGTGTGTTAGAATGTTATTTGTGTCACTCTTTTAGTCGTCCATGGAGTATTTTCTTTTGTCTTCCTCTGCACCTCCCCCCCCCCTTTCCAGTTTTCCTGATGTCACTAGATGTTTCATTCTGCCTCTTCTCAAAACATGTCCTACATATCTGAACTGTCGTGTTCTGAATTTTACCATAATCTCTCTCTCTTTTCCCCGGCCTCTCTTAGAACCTCTTCATTTGTTTTCTTGGCTGTCCATGGTTTTCTTATCATTCTTCGTATGAACCACATTCCCGCTGCTTCCAATAGAATATAGTTTTTATGGTTACTGTCCCTCCTTCGGTTTCATATAACAAAACGGGTTCGATGTAACACTGTATAACTCTCTCTCTCTCTCTCTCTCTCTCTCTCTCTCTCTCTCTCGCTCGCTCTGTCTGGCATTCATCGAGAGAGGTTTATTGCATAGTTTGTTCTTCATTTTTATACAATGTACTTTATCCTAATGCCTAATTGTGTATCTGACAGTGAACACGGCCAGTTCTTAATTTCATCCCAGCAAACCGTTGTTTATTGAAAAGCTGTTAAAATTCACAAACTTTTCCTTTGTTATTATTCACCCTAAATGGAAACGGTAAAGGAAAAGGTAAAATTCCCATTTCAGTGCCATTAAGGCATATTGAGGACACGTTATTAGGTCCATATTTTCCACGAGCTTCGGCACATGAAAGTTTGATATGGTCAGTATCACGCCCTGGCCGCATTTAAAGTACCTTCCCGGATTTCTCTAGTTACCTATTGTTTTTAAAGGGTTGGCGGACGCCGGGACTTTTTTTTGGTGTCAACCAGATGATGCATTAGCAGCAGGGCATCTTGCTTACAACCGAGAGGCCTATAGGAGAGCTGTTAGGGGGGTCAAAGTTCGCATGCAAATGACTGACTGACTGACTGACCAGAAAAATTTCCACTGCTGAGACTTGAACCCAGTACCACGGGATTAGTAAGCCGAGCGCCTAACCACCCAGCAAACCAGGCCGCCACCGTAAAATGTAGCTTTTAAAAAAACATGAAGTAACCAGTAATACTTTGAAGTCCGCTCATTTCCATGGAATTCCCATACATGCAGTATTACTTCCGTCATGTTTCTGCTCCGAGATGGCGGTCAGCATACTATCGTTCATTCAGCGGTGGCTAATCAGTGGCAGTATATGGCTATGCTATAGCAATGAATCATCGTGTCAGTGGGTCAGTATTGTTATAACTACCTAGACGGTTGACAGGAAGAACTTTTAACCCCAAGTACAGGGTGCCCAGTGCTGTCTGACTGCAAGGATGTGCAGGCACTAACGCCCTTGACACGACAGTGTGTGAGGGGCGACAACAACGATGAGTCTACTTACCTCTTCTCTTGTACAGGGGTAGTACCAGTGTGACCGGTTTTTCTTCTTAAATCTTACATCCTTCCGGTGCCGTTAAACGTCACATAGGGCTCGCATGGTAGTTTTGCCAAGTTTTCCTGTTTTCCGCGAGCTTTTCAAACCTCATCAAGGGATGTTATTCCCACTAAACTGGCCTCTCTTAACAATGTCCTCTTTAGATTTTCACGTTGTCGATCTCTTTTTTCTTCGGCATGTTGTGTTCCACTTCATAGCTTGTTTTGGGATTCTCTGATTGTTTCTTCTCATCAAGTGACCAACATTTCCATCTTATTTTTCTGATCACCCATGAGACAGGTTTTATGTTTCCTCATCTGTCTTATCTCTGTTTTGTTCTTGAATTCGCTCCACTTTATACCGATTATTTTCCTTAGGCATTTGTTTTCAAAACAGTCTAATGTGTGATCTATTTCTTGAGTTGTTTTCCAGCTTTCGCATGCATAAATGAGGGTGGATATTACATTTGAATTGAATAATCTTAACTTGGTTTTTATGCCTATAACTTTTGAATGCCTTATGTTAAGACTCTTGAAGGTCAATGCTGCTTTTGAAATTCGAATTCTAACTGTATAAATATCATGTATGATGACTGATAATGAGCTACATACGGAACTGCCGCTGGAACTACTGAGTTCGTGCTCTGCGCTTGACCTTTGTGACAGGAAATACTAAAGAACAATTATTTTTAGAAATAGGAAACGACCAGACTTTCGTACGGCACAGTAAGAGAACACAGTTTTGTAGGATTAGACCTCGAAAGAATCGTAAATAAAGCGCTTTAGTGAGACGTGAGAGAAAGAAAAATCACAAGAGAATTACCTGGGATTCGAACACGGACTCCGAGCATCCGTCTAGGCACGAGAGAACAGCGTACTAACCGACTGAGCCAACTAGCACCTCCAAAAAAAAAGGTGTATTTCAGGCCTAGTCATTAGTAACTGTTCAGTAGACACAAGGGATCGTGACACCCGGAAGGAAGCGAGGTCATGACACAGAAATACTAAATTACTATTAGTTGAAATACTAAAGAGAACTGGAAGGCGGAAGCGGAGAGGTCAAAGAGGGGGGAATGGGGAGGGCGGGTTAACGGGGACTACGGTAGACATCGGATAGCATTCCTTCGAGGGGTGTTAATGTAGGTGTGACCCAGGGTAGTTGCTGCAGACGTTGGCAAAGAGAAGAAACAGCTTAAACAACCCTTCCCCCTCCCCCCCCCCCAACCACCTTTCCGTGCAAGGGCGCACAACTTCTTTCTGCCTGTTCAATAAAGATACAGACACCAACTCGTTTCTCTTCGAGTTCACTGTTGTGTTTCATGATACTTTTTTTTGTTTTAATTTCATTTTGCTCTAGTTCTGCCATGCGAATGTCGATTCTATTTCGACAACAGATCAATATAAATGTTTTCTCAATAATTCTCCGTCAGTCTATGCAACTGATATGGTCTAGAAGGCACAAGACGACCTACGTACCGTCAATTTGGTCCTGAAAGGTCACGTAACCAGCCTAAATATAGTAACAATTCACATCATCCGTAAGAAAAGTGTAAACATGTTCCCGTCTCTGCCTCTCTCTCTCTCTTCTTTCTCTTCTTTTTCAACCCTCTACATCATAAAAACATGGTAAACTAATACTGTAGATTCTGTTTGTGACATTCTTCTCAAACTTTACAATTATCTTCTGGTTTTGAGACTTCCCAACACAAAACCCACCCATACTGCCACAGTGCGCAGCTAGGAGGTCCGGATACTAGCACGGGTGGCCTACGACTTCCGTGTACTCCTGCTAGAGGAGACACTGGCTGAAAATCTTAACTTTCATGGTTATAAATGTTATTGTTCTCCAACCAGGACAGGCCGTTATTGTCAGAGACGGTGCTCGTCATTCCATACTGGATCTCTCACAGAGGGATAGGGTGAACTGAGAGCTTACAAGGAAGTACAGATCAGTGTCGGGCGAGATGTGTGGAGCATCATTAATATATGCAGGAGTCGACTTAGTTTACGTCCTCTGACAGCTGAGGATTCCTACAGAAGCTCAATGAGATGCTTATTGATAAAGTACTGATTTTCTGGGACCTCACTGCACGCAGCAGAAGCCGGGGTAATGTCAGTAATAGCGCTCAAGGTATCGCACTGGACGCCGCTGGATCTAGTCTCACAGTTCTCAACTGCGATAGAATGACCAGGCTAGCCATGCTATCCTCGGATACAGATTCCAGCATTGATCTAGCATTGCTAGCAACTGAATGTTCACTCAGGTGCGCTGACATATCCATGGGAGTGATCATCTACCTCGTGCAGCATGGATCGCGAAGACTGTTCGTGTACCACCAAACAAGGCAGAATATAAAGTTCAAAGGTTCAAATTCAGACTCCGGCTTCACTGCATTCGGGACAACCCCATATATGCTCCTCCGCATGCCGCAGCGTTTATCCTAGAATAGAAGGCAGAATATTTTTTTTCCGACACGAATATGAATCCGGGACGGGTCTGTGGGAATCCGGGACGGGTCTGTGGGAATCTAAGGCGTGAGTTGTGGAAGAAGAGGCCTGTTAAAATATTGCCATCCAATCTGGTGGACTGACGAAATCGAACTGGCATGAGTGATTGATTGATTGATTGATCTTTATTTCAAAAGGGTTAAGAATTGGGCACGCAGGCCCGTCTGACATTCTGCCCTTTATCATACATGTTTCACTCTATTCCAGACATTCTACAAATATGATGTTCATATAACAAACATAACTAACATTGAAGCTGGGAGACATAAAATAAAATATAACATTTACGTTTCGCTCTTAAACATTCACTCAGTACAGAAGTATCTACATACATTATAAATGACTATCTACTAAACAAAATTTTTGGGAGTATTCAGAAAACAATTAATTGTATTCGGTGTCTGTAAGAGCAATTTAAGATAACTTTTAAGTTTTATAATTCATGGAGGCATGTAGTCGACATCAAATATGAGAAAGAGGACGAAGATTTTTTTTTCCAAAATGCCGGCACTAACGACAGGATTGCACTGGAAGAGGATATGAAGAAAAAAAAACGACGAGTGAATTTGTATCTCTAGCAACTGCGTCTCGGCGGCGATTCTGGTAGATATTTCCATGAGAAGACTCCACCGACAAGGCGCTATGTATCAGTTGGGGTGACTGTGTCGGAGAATGCAAACCAGAGCAAGGGCAGAGTGAGGGCTAACATTAAGGATGAAGGAGGTAATAAATTCTGTTCGGATGAGCAGATAGGAAAGGCGTTTCCCGAGCAATCAAGACGCTCCAATGGCTATACGGGAATTCCGGGGGGGGGGGGGGAAGCATATTAATGAGATCATAGCGGAGAGGGTAACTGCAGAATATAATCAAAGCTTACGTACAGAGGAGATGCCGTTAGAATGGTTGAACAGCCATCTACATGACGCCAAGAATTAAACCCAATAAGGATAATTCCGAAATGTGTGCTTAACGAATAATTGCCATGCAGAATACATTTGGCAAAGTCATAGGAAAGATTTTGGAAGACGATATATTATTTCATGATCTAGAGGTTCCAGATGAACTACCATAGAAGCTTGGCGGATATCGCCTTGGCAGAGACAAACGACCGTAGACACTTTGTGGATATCGCCTTGGCAGAGACAAACGACCGTAGACACTTTGTGGATATCACCTTGGCAGAGACAAACGACCGTAGACACTTTGTGGATATCACCTTGGCAGAGACAAACGACCGTAGACACTTGGCGGATATCACCTTGGCAGAGACAAACGACCACAGACACTTGGCGGATATCACCTTGGCAGAGACAAACGACCTAGACACTTGGTGGATATCGCCTTGGCAGAGACAAACGACCACAGACACTTGGCGGATATTGCCATGGTAAAGACAATGTGACTAATTCTTCTGTTCTCGATATGATATTTATGAGGGTTTTCAAAGAAAGGATGAGACGGTGGTGGCTGCTATTGACTTGTGGGACTCAAATGATAGGGTGTGCTACGACAGACTAACCAACCTCTTCATAGAGATGGACATAAAACAAAAAAAATCCTTGGTTGACTTGCTGAATTGCTGCCATGTTGGTATCCCGATCGGTCGCTTTACGGTCTGGTTCTCGAATTTCGAAGCCGATAGAAATAGCACCGGGTCTTCCACAAGGATCTTCACTATCACCGATTTTGTTTAATACCAAAATTGTCAATATTCCCAGATTGTCTAGTTTTGGGGGGTAAGCAGATGACATACTGATCTACAAACAAGGGCATAATATGACTGAGGTGGTCCGGGATATGCAAACATCCAAGGTTGACGGGGATATATTGCTCGGAGCATGCGGGAGTGAAAGGCAATTAGGTAGCCGATCATGTTGCAGCAGGTATGATTTCTACGGACATATCGGACATACTGAAGTCGGTGGCCGAGGAACTGACACAGGAACAGGAAGGGGCGTGTGTTGGTAATATATGTATCCACAGAAGATGGAAGGACAGAGATCTGAGAAAGGGTTAGGAAGACCCGCGTGCCAGGATGATAGAATTGGAAGTTGCCAGAAACCAGTATCTGAATGGCACAGTTAATGTTCATACTCTACGGTGGCTGCTGAAAAAGAGAGCGGAGCATGTATGGATGTGCCCCGATTGCGATGATGCTAATTCCTAGATTAAAGATTCATTTGGATCTGTTAAAACACACAAGTGTTTTTGCTGGGATTTTTTGTTTGTTTGCAAATTCCTGTATTAGTTTAAATTTTCCACACGTTTTATTACTGTTGTTTTAGTTTCGTAATCTCTGCCTAATCATTTCGGATGAAAACTTCGAGGAACAAAAAATTAAGTAATTTCCTTGCATTCTTTTTCATTACAAATTTCAAGAACAGGAAAATAAAAGATGTTTCAAATCCAGATTCTATATTTCAGCATGCATCAGCCTCACATTTTAATTAAGCTCTCGAAAAGAAATGGACTGAGCTTGATCGCAAATGAATTTGCCCTCTTCTGTGCAAATTTCCATTCAGCATATTCAAGTGATTCATTTCCTCTAGCAAAAATCCACAAATCACACTGACGTTCGTGGCTCTCGAAGCCTCATATTCGCTTTCCTCCCCTTGTCCATCAGAGATTCGCGAATTTTAATTACACAACAGAAAGATTTCTGGGAATTTCTTGCCACTCATCTCAGCCATCAAATCTCCGCTGACGATAAGATCTTCTAAAGACTGTAGGAGTTATTTGTATCCAAATATTATGAAGCCATGGAGCTTGGGACCTGACATCTAACATCGTACCAGCAGTTCCCCGTTTCTGATCTTGGTGCAGATTATATTCCCTTCACAAACACTTGATGACCGTCAGATAGAAAGGTAGAGAGATAGACAAACAGACAGACGGACAGATAAATAGACAGACAGACTGACAGATATGTAGGTAGGATTACAGGACAGACAGACAGATGGACGGACAGACAGACAGACAGACAGATAGATAGATAGATAGATAGATAGATAGATAGATAGATAGATAGATAGATAGATAGATAGATAGATAGATAGATAGATAGATAGATAGATTGATTGATTGATAGTGTTATTAGTGCTGATTTTTTAGGCAATATAGTATGATATTAAAGTTGCTGTTTATAGCAACATAGTTTTTTTTAGTTAATGTTACTGCTTGCATCAAAATAATTAATGTTAGTGTTACTGATTGCACCAGTATAGTTAAGGTTAGTGTTACTGCCTGCATCAAAATATTTTTTTTAGTGTTACTGACTGCATCAAATCAGTTTGTTAATGTTACTGAATGCAGCAGCGTAATTTATTGTTAGTGTAGCTAATACAGCAACCACATGGCAAAATCAACCAATTCCTACAAACAGCCAACACAGCAACTTGTTTACAGAAAGCATAGATGAAAAAGAAACATTACAGAAGTGAAGAGCTGTTGTGTCTACTCTGGGCTACAGGTAGTAACTTGTACGTTTACAGGCATCAAATACTCACATTTTCGAGTCTTTTCACCATGCATCACATCAACCAATTCATCTTCATCTGGTGAGCACACGTCTCATCGCTCTTTGTGTAAAAAGTTCCTTCTGTTTTTCATTTACACTTCCGCTGATGCAAAGAGGAAAGAATTCTGTATAAGAAATGTAAACTAAGTAAACATTTTAAAAGCAGTTTCATCTGCCCCTTCGAAGAATCAGAAATGAAAGGGGGGGGGGGGGGAATTGAGGGAATATATGTCCTACAAGTACAAAAAGCTAAGGAAACAAACTGTGGTTTGTGGTTTGGACAGAAATGATATCTCTCTACAAGCAAGAGCTTGTATATATTCATACTACAAGGTTGGCTAGTAAGGAAGATTAAGTAGAGAAAACTTAAATATTTTGGGCACATTAAATGGCACGAGAATTTAGAGAAGACCATCTTGAAAGTGTACATAATGGGAAAGAGAAAGAGATGAAGAGAAAGGCGAAGATTGCTGCAAGACATCGCTGATGATCTGCGAATGGACGCATCTGCAGCAGGGACATCCTGCTTACAACCGAGAGGCTTACAGGAGACCTGTTAAGGAGACAAAGTTCCGTAACGGGACATTGACATGACTGATTGGCAAGCAACAGAATTGTTTATATTTAAGGCTAGCATCTGTGCTTCGGGAAACAATGTGACAACGCTGAATAAATAAGGTGGGTTTTTTTTTTGGTACTTTTGTGATTTAAGTGCGTTTCTCGTGTCAGTGGGTTGTTTAATATTTTCTCGCTGTTAAAGTAAGGGAAGAATTTTTTTTTTTTTTGGCGATTTATTTAACATTTCATCGTTCTTTCAAATTTTTTGTCAACGTTGCGTGTTTATATATAAATGGAAGGTGTTGTTTTTGAGTGCTTTTTAAAGCATGTTTCTCTTACCTTGTCTGAGCATTTCTGAATTGTTTCTTCTCTATACCGCTGCCGTAGTAGATAAACCATTTTAATATTTGCTACGTGTGCGTTCTAAGAAAAGTTGATTCGCTGGCTTTTTGTTTGTATGTTTGTTTGTTTGTTTGTTTGTTTGTTTCTGTTTTCTTTTATTTCTTCTAAATTTTTCTACGACTGACTGCTAAAGCCTGTTACAAAACTTTGAAATGTACAAGATGTACATGTATAATATTTATATTAGAGAGAGACAGAGAGAAACAGAGAGAGAGACACAGAGAGAGAGCACACAGAGAGATAGAGAGACACACAGAGAGACACAGAGAGAGACACAGAGAGAGACACAGAGAGAGACACAGAGACACAGAGAGAGACAGAGAGACACAGAGAGAGACACAGAGAGAGAGACACAGAGAGAGAGAGACACAGAGAGAGAGACACAGAGAGAGAAAGAGAGAGAGAGAGAGAGAGAAATGTAGTTAATGAGCAGATCATAAAGAAATCGGAAACAACGGAGACTTGGTTTCGGAGAAAGATGCAACAGATACCACGGGTAGCTGAAAGGAAGGGAAACAAAAAGCAGGAGGTCCTCAGAGAAGTTTGATAACAAGAAAAACTATCTAAAATTATAAGAAAAACAGTCACAATTCCTTGGACATTCCATGACAAAGACGTAAGTCAGAGAACTTAATACTGACTGGTACATTGACTGGAAGAAAAAAAAGAAGAGAAAAAAAGGCCAAGAAAAAAAAGTATATCAGCAGACTGACCAATAAGAAAAAAAAGTATATCGGCGGACTGACAAATAAGAAAAAAAAAGTATATCAGCGGACTGACCAATAAGAAAAAAAAGTATATCAGCGGACTGACCAATCTTCTTCTTCTTCTTCTTCGTTCACTTCTACCACCAAAAACCGCACTGTGAACCTACTGAATTCATGCCTGTGGTCCTCGTTAGGTCCCGTGGTCCCCTGTGTGGTCCAAAATAGACCACACGAGATCCACGAAAGGACCACAAGAGATTCAGAGTGTCACAGTGCTTTAGCCTGTATTCTTGGTGGGTCTCGGAAGCGGGATTGCGTGACACCGTGGTTTTCATTGCACCAGTTTAGTCTAGGGTTGGACTTTCTCACCGGAAGACCTCGACGTGTTTAGGATATCAGTGCATCCCCGCTGGGTGAGAGGCGTTAGCCCACCCAGGCCAGAGTTGGACTTTTCTCACCGGAAAACCTCGACGTGTTTTGAGATACCCGTGTATCACCGCCGGGTGAGAGGTGGTTGCCCATCCAGTCCAGGGTTGGACTTTCTCACCGGAAAACCTCAGCGTGATTAGGATACGCAAACATCCCCGCCGGGTGAGAGGTGGTTGCCTATCTAGACTTCCCTGGTCCAGTGTCTCCGACTTCAGCATTTTGCGGTCGTGGCCGCTACCTTTCCTAGTTGTGACCAGGATGGAGCTTTTGTCCAGGAGGACGAATCCTCGCCACTAGTGACTTCTACCCCTGGGTTGAGCCGGTTTAGGCATTATCCCAGTATGGGCGTGTTTGGGACGGGACCGACCTCTAGAGCAGAGGTACTGTGACATGCATAGCCTTCAAGATTCACCCCTGGTATGAGCCGGTTTAGGCAAAATTCACCAGTATGGGTGTTTATCAGGCGTTACCGACCTCTAGAGCGGAGGTGGCATGACATGTCTAGCCATCAAGTTCCACCCCTGGTGTGTGCCGGTTTAGGCATATTTCACCAGTGTAGGTGTATTTCGGACGTGGGCGGCCTCTTGAGCAGAGGTGCCGTGGTATAGCTCTCGTAGCGATACTACTGGACATACCAGTTAAACTTCACTTTCCACCACCTTTTCCCATCGGCTCCGCACAGCAACCTTTATTTCTTTTCCGCATTTACTTCCTTAACCGGGAGGAGCTTCACTCCACGCACGGCATATGAAGAGTCTCGCCAGCAGTGAGACAAGCCGGTTCTTGCATTTCACCCGACATGACTGCACTCAGGACGTGGCCGACCTCCAGACCAGAGGTGCCATGATTTGACTTTTTGCTTCGCTTTATCCTTTCTACCACCTTTTCCGCAGTGATGCTGCGCGGCAACCTCATTTGTACCTTTCTTCATTGGCCGGGAAGAGCACCGCTCCACGCACGGCAGCTGAAAAATCTCGCCAACAGCGGCAGATGAGCTACCAAACGTGCCACTCATCTACCCTAAGTAACTGGTTTTCAGGCGCCAGATATTCGCCCTCGCCCCTTCTCCTGTCAGCTTAAACAGTTCTGCCACGGGGAGGCCAGGAGCTGGACTTGACTGCCAGAGGCTGTTTGAGGCGCATTTGCAGTCCTTAGAACAAGAAAAAAAAGTATATCAGCGGACTGATCAATAAGAAAAAAAAATATATCAGCGCACTAACCAGTAAGAAAAAAAAATATATCAGTGGACTAACCAGTAAGAACAAAAATATATCAGTGGACTAACCAGTTAAAAAAAAAATCAGCGGACTAACCAGTAAGAAAAAAATATATCAGCGGACTAACCAGTAAGAAAAAAAAATATCAACGGACTGGCCAATAAGAAAAAAAAGATATATTTGCGGACTGACCACTGAGAAAAAAAGGAATATCAGCGGACTGACCAATAAGAAAAAAAGTATAGCAGCGGAATGGCCAATAAGAAAAAAAATATATCAGCGGACTGACCATGAAGAAAAAAAGTATATAAGCGGACTGACCACTAAGAAAAAAGGATATCAGCGGACTGACCAATAAGAAAAAAAAGGATATCATCGGACTGACCAAATAAGTTAAAAAAGTATATCATCGGACTGACCATTAAGAAAAAAAGTATATCAGCGAACTCACCAATAAAAAAAAATATATCAGCTGACTGATCGCTAATAAAAAAAGTGTATCAGCGGAATGACCACTAAGAAAAAATATATCAGCGGACTGTCCAATAAGAAAAAATATATCAACGGGCCGACCAATAAGAAAAAAGTATATCAACGGACTGACCAGTAAGAAAAAAACGTATAGCAGCGGACTAAGCAATAAAAAAGTATATCAACGGACTGACCAATAAGAAAAAGGTATATCAGTGGATTGACCACTAAGAAAAAAAAGTATATCAGCGGACTGACCAATAAGAAAAAAAGTATATCAGCGGACTGACCACTAAGAAAAAAAGTATGTCAGCGGAATGATCACTAAGAAAAAAAAGTATATCAGCGGACTGACCAATAAGAAAAAAAGTATATCAGCGGACTGACCAATAAGAAAAAAAGTATATCAGCGGACTGACCAATAAGAAAAAAAAGTATATCAGCGGACTGACCAATAAGAAAAAAGTATATCAGCGGACTGACCACTAAGAAAAAAAGTATGTCAGCGGAATGATCACTATGAAAAAAAAGTATATCAGCGGACTGACCACTGCGAAAAAAAAGTATATCAGCGGACTGATCACTAAGAAAAAAAAGTATATCAGCGGACTGATCACTAAGAAAAAAAAGTATATCAGCGGACTGACCATTAAGAAAAAAAGTATATCAGCGGACTGACCACATAGAAAAAGATATATCTCAGATATACCAAGTGGCTTAGAAAAAAAATCTCCGCGGGTTGACCAAGTTGTTTACAAAAGATATCTCAGCGGACCAACCAAATCTCTAAGAAAAAAATTCTCAGCGAACTGACCAAGTGGCTTAGAAGAAAAGATATCTCAGCTGACTGACCAAGTGGCTTAGAAGAAAAGATATCTCAGCTGACTTACCAAGTGTATTAGAAAAAATATCAAAGTGGACTGACCAAGTGGCGTAGAAAAAAATTGACAGCCGACTGATCAAATGGCTTGAAAAAATATCAAAGTGGACTGATCAAATGGCTTGAAAAAATATCTCAGTGGACTGATCAAATGGCTTGAAAAAATATCTCAGTGGACTGATCAAATGGCTTGAAAAAATATCTCAGTGGACTGGCCAATGGCTTGAAAAAATATCTCAGTGGACTGACCAAGTGGTTTAGAAAAAAAAATATCTCAGCAGACAGACCAAGTGGCTTAGAAAAAAATTATCTCATGGACTGACCAAATGGTTTAGAAAAAATATCTCAGCAGACAGACCACGTGGCTTAGAAAAAAATTATCTCATGGACTGACCAAGTGGTTTAGAAAAAAATAACTCAGCAGACAGACCACGTGGTTTAGAAAAAATATATCTCACCGGACTGACCAAGTGGCTTAGAAAAAAAGCATCTGAACTGATGGCACACATCAAAGATTGGGCAAAATGGAGATGCCTGACCGCCGACGCTATCCGGCACAGCACATCATCATCATCATCATCATCATCATCGTCATCAAGTCTCTGAACTCCCAATGGAGCATAAGGCATCAACAAAGGTTCTCCAGCCAATCCTGTCTTGAGCAAGTCGGAATACCTCAATCCATGTTTTTCTCGTTTCCTTTATTTCTTCCTGTGTTGTGCGTCCCCATGTCCCCGTGTCCTCAAATGGCTTGTCCTTCTTTCTTTCCCCTTGAGGTGTCCAAGTCAAGGCGGTATAGGGCTGTCGTGTTCTTTCCATCAGTAGCGTATGGCACAGTCATTTCCATCTTCGTCTTTTGACCTCTTTAGTAATATTCGCAGTGCCTATTCCTTTTGTTATTTCCTCGCTTGTCACGTGTTCTTCCAAGTGTATTCTTAAAATTTTTTAAGGTATCTTCCTTCAGATCTTCTCAGTCTACTTTCAATTCTCTGACTAGTTGTTCATGTTTCGGCAATTAAGCGAATACTGGATTTATAGATTCTGAGATTGAGGCTCATACAAATAACGCGAGATTTCCACATGTTTGCTAATTTGTTAAAGGCCTGAAATATTTCTCCAGTTCATCTGGATACTTCCTTCTCAGTATTGCTGTCTGCTGAAATGAGGCTTTCCAAGATACTTAGAGCGTTGTACTTCTTCATCTTCTCTTGTCCCAGCTCAGATTCTTTCCTTATTATTTCCGTTTATTCTCATGATCTTAGTCTTGTCTGGGTGTATACTGGTATATACAGACCTACTGATCTGGCTTTTTCTTAAATCCTAGTTGTCTTCTCCTGTATGTCTCTATGAGTAGACCAATAAAGTCTGCGAAGTCGCAGTCCTCTAAGCGACTTTTGAGCCCCCAGGTAAATCCTCTAAGTGATTTGTGAGCCTCTGGGTTAATCCTCTACCTGATTTGTGAGTCTCCAGGTTAATCCTCTAAGTGGTTTATGAGCCTCCAGGTTAATCCTCTAAGTGATTTATGAGCCTCCGGGTTAATCGTCTAAGTAAATTGTGAGCATCCAGGTTAATCGTCTAAGTAATTTGTGAGCCTCTAGGTTAATCGTCTAAGTAATTAGCGAGCCTCCAGCTTAGAAGAAAAGATATCTCAGCTGACTTACCAAGTGTATTAGAAAAAATATCAAAGTGGACTGACCAAGTGGCGTAGAAAAAAATTGACAGCCGACTGATCAAATGGCTTGAAAAAATATCAAAGTGGACTGATCAAATGGCTTGAAAAAATATCTCAGTGGACTGATCAAATGGCTTGAAAAAATATCTCAGTGGACTGATCAAATGGCTTGAAAAAATATCTCAGTGGACTGGCCAATGGCTTGAAAAAATATCTCAGTGGACTGACCAAGTGGTTTAGAAAAAAAAATATCTCAGCAGACAGACCAAGTGGCTTAGAAAAAAATTATCTCATGGACTGACCAAATGGTTTAGAAAAAATATCTCAGCAGACAGACCACGTGGCTTAGAAAAAAATTATCTCATGGACTGACCAAGTGGTTTAGAAAAAAATAACTCAGCAGACAGACCACGTGGTTTAGAAAAAATATATCTCACCGGACTGACCAAGTGGCTTAGAAAAAAAGCATCTGAACTGATGGCACACATCAAAGATTGGGCAAAATGGAGATGCCTGACCGCCGACGCTATCCGGCACAGCACATCATCATCATCATCATCATCATCATCGTCATCAAGTCTCTGAACTCCCAATGGAGCATAAGGCATCAACAAAGGTTCTCCAGCCAATCCTGTCTTGAGCAAGTCGGAATACCTCAATCCATGTTTTTCTCGTTTCCTTTATTTCTTCCTGTGTTGTGCGTCCCCATGTCCCCGTGTCCTCAAATGGCTTGTCCTTCTTTCTTTTCCCTTGAGGTGTCCAAGTCAAGGCGGTATAGGGCTGTCGTGTTCTTTCCATCAGTAGCGTATGGCACAGTCATTTCCATCTTCGTCTTTTGACCTCTTTAGTAATATTCGCAGTGCCTATTCCTTTTGTTATTTCCTCGCTTGTCACGTGTTCTTCCAAGTGTATTCTTAAAATTTTTTAAGGCGTCTTCCTTCAGATCTTCTCAGTCTACTTTCAATTCTCTGACTAGTTGTTCATGTTTCGGCAATTAAGCGAATACTGGATTTATAGATTCTGAGATTGAGGCTCATACAAATAACGCGAGATTTCCACATGTTTGCTAATTTGTTAAAGGCCTGAAATATTTCTCCAATTCATCTGGATACTTCCTTCTCAGTATTGCTGTCTGCTGAAATGAGGCTTTCCAAGATACTTAGAGTGTTGTACTTCTTCATCTTCTCTTGTCCCAGCTCAGATTCTTTCCTTATTATTTCCGTTTATTCTCATGATCTTAGTCTTGTCTGGGTGTATATTGGTATATACAGACCTACTGATCTGGCTTTTTCTTAAATCCTAGTTGTCTTCTCCTGTATGTCTCTATGAGTAGACCAATATAGTCTGCGAAGTCGCAGTCCTCTAAGCGACTTTTGAGCCCCCAGGTAAATCCTCTAAGTGATTTGTGAGCCTCTGGGTTAATCCTCTACCTGATTTGTGAGTCTCCAGGTTAATCCTCTAAGTGGTTTATGAGCCTCCAGGTTAATCCTCTAAGTGATTTATGAGCCTCCGGGTTAATCGTCTAAGTAAATTGTGAGCATCCAGGTTAATCGTCTAAGTAATTTGTGAGCCTCTAGGTTAATCGTCTAAGTAATTAGCGAGCCTCCAGATTAATCGTCTAAGTAATTTGTGAGCATCCAGGTTAATCGTCTAAATAATTTGTGAGCGTCCAGATTAATCGTCTAAGTAATTTGTGAGCCTCCAGATTAATCGTCTAAGTAATTAGTGACTCTCCAGATTAATCGTCTAGGTGATTTGTGAGCCTCCAGGTTAGGTTAATCGTCTAAGTAATTTGTGAGCCTCCAGATTAATTGTTTAAGTGACTTGTGAGCCTCCAGATTAATCGTCTAAGTAATTTGTGAGCCTCCAGGTTAATCGTCTAAGTAATTTGTGAGCCTCCAGATTAATTGTCTAAGTGACTTGTGAGCCTCCAGGTTAATCGTCTAAGTAATTTGTGACCCTCCAGATTAATCGTCTAAGTAATTAGTGAGCCTCCAGATTAATCGTCTAAGTAATTTGTGAGCCTCCAGATTAATCGTCTAAGTGATTTGTGAGCCTCCAGGTTAGGTTAATCGTCTAAGTGATTTGTGAACCTCCAGGTTAATCGTCTAAGTAATTTGTGAGCCTCCAGGTTAATCGTCTAAGTAACTTTTGAGCCCCGAGGTTAATCGTCTAAATGACTTGTTAGCCCCCAGGCTAATCCCCTGAGTGACTTGTGAGCCCCCAGGTTAATCGTCTAGGTCTGGCTTTGATGGCCGTCTTCAGCATGTAGTCCATAACGATCAGGAAAGTAAACAGAGAGAGTGTGCACATAATGAACGAATATGTATAACGAATAGGGTGTTATCCTGTTCTTACCACTTCGCGTAAGTTTCAAATCTTTACTCTGTTTTTACCTACTTTACACCATCACAGTAAAGAAGATTAAACAAAGAAAGCTTCAGCACTTCAGACATATGAAGCGTCCTGAGAGTATATCAGTTTTCTTGCGTGTGTGTTTGTCTTGGAGGGGAACATAATAGGGAAAAAGAAAGAGAGGAAGACCAAGCAAGGCGAAGATGGCAGCAAGACATTGTTGATGATCTGCGAAAGGATGCATCTTGCTTACTACGACAGAGAGGCCCTCAAGAGAGCTGTTAGGGAGGCAAAGTTCCGCAAGGGACACGCTGTTGAACGAATGAATATCATCACAACATGTATTTCTATCTCAAAAGTAAATGTCGGAATCACAACCAAAAAAAAAAAAAAATCAAAGAAACACAGCAGTAGCAACAACCAATACCTGTTGCTAGATTTGCACGCCTGGCATAAAGGACGACTTAAAAAGCTCAAACATCCTTCTCAGAAACAAAAAAAAAGACATTAAAGCATAAGTAATGATACCTAGTAATCATGAACTAACAGATCTTCTTTCGTGATTAAACGAGATACATTCGAAAAAGTAAACACACAAATGTAACACGAGATTATACGCTTTTTTAAAATCGGATTTGGATGCGAAGATCGCTTTTCAGTTTTGTTCAGGATAAAGTTTTGTTTATTTGCTGAAAACAGTTGTGATTTGTTATCGACAGAGTGTCGAATTTCTACGTCCTATCAGCAAAGTGTCGAATTTCTACGTCCTATCGGCAAAGTGACGAATTGTAAGCAGGTTGCAGCAGTTACATTTTCAGTCCCTGAGTGTAGAGCAAAGAAAAAAAAAGGCAGTCAGCAATACTTCTTTAGCAGAAGATCATTGGGACTTTTGCGAACCCCATCAGTCTGTCACTGAGTACACCAAGGAAGATGTGGAACAAGGCCTCAGTTAGCTGTGGTTCGCCAGGCCTTTCGCAGACATTCATCTATTGGATCATTTGAGATGTATGTTGAACAACAGATTCTTCGCCCCTTACAAAGGAAATGAGCCCTGTTGCTTGTTTGTCAAACGTGTAGATCGTTAATACAGTCATTATTTTGCCAGTAAACTAAAGTGACGATGTTGCCACTATATACTTATAATCACATCTCTTACTTCAAACTCAAAAAAAAAAAAAGTCAGGTGCTACTTTTCACAGCTGGAATGACTCAAACATCTCTGACTCAGCCAGAGAAAACATTTTGTAGGATTAGACCTCGACAAAAATCGTAGACAAAGCACTTTAGCGAGACGTGATAGAAAGAAAACTCACAAGATACTTAGCTGATATTCGATCACCGACTCCGGTAGGACGAGCAGCCGTCTAGCCACGAGAGAACAGCGTATTAACTGACTGCACTACTAGCACCCCCAATAAAAGGTATTTTGTACATATAGTCATTAGTAACTGTTCAGTAGACACAAGGGATCGTGACACCCGGAAAGAAACAAGGTCATGACACAGAAATTCCGTAGCTTAGATTCACTCTCTCTAGCAGGTATCAGCTTTTAGACAAACATACACACGGTCTCCTGCCATATCGATAAAAGAGAGTACACTGACCACTCCACTACTCCAACGCTCATGAATTACATTCCGAAAAAAAATCTAATTCGTTACATTTAGTACTTAAAAAAAATAATAATTACGTTGTTCGGGTTTTTTTTATGATTTCACAACGCAGTCTAAAGGGAATGAAAATGAAAGTGAATAATTCCCGGTGAAGTAATAAAAAAGTAAAGTCCCTGAAGGGCAACAAATTAAACTCTCAGCTTTGGTCGATGAAGCGACTACGTGACATTGTTTCTGTTATCTGGAAAACCATCTGATTTTGTTGTGAAGATGAAACAGTTTTGCTTGAAATAATGGTACCGTTCGCCTTAGAAAATGTGTGTGCGCGCGCTTGCGTGTGTGTTTTTGTGGCAGATGTTAGCTGTTACGTTACAGGAATTACATGATCCATTGAGAATGGGGGCCAGCTATTGTGGGGCACTACAGGACCGTATGAGAGAAGGAGGGTACGGCTGTTGTTAAACATTACAGTGCCCAGTGAGAGGAGTGGCCAGCTGTTGTTGGACATTGCAGTGCCCAGTATGAGGAATGACCAGCTGTTTTTGGACATTACAGTGCCCAGAGAGAAGAAGGGCCAGCTGTTGTGAGAGATTACAGTGTCCAATGAGAGGAAGGGCCAGCTGTTGTGAGAGATTACAGTGTCCAATGAGAGGAAGGGCCAGCTGTTGTGGGACATTACAGTGCCCAGTGAGAGGAAGGACCAGCTGTTGTGGGACATCGATGGGCCCAATTAGAAGAGGGTCCAATTATTGTAGGACATTACAGGGCCCAATGAAGGGAGGGCCCACCTGCTGTGGGATTTGCCAGACATAATGTTTGTGCCAACAACTTCTCTCGTGGATGATTCTACCGGAGCATAATCGGACACAAGCAGCAGCAAGGAATGAGTGTGTCACAACGCCAAGTCTGCTTGCACTCGCATCTTTTATCTTCAGATCTGGCCGTCGTTTCCTCCTCAAATGACCCCCCCCCCACCTCATGCTATTAAGCAGAGTCCCTCTCCACGTAACTCAATATTTCGCCAGCCCTTCTTCCTGGATGACTGTGAAAAAGACCTTTCTTGGTATCTCGGTCCTGGTCTACCATGCGGTCTGCTCCATAAGTTCTCCATATGATATTTGCTGGTCAATTGGGCTGTCATATATTTCTGTCCCCAGCCCCACCCATCTCAGTCTAGAGAGTCCCACCACTATAGATGGAAGTTTAACACCCTAAAGAAACTCAAACTTAGTTACCTATTCCTGTCACATTATTTCGTGAAGACAGCGAAGTTATTAACTGTGAAAACATTTTTCTTCAAATCTTGCCTATGCCTAGCAGAAGCAGATACCCTCACATACCTTCCCAGCATATGCTCACATACCTTCCCAGCATACGCTCACATACCTTCCCAGCATACGCTCACATACCTTCCCAGCATATGCTCACATACCTTCTCAGCATACCCTCACATACCTTCCCAGCATACCAACACCAGATGGAGGAACACACAGCGACATGAAGAGTAGAATAAATAACGCCAGAACGGCTTTCTTTAATCTTAGAAACATCTGGAAATCCTCCCAGTACAGTACTAGAACCAAAATAAAGCTGTACTAAAATTGCATGTTATCCATACTCCTCTATGTAGCAGAAAATGGGCAAATCATCCTCATTCCCATAACCTGCCTCTAAACTGCCTGAAAAAGATTTTGAATATTTACTGGCCACAGACAAAAAAATATTAGAGACCTACTTGCCCACTGTGAACAAGAAGATATCCATGTCATTCTAGCAACAACAACAACAGTGGGAATGGATTGGTCACGTGCTCCGAAGAGGCTCCAGCAACATCGCTAAAACAGCCATGAGATGGACACCCGAGGGGGAAAAAAGAAAGAGGCCGACCCAGGGCTACCAGGTGGAGAATTGTAGCTGCAGGAATAAACAGCCTGCGGTCATAGCTGGCAAGGTTAAAGGCAACTCATGTCATACCTTAGAGGCACATGGGGGATATAATGCTCATGTTTTCCTTGACCTGTCAGCACACTAGAAGATCATGTGGTCAGCATCACGCCTGGCCCAGCCATAGCTGGGGCACAATACAAGGACTGACCGCAGACCGCGAGAGATGGAGAGAATTTGTTGCTGTCATGCAAGACACCACAGGGGCGTACTTGGAGGATGGACAGGCATTATGTTTCCAGCACATATAGCGAAGAATATATAATAGTGTATATGCATTATGTTTCCAGCACATATAGCGAAGAATATATAATAGTGTATAGGCATTATGTTTCCAGCACATATAGCGAAGAATGTGTAATAGTGTATAGGCATTATGTTTCCAGCACATATAGCGAAGAATATATAATAGTGTATAGGCATTATGTTTCCAACACAGATAGCGAAGAATATATAACAGTGTATAGGCATTATGTTTCCAACACATATAGCGAAGAATATATAACAGTGTATAGGCATTATGTTTCCAACACATATAGCGAAGAATATATAATAGTGTTTAGGCATGATGTTTCCAGCGCATAGAATGAAGAATATATAATAACGCATAGAAAGTATGTTTCCAGCATACAGAGTGAAAACTATACCATAGCATATAAACATTGTGTTTCCAGCACATATAGCGACGAATATACGGCAACAATCGTCCTTGGTCATTTAGCTACATTGTACCAGTATAAGAAACACTTCGTGACGGTTTCAAAGACGAACGGTGTCACTGAAGTCTTACGAACTAAACTTGCCTAGGCAGTGCCCTACCTCCACGTAGTGCTCCATGATACAGGCTGTGGTGATAGTCTGTTTAAAGGTGCGACCTACTTCTACACAGTTATAAAGGTTTGAGAAAAGCCTGCTTTATAAGACAATAAGGAACACCACGACAGTTAACTCTAATATAGTTCCTTTAGAAGAGGTTGTGTGCCCTTGTTTCAAACTTCTGGAACTTCCTGTATGCGTTATCCAAGAAAAACATCTGTGGACCTCAATATAACATTGTAGTATAGTCGTGCACCGAATAACGGCCGGCCAAATTACGGCTGTTTGTACTTAGAGCCGATATCTCACGGAAAAGTTGTTTTCTTCTTCTTCTTCTTCGTTCGCTTCTACCACCAAGACCGCACTTTGATATACTGAATTTACGCCTGTGTTCCTCGATAGGTCCCGTGGTCCCCTGTGTGGTCCCCGAAAGGATCACACAGGGGACCACGGTACCTATCCCCGAACGGACCACACGAGATCCCCTAGAGGACCACAAGAGGTTCAGAGTATTGCAGTGCTTGAGCTTGTATTCTTGGTGGGTCTCAGAAGCGGGATTGCGTGACACCGTGGTTTTCGTTGCACCAATTTAATCTAGAGTTGGATTTTCTCATAGGAAAACCTCGACGTATTTTGGATATCAGTATATCCCCGCTGGGTGAGAGGTGACAGCCCATCCAGGCTAGAGTTGGACTTTCTCATTGTAAAATCTCGACATGTTTTGAGGTACGTGTGTATCACTACCAGGTGAGAGGTGGTCGCCCATCCAGACCAGCGTTTGAGTTTCTCACCGGAAAACCTCAGCGTGATTAGGATAGATACGCATACATCCTCGCTGGATGATGAGTGATTGACTATCTAGACTGCACTGGTCCACTGTCTCCGAGTTCAGCATTTTGTGGCCGTGGCCGCTACACTTCCTAGTTATGACCAGGACGAATCGTCGCCACTAGTGACTTCCACCACTGGATTGAGCCAGTTTAGGCATATTATCCCAGTATAGGCGAGTTTAGGACGTGACTGACCTCTAGAGCGGAGGTACCGTGACATGCGTAGCCATCAAGTTTCACCCCTGGATTAAGCCGTTTTAGGCATATTTCATCAGTATGGGTGTATATCGGACGTGACCGGCCTCTAGAGCAGAGGTGCCGTGGTATAAGTAGCTCTTGCAGCGATACTACTGGTCATACCGATTAAGCTTCACTTTATCCTGTCCATCACCTTTTCACATCGGCGCCACACAGCAACCCTAATTGCTTTTCCACGTTTTCATCCTTGGCCAGGAGGAGTTTCACTCCACGCGCGGCATCCGAAGATTCTCGCCAGCAGTGTCTTAACCTCTGGGTTAAGCCGGTTCAGACATTTCGCCCGATATGAGCGCACTTAGGACGTGGCCGACCTCCAGACTAGAGATGCCGTGGTTTGACTACTGTTTACTTCGCTTAATCCTTTCTTTTACCTTTTCCACAGTAGTGCCGCGCGGCAACCCCATTCGCACCTTTCTTTACTGGCCGGGAGGAGCCCCACTCCACGCACGGCAGCTGAAGAATCTCGCCAGCAGCGGAAGGTTTTGAACTAATAAAAGCGCTCTTTCCACTAGGGTCGGAGCTTGGTAAGCATGTATTAGCTCTAGAATTGCCACAGTTATCCAAGTAGGATCGTGTCATCTAAGGAATCTCGACTGATGTAATGAGCCATTCGCGGTTTCACTGTGAGACAGTGTGAACTTAGACATACATGGCTTAATCTTTGAGACAAGCATATGACTACTGGCAGGATCAACCAGATAGCTTTCTTCACCGAATCTTAGTCGGATATCTGCCGACAGACCGACGCGGAGCAAGGGAGACAGCGCTCTGCTCAGAGCGGATCCCTTTCGACCCCGGCGGCGTTTCATTTCCTTTAACAAACGAGAAGAAAGCCCGGCACCCACAAACAACGCATATTACATACTGCAGACCCGATACTCTTTGCGAGAGATGGGCCAGTTTCGAGACCATCGGTTGACAAAGCCGTAGTATACCACAGATGCATTAGCACGAACCTGGCTGAATAGCCGTTTATATGCTTCGCTCGACGGACAAACCACTCGCTTCTGCATCGAAACACCTTAACTCTCGCCGTCCGGGAAGGGAGCGAAAGCCTGTCTCCCCACGCTCGGAACTCGAGAGCGCTTTTTCGCAAAAAAATTAGTGAAATGTAGTAGAGATGACCAAACCCGGCCGCTACAGATTACTGCTGAGGCTGTAGGCATTAATTTACAAACATTTGCTGTTCTACATCCTACATCCTTCCCCTGCCGTTAAACGCATGATAGTTCGTCAAGTTTTCCTGATATCGGCGAGCTTTTAAACCTCATCAAAGGATTTTATGCCTACTAATTTGACTTCTCTTAACAATGTCCTCTTTACAGTTTCACGTTGTCGACCTCTTTTTCTTCGGTCTGTTGCGTACCATTGGATAGCTTGTTTTGGAATTCTCTGATTATTTCTTCTCATCACGTGACCGATATATGTCCATCTTTGTTTTCTGATCACCAATGAGACAGGCTGTTGTTTACTTATCTGCCTTATCCCTGCGTTGTTCTTGAATTCGTTCCACATTATATCGAGTATTTAACTTACATGCTTGTTTTCAAAAGAGTATTGTCTATTTCTTTAGTTGTTTTTCAGCTTTCGCACGCATAAATGTGGGTAGATATAACATTTGATTTGACTAATCTTAGCTTGGTTTTTATGCTTATAACTTTTGAATGCCATATGTTCTCAAGATTCTTGAAGGTTAATTCTTCTTTTGCAATTCTAATTCTAACTTCCTTTCAGGTGTCCACAATAGTTTGCTGTTCTACACGCACCACAGGACAAGAGAAAAAGTAACAAACGTGCTCCATTACCATTTGATGAACACTAATTGAATGCATATGGGTGTATGTGTATACATACTTATGTAGATTGTGGTGTTTTATTGAAAGGTTACTGAATAGTGATTATTTATTTCATGTGTCGTGATTCATAATTTCAGATTAATTTCCATATCTTTGCAGTGCTAATTTGTATTCTGTTAGGATTTAAAATGGTAGTAAAAAAATGTCTGTTTATATTGTAACGTGCTATAGTCGTGAATTGTACTGAAATGTGTGACTTCCACTTTTATCCTTCGACATATGACTTCCACCGACTTAACAGTATTAAACGTGGCCGTGAATCGGCGCATACCGATATTATTTTGAAGAAACTGTATCACTTAGTTATTTGCATGTCCCTTGAGAAACTTTGCCTCCTTAACAGCTCTCCTGTATGCCTCTCGGTTGTAAGCATGATGGCTTTCTGCTGATGCATCCATTCGCAGATCATCAGCGATGTCTTGCAGCCATTTCGCCTTGGTCTTCCTCCTTTTTCCCTTATGTACTCTTCCAAGACTGTCTTCTCTAGATTATCATGATGTTTATTATGTCCAAAAAATTTAAGTTTTGTCTGTTTAACTTTCTCTACTAGCCAACATTCTTCAATATTACGTTCTTGTAGTATGGATATATTTGTTCTTTTTTGTGTCCATGATACTTGAATAACTACTTTGTAGCATTTATATTCAAAAGCATTTATGAGTTTCTCAGCTGTTTTGTTAAGTGTCCAGGTCTTACAGGCATATGGTGTGATGGGAAAGATGCATGCCCTCAAAAATCTTATTTTTGTAGTTCTGTCTGTTCTTCTCCACAGATTCTTGAGTTGTTTTACTTTCTGAATAGCGATAGACGTTCTCCTTTTAATTTCCCTCATTGTATCTCCATTATTAGTTAGCAGTGATCCAAGATATTTAAAACTCTGCACTTCTTCCAGTTTTTCCTTATTGATACATATATCAGCTGCCTTGTTTGTTTTGTCAGTTGTCATCAATTTAGTTTTCTTCACATTAAGATAAAGCTTTTGCTCTTCACTATTCTTACGGACTGCATAATTAATTGTTCCATTCCTTTTTTGTGTTGTGGAAAGTAATATTGTGTTAGCATCATATCTAATCTCTGGCATTTCTTAACCTGCAATTGTTATGGCATCGTAATATTCTTTGTCTACATCTTCTCTAGTATTCCTGATTATATTTTCAGTAAGAAAGTTAAATACGTAAGGCGACAGTATGCACCCCTGATGGAATCCTTGTTTTATGTGAAACCAAGTTGTTGTTTCACCATTTATTCTTACTGCAGCCCGTTGGCCCAGATACAGCAGTGATATTAATTGTCACATCTGTTGGAAATCACAATTTTTCCATTATTCCTAAAATTTCTGGTGTTGTACAAAATTAAAGACTTTTGAAAAGTCTATAAAAGACAAATATAAATTCACATTAATTCTCTGCATTTCTCTATTATTAATCTTATATTGAATATATGATCTCTTGTTCCTCTTCCTTGTCTAAAACCAGCTTGGACCACATTGACTTCTTCTTCTATTTTCTTACCATTATGATAAAATAGAGTTTTACTGGCATGACTAATCAGGGCAAAAGTTCTGAGTTTTTGCATAATTTCAACGTATCCTTTTTTCGGCATTGGTATGAACACAGTTCTTTTCCATTCTTTTGGCTAAATACCTGAATTGTCGGTTCGGGTTCTTTCTCCTCCAATAATAATTCACACTGTTGATATTCGCCTTCACATTCAGTTGTATTATACATTCCTCTGCAATGTTCCTTCCATCTTTCTAGAATTTCCTCTGTCTCTGTCAAGATATTCCCCATCTCATCACAAATTACATTTAGCTTAGGTGTGACATTTCTCATCAATGTCTTCATTTCTTCAAACATTTTACTATCTCTTCTACACTTCTGATGTTCTTCTATTCTTTCACAACAATCTTGTATGTATTGTTTTTTGTCTCTTCTTATGTTTCTTCTTATTTCTTTTGTTAAAGTTTTATATTCCTCCCTGTTGTTATTTGTCACTTTCCATTGCGTCTTCACTTCTCTGCGGTGTTTTATCAGTTCTAGTGTGCCTTCTGGAATCTATTCATATTTTTTGGTTGTCTTTACTTGTACAGTATCTTTAACTACAGTTATTAAGATATCTCTAGCCTGTGTAGCCAGTTCATCAGGTGTCATCTCCTCCCGTACAGCCACCAGAATTTCGAAACGGTCCTTCAATTCTTTACTGTATTGTTCTGGTATTTCTGTAAGATCATAGCGGAGTGGTCTTGATCCCCTGTCTTTTTTTTAACTTTATCTTCGTGTCTGCTATTAATAACTCAAGGTCCGTGTCACAGTCGGCACCTGGTAAAGTTATTGGTGATGTTATACTTGATCTCCACCTTCTTTGTAGTAAAATGCAAATTTGACTTCATTCATCCATTCATTTGCATGTCCCTTGCGGAACTTTTCCTCCCTAACAGCTCTCCTGTAGGCCTCTCGGTTGTGAGCAAGATGGCCTACTGTTGATGCATCCATCTACAGATCATCAACGATGTCTTGCAGCCATCTTCACCTTGGTCTTCCTCTCTATCTTTTTCCCATTATTTACCCTTCCAAGACAGTTTTCTCTAGATTATCATGACGTTTAATGTGTCCAAAATATTTAAGTTTTCTCTCCTTAATCTTCTTTACTAGCCAGCCTTCTTCAATAATAAGTTCTTGCAGTATGGATATATTTTTTCTTTGTTTTGTGTCCATGGTATTTGAATAACTCGTCTGTAGCATTTACATTCAAAGACATTTATGTGTTTCTCAGTTATTTTATTAAGTGTTCAGGTCTCACAGGCATAAGTTGCGATGGGAAAGAATTTGTCTACAATTTAAAAATAGACGGTCTGAGACAAGTGTCTCGTTGAAGCTGAGTCACGGGGGTGGGGGGGGGGGGGGCTAAAATCAAACTTTAAATCGGGTCGTGTTAATAGATGTCACCTGATGCGATAAGTAGAGTAAGGCAAAGGGAACACAGTGGCAGAGCGGCAATAATTTGGTATGTTTCCTAGTATCATCTTTAAATTCAGAAAATATCCGCTTGTTCCTTGCATCAGTGGGAGTGTTCTGAATTCTATAATTTTGTAAAGTCGACGTGTTTTTTTTATTATACTCTGAGCTCCTTCAACTCTTCTTAGTTTCTGGATATCATAGTCCGATGATGATGATGATGATGATGATGATAGTGGTTGTGGTGGTGATGGTGGTGATGATGATGATGGTGGTGATGTTGATGATGATGATGATAATGGTGATGATGATGACGACGACGACGACGATGATGATGATGATGATGATTGATGATGATGATGATGATTGATGATGATGATGATGATGATGATGATATCATTACAAAACATAGGCATCAACAGCTAATAAAAAAAAAAAGAAAATAATCGTCACAACAGAAATGCGATTTTTGAGAAGAATACTAACGGAGGAAAGTAGAGACAAAATCAGAAACTACGCCACCAGAGCAAGGAACCGAGTAACACCAGTTTTACTCTACATGCAGAAACAACAGGTCAAATGTTTTGACCACATTACACGGCTACCACCAGACAATATACCACAGAAAACATTCACACTAAGAACTGTAGGAAATAGGTCCGCACACGGAAGTGATGGCTGGAAATCTTAAATATCCCATTATATGAAACAATTAAGTGAGTTCTATCAAGACATCCGTTTGTCTCCTCAACACTGAAAGCGATATCAAGAAAGAAACAAGACAAGACAGGTTGGGAAAGGAGGGGGAAGGGGTCGATTGTGGGTTGTTTTTGGTCTGGGGGGAAGAGATATATAGTTCGTATGTAGCGTAGCACAGAAGCAGCTATTGTCTGTGTCTCCATTTGTTTAGCCGGAGTAATAACACACAGGTCAAATACAGGGGCAAATACGAACTCAATACGACAACATTCTGGGTGAATCTTCAGTCCAATGAAACACACAGTACTTGAAACTGAATAAAACAAACAAGGATAACGTTCACTCGAGTAGAGCCCAAGCGCTTCTGTCAAATTATTGGTGATGTTATACTTGATCTCCACCTTCTTTGTAGTAAAATGCAAATTTGACTTCATTCATCCATTCATTTGCATGTCCCTTGCGGAACTTTTCCTCCCTAACAGCTCTCCTGTAGGCCTCTCGGTTGTGAGCAAGATGGCCTACTGTTGATGCATCCATCTGCAGATCATCAACGATGTCTTGCAGCCATCTTCACCTTGGTCTTCCTCTCTATCTTTTTCCCATTATTTACCCTTCCAAGACAGTTTTCTCTAGATTATCATGACGTTTAATGTGTCCAAAATATTTAAGTTTTCTCTCCTTAATCTTCTTTACTAGCCAGCCTTCTTCAATAATAAGTTCTTGCAGTATGGATATATTTGTTCTTTTTTTGTGTCCATGGTATTTGAAGAACTCTTCTGTAGCATTTACATTCAAAGACATTTATGTGTTTCTCAGTTATTTTATTAAGTGTCCAGGTCTCACAGGCATAAGTTGCGATGGGAAAGAATTTGTCTACAATTTAAAAATAGACGGTCTGAGACAAGTGTCTCGTTGAAGCTGAGTCACGGGGGTGGGGGGGGGGGGGGCTAAAATCAAACTTTAAATCGGGTCGTGTTAATAGATGTCACCTGATGCGATAAGTAGAGTAAGGCAAAGGGAACACAGTGGCAGAGCGGCAATAATTTGGTATGTTTCCTAGTATCATCTTTAAATTCAGAAAATATCCGCTTGTTCCTTGCATCAGTGGGAGTGTTCTGAATTCTATAATTTTGTAAAGTCGACGTGTTTTTTTTATTATACTCTGAGCTCCTTCAACTCTTCTTAGTTTCTGGATATCATAGTCCGATGATGATGATGATGATGATGATAGTGGTTGTGGTGGTGATGGTGGTGATGATGATGATGGTGGTGATGTTGATGATGATGATGATAATGGTGATGATGATGACGACGACGACGACGATGATGATGATGATGATAATGATGATGATGATGATTGATGATGATGATGATTGATGATGATGATGATGATGATGATATCATTACAAAACATAGGCACCAACAGCTAATAAAAAAAAAAAGAAAATAATCGTCACAACAGAAATGCGATTTTTGAGAAGAATACTAACCGAGGAAAGTAGAGACAAAATCAGAAACTACGCCACCAGAGCAAGGAACCGAGTAACATCAGTTTTACTCTACATGCAGAAACAACAGGTCAAATGTTTTGACCACATTACACGGCTACCACCAGACAATACACCACAGAAAACATTCACACTAAGAACTGTAGGAAATACGTCCGCACACGGAAGTGATGGCTGGAAATCTTAAATATCCCATTATATGAAACAATTAAGTGAGCTCTATCAAGACATCCGTTTGTCTCATCAACACTGAAAGCGATATCAAGAAAGAAACAAGACAAGACAGGTTGGGAAAGGAGGGGGAAGGGGTCGATTGTGGGTTGTTTTTGGTTTGGGGGGAAGAGATATATATAGTTCGTATGTAGCGTAGCACAGAAGCAGCTATTGTCTGTGTCTCCATTTGTTTAGCCGGAGTAATAACACACAGGTCAAATACAGGGGCAAATACGAACTCAATACGACAACATTCTGGGTGAATCTTCAGTCCAAACACACAGTACTTGAAACTGAATAAAACAAACAAGGATAACGTTCACTCGAGTAGAGCCCAAGCGCTTCTGTCAAATTCTTGGTCAATGTCTGCTCTGCCATTTCCTTAAAGAAGATAAGGCACGTCGAAGTTCAAACCCGATCTTTTAGGGTAACTGTCCTTCCAGAGCAGCTGAGAGGAAGAGAAAGATCGCTGGCCGTTTTGGAGTAAGTATCCAACTGGAAGATCTCCTGTGAGTTAAGCATTCACTGTTATTTCATCCACGACAAGTGTTGAGTACCCACGGTTATTATATACACGGCAAGTGTTGAGCACTCACTGTTATTTTATCCACGACAAGTGTTGTGCACTCACTGTTATTTTATCCACGACAAGTGTGTGCACTCACAGTTTTTTTGTATCCACGACAAGTGTTGTGCACTCATGGTTTTGTATTCACGACAGGTGTTGACCATTCACAGTTATTTTATCCACGACAAGTGTTGAACACTCCCATTTTTTTTATCCACGACAAGTGTTGAACACTCCCATTTTTTTAAAAATCCACGACAAGTGTTGAGCACACACTGTTATTTTATCCACGACAAGTGTTGAGCACTCAATGTTATTTTATCCACGACAAGTGTTGAGCACACACTGTTATTTGATCCACGGCAAGTGTTGAGCACACACTGTTATTTTATCCACGACAAGTGTTGAACACTCCCATTTTTTTAAAAATCCACGACAAGTGTTGAGCACACACTGTTATTTGATCCACGGCAAGTGTTGAGCACACAATGTTATTTGATCCACGACAAGTGTTGAGCACTCAATGTTATTTGATCCACGGCAAGTGTTGAGCACACAATGTTATTTGATCCACGACAAGTGTTGAGCACTCAATGTTATTTGATCCACGACAAGTGTTGAGCACTCAATGTTATTTGATCCACGGCAAGTGTTGAGCACTCAATGTTATTTGATCCACGGCAAGGGTTAAGTACTCACAGTTTTTTTTATCCACGACAAGTGTTGAGCACACACATTTATTTGATCCACGGCAAGTGTTGAGCACTCAATGTTATTTGATCCACGGCAAGTGTTGAGCACTCAATGTTATTTGATCCACGGCAAGGGTTAAGTACTCACAGTTTTTTTTATCCACGACAAATGTTGAGCACACACATTTATTTGATCCACGACAAAGGTTAAGCACTTCGGTATTGTCATATTTTTTTCTATTTTCAATTATATTTAGTTTGATATATGCTATGTTTGTCTTTAACTTATTGGGTACACGAAATTGAAATTTTCCACATCAATTTCACTCATTCAGCGTTGAAAAATAAAGAGAAAACAATTCTGGCACAGATTGGAAAATAATTCATGAGAGTAAGAGCTACCAGATCCAAATCGTTCTTGCATGTTCTTCCCATCTTTAGTATATACATTTTTATATACTGTAATATATACCTTAATATAGAGTACAATATACACTTTAATTTATACCACACTATATACTTAAATATCAGTATATATATATAATATGGATTAGTATCTATTTTAATATATGCCCTAATATGGGCTTTAAATTTTACCTTAATATATATATATATATATATATATATTAAGGTAAAATTTATATATATATATATATATATATATATATATATATCTTTGAACCTTAAGTGCCAAGGGCACATGGGGCTTCCGCAAGGGTTTTCCACAAATGCCTGTCCTTCGTCTTTTTTCTGCTCTTGCCCAGGTGAGCCCTCTATTGCTCAACATCCTTTCTGTTGTTCTTCTCCATGTCTCTTTTGGTCTACCCTTACTTCTGTTCCCCTGTGGTGTCCATCTTAGTGCTATTTTTGGTAGTGAGTTGTCAGTCATTCGTAGCACATGTCGCAACCATCGCCAGCGTCTTTCCTCAATAATTGTTGTCAGTGGCTTCATCTGCATTTCTGCCAATAAGACGTTATTTCTTATGGTGTTTGGCCAAAATATTTTTCTAATTCTTCGTAAACATTTAGTCTGGAAAGAATTCAACTTGTTTTCTATGGTTTTGGTGATTTTCCATATGTGACATTTAATCTTTACAAAATGCTCACATGGCAAATTAAACTCAAAACCCCGGCTCTTTCTCTTCGGTCAAAACGAACGTCATTAGTCTACTGGTCAGATTATTCTCCAATCGATTTTCGCCTGGTTGCTTTCTGCTAGGGTATTTGGTAATATAAACCGGTTACGGTAAGCAGCAATTACCTCCAGAAGTTTTCGATTTCTCTGTTTTATTTTGTTTTAATCGATAATTTACTGGTAACTGCTGGTTAACGCGACCACAGTACAGCAGTCTCCTTTTAAGAAGTTGCCGGACTCTTTTAGTTGTTCACCTTCTCTTTGGAAATAAGTTACTGCTACCACTGTGGAAGATAGGTCATTAGATCATAAAAACAGACAACGATGTTGAGTGTTCGTGTGAACCCATCAAGACCCTGTTCCATCTCTCCCCCAGAAGGTTCTTTACTAACAGGCTTTGACTGGCTAACGTGGCAGGTACCGTAACAGTTCCACCCCCCCCCATGGTGGTGGAGTCTGCTAAAGAAGCATTGCACCCCCACCTCCGCCCCCATGGTGGTGGAGCCTGCTAAAGAAGCATTGCACAATCCCTGGTGGAGTCTGCTAAAGAAACATTGCAACCCCCCCCCCTCATGGTGATGGAGCCTGCTAAAGAAGCATTGCACATCCCCCTCCATGGTGGTGGAGTCTGCTAAAGAAGCATTAGACATCCCCCTCCATAGTGGTGGAGTCTGTTAAAGAAGCATTGCACACCCCCCTCCATAGTGGTGGAGTCTGCTAAAGAAGCATTAGACATCCCCCTCCATAGTGGTGGAGTCTGCTAAAGAAGCATTGCACACCCCCCTCCATGGTGGTGGAGTCTGTTAAAGAAGCATTGCACACCCCCCTCCATGGTGGTGGAGTCTGCTAAAGAAGCATTGCACACCCCCACCCTTACTTTTCAGCTCCAGTCAGAAACTGAATTAAAAGAAAAGGAAAATTAACCGCAGGAATCCGCTCCCAATCCGATACGATATCTTCACCGCATCGGCTACAAAGAACACCAGCTCGACATATATATATATATGCGTGCGTGCGTATGTGTGAAATATAATATAATAAGTTGATAAATTCAAGTACTTAGGAAGAATTATAACAACTGATGGAAAATGTTACAAATAAACAGCAGACGTGCTCAGGCCAAGTCAGCATTCCAGAAAATGAGACACATCTTGTGCAACAGATCCATATCAATGGAAACAAGATTCCGAGTAATTAAATGTTACATCGAGCCAATTTTGTTTTATGGGTGTGAAGCATGGTCTATGAATAAGAGTACAGCGAGAAATGGAGGCCACGGAAATGTGGTTCATAAGAAGGATGTTGAAGGTACCATGGACAGCTAAGAAAACCAACGAAGAAGTCATAAGAGAGGCTGGAGTTAGAAGGCAAACTTCAGCAAAAATCAGAGGCAGACAAGCGAGATTTGGGGGACATTTCCTGAGAAGAGGGAAATTGGAACACACTGTGACAACTGGAAAAATTGAAGGAAGAAGAGACAGAGGAAGACAGAGTGAGATGGGCTGTCAGTGTGGCTAGGAAGATTTTCACCGGCGGATCTCATAATTAAGTCTAAAGTCAAGGAATTGTGGAGAGAAATGGTCGCCTACGCCACGCGGCACTGTACTTACTTGATTGAATATAGTATAATATAATAAAATATAATATAATATAATATAATATAATATAATATAATATATAAACAAATAACTAAACCATAATATGAAGCATTCATTTCGCATGAAATTAATAGAACTTCATAGTCTTGTTATCAACAAGGAAAAGTATCTGACGAGACTGAGGAAGAAAGGACTTTGATAAGATACAGACAGATAAACGGGACAGCATGTCAGCTAGCTACGAACCAGATAGACAGGAAGTAGCAAGGATTATGTACACGTGTAGGGAGACTATGGCCGCTAGACTGGCTAACCAATGATAATTATGAATAAGCATTATAAGTCTCCGCCCATCTCATCCACTCATCTCTCTAAGTGTATTTCTAGAAAACAAAATTCTTACTTGCTCCACCCAGTAAGTCTGCCTATTACGTGTGGTCTTGTATAATCTCGTTTTGTCTTGTTTTGTCTTTCCTGTCTTGCTTTTTGTGTGTGTGTGTGTGTGTGTGTGTGTGTGAGAGTGACTTGACTTGCTTTGTCTTGGCTGGTTTTGTCTTGTCCTATTCCTGTTTTATCTTGTTTTGTCTTGATCTCATGCCCTGTTCTGTTTCGTCTTGTCTTGTCTTGTCTTGTCTTATTTTGTTGTCTTTGTATTGTCTTTATCTAGTCTTATTATGTCGTGTCTCTTTTTTTTGTTTGTTTGTTTGTTTGTTTTGCTGTGCTTTGTCGTGTATTGTCTTATCATGCTTTCTTTTGTGCTGTTATATCTTTTTTGTCTTGTTATGCTTTGTCTTGTTTTGTTCTATTGTGTATTTTTTTCATGTTTTGTGTTGTCATGCCTTGTCTTGTTCTGTTTTGGTTTATCTTATCTTGTCTGCTTTTTCATATACTTTTCAAATGTTGAGGGAACAAATAGATGTCTTGTCAAGGCTGGGCTGTTTGTTCATACAGTAAGATATTTCAGGTCACTGCTAAATCTGCTATGATTTCTGTGACAGCTGTTCACCCAAAACACCCCAAGGGAAAAGTAAGAGGGGCAGGCCACTGGGGATAACGGAGACCTACAATACAGGAATAACCAAAAGAAGCAGGGAAGACGTGGTTTGAGGTACCCCTACTTGATCAAGACAGGAGTGGCCGAAGAACCTTTGTTGATGTCTTATGTTCCACTGGGAGTACAGAGGACTGATGATGATGAGTTTACCCAATTCTTCCTTCAGCACGCGACACATACAAAAGATAGAAACATCATTATCAGTACATCAGCACGCGACACAAAAAAAGATAGAAACATCATTATCAGTACATCAGCACGCGGCACAAACAAAAGATAGAAACATCATTATCAGCACATCAGCACGCGGCACAAACAAAAGATAGAAACATCATTATCAGTACATCAGCACGCGACACAAACAAAAGATAGTACATCAACGAGAGTCACAAATGAAAGATACATTATCACCACAACGGAATCAAATTTCCATGTCCCAGTGAGGACAGCTTTGTCATATAACTCATGAATTTCGCAAACAGATTCCAATTTTCATTAAATGAAGTTATTTTTCATGCTAGTGCCTTGTCGTGGCGTGACAGCCGGTGTACCCCGACCACCCCCAGAGCTATACCAGTGGGAGTTCTACTCCTGGCAGTTTGGACCCAAGCTCTGAATGTCTCCGCGGGTAGGGGTCAGACAAAACTGGCACACCCTGGTCCTCCAGGTTCGGGGGGGGGGGGGGGGTAGGGGGGAGTTGAATAATGGAGCCAACGATCCCGTCTACATAAAAAAGATTAGTGTTACGGAATAGATGGATAAATCACGACGTTGGGCAGAGCAAAATGGAAATTCGTGTCACTACCTGGAGAGATTAGAAATAGAGAGGAATAGAGGGGAATGGAAGCCTCGACGTTCGACAGAGTAAAATTGAAATTCGTGTCACCACCTGGACGGACTAGGAATGGTGAGGAATAGAGGGGGAATAGAAGCCTCGACGTTGAAGGGAGTAAAATGAAAATTCGTGTCACCACCTGGAGAAAGAAGATGAAAATAGGAATAGAGAGGAATAGAGGGGAACTTTATTTGCAGTAATAAGCTTTAATGGCTCGGAAAGCTGAAGAAGAAGACGAAGAAGTCGTTTCTATGCTTGTAATGCTTTTTCTCTATCTATCTATCTATCTATCTATCTATCTATCTATCTATCTATCTATCTATCTATCTATCTATCTATCTATCTATCTTTTGAAATAAAGATCAATCAATCAATCAATCAATCTATCCGCCAGTCTGTCTGTCTGTCTGTTAGTCTGTTTGTCTGTCTGTCTATCTGTCTATCTATCTATCTCCCATCTCTTCTCCATTCCATCCATCCACAGTGAAGCATTAAAGATATCCAGCTTAAACATTAAAAGAATTGTTTTTAAAACAGCATTTATTCTGAGATTTTTCTGTTAGAAAGTGCTTCAGAATGACTGGCGAAGGACTGTCTGAGGTAAGGACCAGCTCCGGATAGGAATGCTGAAACTTTCGGGCGAAGAGATGAGGGTCAAAGTACAATACAGGAATAACCAAAAGAAGCAGGGAAGACGTGGTTTGAGGTACCCCTACTTGCTCAAGACAGGAGTGGCCGAAGAACCTTTGCTGATGTCTTATGTTCCACTGGGAGTACAGAGGACTGATGATGATGAGTTTACCCAATTCTTCCTTCAGCACACGACACATACAAAAGATAGAAACATCATTATCAGTACATCAGCACGCGACACAAAAAAAGATAGAAACATCGTTATCAGTACATCAGCACGCGACACAAACAAAAGATAGTACATCAACGAGAGTCACAAATGAAAGATACATTATCACCACAACGGAATCAAATTTCCATGTCCCAGTGAGGACAGCTTTGTCATATAACTCATGAATTTCGCAAACAGATTCCAATTTTCATTAAATGAAGTTATTTTTCATGCTAGTGCCTTGTCGTGGCGTGACAGCCGGTGTACCCCGACCACCCCCAGAGCTATACCAGTGGGAGTTCTACTCCTGGCAGTTTGGACCCAAGCTCTGAATGTCTCCGCGGGTAGGGGTCAACAAAACTGGCACACCCTGGTCCTCCAGGTTCGGGGGAGGGGGTGGGGTAGGGGGGAGTTGAATAATGGAGCCAACGATCCCATCTACATAAAAAAGATTAGTGTTACGGAATAGATGGATAAATCACGACGTTGGGCAGAGCAAAATGGAAATTCGTGTCACTACCTGGAGAGATTAGAAATAGAGAGGAATAGAGGGGAATGGAAGCCTCGACGTTCGACAGAGTAAAATTGAAATTCGTGTCACCACCTGGACGGACTAGGAATGGTGAGGAATAGAGGGGGAATAGAAGCCTCGACGTTGAAGGGAGTAAAATGAAAATTCGTGTCACCACCTGGAGAAAGAAGATGAAAATAGGAATAGAGAGGAATAGAGGGGAACTTTATTTGCAGTAATAAGCTTTAATGGCTCGGAAAGCTGAAGAAGAAGACGAAGAAGTCGTTTCTATGCTTGTAATGCTTTTTCTCTATCTATCTATCTATCTATCTATCTATCTATCTATCTATCTATCTATCTATCTATCTATCTATCTATCTATCTATCTATCTATCTATCTATCTATCTATCTTTTGAAATAAAGATCAATCAATCAATCAATCAATCTATCCGCCAGTCTGTCTGTCTGTCTGTTAGTCTGTTTGTCTGTCTGTCTATCTATCTATCTCCCATCTCTTCTCCATTCCATCCATCCACAGTGAAGCATTAAAGATATCCAGCTTAAACATTAAAAGAATTGTTTTTAAAACAGCATTTATTCTGAGATTTTTCTGTTAGAAAGTGCTTCAGAATGACTGGCGAAGGACTGTCTGAGGTAAGGACCAGCTCCGGATAGGAATGCTGAAACTTTCGGGCGAAGAGATGAGGGTCAAAGTTCAACACAGAAGCCACAGGCTCAAAGCAACAAGACTGTGCCATAAAAACGTGTTACAGCTCAACATTATAGCACTCAAAACACCAACAACTATTACCACAGTTACTATTACTACTACTGCTATTACTACTTCTACCACTAATTCTACTGCTATTACAACTGCTACTGCTACTACAACTACCACTACTACTACTACTACTACTACTACTACTACTATTACAACTACTACTACTACTACTAGTACTACTACTACCATTACTACTACTACTACTGCTACTAACACTAATAATACTATTGCTACTACAAATACAACAGCTACTACAACTACCACTACTACTACTACCACTATTACTACTACTGCTACTACAAATACCACTGCTACTAAAACTACCACTGTTATTACTACCACTACTATTACTAATACTACCACTGCTATTACTACTATCAATATCAATGCTACTACTACTACTACTATCACTACTACTGTGACCACGATTAATACTACTACTACTACTTCCACTACTACTACTACTACTACTACTACTGCTACTACTACTACTACTACCACTACTACTATTGCTGCTGCTACTACTACTACTATTACCACTACTATCACTACTACTAACTCTACTACTACTACCAGTAGTACTACTGCTGCTACTACCACTACTACTAACTCTACTACTACTACCAGTAGTACTACTGCTGCTACTACCACTACTACTAACTCTACTACTACTACCAGTAGTACTACTGCTGCTACTACCACTACTACTAACTCTACTACTACTACCAGTAGTACTACTGCTGCTACTACCACTACTACTAACTCTACTACTACTACCAGTAGTACTACTGCTGCTACTACCACTACTACTAACTCTACTACTACTACCAGTAGTACTACTGCTGCTACTACCGCTACTACTACAACCACTACTACTACTGCTATTACTACTACTACTACCACCACTACTACCACTACTACCACTATTACTACCAATACTACTACTACTATCACTACTACTACTGCTGCTACTACGACTAGTACTACCACCACTACTACTACTACCACTACTATTACTACTATTACTACTACTACTACTACCACTACCACTACTACCACTACCACTACTACTACTATTACCACTACTACTACTGCTATTACTACTACTTCTACTACTACTACTACTACTACTACTACCACTACTACTACTACTACTACTACTACTACTACTACTACTACTACTACTACTACTACCATTACTACAGCTACTACTACTGCTATTACTACTACTACTAAGACTACTACTACTGCTACTACTACTACTAATACTATTACCACTACTATTACTACAGCTACTACTACTGCTGATACTACCACTACTACTACCACCACTACTACTACTACCACTACTACTACTACTACTATCACCACTACTACCACTACCACTACTACTACTACCACGACTACTACCACTATCACTACTACTACTACCACTACTACTACTACCACTACTACTACTACTGCTACCACCACCACTACTACTACTACTACCACTAACATTACTACTACTTCTACTAATACTACTACTATCACTATTACCACTACTACTACTACTATCACGATTACCACCATTACTACTACTACTACTACTACCACTACTACCACTACTACTACTACCACTACTATCACTACTACCAATACTATTACTACCACAACTACTACTACCATTACTACCACTACTACCACTACTACTACTACTACAACTACTACCACTACTACCACAACTACTACTACCATTACTACCACTTCTACCACTATTACTACTACTACCACTACTACCACAACTACTACTACGACTACTACCACAACTACTACTACTACAACTACTACTACTGCTACTACTACTACTACTATTACCACCACCACTACTACTACTGCTACTACTAATACTGCTATTACTACTACTACTACTACTATTACTACTACTTCTACTACTATTACTACTACTACTAATACTACTACCACTACTACTAGTACTGCTACTACTACTAGTACTACTACTACTACTACTACTGCTGCTGCTGCTACTACTACTACTGCTACTACTACTACTATTACTACTGCTTCTACTACTACTACTGTTACTACTACTACTACTATTACCACCACTACTACTACTACTGCTACTACTACCACTACTACTACTTCTACTAATACTGCTACTACTAGTAATGAAAGTAGTTGGTTCTGTTTTTTTTTTTTTAAAAGACGAAAAGAGTGAGGAAAGTTGGCAGAAACAGGAATGACGTAAAGTAAGATGAGCACATACAAATGAAGAACATACAAAAATCCAATGCTGTTTTCGTCTTTCTTAGTGATGAGGTCCCCCCCCCCCAAAAAAAAAAAAAGCTAAATCTATATATTTTCACCCATTTCTCGTGTTTTTTTTTATCTGCTGTGGTGTTCTGTATGTGATCCTAGGAAAAAAAATCTTTTGCCGAAATATCAGATTGCTGTTTGTTCTTCATTTCTGTGTACAAATCTTACTTTTTGCCATTCTTGCTTTGTTTTTTTTCTTACTTTCCTCACTCTTTCTTTCTCTTTGTAAAACTGAACCATTGATCTCTGTCTATTTTCATTGCTAAAACCAGTCCTACTATAGCCGTTATTTCTCTTATCTCTGACATACTATTACTATCACTACTATTACTATTACTATTACTACTATTACAAATACTACTAATACTATTAATACTGCTACCGCTACTACTACTACTACCACTACCACTACTACTACTACTGCTACTACCACCGCTGCTTCTGCTGCTGCTATTATTATTAATGTTGCTACTACTGCTACTACCACTACTATTATCATTACTACTACTACTGCCACTACTACTACTGCTACTACCACTACTACCACTGCTACTACATTTACTACTACTACTACTACTACCACTATAACTATTACTACAACTACTACTACTGCTACTACCACTACTACTACTACTGCTACTACCACCGCTGCTTCTGCTGCTGCTATTATTATTAATGTTGCTACTACTGCTACTACCACTACTATTACCATTACTACTACTACTACCAATACTAATACTACTAACACTACTACTACTACCACCATTACTACTACTACTACCATTACTATTACTACTACCATTACCATTACTACTACCACTTCTACTACTACTACTACTACTACTACTGCTACTACTACCACTACTACTACTACTGCTACTACCACTACTACTACCACTACTGCCACCGCTGCTTCTGCTGCTCCCACTACCACCATTACTACTACTACTACCACTACTGCCACCGCTGCTTCTGCTGCTCCCACTACCACCATTACTACTACTACTACCACTACTACTACTACTGCTACTACCACTACTACTACCACTACTGCCACCGCTGCTTCTGCTGCTCCCACTACCACCATTACTACTACTACTACCACTACTGCCACCGCTGCTTCTGCTGCTCCCACTACCACCATTACTACTACTACTACCACTACTACTACTACTGCTACTACCACTACTACTACCACTACTGCCACCGCTGCTTCTGCTGCTCCCACTACCACCATTACTACTACTACTACCACTACTGCCACCGCTGCTTCTGCTGCTCCCACTACCACCATTACTACTACTACCACTACTACTACTACTGCTACTACCACTACTACTACCACTACTGCCACCGCTGCTTCTGCTGCTCCCACTACCACCATTACTACTACTACTACCACTACTGCCACCGCTGCTTCTGCTGCTCCCACTACCACCATTACTACTACTACTACCACTACTACTACTACTGCTACTACCACTACTACTACCACTACTGCCACCGCTGCTTCTGCTGCTCCCACTACCACCATTACTACTACTACTACCACTACTGCCACCGCTGCTTCTGCTGCTCCCACTACCACCATTACTACTACTACTACCACTACTGCCACCGCTGCTTCTGCTGCTCCCACTACCACCATTACTACTACTACTACTGCTGCTGCTGCTGCTGCTACTACTGCTATCACCGCTACGTCTGCTGCTGTTATTACTATTAATACTACTACTACTACTACTGCCGCTGCTGCTGCTATTACTACTACTGCAAAAACTCATATTTATTAATTGCATACAAACACGTTTATGCTAAAAATTCAGGCGGTGAATATACGATTTCTGTCTAAATCACCGACAAATATACCCTTTATGTCTAAATCACGGACAGATATATGCCTTCTGTCTACTTTTACGACTGATATACGCTTTCTGTCTTGACTCACCGACAAATATTGGCCATCCCTTCGGTTAGTTTCTGGAGTGGACTTCCATCTCAACATAATATTCCCAAAATCAGATGTCCACAGACCCGAGTAATAAGTGATTTGTGAATGGCTTGGTCAATGTGCAACTTTCCCCAAGTTCTCACAGTAAGGACCTCATCGCCGCGAGAACTTGCTGGTAAAATTTGCTCACTGGCGAGATGCGAGCGAGGGTCTCATTTGGTTTAGTCTGTCTAGCGCAGATTGTGCAAGTCTGGAACAGCCATAGATTAAGTTAGTTCATATTATGTTTCACTGGACACATCTGACATCTGTTGTGCTGTCTGGTATAAATTTAACGACTGGGAAACAACCAGATGTTAAATAATAGAAGGTAATCTCCGATAAACTCACTGGAAAAGAAATAAATAACAGGAAGAAATCATTAGAAAAGGGGCTGCACTACTAAACCATATTAGAACAAAGTTGTTGAGCACGTCACAACTGGCAATGAAATAAGCAATTACAAACAGACGGACAGGTAACAAGAGTTAACATAGGTGGTAAAGATACGAGATTTTTTTCAGAATACATATCAGAACAAAAAAAAAGTGGCAATAAGAGTTAACAATGACATAGGCAAGTATGAAGATGCAGAACGAGGCTTAAGACAAGGGTATTTGTTCTCACCTGACCTACAGTGAAAAACATTAGATGCATTAAAAATGTGAAATGAATTAAAATAGGAGGTCATAATATCAATAACCTGATATATGCGAATGATACCGTTCTAATAGCAGAAAGCGAAAGTAATTTAAAGAAACTTGTAGATAAGATTATTGAAGAGAACAGTGAAAGAGGCCTAGAGCTAAACTTGAACAACACAGACACAATGCTAATATAAAAAAAGAAATACAATTTAACCAAAAGGCAACAATCTTTCAAACCAGAAAATACTGTCACAGATAAATTCAGCTGCCTTGGATCCAGCAGTAACAGCTAGAACGTCGACAAATGACACAAAATTGCGAATAGGTAAGATGAAAGCTTTTTTTATTATATAAAGAAGTCACTAACAAATGTGACGATGTCCTTAAAGGTGAGGAAAGAGAAGAGTATTACAGTGCTATATGGAGCCAATAATTGCTTTATGTTTGTGAAACTTGGACGGTCAACAACAACAACAACAACAACAATAAATGACAATGACAATGGAAGCAACAGATACGTAGTTTTCGAAACAGGTGCAGCAAATACACTGGGCAGACAGAAAAGCATACGAAGATGTCCCCAGAGAAGTTTCAGAACAACGAAAACTATTTAAAAGTATAAGAAACAGGTAATCAAAAGAAGACAGAAGTTACAGCACTTAGTAACCACAGGAAAATTCAACGGAAAAAGAAAGAAAGTCCAAGAGAAAAATATCTCAGTGGACTGAACAAGGGGCATGGAAAAAGAACAGCATCTGAACTAGTCGGGAACACAGAGAACGCATAAGACATAGAAGCATAATTGTCAACGCTATCCAGCATGGCAAATAATAATAATAAAACGCCCTAAGGGACTTTTGGGCTTTTGGGGGCTATATTGTTCTTTCTCTTTTGTCCGGACCAGAAATCAGACCAAAGAAGGTGAGAGGCAGTCTAATAATACAAGTGGGCAAATAGTCTAGTTTGGGGTTGTTCTAGAAGAAAGATCCAAGAATAAGTAAGCGGTAGTCAATAAGTTTGCAATTTAACAGTCAAGAACTTGTGAGCAAGGATCTGTGGAAGGCATAGGCACAACCCGGAGTCAAAGCGAATAAGGAATAAGAGGAACTTCATCATAGGCCACATAGAGCTGCCAGTTTGTTCTTTCTAAAATCTGAACCACGGATCTGGAAAAACAAAATGAAGTATGTAGAAATATACAACCATCGACATCTGTTGTGCTGTCTGGTATAAATTTAACGACTGGGAAACAACCAGATGTTAAATAATAGAAGGTAATCTCCGATAAACTCACTGGAAAAGAAATAAATAACAGGAAGAAATCATTAGAAAAGGGGCTACACTACTAAACCATATTAGAACAAAGTTGTTGAGCACGTCATAACTGGCAATGAAATAAGCAATTACAAACAGACGGACAGGTAAAAAGAGTTAACATAGGTGGTAAAGATACGAGATTTTTTTTCAGAATACATATCAGAACCAAAAAAAAAGTGGCAATAAGAGTTAACAATGACATAGGCAAGTATGAAGATGCAGACCGAGGCTTAAGACAAGAGTATTTGTTCTCACATGACCTACAGTGAAAAACATGAGATGCATTAAAAATGTGAAATGAATTAAAATAGGAGGTCATAATATCAATAACCTGATATATGCGAATGATACCGTTCTAATAGCAGAAAGCGAAAGTAATTTAAAAAAACTTGTAGATAAGATTATTGAAGAGAACAGTGAAAGAGGCCTAGAGCTAAACTTGAACAACACAGACACAATGCTAATATAAAAAAAGAAATACAATTTAACCAAAAGGCAACAATCTTTCAAACCAGAAAATACTGTCACAGATAAATTCAGCTGCCTTGGATCCAGCAGTAACAGCTAGAACGTCGACAAATGACACAAAATTGCGAATAGGTAAGATGAAAGCTTTTTTTATGATATAAAGAAGTCACTAACAAATGTGACGATGTCCTTAAAGGTGAGGAAAGAGAAGAGTATTACAGTGCTATATGGAGCCAATAATTGCTTTATGTTTGTGAAACTTGGACGGTCAACAACAACAACAATAAATGACAATGACAATGGAAGCAACAGATACGTAGTTTTCGAAACAGGTGCAGCAAATACACTGGGCAGACAGAAAAGCATACGAAGATGTCCCCAGAGAAGTTTCAGAACAACGAAAACTAGTTAAAAGTATAAGAAACAGGTAATCAAAAGAAGACATAAGTTACAGCACTTAGTAACGACAGGAAAATTCAACGGAAAAAGAAAGAAAGGCCAAGAGAAAAATATCTCAGTGGACTGAACAAGGGGCATGGAAAAAGAACAGCATCTGAACTAGTCGGGAACACAGAGAACGCATAAGACGTAGAAGCATGATTGTCAACGCTATCCAGCATGGCAAATAATAACAATAATAAAACGCCCTAAGGGACTTTTGGGCTTTTGGGGACTATATTGTTCTTTCTCTTTTGTCCGGACCAGAAATCAGACCAAAGAAGGTGAGAGGCAGTCTAATAATACAAGTGGGCAAATAGTCTAGTTTGGGGTTGTTCTAGAAGAAAGATCCAAGAATAAGTAGGCGGTAGTCAATAAGTTTGCAATTTAACAGTCAAGAACTTGTGAGCAAGGATCTGTGGAAGGCATAGGCACAACCCGGAGTCAAAGCGAATAAGGAATAAGAGGAACTTCATCATAGGCCACATAGAGCTGCGAGTTTGTTCTTTCTAAAATCTGAACCAAGGATCTGGAAAAACAAAATGGAGTATGTAGAAATATACAAGCATCGACAGCAGTCCTTGCTTGCAGTTTAGCAACGGCACCACCCGCACTTTCGTTGCACTGGGAGACGATTACTGCGCACAGTAAAGTGACAGAACATTAGCAGAGCATTGTGCTGTTGTGGCGCTAATAGACGCGCCAAGTTTCTTCAAGTCCTAATCCTCTGTCTTTATGCTGCCCATTTCAAAGTACGACTTTGCATAAATGATACATTTCTCTCTCTCTCTCTCTCTTTCTCTCTCTCTTTCTCTGAACCTTAAGTGCCCAGGGCACATTGGGCTTCCGCAAAGGTTTTCCACAAATGCCTGTCCTTTGCCTTTTTTTCCCCGCTCTTACCCAGAGTATTCGTCTATACGGATCCTTAAATGGATTCCATGAAACTTTGCTTCAAAATCCCGCTCCAATATTTTTTCTATATTACAGTCCCAACTGTTCTTTTAGAAAGTATACGTTTCTACATACCGTTCATTATCATCATGTGGCGTCTTCAGAACGGAATGAATCTTCAGTCTCCTCGTCGCTTCCCCGACGCTTTCAGCCATGCTGTGTTCTCGTATGTTATCTTCCCATCCACATCCCCGCTTGCCTCTCGCTTCCCATCCACATCCCCGCTTGCCTTTCGCTTCCCATCCACATCCCCGCTTGCCTCTCGCTTCCCATCCACATCCCCGCTTGCCTCTCGCTTCCCATCCACATCCCCGCTTGCCTCTCGCTAGTTTTCCTTCCACTTTTTCCTTCTCGTATGATCTTCAGTATATTGTTGTATCCTTTGATATGGCCAGAGTAGATTGTTTTCTTCATCTTTATTTATTTGAGAAGTTCACATTGCACTTGGAGCTGTTATAGAACTTAAGCATTTGTTCTTTTCGTTTTGATCATGTATGATATATGCCCTAATTTTCTGCAGAACTACATTTCTGCTGCATTTATCATTCTCTCCAACGTTTTGCTTAGAGTTTAGGTTTCTGCTCCGTGCAATAAAACAGAACAGACATACCATTCTACAAATCTTAATTTTGCTTTTACTGGTAAATTCCTTGGCAACAGCGCTGTCTTCATGGTGTTGAATGCATGTTTTGCCATTCCTAATCTTTTCTTTACCTCCGTCTCACATCTCACAGTTACTGTATGCCCTAGGTAGCTGTAATTTGTCACTTGTTTCAGTCTCTCTTTGTTTATGATTATATCAATCTATGGCTTATAGTCTTTCCTGCTGAACATCATTACTTTGGTCTTCTTGATGCCGATCTCTAGTCCCTGCTCTTGGTTTATGTGTTTCACCTTATCTATTAATTTCTGTAGATTCTGCGGATTTCCTACTAGGAGGACTGTATATCCCATATACCTTAAATTGTTGACATTTCTCTCCCTTATTTTCAATCCTGGCAGTTCTTTTCGGTGTCTGAAGATGTTCTCAGTGTACAGCTTGAATAGACATGGAGACAGAAGACATCCTTGCCAGACTCTCCTCTTTATGGGTACGTTTGTTGAAACCACTGTACCCTATCCTACAGACGCTTCCTGCTCCCATTATAGATTTGTTATACTTTGAATGTCTTTGGGTTGGTTTGTGGCAGTATTTTCCAAATAAATGAGTCATAAGTGGAATTACTACACCGGGTATATTGATTAAAAAGAGTGAGTACCCTGTCTGAGGAGGTTAAAGGGTAATTTAGCTTTGAAGGACTTGGGCAAAATCCCTGAGATAAGCGTGCAGCGTGAGAAATGAGTAAGTGAAAGTTATGATATAAATACCACTTAGGATTATAACAGAGACAGAGGAGAATTTCTTGTTTAGGGAGAGGAGAATTTCTTGTTTAGGGAGAGGAGAATTTCTTGGTTTTGTGAGGGTAGATTTTTCAGGATGGATTTCAGGCAGATTGTTGAGTAGTCTTCGAGAATTTTTTTAGAAGAATTTAGGGACAGTCGTAGGCTTAGTCTTTGAAGCTCTAGGCCAGGAATGTAGATCAGAGATTTGTGTGTGATTTGGGAATTGTCCCGCCTGCAGTAGTTCATGATTGTAGTGTTTCTGAAGGTATGTGTCACCTTGTAGAGTTGGGCCTTGTAAGTAGGTACTTTTTGCTGTAGTTAAAATGTAATAGTTTTTCTCCCCCATGCGGCGTCGAATAATTCACGCCGGGAATCATCGCTGTTATTATTTTACAGCCTGCTGGGCCACATCTTCATCCTCATCTGATCACCCTTCATTTTGGTTCATTAATAAATGTTGTATTGAATGGTATTCTAACAGTAGGCTTGGTTCAAGCTTGCTCTACAACTTTTTTAAAATGTCACATAGAGCTCACATGGTAGTACACCAAGTTTCCTGTTTTCTGGTTCCAAATGTAGTATAGTGTGTTATACAGCGTTCTGCTGGTATAGCTGCTGGAAGCATGTGCGTCTTGTTGAGTTGCTGTGCGTATAATGTAGCAATAGATGTTTGCAAATTGGCTCAACATAGAAGAAATTGTGCAGCAGCAAACAAGGCGAGAAATTAATAGACATAGCCAGCAGAGATAGATGCCTTACCTTTAAAACTCTCTTATGAGCTTGCTTGTTTATCAGCAGAATATATATATATATATATATATATATATATATATATATAATTCTAATTTGTTCTTCAATAGGCCATTCTGTTTTATATTTCCGTGTTATTAAATGTTATTAGCTTTCCGTGCCGCACTCTGTCCAATGCTTTAGTGGATTCTATAAGCTAGGTCAGTTTATCTTTACGAACCTCTATGTGCTTCTCCATCAACTTTCTTATGCAAAAAATTTGCTTAACTTGATTCACTGTTCTGCCAGAAACCAAACTATTCTTCACTAACTTCTTTAAGGTTGACTTTGATGAGAATTTTAGTCACGTGGCTTATCAGACTTATAGTTCTAAAATCTGAGCAGTCTGTGTGTGTGTTTTTTGTTTTTTGTTTTTTTTTTTGTTTCCTTGAGTAGTACATCTAATTCTGAGTGTTTCATTTCTTGAGGTTTATATCCCACTTCGTGTATGTTATTACATATTTGTGTTATCTTGTCAACTCCAAGTTCCTCCTCAAGTGCTTTTATCATTTCTACGGTAATGTCAGATGGTACAACGACAAAGATATCACTGAGCATAGGTTCTTTGTCACATTGTACCATATGATGGAAAATTACACTGTGTGAAAAGATCTTACATCTTACACCATTCCCGTGCATTTAAACGTCACAAATGAAAAAAAAAGGCGCTGTACAACACAATTCTTCTCCCAACTCTATGCTACTAATGTCAAACATGGACACTAACAGCCAAGAACAAAAGAAAAATCATCACGACAGAAATGAGGTGTTTACGGAGAATACTAAATGTGACAAGAAGAGACAAATAAGAAATGACACCATTAGGACAAAGCATGGATTAACACCAGTATTACACTAATCTAGAAACAGCAAGTCAAATGGTTTGGCCATGTTACACGGTTACCACCAGATAGTATATCAAACAAAACATTCACACTAAGATTTGTAGGTAACAGAGGAAGAAGCCACCCACGCAGGAGATGGATAGAGGAAATTACTAAGCATTAAATATCCAATTATATGAAGTAAATCTTCGAGCCCTATCAAGATGTCTGTTTGTCCCATCAACACCGAAAGGTATATGAAGAAGGAGACAAGACAAGTCAAGACACGGTGTATTTTTTTTTTCCTATTTTCAACGAGTTTTTTCAATCTCCTAAAGGGATCTTATGACCAGTAATTTAGCCTCTATCAACAATATTCTCTTTAGAGTTTCATGTGATCGACCTCCTTTTCTTTGTCCTATTATGTCCCATTCGATAGCTTGCTTTGGGATTCTCTGATTGTTTCTCCTCATCACGTGTCCATCTCCTTTTGATCACCGGTGAAACAGGCTGTTGTGTCTCCTTCTTCCTTATCTATGCGTTGGTCTTGAATTCGTTCAAGCAGAGTATTTGTGAAGTGTGAAATCATACCGCTGTTTAAAACTGGCTGAAAAATCACATTATCATCTCTACTTGGGTAATCTACAGATACCTTGTCAACCGCGAAGAGTCACTTGGGGGAGGGGGGTGAAAGTAGATGGAATGTGTAATGGCTACTGGATCCCCCCCCCCCACCAACCATCACCACCAAAATGACGAGAGAATGTAGGAAATGCCCCTGGAAGCCTATTATTAGTTTCAAGATTCCAGGGTTTGATAAAATGATGGAAACAACTTCATTATGTGAAATGATATCCCCGATCGAATGAGTTTAAAAAACAATATTATATGATGAAAAACCGTTATATTCAGAGGTCGTCTCACGGATAATGGAGCCTATTTACTGCCAAAAATCACCACAAGGGATATAACTTGACATGAAGTAGCCACGTCTGCACTGGTTTTTTTAAAAAACTTTTTTACCCAATCAGAAAATAACGTAACTTGACCATCTTATCATAATCTTACATCTTACACCCTTCCCGTGCCGCTAAACGTCAAATAGCGCTCACATGGTAGTTCGCCAAGTTTCATGTTTTCTGCGACCTTTTCTATCTCATCAAGGGATTTTATGCCTACTAATTTGGCCTCTCTTAACAATGTCCTCTTTAAAGTTGCACGTTGTCGACCTCTTTTTCTTCGGCCTGTTGTGTTCCACTTGATAGCATGTTTTGTGATTCTCTGACTGTTTCCTCTCACCGAGTGACCGACATATGTCCATCTCCTTTTCCTGATCACCCATGAGACAGGTTGTTGTTCGCTCATCTGCCTTATATCTGCGTTGCTCTTGAATTCGTTCCATTTTATACCGAGTATTTTCCTGAGACATTTGTTTTCAAAAGAGTCTGATTTCTTGTCTATTTCTTTAGTTCTTTTCCGGTTTTCGCATGCATAAATGAGGGTAGATTATCATAATGGAGCCCCTGAAATCTATACAAAAGGTTTCCGTTAACCAGACATCTTCATTAAGGGCGAAGACACTTGTGGCGCCAAGATACACAGGAGCTGTCAGCAACAGGACCTGGAGAGAGCAGGACTCTCATTTGCTACAGCTGCTCCCTGAACATTAGTAGATCGGGAATCTGCCGGGAACGTGCAAGAAACTTCAAGTTCAGAATACTTGGTCTCTTTTTTCTTGAAATTTGTTCTGAATTTAGGAGAAGAATCCTGATTTTTTAAAAATGATACTGGAACCAATTTATTGTTCTCTTGGTGAGTCAGAAGTTGAAAGGGTGTCATTCACTACGAAAGTGATTACACGGGAGGCAAGCGTTAATATAGGGTCCGGCATAAAGCATAGCTGATGTAGTACACAGAAACTGAATACGTGTGAAAAAAAAACCCCATGACATCAGAGATTCAGCAGACACACGGTAACTTTTAACAATGGCTTCTTGGCCATACAACATCGCGCATATTCCGTTGAAACTTATTTTACAAGTGGAGAATCGTCTATTACGGTACAACGTAAGTTTCGTCGCCATTTTGAGTTGCATCCCCGTGATAATGTTCCTGATCGAAGAACAATTTTGAGGTAGGTCAAAAAACTTAAGGAAACCGCTAACTGCCTTAATAACAAGTCTACTGGATGTCCATGACTTCAACAGACACCTGAATGAATTCAAGAAGTCCACAAAGCATTGCTTTGTAGCCTTCAGTGATCAGCTGTTAGGCACCCTTTGGCACTTGGTATGTCAGATCGCTCGCTACGTCGCATCATTCATAACCATCTGCATTTCCACCCTTACAAGTTGCAAGTTGTGCAGCAACTGAATGATCTGGATAAAATTAACAGACTTGATTTTGCTGCTGACTTTCTATCACGCCTTGAAGAAAATTCACATTTGTTCAGTAACCTCATAATATCTGATGGATCACATTTTGAGTTGTCAGGAAGTGTGAACAAGCAGAATTTCAGATACTGGTCAGCTGAAAATCCACAATTACTGCATGAGAAACCGCTCCATACTGAACGAGTAACAGTGTGTGGCGTTGCATCATTCGGCGTCATTGGCCCATATTTTTTAAGACGAAGACGGATATCCTCTTACTGTTAATAGTGATCTTTATGTGAAGATGCTAAGTGAATACGTCATTCCAGAATTGGGCAATAGAAATAGGAGACTAACATGGTTTCAAGAAGATGGAACAACTGCCCACACGCAGCCTGTCAGTCCATGGCCATGCTGCGACGTACATTTCCCAATCGTATTATTTCCAGATTTGGGGATATTCATTGGCCGGCAAAGTCACCGGATTTATCGGTCGCAGACTTCTTTTTGAACACGGTTCATGCTAGATGAGCACAGTCAACTGCAGACCTAAAAGATCGAATCCGACACTGCTTTCAAAATATCCCTGTGAACATGTTAAATGGTGTTATGCAGGAATTGTCCAGACACCTGGCTGAATGTATCAAATGTAATGGCAGGCATTAACCGGCGTAATTTTCAAAACCTAAATATGATTGTCAGTAATAATAAAATTACCAATTTTTCTTTCATTTCACTTTTTTTAACCACGAACATATCTGCCGCTTAATTTATTTCCCATTAAAAAAAAAAAGTCGAGTTTGATTTATGGCGGACAGGTCAAGGAAAATATGGGCACTAACACCGTATCCCTATGTGCCTCTAAGGCATGACAGGGTTACCTTTACCTTTTTTTTTTATTCATCACAACATCTTTCTCATGACCCTATCACAGCCCCACCCCCTCCTTCTGCGACTCTTAAGCTGGTTCTCGTTCTGATGTGGTGGACGGCTGATGTAAAAGGAAGGAGTCTATGATCCTCGCAGCCCCTCCTCAAAGCAGATCAAATTGTCCGGCCCTGTCAAGACGTGAGATTCACCCAGCGTCTCTCTTACAGAGCTTCTCAGTAGCCGTACCGCCTGATCCCATTTACATTCATCGAAGATTAGACTGGAAGCAAGGTTATGGAGATCAGTTCGGTGTGCTGGAGTGAGGTAGGTTTTGTGAAGGAAGTGACAAATAAAAAGAAAGCAGCGAGGAACACTGTTAGGCGACGAAGAACAGTGGGGGGGGGGGAGTAAGTCTGCAGCGCTGCGTTGCCTGCTTTGAAACAATACGAAATGTTTGCGACCTGGTGTCGCAAAATCATTGTCGCAAAAATTATCTATGTCGCAAAATAGTTGACGTGACTTTAGACTATGTCGCAAAATAATTGACGTAAATTTCGACTATGTTGCACAATAATTGACGTAACTTTCGACTATGTCGCAAAATAATGATGTATTTTTATAAGTAATAATTGAATCAATATTTCTATTCTTTCTTTTAATTCTAAAACTTCTTTTTTTTTTATTTGTACGTTTTTTTTAAACTAAAACAGAGACAAAGCATTTCAGTCTCCCTTCTCTTGAGCATTTCTAGAGGGAAAAAAATGGAATGAGAAAAAAAATGAAAGAAGAAATGATAAAAGAAATGCAGAACGAGACACAGAAAGAAAAATAAGTGCAAGGAAAAACAAAATCATTACATCTATTTTTACACTGATGATGGTGATAATGAAAGAAAGAAAGAAGAAAGGAAAGATGAAACGAATGAAGGAGGGATACAAAAAAGGAATCGAGAAAATAAAGAAAAGCAAAGAAAAAACAATAACACAATAAATAATCCATAAAAGACATAAGATAGAAAGGAAACAATATGTCAAAAGAAAGAATGAAAGAATAGTAAAGTGGAAAAAGAAAGAAACAAAACAAACATAGAAACAAACGAAGAAGAGAAAGAAATGAGAAATACGACAGCGAGAAGAAAAGTGTTCTCAGTCAGGAGTGCTGAAAATGTCAGAAAGATGTGAGGAGCATTGTAGGGTGATTCTATATAGGAGATGTCAGGAGCATTGTAGGGTGATTCTATATAGGAGATGTCAGGAGCATTGTAGGGTGATTCTATATAAGGAGATTTCAGGAGAATTGTAGGGTGATTCTATATAGGAAGATGTCAGAAGCGTTGTAGGCTGATTCTGTATAGGAAGATGTCAGGAGCATTGTAGGGTGATTCTATATAGGAAGATGTCAGAAGCGTTGTAGGCTGATTCTGTATAGGAAGATGTCAGGAGCATTGTAGGGTGATTCTATATAGGGAGATGTCAGAAGCATTGTAGGGTGATTCTATATAGGGAGATGTCACAAGCATTGTAGGGTGATTCTATATATAGAGAGATGTCAGGAGCATTGTAGGGTGATTCTATATAGCGAGTTGTCACAAGCATTGTAGGGTGATTCTATATAGGAAGATGTCACAAGCACTGTAGGGTGATTCTATACATGGAGATGTCAGAAGCATTGTAGGGTGATTCTATATAGGGAGATGTCAGAAGCACTGTAGGGTGATTCTATATAGGAAGATGTCAGAAGCAATGTAGGGTGATTCTATATAGAGAGATGTCAGAAGCATTGCAAGGTGATTCTATATAGGAGATGTCAGAAGCATTGTATGGTGATTCTATATAGGAAGATGTCAGGAGCATTGTATGGTGATTCTATATATGGAGATGTCAGGAGCATTGTAGGGTGATTCTATTTAGAAAGATGTCAAAAGCATTTATGAGTGATTCTATATAGGAAGATGTCACAGGCACTGTAGGGTGATTCTATATAGGGAGATATCAGGAACATTATAGGGTGATAAGGAGATGTCAGAAACATTGAAGGGTGATTCTATATAGGGAGACGTCACTAGCATTGTAAGGTGATTCTGTATATAGAAGATGTCAGAAGCATTGTAGGGTGATTCTATATAGGAAGATGTCAGAAGCATTGTAGGGTGATTCTATATAGGGCGATGTCAGAAGCATTTTAGGGTGATTCTATATAGGGAGATGTTAGAAGCATTGCAGGGTGATTCTATATAGGAAGATGTCAGTGTCCGTCAGGTGTGCATATTGCTGCCTTACTTATTTAACTTGTATATTAAAAATATAATGAAGAGTGTTAGAGAAGATGTAGACAAAGAATATTACGATGCCATAACAATTGGAGATTATGAAATATCAGAGAGTAGATATGCTGATGACACAGTATTACTGTCCATAACACAAAAAGGAATGGAAAAACTGATTATGTCAGTCCGTAATAATAGTGAAGAGCAAAAGAAAACGAAATTGATGATAACTGACAAAACAAATAAGGCAAATGAAATATATATCAATGAGGAAAAATATGAAGAAGTGGAAAGTGTTGAATATCCTGGATCATTACTAACTAATAACGACGATACAATGAGGGAAATTAAAAGGAGGGCATCTATCACTCTTAAAAAGTAAAAGAATCTAAAGAAGCTTTGAGGAGGAGCACACATTCATTCATTCATTAATTTGCATGTCCCTTGCGGAACTTTGCCTCCCAAACAGCACTCCTGTAGGCCTTTCGGTTGTGAGCAAGATGGCCTGCCGCTGCTGCATCCATTTGCAGATCGTCAACGATGTCTTGCAGCTATCTTCGTTTTGGTCTTCCTCTCTTTCTTTTTCCCATTATCTATCCTTCCAATACGGTATTCTCTATTAATTATTATTACTATTAATACTACTACTACTAATGGCTACGATCAATGACTAGTACAGTCACTGCCTGGAAGGAAAGCAATGGCAAACTATCTTCTGGAAATATACGAAGAAACCCAAACAGCAATAATGGAGGAGCACACAGAACTACAAAAATAAGATTTTTAAGGCATGCATCTTTGCCATCGCAACATATGCCTGTGAGAACTGGATACTTACCAACACAGATGAAAAACACATAAATGCCTTTGAATGTAAATGATTCCTTTCTTTCTTTCTTTCTTTCTTTCTTTTTGTCTTTCTTTTGTCTTTCTTCTTCTTTCTGTGTGTCTTTCTCTCTTTCTTCCTGCCTTTCTTTCTTTCTTGCTTGGTTTCTGTGCTTTCTTTCTTTCTCTCTCTCTTCCTTTCTTTCTTTTTTCTTTCTTTTCCTTTCTATCTGTTTTTCTTTCTTTCTTCCTTTCTTTCTTTCTGCCTTTCTTCATACATCTTATCATTATCACGCTTTTCTGGTCTTACATTACTTTTTCTTATCCTCCTCCATCATTTCGTCCCGTCTTCTCTTTCCTCATTTGCTTATCTTCCCGATGTTATTCTAATCCTGCTTCGGCGTCCTCTTTGTCTTTTGCCATTACGAGCAATATTATCTAAAGCTAACAGATGCTGACAGTTATAAATTATTCAGGGCCCTAAATGGCCTGGTTTTTTTTTCAGTTGTAGATAGATGCGCGTTAGATAACGATCAGACACGGATACAGAAAAGCCTAAACGAGAGATCTACCGCAGCGATTACCATCCAGTGTTTACGAAGACCCCCATACGTGTGTCGCAGAAGTTTCCTAATATTAAAGGTAAAGGTAAAGGTAACCCTCTCGTGCCTTAGAGGCACATAGGGATATGGTGTTAGTGCCCATATTTTCCTTGACCTGTCAGCACACTGGAGGATGATGTGGTCAGTATCACGCCTGGCCGCCTTTCCTTCCCCAACTCCAGAAGAAGTTGGGTACCCATTTCTACAGCTGGGTGACTGGGGTACCTCCGGCGGGATTCGAACCCCCGACCTTCGTCACGAGAGACTAGTACACTAACCACTTCGCCACTCAGACACCCAATATGATTTTTTTTTAAAATGTTCATTGTTAGGTTGATATGTCAAACAGTTGTTTCGTAAAGTTCTTTAACTTCCTATGTCCCTTGAGTCATAAAGTTTGAGATCCGTTTCCCCAAAGCGAATCGCAGACATGGGTTTTATGTTTGATGCTGTACGCAATGTTTCAGCCACGGGAGGTTCGAGTAGTCTTCGTCGTGGCGGAGCTAACGGAGAAATCTAAAACTGCAGTTCTCTTGGGAGGAGGGATTTTGAACTGCTTTGTTGGTGCATCCTCAGATCTCCCATCATGGTCTGTCATCTGTAACCAGACGCTGGCATCCTCACACTGCGGGACATTCCCATACGTGCTCCACCTTCTGTTCCAACACCCACTGAAGTGTGCGCCTGCTGATGGAGCCAGCCACACACTGGCTGTGTGTAACACGCGCTAAACCACTTCGTTCAGAAAAAAAAAAAACGTCCACTTTCAACTCTTCTCTACCAAGTCAACCATCCTCCTGATGTGATTGCTGTCATTCAGCCCGATGTCATCCTCCATACGCAACCTATCCAAGATGGCTCTTGCAGTCTCCTCCTTGTCCATTTTTAGGGTGCCCAGAACTGATGCCGTGCCTGCCAGCTTGTCCACTCTCTCTCTCTCTTTCATTGTCTTTGACCACAGCATGACCTGGACAGTAGATCCACGTCAAACTGGATAACCGAGAGCCCAGTAGTAGTTGCAGCCACTCCCTACGGACAAAAAATAATAATAATAATCATCATCATCATCATCGTCATCAACATCATCATCACTAGACACAGAAGGAAAAGGTTTGGCTGTATAGCACTGGGAACAACAAAAGAAAAACAAAAAGAAAATAATACCTTTGTTACAAAGACTTACTTATCCTGAAACTTATCAAAACAGCTTTACAGGCCAGGGGTGTCAGATAACAATTAACGAAGGCATTCTGAACAATTGTAATAAAAAAAAAACAAACGGGAAAACCTAGTATGACGTAGCAGATCATCCTTTGTAATTCCTAGCAGAACCTAGCAGACCATCCTTTGTAAATCCTAGTAGAACCTAGCAGATCATCCTTTGTAAATCCTAGCAGAACCTAGAAGATCATCCTTTGTAAATCCTAGCAGAACCTAGCAGATCATCCTTTGTAAAGCCTAGCAGGACCAAGCAAAACCTAGTAGAACCTAGCAGATCATCCTTTGTTAAGCCTAGCAGAACCTACCAGATCATCCTTTGTAAAGCCTAGTAGAACCTAGCAGGACCTAGCAAAATCTAGCATAACCGAGCAGATCATCCTTTGTAAAGCCTAGCAGAACCTATCAGATCATCCTTTGTAAAGCCTATCAGGACATACCAGATCATCATTTGTAAAGCCTAGCAGGACCTAGCAGAACCTAGTAGAACCTAGCAGATTATCCTTTGTAAAACCTATCAGGACCTAGCAGATCATCCTTTTTAAAGCCTATCAGGACCTACCAGATCATCCTTTTTAAAGCCTATCAGGACCTAGCAGATCATCTTTTTTAAAGCTAGCAGGACTTATCAGATCATCTTGTGTAAAAACTAGCAGGACTTACTAAACCATCCTTTGTAAAGCATAGCAGGGCCTAGCAGGACCTAGCAAAACCTAACATAATCTGCAGATCATCCTTTGTAAAGCCTAGCAGGACCTAGCAGAACCTAGCAGATCGTCCTTTGTAAACCTTATTAGGACCTACCAGATCATCCTTTGTAAAGCTATCAGGACCTAGCAGATCATTATTTGAAAGCCTATCAGGACCTAGCAGATCATCATTTTTAAGCCTATCAGAATCTAGCAGATCATCCTTTGTAAAACCTAGCAGGACCTACCAGATCATCCTTTGTAAAGCATAGCAGGACCTAGCAGATCATCTTTTCTAAAGCCCAGCAGGACTTAAAAGATCATCATTTCTAAAGCCTAGCAGGACCTAGCATGACCGAGTAGATTATCCTTTGTTAAACCTATCAGGACCTAGCAGATCATCATTTTAAAGCCTAGCAGGACATAGAAGATCATCCTTTTTAAAGCTTATCAGAACCTAACAGATCATCCTTTGTAAAGCCAAGCAGGACTTACCCGATCATCCTTTGTAAAGCCTAGCAGGACCTAGCAAGTCATTCTTTGTAAAACCTAGCAGGACCTACCAGATCATCCTTTGTAAAGCCTACCAGGACCTAGCAGATCATCCTTTGTAAAGCCTAGCAGGTCGTACCAGATCATCCTCTGTAAAGCCTAGCAGGACCTTTCGTGTCCGACCTTCTTACTAGGAGGAGTCCAAAAAGCTAAGTCTATATTTTTCATCCAGTTTTCGTGTTAATTGTCTCTTGTGTTGTTGTTGTTTTTTTTTTTTTGTGAGCCTTGAAAAAGCCTTTCTGCTGAAATATTGGATTGTTGTGTGCTCTTAATGTGTATGTGTCCATCGTGCTTTCTGCCATTAATATTTCTGCCAACTTTCCTCACTCTTTCTGTCATTTTGTAAAATGGAATCGTTCATCTCCATCTATTTTCATTATCGTGACCTAATGTCACAACAGAACTAATGTTAGCGTATATGAACATTATTTCTGTGTAGGTAGAAGTGCATCTGTTACGTCAGGCGATGTATACATAACAGGATATATAACAAATGTCCACGCTAGTCAGACGCTCAAACAGGATGGTCCCAGGGTCGACGCCTCACTCACAAAATGTGAAACAGTCAGTAGGTCATTTGCATGTCCCTTGGGGAACTTTGCCACCCTAACAGCTCTCCTGTAGGCGTCTCGGCTGTACACAAGATGGCCTGCTGCTGATTCATCCATTTGTAGATTATCAAGGAAGTCTTGCAGCTATCTTCGCCTTGGTCTTCCTCTCTTTCTTTTTCCCATTATGTACCTTTCCAAGATTGTCTTCTCTAAATTATCATGACGTTTAATGCGTCCAAAATATTTAAATGTGAAATGGCAACGCGGATTTAACTACAAAAGTCGCTTGTTTAAATGACATCAGGATCGTTTAATGCGTGGAACATGATGATGATGATGATGATGGCTGACGGATGAAAAGATCCGTCCAGTAATAACTAAAACGGTTGGTCTTGACGAGACAAAGACAGCATCTCCCTGGCTCTGCTATATGGATAAGTCTTTAGCAGGCTGTGGCATCTAAGAAAAACAAACATTAAGGACAGCACCACATGACTTCCATTTTTATCCGACAACATCTCATTTCAGTTTTCCCCGACATAACCAAAACCAAAACAAACCTCCATTGGGCTCAAAGTGTCACATCCAAAAGTCTCCCTCGCACACGTCACACACTCACCAGCTAAACCAGTCGCCATCGACACTTCACAATTCCCACGAGTGCGCAGAGATACAGGCGGTTATCTGACTTTTGTTTGTGTGTGTGTGTTCTCTGGAGCCATTACTGTCAGTCAGTCAGTCAGTCATTTGCATATCCCTTTCGGAACTTTGCCCCCCCCCCCCAAACAAAGATGCCTTGCTGCTGATGCGTCCATTTGCAGATTATCAACGATGTCTTGCAGCCATCTTCGCTTTGGTCTTCCTCTCTTTTTCCCATTATGTGACCTTCCAAGACGGTCTTCTTTAGATTATCATGGTTTTTAATGTGTCCACAATGTTTTAAGTTCTCTCTATTCAGTCCTCTTTACTAGCCAGCCTTCTTCAATATTAAGTTCATGTAGTATGTACGCTCCAACATCTGAAAGTTCTGAAGAAGATGTACAGCTGTTTTATAATGACATAGAGACGGCACTAAAACACACAAAGTCACATGAAGCTACCATAGTCATGGGAGATTTTAATGCCAAAGAAGGTAAAATGTTAATGGAAAGAAGACATTGTGGACAGGTGGACAGAGTATATCGGTGAGCTAAATGGAGGAGAAAGACCAGAATTAACACCAGATACTGAAAATTGTGATGGACCACCAATACTTGAAGATGAATCATAGATGCCATCAAACACATGAAGGAAGGAAAAGCGACTGGGTCTGATAATATAACAATAGAAGAAATAGAGGCACTAGAGGAGACAGGAATAAAAATAATAACCAAGTTACTGAATGACATTTACAACAGTGGTTATATTCCCGGTGACCTGATTAAATCCATGTTTATAGCACTACCAAAGAAACCAGGTGCAAAGGAATGTGACGACCACCGGACTATCAGCCTCTCATGTCACATAACGAAGCTACTTCTGAGAATAATTATGAGAAGAACAAGGAAAAAGATAAAAATGGAAATAGCAGATGAACAGTTTGGATTTGTTGAAGGAAAAGGAACACACAATGCCATTTATGCTTTACGAACACTAACAGAAAAAGCTTTAGAAGTACAGAAATATCTCTACTTATGCTTCATTGATTACAACAAGGCATTTGACAAGGTGAAACATAATGAAATTATTAAAATGCTTGAAGACATCAATATAGACGGCAAAGACAGGAGGATTGTAAACATCTATACTGGCAGCAAGAAGCAGCATTTCGAGTTGAAAATAGAATTGGAAAATATCAACCTATAAAACAAGGGGTGTGACAAGGATGTGTACTATCTCCAGACCTTTTTTCTCTGTATAGCGAGAATATTCTAAGAACAATCATCACAGAACCAGGCATAAAAATTGGAGGATACAATATTAACAACCTTCGGTATGCTGACAGAACAGTACTGATAGCTGAGAATCAACATTCATTCATTCCTTTGCATGTCCCTTGCGGAACTTTGCCTCCCAAACAGCACTCCTGTAGGCCTCTCGGTTGTGAGCAAGATGGCCTGCTGCTGCTGCATCCATTTCCAGATCATCAACGATGTCTTGCAGCCATCTTCGTTTCGGTCTTCCTCTTTTTCTTTTTCCCATTATGTATCCTTCCAATACGGTCTTCTCTAAATTATCATGACGTTTAATGTGGCCAAAATATTTAAGTTTTCTCTCTTTAATCCTCTTTACTAGCCAGCCTTCTTCAATATTAAGCTCTTGTAGTATAGATATATTTGTTCTTTTTTGTGTCCACGATATTTGGAGAACTCTTCTATAGCATTTACATTCAAAGGCATTTATGTGCTTCTCAGCTGTTTTGTTAAGTGTCCAGGTCTCACAGGCATATGTTGCGATAGGAAAGATGCATGTCCTTAAAAATCTTATTTTTGTGGTTCTGTCTGCTCCTCTCCACAGATTCTTTATTTGTTTTACTTTCTGAAGAGCAATAGATGTCCTCCTTTTAATTTCCCTCATTGTATCTCCATTATTAGTTAGTAGTGATCCAAGATATTCAAAACTCTCCACTTCTTCCAGTTTTTCCTCATTGATCAACAAGACCTGCAAAATCTCTTGGATAAAGTCACCAAAGAAAGTGAACAGAAAGGCCTTACTTTGAACATCAAAAAGACAGAGACTATGGTTATATCTAAGAAACAGAATCCACCAGCATACAGTATTAAATTAAACGAAACTATTCTAAAGCAAGTGCAGAAATTCAAATACCTTGGAGCAGTAATAACTTCAGATGGGAAATGCAGAACAAAAATTAGGAACAGAATAGGCCAAGTAAAGACTGCATTTCAAAGAATGAGAAACATATTAGCTAACACATCTTTATCAATGAATGTTAGAAAACGAGTCCTAAAATGCTATATTGAACCTATCTTGTTATATGGAAGTGAATCATGGACAATAGGCAAGTCTGCACAAAAATCATTGGAAGCAGCAGAAATGTGGTTTATTAGAAGAATGTTGCGAATCCCTAGGACAGCAAAAATAACTAATGAAGAATGTATGAGAAGAGCTGGAGAGACAAAAAACCTTATCAAAAAGATAAGAGAGAGACAATGTACTTTCATAGGACATGCAATGAGAAGAGGAGGCATTGAAAATATTATAACAACAGGAAAAATAGAAGGAAGAAGATCAAGAGGAAGACCAAGAGAAATGATACTGGACAGTCTGACGGGATGGTGTGAGAGGAGATCACCAACTGAACTGATGGCCTGCATGAAGGATCAGGTACTCTGGAGAAGCATAATAGACAACGCCAGTCGGCACGGCGCCTGATGATGATGATGATGATGATGATGATGATGAATATGGATATATTTATTCTTTTTTGTGTCCGTGATATGTGAATGACTCTTCTATAGCATCTATATTCAAAGGCATTTATGTGTTTCTCAGCTGTTTTGTTAAGTGTCCAGGTCTCACAGGCATATGTTGCGATAGGAAAGATGCATGCCCTTAAAAATCTTATTTTTGTAGTTCTGTCGGTTCCCCTCCACAGCTTCTTTAGTTGTTTTACATTTTTGAACCATTTACTGAGAGGTCAAAATTATTCTTCCTGTCCGAGTCCGTGGTTCGAATCGGGATCTTTTTTTTCTTACTAAGAAAATCTTTCCGGCTTGCTGCAGATTATTCTATGTTTCCCTCCCTCTCCTACATTTAAAATCTATAAGTATTACTTCATCTTTTAACTCTGAACTTTTTTCCCGTATTTACTTGCCTGCAATTATACGCCTCCGTAAATATCTACTGGCCTCTCATAGCTGTGCCTCGCCATCCACCAAACTGTGTTCCAAATGAACATAGTTCCATAGGTAGTAGTTTGTTCAGAAATTATCTTAATGACTGTGACAACGTGTGACAAGAACTGCATCGAAAAATGTATTCTGTTTTTAAAAATAACACTGTTATATTAGTTACTTCCCACGTAGCTAATTATATTATATTTGTGAAGGTAATAGTCTTAAAAGTAAAGAGCAAAACCTTTATCTTAATGCGAAGAAAACTAAATTGATGACAACTGACAAAACAAGTAAGGCAACTGAAATATGTATCAATGAGGAAAAACTGGAAGAAGTGGAAAGTTTTGAATATCTTGGATCATTACTAACTAATAATGGAGATACAACGAGGGAAATTAAAAGGAGGACATCTATCGCTCTTCAGAGAATAAAACAACTAAAGACGCCGTTGAGAGGAGCAGACAGAACTACAAAAATAAGATTTTTAAGGTCATGCATCTTTCCCATAGCAACATATGCCTGTGAGACCTGGACACTTAACAAAACCACTGAGAAACATATAAATGCCTTTGAATGTAAATGTTACAGAAGAGTTCTTCAAATATCATGCACACAAATAAAGAACAAATATATCCATACTACAGAAACTTAATATTGAAGAAGGCTGGCTAGTAAAGAGAATTAAACAGAGAAGATTTAAATATTTTGGAATTATTAAACGTCATGAGAGTTTAGAGAAGGCCGTCTTGGAAGGGAACATAATGGTAAAAAGAAAGAGAGAAAGACCAAGGCGAAGATGGCTGCTAGACATCGTTGATGATCGGCGAATGGACGCATCAGCAGCAGGGTGTCTTGCTCACAACCGAGAGACCTACAGGAGAGCGTATTTTTATACATATTTTGTATACTCCACTTTGACTCTCAGATACCTTTATACATATATATATATATATATATATATATATATATAACGTGTATCTTCTTATATCTTATATCCTTACCGTGCCGTTAAACGTCACATAGGGCTCACAAGGTAGTTCGCCATTTTTCCCGTCTTCGGCGAGTCTTTCAACCTCGATAAAACGCGTATGCCTGTACTAAATCGACTGTATGGTAAGCTTGAAAGATGAATGCTGAAGGGCAGAACACCAGACGGGCCTGCTTGCCCAAATCTTCACCCGTGGAAAACAAAGAACACTCTTTTGTTCATTCGTAGATTCGTCTTAATAATGAAGGTCAATGGAGGCGCATGGTTCAGTTTTACAAAAAAGACAGAAAGAGTGAGGAAAGTGGACAGAAACAATAATGAAAGGAAGCAAGATGAGCACATAGAAGTGAAGAACATACAACAATCCAATATTTCGGCGGAAAACCTTTTTCAAAGACCACATAGAAAAACAACACAGCAGATAGAAACACGAAAAATAGATGAAGAATAGAGACATTTTTTTTCTTTTCTCCTCCTTGTAAGAAAGACGGGCACAAAAATCTATATTCGTTTTCTCACGTCCAAAGGGCATTGGCTGCTATTCTAAATAAATACACTTGCTCTGTCACGTGATTACAGATTAGAAAATTCCCAAGGAAAATAGAGAAACATACTATTATAGAACAGAAAATATATAATTGAAGAACCCATTAATAAAACGAAGACAAAGACAGAAAACTAACACAATAATAAGCAGGAATGTAAATAGCACGCAATTAGTTACAAGAAAATAAGTTAGAGACATTGAAAATGAGAATAAAGCAATATATATATATATATATATATATATATATATTCAAGACATAACAAGAACATTCCATTTTCCATTATCAGCATGGAAGAATGAGGAAAAGAAAACATGTTTGGTCCCATATTAAGTCTTGTTTTGTTTCTTTCCTTATATACATTTCAGTAATGAGGTGACAAATACGTGTCTTCATAGAGCTCGGCGATGTAGGGTTACTGTACTTTCCTCCCTCCATCTCTAGCGTAGGCGGCCCTTTCCTCTGCTATCTACAAATCTTAGTGTGAATGTTTTTCTGTGACATGCTCTCCGGGGGCAGCCTTGCAAAAGTGGGCAAAACATTTTATTTGCCTTTTCTGGATTTGGTGTGCTACTCAAGGGTTTGGCCGTGATGGTGTCATTTCTTTTCTGGTGTCTTCTTCTCACATTTAGTATTCTCCTTAAACATTTCATGTCTGTTGTGATGACTTTCCTTTTGTTTTTTTTTTTAGTTGTTAGTGTTAGACCAAGGCGAAGACGGATGCATGACATCGTTGATGATCTGCGAATGGATTCACCAGCTGCAGGGCATCTTGCCTACAACCGAGAGGCCTACAGGAGGGCTGTTAGAGAGGAAACAGCAGCAAGGCATCTTGCCTACAATCGAGAGGCCTACAGGAGGGCTGTTAGAGAGGCAACAGCAGCAGGGCATCTTGCCTACAATCGAGAGGCCTACAGGAGGGTTGTTAGAGAGGCAACAGCAGCAGGGCATCTTGCCTGCAATCGAGAGGCCCACAGGAGGGCTGTTTGGGAGGCACCAGCATAAAGGCATCTTGATTATAATAGAGAGGCGTACAGGAGAACTGTTAGGGAGACACCAGCAGCAGGGCATCTTGTCTACAACCGAGAGGCCTACAGGAGAGCTGTTAGGGAGACACCAGCAGCAGGGCATCTTGTCTACAACTGAGAGCCCTACAGGAGAGCTGTTAGGGAGGCAAAGTTCCGCAAGGGACATGAAAATGACTGAGTGCCCATGTTTTACAATGACAGCGTAGACCTGAAATGAAGACTATGACATTATCACACTGTCCTCCTCCTCATCATCATCATCATGCTGTCCTCCTCCTTGACATCATCATCATCATCATCATCATCACGCTGTCCTCCTTATTATCATCAGTGTCGTCGTCCTCATCCTTCTCCACATCATCATTTTCACCACAATCACCTGCCGTGCAGTAAAGTGCGATGATCCTACCTTGCAACAAATTCCACTCTTTACCGCTTTCCTTATAATTCCGCTAATAAATTCCTGCTATATTAGAACATCACTCTCGCTATTATCTTCTTTCTCGTTTGTCTTCCTCTAATCTTCTAATTTTCCTCACCCCCCCCCCCTCCCTCCACTTTCTTTTTTTTTCGCAAAACGATATCATTTCGTCATGTTTTTTCGGACTATAGTTATATCCGCAATAGAAAAAAAATTTCACGTATGTCATGTGATAACTTCCTAAACTTTTCATTAAACAGGATGTAGCTGATTAGCTTTCAGGCCACTTTTTACACTTGCTGGAATTTTTTTTTATTCACAGACTATTAAAGTTTATGGGCTGATTGTATGACGTGTTCCACGAATTACAAGCTGCTAGCACACTAGCATTACTTCCCTTGACTTTCTTTCGGGTTTTGGCCTCCAGCTTTACATAAATAAATAAGACGAGTGTTTTCTGTACGAGACTAAGCCGTCTTAATCTCCCTGTTGTTTACTTCTTACCTAGGAGAGTTGCCGTGCAAATTGCTTGTGAGTGAGCGAGCGAGTAAGTCTTCTTCTTCTTCTTCGTTCGCATTGTCTGTCTATATCTGCAGTCCTGTCTCTTGGATACATTTCACTGGTTTTTTTTGTAATTCATGTATGGGACCGTAGAGCTTATCTTCTTTAGTGGTTTCACTGGGCCAGTAATTATTTCTCAGTGTCTCATAGTTGGTGCAGTTCTGGAGGATATGTTCCACAGTTTGGGGCACCTGGGCACATGTACATAGATTAGTAGTACCAACCTTAAACTTTGTATACATATGACTTCGGAGTCGGCTGTGTCCTGTTCGGAGACAGAAGATGGTGACTTGTTCCTTTCTGTTTAGCATGTGATAGTCATCATGTGGTGGTGTTTGTGGCTTCCTGTAGGTTTTTATCATGCTTTTCTTCTGATTATAGGTGACTGGTATGTCTGGTTGCTCCATTTCAGTGCCCTCTTTAGCCAGATGGTCAGCTTTCTCATTGCCTGGTATCCCACAGTGGGAGGGAATCCACTGCAAAGTGACTCTGTGTTGTAAGCCAATTTTTGACAAGGCATCCTTAAGGTCTGGTAGTTTGTTGCACTGATGAGCTTCCAATACTGATCTTGCAAGCGAGTGAGTGAGTGAGTGAGTGAGTGAGTGAGTGAATGAGTGAGTGAGTGAGTGAGTGAGTGAGTGAGTGAGTGAGTGAGTGAGTGAATGAGTGAGTGAGCGAGCGAGTAAGTCTTCTTCTTCTTCTTCGTTCGCATTGTCTGTCTATATCTGCAGTCCTGTCTCTTGGATACATTTCACTGGTTTTTTTTGTAATTCATGTATGGGACCGTAGAGCTTATCTTCTTTAGTGGTTTCACTAGGCCAGTAATTATTTCTCAGTGTCTCATAGTTGGTACAGTTCTGGAGGATATGTTCCACAGTTTGGGGCACCTGGGCACATGTACATAGATTAGTAGTACCAACCTTAAACTTTGTATACATATGACTTCGGAGCCGGCTGTGTCCTGTTCGGAGACAGAAGATGGTGACTTGTTCCTTTCTGTTTAGCATGTGATAGTCATCATGTGGTGGTGTTTGTGGCTTCCTGTAGGTTTTTATCATGCTTTTCTTCTGATTATAGGTGATTAGTATATCTGGTTGCTCCATTTCAGTGCCCTCTTTGGCCAGATGGTCAGCTTTCTCATTGCCTGGTATCCCATAGTGGGAGGGAATCCACTGCAAAGTGACTCCATGTTGTAAGCCAATTTTTGACAAGGCATCCTTAAGGTCTGGTAGTTTGTTGCACTGAAGAGCTTCCAATACTGATCTTGCAAGCGAGTGAGTGAGTGAGTGAGTGAGTGAGTGAGTGAGTGAGTGAGTGAGTGAGTGAGTGAGTGAGTGAGTGAGTGAGTGAGTGAGTGAATGAGTGAGTGAGCGAGCGAGCGAGTGAGTGAGTGAGTGAGTGATGAGTGAGTGAGTGAGTGAGTGAGTGAGTGAGTGAGTGAGTGAGTGAGTGAGTGAGTGAGTGAGTGAGTGAGTGAGTTACAACAATGTAAAGGTGTGAATTATCATATTATTGATGAGAATTGAAGATGATTAAGTTTTTCTTTTGATCATAACACATCGAGATCTCACACACACTACCACATTCCCTCGACCAGAGCAGGTCCGATGAAAAGTTCTCTGAATTCATTTAATTCTGACAAATAAGGTATCAGATACAACAGCTGGTAACATCACTTGTACTAAGATGTAATATGCCATAATCTTCGTTAGTTTCGTCGTTGAAGCACATAATCATTTGTTCACAATATCAAACAAACTCTATCATATTCTACATACAGCATTTCGGCAATGTTCTCAACTTCAAGATATTCTACACGTGATACTAGGACGATTCTGAACTCGGTTTTCAAATAGATCTGCATAACGTGGTCTGCTAATTTCTCATCTTAAATCTCTTTACTCGAAGTTTCAAAAGTAACAAATCTTCTTAATCACTTGAACCACATGAACCACATCTTCAGTCTAACACTACTTCTGGTTCTATATCGTCTCGTTCTCTTTCTTGATCGTCTGTGTTTCGGTGCCTTTCGTATCTCCTAGTGAGTGTTTTTGAATCATGGCATGGACTGTCTTCCATTGATGTCTGGACAGTCTTCCACTGATGTCTGGACTGTCTTCCACTGATGTCTGGAAGTCTTCCACTGATGTCTTGACTGTCTTCCACCGATGTCTGGACAGTCTTCCATTGATGTCTGGACCGGTCTTTGCTTTCTAACCGACCTGGTTCACGCGGTACCCCTCCCTTGTCCTCTTTGCTGTTCTTCTCTGATCTGCTGTTTGTCCCTGATTCTCCGCCTGCTGTTCTTCTCTTCTCTGTCTATTTCTGACGATCCCCCCTCACTTGCAAGTGAATGATGAAAAATAACACCCAGTTTTATGGTCTCCTTGTAAGAAAGACGGGCACAAAATGCCCGTAATTTTTCATATCTTTTTTCTTTTATCATTTTTGTGTGTGTGTGTTTTGTCTAAAAAGAATTTTTGCAGGAATATTGGTTTGCCTTATGTTATTCGTTTATATGTACTCACCATACCTTCATTTCTACAACCACTTTTACCGCAATCGTCATTTCTCTTATCTCTTCCATGTTCTTTGAACTGGATCAAGGCTACTTCGCGCAGTAGCCCAGTGTCAACTAATTTGTGTGAAACTGCGCTCCTGAAAGGTCAGTATTGTGGCCTTCCGTGGTCTGAGCTCCTTACTGCAGCCTAGTAAGCCTATAGGCAGCTTTGTCTCCTCGCCTGTCTTCTTGGAATCTGTCTTACAACACGAAAAGCCTTCACACCTGATTTCATCTACTACGCTTATCGTCAGAAACCTCGTCATAACTTGGTAAAATATCTCAGCCTTCGGCCGCAGTAACAAGAGCAAGCATAATAAATAAATAAAACCATACGCCAAACTTCTAACCCGCTAACGCACTATTTTTTTCCTTCCCTTCCTCCGCGCGCTAATGCTTTATCGCAGAAAATTCTTCCGCGTTTAATTCAGTCCACGAAATAATGATTCTACTTTAGGAAGAACTCCAAAATCGAGCATTTAATTCAATTAATTTTCCAGCAGCAGAACTTGAAACTTTGTAACGTGACAGACATGCTTGGAGGGGTGGCAAATGCATTTCCAGCAAGTTGAATGTAACTTTATTTTTATTATTATCATTATTATTATTATTATTAACTAGAAATATTTGATCCGCTCTTTTATTGTTGACAGAGAATTTTAGATAACTCAGAGAATCCGGATTTTTTATGTTTAAGTGCTCAATTCAGGGAAAAACAATAATTTATCCGTTTCAAGAAAAATAAAACACTGATATTGCTAGAGAATTTATATGTTGGCATGTGAGTGTTGTGTTGTTTGTGTGTGTGCGTGTGTGCATGCGTGCGTGAGTGCGAAAGTGGCTGCTTACTGAATATTTAATGTTGGAGTTTGTTGTAGAAGTTGAATTATTCAGAATTAATGTCCACCACTTTTATGATACGTTTAATTTCGTTTCTCTTTTTTTTTCTCCTCATCTTTTGTAAAAAAAAAAACGTTTATATTTTCTCCATCTATTCAGCTCTTTCTCCCTCTCTCTCTTTCTCCCTCTCTCTCCTATCTTTCTCTCTCTTTCTTCTGTCTCTCTCTCTTTTCTCTCTTATTTCTGTCTCTTTCTCCGTCTCTTATCTCTTTGTGTCTCTGTCTCTCTGTCTCTTCTCTCTACGTGTCTCTGTCTCTCTCTGTCTTTCTCTCTGTCTCTCAGAGAGAGAGAGAGAGAGAGAGAGAGAGAGAAGAGACTCTCGTTTAATGAATCTCTCGCTAATACTTTTTTTTTCAGAGACGTAGACCCAAGTCGATGGACTCGGACTCGAGGTCGACTCGCATCACTTTAAATAGCCACTTGGACTCGACTTGAAGATGCATAACAGCGACCCTGACTCGACTTTCCAAATTAAAGCATTTTTCAGTCCATCGACTCGACGATTTTATTCCATCTCTTCTATTTGTAATAACACGCAAGTTTCAAAGACGTAACTTCCCTGTGTGACGTTGGCTATATCTATATTGAATGCACAGTCTCTATAGCTGTACCTGGTACATGACTAGAAATGTAGTAATTTACTCGTTCTAGATAGAGTACCGACCTCAAGGCCGTCATTACAGTGGGTAATGCAAAGCAGGTAAGGATACGGGACAATTAAGGAACATTCATTTATTCATTCATTCATGCATTCATTTAAGTGCCATGTAGCGTGGCGTAGGCGATCATTTCTCCCCACAATTCCTTGTCTTTAGACTTGATTATGAGATCCGCCGGTGACTTTCTTCCTAGCCACACTGACAGCCCATCCAGTAACTTCTCTCTCTGTCTTCCTCTGTCTCTTCTTCCTTCAATTTTGCAGTTGTCACAATGTGTAGCAATTTTCCTCTTCTCAGAAAACGTCCTATAAATCTCGCTTGTTTGCCTCTGATCTTTGCTTTAATTTGCTTTTTAACTCCAGCCTCTCTTAAGACTTCTTCATTTGTTTTCTTGGCTGCCCATGGTACCTTCTTATAAACCAAATTTCCATGGCCTCCATTTCTCGCTGTACTCTCTTATTCATAGACCATGCTTCACACCCATAAAACAAAATTGGCTCGATGTAACATTTAAGTACTCGGAATCTTGTTTCCATTGATACGGATCTGTTGCACAAGATGTGTCTCATTGTCTGGAATGCTGACTTGGCTTGAGCACGTCTGCTTTTTATTTCGTTGTGATATTTCCCATCAGTTGATATAATCGTTCCTAAGTACTTGAACTTATTTCAAATGTCTGCCATCGATGGTAATGCTACATTTTGGTGTTATTCTTTTCTTTGAGATGACCATCACTTCAGTCTTCTTTTTGTTCAGTCTGACACCTGTATTTTTACTTTCACGAACCATGACGTCCATAAGAGCCTGTAGCTTCCCTTCACTTTTAGCAATCAGAACTGTGTCGTATGCATATCTTAAGTTGTTAAGGATATACCCGCCAACTGGCACGTTCTCTATATTTCTCATTACGTTTTCGCTGTACAAGGAGAAGAGGTCAGGAGATAAAACACATCCTTGTCTCATTCCCAATTTTATGTCTTGGAATACTCCTATTTCTTTCTCGACCCTCATTGCTGCTGATTGCTGCCAGTATATGTTTTTGATAAGTTTCAGATCTTCCTCATCTATGTTGATGTCTTCCAGCACTCTTATAATTTCTGTGTGTCTCACTTTATCACATGCTTTACAGTAGTCTATGAAGCGTAAGTATAGGTCCATCTTTACTTCTGTTGAGTTCTCCATCAATGTTCTTATTATATATATGGCGTTTCTTGTACCTTTTCCTTCGACAAAGCCGCACTGTTCTTCAGCGATTTCTGTTTTTATTTTGCTCCTGACTCTTCTCATAACAATACGAAGTAGGATTTTGGTAACATGGCTCATAAGACTAATGGTTCGATGGTCTTCACGTTCAACTCCACCTTGTCTCTTTGGTAGGTCAATGACAATTGATTGCAAAAGGTCTGATGGGACATAGTCGCTGTTATAGATGTCATTCAACGATCTGGTTATTATTTTTATGCCAAGCTCTCCTAATGCTTCCAATTCTTCCTTGGTGATTTTATCTGGTCCTGGTGCTTTGTTGTTTTTCATGTGTTTGATGGCTTATTCCACTTCTGATTCTAAGGACTGTGATAGCCGGAGGTGGTATAGAGGATAAGCACTCCACTTACATTAAATGTCTCCAAGGCGTGCGTATCAAATAGCCCCTGACAGTAAAGTCCAGCTCCTGGCCTTCTAGTGGCGGAATTGTTTAAACTGACAGGAGAAGGGGCGAAAGGCGAGTATCTGGCGCCTGAAAACCAGACGCTTCGAGTAGATGAGACTCGTTAGTCTTGGTTGGTAGCTCATCTAGGAGAAGGAAAACTCTGATTTCAAACCCCCTGCTGCCTTGTAGGGTAGGCTCTGGCCAGAGTCAAAGGCTAGTGGAGTAAACCATAAACAAACCGATGAAAGATAAGAGGAAACCAACATTGTACATTCCCAAGAACAATCATGACAATCTACAATTCTTTGAATCATACCGACGTTAATGGGGGTTACAGAGGAACCACCTCGTCCGGTAGGGACTATCACGTGAGACAGGTGATACCAGATCGTTATCCAACTACTGTACGCAAAGAAAACAAAAGCAACACCGCAGTAATCGCAACATAGAACATTAGAACATTAACAGAACTTAGGAAATTGGAAAACATCGGACAAGAAATGAAAAGAATGGAAATTAACATCCTCCTTGGTTTATGTGAAATGAGATGAAATGGAGCAGGATGCCTCCATTCCCCCCCCCCTCCCGTGTGATACCCGGGATCTGCAAAGAATAGGACCACTGTGCCCTACCACGCATGATAGTAAAAGGCGACTAAGGAGGCCAACAACCCTATCTGGTAAAAAAAACCATCAGACTGCTACAGAAACAGAAGCAAGGGAAACAACAAATGCAGGTGGAAGGAGAAATGCTTATCAGGAAACTGAGCCCATGAAGGTTGTGGATGAAAGCCAGCCACTGGAAGTCCCCAGCCCGACTGCAGATCTCCTGGAACATAAACACAAGATCCAAATAGGCAGCTGGAATGTCATTCATTCATTCATTCATTTGCTTGTCCCCTGCGGAACTTTGTCTCCCAAACAGCACTGCTGTAGGCCTCTCGGTTATGAGCAAGATCGCCTGCTGCTGATGCATCCATTTGCAGATCATCAACGATGTCTTGCAGCCATCTTCGCCTTTCTTTTTCCCATTATGTACCTTTCCAAGACGGTCTTCGCTAGATTATCATGACGTTTAATGTGTCAAAAATATTTAAGTTTTCTCTCTTTAATTCTCTTTAGCTGGAATGTAGGAACACTTAACCAGACTGGAAAACTAGCACAAACCATCAAGGAAATGCTCAGATACAAACTAGACGTACTACAATTACAAGAAGCAAGATGGACAGGACAAGGCAGAAGGAAATTAACAACACAGCACACAGAAGATACAATAATATGGTCAGGTAAAGAAGATCTTCATGAAGGAGGATTAGCATTGATTATAACAAAAGAAACATCAAAGCACTGCTGAAATGGACCCCTATAAATGAGAGATTATTATATGCACGCTTCAACTCAAGATTCACGAAGCTGTCTATTATAGTTTGTTATGCACCAACAGAAGCCGCTGAAGAGGAATTAAAAGAAGATTTTTACAACAGCCTCCAAGTCACAGTAGAAACAATACCCAAGCATGATATGCTACTCATCTTGGGCGACTTCAATGCAAAAGTAGTTGAGGGAAATGAAGATAGAAGAAGAATCATGGGAAGAGAAGGAATTGGAGAAATAAATGAAAATGGAGAAAGACTGCAGTTTCTGTGAAGAAAACATGATAACTATCGGAGGGACAACAATTTTCCAATAAAAAAACATCCATAAGGTGACTTAGAGGTCCCCAGATAAAACCACAGAAAACCAAATCGATCACATACTAATAAACAACAAGTGGAAACGGCCACTACAAGATGTACGAGCAAGGAAAGGAACATATGTAGGAAGTGATCACAAACTTCTAGTAGCAAAAATAAAACTAAAATTAAGGAAAGCAAAAATCAGAGAACACAGAAAGATATGTTTTAATACAAGAAAACTGAAATACCAGCAAACAAGGAATGAATTCTCAGTAGTACTTAAGAACCGCTTCAGTGTCCTACAAGACGAAATAGAAATGTTCATACCAGAGTTCAGTAAAACACTACAGGAAACAGCAAAAGAGATTCTGGGATATCGGAAACGGAGAAAATAAAAATGGATAAGCAAGACCACGTGGGAAAAGATAGAGCAAATAAAAGAAATCAAGAAAAAATTACTGAACACCAAATCACACCGGCTAAAAGAACAAATTTTAAGTAATTATGCACAAAAAGACAAAGAAGTGAAGGAATCATGCCGTCAAGATAAACGTCAATACTATGACAACTTAGCAGAAGCAGCAGGAAAAGCAGCATATGCAAATGACATGAAAACTATATACAAAATCACAAAGCAGATGACAAGTAACTTCAGCACAAGATGTGAGAGTGCAATAAGGACACTTACGGGACAACTGGTCAGTGGAGAAAGAGAAAAAAATTGAAAGATGGAGGAAACACTTTAACACCCTACTAAACAGAACACAAGCAGCACAAACAATAGACATACCTGAAGCAAAAACGGAACTAAACATCAATACAAGACCAATAACAATAAATGAAGTAAAGGAGGCGATAAAGAAGCTAAAATTAGACAGGGCACCGGGTGAAGATGAAGTGACTGCTGAGATGTTGAAAGCAGAAGAAACAGAAACACCAAAACAACTCTGCCAGATATTAAAACAAATTTGGGATCTAGAAAAAGCTCCAGCGGAGTGGAAAACTGGCCTTATACTAAAACTAACAAAGAAGGGTGACATCAGAGATTGCGGGAACTGGAGAGGCATTACCCTACTGTCACTCGCCAGTAACGTATTTTGCAGAATAATCATCAACAGAATTGTACCAGCACTTGAGGGAAAACTTCGGAAAGAGCAGGCAGGATTTAGGAAAGGAAGATCATGCATAGACCACATATTTGTACTTAGACAAATATTAGAACAGGCAAATGAGTGGCATAGCACAACATATGCATTGTTTATAGATTTTGAGAAAGCCTTTGACAGTGCCAAAAGAGATGCACTGTGGAAAATCCTAAGATGGCATGGCCTCCCCATAAGATAGTGAATGTAATCAAAGTCTATACGAGATATATATACATAATAAAAATCTATACGAGGATTTTCAGTGCAAAGTGATCTGTGGAGAACATACCTCCAGCAGCTTTAGGATACAAACAGGAGTGAAGCAGGGATATGTACTATCATCAACATTATTTATCTTGGCAGTAGACTGGTTAATAAAGGAGGCAACATCAGACAAACGCAGAGGATTACAATGGACCCTTGACACAGTGCTGGAGGACCTTGACTTTGCGGACGACATTTGTCTACTATCAAGCAGCAACAAAAATATGCAAGATAAAATAAACAAGCTAACTCAGAATGCAAAAAACATAGGGCTAAAGATCAACGTAGGAAAGACAAAGTTAATGAAGCAAAATGTGAACAACAGGAATGTACTCAGAGTATATAGCAAGTTAGTGGAGGAGGTCAACGAATTTGTATATCTTGGGAGTAGAGTATTAGAAAATTGGAGACAACACAGAGGACATCAACAGCAGACTTACTAGAGCAAACAAGGCTTTTGCAATGGTGCAGACTATATGGAAATTTTAAAAAAAACTAAGCATGAATACGAAAATCAGAAAATTTAAGAGTAATGTTCCAGGTGTACTACTCTATGGAAGTGAATGCTTGAAAATCACCAAAACCATAGAAAACAAGTTGAATTCTTTCCAGACTAAATGTTTGCGAAGACTTGGAAAAATATTTTGGCCAAACACCATAAGAAATAACATCTTGTTTGTAGAAATGCAGATGAAGCCACTGACAGCAATTATCGAGGAAAGACGCTGGCAAAGGTTGGGACATGTGCTCCGAATGACTGACAACTCTCTACCAAATATAGCACTAAGATGGACACCGCAGGGGAACAGAAGTAAGGGTAATTTTTTATAAATAGGAAACTACGAGGTTTTGGTACGGTAAAGTAAGAGAACAAATATTGTAGGATTAAACCTCGAAAAAATCGTAGACAAAGCACTTTAGTGAGACGTGAGAGAAAGAAAAATCACAAGAGAATTACCCTAAGGGGTGCTAGTTGGCTAAGTCGATAGTACGCTGTTCTCTCGTGGCTAGACGGCTGCTCGTCCTACCGGAGTCCGTGTTCGAATCCCAGGTAATTCTCTTGTGATTTTTCTTTCTCTCACGTCTCACTAAAGTGCTTTGTCTACGATTTTTTTCGAGGTTTAATCCTACAATATTTGTTCTCTTACTTTAGAAGTAAGGGTAGACCAAAAGAGACATGGAGAAGAATAACAGAAAGGATGTTGAGCAACAGAGGGCTCACCTGGGCAAGAGCAGAAAAAAAGGCAAAGGACAGGCATTTGTGGAAAACCCTTGCGGAAGCCCCATGTGCCCTGGGCACTTAAGGTTCAGAGAGAGAGAGAGAGAGAGAAAGAGAGAGAGAGAGAGAGAAAGAGAGAGAGAGAGAGAAGAGCAGGAAGCAGAGATCATAAAGACTTCAAAATAATATATTCCAGGGGGAAACCAGCATAGAAATGGAGTTAGCATATTATTGGATAAGAAGACAGCAAGAATTTTTAGCATAGAAATGGAGTTAGCATATTATTGGATAAGAAGACAGCGAGAACTGTGAAAGATTTCTGGTGCATATGTGTTAATGGTTAAATTACATGGCCATCTAATAGACACAAATCTCATCCAAGTATACGCACCAACTTCAGAAAGCTCTAATGATGAGATAAAAGAACTTTACAACAATCTGGACATGCGGCAATGAAACAGTGCAAACCATGGGAAGTAAACTTTGTGGTTGTTGATTTAAACGCAAAAGTAGGGACTGAACAAAACAATAAAGCTACTGGCAAGTGTAGAGTAGGAATCAGAAACAAAAGAGGGTTCTAAGGACTGTTATAGCCGGAGGTGGGGTGGAGGATACGCTCTCCACTCCAATGGCGTGCGTCTCAAATAGCCTCTGACAGTCAAGTCCAGCTCCTGACCTTCTCGTGGCAGAACTGTTTAAACTGACAGGAGAAAGGGCCAAGGCGAATATCCGGCGACTGAAAACCAGACGCTTAGGGTAGATGAGAGGCACGTTTGGTAGCTCATCTACCGCTGCTGGCGTGATTCTTCAGCTGCCGTGCGTGGAGTGGGGCTCATTCCTGCCGGTGAAGAAAGGTGCGATTATGGGTTGCCGTGTGGCACTGTGGAAAAGGTGAAGTAATCAGTAGTCTCGAGATCAGGACTGCTCAAATCACGGCAGCTCCGCTCTCGAGGTTCATGTACACTCATACCTGACGAATTGCCTGAATCGGCTTAACCCAAGGGTTCAGACGCTGCTGGCGAGACTCTTCGGATGCCACGTGTGGAGTGAAACTCCTCCCAATCAATGAAGGAAATGAAGAAAAACAATCAGGGTTGTCGTGCGGCACCGATGTGAAAAGGTGATGGAAAGGCTAAAGTGAAGCTTAATCGGTATGTCCAGTAGTCTCGCGGCGAGAGCTACTCATACCACGGCACCTCTGCTCTAGAGGCCGGCCACGTCCGTTCTACACCCATACTGGTGAAATATGCCTAAACCGGCTTAAACCAGGGGTGAAACTTGATGGCTACTCGAGTAACCGTACCTCCGCTCTAGAGGTCGGTCAAGTCCTAAACACGCCCATACTGGGATAATATGCCTAAACCGGCTCAACCCAGGGGTGGAAGTCACTAGCGGCGAGGATTCGTCCTCCTGGACAAAAGCTCTATCCTGGTCACAACTAGGAAGGGTAGCGGCCACGACCACAAAATTCTGAAGTCGGAGACACTGGACCAGGGCAGTCTAGATAGGCAAACACCTCTCACCCGACGGGGGTGTATGCTATCCTAAACATGCTGAGGTTTTCCGGTGAGAAAGTCCAACGCTGGACTGTTTGGGCAACCACCTCTCACCCAGCAGGGATACACGGATTTCCAAAACACGTCGAGGTCTTCCGGTGAGAAAGTCCAACTCTAGACTAAACTGGTGCAACGAAAACCACGGTGTCACGCAATTCCGCTTCTGAGACCCACCAAGAATACAGGCTCAAGCCCTGCGATACTCTGAACCTCTTGTGATCCTCTCGGGATCTCGTGTGGTCCTTTAGGAGGGGACCACGGGAGTAAATTCAGTAGGATCACGGGGCAGTCTTGGAAGAAGAAGAAGAAGAAGAAGAAGCAGAAGAAGAAGAAGAAGGAGGAGGAGGAGAGATGCTGATTGATTTGGCAGAAAAGAATAAAATGATAATAGGAAATACTTGGTTTCAACAACACCCTAGGCGACTATGGACATGGAAAAGGCCAAATAATAACATACGTAACCAGACAGATTACATTATGATCAACAGAAGCTTCAGGAACTCACTAATATCCGTGAAAACAAGACCAAGCGCAGATTGCAACAGTGACCACATCTCAGTCGTAGGAAAAGTGAGAATCAGGTTAAAGAGGTTAAAAGTAGCAGCTAAAAACAAAGAACTAGATAGAGAGCTGTTACGGAAAGATAAAACAATACAAGAGCAATATAGGACAATAGTTTATAATAGATGTAATGCTATAGAGAAGATTGAAACGATTGAGCAACAATGGAATATGCTCAAAGACTCTATTCAGCAAACATCTATCCAAATCCTACCTCCAAATAAAAGACACGCTAAACAGGGGTGAATGATAGAAGAAATTTTGCAACTAATGCATCGGAGAAGAAGTCTTAAGAAAGATAAAGATGAATATGACAAAATAAATAAAGAAATAAGACACAAATGCAATAAAGCTAAGGAGGAGTAGCTAAATAAGAAATGTAGTGAAACAGAGACACACCATCATGGAAACGCAAGAGATATGTACAAACAAATAAACTAGTTAACAAACAAAAGGACATAACACAAGACTTGTTGCCTGAAGTCAAAGGAGGGACATACAATAATGGACAGAGATGAAATAATGGCAAGATGGAGCGAATACATTAAAGAACTCTATGAGGAGATTAGAAGCGAAATATATATACGAAATAAGGAACATTAGCCAGTGAAGTCATCTCTACTTTACTCGAATTGTTTTATCACAAGTGGCTTGTGGACAAAGATGTCAGGTTCAAGGGAGATCATTCAGGTCTTCTTACATCTTACATCCTTACCGTGCCGTTAAACATCATATAGAGCTTGCATGGTAATTCGCCAGGACGTCCTGTTTTCGGCGAGCTTTTCAACCTCATCAAGGGATTTTGTGCCTACTAAATTGGCCTCTCTTAACAATGTCGACTTAAGACTTGCCTTGAGACTTAAGACTGGCCTTGGGACTTAAGACTTGCCTTGAGACTTGAAGATAGTGACTTAAGACCTGCATTGAGACTTGAAGATATCGACTTTAAACTTGCCTTGAGACTTAATACTTGGCTTGAGACTTGAAGATAGCGACTTAAGACTTGATTTGATATTTTGCCATAAAGGACTTAAATGCATCTCTGTTTCCCACGACATATATGAAACATTGCACACTCTATTATCTATCTATCTATCTATCTATCTATCTATCTATCTATCTATCTATCTATCTATCTATCTATCTATCTATCTATCTATCTATCTATCTATCGTCTTATCTTTAACCCTTACACCACCTGAAATCTTCAGATTTCGAATTGTTTTTGGAACTGATAAACAATCGTGTAGGTGGTTTTAGAATCCAAAACGAGAGCTGACATTTTTTTTTACGTAAATCACAAACTGTCATAATTTTTTTCATGTCGGCTTTTATGAGTTCATATATCAGTAAATAATTCTTTTTTGAAAGGCAAGGCACATCAGAGTCCTTTATACACATACATGTTAATTATTAAATGCTGCGTAGGATATTCACGGTTTTGTTTAAAACAAGCCCTAAATTTGCTTTTCCTTTTAAACTAAACTTAAACTGAAAGTACACAAGAACGAAAGAGACAAGGTGAGAACTATAATTTACGTCGTTGTTTTGTTGTTGTTATTGTTTTGTTATTGTTTTCGTTGTTGTTACTTCTGTTTTGCTGTTGTTGTTTTTGCTGTTGTTTTTATTGTTCTTGCTTTTGTTGGTGTTTTCTTTGCTATTGTTTTTCTTATTGTTGTTGTTATTTTGTTGTTTTGTTGTTGTTCGTGTCGATGTTGTTGCTGTTTTGTTATTGTTGTTTTTTATATTGTTTTATTGTTAGTTGTTGTTTTTGTTCGTGTTGTTTTTGTTGTTTTGTTTTTGTTGCTGTTGCTTTGTTGTTGTTTTGGTTGTTATTGTATTGCTGTTGATGTTTTTATTATTGTTGTCGTCGTCGTTGTTGTTGTCGTTATTGTCGTTGTTGTTGTTTTTGTTGTCGTAGTCGTCGTCGTTGTTGTTATTGTCGTTGTTGTCGCTGTTCTTGTTGTCCTAGTTGTCGTCGTCGATGATGTTGTTGTTGTTGTTGTTTAATTATAAGAAATGGTATACTCGTTTTCCATTATTTCTTTTCCTTCATAAGTTTGTTATCCTCGAAAGACTGAAAGATTTTAAGCCAAACTTTCCCGACTGCCAAGAGAACTTCTTATATTTTAGAGCTAAGACGTTCTTGACTATCTTGAAACAGGACCTATCTCCAGGTTTCTAAAGAGTGGTTCTGAAAACGAGTCCCTTGTGGCTCTGTGGCTGCGTGTCTAGGGAAGCCTTTTCCGTGTTTATAAGCCATTTCTCCTCTCCACCCCCCCCCCCCAAACTGGCGTTAATGCACCCTGTAGACGTTGGAAAGGACCGAGGAGAGGGGGTGGGGTGGCGGTGAAAGGAAAAAGCGTCAGTGGTTTGTGAGGCAGAGGTGGCAGTGGAAGAAAAAAGGGACCAGTATGGGGTCGCTGACGGTAAAACAGAGCAGTAGACGAGGGGGGCAGTAATATCTTCCTTCTTAGCACTTTTCAACATGATATTGAGAAACTTGTGCCCCCTACATTGAAGTTGAGAAAAATAATGCAGTAGTTGAGCTTATAAATGTAGTCCTTTCTATTGTTAAACTGGTTTGTTTTCTGAAGTTTTTTTAGTTATGTAGTGCATATATCAGTTTAATAGGAAATTGTACGAATTATATATTTTGGGGGTGGGAGTTGGGGTGGAGAGAGAGACGGAGGTGTTGAGGATGTTACCTGAGAGACAACAAGCCTGAACAAACCTGGGAACCACTGTAAACTGTCCGAGCAGACTTAACGTGATGAGCATGGGGAAAACAAGCTGTAAACAAAGTTACTTTTCGCCGTGAAAGGAAGACAAACAAGAGCACAGTCTCCTTGAACCGAAAACAGCCTGTTCGCACAGGAAGAGCAGCGGGCAAGCCGGAAGTAAATTAAGCTGTCGTGGAAGTGGTGCGTTCCTGAACTCTTGATCTTTCATTCCCCCTCTTCCAGAACAGCTTCCACTCTTTCGCTCAAACACAAACCAGCATCGGCAAGTGATGACAGATCTCACACATGCCTATGCGAATCAATGCTCAGAACGGTTCAAAGGCAAAGTCTAAATGAAACGAAAAGTAGCACATTTTATCCAACTCATGTAATTAAAAACTGCAGAGTAACTTCCTTCCTGTTTCTTTCTAGCAAAATTTCTCACCAAAATAATTCCGGAATGAAAGAATTAAACACAAAAACAACAAACAAACAAAAATCACAGCTATAGCAGGTCATTCTTGAGGCGAAGACTCTGTCCTATGAGGCAGTCGGCGACCTATAGCTGATATGCTAGCCTCAAGGTTAGCGAACCGTAGCTGACCAAGACCCTGTCCCACCTCTCCATTGGTACCTCCAGTAACAGGCTTAGACTGACCGACGGTGCAGAGATCGCCATAGTCCCCAAGGTGGTGGAGTCTGCTAAAGAAGCATTGCACACTCCTAGCTTTTTTAAGGTGTACACTGAGCTGCCATAACCCACTCCTACGCCGATACGATGCTGTACCTCAACACCTTCACAGCATCGGCTGCAAAGAACACCAGCTCTGCAGTTACAGGGAGATAGCGCAAGACAGGAAAAGACAAGAGGTCATTCTTCATTTCAAAGGGTAACTTTGCTACACAATTTTTACGACATAATCGTCTGTCTAAAGCTCTGGCTTTAAAAGAAATGGACGACGAAATTAGAGCAAAATCTTACCAGAAAATATGTGGCTACCATGTGGTTCTTAGCTTTTTTTATCGCGGACCCTATTTCCTGTCTGAGAACAGCTGTGGACCTCTCATTAAAAATAAACCAATAAAAAGAACTTAAACGAAGTAAAGATTTTTTTAAAATCCAGCCACTCTATTTGCTGGTCCGTCAGTCAGTCAGACATTTGCATGTCTCTTGCGGAACATTGCCTCCCTAACAGCTCTCCTGTAGGCCGTTCGGTATATAACAAAAGAGATCTTCGAGTTATGTAAAACCTATTTACGAACAGGGTTTACTTACGTAAGTCGGAGATATTTTTTTTTCTTTCTACATCTTACAATCGCTTGCCCGGATTGGGTTACGCTTCTTCAGAGCATAAAAATAATCCCCCCCCTTTTTTTTCCCACCCTTCTTTTTCCCTCCCAAGAAAAAAAAAAAAGAAAAGAAAAAACCGTTTGACATCTGTCCAGAACAGCAGAGGTTAATCACCCCCACACGACAAAGGAGGCGCAAGACAGAGATATGAGCTGTCTTCAAGAACGAGCAGCAGCAAACCTGTCACTGACCCACCCCCCCCCCACCCCAATTAGGTGTTTATATCTTGCAACCCAAGTTTCAAATCCAAGTAAACGTGGGCGAGATGGAATCCTATACCACGACCCGGCGAGATCAAGGGCTTCTTTGTGTTTATCCATCACTGTCAAGTGTGATTGCTCGTAATGCGGTTTGTGAAACCTCGTAAATGTCCGACCCGCGTGAGCGACACGTGCGCCCGAGAAGTTGTGACGACTTGGGGCTCTTTTTTTTTAAGACTTGCTGTTGTCACTGCAGATTTTGTTGACTAATAGTCTTGCTTATTTTTTTTAATACTGGAAGGATCACAAAATTGACATCTGGCAGGGCATGTTAAAGGCCTGATTGGGGTAGACGATAATGTGTTTGTATCTCTCTCTCTCTCTCTCTCTCTCTCGTTTTTTTCGCATCATCTCTCTAGACCTATGTGTGTGCCATATGTGTTTTTGTGTGTGCCTTATATGTGTGTTCTTGTTTCTATCTATCTATCTATCTATGTTTGTCTGTCTGTCTGTTTGTTCCTGTTCTTTTTTTAAAATTTATTCTTTGCTTTATTGCTTCTGTTTTATCTTCGTCTTTCTCGCTGTTCTTCTCCTCATTTGCATCTTCCTCAGCATTCTCTTCTGCTGCTCACTGTTAACTCTCCTTAAACTAGTTTTATTTTCTCCCTCCATTTTCTCTAACTTCACTTTTTTTTGCCCGATGACGCTCTACTGCTCATCAGTTTCTGAATGGAAAGAAACCGCTTCAACTTGGCGGCCATGTCGTGCCCAGGGGCACATCACTCCTAAAGTTTCTGTCAGAGTTTATTCCCTTTAGTCCTACTATATCCACAGCCTCTTTCACACATGACATTGACAACTACTGGTAGTAATTTAAGGTCATGCGGAAGGGGGAGTGGAAAGTGGGAATCTGACCTGTAGCAAACGCATATGGTAATGATAGGGGATGGGGTCTTTATATTTCTTTCATCCAATCTTCTATTCCACTGCTGTTCATCAGAAAAACCAGCTATTTATTTCAGCCAGGTCGCATTCTTATTTTAAAACTCTGTGAAAAAAATTGTAACTCAGTCTGGAAATCATTACAAAACTGTCACTGCGAAATGCCAGGGTAGTCACCACCAGGCCTCGAAGATGCAGGATCTGGCAGTCAGCGGGTTTCCTGAGCTGATATTCTCTGCCCTAAAATGTTACAAGTCGGATAGTAAGCTCACCCGAGCCGGATTTTTTTTTTTTTTGGTGGCCAACAGAAGCCGTACGATATTTACCAGTTGCCAGTTAAAACTTTGAGGGGGGAAAAACAAAATTTAAATCCATGCGAACACAAATCCAGCTCGGAATAGGAAGCCCTTCAATTTCTGAAAGAGGATGCCTCATTTCGGTTCAGGTCTGTCTCCCCGTTACTTGCTTTGAAAATTCACAAATCCCTCGGAGACATTTGCTTAACTTCTTGTTCCACCTTCGGTTCTGCGCGGAAAGATCAGGATCGTCGACGTCCAGCCTTCTTAACGAAACAGTTTTTCGTTTTTGTTTTTTTTTTTTTTTTTGTTTTCCTAAAACCAGAAATATCTTAGACCGGAGGGGAAAGAAAAACAAGATCTAGATGTTTGTCTGGAATCAGAAATAATGAGTTACTCTCAAAACAAGACCAAAAGGAAAAAAAAAGTAAAAAAGAGGATAGAAGAAAAATTTTCATTCTTGACCATCTTATTCTTCTTCTTCTTCGTTCACTTCTACCACCAAAAACCGCACTGTGAACCTACTGAATTCATGCCTGTGGTCCTCGTTAGGTCCGGTGGTCCCCTGTGTGGTCCAAAATAGACCACACGAGATCCACGAAAGGACCACAAGAGATTCAGAGTGTCACAGTGCTTTAGCCTGTATTCTTGGTGGGTCTCGGAAGCGGGGTTGCGTGACACCGTGGTTTTCATTGCACCAGTTTAGTCTTTACCATCTGAAACTGAAAGAATTATTTGTGGGCCAGTATTTTTCAAAAAGAAATATCACTCAGTCATTTGCATGTCCCTTACGGAACTTTGCCTCCCTAACAGGTCTCCTGTAGGCCTCTCCATTGTAGGCAAATTACCCTGCTGCTGGTGTATACATTTGCAGATCGTCAGCGACTTCTTGCAGCCATCTTCGCCTTGGTCTTTCTCGTCATTTGTGGGCCTGTATTTTTCAAAGAGAATATAGGAGAATTATCTGTGGGCCGGTATTTTTCAAAGAGGATATAGGAGAATTACCTGTGGGCCGGTATTTTTCAAAGAGGATATAGGAGAATTATATGCGGCCCAGTACTGTTCGAAGGAAATATAGGAAAATTATTTGTGGGCCCGTATTGTTCGAAGACAATATAGGAGTCATAATTGTGAACCTAATAAATCTAAAGATAATGTATAAATCCCAGTTCTGGATCCATGAAGTTCAATTGCGGGCCCATAATATTTCAAGAAAATAAGAATCTCAGTTTGGGGGGGGGGGGGGGCAATTGAAATCTCATCATCATCATCATGTGCCGTGCCGACTGGCGTTGGCTTTTATGCTTCTCCAGAGTACACGATCCTTCATGCAGGCCATCAGCTCAGTTGGTGATCTCCTCTCACACCATCCCGTCAGACTGTCCAGTATCATTTCTCTTGGTCTTCCTCTTGATCTTCTTCCTTCTATTTTTCCTGTTGTTATAATATTTTCAATGCCCCCTCTTCTCATTGCATGTCCTATGAAAGTACATTGTCTCTTTCTTATCTTTTTGACAAGGTTTTTTTGTCTCTCCAGCTCTTCTCATACATTCTTCATTAGTTATTATTGCTGTCCAGGGGATTCGCAACATTCTTCTAATAAACCATATTTCTGCTGCTTCCAATGATTTTTGTGCAGACTTGCCTATTGTCCATGATTCACTTCCATATAACAAGATAGGTTCAATATAGCATTTTAGGACTCGTTTTCTAACATTCATTGATAAGGATGTGTTGGTTAATATGTTTCTCATTCTAAGTTTATAAAAAATAATTCCATTTGTGAGCCGCGTGAATTCAGAGAATAAAAATTCAGACCTCTGCCTGTGTCGACCTGGTCTTCAGAAATAAAGTGGAAACATAAATGCATGTACTGGATGTGACTAGTACCACGTGTTTTACATTTGTGCAACACTCCGTCTTGTCTTCCACGTACGGGTGACGGTAGGGTGAGATTTGCTTAATTTAAGTTTTCGGCAAAGAAAAGTTGTAAATATTTTATAATCAAAGATAATTTTGCAGAATGTTAGTATGTAAATAAACAGATTGATAAATATCCTTGCAGAAATCTAATGATAAGGAGATAGATAAATATATTTTACAAAATATGAGCAGTACTAGAACTTGAACTTGAAGAACGGTCATGCTCTGCTGTTGGACTAGAGATGGACCTCCTTGCACTCAGAACAATCCCTGTATGTGCTAGCCATTTAACCTCAGTGTTCTTTGTAGTGTTTGTTGACTGACCTCTCCATCTTTTTTTTTTCCAGAGGTTGTGATTGTCTGTCGCTGCCTTTCGTTATTCTCCTCTCGCATATTCTTTGGTGATAAGTGCTGCATTCAGATTTTTGCTCACCTTCGTGTAAGCTGGCTGTCATGAGGTCTGTTTTGTCCACTTGTAGTATATATTGCTTTTGATACCGGCATGTTCTGGGCAATAAATACATGTTATATACTAAAGAAATAGACAAGAAGTTAGTCTCTTTTGAAAACAAATGCCTAAGGAAAATACCCGGCATCAAGTGGAACGAATTCAAGAACAATGCAGAGATAAGACAGATGACTGAACAACAACCAGTCTCATGAGTGATCAGGAAAAGGAGATGGACATATGTTGGTCACGTGATGAGAAGAAACAGTCAGAGATTCACAAAACAAGCTATCAAGTGGAACACAACAGGACAAAGAAAAAGAGGCAGACGGCGTGAGAACTTTGAAACTCTTCTTAAGAGAGGTCAAATTAATACGCATAAAATCCCTTGATGAGGTTGAAAGACTCGCCGAAGACTGGAGTTCTTGACGAACTACCTTGGGAGCCTTATGTGACGTTTAACGGCACGGGAAGGATATAAGATAAGATGGAGGAGAGTTCTAGAAGTATCTAAATACTTTCATACTGAACGACCTCGATATATGAAGCGCTGAAATACATAGATCCTGTCTTACGTTTAAAAAAAAAATTCCAACTTCGGCGAAAAATCTACAGAATATTATGGAACTAAATTATAGTGTAAAATACCACCAATTTGGTATTTTAGAAACATAACTCCAAGTTACGTAAAAAAAATTAACTTACGCATAGGGTAATTAAATTCAGATGGGCTGAACACTTCCAAGAAATGCTTAATAGACCACACCCAAAAGAATTGTTAAACCTTGAAACAGACTTACCAGCCCCACTACTAAAACCTAGATGAAATTAAATTGCATGAAATTGAAACAGCAGTGAACTTAATAATTAACAAAAAAGCTGCAGGTGTAGATGAAATAACACCCGAAATGCTAAAAGCTATCAATAGTGACAACATGAGACAGCTACAGAGAATGTTTAATAAGATTTGGAAAGAAGAAAAGATCCCTTCTAAATGGAAAAAAGGAATTATTGTTAAAATACAAAAAAAGCAACTTTAATGACTGTAACAATTGGAGAGGAGTAACCTCAGTTGTGTCAAAAGTATTTTGCAAGGTCATTTTGAATAGACTTAAAGATATAGTGGATACAGCAATGAGAGAAGAACAAGCAGGATTTCGAAAAGGGAGAAGCTGTCTTGATCAGATCTTTACTCTCAGAATAATACGTGAAGAACATATTGAAAAGCAGAAACCATTAATACTGAACTTCATAGACTTTAAAAAAGCATTTGATAGCATACATAGAGATTCATTGTGGAGAATTTTAAATCTATATGGAATACCATCTAAAATTGTCAACATCATTAAGGACTTATACAATGGATATGTTTGTGCAGTTAAGACAGAAGAAGGGATGAGTGAATGGTTCCAGATTGAAACAGGTGTGAAACAAGGATGTATAATGTGTCCTTTTCTTTTTGGAATTACAATAGACTTCATAATGAAAAAAATGCTGCACAGGTAACACAGGTATTGACTGGGTACATGGGACCCAACTAGAAGATCTTGATTTTGCTGATGACATAACTCTTATCAGTAACAATGTGAATTCCATTCAAGAAAAAACAGATAGCCTGTCTTCACTGGCTAGCAAAATAGGACTTGACATTAACAAGGACAAAACAAAAATAATGAAAATTCCCATTAATCAAAATGGAAAAAACTCACATAGAAGGGACAGATATTGAAGAAATCAATCAATTTGCATACCTTGGCAGCTACGTAGACCAGGATGGTGACACTAGAAAGGAAGTTAGAAACAGAATTGCAAAAGCAGCATCGATCTTCAAGAATCTTGAGAATATATGGAATTCAAAAGTTATAAGCACAAAAACCAAGTTTAGACTAATCAATTCAAATGTAATATCCACCCTCATTTATGCATGCGAAAGCTGGAAAACAACTAAGGAAATAGAGAAGAGATTAGACTCTTTTGACAACAAATGCCTAAAGAAAATATTTGGCATCAAATGGAACGATTTCAAGAACAATGCAGAGATAAAACAGATGACTGAACAACAACCAGTCTCATGGGTGATCAGGAAAAGGAGATGGACATATGTTGGTCACGTGATGAGAAGAAACAATAAGAGAATCACAAAACAAGCTATCAAGTGGAACACAACAGGACAAAGAAAAAGAGGCAGACCGTGTGAAACTCTAAAGAGGACATTGTTAAGAGAGGCCAAATTAATAAGCATAAAATCGCTTGATGAGGTTGAAAGACTCGCCGAAGACAGGAAAAATTGGCGAACTACCTTGTGAGCCCTATGTGACGTTTAACGGCACGATTAGGATATAAGATAAAATGGAGGAGAGTTCTAGAAGTATCTAAATACTTTCATACAGAACGACCTCGATATATGAAGCGCTGAAATACATAGATCCTGACTTACGTTTAAAAAAAAATTCAAACTTGGGCGAAAAATCTACGGAATATTATGGAACTAAATTATAGTGTAAAATACCACCAATTGGTATTTTAGAAACGTATAAATAATTAACTTACGCATAGGGATACGGAAAGGTCTATTTACGTAAGTTGGGGACAACCTTTACGGTAAATTGTAAGCAAAGTCGATCACTGTCGGATTACTGTAGCCTAATTTGCTTGCAAGAATAATCTCTCCTGTTGGTCCAGTGTTAAATTTTGTAACTGTCCCTTACGGTTTGATGAGGCGTTTGTTTCTGTTCAGGCGCTAGAAGCTAGGACAGGTCATTCATGGCCGTGTGGACAGGTAAAGTTTGGTTGGGTGTGTGTACAATGTGGCCAAATGGAATCAAGCAGGCGGGATCGGTGAACACGGACAAATGTATCCGGGGTTCGGAGTGAAAGCCCATAGTCATGATATTCACCGGGGTGTCCGCGGTCGGAATAGGGAGTCGATGGTTGTCGAAATGCGGGCACTTGGCTAAGCCATGTTGGAAGTTGTACCATCTGACTTGTGGACTCCCGGTTGAAGCCCTGGGATGGGAAGATCCCAGTAAAAATTGCCTGGCTGTGTGCCAAGCACTGGTTTCCATTTATAGATGACTAGTGTTCATGAGATGTGGGGAGTGGAGCTCTGTAGGTGTCAGTGTTTGTGTCTACTGAGCTGTTCACTGGTAAGACTATAGACTTGTCGTTGGCCTTATCACAGACACTTTTGAGTACTTGGCAATTTGACGATGGACTTGTCGGCGCCCTTACCACAGAGACTTTTGAGTAATTGGCATTTGACGATAGACATATCAACGTTCTCAACACAGCGACTTCTGAGTACTTGCCATTCTGACGACAGACTTATCAACAGCCCAGCCAACATGTGGAATTTGTCAGTTCTTATTCCGTTGACCAAGCTAAAACTAGACAGAACAACCTCTTGCACAGAGCGCACCATCGGAAGTCTGTCAGTGTTTTAGGGAGTTGTAATGTGAGTCCTGTAAGTTTCTTTTTTTATTTTTTGTTTGTTTTGTTTTGTTTTTTATAATTAGAGATTTGAACCTGAAATAGAAGAACCAGATATAGAAAAAAGTTATCTAAAATAGCATGCTGCTACGAAATAACAAAGCAACGAATTCAGATGGAATTACTGCAGAATTGATAAAAAAAAAAAAGAAATGAGGTATAAATCTACATGAACAGATATGTGGACTAATACAACAACTATGGAAAGAAGAAAAACTCCCTGGTGAATGGAGAGATTCATTACTGATCCCAGTATTTAAAAAAAGGCGATAAGAGCAAGTGTGAATACTACAGATGAATATTCTTACTACAAACAAGCTACAAAATACTGTCTATTATATTTTTAAATTTATTAAAACCATACAGCGAAAACACACACTCGGACACCATCAAGCGGGTTTTAGAAAGAATAGATCAACCGTGAACCAAATATTTTATCTACGTCAAAAAGCAGAAAAGTAATGGGAATATGGAAAAGAAGTACATAAGAAACAATTACAAGTACATTGACTTCCAGAAAAACTATGACAGCATAGATAGGAGTAGCTTATATAAAATGACGAAAAAATTTGAGATACCTAATAAATTAATCAGTTTGACCAGAATATGCATGGAGGATGAACAAAATACAGTACTATATAAAGGAAGAAAGTAAGAATAGTTCTATATAAGAGCTGGTTTAAAACAAGGTGATACATTATCTCCATTACTATTCAACCTAGTACTAGAAAAGGTAATAAGAAAAGTGAAAGAAGAAAACAGTACAGAAGAACACGCTACAATGCTACCTGTATACACATGAGAGATATGGCAATAAACCTGGTCATTAACCAAGATAAGACAGAGTATATGAACATATCAAGAGACCAGAGGCAGAATGGCCCGGATTATATAAATGTTGGCGATATGATCATTAGGAAAGCAGAAACATACAAATATCTAGGCACAACCTTCAACAGAAGCAACGCAGTAAGCGAGGAAATTAAAAGCAGAGTACAGATAGGGAATAAAATATACTTCGCCTTGCAACACTTGTTAAAATCCAAATCCTGTCCCAAAACACCAAAATAACAATCTCAGTAAGTCTCTCTAACAGCTCTCCTGTAAGCCTCTCGCTTGTAAGCAAAGCGCATCCATTTGAAGATTATCAACGATGTTTTTGGAGTCATCTTCGCCTTGGTCTTCCTCTTTTTCTTTTTCCCATTATGTACTTCAAAGACTGTCTTCTATAAATTATCATGACGTTTAATGTGTCAAAAATATTTAAGTTTTCTCTTTTTAATTCTCTTTACTGGTTACCCTTGTTCAATGTTAAGTTCTTGTAGTATGGACATATTTGCTCTTTTTTGTGTCCATGATATTTGAGCAATCTACAAAACTATAATAAGGTCAGTCGTCATGTATGGATCAGAAACGTGGAGTACAACAAAGTAAGATGAACAACAATTGCAGATCTTTGAGAACAAGATCCTAAAAGAATGTTTGGGCTCACAAAGGATACCAACAGTGGAGAATGGAGAGCTAGAAAGAACACTGAACTGAACAGCTTATTTAAATCCCAGCGAATTATAAATGTCTTAAAACTGAACAAACTACGCTGGTTGGGCCAAGTAGAAAGAATGAAAGAAACCAGACAAATGAAAATAGTGTACGAACAAGAGATGAGGGAAACAAGACCAAGGGGATAGACCAAGGCAGATATGGAAAGAAAACATACAAGAGGATAAAAGAAATTTGTGTCACCAACTGGAGAGAGAGGATTAGGAATAGAGAGGAATGGAGGCGAAATTTTTATCTGCAGCAATGAGCTTTTATGGCTCAGGAAGCTGAAGAAGAAGAAGATAATTAGACTTTTCCGATCTTCCCATGTTTGTCTGTATCTGATTTCACGCCATTGCCACATCTCAGAAACTTCTTTCTTGCCTAAACGCCAACCAGAAAATTATCTTATTTCTTGGCCTTCCTCTTTTCTCATTTTCTCATGTCTACTCATTTCTCATTTTTCCGTTTTTGTTTTTTTTTAATTTTTAATAGCTGACCATACTTGCCTTTGACATGTATAAATGCCATTAACTCATTTGGTGACAATGCTGGGGATTAATATAAAAAAAAACTTATTTATACGAGTTTCAAGAGATTTTATACGAAGTGTTGACATTCACATTAGCCAACGTATTTCGCAGAACAGCGCATTCCCATCATTAACCAAGTAAAGGTACACATGTCATACCCATTTACGTGTTCTGCTTTACCGGTTCACTGAAGACAGCAAATGGCTTTTCTACAGCTTGTCAGGAAACCTCTAAACGTCCTCTATTCCTCCAATGAATATTTCTTTTTCAGACCCCTATCCGTCAATCGGGCATTTTATTTATTTTTTTTTTTTCGTCATATACTCGACCATGTTGTGTTTCTAAATACACTTCATGTGGATCTGAAGATGTACTTTTGAAACGGATGAAATACTTTACTCAACACCGAAAGTTTTTTTTTAATGTAAAGGAAATGTAAATCTGACACGAAACAAAAAAACAACAACAGAAACTTCTAAAACGCCCATGAGTTTTAGTTCGGCAAAACACAGAAATGGAAGATGAGAAGTAACAAAGAAATCTACACATTGTTTAACACTCCGCTTATAACAACCATTATGAAAAAAATCCAACAGACTGAGATCCCTCGGGTATTTAGAGAGAATGGATGAGGATAGATAAACAAAGACAGCTTATACAGAAGTGATGAAAGGAAGACCTTTAATTTAAGGCAATGAAGGGGAGACAACCTAGAAGAAGATATACGCCCTCTTGAAATCGACTTTTGGCAAGAAGAGATCTAGAACAGACAGGAATGGAGACGTTACTTGTCTGCAGCAGTGAGAAGAAGAAGAAGAAGAAGAAGAAACACAAACGACAACAGCGTCTTCTGAGAATTTCCTGCTCCAGCCATATTTTTAAAAAGTAGCTTACATCCATTAGCATAATTAATGCCAGCAAATACGAATGTTGGACGGCTGCGTGGCGAAGTGATTACTGCTCAGGTCTCTCATGGCGAAGTTCGCGGGGCTTCGAATCCGGCTGGAGGCTCCCCAATCACCCAGCTGTAGAAATGTGCACCTGACTTCTGGAGTTGGCGAAGGAAGGAGGCCAGACCATGATGCTGACCACATCAACCTCTATCGTGCCGACCAGTCAAGAAAAATACGGGCACTAACACCGTGTGCCCTATATGCCTCTAAAGCATGACAGGGCTAGCTTTATCTCTTACCTAAATACGAGTGTTAGCGAGCAACCAAATTTCAATAATGCTTGTTATATATTGGTATTTTAGTGCACTCTTTGTGTTTTTATTGTTCCATCTTATATTGTCGTTGTAGTATATAATGGTAGTACTTCTTATTGTCCTCATTACCGAGACTCAGTACTAAATAGTTTCTCCCTTCACACAAGTACTCTTCCACGGTCTGATACTAAACACATACAAGTACTGAGAACTTCATTAGTCCGCCTCCAGAAATACAAGTTTAATTTCATATTTCTTCTTCTTCTTCTTCATCTTCAGCTTTCCGAGCCATTAAAGCTGATTGCTACAGATAAGTTCGCCTCCATTTCTTTCTATTCCTAATCTTCTCTCTCCAGTTGGTGACATCAATTTCTTTTATATCCTCTTCTATCTCTGTTTTGATCTACCCCCTTGGTCTTATTTCCCTCATCTCTTGTGCATACATAATTTTCGCTTGTCTGTTCTCTTCCATTCTTTCTACTTGGCCCAACCAGCGTAGTCTATTCAGTTTCAAGACATTTATAATTCGTTGGGATTGAAATAAGCTGTTCAGTTCAGTGTTCTTTCTAGCTCTCCATTCTCAACTGTTGGTATCCTTTGTGAACAAAAAGATTTTTCTTGGGATCTTGATTTCAAAGATCTGTAATTGTTGTTCATCTTTCTTTGTTGCATTCCACGTTTCTGATCAACACGTGATGATTGGTCTTATTATAGTTTTGTAAATTGTTATTGTGGTGTTTTGGGACAGGATTTTGGATTTTAACAGGTGTTGCAAGGCAAAGTATATTTTACTCCCTATCTGTACTCTGGGGCCGGCTAGCGTAGTGGTTAGAGCACTCGTCTAGCAACCAAATGGTCGAGGGTTCGAATCCCCAGCTGAGCGGGATTTTTTTTCCGACCAATACAGCCCCGAGGTCGACCCAGCCTCGTAAAATGGGTACCAGAGAAAATCTGGGAAGTAAAGGCAGCGAGGAAAGGAACTGGTCACCCTACCTCATACGCTGATGACCCAGCATAATGAGGTCTCTAACGCTTCACCCCCTACGGCATTTGCTATGGGACTATCTTTACTTTACTTTTTATCTGTACTCTGATTTTAATTTCCATGCTTACTGTGTTACTTCTGTTGAAGGTTGTTCCTAGATATTTACATTTTCAGGAAAAATAACGAAGGGAATAACGGGGAAATCATTCTCCAAGTGCACATCAACTAGAATATCCTGGTATTTGTATCATGATGATCTGGCAACCTTCTAAATAGCTGTATGACGATCTAACTCTTATTTTAAGCACTTCCGTATGACTAACTTAATTTCATATCTATCGACCTGACTCTGCAGCCTAATTTGTTTCTCATAATCTGTCTTTAAAATTCCTTCTAAAATTTTGTCTGAATCTCCACATCTGAATCTGTCAATTGTTCTGTCTTCACATAACTAGCTCTCTGCATCGGTCCAACTCTATCTGTTTGTCTGTGTTTTCATGGTATCTAACTTTATCTGGCTCACTGTATCGCCGTCTTTCTCCATCTTCCTAACCCCTCTAATTCCTCATTGTCTGTATCTGTGTGTTCAATCTCTCTCAGTCTCCTTGTTTAACGTCTAGGTCCAGTTTGATGAACCCACCAATTGGTATTCCTGCCATGCCCCTAACTGGTCCACTGGTTTAGATCTGGGTACCGATTGGTTCTTGAGTCATAACCTATTATTTTTGTGGTGTCGATTTTCAGTCCCTTTATTTTATTACCTTTGGCAATCCTACCTGTACGTACTTGTTGACTGATTACTAATCTAGTCAGCCGTCTATCCGTCGCCAGCCAGACGCTTTGGCTTTCCTTAAATCCTTCTAGCGTCCCTCGTCTTGTTTTCTCACCCCTAGCATCTACGAAAGTAAAAGCGGGCAGACGTGATACATCACACTTTCATGTGAAGGTGATCTTGAGCGAAAAAAAAAAGAAGAAAAACGGACTTAACACCTTATCCCCAGTATGTCTTAATGGCATGGAAACGGGGATTTTTAAAAATCTTTTTACCTTTTAAAGGAGCATAGCATCTGTGTGGAAATTACGCATAAAATATGAGTCACAACTTAAAATAAGAGTCACGCTGTAATAACTTTTCAGCGACACACACAGACACACAAAACTGTACTCTCACGCATACACATGAGATACCTTACTGTATAGTAACTTAAATGATTGACAGTGCCGTCGCAACCGATAAACCTAATGGATAAGGCTTCAGTCGACGGGTTTAGCCATTTTCCAGATTTTTCTCCAATGATATCCTGGCCGTAAGTACAAACGCCCGTATCTCGGTCGCTCGTAAGACGGTACATAACTGCCAAAACGACGTTGTTTATGCGAAGCCTGTTACACTGATAAACAGGAAAGTTATTTCCAGCTTTAAAATAATCATTTCTTATTAACCTTCTTATAAGAGTAAAAAAAAAAAGAATATTTCATTTAAAAATCTTAGTAAGCTCTTATTATCATCATACAGCTGATCTTAGGGTTCATAGAAGGTTTAGATTTTTGTCAAGGATATTTTGAATCCGAAGAATTTCCGTTTGCATCAGTGAGTCCAAGCGCAGGATTTGAACAGTAGCCATATTGTTTACGTGGTTTGTTTTTTTAACCTAGCAGTCAGTCAGTCAATCAGTCATTTGCATGATGTCCCTTGCGGAACTTTGACTTTCTAACAGCTCTCCTGTAGGCCTCTCGATTGTAAGGGAGATGCCCTGCTGATGATGTGTCCACATGCAGATAATCAACGATGTCTTGGAGCTGTATTCGCCTTGGTCCTCCTCTCATTCTTTTTTTTTCCCCATTATATACCCTTCTCTCTAAATTATCACGACGTTTAATATATCCAAAATAACAGACCTGACACTAATCAGAATTTTATTATGAAGCTGCCGTTAGTTTCAAACATTGCTTTGATTCTCACTTCATTTAACAAATTCTACGGAAATCAGATTGGAGTTTCGAGATTTTTTTTTAAATTTTGGTTACGTGAGTGGTGAAATGATCCTTTCATCTCATAAACGTGGAGTTAACTCCGGTAATCAAAACAACATTTCAAGTTGTGTGGCTGTAAGGTAGGAGATCAAGACAAACCCTGGGTACTACCAACACATACATTTCCTGTAATTTCCATGTGCAGTTAATCTCTGCTTCTGGTTCAATAAAGAACAATCAACGCTTCTCATATTCTCATGACATGGCGACAGCCTACAGATCGTGTATGTGACTGTTATTTCTGCGTGCTGTCTCGACATCAGCTTCAAAAGATTCGAAAACATAAAGAAAATTTACCGTGAACTAATCAAACGTCTCATCATCTTCATGGCCTGTAACACGTGGAGATGACCTGCCTGTTCCTTACTAGAACATCCTGCAACTCAAAACGAAGGCCTGGGATGTGGACGGAAAGCATTGTCTGAACCGTCACCAAAAAGATCCTGATGTTTTTTTTTTATCTCAGAATCAGACTCGTCGAGAAAACTGCGCTGAACTTCCGAGAATGAACCGACTGATCGAAACCCAAAGCTTGGCTTAACTAAGGCCGAACGTTTTGGCATCGAGGATTCAGCAGTAACATCTTCTGAAGGAAAATGTAAAAGCTTCAATATAAACAAACTTGTAGGAAGACTTACCTTCAGTTTTCAAAATGTAAAACACCCTTGCTACCTGTTATAACGTTCATGGTCTGTTCATGTGTTTGAAGATGGGATATAGCTCCCATACTTGACACTCTTTATAGAAGCATCAAAAGGATATAATCCCACAATACTTGACACTCTTTATAGACGCATCAAAAGAATATAATCCCACAATACTTTACACTCTTTATAGAAGCATCAAAAGGATATAATCCCACAATACTTGACACTCTTTATAGACGCCTCAAAAGAATATAATCCCACAATACGTGACACTCTTTATAGACGCATCAAAAGAATATAATCCCACAATACGTGACACTCTTTATAGACGCATCAAAAGAATATAATCCCACAATACTTGACACTCTTTATAGACGAATTAAAAGAGTATAATCCCACAATACTTGACATTTTTTATAGACGCACCAAAAGAATATAATTCCACAATACTTGGCACTCTTTATAGCGCGCCAAAAGAATATAATTCCACAGTACTTGACACTCTTTATAGACGCATCAAAAGTTAATCTTGAACGCTGCTTTGCTGCACAAGGGAAATTCACAATCAGGTGTTTCTCTAGGGCATGCTGCTGCACGTGAAGGAGACCTAGGAAAGGATACGAAACTACTACACGAAGCAATTAAATTACGAAGACCGTCACTGGAGGGTTCTTGTAGAGACCTGAAGATTATCGCAGTCTTACTTCAAAAAGCATTTACAATATACTTCGTGTTGCTGTTTTCTCTGTGATTAGGATAGTTGGGATAGGTCTTCACACCACAGATGAAAAATCTGATCCGGAAGGAAAATACTGGACCCCGGAACGAAAATACTGGAGCCCGGAAGAAAAATACTGGAGCCCGGAAGAAAAGAACTGGAGCCCGGAAGAAAAATACTGGAGCCCGGAAACAAGGATGTCCAGCACAAGCATCTGGTTAAACACAGCAAAATCATTCTGCCTCCTTTCGTACATTAAACGAGGAGTAATGAACTTTGACAATGTGGATGAATGAGGAAGGCGAGGCATTTAAGTTCATGGGGAGGAAATATAGGTAACTGACTGATGGAAGGAATCTTTGTCGGCCCGCGAATTTCGTGGACTTCTCAAGGACAAATATTTTTTAATTTAGTTTTTCGAGTGACTGAGAAAGCAGCTTAGGAAGCCTTTTAGTCTACGTATTACTCAGAGTTTCTTGGGAAACTGAACATCTGAAAACTATGTTGTGGCTGTTAGTGAACTTTTGACAATATACCAACAGTTAGGTTGCAACGTAAGAGAACATGGAAATATTTTGGACACATTAAACGTCATGATAATATAGAGAAGACCGTCTTAGAAGGGTACAGAATGGGAAAAAGAAAGAGAAGAAGACCAGGGCGAAGATGGCTGCAAGACATCGTTGATAATCTGTAAATGGGTGCTTCAGCAGCAGGGCATCTTGCTTACAACCGAGAGGCCTACAGGAGAGCTGTTTGCGAGGCAAAGTTCCGCAAGGGACATCCAAATGACTGACTGACTGAGACTGCAACATGTCCCTCAAGATATCTTCTTTCCTTCCTTCCTCACCTTATTCACCTCTATCTGTGGTATAGGCCATCAACAAAGGCTCTGCATTTACTTCTATCCTGAGCTGCTTCTTATACCCATCTCCAGTTGTAGTGGATCTTTTTTTTTATCTCTGCTTCAAGACTCCTTCACCAGGTGTTTCTAGATCTCCCTTGTTTCCTCTTTCCCTGGCGATTCCACGTTGGAGCTTGTCTGGTTATGTTAGACACACTTTTCCTTAATTCCTACTTTGGCTTCTTCTACCGAAAGTGTCCTACAGTGCGTGAAAAACAGGGAGAATGCATAATCCAAGACATTTCAGCGATGAAAGAAGGTACCAGGGCAAGTGGACCGCATCTTCACATGCTGACTACTGTACTCTTGCATTATGGCAAGAAATTACCCTAAAATAAAATGCAACCGAAAAGAAAAAACAATAAGTATCTTATTTATTCCTTTCCTTTTCGTTTGTATTTTGTGTCACATTTAATGCTCTAGCAAAGTTTACCAAATGAAGTATTTTGTTTTGTTAAAACAGTTGAATATTAAACATCTCAAAACCTGGAGCTAATACATATATTGTGATCTTGCTCACAACCGAGAGGCCTACAGGAGTGCTGTTTGGGAGGCAAAGTTCCGCAGGGGACATGTAAATGAATGAATGAACCCATATTCTGTTTTTCCCACCCTGTGAGTTTATGTTTATATGCATAACAAAACTATTATACATTCTCATACATTAGTCGCAGCTAATTTACAGACTTCCAATAAAGGAGTTATTTGAATTACTTTTTAGAGAGAGCGAGAGAGAGAGAGAGAGAGAGAGAGAATCTTGGAGCCGGGCTTATGCTTGGACTTGATCTTTAATGTAGAAGTGGTTCCTGAGTCGCAGTCAGAGTCAAATGTTCGTTTATTTATATGTTGTTTTATGTTGAGTTGTGACTACTTACAACGCGAGTCCTATGTATACTCATCCACCACATTAAGATCTCTTATAGGGGGCAAACATATCCACAAGTTAAAAAAAACTGACTTACATCATACATCTTACATATTTCTCGTGCCGTTAAACATCACATAGGGCTCGCATTGTAATTCGCCAAGTTTTCCTGTCCTCGGCGAGTTTTTCAACCTCATCAAGGGATTTTATGCCTGATAATTTGGTATCTCTTAACAATGTCCTCTTTAGAATTTCACGTGGTCGACCTATTTTTCTTCGGCCTGTTGTGATCCACTTGATAGCTTGTTTTGGGATTCTCTGATTGTTTCTCCTCATCGTGTGATCGTCATATGCCAGTCTCCTTTTTCTGATCACCCATGAGGAATGTTGTTTGCTCATCTGCCTTATCTCTGCGTTATTCTTGAACTCGTTCCAATTTATACCCAGTATTTTCCTTATGCATTTGTTTGCAAAAGTGTCTAATTTTTTGTCTATTTCTTTAGCTGTTTTCCAGCTTTCGCATGCATAAATGAAGGTGGATATTACATTTGAATTGAACAATCTTAGACTGATTTTTGTGCTTATAACTTTTGAATGCCATTTGTTCTCAAGATTCTTGGAGGTCAGTGTTGCTTTTCCAGTTCTAATTCTAATTTCCTTTCTGGTGTCACCATCCTGGTCTACGTAGCTGCCGAGCTATGCAAATTGGTGTACTTCTTTAACAGCTTTTCCTTTTACGTATATTTTTCCTTCTTTATTAATGGAAAGTTTCATTATTTTTTTTCCTTGTTAATTTCAAGTCCTATATTGCTAGCCAGTGAAGACATGATATCTGTTTTTTTTTCTTGCATCGGATTCACATTGTCATATAAGAGTCATGTTATCTGCAAAATTAAGATCTTCTAGTTGGGTCCCATGTACCCAATCAATGTCAGCTTTTCTTGTGCAACATGAAATCTATGGCAATTCCAAAAAGCAAAGGAGATAGTATACATCCTTGTTTCAATCCTGTTTCCATCTGGAACCATTCGCACATTCCTTCTCCTGTGTTGACTGCATATACATATTCGTTGTAGATATCTTTAATGATGTTGACTAAACATGTAGAACTAGATGCGGAATCTACAGACCCTTGGTTCATATATTAAGAATCCAGTAGAAAGAATACCTTCCAAACAGACAAAACTACAAACATAAGGGCTCTTAACGCCAAAATAAATAAGCAAATAACGTAGAAGCGTTTGTCTGAGCCACCAGAAATGGCAACGTAAGAAACAATATGGCCACAAGGTGATATATTTCATGACATAGTGGACAGAAAATCATGTAAGCAATAAGGATTCCCTTCGATAATTTCCTTCTGTGTCATTCTGCTGCTGCTTATGTTGTAAATCGGCCAAAGAAAGCGAATTATATGTTCTTATCTGGCGCATGAAATAGGACGTTTGTGAGGTCTCCTGTTTTGCAAGTATTTTCTTGCTATCGATTTACGAGCCTATCTTGAGCCCACTCATTCTCTTCCTCTGCTGGTTTTAAATCTCTGTATAAAAAATATGAGACAAGAAAAGTGCAAGGCTAATGCATCTCGATTTACGATGTTTCTACTTACGATATTTTAACTTTTACGTTCTGAGCACGTTTAAGTTTCATTTTAATCTTCTTTACTAGCCAGCCTTCTTCAATATTACGTTCTTGTAACATATTTGTCCCTTTTGTGTCCATGATATTTAAGAACTCTTCTGTCGTATTTACATTCAAAGGCATTTATGCATATATTTTGGACATATTATAAGTCATGAGAATTTAGAGAAAACCGTCTTGGGAGGATACATAATAGGAAAAAGATAGAGAAGAAAGAGAGGAAGACTAAGGCGAGGATGGCTTCAAGACATGGTTGATAATCTGCAAGTGGATGCATCAGCAGCACGGCATCTTCCTTACAATCGGGAGCCCTACAGGAGAGCTGTTAGCGAGGCAAAGTTCCGAAAGGGACAAGCAAATGACTGACTGACTGACTGACTGAGCACGTTTAAGGTAAGCTATGTTAACGAAGGTAGGCTAGGCTTATGCACGTTTTCTGCGTACGTTTAAGTTAGGTTAGGCTAATATAAGTGTTCTGGGCATGTTTAAGGTAGGCTAAGCTAATGTAAGCTTTGTGAGCATATTTAACATAGATCAGGCTAATGTAAGTGTTCTGAGCATGTTTAAGGTAGGTTAGGCTAATGTAAGTGTTCTAAACACGTTTAAGGTAGGTTAGGCTAATGTAGGTGTTCTGAGCACATTTAAGGTAGGTTAGGAAATGTAAGTGTTCTGAGCACATTTAAGGTAGGTTAGGCTAATGTAAGTGTTCTAAACACGTTTAAGGTAGGTTAGGCTAATGTAAGTGTTCTGAGCACATTTAAAGTAGGTTAGGCTAATGTAGGTGTTCTGAGCACATTTAAAGTAGGTTAGGAAATGTAAGTGTTCTGAGCACATTTAAGGTAGGTTAGGCTAATGTAAGTGTTCTAAACACGTTTAAAGTAGGTTAGGCTAATGTAAGTGTTCTGAGCACATTTAAAGTAGGTTAGGAAATGTAAGTGTTCTGAGCACATTTAAGGTAGGTTAGGAAATGTAAGTGTTCTGAGCACATTTAAGGTAGGCTAGGAAATGTAAGTGTTCTGAGCAAGTTTAAGGTAGGCTAGGAAATGTAAGTGTTCTGAGCACATTTAAGGTAGGCTAGGAAAAGTATGTGTTCTGGGTACATTTAAGGTAGGTTAGGCTAACCTATGATTTTTAGTACTTTAAGTGTATTATATGCATGTTTCCAAACACACAGTAGGTTCTTTGGAATGTAATCCTATCGTAGGTCGAGGAAAATATGCGCAGACATTGCTCGCCAAGTATAGACGTTGGGGAAAGTTTGGTGGACAAAAATATAATGCATGCCCATGATACAACGGTGAGGACGATTAGAGAAAGGGTAGATAATTTAGATAAGGGTATGGAGGCCCAGTGATGAGAATCGAATGACTGGAGGGGGGGGGGGGGTACAAGACTCAGTCTCAGAAAAAGTTGTTGCTACATTAACATTTTCTTTTTTTACCCTGTTCCTAGCTATCAGTATGTAAAGTGAAACCAAACTTTTGACATCTTTTGAAGTCGTCTTATTGTTATTTGATATGACTGCTGGTGGTGGTGGTGGTGGTGATGATGCTGATGATGATGATGCCTTCGACAGTCAGACGAATGTGGTTTAGGATCACACTTGGCATTCACTCAGAAGGTCTGTAAGCGTTAAAAAGTTCAGAACCGCTGATGTAGAGTGAGGCCTGGACGCACACGCCTTTCACAAACAGGGAGAGTTGTTTGAGTGCCTATGTTTCATGGTTCAAAGCATTGCGTAAAGCAACGACGACAAAAAGAAGAAGTAGATGAAATAAACAATACCGGCGGAGACATTCAATAAAGTACTTGTGTCTGTCTTCCACTGACATGTTTACATTTTACATCTCACATGTTAAACGTTACATAGGGTTGGCATGGTTGTTCGCCAAGTTTTCCCGTTTTCGGCGAGCTTTCAAACCTCATCAAGGGCTTTTATGCCTGCTAATTTGGACTTTCTTAGCAATGTCCTCTTTAGAATTCCATGTGGTCGACCTATTTTTCTTCGGCCTGTTGTGTTCCACTTCACGGCTTGTTTTGGGGATTCTCTTGAGTTTTTCTTCTCATCACGTGACCGACGTATGTCCATCTTTTTTTCTGATCACCCATGAGACAGGTAGTTGCTCACTCATCTGCCTTATCATTTCGTTGTTCTTGAATTCCTTCCACTTTATACCCAGTATTTTCCTTGGTCATTGGGTTTCAGAAGAGTCTAATTTCTTGTCTATTTCTTTAGTTGTTTTCTAACTTTCGCATCCATAAATGAGGGTGGATATTACATTTGAATTGAATAATCTTAACTTGTTTTTTGTGCTTATAACTTTTGAGTGCCATATTTTCTCAAGATTCTTGGAGGTCAGTGTTGCTTTTCCAGTTCTAATTCTAACTTCCTTTCTGGTGTCACCATCCTGGTCTACGTAGCTGCCAAGGTATGCAAATTGTTTTACTTTTTCAACAGCTGTTCCTTCTACGTATATTTTTCCTTCTTTATTAATGGTAAGTTTCATTATTTTTGTTTTTCTCCTTGTTAATTTCAAGTCCCATTTTGCTAGCCAGTGAAGAGAGGGTATCTGTTTTTTTTTCTTGCATCGAATTCACATTGTCACTGATAAAAGTCATGTTTATCTGCAAAATCATGATCTTCTAGTTGGGTCCCATGTACCCAATCAATGTCAGTTTTTCTTGTGCGACATGAAATTTTTAGCAATTCCAAAAAAGCAAAGGAGATAGTATATATCTTGTTTCAAGCCTGTTTCCACCTGGAACCATTCGCTCATTCCTTCTTCTATGTTGACTGCATAAACATATCCGTTGTAGAGATCACTAATGATATCGACAGTTTTAGACGGTATTCCATATAGTCTTAAAATTCTCCATCTCTGTGTGTGTGTTATCAAATGCCTTTTAAAGTCTATGACGTTCTTGATTAAATGTTTTTGCTTTTCAATATGTTTTTCAAGTATTATTCTTAGAGTAAAGATCTGTTCGAGCAAGCTTCTCCTTATTCGAAATCCTGCTTGTTCTTCTCTCATTGTAGTATAAACTATATCTTTAATTCTATTCAGAACGACTTTGCAAAATACTTTTGACACAACTCATAGTAAGGTTACTCCTCTCCAGTTATTGCAATCGCTAAGGGTGAATTTTTAAAAAAAAATTATTTTATCAAATTTTTTTTTTCCATTTTAAGGGACTTTTTCTTCTTTCCAAACTTTATTAAACGTTCTGTGTAACTGGTTCATGTTGTCCCTGTTAATATTTTTTAACATTTTTGGTGTTACTTCATCTTCACCTGCAGCTTTGCTGTTGGCCATTAGATTCACTTCTGTTTCAGTTTCTTTCAATGTAATTTCATCCAGGTTGACATTTAGTTGTGAGACTGGTAAATCGGTTTCAAGGTCTATTAATTCTTTTGAGCGGGGTCGATTAAGTATTTATTGGAAGTGTTTGGCCTATCTTTGATTTTGGTCTTTCAGTCGGTCAGTCATTTGCATGAACCTTGCGAAACTTTTCCTCCCTAACAGCTCTCGTGTAAGCCTCTCGCTTGTAGGCAAGATGACCTGCTGCCGATGCATCCATTTGCAGATCATCAAAGATGTCTTGCAGCCATCTTCGCTTTGGTCTTTCTCTCTTTCTTCTTCCCATTATGTACCCTTCCAATACTATCTTCTCTAAATTCAAGTTTTCTCTGTTTAATCCTCTTTACTAGCCAACCTTATTCAATGTTAAGTTCTTGTAGTATGGACATATCTGTTCTTTTTTATGTCCATGATATTTGAAGAACTCTTCTGGAGCAGTTACATCCAAAGGCATTAATGTGTTTCTCACCTGTTTTGTTAAGTGTCCAGGTCTCACAGGTCTCCTGTACCTCACTTGTTTATATGCTTCCTCTATACTCAAGTAACGTGTCCAGGTCTCACAGGTCTCCTGTACCTCACTTGTTTATATGCTTCCTCTATACTCAAGTAACATGTTTACGTTTAGGCTGACTGAAGTCTGGATGTGTTTTACATGACTCTCTGCTACAGAGATGATTTTACCGGATAATAATTTTGCTGACTCAGTTCTTAATAAGATGCGATAGATACTAAGATATTTAAAGTAAAAAAAGTAAAGTAAAGGTAACCCTCTCATGCCTTAGAGGCACATAGGGATATGGTGTTAGTGCCCATATTTTCCTTGACCTGTCAGCACACTAGAGGGTGATATGGTCAGTATCACGCCTGGCTGCCTTTCCTTCCCCAACTCCAGAAGAAGTCGGGTAGCCATTTCTACAGCTGGGTGACTGGGGTGCCGCCGGCCGGATTCGAACCCCCGACCTTCGCCATGAGAGACCAGTGCACTAACCACTTCGCCACTCAGACACCCTGATGGACTATGCGTCTTACCACACCGCCTTTAATAGTTTACAAAACTATTATACATTCTCATACATTAGTATGTATTAGTTACAGCAAAGTTTATAAACACACTATTCCAGTAATGAAATTATTTGAATTACTTTTACGAGAGAGAGAGAGAGAGAGAGAGAGAGAGAGAGAGAGAGAGATCAACAAGTGATCTCCATTTATTTCTGTTCTTGGCTGTTTCTTCTATCCTTTTCCAGGTGTAGAACATCTGTTTTTTAAAATCTGCTTCAAGACTCATTCACCAGGTATTTCTAGGTCTTCCTTGCTTCCTCTTATTCTGGGGATTCCTGGTGAGAGCTTGTCTGGTTATGTTTGTTGTAGACTTTCGAGTTTCGAAGTGTATGCCCTATCCAACTGCACCGTACTTTCATTATCATTTCTTTCACTGTGGATTGGTTCATTTCTGCCATAGCTCTTCATTGCTGATGTTATCTGGCCATCTAATCTGAAGGATCTTCCTTAGGCGGGTGTTAATAAAGGTCCGCAGTCTCTTGGTACTGTTAGGCTGATGCTGTACATCTTTCTGATCCATACAACACTACCGATTTGACATTTATGATGAGAGAGGAGGAGAGAGAGAGGAGGAGGACAGGGAGGAGGAGGAGAGAGGAGGAGGAGGAGGAAAAGGGAGGAGAGAGAGGAGGAGGAGGAGGAGGAGGAGGAGAGAGAGGAGGAGGAGAGAGAAGAGGAGAGAGAGAGGAGGAGGAGGTATTCCAGATGTTTTCCCGATGGGAAAGATGCATGCCGTTTTCTCATATAGGAGTGGGTTTTTTTCTTTCCATTTTGTTCCATGAAACCTCCATGTGGGAGTGTAGAGAAACCTCCCATATAGGGAGTGTTGATTTTTTAAAAATAATTTGCCTTGCTCTCTGAAATTTCCCATGTAGGAGTGTTTTTTTTATTCCATGAAACCTCCCATATGGGAGTGTAGATTTCTTTTTTTTTTCCTCTCTGGAATATGGCATGCCTCCCATATGCGGAACATTGATACTTTTTTTTTTATTTGCTCCCTGAAATCTCTCATATGGGGAGTCTTTTTTTCCCCTTCCGTTTGCTTCACAGTTGAGATTCTACACATGAAATGAAGTGCCAGCACTTGTGATCACGTCTTCACAAGGGACATCTAGCACGGCTCAGCTGATGAAGCGTGTCCCTGACCCTTCGCCCCTGCCACATGTCGCTCGGTCAATGAGAGCAAAGCTGGGGGTTTTTCAATTACGCCCGCTTTGTGCTGCCCGAGCGCTCCGCTGGGATTAGATTGCCGTCCTTTCAGATGATGTTTTCCATTCGTTCCCCTCAGGCCGTTTGGGCTGTTTTTTCCCGGTGTCTCATAAACCTGTGTTGTGGTTAACTGTTTTTAACTCAGTGGTCGACGTAACTACGTTTTTCTTTGGAAGATCGTTATGGGTTCTCTCACGCCCTGTCTGTCCATTTTCTTTCCCGTTTTTAACGGGAGGCTTTTTTTTTTTACATGAATCATCAGGTTGTTCATTAATGCACTGTAAAATCCCTAGGCTTGTAGTAAGATATTCGGTTGTTTTTTTTTTTTTTTTGGTTCTAGAAGAGCCTTCGTTAAAATAATTGGCATACGCCCATTTCTATTGCTATTTTACTTTGCTATATTATATTTATTGCTACGTTACAAGATCTCTATCTCTCTCCTCTCCTCCTCCTCCTCCTCTGCATTGTTTTTATTGCTGCGTTACTTCACTACATTATTTTTGTTGCTATGTTACTTCATTACATCATATTTATTGCTATGTTATTTTACTGCATTATATTTATTGCTATGTCACTTCACGACATTGTATTTATTGCTATGTTATTATGTTTTGTGTATTTATGTATTTGAGAAGAAATGATCAGAGAATCCCAAAACAAGCTATCAAGTGGAACACACCAGAGAGGCAGACCGCGTGAAACTCTGAAGAGGACATTGTTAAGAGAGGCCAAATTAACAGGCATAAAATCCTTTGATGGGGTTGAAAGACTCGCCGAAGACAGGAAAAATTGGCGAACTACTTTGCGAGCCCTATGTGACGTTTAACGGCACGGGAAGGATATAAGATATAAGATATTATGTTTTGTTCCATGCTGCGTATATTACACTATATTTATAGCTATCCTACTTCCGTACATTATACTCGTAATTATGTCCCTTTAATATGTTTAAGATTTCATATTCATTTTATACTGTTGATTGTTTTTCCCCCATTTACAATCAATTTTCTCATTAATTCTGAGAGAAATTGCTCATCAAGATTGCCATCACACTTCTTCCACCATCATCCATGTTTGCCTTTATCCTCAGGCGGGGCTAAAAGAGGCTGTTGTGGTGTAGGATAAGTACCATGGAACACGTGTGGATGTACGTAAGATGGGGGGGGGGGGCATGAACTACGACGGTTTTCTGCAGCTGCCAGGTCGGGACCTGTCTTTTCACTAAGCTCCACCATAGTAGGGAAATATATCAATCCGTGTACAGTGGGTCAAGCTGGTGTATCATAAGAGTGTTAAACAGTAACGGCTTAGAGACAGAGAAAGATAAGAAGAGGAGGAGGAGAGGAGAGAGAGAGGAGGAGAGGAGAGAGAGAGGAGGAGAGAGAAAGGAGGAGGAGAGAGAGGAGGAAGAGGAAGAAAGAGAGAGAAAGAAAAGGCGAGGAGGGTGAAAAAAGAGAAAGGAAGAGGAGGAGAGGAGAGAAATAGAGATCTAGTAACGAAAGAAAAAAAAAAAAAGCGAGCTTCAAAGGATAAATTTTGAGCAAAGAACCTCGACTAATTTTCCGCCCTTAATCTATCAACCTCCTAGTCGTCGCGTATAACATTCAACATCCATTATCATAAACACACGCAGACCACCAGTGTTTTCAACATTCCCAACTGGTTTCCTAGAACTTTTATTTCTTCTCTCCCGCTATGCTCAATGCTCTTTGAAAAATTCTCCCAGGCTTTTAAAAGATGTCGTCCATACTGGTAAAAAGAGTCGTCCAGACTGGTAAAAGATTCGTCCAGGATGATAAAAGATTCGTCCAGGCTGGTAAAAGATTCGCCCAGGCTGGTAAAAGATTCGTCCAGGCTGGTAAAAGATTCGCCCAGGCTGATAAAAGATTCGTCCAGGCTGGTAAAATATTCGTCCAGGCTGGTAAAAGATTCGTCCCAGGCTGGTAAAAGATTCGCCCAGGCTGATAAAAGATTCGTCCAGGCTGGTAAAAGATTCGTACAGGCTGGTAAAAGATTCGTCCAGACTGGTAAAAGATTCGTCCAGGATAATAAAAGATTCGTCCAGACTGGTAAAAGATTCGCCCAGGCTGATAAAAGATTCAGCCAGGCTGGTAAAAGATTCGTCCACGCTGGTAAAAGATTCGACCAGGGTGGTAAAAGATTCGACCAGGGTGGTAAAAGATTCGACCAGACTGGTAAAAGATTCGACCAGGCTGTTAAAAGATTCGTCCAGGCTGATAAAAGATTCGTCCAGGCTGGTAAAAGATTCGCCCAGGCTGATAAAAGATTCGCCTAGGCTGGTAAAAGATTCGTCCAGGCTGGTAGAAGATTCGTCCAGACTGGTAAAAGATTCGTCCAAGCTGATAAAAGGTTCGTCCAGGCTGATAAAAGATTCGGCCAGGCTGGTAAAAGATTCGCCCATGCTGGTAAAAGATTCGTCCACGCTGGTAAAAGATTCGTCCACGCTGGTAAAAGATTCGTCCACGCTGGTAAAAGATTCGTCCAGACTGGTAAAAGATTCGTCCAGGCTGGTAAAAGATTCGTCCTGACTGGTAAAAGATTCGGCCAGGCTGGTGAAAGGTTCGTCCAGACTGGTAAAAGATTCGTCCAGGCTGGTAAAAGATTCGTCTAGGCTGGTAAAAGATTCATATTCCTGAGTTACTCCTTTCTGTGTCTTTTAGTTCGTGGTACGAAGCATCATTTATGATCTTTCCTTTTCATCGCAAGTTTATGACCTCATGCGACTTTTTTGTGTTTGTTACATGGAATAGTCTATGAAGAAGATGGGTTTCTCTGTGGGCTTTAGATCTGCCTCAAGTTTTTCTTCCTTTGAAGGTCCCCTCTCCACCTTCCCCACCCCCAACCTAACCCCACCTCGCCGTAGGGGAAAAAATGTTTTCTTTAACGCGCTTAAGAGTGCTCGTTTGAATGGTAAAAGAACTGAAGATAATTAGTGACAACTTGATTGATAACTGTTTTCTAGCCACAGTAGATACAAAATTTTATATCTTATATATCTTATATCCTTCCCGTGCCGTTAAACGTCACATAGGGTTCGCAAAGTAGTTCGCCAATGTTTCCTGTCTTCGGCGAGTCTTTCAACCTCATCAAAGGATTTTATGCCTGTTAATTTGGCCTCTCTTAACAATGTCCTCTTCAGAGTTTCACGTGGTCTGCTTCTTTTTCTTTGGCCTGTTGTGTTCCACTTGATAGCTTGTTTTGGATTTCTCTGATCATTTCTTCTCATCAAATGACCAACATATGTCCATCTCCTTTTCCTGATCACACATGAGACTGGTTGTTGTTCAGTCATCTGTCTTATCTCTGCATTGTTCTTGAATTCGTTCCACTTGATGCCGAGTATTTTTTTTATGCATTTTTTTTTTCAAAAGAGTCTAATTTCTTGTCTATTTTTTAAGTTGTTTTCCAGTTTTCGCATGCATAAATGAGGGTGGATATTACATTTGAATTGAATAGTCTTAACTTGGTTTTTGTGCTTATAACTTTTGAACTCCATATGTTCTCAAGATTTTTGGAGATTGATGCTGCTTTTGAAATTCTGATCCTAACTTCCTTTCTAGTGTCACCATCCTGGTCTATGTAGCTGCCAAAGTATGCAAACTGATTGACTTCTTCAATATCTGTCCCTTCTATGTGTATTTTTCCATTTTGATTAAAGGGAATTTTCATAAATACAAAATATTGTTTATTATCTCTTCATAAAATGGTTTCGAAGTAGGCAGGTGTTATCCCCCTTGCGAAGGCTGATGAGTATCATTTCTCTTAAACGAGTTTTGCTTATAACTAAATATGAGAGAAATGACGACTGCGGTAAAGCTGTTTCTAGTAATAAAGAATGACGGAGCTATATGGTTCAGTTTTACAAACACAGAAAGAGTGAATAAAGTAGATAGGATCGACCGTGGGAGAAAAAATACGACTAGGATGATGGGGTACGAACCAAGAGCATACAACAATCCAGTGTTTCTAGAAATGCATTTTTCAAGGAGTACATAAAACATAACAGCAGGTAAAAAAAAACCCACACAAAAAAGGAGAAAAATTAAACAATTAGATCTTCGGTATCCTGCTTGTAAGAAAGGCTGGCACAAAATGAGTTCAGATAGAAAGCAGGTAAGCGCAAAGTAGAAGCAGGCGACTGGCTGAAAAATGAGATAAGGAGAAATCATGTCAAAGCGTACCAGCTGGCAAACAGCACGACGTCATGCCCTAGATGGCCTCAGCTTGTTTCTATTACATTTTATACTCAGTCTTATTTTCATTCAGCCTTGTTCCTGCTCATTTTCCTCATTCTTTAGATATATATTGGTAAAACTGAATCATACATTTATGCCTACCTTTTTAACTAAATATACTAATTTATATCTCTCTTTCCCGTTTTAGCTTCTCTGTGAATTCTTCGGTCTTCCCCGTTTTAGCTTATTTTTCAATTCTTTGGTCTTCCCCGTTTTAGCTTCTTTTTCAATTCTTTGGTCTTCCCCGTTTTAGCTTCTGTTTCAATTCTTTGGTCTTCCCGTTTTAGCTTCTGTTTCAGTTCTTTGGTCTTCCCCGTTTTAGCTTCTCTGTGAATTCTTTGGCTTTCCCCGTTTTAGCTTCTCTTGAGGTTAACTGGGTATTTGTATAGAGAAAACGCATTGTTCGAGTGGTACAATAATCTCCGCCTTCAACTCTGTTGATCAGATTGAAGGAAAGAGTCATCTTTCTAGCTCATGTGACCTGAAGTACTTGGGGGTGATTGCTAGAGGAAAGGGCACAGGAAAGACTTAGCCACCAACTGGTTTATGCTCTCTGAGGATTTCAGTGTGCCAGATCAGCCTCACACACACTAAGAAGAGTTATCACCAAGGAGGATCAACATTGCTCAACAGAAACACCGAAGATTTAAAGCAAGTAGCAAGGAATCGCCAGATATGGGGATCCTTGTCCTCCGCCATATGCGCCGCCTTTGGCCCAAGAGGATCAACTAACTAACTAATATCAGCCTCATAACCTTTGACCCTCTTGGGTCATATATAAGGAAGTGAAATTTGACAGTACCATGAAGCGTGAGAGACAGAGTGGTATCCCTGGACCCTGGGCTGTGGAGGACTTGAGGGGCGGGGGTTAGGGCCGCGACGGTTCTGTTTTTTTTCCGCTCTTTTCGCATATGAGAGCAACTTTGCATGTTTAGATAAGGGACCGATAGTAAATGACCCTGGGGCCCGACTTGCTGTCCGTGGCCCTAATCGTAGCGTATAGAATACTCTCCGGAACTCATGGAATCTAAATGAGACAAACAGCAAGTATTTAACAAGGTACCGATGAAAAACAAGAAAGAAAGAAAGAAAGAAAGAGTATCCATAAATGCCGTTGAAAGTAAGTGCTATAGAAAAGTCCTTCAGATATCAACGACACAAAAAAGAACAAACATATCCATACTACAAGAACTTATTATTGAAAAAGGTTGGCTGCTATTTAACAAGGCACATATGATAAACAAGAAATAAAGAAAGAAAGAAAGAAAGAAAGAAAACTAGAAAGAAAGAAAGAAAGAAGAGAAAGAAAGAAAGAGTATCCATGACATTAGATACATGAGAACCAGTAAAAACGCGATAGACCAACAAACAGATTCCACAACATCGAACATAGAACTAGTAAAGACAGAAGGCAAACATTCATCATTAATACTAAGCACTACCTGCGTGGCACGGTACAAAATTAAAGTTAAAAAAAAAATTACATCTTTATACTTTTTCCAGGTCAAATCCAACTGGGAGACCGGACTGACATTGTTTCTTATCTTTCAACTGTCAGTCTGTTTCACACAATTAACAACCAGAGAGCAGGAGCTTTTTATTCAAACTTAATTTTAAAATAAAAAGAAAATGACGTCTTAATTTTTTTTTTTTTTTACAGAATGCCGTAGGGATAATTGAGCTCGCAGGCAAAATAGAATTGAAATTGAAAACCTCAGAAAGTGAAAAGGAAGCAGAGAAGAACTTGAGAAGAATGTCCGTTTCTCATAGGCTATTAATATCTTGTATGTTTATTGTTAGTCTTGCAAGATCTCCTGGAAGTTGTGAAATTTTGCAGGGTTTTTTTTTTTTGGTTTTGTTTGTTTTTGTTTGTTTTTGTTTTTGCATAAGCAAAGTCTGTAATACAAGTAAAGTGTTTTGAAGCTTCAACGAAGTTTACCTTTATTTCAGAGTAACCAAGGCAACTAACGTTATTAAGATAATAAATTTAGCGCAAGAAATAGCACGGCTATCGGTCTTGTGAGTGATCTCGCAAAACAGAAAAGTGGCCGTTTGACGGTGAAAAACGAAATCACTGCGTTATGGAAATATCGCACGTTTGTGTTAGCCAGAGTTACTTTCCGTGTTTAGATGGGGGATCGATAGTAAATGATTCTGGGGCCCGACTTGCTGTCCGTGGCCCTAATCTCAGTGTATATAATGCTCTCTGAAACTCACGGAATCTGAATGAGACAAACAGCAAGTATTTAACAAGACACGGATGAGAAGCAAGAAAGAAAGAAAGAAAGAAAGAGTATCCAAGAAAGAAAGAAAGAAAGAGTATCCTTTGAATGTAAAATAATGTAGAAGAGTCTTTCAAATATCAACGACACAAAAAAAGAACAAATATATCCATATTACAAGAACTTAATATTGAAGAAGGTTGGCTAACAAGGAAGATAAAACAGAGAAGACTTAAATATTTTGGACATATTAAACGTCATGAGAATTTAGAAAGGACAGCCTTGGAAGGGTACATAATAGGGAAAAGAAAGAGAGGAAGACCAAGGCGAAGATGGCTGCAAGACATCGTTGATGATCTGTGAATGGATGCATCAGCAGTAGAAGAGCATCTTGCTTACAACCGAGAGGCCTACAGGAGAGCTGTTAGGGAGGCCAAGTTCAGCAAAGGACATGCAAATGACTGACTGACTGGGTTAACCAGACTTATATCAGTGCAGTTATATACAGATAATTTCTTAGTATATCTTCGTTTTCATCAGGTACCGTGCCTGAAGTCGTTGGAGGTCAAGCTTCTCCAGAGATCTCGGTCTTTGAGATTTCCCATCAGCTCAGCTGGTTCCTTTATATCAAGCCACCGCGTTAGAATGTCCCTGATTATTTCTCTTGGCCTTCCCCCTGCCTTTCTTCTCATTTATCTTTCCTGTTGTTATGACGTTTTCACGCCTTGCCCTTCTCATTATATATATATATATATATATCCAATGAATGATTGTCGTTTTATTATGATTTTAATTAGGTTCATTTCTTCCTAAATACAACTAAATATACAGTATAAATGTATGAAAATACTCTGCGTCAACCTTAGACGCAGCTTCATATACGACTGGCGTTGGGAAAGTAATTCACCACAATTTTTTTTCAACTAATAATGAAGATAGAAGCATGAGATTTTGCACACTTTAAATATGGCATGTGCCGCTTGTGTGAACCAAATTGCACGGCAACGGCCAAAGAATATGGCTGTGCTAAACATTGAAATGGAGCGTGTTAGCAACCTGCAGTATAAGCAGCGAATTGTAATAGAATTTCTCTTTGCAGAGAAGGAATCTGTTGTGAACATTGACAGGCGTCTATGTGATATGTTTGGAAGTTTTGCAATCGACAGGAGTACAGCCAGTCGCTGGGTTCAGAGAATCAAAGAATCAATAAATGAAGATAAGGAGTTGCATGATCGGCCGCGCTGTGGATGTCCTGCCACAGACGCCAAGGCAGAAATGTTGAAATCCGCAGAGGGCATTATTCTTACTGATAGGCCTATCACTGCTCAACAATTGGGCTTAAAGCTGTCAGTCAGCAATGGTAGTACAAATGCAGTTATAAAAGCTCTCGGATTTTCTAAGGTTTACGCAAGATGGGTTCCTCTAAATCTCACAAATGAACATCGATTTCTTCTGAATTGTTGGAGCGTTTCAATACTGAGGGAGATAGCTTTTTTGGCTAAGATCGTAACAGGTGACGAAGCCTGAGCACATCATTTTCAACCTGAGACAAAAAGACAGTCAATGGAGTAGCATTACCCGCAATCACCACAAAGAAAGAAATTCAAGACAACTCCTTCAGCTGGAAAGGTCATGATCACTGTCTTTTGGGACTTTGTTATTCTTGTGGATGTTATGCCAAGAGGAGAGACAATCAGTTCGCAAGCTCACATTAAGACATTGAAAAAAACCTCAATCAATGTTTTCGCAGAGTTCAGCTGCACAAGAATCTAGTAGACCTGGTTCTCCTTCACGACAATGCGCGCCTTCACACAAGTCTGGCAACACAGGAAGCAATCGCCAAAGTGTATTGTACTGTACTACCTCCTTCCACACTATAGTCCGGATTTGGCACCCTCTGATTTCCATCTGTTTGGTCCACTTAAATATGCACTCCGATTGGGTAAGATTTGAAGATGACGAAGGAGTGATTCATGCAGTGAAGAAATGGCTACATAATCAAGAGAAAATCTGGTACGGGCTAGGAATACATGCACTTGTTTCGCGCTAGCGTAAAGCCGCACAAGCTGATGGGGATTATGTTGAATAACACCGATGTTAACATGACATATCCATGTATATTGTGTGTACATTTCATGCTTTTTTACTAAACAGCTCCTGAGAAAAACGATGTGGTGCATTATTTCCTGAGCGCCCCTCGTAAGTTACAATATAAGTTGACCTCTTTTTTCCACATCTTATTTGTTACATATCATACGTTCAGGTTTTAGATTTCCTCGCCTTTCCAAGTTTCTTCGTCCTGCATGTTTTTGTATAAAATAGCCATAAACTGAAGAGCTGCAGCTATGTATGTCCAGTTTGTGAACACAACTGTTGTGGTTATATATATATATATATAATATATATCATCATCATCATCAGGTGCTGCGCCGACTGGCGTTGGCTATTATGCTTCTCCAGAGTACACGATCCTTCATGCAGGCCATCAGCGTAGTTGGTGATCTCCTCTCACACCATCTCGTCAGACTGTCCAGTATCATTTCTCTCGGTCTTCCTCTTGATCTTCTTCCTTCTATTTTTCCTGTTGTTATAATATTTTCAATGCTGCCTCTTCTCATTGCGTGTCCTATGAAAGTACATTGTCTCTCTTATCTTTTTGACAAGATTTTTTGTCTCTCCAGCTCTTCTAATACATTCTTCATTAGTTATTTTTGCTGTCCAGGGGATTCGCAACATTCTTCTAATAAACCACATTTCTGCTGCTTCCAATGATTTTTGTGCAAACCTGCCTATTGTCCATGATTCAATTCCATATAGCAAGATAGGTTCAATATAGCATTTTAGGACTCGTTTTCTAACATTCATTGTAAAGTATGTGTTAGCTAATATGTTTCTCATTCTCTGAAATGCAGTCTTTGCTTGACCTATACTGTTCCTAAATTCTGTTCTGCATTTCCCATCTGAAGTTATTTCTGCTCCAAAGTATTTAAATTTATGCACCTGCTTTAGAATAGTTCCGTTTAATTTTATACTGCATGCTGGTGGATTCTGTTTCTTAGATATAACCATAGTCTCTGTCTTTTTGATGTTCAAAGTAATGCCTTTCTATTCACTTTCTTTGGAGACTTTATCCAAGAGATTTTGAAGGTCTTGTTGGTTCTCAGCTGTCAGTACTGTGTCGTCAGCATACCGAAGGTTGTTAATATTGTATCCTCCAATTATATATATATATATAACGTAATGTTGCAAGAGGGTCAGGAATATAGGCTAACGTTCTTCAGGTGGCAAAGTGCAAGCCAGGTAGTAGTTCGAAGATGACTGTTCAAATGATGCTCCTTTCAAACCGTTTGCCAGCACTGAGGAAACTCCTCTGGAATCGTGCAGCTGACCCGTGGCCAAGGAACTTCCAAGTTATGGACGACCATATTGCGGCAGGCGAAGAAGACAACACGCCAGATCTGGCAAGGGAAGAAGAAAAGAAATTCGACATAAAGACGACCTCGGAGGCGGGAACTAGCGGCTAGTACTTCTTGCTCGTGTCCAGGACAACCCCATGTACTCCACATCATTCACATAAAGAGTCTCTGAGAATTTCAATGACTCCAAGGACACAACATGTAAACTCTCTCATGAGCTCAGTGATAAATCAAGTTCTCTTTTTTTTCCCAGCGATGTTTCATTCGACGAATGTATTTTGAATCTTCATTCTGCGATCCCATTTTTGCAATAAATTAAGGTCTCCTGTTATCTAAAAGAGTACACGGCAGACTTACCGTACAAAACTAAAACAAATGACTCCCAAAAGAAAAACAAACTCACGAGGAATGATTCTAGTGTCTCCCCAAATCTTGCTATACTTTTTTTTTCAAAGCTACGTCAACAACTCAATGGAACTGATTTATATCCTCAGCCAACTTGTTACAATGACCACTTCTTTTCTTTTTCTAAGTAGTTGTTTTTTTGTTCTAGAGTTCTCGGGTACTCATATGTTGTTCGTACTGTAACACAAATCTCCTAACCCAAAAAATTGGAAGAAAACTTGATTTTACACACCCTATATACGGACAAATAGGGACATGTTATATATGTTGTTAAACGTAGAGTTGAGGGTTTGATTGATCTTTATTTCAAAAGGGTTAAGAATTGGGCACCAGGCCAGTCTGACATTCTGGACTTTATCATACATCTTTCACTCTATTCCAGACATTCTACAAATATGCTGTTCATGTAACAAACATTTTCAATGCCCCCTCTTCTCATTGTTTGTCCTATGAAAGTACATTCTCTCTCTCTCTTATCTTTTTGACAAGATTTTTTTGTCTCTCCAGCTCTTCTCATACATTCTTCATGAGTTATTGTGAGACCTGGACACTTATGGACCTGGACTTAAAAGAACAAATATATCTATACTACAAGAGCTTAATATTGAAGAAGGCTGACTAGTAAAGAGGATTAAAGAGAGAAAACTTAAACATTTTGGACACATTAAACGTCATGATAATTTAGAGAAGACCGTATTGAAAGGATACATAATGGGAAAAAGAAAGAGAGGAAGACCAAGACGAAGATGGCTGCAAGACATCGTTGACGATCTGCAAATGGATGCAGCAGCGGCAGGCCATCTTGCTCACAACCGAGAGGCCTACAGGAGTGCTGTTTGGGAGGCAAAGTTCCGCAAGGGACATGCAAATGAATGAATGAATGTAACAAACATAATAAACACTGAAGCTGAGAGACAGAAAATAAAATATAACATTTACGTTTCGCTCTTAAACATTCACTCAGTACAGAAGTAACTATATACATTATAAATGACTATCTACTATACAAAATTTTCGGGACTTTTCAGAAAACAATTAATTGTATTCGGTGTCTGTAAGAGCAGTTTATGATAACGTTTAAGATTTATAATTCATGGAGGCATGTAGTCGACATCAAATAGATATTGGGAAAGCTAGTAGTTGTAGGAAGGAGTATAATTTATATTTTTTATACAAGATGGGTTGGTGGATGTAGAGGTATGGGAAAAGGAACACATAATTTACTGAAAAAAATACATTGAAAATGTTTTTGTTTCACATATAGCATATAGAAATAGTTTAACAGCACTGAATGAAGAGGTGGTGACTTGAAGCTTGAAGGTGGTAACTTGATACTTGAAGGTAGTGACTTGAGGCTTGAAGGTGCTTACTTGAGGCTTACAGATAGTGGTTTGACGCTTGAAAGTAGTGACTTGAGGCTTGAAGGTGGTGACTTGATAATTGAAGGTAGTGACTTGAGACTTGAATGTGGCGACTTGTTACTTGAAGGTAGTGACTTGAGTCTTGAATGTGGCGACTTGATACTTAAAGGTGGTGACTTGAAGCTTGAATGTGGTGATTTGATACTTGAAGGTAGTGCTTAAGGCTTGAATGTGGCGAACTGATACTTCAGGATAGTGACTTAAAGCTTAAATGTGGTGACTTGATACTAGAAGGTAGTGATAGGCTTGGATGCGGTTACTTAATACTTGAAGGTAGTGACTTTAGGCTTGAGTGTGTCAACTTGATACTTGAAAATAGTGACTTGAGACTTGAATGTGGCGAATTCGTATTTGAAGATAGTGACGTGAGGCTTGAATGTGGCGAATTCGTATTTGAAGATAGTGACGTGAGGCTTGAATGTGGCGAATTCGTATTTGAAGATAGTGACGTGAGGCTTGAATGTGCTGATCTGATATTTGAAGGTGGTGACTGAGGCTTTAATGTGGTGACTTGATGCTTGAATGTGGTGACGATATTTGAAAGTGGTGACTTGATATTTGAAAGCAGTCGTGTGAGGCTTGAAAGGGCTGACTTGATAATTGAAGGTAGTGGTTTGAGACTTGAAAGTGGTGACTTGATACTTGAAGGTAGTGGTTTGAGGCTTGCATGTGGGGACTTTATACATAAAGGTAGTAGTCTGAGGCTTGAAAGTGGCGACTTTATACTTGAAGGTAGTGGTTTGAGGCTTGAAGGTGGAGACTTTATACTTGAAGGTAGTGATTTAAGGGTTAAAAGTGGGGACTTTATACTTGAAGGTAGTGATTTGAGGCTTGAACGTGGTGGCTTTATACTTAAAGGTAGTGATTTGAGGCTTGAAATTAGTGACTTTATAATTAAAGGTAGTGGTTTGAGGCTTGAAATTAGTGACTTTTTTACTTAAAGGTAGTGGTTTTAGGCTTGAAATTAGTGACTTTATACTTAAAGGTAGTGGTTTGAGGCTTGAAATTAGTGACTTTATACTTGTTGGTAACGGTTTGAGGCTTGAACGTGGTGACTTTATACTTGAAGATAGTGACTTGAGTCTTGAAGGTGGTGACTTGTTACTTGAAGGTAACTTGAGACTTGAAGGTGGTGACTTGTAACTCGAAGGTAGTGACTTGAGTCTTGAAGGTGGTGACTTGTTACTTGAAGGCAGTGACTTGAGTCTTGAAGGTGATGACTTGCTACTTGAAGGTAGTGACTTGAGACTTGAAGGTGGTGACTTGTTACTTGAAAGTAGTGACTTGAGTCTTGAAGGTGGTGACTTGTTACTTGAAGGTAGTGACTTGAGTCTTGAAGGTGGTGATTTGCTACTTGAAAGTAGTGACTTGAGTCTTGAAGGTGGTGATTTGCTACTTGAAAGTAGTGACTTGAGTCTTGAAGGTGACGACTTGCTACTTGAAGGTAGTGACTTGAGACTTGAAGGTGGGGACGTGGGACTTGAGAATTTATTTCAGATTTGCCATAAAAGACTTTAATGCGTCTCTGACTACTACTACTACTACTATTACTACTACTACTACTACTACTACTACTACTGCTGCTGCTGCTGCTGCTGCTGCTGCTACTTCTACTGCTGCTGATGCTGACGTTACTACTACTATTACTATTACTTTATATACTATACAGCCAACATAGAAAACTATTGCCGGAAGAAAACTGTTCTTTTATACAGACATGTAGAAGCAGACAACTGTTTTCTTCACTACCTAAAACTGAAGAAGAAGAAGAGGAATCAAAGCTGCTTGCTGCATCCTTCGGAGCTGTGAGTTTTCCTAAGGAGATCTTTCTCTACCTGAAGCAATCGAACACAACTACTCAGAGCAAATTTAATATTTAGTTTAATCACTAACGCTGTCACCAGAGCGTCTATATCAAGCTGCCACTAGTCTGTCTTCTATACATCATAATTTACTTTAGTCACTGTCTTCAGAGGTCTACATCAAGCTATTACAGTTACATTTTACCAGTAACAGGACAGCCACTGGACTTGACAACAACGATTTCTCACTCTTCCACTTTCTGAAAATATAACACAGACATCAACAGCTGAAGATCCTCTTGTATAAACTAGGTAAAAAAAGTAGGAATGTAGGGTTCTCAAGTGACACAAGCCACATAGCGCTTGAGAACCGCTATATTCTGGAATATGGGACTCTGGAACCATATTGTTTGAACTCGTTATTCAGCTATACCTAACATTCTCCTCTTCCACAATCACAATACCTCCCCACTAAGTTCCACTCCATTGTCACTTGTTACGCATAGCTCAGAACCTCTTCACAGCATCACATTACAACCCTCTTCACCAACTATAATCACACACTTCACCTTCTCCCGGCTAGATTACCGTTGTATCACTCTCTCTCCCCTCCACGGTTTCCCCACCCACCACCCTCAGTTACGATCCTCCTATCACACATCCCAAGTCTCCTTTTAAATACTCTCTACGCTCCACCATGCGCAGTTCTGACACACAGCGTCGGACAAGCCACAGCTTCTTACATGTTACAGCTAAGTGCTCTATTCATTTGGTTTTTTTTTTGTTTTGTTTTGTTTTAACATAGCATTCATATAAATTTGTATTGTATCTCTTCCCTCCATTTCTTCATCCTTTATGTTTCTGTGTGATTAAGGCTCACGCCGAAACGTCACAACTGGGTGCTCGTTAAGTAATAAAGCTGTTCCTACTTTTTTCCTAGTTTATACATTTTGGTATCACAGCTTTACTGCAGTGGCTTCGTGTATAGTTATATACTCACACACTAATTATTGTGCGTTACTAAAGCATCCCTCTTACTCTATTCTCCACGAGTTCAGTCTCGGTATTACCTCGTGGTATTTACAATTCACTCTCACAAAAACACGTGCGCATATTCACTGGACAGACGCGGGCACTACCCGGAAGCATGGGCTCTACCCCCAAGCCACAATCATATTGTACTTGTACGAACTCCCTGTTATTGCGAGCTGGTGTTCTTTGCAGCCGATGCTGTAGAGATGTTGAGGCTCAGCTGGTGCTGTATCGTCGTGGGAGCTGGTTACGTTGGGTATTTTTTTCAGTCCCAGAGCACGGCTAAAAACCAAGGGGTGTGCAATGCTTCTTTAACAGACTCCACCACCATGGGGACTATGGCAATCCCTGCCCCTGTTAGCCAGGCCAGGCCTGTTACTGGGGGTACCAACGTAGAGGTGGGACAGGGTCTTGTTCAGCTATGATTCGCTAACCCTGACGCTAGCATATCAGCTATGGGTCGCTGATTGCCCCATCGGACAACGCCTTCACCCCCAGCTACAGTCGTGTAAAGTTACAGCAAATAAATCTATGATAAACAGTATACTTAGTGACATGAAATAAAGTCTAAATTCATTCATTCATTCCTTTGCATGTCCCTTGCGGAACTTTGCCTCCCAAACAGCACTCCTGTAGGCCTCTCGGTTGTGAGCAAGATGGCCTGCTGCTGCTGCATCCATTTCCAGATCATCAACGATGTCCTGCAGCCATCTTCGTTTCGGTCTTCCTCTCTTTCTTTTTCCCATCATGTATCCTTCCAATACGGTCCTCTCCAAATTATCATGACGTTTAATGTGGCCAAAATATTTAAGTTTTCTCTCTTTAATTAAGTCTAAATATGGCACGTTAATTAACAAAGCTCTTTTAAGCTGTCTATTTTTAAATAACACCTAAAGCTTTTGTAACGGCTTATTAAGACAGAATAAAAACCTCTATTTTGACTTGGCACAAACTTTGCTTAAACCTTAGAAGAATTTTTATGTGAATTAATTCTGAACTAATCCCTGCATCAGGTTTTCCCCTCCCTCTCAAATGAGATATTTCAATAATAAAAGCTTATATAAAATTCCAAGACAAAAAGTCCCTTTTTCGAATCTACTTGAAGAAGTAGAAAAGTAAAACAAAAAAAATCTCAGATACACCAGATTGGATAAAAGCAACATTAAAATTGAAAAAAAAACCCAAACAAACTGTGAAATCCAAAAAAAAAAAAAGGAAAGATTTAGCCAAATAAAGTATGAGGTAAACAAGTTTTTTTTTACAGTGCATCTTAACATCGCCTTAAGAGAAGTTGTTAAGACAGAGTTATAGAGCTCCATATCCTGTTAACACATTGTAGTATAAAGGATATAGATACAGTTGTTGCTGCTGTTGTTGTTGTTATTGTTGCTGTTGCTGCCACTGTTGTTGTTGTTGCTGCTGCTGTTGTTGTTAATGTTACTGTTGTTGTTGTTGTTACTGTTGCTGTTGTTATTGCTGCTGCCGTTATTTTTGTTGTTGTTGCTGCTGTTGTTGTTGATGTTGTTGTTGTTATTATTGCTGTTGTTACTGCACCTGGTGTTGTTTTTCTTGTTGTTGCCGCTGGTGTTGTCGTTGTTGTTGCTGCTGCTTTTATTGTTGTTGCTGCTGTTATTGTTGTTACTGCTGTTGTTGTTGCTGTTGCTGATTCTGCTGTTGTTGTTGCTTCTGTTCTTCTTGCTGTTGTAACTGTTGTTGCTGCTTCTGCTGTTGTTGTTGCTGCTGCTGTTGTTGTTATATGTTGTTGCTGCTGCTATTGTTGTTATTGATGATGATGATGATGATGATGATGTTGTTGTTGCTGATGTTATTGCTATTGTTGCTTCTGCTGTTGTTGTTGCTAATGCAACACGGACAAATAAAATCTAATCACGAAGAACTAAGCTACCAACCACTAAATCTAAATCACGGACCAGAATAGTAGAAAGTATTAAAGCATATAACCAATAACTAACCACTTCCCATTTAAGAAAGACCCATGTAAGAAAGCACGAATAACCCATACTAATGTAAACTTAAGGTAACTCTTTCCGTGCCTCAGGAAGAAACGCGGACGTTCAGTTGGGTGCCGGAATAAAAGGGCGTGTCTTGATCTGTACATGGGGTATAGTTGTAAAATGGAATGGAAAACATTATTTCCATGTACTTCCATGTACTTATTATGTTTCAAAATACAACTAAATGTATGAAATTTCATAAATGCAGAGTTTTTTTTAGGAAAAAAGAAGTAATGTGATGTTTTTAGACAATGACTGTGCCCAGCTCACCATCGGCTAGGTCTAGATCTACACTGCTTACCATCTGAGATGTCTAGATCTACTTGTCGATCTCGTATTGTGATTCTATGTTGCATTCTCGCTAAATTAATGTCTGAAATAACCTCCTAACTACTTCTCCAGTCGTCTAATATGTCTAGATCTACTTGGGATACATTCAAGAGCAGTGGGGTGGTCACAGGCCATGTCCATACCCCTACCTACATCATCAAAAATTAAAAAATTTCGCTCGGCATCGCTCGTAACTAAGCACTCTTTCACCATTTTGAAAAGTGTCACCGGAAACGCGGAGGAAATATGTACAATCTAAATGTTACTCAGCTTGTTTTATTGCAACAAACCAAGAGTCACTATATCGACCATAGGCACAAATCGGGAAACCGGAAGGGTGACCAAAAGCACGGGAAGAAAATGTAACAAATGGCATAACAGATTAAATTTAATTATTGCATTAGTGTTCTTAAAGTGTGCAGTAACCTTTACTGTAGTAGTTTCACAAGGTAAAGTCAAGGCATCAGCGGATTTAGGACACCAAAGGAGTCATAGGACGTCATGTGACAACCTCACGAATAACACTCTCTGCATGTGAGCGTGGCCGGAACTGACGCATTTACGTTGAGACATTCTGTGCCCCGTATTCCTTACGAAGAACATACCATAAGAGCAAACGTGTTGTGTGTATGTGTGTGTGTTTTTTTTTTTGTAATTCTGTTTTCCATGTTTCTGCCTGCTGTCTGTTTGCATGGGTTTGTGTTTGACCTAGGCATTTCGCCGAAATATTGGACTGTTGTGTATTCTTCATATATACGAGCTCAATTTATTTTCTCTAATGTTCGTTCGATTCACTCTCCTCAATCTTTTTATTTATTTATATATTTATTTATGTAAAACTGAACCAGACACCTCTGTCTATCACATTTATGGCACTTGCCATTTCTTTTATCTCACCAAATATTTGTTTACATTACAAATGTGCTGAGAAATAAGGAGATCAAAAGTTTTTTTTAAAAACCTCAAAGGTGCACAATGTAGGTGAAAATCATATCACCTTGCTTCATACAACAGTCTAGGCGTATGGCGTGGCCTGAACTTCAAGATTTAAATAACACGTCACTAAACCTCACTGCCACGCCCTTCCTCCTTATTATCAAAAGCGTCTCGTAGGCGTGTTGCGAGCATCAGCTAAGGCGGTACTCCACCACTGTCAGCTAGGGCAGTTGTCAAATGTAGACGTGAGACATCATCCCATGTAGAAACGACGGCATCGCGATGTGGTCATAAGACACAACGAACATAAAGTCCTGACACGATAGGGCACATATCAGACAACCAAGGAATAACTAACACAGAGCAGACGACAAAGATCTTCAAATACCCATGTACAACTTTAGGGCACAAAGGGTTTTTTATCTGACGCATCCAGACTCATAGGTCATGAGAGAGTAGGTGGGCTGGAATATTTGATAACAAAAGGGAAGATAGAGGGCACAAAGAGACCGAGACCGACAAAGAGAGAAGACGATAGATGGGACTGATGAAGTGGCATGGAGAAAGGACACCCAGTCCAGCTTATAATTAACACCCGGGGTAGAGAATTGTGGACATGCATGACTACCAGCGCCTGTCAGACCGGCATTGGATGGACAGGCAAGCAGACAGACAGACAGACAGACAGACAGACAGACAGACAGATAGATAGATAGATAGATAGATAGATAGATAGATAGATAGATAGATAGATAGATAGATAGATAGATAGATAGATAGATAGATCACTATAAGAAACTACAATATACCCACCACACAACTTAACTCTATCAAACACTGGCACAACAACCACATTTTGATTCATTACAACAACAGCGACTACAGAACCTTCCCACTGAGACAAGTAGACGCAGACTGTCCCTCGAGTGAACTTGGACTCGATTCACCCAGAATTCATCGAATTCTCGTGCAAGGCTGACTCACTGAGCAATATCTCTCATGGGAGACTACAATGAAAAGTCAACTGTAAAACAACAAATCAATGGCCTCATATCTCAGAACTTAAGTAAAGCTGTGTACCCAAACTGTAGCAGTGATTGGTTTGAATAACAAATGAGATTCGCTGCTGGTCAGAATCCCCCCCATCCGCCTAAAACGAAACAGACTGGTGGTAAACTGGGAATGTTTGTGTTTATTGTCCGAAATATGTATTCAGATAACCCATACATATGTGTTATCTTGAATTTTTTTTTACTAACTATTTATTTACGATTTTTTTTTGGCTTGTTTTGGTTTTATATTTGACTTTTTTTTATTGAAGTCATATTCTCAGTAACTGTAAGTGTGATCATTATTATTTGAAATGAATAATCCTTTTCTTTCCTTTACACATTAGTTTCAGAACAGTACCAGCCAGTTACTTTATCCTTATCTATTAATCTCTGTTGGCAGAGATGCAGATGAAGCCACTGACAGCAGTTATTGAGGAAAGACGCTGGCGATGGTTGGGACATGTGCTCCGAATGACTGATAATTCACTACCAAAAACAGCACTAAGATGGACACCACAGGGGAACAGAAGTAAGGGTAGACCAAAAGAGACATGGAGAAGAACAACAGAAAGGATGCTGAGCAACAGAGGCCTCACCTGGGCAAGAGCAGAAAAAAGGCAAAGGACAGGCATTTGTGGAAAACCCTTGCGGAAGCCCCATGTGCCCTGGGCACTTAAGGTTCAGAGAGAGAGAGAGAGAGAGATTAATCTCTGTGCTCCTGGTAGGCGGACATTTGAGCTCCAACGTAGATCATCCTCTCACAATGCACTCATGCATCCCCTACCTCATCTCAATATCTATAACTAGACAGCCCAAGCTTTACTCGTCATTCACATCTGTTGGGTAAAAAGATCAGGCCTATAATTAGATTTCACAAGTTTTACTCGTCATTCACATCTGTTTATGTAAAAAGATCAGGCCTATAATTAGACATAACACGTTTTTACCAGTGAAGAATGAAGGAATGAATATACTTCAATGAGAATACGGTTTCTGACTATGTAACACCATCATATTTCAGGTGTTATTTCCCTTCATTTTCTTATTTAAGAAAAATTTAAGAAATCATATATATATATGATTTCTTCTCGAGTCAAGGGAGATCAACTCAGCCGACTTAAGTAGTAGCTTAATAGTAGTAACTAAATAACAGCAGTAACTTAAACAAGAAAAACTAGGAAATAACCCCAAAAAATATCGGCTTTCCGAGCCAATATGTCTCACTATTACAGATAAAGCTCGCCTCAATTCCTCTGTATTCCTAACTTTCTCTTTCACTGAATTTGATTGAGTAACGTGTTAGTGCATGTTTTCACGTCGAATGTTAAAGTGTGTTTTCATGTCGCTAGTTGTCTAACGTTGGTGTATGCTTTCACTGAAATAATCTAATAAACATTCGTGTGCACTTTCAATTAATTAATCTGATATAGTGCATGTATTCATGACTTAGGTAGCATACGTTTGTGCTTTGTTTTCACTGACTTAGTTTGGCTAAGGTTAATGAATGTTTTTATCGTTAGTGTACATTTTCGTTGTCTTGGGGATGTTTAACATTAGTGTATACAAGGTCCGACAATTAAGTAATGAGACTAATTTTATTACGGCCAAGACAAACTGCCATCTATAAAGCTAAGAATGGAATCCAAAGAGGCAACCTTCACCTATGATCTGGCAACTTTTCATCGCTGTACGATAAGCAGACGTCAAACAAGCCGCCATTTTGTTGACCTAGTAAAAGGTGCATCAGAATGGAGCAAAGGGTTAACAATAAATTCTATTTAAAACTCGGAAAAAGTAAAACTGAGACAGTTGAATTGATGCGACAAGTTTATGGGGATATTTTCTTCTTCTTCGTACGCACACAGGCGATGATGCGTGGTGCCCTGATTTTTGTGATGCGCCTTCTGGCTGGGTGCCTCCGACTTCAGCAACTTTCCTTGCTAGGGCAGACTGTGGTCTTGCTCGGACTGCCATGAAGACAGTGGTGTCGGCTGGCCTGGCCAAAACTTTGTTTTCCAGCCTCTAGTGGCTGTACTTAAGCCCGCTCTCCATGTCAGGTCAAGCATGCAACGCTGGCTGACCAGACGGTTCTGAGAATGATTGATTGAATGATTGGTGTTTATTTCAAAAGGGTTAAGAATTGGGATTGCAGGCCTGTCTGACATTCTTCCCTTTATCATACATCTTTCACTCTATTCCAGACATTCTACAAATATGCTGTTCATGTAACAAACATAATTAACATTGAAGCTGAGAGACATAAAATAAAATATAACAATTACGTTTTCCTCTTAAACATTCACTCAGTACAGAAGTAACTAAATACATATATAAATGACTATCTACTAAACAGAAATTTAGGGACTATTCAGAATAAACAATTAACTGTATTCGGTGTCTGTAAGAACAGTCTAAAATAACTTTTAAGTTTTATGACTCATGGAGAGAGAGACTCTCGGACTTTTCCATGAGAGACACTCCGAATTTGCCATGAGGAATCCGATGAGTGCCTCAACGATATCATTTCCCCGCCACCTATAGTCTGTTGGGTCTGTTTTGTTTACATCATTCTGATAGCCATTGCTGTAAAGACCCATAGGATTGTCACATCCTGGATTCATTTGTTTCACACCAGATTTTCTTCATCCCTGCTGGCGGTCTCCATGCCCCCATCCATCCACGAACCTGGCATTACATTATACAAAAATAACAGTTACAGTTAGTGTCGATTGCTACAGGTTTCTAGGCTACAAAAGTATGTCAGAGTTTTTAAGCAAACAGATCTATGTTCCCTGTCTCACAAAGACTATGTTAGGATAAGTGTGTTCTTAACATAGTAGTTTGGGGGGGGGGGTTATGGGGATTATTGTTTATCTCCTACACAGATATTCAGGTAGTACTCACGATTCAAAAGTGGTGTGGAAACGATTATAAATGCAGCTAGACATGGACGCCCATGTTTTGTTCGTAATGAAGAACACATTGCAAAAATCAGAGAACGGATACAAGACGATTGCTGTTTGACTGTGAGGATAATGGCAAATGAATTTGGTGTTAACCGAGAGATCATTCGTAAAATTTTAGTGCAAGATTTGGGCAACAAAAAAAGTTGCTTGCCGGTTTCTACCACATTCGTTGTCTGATGACCAAAAACATCAGCGTGTTGAGTACGCAATAGACATTATCAAAACGTGTCGCAGAAATAAAGATTTCTTAAATTTGATTGTTGCAGAGCATGAAATATGGATTTTCCGCTATGATCCCACAAATAAAAGCCAAAGTGCTCAGTGGAAGTCATCATCATCACCGAAAGGCAAACAAATTCGTCTTCAAAAGTCGAAAGTGAAAACAATTTTGGTGTGTTTTTGCGACAGCAAAGGAAGTATTCACTGAGAATTTACTCCAGAGGGACAGACTGTCACTGCCAAAGTTTATTTAAGTATTTTGGAACGCCTATTGAAAAGGATTCTCCGAGTCTGACACAAGTACTCAACACCTGGCAGGTTTTTCCTTCTTCATGATAATTCACCGGCTCATGGGGCGGTAGTTGAACAAAAAGTTTTGGTACAAAAACAAGTGTGCCACAGCTTTGTCTCCCTGCGATTATTTTCTATTCCCCAAATTAAAGTTACCATTGAAAGGACGCTTCTTTGACGATCCTGATGACATCCAAAGGGCCGTAACATCGAGTTTAAGGGCCATACCAACAGAAAAAAATGCAGAGGTCGTTCCAGTGTTTGTTAGATCGTGCCACTGGCTGTATCAATGCACAAGGGGCTTACTTTGAATAAAAATACAGGTTATATCTTCAACTGTTGTTTATTTTAATTTTTATATAATTAGTCTCATTACTTAATTGTAGGATCTTATATATCTGTACAACGAGAATATTCTAAGAACAATCACCACAGAACCAGGCATAAAAATTGGAGGATACAATATTAACAACCTTCGGTATGCTGACGACACAGTACTGATAGCCGAGAACCAACAAGACCTTCAAAATCTCTTGGATAAAGTCGCCAAAGAAAGTGAACAGAAAGGCCTTACTTTGAACATCAAAAAGACAGAGACTATGGTTATATCTAAGAAACAGAATCCACCAGCATGCAGTATAAAATTAAACGGAACCATTCTAAAGCAGGTGCAGAAATTCAAATACCTTGGAGCAGTAATAACTTCAGATGGGAAATGCAAAACAGAAATTAGGAACAGAATAGGCCAAGCAAAGACTGCATTTCAGAGAATGAGAAACATATTAGCTAACACATCTTTATCAATGAATGTTAGAAAACGAGTCCTAAAATGCTATATTGAACCTATCTTATTATATGGAAATGAATCATGGACAATAGGCAAGTCTGCACAAAAATCATTGGAAGCAGCAGAAATGTGGTTTATTAGAAGAATGTTGCGAATCCCCTGGACAGCAAAAATAACTAATTAAGAATGTATGAGAAGAGCTGGAGAGACAAAAAACCTTGTCAGAAAGATAAGAGAGAGACAATGTACTTTCATAGGACATGCAATGAGAAGAGGGGGCATTGAAAATATTATAACAACAGGAAAAATAGAAGGAAGAAGATCAAGAGGAAGACCAAGAGAAATGATACTGGACAGTCTGACGAGATGGTGTGAGAGGAGATCACCAACTGAGCTGATGGCCTGCATGAAGGATCGGGTACTCTGGAGAAGCATAATAGCCAACGCCAGTCGGCACGGCACCTGATGATGATGATGATATATATATATATATATATATAATTTTGTTACATAGCGCCAGGAAGCAATAGAGATTTGTGAGACATCAGGATAGGCATATAAATCAATCAAGTTTATTCAAACTCGTCCCCTCATACATCGAGGATACATCAACATATAACGAGACTAGTTAATCCACTACCTTCATGCGCTGATTCCACATCAAAACTTAACAAATGACACGCTGCTCAGCAAAAAAAAAAAAATGACGGCAAATGCCAGCTTGACTTATCTTGACTAGAAAGTTTAGCTAGATTCTCTTTCAGTTTCGCCGAAGTCTCATTCTCGATGCATATTCTTCGTTACTAGTGTAAAAAAAAAAAAAACAAACCTATCGGCGCCCTTTCCGAGTTCCAGCGCGTCTGTTCAGAGATTGGCCAGTGAAATTTAGATTCTGCCCTTCCAGTTTGAGGTAATACCGGGTAATTTAAACTACATTAGCTGTAAATATCAAGGCCAAAAGACTGTTGGCTACCGAGCACCGACTGAAGGTTACACCTTGAACGTCTCCTAGTGTTACAGCAGCTATTATGTACAAGTGTATGCCAAGAAATTATTAAAGGTGTTTAAAATAACGAGAAGAATAGCATATGAATATTTCCCGCTGATCACTGCTTGCTTGATTTAAGTAGGTGTATCACTCAGAAACTAACGCTCAAGGAGTGAATGAAGTTCAGAATCAGAAAAAAAAAAATTGCCCAGAAGTCAGAAAGTTCCCACACCTGTCCAGGTAAATGAACTTCCGGGTACGGATGAAGGAAAAACATGTACCTGGCAAAAAAGGAAACACATTCCATGTGTCGGCATTTTAATATAAGATAAAAGGAGAGTAACAGTAACAACATGAATAATAATAACAGTAGCAACAACAGTGGCAATAATGACAAGAAAAAGAAGCAAAAAAAGAGAGCAAGAACAATAACAACAGTAATGACATGAGCAACAACAAAAAGCACAACAATAATAGCTATAACAAGAAGAAGAAGTAGAACAACAGCAGCATCAAGAACGGAAACAAGAACAGTAATAACAAGAATAACAACAACAAGAATAAGAAAAAAAAAGAGGAAGAAGAGCAACAACATCAACAAAATAACCAAACAAAAAAAGAGGAAGAAGAGAACAACATCAACAAAATAACACAAAAAAAGAGGAAGAAGAACAACAATAGCAACAAGAATAGCATCAACAATAATAATAACAAATTCATTCATTCATTCATTTGCATGTCCCTTGCGGAACTTTGCCTCCCTAACAGCACTCCTGTAGGCCTCTCGGTTGTAAGCAAGATACCCTACTGCTGACGCATCAATTTGCAGATTATCAACGATGTCTTGCAGCTACCTTCACCTTGGTCTTCCTCTTTTTCTTTTTCCCATTATGCATCCTTCCAATACGGTCTTCTCATGCAATTCTCATGACGTTTAATGTGTCCAAAATATTTAAGTTTTCTCTCTTTAATCCTCATAATAACAAAATACAACAAAAATAACAAAAAAAAAGGAGGATGAGCAACAACGACAAGAATAACAAAAACAAGGAAGAAGAGCAACAATAAGAACACGATTAAAATCAACAACAATAACAAAAATAATTTAAAAATACTATAACAATAACAACAAGAATGAAGAAGAAGACGAGCAGCCGTAACAACAACAGTAGCAACATTAATAACATCAGCAACAACAACAAGAAAAATAACAACAATAACAACATCAGAAAAAAAGCAACAATGAAACAGGAAAAAGGTGAAGATTAACACTACAACAACAAAAGTAACAGGAACATTAACAAGAACAAAAATAAAAATAATAACAAGGAAACAATATATCTCTCAGCGATGTGTTTTCTCTCTCTCTCTCTCTCTCTCTCTCTCTCTCTACTTGGAAATTGATCTTGCAGATAACTTTGATTGCAAACCTCGTCAAAGATTTCTTTAGAGATCAATGAATATTCATGTCCAGGGCTGTTATCACTTATTGCCCCGTTACATTCTTGATATCAAATGCTTTCACAAAACTCTACCTCGCTGAAGCTTTGTTTGGTTTTTTTTCTTTAATTTATAATTATGGAGCAGTTACCTTGAGTTCTGAATACTGTGTAGCCATGCTGAAAAACATGACGAAGGAAAGCAGGCCAGTCAAAGAGGGATTTTAGCTCAAGTGACAAGTCAACACAACATGTCAAGCAGCATTTCCCGCGCATGGAAGATGGAAATGAAATTGTTTGTGCTGAAAAGGATGATGCAGTTACTGGACTTGCAAAAACGGATTTACCTAATAATCTGTTCAGTTTTCCAAAGATTATCCTGAAAGTAGGCTTTTCATTATGGCGATCCCGAGGGGTGGGGGGGGGGGGGGGTGGGTGACATTTTCATATGAGTCGCCTGAAGAATTAAAGGGTTATAATGCCACCCTCACTGCTAGTTCTTTTTTTTCTCTGCGTGTTTTGATATCTGTAATGCCGGTAAAGAATTCGTACATACTACTTGCTGGTTACACAGAGGCCACGAACCAGCTAACTTAAAGAGTATACAACTGAGTGTTGCTAACTTGAGGAAAGTTTCTGGCCAGATTTCAGAAGTGTGTGTGGATAGTTCATTTTTTAGTTACAGTCAAACATGGGTGTAAATGCTCCGTATAAGACTACCCGGTGTTTTTTTATTGGGGGGGGGGGGGAAAGATATGTGAAAGTGCTGGTCAGTTTAGCGGTGACCAGCTCATATGCTTGCCCCACTTTCGGCGAATAATATCGTTTACTAAGTCCGGCCCCATCTATTCCGACAGGCAAACGGGAAAGGACTCGCTTTAGTCCCCGCGAAGGCCGGAGAATGCTAAAGAAGTACAGAACCTTCTCCTCACACACTCCTTTAGATCAGCTCGGGGGACTGAAAACAAACGACCTCCGCAACTCACGCTGAACTCGACACGATACTCCGCCTCAACGTGTTCACCGCATCGGCTGCAAGAAAGCATCGTTCTCGCGTTTCCAGGGAGGCACAACAGCAACACAGAGGCCCACGTCATCCCTAGGTAATCATATCTTTCGTGGCCATAAACAACCGACATTAACTCTTTATCTCGTGTCTCCAGTTTCCATGGCAGGTCACATGACCAGAATATGGGGGCTTCTTCTGCATTTCCACGTACACAAATAAGAGTTCTTAGTAAGCAGTTCTTTGAGCCAATGATGCTCATAAGAAACAACCTTTTGTACGGATCATCTTCACCTACTGAAACGTAAGAGATAAAGAGAAGACAAGTTCTTTCTATTTTTGATAAATCCCAAGAACATCATGGCAACCTCGGGTGTGAACTACGGGGCAGAGTGTAGATTCTTGTTTCGTGCACGGCCTGAAAATACGACGATTTCTGGGTTTTTTATTTTTAACACTGAAACTTCTTGTATATCGTTCTTCTTCTTCTTGTTCTTCTAACTCTCTAAAGCTGGTGTTCTTTGCAGCCAATGCGGCAGAGATGTTGAGGCACAATATCATGTCGACTTCGGGAGCAGGTCGTGGCAGCTATTTTTTTTTCCAGTCACTGGGTGCTGCTAAAAAGCAGGGGTTGGCAGTATTTCTTTTACAGACTCCACCAAAAAAAAAAGGGACTGTGGCGATCCCTGCCCTGTTAGCCAGACTAGGCCTGTTACTGAGGGGACTCACTATGTGCCTCTTAGGCGAGGCACACGGTTTACACCCCATCATGAGTTCAAATGCAAAATACGTTATATTTAAATGTTTCTAAAGATCGCAATGAAATGCAGATGGAGCCACTGACAGCAATTATTGAGGAAAGACGCTGGCGATGGTTGGGACATGTGCTCCGAATGACTGACAACTCACTACCAAAAATAGCACTAAGATGGACACCACAGGGGAACAAAAGTAAGGGTAGACCAAAGGAGACATGGAGGAGAACAACAGACAGGATGTTGAGCAATAGAGGGCTCACCTGGGCAAGAGCAGAAAAAAAGGCAAAGGACAGGCATTTGTGGAAAACCCTTGCGGAAGCCCCATGTGCCCTGGGCACTTAAGGTTCAGAGAGAGAGAGAGTGAGAAAGAGAGAGAGAGATCGCAATGATTAATAAGACATTTCAGCATTAAACATTACACACGAATAGTTTTGGGGTATAGGTATATGTATGTATATATATGTATAAACATTTATATATATATAAAGCCACTGCAGTAAAGCTGTGATAACAAAATGTCGTAAAATTTAAAACAAAACTGTGATCGTCTTCTTTGTTAAAATAACGATCACGCAGTTGTTAGGAATGAAGGATTTGAGAGCGAAATTTGGGATGACGAAAAATAAACGATTCATCAAGAACTCCTGGGGAGATTTGTGGTGGGGAGGGGGGAGAGAGAGAGAATAGTCAACCAACAAATGTCGGATGTAATCATTTACTCTACGTTGAAGGAGATACCGAAGAGGAGATCGGAGCACCTACGGACGTGTCCGGAGTACAGGGATGATGGCTCTTTCTACCATTCAGCCTTAAGCTGGTTATTCCCTGGTTAAATTTCTGAACCATGGTCTTTCAGACTCGACGAACAATAACAAAAAGTCATTCTTCTTCTTCTTCGTACACACACTGGCGATCATGCGTGGTACCCCGATTTTTGCGATGCGCCTTTTGGCTGGGTACCTCTGACTTCAGCAACTTTCCTTGCTAGGGCAGACTGTGGTCTTGTTCAGACTGCCATGAAGACAGTGATGTAGGCTGGCCTGGCCAAAACTTTGTTTTCCAGCCTCTGTTGGCTGTACTTAAGCCTCTTCTCCATATCAGATCCAGCATGCAACGCTGGCTGGACAGACGGCTTTGAGACAGTTCCAAGGAGACTTTGGGATGAGGAATATAATGAGTGCCTCAACGATATCCATTCCCCGTCAACTATAGTCTGCTATCTCTGTTTTGTTTACATCATTCTGATAGCCACTGTCGGAAAGACCCATAGGCTTGTCACGTCCTGGATTCATTGGTTTCACACCAGATTTTCCTCATTGCCGCCAGCGATCTCCATGTCCCCATCCGTCCACCAACCTGACATTACATTTTACAAAAAAAAACAAAACAATTACAACTAGTGTTGACTGGTACAGATTTCTAGGCTACAGAAGTAGGTCAGAGTTTTTAAGCAAACAGATCTATGTTCCCTGTCTCACAAAGACTATGTTAAGATAAGTGTGTTCTTAACACAGCTGTTCCCTGATCTATGTTCCCTGTCTCACAAAGACTATGTTAAGATAAGTGTGTTCTTAACACAGTTGTTCCCTGATCTATGTTCCCTGTCTCACAAAGACTATGTTAAGATAAGTGTGTTCTTAACACAGTTGTTCCCTGATCTATGTTCCCTGTCTCACAAAGACTATGTTAAGATAAGTGTGTTCTTAACACAGCTGTTCCCTGATCTATGTTCCCTGTCTCACAAAGACTATGTTAAGATAAGTGTGTTCTTAACACAGCTGTTCCCTGATCTATGTTCCCTGTCTCACAAAGACTATGCTAAGATAAGCATGTTCTAACGCAGTTGTTCCCAGGGGGATAAAAAGTCGTGAAGAGGTTCCACGGGGCGAAGATTTTGGAGACCCCTGGTTTGGAATTACAAGCATTAACTCTTTGACAGTTTCGAAAATGTAAAGCAAAATAAGTATGTACTTCATTTTGCTCTTATATTATACTACAACATTCTACTCCGGCAAGTGCAAGAACGGACAAAAGAATCAGACCTTATGGTCTGTGTAGAAGTCTCACAAATATTGATATTGTGTTCATGAGCTATCACTTCAACTATGAAATCCGAAAAATTATTTTGGAACATGCAGATAGAATGGAAGACATCAGCCATACTAGGCTGGCACATTTACGAGAGATAGAAAGGGAAAGATCAGGAGCAGGATCCGGAGTAGATGGCGAAGGAAGGGAGAATGTGACTTATAAGAGCTTGGAAGAAATCATTGGAGAAAGAAAGCTATGACATTCATAGAGAATGAATGAATGAATAAATGAATGAATGAATGAATGAATGAATAATCTTTATTTTTAAAGGGTAAAGAACTGGGCATGCAGGCCCGTTTTACATTCTGCCCTTCATCACTCCATTTTTCATTCTTCCCACATACTCGATTTAATACAAGTATACAAATTACAGTAAGGAAAAAAACATTAAAAGAGTGTAAGATTAAACTATTGCATTCAAAGTAAAAGAGAAGAAGTAATTTACCTAATAAAATAGCACTCACACACACATACACGCACACACACAGTCATATACATAAACAAAAATACATTGTCAGTACAGATCTTCTAACATATGTTTTTTAACACACATTAAGATAATTTCTAACAATATCTAACAAGTTACTTTTCGAACTATGTCATTTTAGTACTTGATGGCTGGCGATTCATGGGTTGAGAGAGTGGTGGTTATTCTATGGAGGCATATAATTACTAGCAAGTAAATAATGAAACACGTTTGAGTTAAAGGATGAAGTATTACTAGTGGATTTTAAAAGATAGGGGAGGGTGTTCCAGAGCTGTATTGCAGAGTATGCAAGGCTTTTCTTGTACAGATCAATCCTGGATTTAGAAAGAAGACAGTTTTTAAACGCTAGCTATGTCTAGTGTTAAACGTAAACAGTGACCAAAAGTAAGGCGGAGCATTGTGCGACAGAATTCTGTGAACAAACTTAACTTTGTTAAAAATGACTCTGTATTTGAGGGGTAGAAGTTTGAGTTGTTTGTGCTGATCTACAGTCTGTACTGGGTGTTTGTCACAAATCAGATATAATGCTCGTTTGTGAAGTGAGTGGAGCCTTTTTTGTGTTTGAGACTGAGCATCCCAGATTGTGGGACAGTAATCTAAGTGTGTTTGTATGTGTTATATGTAATATATGTGTGTTTGTATGTGTGATATGTAATATATCTTTCTTGTGTCTTTGTCGACAAAGTGTTTAATTTTGGCTAGTTGGTAAACTTTCTGAAAAAAGTACAAGGAGACATCTGGTTCTTAGTCTCTGAGAGACACGGATAGATAGACAGACAGATATATAAACAGGCAGGCATGCAAATAGATAGATAGATAGATAGATAGATAGATAGATAGATAGATAGATAGATAGATAGATAGATAGATAGATAGATACATACATACATACATACATACATACATACATACATACATACATACATACATACATACATAGACAGATACATACATAGATACATAGATAGATACATAGATAGACAGACAGACAGATACACTTAAGCTGTTCTATATCGTATTTTTTTAAGTAAAGATACTTCACAATTACAAACATACTCTACTACTTTTGACGTTCCTTCAGATCACGTTTGTGAAGGAAGCGCACCCAGAGACCCACATCATCCCATGTAATCACAGCTCTCATGCCCATAAAGAACCAACATTAACTCTTACCACTGGTCACCAGTTTCTATGACCAGACAAGCACAATCCCCGCGAGAACCTCAACAAAACCCTAACCCATTCCGACTAAATTCTCCACGCCCCTCATAAACACGTGATACTCACTATGCAAACCCTTTATCTCAACTCACTCCTTCCTAGGAAGTGTTTCAGAAACGGGTCCTAGTATCTTACAAACGAGGGAAAGAGCGATCAGGTCCAGGAACCAAGGCATGAACTTACCGGCTTCGTTTCCTCCGGCCCGTTCTGACAAAAAGAAAGAATGTATCAGGGCTTTGTGTTGCACATTTTCGAAAGTTCATTCTGAGATTGCAGCTGCCAGCTTTCGAAGGGTTAATTTACCTAAAAGGTGTGGAGGGTTAATGGAAAGTACATTCCGCGAGACTGAGAACCAAATACGCCTGTGGTACTTTTTTCATGTTCTCACGTGCATGAACAGGGGATAGTAAGGAGTTGTCTGAGGAAAGGTTCATTCCGAAAAAGCTCTCTCAGAGTTGTCTGTACCTCCTGAAAAAAAAACGTTTATATAGAGATAGGATAAGCTCTATTTCTTACCTCTTTCACTCCCAGACAACAGTGGCAGTGTTGGTAAGTCTCAAACTATTATGCTAATCAATTTTCAGAGTGATATTTAGGTAAAGTTTAAACAAAATTAAAAGCAGTACATTTCTAACATCACAATAACAATCTACAAAACTATAATAAGACCAGCCATCATGTATGGATCAGAAACGTGGAATACAACAAAGAAAGATGAATAACAATTGCAGATCTTTGAGAGCAAGATCCTAAGAAGAATCTTTGGGCCCATAAAGGAGAATGGAGAGCTAGAAAGAACGCTGAACTGAACAGCTTATTTAAATCCCAACGAGTTAAAATTGTCTTGAAACTGAACAGATTCCGCTGGGTGGGGCATGTAAGAGAACAGACAGACGAAAATTATGTGTGCACAAGAGATGAGGGAAACAGGACCAAGAGATAGACCAAGACAGAGATGGAAAGACAACATAGAAGAGGATATAAAAGAAACTGGGGTCAGCAACTGGAGAGAGAAGATTAGAGAGGAATGGAGGCGAACTTTATCTGCAGCACTGAGCTTTAATGGCTCGGGAAGAAGAAGATTTCTAACACAGTCCATATTTTTAAAAAATTTACAGAACAACTTGCTTCAAGCTTCTTTCTACCAAATTCTCTCATCGAAATTTGTTCTGGCAGAGCACGGAAATCAGTTCAGAAGTGAAAGAGTTGACGGAACAAACAGCGAGATTTGTTAATGAATAAAGCCGTTGTTGCTTCTTTTTAAAAGCCTAATTATTTGTTATCACAGCTTTCGCAGCACAGACTGCTACAAGGGATAAGAATATTTTTGGAAGTATGGAGGATTTACCGCACTTGACTGTTTATTTCCCGGGTGTTAGTATTTTCTTAACAACTTCTTTTGAAGATTGTGACTTGTTTCGAGTGAACGGAAGAAAATCTCGCACAGTTAACGCTTGTTAACCAGTTTTTAGAATGACGGAATGATTTGTGACGTTAGAGGTCAGTTGTCAGCGATTGGAGAGTTCTGAGAGTTATTAGCAGAGAATCTAGCTCGAGGGCTGTGCGTTAGGCTGCAGGCTATTTCTGGATAGATTGTTAAGTCATTTCTAATAGCGAACAGTTTCAAAACGATACGACAAATCCGTAACGAAAACACAACATAGTCGTAAATTACCTCCCTGGAAGTCATGTCTATTCACAAGGCAAAAAGCGAACTTACATTCTGTACTACCCACCCGTGGTTGAGAACTATCCATTCAAAAACAGACAGCAGTATCAACAATGGGACAACGCTTACGAGGAGATAGACACTGGGTGTTTTCTCTCAGATTTTATTATCCTAATGGGGAAAAGAAAGAGAGGAAGACCAAGGCGAAGATGGCTACAAGACATAGCTGATAATCTGCAAATGGACGCATCAGCAGCAGGGCATCTTGCTTACAACCGAAAGGCCTACAGGAGAGCTGTTAGGGAAGCAAAGTTCCGCAAGGGACATGCAAATGAATGACTGAATGTTTATCCTACATTCGCCCCCCCCCCCTTTTCTGTTTTTTTTTCCTCATCCATTTCCCCATGGTAATTCAAACGTCTTTAATTGTGCATAAAACTGCTAGATAAAATGTAGCTTTAGAACTTGCTCTTAAAATGACGCGTTTGTTCATCACACATTCGAGTCTCTTATTTCCAGATAGCTCAGACCTCCCTTACCACATACGACAGTTTCTGGGGAGAGAAATGTTATGCACACTTTATCCAGTATGACCACACTGCTCTTGACTTCTCTCTCTCTCTCTCTCTCTCTCTCTTTCTCTCTCTCTCTCTGAACCTTAAGTGCACAGGGCACATGGGGCTTCCGCAAGGGTTTTCCACAAATGCCTGTCATTTGCCTTTTTTTCTGCTCTTGCCCAGGTGAGCCCTCTATTGCTCAACATCCTTTCTGTTGTTATTCTCCGTGTCTCTTTCGGTCTACCTTTACTTCTGCTCCTGACTTACATTCAGTTTTTTTTTTAAATTTCATATTATATTTCCTCCTTCAGTAGCAAGAAACCTAAAGAAAGGTCATATCACCCGTCTAAAATCAGCATTCAGGCACGAGAAACAACCTTAAGACAAGTGCACACACATTAAATATCTGGGCACGAGCTGAAATCGTGAAAAAAGAAATATGCCAAGCCAAAACAGCTTTCCAGCGGATGAGAAACATCTCGTACAATATTTCTCTATCATTGAACTTCATAATGTGAGTTCTGTAATGCTACACTGAGCACATACTACTCGGTGGAAGTGCGCCAGGGACAATAAACAGATCGATGGAAAGATCAATGGGGGAAATGGAGATGTAGTTCATTAGAAGAATGTTAAGAATGACATGAGCAGCTGGGATGGCTAACAAAAACAAAAGTTAATAGCAACTTACTATGATGATGATGATGATGATGGTGGTGGTGGTGGTGGTGGTGGTGGTGGTGGTGGTGGTGGTGGTGGTGGTGACGGTGGTGGTATTCCGTGCTTTCTTGTAATAAAGAAGTGAGTAAAGTGGGCGGGAGAAATTTAACGAATCTAAATTAACCCGCTAAGAGAAGATCAGAGAACAATATAGATGATAATCTGGAGGCTGAGCAAAGAACAAAATGATGTGGAGGTGCCACGATTGTACAAGAAAATGCAAATAAATTAGCCTCTTATAGAAGAACATATGAAGAAGTTATTATTAAGGCTGGGCAAAATAGAAATTATAGCAAAATTCAAAACACGACAGTCCAGGTTTGTAGGACATGTTTTAAGAAGAGGCACACTGGAACACCTAGTTACAACGGAAAAAATGGAGGGACAAAGGGACAGAGGAAGACAACAACAATAACAAAACAGGTACTTGAAGGACTAAAAGAGTGACACGGAGCACGATCCAACATACACCTTATAGAAAGCGCAAAGGACAGATGGTTATGGAAATCAATGACGACTTCTGATTGGCATGGACCAGAGAGAGAGAGAGAGAGAGAGAGAAGAAGAAGAAGAAGAGAGAGAAAAAGAAGAAGAAGGATTTTCCTTAAACAGACATAGGGAAGGCATGACAGAACTGAAAGATTAAACCAAATTGGTAAACCCAAAACTCTCAAACCCTTCGAGTCAAAATCTGATCCGCCACTGGTAGGTCAAAGTTCAGAAACGAGCGCATGAAGGATCCTGCTGTCCTACTTTTTTTGGGGGGTGGGGGGGGGGCGCGTAGAAAACTGTTGTAACTGCGTTAATTTTTAATCACGACCAAGAACGTAGAGATCAAGTGTTAAAACAGTCTTGTACATAGTATATCACCGGCAACAACACTGGGTCGACAAATGCCCAAGTGACCTGTGGAAACGTGTCTGTTTTTATGGATCTGCACTCAATTCCATAATCAATACATGGACAGAAGCATTCAGCCAGCACATAGATAACGAATCTAAATTAATACACAATATCAGTAGTACACTATGCATAACATCTGGAAAATCAACAAATTTAGAGCAGTTCGTAAGGGACAATCCTTCCTGCAAATAAGAAACTAATTTTTTAGTCATGTCCTGTATATTATCTCACGGATACAGGATCCAACTGAAATCTATGTCATTCAGTCAGCCAGTCATTTGCATGTCCCTTGCGGAACTTTGCCTCCTACCAGCTCTCCTGTAGCCTCTCCATTGTAAACAAGATGCCCTGCTGCTGATGCGTCCATTTGCAGATCACCAACGATGATCACCTTCACCTTGGTCTTCCTCTTTCTTTTTATTGTTATGTACCCTTCCAAGACTGTCTTCTCTAAATTCTCATGGCGTTTAATATGTCCAAAATATTTAAGTTTTCCCTGTTTAATCTTTCTTACAATCCAACCTTCTTCAATATTAAGTTCTTATAGTATGGATATATTTGTTCTTTTTGTGTGTGTGTGTGTGTGTGTGTCCATGATATATGAAGGACTCTTCTGTAGCATTTACATTCAAAGGCACTTATGTGTTTCTCAGCTGTTTTGTTAAGTGTCCAGGTCTCACAGGCATATGTTGCGATGGGAAAGATGCATGCCCTTAAAAATCTGAGTTTTGTAGTTCAGTCTGTTCCTCTCCACAGATTCTTTAGTTGTTTTATTTTTTTTTTTCAAAGCGATAAATGTCCTCTTTTTAATTTCCCTCATTTTATCTCCATTATTAGTTAGTAATGATCCAAGATACTCAAAACTCTCCACCTCTTCCAATTTTTCCTCACTGATACACATTTCAGCTGCCATATTTATTTTGTCAGTTGTCATCACTTTATTTTTTCTTCACATTAAGATAGAGGTTTTGCTCTTCTCTGTTCTTACGGACTGACATAATTAGTTGTTTCCATTCCTTTTTGTGTTGTGGACAGTAATATTGTGTCATCAGCATATTTAATCTCTGGTGTTTCGTAACCTCTAATTGTTATGGCATCGTAATGTTCACTGAAATCTCTACCTACTAGAGCTAAAGCATTGTCCTGTCCTAAGTGAACTCACAGTGTAGTGTCCCGCTGTGAAACAGTCACTTTCAGAAAAATGGCGGATGGTGATTGTTGCTTCAGTGCGAACGATGTTGTTTTTTTCTTTTCACTGAAGAAATGAATGTAAGTGTTGCCGCGTGGTTTTTATGATCCATTTTGGATATATGAGGAATAATTCGGTACGGGGACAGTAAATAACACCAAAATAGCGATGGAAACAGCAAAAGAAATGAAGAACAGCGCCACAGTGACGCAGAGACAGTCAACAAAACTATGACAGTGCACGCCAACTGAAAGAAGTAACAGAGGAGACATTTTCGCGCTTCGGAGCACGTGCAGCGGAAATGACTGCGACATCAACACTGAAGGGCGTCCTGATGTCAAAGGCCGAACACGGATGAGCGTGCCCCGAGTGTAATGAGCCTACTTCCTAGGACCATCAACAGAGCTAGAGTCTATTTATTACTAGGGTCAAACGGAAAGTCGTGAGCAAACTTTTTTTTTACAAATCAGAATTTATAGATGGAGAAAATATAAGTGCACCTTAACCTGCATACTTTGCACTTTTTGTAGAGGTCACATTACGTCACCATCGTGTATCATGTGATCACGCGGAGTAGAAATAGATAGAGAAAATATAAGTGCATCACCTTAAACTGCATACTTTGCACTTCATGTAGAGGCCACATTACGTCACCATCGTGTATCACGTGATCACGCGGAGTAGAAACAAAATGATGGGTGCTGAAGTTTCGTTTCGTCAAAGTGCTATTATTGAGTTCCTCGTTAAAGAGGAAATACCCACTGCTGAAATTCACCACGTCATGTGTGTATAGGTGCTAGCAGTGTTAGGAGGTGGGTGAAACATTTCAAAGATGGAAACACGAGCATCCAGGATATGCCTCGCAGCGATCCCCCTCGAACTGCCTCCACTAAACGCAACGTGGGAAGGGTTGACAACATCATTTAAAAAGACAGACCTGTCACAGTATCTGAAATCGCTGTAAATCTTGGAATAGGACACAATGTAGTACAGGAAATGATTGAAACCCTAGGCTATAGAAAAGTTTGTACCCGCTGGGTCCCACGTTTGTTGACTGAAGAACACAAAGTTGTGAGAAAAGTTCTGCTCGCCGGACAACCGAGGAAATTCAGAAAATAGGTTGGGACATTCTTCCACACCCTGCCTATAGCTCCGAATTGACAACCAGTGATTACCATATTTTCTGTTTTGTGAAAGAACAAATGCGAGGCTATCACTACGACACAGGAGAGAACGTCCAGAAAGCAGTGCGTCTGTGCCTTCGGTCAGCTGGAACGGAATTCTACCGGGAGGGTATTTTCAAACTTGCAGAGCGATGGGAAAAATATGTGTAGAAAAATGGAGATTATGTTGAAAAATGAAGTAAAAGATGCAGATTACAATTATACATTTATATTTTCTCTATCTATAAATTCTGATTTTTAAAAAAAATTTTTGCTCACGACTTTCGGAATGAGCATCTCATTTCCAGTTCCAGCGTCCCTCTGCAGTGATATCAGATACTGGGTATAACCTAATGTAAAATATTATTGTCATGTTATATTTATTATTCTTCTGGGTTCGGGTTTCGGATTTTGATTGAGATGAGTTGTGATTATTGCTTGTTACTTCTTTCTTATTTTTCCTTATTAATTCTTATTTACTTTATCTCCTTTTTAACTTCTCCACTTATTACTTCTCTCCCTCACCTCGCTTCTCACCCCCCCCCCCCAAGTCTCACTTCTTCACCTATTAACTTTAGTCATTCTTTATCCCCGTCGAATGGCCGTCAGTGGAGATTTATGTGGTGCTCATGGCTTAAGTCGCTAGCCTAATGTAATGAGATGGTTCCCAGTGAAGTACGGCTGTGCCTGGAACACTCTCAGTTACCGAGCCTCTCCTGACGATCCTACCCAGGTTCTTTTCCTCTGTCAGCTGTTGTCCATTTAAGCTCGTCCCCAAATAACCTTTGTGGCTGGAAAATAAACTTATCATCTCAGTCACTCACTAGTTCCTATATCAAATCACTAAGTACTCATAAGGCATAAATTCTATCCAGGAAAAATAAAGGGTTTGGTTTATTGACAGCACCAGACACCACACACGTTGGCGTGATGGTACCAGAACAAAGAAATCCCCCCTCTGCTGGGATTTGAACCCAGGTATCACTGGATTAATAGACCCAAACTTCCTGAGTGGTTCAATAATAGGACACCAGGTGCAAAGATGTATGGCAATCTACATTAAAATTTTGATGAGGACAGAAGGTAAAAACTGATCCTAACAGGCTCAAGGTTTGTGGATGATGTACTTTGAAATTTTCTTTTAGAAAGAACAAAAAAGGTGGAAAAAGAGGGGGGAGGTGTGTTAAACAACAGGAAACTTTAAACAGTGATAGGTTATTTTGGTTAAAACACCAAAATAACAGTCTACAAAACTATAATAAGACCAGCCGTCATGTATGGATCACAAACGTGGAGTACAACAAAGAAAGATAAACATCAACTGTAAATTTTTGAGAACAAGATCCTAAGAAGAATCTTTGGGCCGATAAAGGATACCGACAGTGGAGAATGGAGAGCTAGAAATAACGCTGAACTGAACAGCTTATTTAAATCCCAACGAATTATAAATGTCTTGAAACTGAACAGACTACGCTGGATGGGGCATGTAGAAGGAATGGAAGAGAACAGACAAACGAAAATTATGTGTACACAAGAGATGAGGGATATATATGGATTTTAGACACAGAAGCAGAAAAATAATAATAATAATAATAATAAATTGATGATGATGATGATGATGATGATGATGATGATGATGATGATGATGATGATGATGATGAATCATCGCAGTTCTAGTCCCCTGGTGTAACCCTTCTTCGAATCACGAGCAGACATCGGCCTTAATAGCTCCAAGAGCATAGTCTTCTGGGGCTTCCAGATCTTCCTGACCAGAATTCACGAGAGGGGTTGAAGAGATAGTTTTCTGGCACACATAGTCAGACTAGTGCACTAAGTCAATGGACCTCTAGGGGAGAACTTCCTGCGCACTTTTAGTCCAATGAACTTAGAGCGCCCAGATCCTGTCTTGAAAGCTTTTACTTTGACAGACATTTGGGCTAGCACTAGGTCATATTACCTTTGGGGAAACAAGACATTGATCAGTAAGTTTCAGTGTGATGGCAACTTCGGAATAGTGGATGTGTTTGTAATAGTCAGCCTGAAATATTTATCATCCTTTTGTGTCCGGAACAAAGTTTGTACAAGACGGTCGGGGCAGCGATGACGTTGTCCGATGAGGCAATCAGCGACCAAAACCTGATATGCTACCGTCAGGGTTAGCGAACCACAGCTGACCAAGACCCTGTCCCGCCTCTCTCTGCTGGTACCCTCAGTAACAGGCCTAGCGCCTGGATAACGGGGCAGGAATCGCCATAGTCCCCATGGTGGTGGAGTCTGCTAAAGAAGCACTGCACACCCCCCTGCTTTTTAGCTGTACTCCGAGACTGAAAAAATAGCTGCCATAGCCTGCTTCCACCAATACGATGCTGTACCTCACCACCTCCACAGCATCGGCTGCAAAGAACACCAGCTCGCAGTTACAGGGAGATCTAAGAAAGAAAGAAAAGACGGTCATATCTGGTATCATTTCAAAATGTTTTTATGAAAATTTAGTTGACATGAAGAATAAGGGTTTTTTTTTAATATTCAGCGTACATAGAATATCATTAAGGTATTGGTGTATACAGAACTTTTTTTAAAAATATCACAGTCCACCAGTGATAGCTTTAACCGTCAACTACCATCTGTTACTGTCATAGGTTTATATTATCAAAAAAAAAAAAAAAGGTTAGTAAAAGAGGAACCAGCGAAATCGACTGAATGATTATCAGGCAGGTAGGTTGATGATGATGATGATGCTCACTTTGCATCAAGGAAAATCAGCCAGTTTTGCCTTTTGGTTCAACTTGTGAGAATTTTGTAAAGATTAAATCTGGCCTTTAATAAGATTTAAATAAATTTTTTGTACATCGGTCACACGAACATTTACCTCCCGCCGTTGTTTATAAAATGTGTTTAATCTGACATTTTAACAAAAAAAAAGATATAAATTACCGAATGTTGTAATGAGAAAACCGGTATTTCAGAAAATACGTGTACTTCCTGCAAGGTAAAAGACAAAGCACAATAGTACTGGTCTCAAAACCCCATAACGCGATCACTGATGTACACGGAAAACATTAACATACCAGTGTACACAACTCACTTGAGCAAGAGAGGGGGGGGGTGGGGAATGCAAAGGACAGGCGTTTGTGGAAAACCCTTGCGGAAGCCCCATGTGCCTTGTGCATTTAAGGTTAAGAGAGAGAGAGTGCACAGGCAAACAGTTAAGATATTATTATTATTAAGTAAATTATAAAGTATCAGCACGTGTACTCCGTCTCTGAGGAAAAGAAAAACACAGAATATAATCTGAGATGATACTGCAGTGTTCATCTTTGTGAAGATTTTGAAAAATGATCCTTTCTCGGAGATTTGGAACTAAAAACTTTGAAGTGAAGGCACTTGCTGAACTGCTGAGATACGTTCAGAGAGACTAAAATGCTAGAAATAATAGCAGTGGCCTTGGAACAAATCATTAGATTGAGCTAACTAGTAGTTTGGCCATTATTGAGTTAACTAGTTCATTCATTCCTTTGCATGTCCCTTGCGGAACTTCGCCTCCCAAACAGCACTCCTGTAGGCCTCTCGGTTGTGAGCAAGATGGCCTGCTGCTGCTGCATCCATTTCCAGATCATCAACGATGTCTTGCAGCCATCTTCGTTTCGGTCTTCCTCTTTTTCTTTTTCCCATTATGTATCCTTCCAATACGGTCTTCTCTAAATTATCATGACGTTTAATGTGGCCAAAATATTTAAGTTTTCTCTCTTTAATCCTCTTTACTAGCCAGCCTTCTTCAATATTAAGCTCTTGTAGTATAGATATATTTGTTCTTTTTGTGTCCACGATATCTGGAGAACTCTTCTATAGCATTTACATTCAAAGGCATTTATGTGCTTCTCAGCTGTTTTGTTAAGTGTCCAGGTCTCACAGGCATATGTTGCGATAGGAAAGATGCATGCCCTTAAAAATCTTATTTTTGTGGTTCTGCCTGCTCCTCTCCACAGATTCTTTATTTGTTTTACTTTCTGAAGAGCAATAGATGTCCTCCGTTTAATTTCCCTCATTGTATCTCCATTATTAGTTAGTAGTGATCCAAGATATTCAAAACTCTCCACTTCTTCCAGTTTTTCCTCATTGATACATATTTCAGTTGCCTTGTTTGTTTTGTCAGTTGTCATCACTTTAGTTTTCTTTGCATTAAGATAGAGGTTCTGCTCTTCGCTGTTCTTGCGGACTGACATAATTAGTTTTTCCATTCCTTCTTGTGTTGTGGACAGCAATACTGTGTCATCAGCATATCTAATCTCTGGTATTTCATAACCTCCAACTGTTATGGCATCGTAATATTCTTTGTCTACATCTTCTCTAACATTCCTCATTATATTTTCAGTATACAAGTTAAATAAGTAGGGTGACAATATGCACCCCTGACGGACCCCTTGTTTTATGTCAAACCAACTTGTTGTTTCACCATTTATTCTTACTGCTGCTAGTTTGGCCATTACTGAGCTAACTAGTAGTTTTGGTCATTATTGAGCTAACTAGTAGTTTGGCCATTACTGAGTTAACTAGTACTTTGCCCATTACTGAGCTAACTAGTAGTTTGACCAGTACGATGCTGTACCTCACCACCTCCACAGCATCGGCTGCAAAGAACACCAGCTCGCAGTTACAGGGAGATCTAAGAAAGAAAGAAAAGACGGTCATATCTGGTATCATTTCAAAATGTTTCTATGAAAATTTAATTGACAAGAAGAATAACGGGTTTGTTTAATATTCAGCGTACATAGAATATCATTAAGGTATTGGTGTATACAGAACTTTTTAAAAAAATATCACAGTCCACCAGTGATAGCTTTAACCGTCAACTACCGTCTGTTACTGTCATAGGTTTATATTATCAAAAAAAAAAAAAAAAGGTTAGTGAAAGAGGAACCAGCGAAATCGACTGAATGATTATCAGGCAGGTAGGTTGATGATGATGGTGCTCACTTTGCATCAAGGAAAACCAGCCAGTTTTGCCTTTTGGTTCAACTTGTGAGAATTTTGTAAAGATTAAATCTGGCCTTTAATAAGATTTAAATAAATTGTTTTTACATCGGTCACACGAACATTTACCTCCCGCCGTTGTTTATAAAATGTGTTTAATCTGACATTTTAACAAAAAAAAAGATATAAATTACCGAATGTTGTAATGAGAAAACCGGTATTTCAGAAAATACGTGTACTTCCTGCAAGGTAAAAGACAAAGCACAATAGTACTGGTCTCAAAACCCCATAACGCGATCACTGATGTACACGGAAAACATTAACATACCAGTGTACACAACTCACTTGAGCAAGAGAGGGGGGGGGGTGGGGAATGCAAAGGACAGGCGTTTGTGGAAAACCCTTGCGGAAGCCCCATGTGCCTTGTGCATTTAAGGTTAAGAGAGAGAGAGTGCACAGGCAAACAGTTAAGATATTATTATTATTAAGTAAATTATAAAGTATCAGCACGTGTACTCCGTCTCTGAGGAAAAGAAAAACACAGAATATAATCTGAGATGATACTGCAGTGTTCATCTTTGTGAAGATTTTGAAAAATGATCCTTTCTCGGAGATTTGGAACTAAAAACTTTGAAGTGAAGGCACTTGCTGAACTGCTGAGATACGTTCAGAGAGACTAAAATGCTAGAAATAATAGCAGTGGCCTTGGAACAAATCATTAGATTGAGCTAACTAGTAGTTTGGCCATTATTGAGTTAACTAGTAGTTTGGCCATTACTGAGCTAACTAGTAGTTTTGGTCATTATTGAGCTAACTAGTAGTTTGGCCATTACTGAGTTAACTAGTACTTTGCCCATTACTGAGCTAACTAGTAGTTTGACCATTACTGAGCTAACTAGTAGTTTGGCCATTATTGAGCTAACTAGTAGTTTGGCCATTACTGAGCTAACTAGTAGTTTGGCCATTACTGAGCTAACTAGTAGTTTGGCCATTACTGAGCTAACTAGTAGTTTGGCCATTACTGAGCTAACTAGTAGTCTGGTCATTACTGAGCTAACTAGTAGTTTGGCCATTACTGAGCTAACTAGTAGTTCGGCCATTACTGAGCTAACTAGTAGTCTGGTCATTACTGAGCTAACTAGTAGTTTGGCCATTACTGAGCTAACTAGTAGTCTGGTCATTACTGAGCTAACTAGTAGTTTGGCCATTACTGAGCTAACTAGTAGTTTGGCCATTACTGAGCTAACTAGTAGTTTGGCCATTACTGAGCTAACTAGTAGTCTGGTCATTACTGAGCTAACTAGTAGTTTGGCCATTACTGAGCTAACTAGTAGTCTGGTCATTACTGAGCTAACTAGTAGTTCGGCCATTATTGAGCTAACTAGTAGTTTGGTCATTATCTTGCCCTTCTCACTGGTACTAGCTGCTGAATCTCACATAGGCCTCGGGAAACAATCCTCACAGAGGCAGAGATATAACCAAACGTCTGGAGTAGAGACTTCTTTATTCTTTGCAGAAGGAAACTTTATCTGACCTTTGACACTTCATACAAAAGCAGAGAGCTCTTTTCAGGTTTGTGATGATTTTAAGACAGAGATTTTTGTCTTTATTTTTTTTTTAATTAAAAATTGAAAACTTAACTCGAACTCGTGTGCGTAAATGCACTGCACAGAAGATTTCACGTTAAAGTCTTACAAAACTGAGTTTTCAAACTGTGATATGTTGGGAGCTCTTGTATGTTTAAATCGTGGTATATTGGAGCATTATTGGCTGTTTATAAGGTATCGAGCGCTCTATATATAAACACAAGAACTAGACAAACAGTAGCAGCAGATCGATGGATTCAACCATGAAAAAAAATATTGGTATGTGGAAAAGACTTTTTGACTCGCCTTCTGGTCTGATATATATATATATCAATGGCTATATCCCTTGATTTGCTGCTACTTTCTGATTCATCCTCGTATATGCCTCTGTCCCTATTGTCAGTGCGGAAGGGGGCGGGGGGATTGCTTTTGTGCTTTGAGACAAGGAGATTAAAACCGATTACCTGGCGCAATCGTCCCGTATACCTGAACAAGTAATACAAGAAAATAAATCATATCTGAAATATCTAAAGAGAGTCATTCATTTATCTGCATGTCCCTTGGTGAACTTTGCCTCCCAAACAGCAACTCCTGTAGGCCTCTCGGTTGTGAGCAGAGAGAGTACATTACATAAAATAAGGAATTGTAATCATCTGTCCTCCGTAGATGCACTGCTTGTTAGTAGAAATCCATAACCAGAGAATGAATATAATCAGCTCAGTAAGGTTCTTCTTTCCTGTGATTTGCTCTAGAACACGATGACCTCCAACTGTTCTGTTCCCGTAAGGCATTTCATCTTTCTTTGTCGTGAGCCATATTGTTGCTGTAAGAAACGCCCAGGAACGTACATTAATGGGGCCATAAAGAGGAATCAGATTTTGGCAACGGAGATCTCATATGTGAGAGCTTTATGGTTTTCTTCTTTTTTTTTTCTTGTTGCCATTGTGCAAGCAATGCGAGGAGGGCTATAAAAAAGTTTGAGATAAAAAAACATGGGGGGGAGAATGCGTAAGAATGTGTAACATGCTACGAAACATGTGGCACACACATGATGTAAGCAAACAAGGCAAGGGAGATAAGTAAGAGAAAATAAATGGATTAGCGGACTGCAGTAGACACACGCCCGTACCCAGCCTTAGAGAACAGGTGATATGTGTGCCTGGTAGGGCGAGGAGCACGGATTACACGGTCGACGCACTGCTATCGTTAGACGAAACGAAAATAGGATGTTATCACATCACGTGGACATAATAAGGGCCCAGGTGAGAGTCCACAGTAGGATTAATGAACGTATCAGAGTCCACGTCGGGATTAATGAATTTGTCAGAGTCCACATCGGGATTAATGAACTTGTCAGAGTCCACATCGGGATTAATGAAATTGTCAGTGTCTACAGTAGGATTAATAAACTCGTCAGAGTCCATGTCGAGATTAATGAACTTGTCAGTGCCTACAGTAGGATTAATGAACTCGTCAGAGTCCACATCGGGATTAATGAACTTGTCAGTGTTCATAGGCGGATTAATGAACTTGTCAGTGTTCACAGTTGTATAATGAACTTGTCAGAGTTCATAGCGGGATTAATGAATTTGTCAGAACTCACAACGGGATTAATTGTTTTGGTAACATCTCCCGTAAAGTTTTTGGTTGAAAGGGGTAGAACAGACTACAAGCCCCCGGCGGAGGGGAGAGAGAGAGAGAGAGAGAGAGAGGGAGAGGGATGAATGATGTCAATTAGGGATATGTTGCCAGGTAGATGTATTGACGTTAACAGGAGAAAGACGTATAGAACAAAAATGCAAATGGAAAAGAAAAGAGAGTTGTTTTTTTTAGGTGAGAACGAAGAATTATTAGACTTTACATTACATAGAACATCGGGGTCATTTTTTTTAATAGAAAGAAGAAGTAAAAAGAGCCAATGCGGAGAGAGAGAGAGAGAGTGAGAGAGATAGAGTGAGAGTGAGTGAGAGAGGGAGAGAGAAAGCGAGAGAGGGGGAATAGTGAGAGAGAGAGAGGGAGGGAGAGTGAGAGAAAGGGAAAGTGAGAGAGAGAGTGAGAGAGAGGGAGAATGTGAGAGAGGAGTGAAAGAGAGAGAGGGAGAGTGAGAGAGAGAGAGGGAGAGTGAGATAGAGAGTGAGGGAGAGGAAGAGTGAGAGAGAGAGAGGGGAGAGAAAAGAAGAAAGAGAGAGAGGGGAGAGAGAAAGAATGAGAGTGAGTGAGAAGGAGAGAGAGATAAAGGGAGAGAAAGGGGAGAGGGAGAGGGAGAGAGAGGAGGAGAGAGGGAGGGAGGGAGAGAGAGAGAGGAAGAGTGAGAGAGGCAAGGAAGTAAAACTGAAAGCTGTGTAAGAAGATTTTTTTTATCATATTTCACCTTGACAATGTTGTGAAAATAGGTAGAAGAACTTAGGAAAAACATTCCATTCGTCTCCCAGCGGTTCTATACAAACTCCTCGATTTATCATCCCCAAAAGAATGTCTCTGTTCTTCTCTTTCTTCTTCCTTTCTTTCGTATGTGTGTTATGTCTGACGTCTAATCGTGTACGCCTGCCCCTTCATGTGTGTACAGACTGATCTAGCAGTGTATGTGTGAGGACTGTGTTTTGTTTCAGCTTGCTCAAAGAAGAATGAAGATCAACATGTACCCCTCCTCTCTTCCCCCTCCCCCTCCCCCACCACACACACATACATACACACCCCTCCACCAACATCTTTGTTGAACTTAAGTTCCGATATGGAGCTTTACCAAAAAAAAAAAAACCTAGTCTACATGTGAACATCTTTAAAGCAATGCTAGTTCTCACAGAACTCAGCATTCTTTGTTTTGTGAGATACCGTAATCTCAAAGAACTTAGCTTTCCTAGTTTTGTGGGATATCGTAATCTCAAAGAACTCAGCTTTCCCAGTTTTGTGGGATGTCGTAATCTCAAAGAACTTAGCTTTCCTGGTTTTGTGGGATATCGTAATCTCAAAGAACTTAGCTTTCCTAGTTTTGTGGGATATCGTATTCTATAATAATAATAATAATAAAATTCAAATTTCCAAGTTTAGGGGACATCCAGGGTGATATAATCATTTAACCAGTTTAAGAATTCTTCTCTTTCATTTGGTTTTTATCTCATCTCATATCCTTTTTTTCTTTCATTTGCCCACTCGTTCTTATCCTCCATTTGTATCTTTTTGTTAATTTCATCATCATTTGTTTTAGAAACATTCATTAGCAAGCCTGTACCTCTTTCAGTTGTTTTCAAACTTAGAACTTTGCACTAAGATATTATCAAAACAAAAATCCCACAATCCACGAATTCGTATGCTTACATTCTAGTTTCCCCCCCCCCCTCTTCCCCCGAACAAAATTCCCATAGAAAACAAGGGAAAGTAGTCACTTTCTTTCCCTCGCACTGGTTTTTCCACAATCATCGATAACTTACAAGTCGCTGGGTAACTCAGATTAAAGAGAGACAAGATAAAGTAATGCGAGATGATATATTGTTTTCAAGAAACCAAAGCGCAGTATTACACGCAATAATGACGAAATAAATAACGTATTTACGAAAAAAAAAGACAATCTTTAACACAATGGTGAACATCGGTATTTATCAGCAATTTCGTCGGCCATATCATTTGCAGGAGGTGATAAATCTAAGTCGTTTATCTTTCTGTGAGACTGCATTTTCGTCTGTTATATATTGAGTCTGTAATCATTCCGAAATTATGTCAACAGTCCATGTAATTATTCCGAATTTAATGTTATCAGTCCATGTATGCTGGGCCTGTAATCATTCCGAACTACATATGTCTATACGTCCGTCAAAGTCTCCTTTGTCTGTCTGTATGTTTTTTCATGTCTCTTCTGGCTGTCAGTGTCTGTCTGTCCATATTTCGCCTGCCTGTCTGTCTTTCTGTCTCTCTCTCTGCTCATATTTCATATTCCTGTTTGTCTGTCGTTTGCATGTCTATCTGTTTGTCCATATTTCACCTGCCTGTCTGTTGTCTGTCTGCCTGTTTCTCTGTTCATATTTCATATTCCTGTTTGTCTGTCATGTGCATGTCTGTCTGTCATCTGCCTGTCTGTCTGTCCATGTTTCGTCCACCTGTCGAACTTCCTACCCAGTGTATGCGTTTTATCTCACACACGCTTACAGCGCACCAGAACAACCTAATACACTCTATTCTACATCTATTTCACTAAACAACATTCTAATCTACGCCTAATCTACGACTATCTCAGACGATACACAAAACACAACTGTCCCTCAGTCACATGATTTCTTTCTCACCTGACCTTTTTCCTGTCATTCCCCATCCGTGACCCTCGTGCAACCCGAGACAAAGGAGATGGACTCTACTCACAAACAGCTGATTACTTTAGAAGATAACTCATTTTATACAAATGTTCCAATTCTCAGATGAGTTATCTATCTTACATCCTAACATTCAATATACTGCTATAACCAGACCCCCACGCCGAGCAGAGCAGCACGATCTTGAGAGAAACATCACCACACGTTCCAGTAATTACCTGCCAGTAACTCCGAGGAGAAACACTGAAAACCAAAACCGCGCTCACAAGAAAAGAAACCCACGTAAAACAAATCAATGTTTGGTGATACCGTGGTGGAATATGCAAATCCAATTTAGACAGAATCTAACACCAGAGATCTTTTCCAGCAAAATGATGTTCGCGAGCAAAAGGTTTCAACAACAGCAAACGCGTACCTGATTCAGAAAAGTTTTCTAAGACAAAAAATAAAAAGAAGCGCCATTGTAACTAACGAGTTTATCCGGCTGACAGATCACTGATAGACACTGGCAGACTTCAGCGGCCATGAAGTCTCCATACTAAGTCAGTATATAGGAAAACAGTGCGGGGTGTTTGTGGCTGTAACTGCTGTAACGCTGCTTGTAGTAGAGTATGGTTAGATGCGGATGGTGGTGGGGAGGAAGGAAGGAGGGGGGAAAAAAAGAAGTTAACAATAAGGAGTAGGAGCAATATGTAGTTATGAAAAGCTTCGTCATCATCGTCATCATTATTATCGCCGTCGTCGTCATCATCATCACCACCATCATCATCTCATCATAATCATAATCATCATCATCATCACTTCTTCTTCTTCTTCTTCTTTATCTATCGTCATCATCACCATCTTCTTCTTCTTCTTCTTCTCTTATCATCATAATCATCATCATCATCATCATCATCATCTTCTCATTCTTTCATCACCATCATCATCATCTTCTTCTTCTTCTTCTTCTCTTATCATCATAATCATCATCATCATCATCTTCTCATTCTTTCATCACCATCATCATCATCATCTTCTTCTTCTTGTTCTTCTTCTTCTTCTTCTTGTTCCATGACTCCAGCCTCGGACTTCTACGAATATTTATTGTCCGGATAAACTGTGCAGTCTCGTGCAGGTCATGCCTTGCATCCCAAAACTTTGTCTTCTAGTGTAGTCCCCGTGACTAGAGCTGGGTTCCAACATCTTGGCAGAGGAGGCAGAGCTGCAGGATGTGCTCTAGGGATGCCTACTTCGCATGAGCTGTCAGGGCTGTGTGACAGGCCATACCTGGTTTATAATATCAGACATCTAGCACAAAAACAACCAGCGAAGTCAGTTGAGGATAATCGGGGCAGTAGATTGATGAATGTTGCAAAAGTAGAACGGACATTGATTGGGTACGTGAGACCCAACTAGAAGATCTTGATTTTGCAGATGACATAACTCTTATCAGCGACAATATGAAATCAGTGCAAGTTAAAACAGACACCATATCTTCAATGGTTAGTAAAATAGGACTTGTATGCAGGAAACTCTCTACCGTAGAGAGCGGAACAACAACACAACTCCTTCAGATCATCAGAGGAAGTACCCCCCTCAGACAAGTGTTTCGGCCCTTTAAACTCCTGACACTCTAAGGGGGTGGGCCCCTCTGGGTCATGACTCCCAGAGGTCTTGTGAGTTGTTGCTTTTTTTCCGGGATCGAACCCATGATCTTCCAGTTGCCACGCGTCTTTAGCGATTTAGCTATGGAGGACTGGTATTGGTTGTGGCAAATGAAATTACTTATGCTCCCAATGCTTGTTTCGCATACTCCACACCCAGCATGAGGCCTTTTCTGCTGTTTCTGAAAGGCTTCTCAATGCCCTTGCTCTTGCTTGTCCCTTTATGCCCAGTTGCTTACATAGGTCATATGGTGATGTTGCTACGAATCCTCTTGCTCCCACTTCTACAGCTATCACTTTTGCCCTGATTCCTGCCCCCTGCCTCAGTTGCTTGACCAGATCATTGTACTTCTCCAATTTGAATAAATGCTGTTCCTCTATTCTAGTTTCGTGAAATTAACAAGGATAAAACAAAAATAATGAAGGTTCTCATTAACGACGAAGGACAAATACACGTAGAAGGAACAGCCGTTGAGGGAGTAAACCATTTTGCATATCTCGGCAGCTACATAGACCACAATGGTGACACCAGAAAAGAAGTTAGAGTTAGAATTACCAAAGCACCATTGATCTTCAACAATATTGAGAACATATGGGATTCAAAAGTTATAAGCACAAAAACCAAGTTAAGATTATTCATTTCAAATGTAATATCCACCTTCATTTATGCATGTGAAAGCTGGAAAACAACTAAAGAAATAGACAAGACATTAGACTCTTTCGAAAACAAATGCCTAAGGAAAATACCCTGTATAATGTGGAATGAATTCAAGTACAACGCAGAGATAAGACAGAAGAGCAAACAACAACCTGTCTCATGGGTGATCAGAAAAAGAATATGGATATACGTCGGTCATGTGATAAGAAGAGACAATCAGAGAATCCCCAAATAAGCTATCAAATGAAATACAACAGGCCGAAGAAAATGAGGTCAACCACGTGAAACTCTAAAATGGACATTGTTAAGAGAAGCCAATTCAGTGGGCATAACATCCCTTAATGAAATTTAAAAACTCGCCGAACATAGGACATCTTGGCGAACTACCATGCAGGACCTATGTGTTTTTTAACGTCACGGGAAGGATGTAAGATGTAAGAAGATTGATGATGCTCAATTTGTGCGGATGAGAATCCTGCCAGTATTCACTTCAGAACGTGAGCATTTTGTGAAGAAGATTAAATCTCGCCCCAGGTAAAGACAAGAAAAGAAATTTCTAACGAACATTTTAATTCCAGGTAATGTGTGTTACGTATTTACTTTTATAACTTTTTTTAGTTTAAAGTACCGAAAGTTGTGCTGAGAAACTGGTATTTCGCAAAGTACTTCATGCTTGGTGAAGGACAGATAAACCTGCATATATATCTATATATATGATTTTTCAAAACCGTTACAACTGTACCTGTCATTCACCCTTCATAAAGTATTTTCCACAATACCGGATGGATATATATATATATATATATATATATATATATATATATATATATAAAATGGCTGAGTGGTTAGGCGATCAGTCTACTAATCCAGTAGTACGGGGTTCAAGTCCCAGCAGAGAGACCAAAAAGACATCAGGATCAACCCGGCCTCTGAAAATGGGCATCAGAGAAATCTTGGAAAGTAGATGCAGCCAGGCGTGACAACTGACCACATCTCACTTTTCATGCGTCGATAGTCTTCGAAATACGGGCCTAAGACCTTATTCCCAACATGCCTTAATGGCATGGAAACGGGGATTTTACCTTTGCCTGTATATGGCTGTGCTGGCACGTTGCTAGTCATGTATCCATATAGAACATTAATGTGTCTCATAGAGTACTATATGATACAGGTGAACTCCATAGTTGCCATAATGTATTCTGATATAGATAGCTCTTGAAGGCATGTTTTCTTTTGCTGTCATTTATTCAGCTGGTTACACCTATGTTGTAACATGGATCGACTATGAAGTGTTTGTAATAAATTATATTTGGCTGAGATGGATGGATAAATATTTACCGTTTACTGTTCGTTCCGTAAAACTCTTTTCCTTCTGTCTTTAAATTCTAGACCACGCCAACTCCGAAAACTCAGCCAATAACACAACGATAACAGTTATCTTCCAGAATTATGCTGTCAGCCCCACAGATTCTATCTCACGCCCAGCCCGACTGGCCACGTTTAAGTGCGTGAGGACAGTGGAGATTTCAAGAACCTATATCATAGCTTCGTATAATCCACCACCAAATGGTTATTCATCTGCGTGGGGCATTTGAAGCTAGGATTGATTACAGTTCAGAGAACAGTGAACAGTTCTCTAATGAAGCAAAATGGGCCGATTAACATTGATGTGATCATTTCTGCATACATGGGAGTTTATACATTATCTTTAATTAAAAAATATAACAAAATTTAAGCAGTTCTAAAACTGCGAGGCAGAAGAAAATCATGAGAGCTCTCTGACAGCTCGTCGAATATTTCGAGTAAGGTCTCTATCATTGTACAGACTCTATTAAAAAAAATGGAGGCCCAGCCCGCGGACTGCTCCCAAGCCAGGTGGATTCTTTTTTTTAGTTGTTTTAAGAGTTGGCCCAGAGGCCTTCAGGGGACCCATATATAAATAGATATGGGGGGGGGGGGGTAAGTTTTGCACTGGTTTTCAAAACTTATCTCGGAGTCCCTTGCCAAAGTAATTAGTGTTTTATTTTCGCAACCGAACTGCGCAGGATCACTGCTGAATATATGTTAACATGGGGAGAAATGGGGAGAAATGGGGAGAAATGAGCAGAGAAGATGGACGTGACTCTTTTTTTTTTTCTCTTCCCTACAGGCCAGAATGGTTCTAGAATACTTTTGTATGTCAATAACTTGTGTAAGTTTCAGAACACTAAACAGAAATATATCTGCACCATTCTTTGTAAATTAAGTGCAGTGTATTATTAATTCGTCGTCACTGAAGAATTGACAAGAACAAAGAAGAAAAAAAAAAGAAATAGATGAGCTAAGCATTATCTGACAGTTGTCCTGCCGGACATCACGAGCCGTTATCAAGACTTAGTTTTGACAGAGACTCTGGAACGACTAAATAAAGTTCCAAATCTTCAATGAATCCGCAAGATCATTTTTTTTTAAATAGGTGTCGTGATCATTATTGTTCACAATCATGATGAAAATGTAATTCCTCTCTCTCTCTCTCTCCCTGTCTCCCTCCGCCAACCAGGCTTTCCTCGTCCTTGATTTCCACAACCATCTATCATTTGATCTCTCTCTCTATAAGATGTGTGCTGGCCTGTGCTCGGTGCCACTCTTTTAGCTGGTCAAGTATCTAGTTTCTTTGTCTTCCGTTGTCCCTTTTTTACTTCCAGTTTTCTCGCTGTTACCAGATGTTCCAGTCTGCCTCTTCTCAAGACACGCCCTACAAACCTGGTTTGTTGTGTGCTGAATTTTGCCATCATTTCTCTCTTGCCCATCATCACTTAGAACCTCTTCATTTCTTTTCTTGGCTGTCCATGGTATTCTTATTAATCTTCCTAGGGACCATATCTCCGCTGCTTCCAGAAGATTTTTAATGTTCTTTGTTACTGTTCATGCCTTGCATCCCTATAATAAAACGAGGTAACACTGAATAATTCTCTTTTTGGTATTTGGTATTCTTTACTACATAGAATATCTTTAATATGCATAAATACTGACTTGGCCTGGGCTATTCTGCTCATTATTTCGGTTTCGCATCTTCTGTCTTGTGTTATTATTGTCCCTAAATACTCGAATTTGTCCACTTGCTTTAATTCTGCTTACAGGTTGCTCTAAATTTATGTTACTTTCCTTTTCGCTTTATATAATCACCACATTAAAGGGGGGGGGGGGGGAGGGAGTATTAACTATGCAAAGGATTAACTAATTCCTTGAAATGACTTTTAAACAGCATGTTTATTTATAACTCTGCATAACAATCAGTATTCAAGAAATTGATGTAAATATATATCAAGCAAATTGAGTTATAAAGCAGTTTAAGCAAAATGGATAAGGTTACAGCACTCTCATATCCTCCTGGCATCTGTGGGTATTTAGAAACTGACAGCCCAGCTTCTGCCGCGGAGCCGCCCAGCGGAAGAACAGCAGAGAAGTGCATGCTGCCATCACCACAACCTGTTCAGACCAAGCTGTATGGCGATGCTGACAATCTGAAAGCGGACTTCTAATGTTCTTCGGTAATATCCAGATGACTAGCGTGTGAGAACCTCCCAAGAAGAAGAAGAAGTCCAAGCAACGTGGGATGCAGCCACGTGGTACACGCCCAATGACAGCTAAGTGAAGCTTGAAGCGGTGCATGTATCCAACCTGTGCTTGCCACGTCGGCCAGGCTGGGTGGTGTGTGATATCGTGCACGGTCAACTATGCCAGAGTGTTCACCGCGTACAGTTCTCATATCTGTACATCTGTACGAAGCTCATAAACACACGTACATTTCAGGCACAACCAATATATGTACGAAGCTCATAAACACACGTACATTCAGGCACAACCAATATATGTACGAAGCTCGTAAACACACGTACATTCAGGCACAACCAACATATGTACGAAGCTCGTAAACACACGTACATTCAGGCACAACCAACATATGTACGAAGCTCGTAAACACACGTACATTCAGGCACAACCAATATATGTACGAAGCTCATAAACACACGTACATTCAGGCACAACCAACATATGTACGAAGCTCATAAACACACGTACATTCAGGCACAACCAATATATGTACGAAGCTCGTAAACACACGTACATTCAGGCACAACCAACATATGTACGAAGCTCGTAAACACACTTACATTCAGGCACAACCAACATATGTACGAAGCTCGTAAACACACTTACATTCAGGCACAACCAACATATGTACGAAACTCCTAAACACACGTATGTTTCAGGCAATGTCTAAGAGCTTGATGAAAATCTAAACCAACATTTCGTGAGTCTCACCCATACACCATATTTTATCAGTGTTAAAGTTGCTACTTTCACAAGCTTGTCTGCCTCATAAATAAAACAAAGACAAAAATACTTGTCACTTTCGATCTTTGGAAGAGATTTTAAGAACGTTAGTACAGGTATCTTTAAAGAGATTAAGAATTCAACACAGGCATGGAAAACACTTTACTCTTCTTTCCATCTCATCCATCCATCCATCCATCCATCCATCCATCCATCCAACCAACCAACCAACCAACCAACCATCCATCCATCCATCCAACCAACCATCCATCCATCCATCCATCCATCCAACCAACCATCCATCCATCCAACCAACCATCCATCCATTCATCCATCCATGTCCTTGGTCGACAATCGACCAAGCAATCACAGCCCAGTACTCTATGTGTCGTCTTGCAGTGCAGCAACAAATTCTCTCCACCTCTCACGGTCCGCGGCCAGCCCATGTATTGTGCCATAAGCTGTGCTGCATGCTACTCATTTCCACTTCTACAGTTCTCTGCCAAGTAGACTTTTGTTGGCCTCTCTTTCTTTTTTCCCTCGGGTGTCACCCCCATGGCTGTTTTAGCGATGTTGCTGGGGCCTCTTCATCTTATCCCATTATTATCTTTTATCCTTATCATTCATATATACTTGTACCATACCCTTTCATTCTTACATTCAGCATATGTCATTTTCATTTTACATATGAACTATACTATTCCATTCTCACATCATCGGCACGCCGTATCTTGTCATTGTGACTCTCACTTTACTATACCCACGAAACTATACTCTTTCATTCTCATCTTATACACACACTGCATCCTTTCATATTCAAACATATACTTTAGCAATCATTCTTACTTGTCATGCGTACCATATCATTTCACCCACACCGTATCTTGTGTGTAATTCTCATAAACTTTATCCCTTTTCAGTCTCAGTTTACGCAGCAAATATTACCCTCTTTATTCCTCACTTTACCAATGCACCACATGCTTGCACGATCATTTTCAGGTTAAAATATACCCCTTTCGTTCTCATTTTTCAGCCAGAAATGTAATATTACTCTTTTATTCAAACATTATTTAATAACATTCGATACAAATATGTACATAAGACAAATCAAAATCAAAACTTGAACATGAGTGCTAGGAATGTTATATACATTTTTTACGGTTGGCTAAAATTATCGCACAGTCCAAACAGAACAACAAGAAAAGGAATAGAACACTGAAGCTTAGCAATGAGCTTCTATTTCACAGCATCAGCTGTACAGGACGGAATATACGTATATTTTGAGAACGGAATAGTTTTATCCTTTTCCAGAATTATTTGGTCAGTACAGTTTTGGTTGCAACTAAAGAGAACGCGCTAAGGCCCTATGCGGGAGCTCCCACACAGATACATTGCAGCTTAAAGCATTACCTGCCAGGGACAAGCCGTGTATATAATGGCAGGAGAGAGAGAGAGAGGGGAAATTTTTACTAACGTTTTCAGGCTCACAGCTGGAGTCAGAGGTTCTCAACATCCCCAAGCCCTATTTCCTGCTGTCAATCAAGTCTGTCGCCGACAGTTTCCCTGTACACTAAACGATCGCCCAGAAAGGATTTCCCCCTCCCCCCCCCCCCATTATACACTCGTTCACGGTGGTAATTTTGAGACGTTTTGATTTTCCTTTGAAAAAAAACCAAACAAACAAACAAACAAACAAAACAAATTCCTCTCCTTACACTTGAAATTCCTTCCCTTACTCTCGAAATTTCTCTCCTGGACTTGATATCTCTACACTTAAACTTGAAATTCCTCCGACAGACTTGAAATTTCGACGCTTAGACTTGAAATTCCTCCCCCTCGCCCATGAAATTCCACCATTTACATATGAAATTCCTCCCTTTACACTTCAAATTCCTCCCTTTACACTTCAAATTCCCCCCCACCCCTTAATTCTTCAAATTCCTCCGCTTACACTTGAAATTCCTCCTTCTCCTCTCCCCCCCCCCCCTGTTTTTTTACAACTAAAATTCCTCCCAGTAGACTTGAGATTTCTCCCAGGGAAAGCCACCTGCCTCCACGCTGAGAAACACTGGCAGAAAGAGCAGGCAGTAAACACTGAAGTGACTGGCCATCTTATACTAGGTAGCACACCATTTATCTCATTGTCTGTAACGTTACAAAACAGAATATAGTCTGTAAAGTGATACAACAGAAAATAGTGTCTGTAACGTGACAAAACAGAAAACTTTATGTCTGTCACAAGCACCGCCGTACAAGAGAGTTCAGAAAACTAAGGAAAAAAAAGTATTTGCCAGTTCTTCATCTTCCGAAATTTAAAAAAAAAAAAAAACAGCAAATCTTTCTTACTTTAGAAAGCACAGGCATTGTTTCACTGTTTTAAAATACAAAACAGATTTTGTTAAAAACAAATATACACGAAATAGATAATATCAAAATAGGTTGTTAACAAAGAAAATGTAAACAGATTGCTTTTTTATACAAAAAAAAATCCACTCATTTTTAGGGCAGAAGAAAACAAAGTGACAGATATTAACAAAGAAACCTACGGTTTTTTTCTTCTGGCTCGAAAACATTTCTAAATTGCCGTGATACGGACAAGCTTAAGCTATAAACTATTTTGTATTGCAAACCGTTTTTTCGCTTTTCAGAAAGGTAAAGACAACAGGTGAAGTAGGTGAGAGAATATAAAGAGCAAGATTCACCAAAAGGTGTGTTGAGATTTAGTCAGAATGGCAGGTAAAACAGGCAAGGATCAGGAGAGAGGGTGGTGAATAAAGGTCATAAAAGAGAAAGGTGGATTTTTTTTTTAAAAAAGAGGCAAAATACTGAGAATAGTGGAGATAATGAAAGGGTGAGGTGGCATTCAACAGTTATTTTCCTGGATAAACTGAAGGTTGCGGGTGCCCATTATTGTAACATTTCTCTCCACAGTACAGTATGCATCCTTTGACGCATGTTATATCCACGATAATGTTCTTTGGCTGATTGTTAACACACGACACGTGAAACTGCTTCACCGAGTTCAAAAATAACTGGAGACCATAGAATCTTCCATAGGATCTTCTCAGCTGCAGTTCATGTTAACAATTACGCCTGAGCTCTCCGATGAATCACTTTCCAGTGACTGCATATCTTGGACCCTCGTTTCCTCGCATCTCTCGCAGCCACATCCTTCTCCTGAAGTATCCTGGTCAGTCTCTAGAAGCTCCTCTGACCTGTCACGCGACGATTGGTGACAAAATGGTTCTACAGTGACCAGAATCTCCCTGGTGTCCCTGGCATCTGTGTCTTTGCGTGCGAAAGTGGAGGACGCATTGTTCAGGCATCCTTTTCTTTCAGTCTCTAAAGCATCACACCCAAACTTGCGTTCTCCCATAGGGGAGGATGTGGAGTAGTCTGTGTGACCGATGTCTATGCTGAACACGTCGTGCTGGTGTCTGACTCTCTTGCTTTGTTTTCTGCCGTTCTCTTCTGGATTTTCTGCTGTTTCTGTGAAATAGAGAAGTTCGTGTTTAACGTTTCATGAACAAACTGGAATGGCTATTTGAATTGTTTGATTCCATACGTCAGTCGCAACCTCCTCCTCCTCCTCCTTCTCTTCTTCTAATTCTTACTTTTCTTATTATCTTTTACTGTTATTTTTCTGGAAGCTTTAAGGAAAGCAAATAACAGTGATGATGATGATGATGATAAACAACCTACGATACCTAACGTTATTCAGTCTAATTCAGTGGAAACAGTAACGTCAAATAACATAAAACAATGAAAACATATATATATATATATATATATATATTATATATATATGAAATATTGACACTGTAACATACATTGTTGCAATAAACCTGAGATGTTCAAAATCTTGGACATAATGAATGCCCGGAAAACAGAACTAATGGAATACCCTTTGACGTAGTTTTCCCCCTTACCCCGAAACTGAACATGAAAAGCATGAATCAAAACTCTCTCAGCTCAGTGCTGTGTCTTGTTTCTCAGTGAGTACTCACCGTGACTTGGACCCTGGTTCCTATGGCTACCATTAAGTTAACCAGGCATCTATCTAGGTCGGATGCCTCACACAAGCACTGACAATTTCAGAAAACGCAATTTCACACAGACTAATTTTATTTGTGAAGGCCTGACAATAGCCTGACACTGAAACCTGTTGTGCCTACCTGATTTACACATTGATGCTATCTTCTTCTTGTCTGCGTGCTCTGGGAATGTGCTCAAGGATATTCTGCTGTCAAATACCTCATCCTCCTCACAGACGGACTCCAGCATCGCAACATTTCTCACGTGGTCGGGACAGTTTACCTGTGATATGGTTCAAAAGTTGCACGTGAAAAAAAAAAAGAAAGAAAAGAGACCACACAATAAAAATTACAGTTTTTTAAACGAGTATTTCCTCTGTGTTTTAAACCAGAATTATACCAAAAATATATGGACAATATACAGTTTACAAACAATAATCGACTCATACACGATTCAGCCAAAGCATACAGACCCATTGTGTTCAGTGGTGACTATCAGGACCAAAACAAGATCTTGAAATATATGTTTTATTATCCCCATAAACGTATCGCATCAATTCAGCTGTCTCAATGGCACTTTTTCCGAGTTTTAAACAGAATTGAATGTTAGCTTTTGCTCCATGCTGATTGCGTAACAATGCACCTCTGGCTAGGTCAACAAAATGGCGACTTGTTTCTCGTCTGCTTATCGGGCGGCGATGAAAAGTTGCCAGATCATAGATGAAGGTTGCCTCTTTTGATTCCATGCTTTGCTTCATAGATGACAATTTTGCCTTGGCCATAATAAAAACAGTCTCATTGCTTAATTGTCGGACCTTGTATATATATATTTAACATTGTTGCTAAATAACGCGTGAAATATGGAGGAACAAGTGTTTACCTATAGCAAGAAGACAACAATATGCAAGGTCTACCTATAGCAAGAAGACAACAATATGCAAGGTTTATCTATAGCAAGAAGACAACAATATGTAATGTTTACCTATAGCAAGAAGACAACAATATGCAAGGTTTATCTATAGCAAGAAGACAACAATATGTAATGTTTACCTATAGCAAGAAGACAACAATATGCAATGTTTACCTATAGCGACGAGACAACACTATACAAGGTTTACTTACAGCAGAAAGCCAACAATATCCAAGGTTTAATTGTAGCGACAAATAACAGCGTACAAGATTTACTTACAGGAGAAAAGCAACAGTAACATTACATAAGGTTTACTTATAACGACAAAGAACAATATATAAGGTTTACCTATAGAGACAATACGCAGTATACAAAGTTTCCTTCTAAACGACAAGACAACAATATACAAGGTCTACTTGCAGCCATAAAACAATAATATAAAAAGATTTACCTATAGCCAGGACGCTACAACATATAAGGCCTACTTATATCCACAAGACAACAATATAAGATGTTTACTACAACAATAAGACAGCAATTTTCCAATGTGCATACAGCGACAAGATAACGAAAATAAGCAAAATAATGTCCTAATACGTAAATAAGGTAACGCGAAATCAGTATATCAACAGAGAGAGAGAGAGGCAGAGAGAGAGAGGCAGAGAGAGAGAGGCAGAGAGAGAGAGGCAGAGAGAGAGGCAGAGAGAGAGGCAGAGAGAGAGAGGCAGAGAGAGAGGCAGAGAGAGAGAGGCAGAGAGAGAGAGAGGCAGAGAGAGAGGCAGAGAGAGAGGCAGAGAGAGAGAGGCAGAGAGGGGCAGAGAGAGAGGCAGAGAGCGAGGCAGAGAGAGAGAGAGGCAGAGAGAGAAGAGAGAGAGCATTTAAAAGCACTGACAAATTCAGCAATTAATTTCATTGGAAGCATGAGACAGCAAGAAATAATGAGAGAATTATGTTAAAAAACAACGCGAAAACAGCATTTCACGCTGAGCAATTAAAACATAACAGTTTATCGATGATGAAACACGCAATGGTTCATACTTCGACCACAACGTAAACTATCTGAGAATAAAAAAAAAGCATAACAAAAAAAAAGGAAGTTCGTGAACTTTTTAACACCAGAACTTTTGTGGTTTTGACGAAGAAGTCACACGACTGTCAATGTTCTGAATTTGATGCTCGCAAACTGACCTGATCTGTTCCGCTGTAAAGTGGATTCGTTGTGGAGTTGTCCAGATTAGTGTTCAACGGTTTGACAAAAAAAAATCTGTTTTTCTGGCTAGTTTTGTATACGCCAGGCTGTCTGCAGGATTCCAGAAAAATGCTCCCATATCGATCTGAAGACGTGGATGTTAGATGCCCTCGTCTATCCTTTAAGACTGTGCTGTAGTTCTCTCCCCTGTCCTCAAACTGTTGAAGAAAAGTTGCTTTCTATAATACTCTTTGTGGATGGAAAGCTGATGGAAAATGTCATAGAAGTTAAAAGCAGAATATTCAGGGCAAAAGCAGCATTTCAGAAACTGAAAACCGTCTTGTGAAATACGTTACTGTCATTGAATGTGAGAAAGAAAGTATTACAGTGTTATGCTAAACCTATTTTGCTCTACGGGCGTGAATTATGGACTATTTGCAGGCACATGAGAAAATCATTGGAGGCAACAGAGATTCTTGTACTTGTGCTATCTCCCTGTAACTGCGAGCTGGTGTTCTTTGCAGCCGATGTTGTAGAGGTGTTGAAGCACAGTATCGTATCGGCGTGGGAGCGGGTTATGGCAGCTACTTCATCAGCCCCGGGGTACAGCTAAAAAGTAGGGAGTATGCAATGCTTTTTTTTAGCCGGCTCCACCACCTGGGGACTATGGCGATCCCTGCCCCCGTTAGCCAAGCTAGACCTGTTAATGGGGGTACCAACGGAGAGGTGGGACAGGGTCTTGGTCAGCTATGGTTCGCTAACCCTGACGCTGGCATATCGGCTGTAGGTCGCTGATTGCCTCATCGGACAGTCAACAGACATGTGGTTCTTGAGAAGAAGAGGATCCCAGTGACAGGCAAGATAACTAATGAGCAGTATAATAACAAAAATAAGACAAAGGGCAATCAACATTCTTGTGGCACGTAAAGAGAAGAGAGAAACTGGAAAGCATAACATCTGGCAAAACTGAAGGCAAAAAAGGCAGAGGACGACCAAGGGAACAGATGCTAGAAGGCCTGACATTGTGACATGGAAAGAAATCGGCAACAGAGCTACTCAGAAATATCAAGGACTGAGATTCGTGCAGGAGTAGACCGTCCACGCCGCTCGGCATGGCTCATGATGATGATGATGATGATGTGGAAAAAAACTGTAAATAAAAAGTATTTGGATAAGCAAAGAGAAGAAAATGACAATCACTAGAAAACTGTAGGCAAACAAACAAACAAACAAAAAAACCCAGTAAGCAAGAAGTGACAAGCAAGAAATATCTAGACAAACTAATTAAGCGAGACAGGAAGATGAAGTCCAGATAAAATAATGGAGAAAAAAGAATCCACACGTCACGAGGCTATGGAACATGATGATGATGATGATGATGAGAAAATAAGTACAGCTTTGATCACAGTGGAAGCAAAGAGCTGACTGAACTGACCGCCGTAAGGACTAGTTTTAACAATTATAAGGCAGAGCCGAGCACTGGCTATACACCAATCTAATAGTTCTTAAACTGGGGTTCGTGGGCCCCCAGAAGTTCCACGGAAGGAGCTGGGGTTTGGGGGTGGGGGTGGGGGGGCACGGACCAGCAAAACGGATTCGCTCGAGTTTCAAACAAAATTTTTAGCATTATCTGGGTTCTGCTTATTTCTTTAGTTTCAAATAAGTGTCCACAGCGGTTCTCAGGGCGGGTAAGAGGGTCCACAGCTAAAAATATTTAAGAACTACTGCATTAGACTTGTTAAGAGAGGCAAAGGCAGAAAATAAGGGAAGTAACTAAAACAAAACAATTTGTCGTAGATAACAAGGGAAATTACTCACTAGTAAATAGCCAGCTTAAAAAAAAAAAAAAAGTGACTCACCTCAAAGGTTTCCACCTCTGCCAGCTTCTCCAAGTGGAAAAAGTCAGAAACGCCCTCGTGAGCAAAGTGGTCGGCTGCAACCAAGATCAGACCAATCATGGTCGTCAGGCAACCTAAGACAATGAAAACATGCACTAACTTTGGGCAACCCAAAAGAATGAAAATATACACTAATGGTTAAACAATCCCTATACAGCGAAAATGTACACTAAAGTTAAGCAACTTTCCATCCTTACTCCTTCCCGTGCCGTTAAACGTCACATATGGCTCCCACCGTTGTTTGCCAAGTTTTCCTGTTCTCGGCGAGTCTATAAACTTCATCAAGGGATGTTATGCCCACTAAACTGGCCTCTCTTAACAATGTCCTCTTTAGAGTTTCACGTGGTCGACGTCTTTTTCTTCGACTTGTTGTACTCCACTTGATAGCTTGTTTTTGGTATTCTCTGATTGTTTCTTCTCATCACATGGCCTTCATATGTCCATCTTCTTTTTCTGATCACCCATGAGACAGGTTGATGTTTGCTCATCTGTCTTATCTCTGCGTTGTTCTTGAATTCGTTCCACTTAATACCAAGATTTTCCTTAGGCATTTGTTTTCAAAAGAGTCTAATTTCTTGTCTATTTTCTTTAGTTGATTTCCAGCTTTCGCATGCATAAATGAGAGTGGATATCACATTTGAATTGAATAATCTTAACTTGGTTTTTGTGCTTTTGAATTACATATGTACTCAAGATTTTTGAAGGACAATGCTGCTTTTGCAATTCTAATTCTAACTTCCTTCCTGGTGTCACCATCTTGGTCTATGTAGCTGCCAAGGTGTGCAAATTGGTTTACTTCATCAACAGCTGTTCCTTCTACGTATATTTTTCCTTCTTGATTAATGAGAAGTTTCTTTTTTTTTTCATTAACGTTGGGCAAACTAAGTCAGTGAAAACAAAACACAAACATATGCTACCAAAGTCATGAAAACATACACTAACGTACGTCAAATTAATATACTGAAAACATACACTAATGTTTGTCAGATTATTTCAATGAAACTATACACAAACGTTAGACAATCAGCGACATGAAAACATATATTAACATTCGACGTGAAAACATGCACTAACGATATTCAATCTAGTTCAATGAAAACACTATGGTTAAATAACCTAAAACAATAAAAACGTATGTATATATGATGATGATGATGATGATGATGATGATGACTGATCCAAACAAACCTGTGACTAAGGTCAGCCAATAGCTCCAGTCGTAACGGATGGTCAAGTTATCATCCCCAAATCTGATAGTCAATGGAACGGAACACTGACACACGTGGTAGGTCACGCAAGCAAGAATCATACACACGCCGGTCAGTATGAAGGTGTAAGCTCCGTATATGATCACGCTGCACAGCAACACGTTGGACACAATCCAGAAGGCGAGAGAAGTCCTGGAACAAAGATACAAGGTCGACACGTATAGACGCCCTCTCTGGGAACGAAGATACACGTCAAGACATGCAGGCACCGTCGTTTGGGAACGAAGATACAAGTCAAGATATGTAGGCGCCCTCTTTTTGAAAAGAAGATACAAGTCAAGAGATGTAGGCGCCCTCGTTTGGGGACGAGGATACAAGTCAAGACATGTAGGCGTCCTCGTTTGGGGACGAGGATACAAGTCAAGACATGTAGGCGTCCTCGTTTGGGGACGAGGATACAAGTCAAGACATGTAGGCGTCCTCGTTTGGGGACGAGCATACAAGTCAAGACATGTAGGCGCCCTCGTTTGGGAACGAGGATACAAGTCAAGACATGTAGGCGCCCTCGTTTGCAACTGAAAAGCTATAACAACGTACAGATGTGCGAGAAAGGGGAGATAAACAGCATCAAGGTACAGGCGGCATACAACTTGGTCTGATGTGCCATCGCAATGAGACAGATTCAGCTGGGAATCCACTGTTAAGGATCGTTCATTGTGAGGTCAAGCACAGACTGACGGACGATACAGCCCCTGCTTCATGACACTGATTTCCAGTTACAAGATATTAGTGTTACCCTCAGTCACGGATTACCCCGCGAGCCTGGGTCCCTAGGTTAAACTTGGTAAGGGCCGTGGGGTCCCACTTCGACACATACATCTCGTGATTCCCTTCTAGTTGTGATCCCTGCAGTTACTATGTGGCTTTGCAATACACAAACCAAGAAAAGCTGTTACAATAATGTCTGTTGGATAACATAACATGACAAAGCAGCCATCACAGTTATTCATGACTGTCACATGAAAGAATAACCTGTTCTGGCAGAGTTCGTTTGCCTGACGTTTGACCCCCTCTAGTGTCACAATGTTAGGCGCATAGCCGGTGGCTACACTGTTACTAGAATGGCAGTGACTGACACTGCGACATTTCTGATGGTTTAAGTTTTCAGTTATCTTCTCTCCAGGTCTTCTAACTCATATGCCTTTCAGTTTCGCTTCTTCAAAGCTAAACAAACAATATATATATATATATATATATATTATATATATATATAGAAAGAGAGAGGGAAAAGGACAGAGAGTGAGGGGGAGAAAGAGGGATGGAGAGAGACGGAGAGGGAGGGGAGAAAGAAGGAGATGGAGAGAGAGAGGGAGAGAGTTGAAAGTGTTAACATTAGTAAGTTTTACGTGGGGTATATATATATATAATATAATATATTATATATATATATATAATATATATATATATATATATATATAACAAATGGCCATGCGTGATACTGACCACGTCACACTTTCATGTACCAAAGTTCTTAGAAATATGGACCTGACACCGTTTCCTCAATATGCCTTAATGACATGGGAACGGAAAATGTACCTTTTTTTCCATACGTAGAGCATTCATTTATATAAACTGCACTGAATTATGCATAAACACTGAGGGCAAACAAAGTACGCATACTCACCATAAAAGAACCATAGCAAAATACCCGGATGTGTGCAATGAGTGCCCCCATCGAAGATTGCCTTCGTCAATTGTCATATATCCCATAATTTTCAGTATTGGCTCCGGCAGACCACGTTGCAGAAAGTACATGAACTCATTTTCTTGGTCACCGACTAGAAAGATCAGAGAATTGTAACTAGGATAACAACTAGTTCTCTAGAGATAAAGATTGTAGTTGTGGAGATAGAGATTGTGATGGCGGGTAGTTGTGGAGATAATGATTGTGATAGTATGTAGTTATAAATATTGTGGGGGGGGGAGGGGGAGTTAGTAAATGAGGAGTAGAAGGGGCGAAAGAACGAACGAATGGACAAACAAACAACAAAACGAACGAAATGTATTTTTAAATGACGAGGAAACATTCTACAGGCCGGGGTGACTGCCTGGTATTTTATATCTTAAATGCAGTTCTGTTTCAGTCATAACAACACTTTAATATAAATTTAACTTATGTCTTTTTATACCGTTAGCATAATTTAAAATAGTCAGCTTTTGTTTTTAGATAGAGAGAGAGAGAGAGGAGAGAGAGAGAAAGAGGTGGGAAAGAGTGAGAGGCAGGGAGAGGGAGGGAGGGAGAGAGAAGGGAACGAGAGGGAAAGAGGAAGAGAGAGAAAGAGGAAGAGAGAGAAAGAGAGGAAGGTTGAGTGAGAGGGACTGAGAGTGAGAGAGGAGAAAGAAGAGAGAGAGAGGAAATTGGGAGAGAGAAGGGGAAGGAAAAAGAGAGAGAGTGAGAGGAAGAGGGATAGAGGAGAAAAAGAGAAGAGAGAAGGAGGGAGAGAAGAAGAAAGGAAAAAGTGGGAAGGAGAGAGAGTGTGAGGGGGAGAGAGGGAGAGAAGGTGAGGGAGGAGGAGAGAGAGAGATGGAGCCAGAGAGGAAGGGAGAACGAGGGAGAGGGTGAGAGAGAGGGGGGAGAAAGAGGGAGATGGAAGGGAGGGAGGGGGAGAAAGACGGAGATGGAGAAAGAGGGAGTGAGAGAGACAGAGACAACTAAATGTAGCAAAAAGGAGGCCAAATCAGAAATGACACCATCAGGACAAAGGTTGGAGTAACACCAGTACTACACCACATCCAGAAACAAAAAACTCAAATGGTCTGGCCACATTGCCGGAGTTGGCTAAGTCGATAGTACGCTGTTCTCTCGTGGTAGACGGCTGCTCGTCCTACCAGAGTCCGTGTTCGAATCCCAGGTAATTCTCTTGTGATTTTTCTTTCTCTCACGTCTCACTAAAGTGCTTTGTCTACGATTTTTTCTAGGTTTAATCCTACAATATTTGTTCTCTTACTTTACCGTACCAAAACCTCGTAGTTTCCTATTTATAAAAAATTGTTCCTTAAAACCAGACGGTGCAGCAAGGAAAACATTCTCGCTAAGATGTGCACGTAACAGAAGGAGAGGTCGCCCGCGCAAGAGATGGATGGAGGAAATTACAGAAACCTTAAATATCCTATTACACGAAGCATATTCACTCACGTGACATGTCATTTCCAGAACGTTGTCCCCTCTCACAGCCTCCCCTGAATGTAATACGGTCTTGCCCGAGTTGACCGGCGTCTTGCAGTGACACATCCAGACTTTCCGTGATGTCCTGAGTCCACATGCGGCGAGGTCGTCCCTTTTCTCTTTTGCCAGGTACTGTGTCTGCTACTACCAACCTCTCCAACCTATTGTGTCTCTTGATGTGGCCGAAGTATCTGACCATCTAAACTGTTACGATGTTAACGAGCCAGTTTTTTGCGACACTTAATCCCATCAATATCTCTTTAATTGATTTTCGTTCTATCCATTCTTTCTCTAACATTTCATTCCAAATGCTGTTACTCTTTCCTCTGGTGATTTGTTAGCTGTCCTTGTTTCACATCAGTAGGTTGCCACTGGGAGTATGTAAACTCTTCGTAATCATAACTTTGTTTTCTTGTTGATACCTTAGAAGGGTACATAACTGGAAAAAAAAGAAAGAGAGGAAGACAAAGGCGAATATGGCTGCAAGACATCGTTGATAATCTGCAGATGGATGCATCAGCAGCAGGGCATCTTGCTTACAACCTACATGAGAGCTGTCAGGGAGGCGGAGTTCTGCAAGGGACATGCAAATAACTGGCTGACCGACCTTGCCACTTACTCTTCATTTCTGCTGGTTTCTGTGGCGCAGCCGCCATTGTTGTTGATGACTGGACCTAGATATCCAGATTTTTCTACGCTTTCAAGCTCTTGGTGGTTCAGTGTAATTTTGGGTTGGCTTCTCATTTTGTCAGCTGTCGTTACGTTGGTTTTGTTGGTGTTTACGAAGCGCTTAGTGGAGCCAAATCAAGACACCTATGTATTCTCCCAGCACTGTAAAGTATATGAGGAAGGAGACAAGACAAGACAAGCCACGACAAGACAAGGCAAAACAAGACAAGGCATTTAGAAAATTAAAGACAATCGCAAATAATAACAAATAACAAGAATAATACTTACAGTCAGCCCACGGAATGTTCTCCGAGTAATAAACGTAGCCCCGCCCTGATAATCCGCTGTAATAACCTGCAATAACAGTAAGTAATAACAAACGTTTAATCATTGTGAATCTATCGATATAATTTTCTTGGTCACAGCGTCTTATTTGACTGCACTACCTTGCCTTCCGTTCATCGAAATACTTGGAAACAGTGCCATATCGGCCTGGAGGACGTAAGTACTGACGGGTTGATCTCCACGGGTGATGGAGCTTACAAACAATAGTGGAAATTGTGGTGAGACTTCTAATATTTAACCTTCAAAGATCAATGTACCCACAACTGCCTTCTATCACAATCCTTCTCTCTACATACATCGCTGTCATCGCAATTACAATCCACTGTATGAGTACAGTACAGAGGTGGCGTAATAATTTTACAAATCCACAAGATTAACAAAAGATGCACCTTTCACCTAACGCTGCAGATTTTGTGATACAATTTTTTATCTCTTCACGCTGTAAATGTATCATACAAATAAATGTATCACTTCATGCTACAGATTTATCTCATAAATAAATTATTCACTTCCGGCAGAAAAACCAACGAAGAAGTCTTAAAAGAGGCTGGAGTTAAAAGGCAAATTACAGCAAAGATCAGAGGCAGACAAGCGAGATTTGTAGGACATTTTCTGAGAAGTGGAAAACTGGAACACACTGTGGCAACTAGAAAAACTGAGGGAAGAAGAGACAGAGGAAGACAGAGAGAGAAGTTACTGGATGGGCTGTCAGTGTGGCTAGGAAGAAAGTCACGGTGGAACTCATAATCAAGTCTTAAGACAGGGAATTGTGTAGAGAAATGATCGCCTACGCCACGCGGCATGGCACTAGATCGATTGGTTGATAGATTGACTGATTGATTGATTGAGTAAACCATCAGGCGCACACTTCAGTGGGTGTTGGACGGAAGGCAGAGCAAATATGGGAATGCCCGAAGCGCTGGGATGCCAGTCCCTGATAACAGATTACGGTAAACTTACAACAAAAATAAATCTTTTCAAGTTATAAATTTATGAAGAATACAAATCTTTCAGTTCACGCTACATAATTAAAGAGAAAACAAATTTCTCAGGTCACTTGTATAAAGAAATCAAATCTATTTGGCGTTTTTTCAGTCAACAGGATCAGCAATAAAAGAAATTTATATAAACAAGCAATTTTTTTTTAAATTTACGAAAAGATTCAAATACCATGGACAAAAACCAAGGGAGGCAACCGTGAGAAAACTCTACGATGAAATTAACTATAATTTATGACCAGCTTGAGGAGATTCAGGTAGTGTAGTACTCCCGGTGTCTGGAAGATGTCTTTTGTTTTAAGAAGCTTCCTTATTGAATGAAAGTATAATGACTAACCAGTATAGCAGGCCATCTGAAATTGGTTCTGCACCATCTTTTAAAAAAAAAATCGGCTAAGAGACCAATGCTAAAACCATAACATCAATAGTTACAATAAATATCAATAGCTACAACAAGGATCAATAGCTACAACAAAGAAAGGACTCACCGTCCAAGGTCACATTTGCCCCATCTAGTGCAACGTTTATCCCAACAACTCCCTTAAAGGGAAGGTTGTTCCTGTACACATAATGCGATTTGATCTCAAGTGAGCCCGCCATCCAACCATGCCCGAACAGACAAGCTGAAAGTTAACAGTTAACATAATGTCTGTGGTGAAAGTTAAACAGTTAACATAATGTCTGTGGTGAAAGTTAAACAGTTAACATAATGTCTGTGGTGGAAGTAAACAGGGTTATGTTTACGCCAGGAATGAATTCCCGTACGGGCGTTTAAAGCTGGCGTCTGGTTACTTTAAGCCTAGGCTAAGAAGCCGATACATGAAACATTTCAATCTGAATCTTCTCTTCTTCTGCTGCTCAGCTCAGACTCATTCATAAGTGCTGCTGCTGCTGCTACTACTACTTACACCACCACCACCACCACTACTACTACTACTACTACTACTACTACTACTACTACTACCACTACTACTACTTACACCACCACCACCACCACCACCACTACTACTACTACTACTACTACTACTACTACTACCACTACTACTACTTACACCACCACCACCACTACTACTACTACTACTACTACTACTACTACTACCACTACTACTACTTACACCACCACCACCACCACTACTACTACTACTACTACTACTACTACTACTACTACTACCACTACTACTACTACTACTACTACTACTACTACCATACTACTACTACTACTACTACTACTACTACTACTACTACTATTACTGCTACTCCTACTACTACTGCTACTACTATTACTAACTATTATTACTAACTACTACTACTACTACTACTCCTACTACTACTGCTACTACTATTACTAACTATTATTACTAACTACTACTACTACTACTACTCCTACTACTACTGCTAATACTATTACTAACTATTATTACTAACTACTACTACTACTACTACTACTCCTACTACTACTGCTACTACTACTACTACTACTCCTACTACTACTGCTACTATTATTACTACTACTACTACTCCTACTACTACTACTACTACTACTACTACTCCTACTACTACTGCTACTACTATTACTAACTATTATTACTAACTACTACTACTAACTGCTACCACAACTACCACTAGTACTACTACCACTACTACTACTACTACTACTACTACTACTACTACTACTACTACTGCTACTAACTATTACTACTACTACTATTATTTCTACTACAATGATGTCAGTGTGTCAGTGTAAGAAATCTTGAGTCAGTCGAAGTGGCTCAGCAGTCTGTAATGCCCTGTTCTTAAGCAGAACGGGTTCATATGTTAGTGTCTCTCTTTTTAAAAAAAGGCACATTTCTACCGACTCCCACTAAAAGTAAATCTTCTAACTCCAAACGTCTGACTCTGTTGACTCCTATGTCACGAACCACTTTCATGTGTATTTAAGGGAAACAATCAATAATATTTGACAAGTTCACGGTAGCGAGTTATCTACCTTCTATCTTTACCACTCCAGGGATATTGAAGAAGAAGAAGAATTGGTCTAGTCTGTAGACATGCATGTAACAATGCTCTCCACTAGCGACATGGCTACTTATATCTTCAGTGCCTACTTATTCCATTTATCTGCTGTCTTGTGCTCAGTCCACTGTCTCTAAATTCTTGTTATTTCTAAAAATCTTACCTAGAATAATGGATCCAACAGCCACAGCGTAACATGCTCTGACAGTGAAAGACCACCTCTGACAAAATAAAATAACATAATAATAATAATAATGTAATTACCGATTTATCAGGTCTAATTACTTTATTTATCAGGTCAAAGTCCCCCTAAAATCAGGGTTTCTAAACCCTAGGGTTCCACGATGGATCTCCAAGGGTTCCACCAGAGATCCGTGACTGGGAAAAAAAAAATCCCTCCTAAGAAGTGAGGAAGGCTAGGACTTAGCTACGTGCTTTTCTGTTCTGTGTCCAAGACAGGCTGAGTTTAAAAAGTCGCTCTTTAGCTCTTACACGAGGGGAAGTAACCTAGCCCTCCTACACGCCATATACCACAGGTCATCCCAGATTAACCCCCTTAACACTAGTGACCTTGTTAGAATCGGTATATTTTATGCAAGGGGAGGGGGAGGGGTGATGATGATAGTGCGCCGGGGAGGGGGAATGATGTTAGCGGGAGAACATATAAAGAGAAAAGTGAACAGTGGAAAATATGGCTGGTTTCCCCCGGGATTTTTTTTATTCCAAATTCCGGGGTTATGTTGATAAAGGCTGCATTAAATATTGACTATTGCAATGAAATATGATGGCAGGGGTCAAGGAGGCAAAGAGGTCAAGGAAAAGTAGGAGCAAGAAGATCCCTAGCAACATCGTCATGTGAGCAAATGGACATAAAGGGACAGGCAAGAACAAAGACATTGAAAAGCCATTCATACACAGCAGAAAAGGACTCATGCTGGCTGGGGGAGGGGGGTGGTGTAGGGGAGGGGTCAGTGGGGTGTGGGTGAGGAAGGTGGGGGTACTTTCTCTAATCATCTATGGAGTTGTGTTGTTCGCCCTCTGCAGCAGATTTTTCTGAGTAAGCATTTATGACAAGGGAAATAAACCACGAAATATTTCCACCATTTAGAGTCTAGTATGAGTTATCCTCGTGTTACCCTTACAGCAAAGATCAGAGATGGACAAGCGAGATTTCTAGGACATTTTCTGGGAAGATGAAAATTGGAACACATTGTGGCAACTGGAAAAATCGGGGGGAAGAAGAGACAGAGGAAGACAGAGAGAGAGAGAGGTTACTGGATGGGGTGTCAGTGTGGCTAGGAAGAAATTCACCGGCGGATCTCATAATCAAGTCTAAAGACAAGGAATTGTGGAGAGAAATGATCGCCTACCCCACGCGGCACGGCACTTGATTGATTGTTTGATTGATTGATGAGTTACCCATCATAGCGTAGCCAGTCGTTCTATTCGTGTACTTACAAATAAAACTAATACTGGAACTGTGCTGTTGTCCACACGCCAACTAAGCGTCGACTCTGTTTCTATAATTCATGCTTTCTCTCATGTCTCTAATCAGAACCCATGACTGTCTTAGTGTTTCAATACCTGCCTCCCCCCTCCCCCTTTCTCTTTCTTTTCCTTTCTGGTTTTCCTGTGTTTGTCAGATTCTAATCTAAAAATGTAGATTGTTTTCTTTTTTTTTTCTTGTAAGAACCATTTCATATTTTTAAAAATATATTCCCGCTCTGGTCATAAAGTACGATCGACTAATCTATTGTTATGAGCAATTTATTATATAATATTTATATTATTAATTATAAATATTTATATTATTATATTTATATTATTTATATCGTCATATATGAAAAAATGGCATTCACACTCTACTGCAAGCGGTGGAGATGTGGTTAATAAGAAGAATGATGAGAACACCATAAAGAGGCATGAAAACAAATTAAGAGGATCTAAGTGAGGCTGGGCAAAAGAGAGAGAAATTATGGCAAAATTCAGAACTCAACAGTCCAGATTTGTAGGATATGTTTTAAGAAGAGGCGAACACTTAATGGCAACAGCCAAACTGGGGGGGGGGGGGGGGGGGGAAGGACAGAAGAAGACAAAGAAACAAGATACTTGACGGACTAAAAGAACTGCATAGAGAACCGCCCGAAACACATCCTATAGAATAATCAAAAGACAGGTGGTTGTGGAAGTCAATGACGACCAACGCCTGACTGACATGGACTAGAGAGAGATACATATTATATATATATATATCTTGTTTGACTTTAAACTTAAACGTCTTAAAAATAATCCTCTCTTTTTCGGTATTTAAAATGCATGAAATCGTATTTCTCCAGCATGTACTCGTGCATTTGGATGAAAAGTTTATTCTCTCAGAAGCTGATGAGAAATAAACAATTTTATGAATTTTTAACCAAAAAAAAAACAAACAAACCACAAGGTCTTTGTTGTGCTTTGGAACCATCAAGGAAAGAAAATTAGTTAAGCGAATGACTGAAACTAGAACTCAGTAATTCAGTAGGGAGGAGCAGCCGTCTAACCACGGTTAACCAGTTGTTGTTGTTGTTGTTGTTGCTGCTGCTGCTGCTGCTACTGCTGCTGCTGTTTTTCGCTTTCTGTCTCTCTCAGGCCCCTCTCTCTCTCCTCCTCTCTCACCCTCTCTCCCTCCTTTCTCACCCCCTACCCCTCTCTCTCCCTCTCTCTCTCACTCTCTCTCCCCTCTCTCTCACTCTCTCTCCCTCTTCGGCCCTCTCTTTCACTCTCCCCCGTCTCTCACTCTCTCCCTCCCTTCTCCCTCTCTCTCATTCTCTCTCAGCCTCCCTTTCCCTCCTCTCATCCTCTCTCTCCCCCTCTCTCCCCCTTCTATAACTCTCTCTCCCTCTCCCCTCTCTCCCACTCTCTCCAACTCTCTCTCTCAACTCTCTCTCGCTCCTTCTCCCTCTCTCTCACTCTCTTCTCAAGGCCTCTGCAGACAGGCGTAGGATAACATAACCTTCCATAACCCTTGACCCCTTGTGCAACTCTACAAGCTTATCACTGAGCATGTGCCGTGGCAGATTGCCAACATCTTTTCTCTCTGTCTACCTCTGACTCTTCTTCCTTCAGTCTTCCCTGTTGCTATTACGTGCTCTAGCCCGCCTCTTCTTCAAGCATCCCCTACAAATTCAGATTGTTTTCTGATCTTTGTTATAATTTTCCTTGTTTCTTGTGCCTCTTTCAGAACCTCCTCGTTCTATTTTCTCGCTGTCCTTGCTACTTTCAGCTTTCTTCTTAAGAACCACAATTTAGCTGATTCCAGGCTTCTCTGTATTTCTTCACTGACCGTCCAGCCTTCTTTGTATTTCTCCACTGACCGTCCAACCTTCTCTGTATTTCTTCACTGACCGTCCAGCCTTCTTTGTATTTCTCCACTGACCGTCCAGCCTTCTTTGTATTTCTCCACTGACCGCCCAGCCTTCTTTGTATTTCTCCACTGACCGTCCAACCTTCTTTGTATTTCTCCACTGACCGTCCAACCTTCTCTGTATTTCTTCACTGACCGTCCAGCCTTCTTTGTATTTCTTCACTGACCTCCAGCCTTCTTTGTATTTCTTCACTGACCGTCCAGCCTTCTTTGTATTTCTTCACTGACCGTCCAGCCTTCTTTGTGTTTCTTCACTGACCGTCCAACCTTCTTTGTATTTCTTCACTGACCGTCCAGCCTTCTTTGTATTTCTTCACTGACTGTCCAGCCTTCTTTGTACTTCTTCACTGACCGTCCCGCATTCTTTGTATTTCTTCACTGACCGTCCAGCCTTCTTTGTATTTCTTCACTGACCGTCCAGCCTTCTTTGTATTTCTTCACTGACCGTCCAGCCTTCTTTATATTTCTTCACTGACCGTCCAGCCTTCTTTATATTTCTTCACTGACCGTCCAGCCTTTTTATATTTCTTCACTGACCGTCCAGACTTCGCATCTATAGAACAAAACTGGCTCAATGTAACACTGCAGCACTCCCTTCCTGACTCTCGTAGATAATGACTTATTGCAAAGTATGCATTTCCCGCTGTGAAAAGAGGTCTTGGCTTGTGTGGCTCTGCTTTTCACTTCGGTGATACGTCTTTTTGTTTTCAACTTTAGGGATTTAACTTCCGATCTATTTCGGAGATGCCTTCTTTCATGTCGGCCACACAAAAATTATTGCCATTAAAAACACCCATCACGAATTATTGTTATCCTGTCAGCTGTAAGTTATTTTTTCCTATAAAGGTAAAATCTTTAATGATAGATCAATAAAAGGTAAACCAATATATAGACATTTTTTTTTAAAAAGCTAAGCATGAAAACGAAAATCAGGATATGTAAGAGTAATGTCCTAAGTGTACTACTCCACGGAGGTGAATGCCTGAAAGTCACCAAACCTGAGAAAACAAGCGGAATTCCTTCCAGACTCAATGTTTACGAAGGATTAGATGAATATTTTGGCCAAACACCGTAAGAAATAACATTGTTGTTGGCTGAAACGCAAATGAAGCCGCTGACAGCAATTATTGAGGAAAGACGCTGGCGATGGCTGGGACATGTGCTCCGAATGTCTGACGATTCACTACCAAAAATAGCACTGAGATGGACACCACAGGGGAACAGAAGTAAGGGTAGACCAAAGGAGACTTGGAGAATAACAACAGAGAGGATGTTGAGAACTAAAGGGCTCACCTGGGTAAGAGCGGGAAAAAAAAGCGAAGAGTAGCGTTTCTGGAAAACCCTTGAGGAAGCCTCATGTGCCTTGGGAACTTAAGGTTCAGAGAGAGGAAAGGAGAGAGAGACAGAGAGATAGAGACAGAGAAATAGAGAGAGATAGAGAGAGATAAAGGTAAGCATCAAATGACCTTAGACGCTTCAGGAAAATGTAGATAAATCTCGCTGAATATATTAATCTATTTTCTCACAACGGGAAAGTCCGAAATTGATCCGGCCAGAAGAATGTGCCGCTCAATAAACAACATCGGGCAACTTCGAAAACAATTCTCTCTAGGCTTGCTCAAGCCTTTGCACCAACTTCCGTGTCATACTGAACCGGCACAACTAAACCAGGGCGTCTTAGTCGCGAAGTGTTTCGCGCACTAAAACTCTCATGGGAAGGTTCGTGGTTCGAAACCGGCTGGAGGCCTCCTGGATACCCTGGTGCAGAAATGGGTACCTGGCTTCTTCGTTGGGGAAGCGAAAGGTGGCCAGGCGTGGTGCTGGCCACACTGCCCTCTAGTGTGTGCCGATAGATCAAGGACAACATGAGCTCTAACACTGTACCCCCCCCCCCCCCACGCCTCCTTGGCATAACAGAATATTTACCTTTTGATATATATAAAACTAATAAACTAAACCAAAATAAATATCTCACAATGCCGACATAAATATCATTTTGTGATGTAGCACTACAAATGTATGTGTGTGTTTATAAGAACAAAAGGCGGGGGTGGAAGTGGTTGGGGAGGGGGTGTGAGTCATGGAGGGGGGGGGGACCCTCGTTTGTCTGATGGTAACTAATTTTTTTTAAATCAGACAGATATCAGTCAATATAAAATTAAGAATCAGCTTTATGACATCACGAAGAAACGCTGCTAACAAAAAAATAAATAAATAAATTCTCTGGCGAGATATTTTAAACGTATCAATCTTTCACGTTAAAACGAAAAACAATAACTGCATACTGTTTGTTAAGTAACGTTTAAAATAACGAAAGAATGTAACAACCATATAAGCATATATATATATATATATATATATATATACTTTATACCAATGTAAATATTAAAACAACGATAACTTAGGCCAAAAAAAACCTACCATTGAAAAAAAAACAATAACAGAAATAGTAAAACGAATTTCAACAAAATATATAATAAAGAAAAAAAAACAGAGCGAACACAGCAACAGGAAAAACTTTAAAAAAAACGTACCAAAGACAAAACATAAAACTATCAATAATCATATTAACAAACACAAAGAAACGTTAACATAAGTAAAATAAACGATAACATAAGTAAACTGAAAGATAGCATGAGTGAAATTAACAAAAAAACGTAAGTAAATGGAATAACAATATAAGCACACAGAACAATAATATACATAAAGGGAACAATCAAAATTAAAGGAACAATAACAAAGAAATAACAGTACAAGTAAAGGGAGCAGTGCCATAAGTAATTACAGCAATAGCACAAGAAAAACGAGCAGTACCACAAGTAAATACAGCAACAGTATAAGACAAAGGAGCAGTACCATAAGTAAAAACAGCAATAGAATAAGACAAAGGAGCAGTACCATAAGTAAATACGGCAACGGTATAAGAAAAAGGAGCACTACCATAAGTAAATACAGCAAGAGTATAAGAAGAAGGGGCAGTACCATAAGTAAATACGGTAATAGCGCAAGTAAAATGAACCATAAAAGATGCAAAATTTATAACGACAACTACCAAAATTTTGTGTACAAATAATAATAATAATGACACTGATAATAATAATGATAATAAAGATAATAATAATAATTATACCAACGATAATGACGATGATGATAATAATAAAAATGATAATAATAATAACTATAATAATAGCGATAATAATAGTAATAATAACGATGATTATAATAATAACAACAGTAATAACGATAATAATACTAATAATAACCATAATGATAATAATAGTAATAATAATAATATATTCGCTCCAAAAAGGCTCAGATTAAACGTGAATTTAAAAAAAGAGACATTGTAAATGAAAAAAAGAAAACTAAAAAAATTAATATTAAAAAAAAACAACTCACTTCTGTTCCCCGGATGCCAAGTGTTGCTATAAGCGTTGCTATGGACACCAGCACGCACAGGTAGGTCAGAATAGCCAAGGGAATGTCGTAGGTGACCGCTGTCCTGTTGTCATTGTACGAAGTGAAGCCATAGCCGTTGCGGAAAGATTCAAACAAAGTCATTCTGTCGTGAGATAAAGAAGCTAGAATCTATCATTCTGTTGTAAGATAAAGGAACTAGAATCTATCATTCTGTAGTAAGATAAATAAACTAGACTCTACCCTTCTATCGTTACATAAAGAAACTAGACTTTATCATTCTCTCGGACGATAAATAAACTACCTTTCAGAACGTTAGATAAAGAAACTATAATCTATCATTCCACCTTAAGAAAAAGAAACTAGGTTATATCATTCTGTCTTTAGAAAAAGAAACTAGAATCTATCATTCTTTCTTAAGATAAAGAAACTATAATCTATCATTGTCGTAAGAAAAAGAGACTAGAATCTACAATTCTGTCTTAAGATAAAGAAACTGGAATCTATCATTCTGTCGTAAGATAAAGGAACTAGAATATATCATTCTGTTGTAAGATAAACAAACTAGACTCTACCCTTCTATCGTTATATAAAGAAACAAGAATTTATCCTTCTGTCGTAAGATAAAGGAACTAGAATCTGTCATTCAATCATTAGATAAGGAAACTGGAATCTATACTACATCTTCTGCTGTAGATTCAAGAAAGCAGCGCAAGAACGTGGACAGAACAGAAGACAAATGAGGAAGTACTGACTTGACTATAAAATAATGAAAAATATTACAACCAAAGATATAACATATTCAATATGTCAAGCAAAAATGCTCATACAGTGAAGAGCGAGGCCCCATCTGTGAGAAGGGGGGCGGAGAGGGGCCCCACAGTTTCAAGCCCCTGCATTGCTCTGAGGCCCGCGGGGAACGTTCCTGCTTTATGGGTGAGTCCAGAAGGATCTTGGAAGGGCCCGTGAAGGATAAAAACATTTAAGTGGGGGCGGGAAGAACCTTTACCCTGGCTCACAAAACGTCTTTACGTGACCAGGCGTAGACCACACCTAATAAGAAACTGAAAGGAAAGCGAGGAAAAGAACAACAGCGCCACAGACTGATCTTCGGTTAGAATACACAGATAGGAGCCGGCTGTGACAAGAACCTGGCTAAAATCAATTAGGGCAAGCTGAAGATGCAGTGAAACCGCCCTCTGTGGAGACGATGACAGCATTTATAATAAGTGTGTCTAATTGTGGACCTTTAGGCAGATACTGGATGTTGGCTGAACTTTCCGAGAATTCCCTTATGGTTTATTATACCATCATGTCGTTCACTCATTGTTCTCTCATGGTTGATTCTACCATCATGATATTCTCTCGTGGTTGATTCAACAATCATGGCATTCCTTCATGGCTGGTTCTATTATCATGACATTTCCTCAGGGCTGATTCTGATATTTTCTAGTGTTTAATACTGCCATCATGACGTTGTCTCAAGGATGATTCTACCAACATCTGATCAGTTGTCTCAAGGATGATTCTACCAACATCTGAGTAGTTGTCTCAAGGATGATTCTACCAACATCTGATTAACATAACCGGCCACGATACCCGCAAATTATATTCGAGCATGTATTGCAAAGTGTAGCCTCGGAACACGGAACATCTTTACATCTTTTCTGAAAGAAGAAGAAGAAGAAGAAAGAGGAGGAGGAGAAAATAGAAAAATAAGAAGAAGAAGAAAGAGGAGGAGGAGGAGAAAATAGAAAAAGAAGATGAAGAACAAGAAAGAGGAGGAGGAGAAAAGTAAGAAGAAGAAGAAAGAGGAAGAGAAGAAATGTAAGAAGAAGAAGAAGAAGAAGCTGGCTGTTTTGTCCCTTTCAAAGTACTTAACAGCAGCATAACTAACTTTACCCAAAAACCAGAACCTGCACTTTCAAATTCGTTACTCCCAGGTTGTTTTATATATATATATATATATATATATATATATATATATATATTCATATATATATATATATATTAACTTAGTAATTTATACTCTTTTAAAATACTATTATATACGTATAAAATATGGATATAATCACAATGAAAACAACAGAGACGGAATGCGATATCCGAAATCTCTGGACCACAAATCGGAATAGATACCTTCTCCACTCTATGCAAACAAATCCAGCAGTGATTCATCGAAGCTTTCTAGTTCGATTTAGTCCAGGTTCGCATATTAAGATCAATCATGACCTTTACAAACAGCAAGAGTAGGATATTATTCCACTGAGAAGTGATACTTTTCTCTTTTGGTATGCGAATCTTTTGCTGATAAATATATATTTACTGTTAGGTGATACCTTCTCTTATAGGTCAGATATTCTTTTCACTGTTAAGTGATACCTTCACTAATTCTTTTCACTGATACCTTCACTGGCAAGTATTCTTTTCACTGTTAAATGATACCTTCATTGGTAAGTTTTCTTTTCACTATTAGGTGAAACCTTCACTGATTCTTTTAACTATTAGGTGATGCATTCACTGGTAAGTATTCTTGTAACTATTAGGTGATACCTTCTTATCGCTATCAGATGATCTTTGTACTGGTAGTAAAATCTTTCACTGACAGATCAAAACTTTATAGATAGGTGATTTTTTTTCACTGTTGGATGATATATAAAGTGAAAAAGGACCCCATTCACTGGCATAAATCCCTCTTTTTTCCTTGTTTATACATTTTGCTATCACAGCTTTACTGCAGTGGTTTCGTATATAGTTACATACTTCGTTTTATATACTTATACACTAAGTATTCCTTTTTTGTGGTAGGTGAACTGTTTATTGGTTACTGATCCTTTTTTTTTTTTTTGGACAAATGAAATACTCTCTCACGAGTGATCAATACATTGATAAGTAATCCTCTCACTGACAAGTAATTCTTACACGGATAAGTGATCCCTATACTGATAAATAATCCTGAAACAGATACACAGTCCCTTTACTGATGAGTACTCCATACTGTTGACGGCAATCCCTACACTGATAAGTAATCCCTACACTGCTAACTAATCCCTACACTGATAAATAATCCATACACTGATAAGCAATCCCTACACTAATAAATAATCCTGAAGCAGATGAGCAGTCCCTCAACTGATAAGTATTCCTGACTGTTGACGGTAATTCATGCACTGATAAATATTCCCTGCACTGATAAGTAATCCCCCGCACTGTCAAGTAATCCCAAATAACCAGTCTTCGTCTCTAAAAGATAATCCCCTTCAATAATAACACATGATTCTTGAAACGGCCTGAACGATGCATCTTTTCGCTGACCGAATGTATCCCCATTACGAGAAGGCACAACAAGACACTTCGACGATACACAAGGGAGAAGCGAGGTTAAAAATCGAATGATAACCAAAGATGTGCTTGCAGTGTAGCAGATGTTCAGTTTGTATCTAGCATGCCAACGACAGCTGGTCACTTGATTGGGGGAGGTTAGAAGGTTATTGTCCTGATTACGTTGTGCGTCCGAAGTACGCACTACGCTTCCTTTGCGCGAAGGACAAAGATCAGGTTTCTTATGTAAAGGAGTGGTTTTGTTAACGGCTTGCGTCCTTTGTGTCCTGTTTTTGGCGGTATGCGAGGCCATACATCTTCGTCACTGAAGAAATCCTCTTTAGCATTTCCTTCAGTCGAAATGTTTTCTGTCCATTATTCGACATTCTACAGATCTTTCATTTGATGTATGTTATTTTTCCTGCTGTTAGAATAGAGATGTGATGTTTTTTTTCCATATCATCATCATCATCAGCAGCAGCAGCAGCAGTTAGTTCTTCATCTTCTTGCTTTTCACCTTCCCTCTGTACCTTTTTTTTTTTTTTCATTTTGTGCAAAAAATATTTCTCTCTTGTTTTCTTTTTCCCTTGAAATTTTTCGGTGGTTTCTCCTACTTTTATAATTGTTATCTTGCCATGAATAGCGCAAAGAGGTTTCTTTTTTTTTCCCCTTACTGTTTCATTTCCTGCTTGCCGAAGTGGTTAGTTCACTCTTTTCTCATGGCTGTGCTCCATGGTTCGATCCTGGCTCCAGTCAAGTCAGTTATTTTTAAAAAAAGGGACCTGACCTCTGTTGAAGGAAAAATGCGAGCACGTGTAATGCTAACTTCCCTAACTATTTAGCGTGCTCTGAGTAATTTAAGCCAAGACAATGACGGCGGGACACCATGGAGGAAGACCTTTGAGCCCTCGGAGTGGACAATTGGCAGCAGAAGACTATGAATGAATGAATGAATGAATGAATGATCTTTATTTTTAAAGGGTAAAGAATTGGGCACGCAGGCCCGTCTTACATTCTGCCCTTCATCATTCCATCTTTCATTCTTTCCACACACTCGATTTAGAACAGAGAGGAATGAGAGACAAGTGCTGTCTCCAGCAATGAGCCGCATTGGCTTGGAAAGCTGAATGAATGAATGAATGAATGAATGAATGAATGAATTATATTAAATTAGTGCAAAAATATTTGGAAAAGGAAAATAGTGTTTCTTTTATGCGGTTGTTTAGCGTATTAAAGATGAGATGCGGACATCTAGGCACTTGTCCGGAGTATAAAGTCGGTCAGTGTAGCCGGGCCTAACTTTTTAAAATTTTGTTTTGTTTCTTATCCCCCCCCCAACACTAAATTCAACCCCCCCCCCCCCCCCAACCCCAACATTTTTTTTTTTTTATGTTTGGCGCCATATTTTTACTCTCTACATGCAGTTTTCTACGAAGCTGTCAGGATGAAGTTTTCTTGGAAATCTAGGAAATATTTTTGTTTTCTTTTTTTTTTTTTACAAATATCTGCAAATATTCTTTTTTTGTGAAAGGGAGGGGGAGGGGCCAAACAACGTCAACGTGGCCAGGCATGTGGGAGTGGAGACCGTGGTAGGATTAGGACACGAGTTCGAGGATTATGAGAAAGACGAGACGGATGTGGATGTCATATTTGATGAATGGGCAGTAACCAAATTACAGTTTTCCCCCTTGAATGACGAAAGCAAGTGACGAAATGAGAGCAAAGAACGCCGGGATTGTTTACGGAGGTCGCACAGAAAGCGTTCACTCTCATTTGTTCTATTTATTGCTGTGCGATGTGTTTAACACTGCGACTGTAATTAATGTGTAAGAATGTGAAAAGTAAAGATTTCTCGTATATTTAGTTACTTTATTTTGTTGAACGCGTGGACGTGTAAACATAGAAAGCTCTGCCATTTGATTTTACAGCTGTTTCATTTTCTTTAACAAGTCAGAAAATAGTTAAGACCTTAAAGAATATCTTCATTCCATTTCTCATAAACGAGTATACGAGTTTGGATCAGTCAGCTGCAGTGATGTGGTAAGATTATTGGTTGCGGGTACGAGCCAGAACTTCAGAAGAACGCACTGCACCAGAATACTCTGCTCCTGGAAAGAGATTACTCTGCAGCAATCTGACCTCAGCCTGAACAATGTGCGAATTCACAAGGACCAGAGTTTGCTGATAGTCTCTCAGATAAAATCATTAGTAAGACCCACCTCCAGTTTGACTCATCATCATCATATTTCACTCCCTTGAGAGCATAGGCCATGGATAAAGGCTCTCCAGTCATCCCTGTTCTTGGAATTATTCTCTGCTTCTTTCCATGCGTATCCCTTGTCTCTGAGCACTGTCATAATTTCTCTTCTCCAAGTAAGTCTAGGCCTTCCTCGTTTTCTATTTCCTTGAGGACTTCATGTCCCTGTCTTGCTATGCTGGTGTCGGGTTTTCTCAAAGTGTGCCCAGTCCACCTCCATTTCCTAGATATGATTTGTAGGTTCAAGGGTTCTTGTCCTGCCCTTTCCCAGACATCCTCGTTCCTGATCTTGTCCTGCCATTTAATGTTTAAAATCCTCCCCAGGCAGTAGTTCATGAATGTTTGTATCCTCTCTTGTATTGTCTTGGTCATAACCCATGTCTCTGAACCATATAGTAAGTTTGTATTGAAAAGCCTAAGTTTGGTTCTTGTTTTAGTGTTCTTAGATGACCTTATTTTGTTAAGTTGGATAAACGCTGTCTTGGCCTTGGTTATTCTATCTTTAACACTCCCGTATTTATCCACTATATTGCCTAAATGTGTAAAACACTCTGCCTCCACAACTAGCATACGCGTGATTACCATGAGGCTATTGCTTGCACTGTTACTTTTCATTAGTTTTGTTTGTTAATATATAGTCCCATTTTAGCTTAATTCTTCCTTAAGATCTGAAGTTTCTCTTGCACTTGCATGTGGCTGTGTGTCCAGTTCGACTCTTTCCACGTTTTGTTGTGTATTTTAAAACATTCGCTAAACGAATCAGGGGAAGGAGTTCGCGATTCCAGGTAGATCATCTACAAACAAAACCAGTGCAAGTTTTCACTGATTCAAATGCGCCCATATACTCGTTTACCGTAGATCGAAGTTCAGAGTGAACTACAACGTCAAAGCAGTACACTAACCAGGATATAACCACAAGTAACTACTACAACAATCCAAATGCTACGGGTATCGCCTGCAACAAAAAAAAAATGATGAATGAGGAATAGTTAGAAGCTAAAATTGCCCCAAAAAAATGTTTACGAAAAAAGAAAATGAAAATGAGAAACTACAGAAATATAAGCAGTCTGGTCAGAGAAGACGATGGAAAATGTTGATTGGGGGGGGGGGGGGGGGGTAGCAAATTAAAGAATACAAAATGAAAAAAAAAAAAACCTCGACAGTTCACGTCAAAAAAAAAAAAAGAAGGATGGAAGAAGATGTGAAGCAAACAGACAACAAATAACATATTAATTATTTACTTTAAATAAGTTTAAAATAAAAAATTAAAGAGAGAAAAATAGAGATTAGGAGAAAATGAAGAATTTGTGCAAAGCGAACATTCACTCTTGTTTTAAATAAAACAAAATAGAAACAATTATTTCATATCAGAAGCAGAAGATCACATATTCTGAGACGGTTGAAGAATTTAAAAGCATAAAAATTAATAATGCTAATTTAGATGAAAAAAGCAATAAACGGGAAGAAAGAAAGAAAGAATGAATGAATGAAGAGATACATATACAAAAATTTAAAAATAGTAGACGTGTCTGAGTGGTTTTTTTTTCCAGTGAAAAATATCTCACTATAGATATTTCTAAAAAGATACTGTCGTACTATTAGAAATACGAAATTTAACACAAAATCTTTATCTCATGATCTTTTAGCCTTGGTTAAATTTCTATTTAAAATAAAAGATCTAAAATAAAAGCAACAGAAATTTATTAACACTTTCTGCGCCAGCGGTTTCTGCGCACGCCAGGTTCCCATTTGCGCGGTGAAAACTGCGCCGTTAGATATACCTACTTTTGGGAGTTGACACCTCGAATCTGATGCTGTCTCTCTAAGCTTCGCCTCTCAGCTAAGTATGCGACAGTGGCCGAGCTTACAGCTTTATAACAGCCTGTACAGTGCTAGATTTCAAATCCTGTCAAGTTAAAAATAGCCACGGGACACCCCCAGCGGCAAGTCCCTCGCACCTCTACGTCCGACAACTCGTTTGTTTAGTTGTTCCAGCGCGATATGCCAGTCCTCGCTTGGCTGCTTTCACAGATATATTAAATTGGTTTACGTAGGTTCTGCCGGGTTTCCGTGTCTTAATTACCGTGTGTACTTTTTTTTTTTGCTGGTTTCCAAGAAGTTATCAATTACTGTAGAAAATAAGGGCACTCCCTGTGTTGCTAAAGAGAAGCATTAGTTACTTCAGGACTAGGCTGTCATTTCCTGGCGTGTGTGATATATAATCCGCCTTCATCCCCCCCCCAACTCCTTTTCCCAGGTTGCCTCAGCATTATAATATCTTACACGAGGCCTTGTTTTAAAATCAGCTATTACTACTACTACTACTACTTCCACTACTACTACTACTACTAATACTACTATTACTACTACTTCTACTACTACTACTACTAATATTATTACTAATACTACTACTAATAATAATACTAATACTACTACTAATACTACTAATACTAATACTATTACTAATAATACTACTACTAATACTACTACTACTACTGCTACTAATACTACTACTAATACTACTACTAATACTATTACTACTAATACTACTACTACTAATACTACTACTAATACTACTACTACTAATACTAATACTACTACTAATAATACTACTACTAATACTGCTACTACTACTACTACTACTACTACTATTACTACTACTATTCTCATTATATTATTATTATTATTATTATGAAACGAAACAGAACAAATCAAGTCAGTTTTCACTTTACGTGTGACATGTTTTTTTAAACATGCGAAAGCAATTAGAACAGCGATTCTCAAACTGCGGGCAGCAGGTCTGCAGGCTATGAGCTGTTCTTTGGGCAGTTACCAAGGCTGGCTGCGTTATCCCATTGGTTTTAACAGCCTTTTGTTGAATTAAAAACAAGTAAAGGTGATATAGCCATAGCCTGGTTTTACATTATAAATCTTATCTTATATCCTTCCCGTGCCGTTAAACATCACATAGGGCTCGCAAAGTAGTTCGCCAATTTTTCCTGTCTTCGGTGAGCCTTTCAACCTCATCAAAGGATTTTATGCCTGTTAATTTGGCCTCTCTTAATAATGTCCTCTTCAGAGTTTCACGCGGTCTGCCTCTTTTTCTTCGGCCTGTTGTTTTCCACTTGATAGCTTGTTTTGGGATTCTCTGATCGTTTCTTCTCATCAAAAATTATAAATGTATAGTTAGAAAGAGAACATATGAAAGATTATATCATATTGTATGTATAAAAAAGGCAAAATCCCCATTTTAAGACACACTGGGGATACTGTATTAAGCTCCTAGTTCCAAGAACTTCGGTACAAGAATGTGTGATGAGGTCAGTATCACGCCTGGCCGCATTTACTTTCCCAGGTTTGTCTGGTACCCCATTTTTAGAGGCTGGGTGAAACCCGGGGGCTTTGTGTGTGTGTGGTGGTACCAGAAAAAAAAAATCCCCACTGCCGGGACTTGAACCCAGCACCACCGGATTAGTAGACCGAGCAGTTAACCACTCAGCCAGCCAAATATTTATATTTGATGGCGATATTACATAGTTTGAGTTATAATCTAGCAGCAACTGTCCAAACAAAAAATGTTTTAAGACTGAGTCTCTCTCCCTCCCTCCCTCCTCTCTCTCTCTCTCTCTCTCTTTCTCTCACTCTCCTCTTCTCTCTCTCTCTCAGTTTGATTATCCAGACTAAGAAACATTATTCTAAATGGAACATACAAACTAGGTAAACAAACAGAAAAAAAGTAGGAACAGCCTTATTAATTAACCAGCACACAGTTGAGACGTTTCGGGCCACAGCGTCACAGCTATATGCTCGTTAAGTAATAAAGCTGTTCCTACTTTTTTCCCCTAGTTTATACATTTTGTTATCACAGCTTTACTGCAGTGGCTTCGTGTATAGTTATATACTAAGTTTCATATCTTATCTTATATCCTTTTGGTGCCGTTAGACGTCACATAGGGCTCGCAAAGTAGTTCGCCAATTGTTCCTGTCTTCGGCGAGTCTTTCAACCTCAACAGAGGATTTTATGCCTGTTAACTTGGCCTCTCTTAATAATGTCCTCTTCAGAGTTTCACGAAGTTTCATATACTTATACAATAATTATTCCTGTATTCTAAATGGAGCACATTACACAAACGAAGCTGTAATAGACAATGAAATAAATTGAGTCGTGCAGCGTGTTTTTTTTTTCCTTAACTACTCTGATACAGGTATAAGTGAATTCTAAATACTATAAGTATTGTTTTCTGATCAAAATACAGATAGTCCTCGTTTTCCGACTCCCCGATTAACGACCTTTCGTTTTTCAGATACTCGGCCCATTTACTTCTTATTGTAAATAATTTATTTTTTTTGTTTGTTTAAAAAACTGGTATACGAAGTGCGTATTTAATGTAAAACTACTTATTTAAAAATTTGTGTATAAAATTATAAGGTCGCTCTAGTTTTATCTCTTTAATCATGCCTTCTACTCACGCCTGCGAAACAGTTTTACGTCTATTTGGCTTTCCAAGTCGCCATGAATGGATGGATGGAGTGGTATTTACGAATGAATAAAGGACATAATGAAAGAGTCATTTTAAACAAGAAGAAGAAGAAGAAGAAAAAGAAAGGAAAAAAAGATTATACTAGTTGTAACGTGCAAAAAAAAATGACGAGAAACTAAAAAAAAGATTATATGAAGTTTACTCTCACTAACTTCTCCGATTTTTGCTATTGAAAGAAAAGACTAACGGTAATTTTCAACCTTTCTTTCATCTTCTGAAGAACATGAAACTAAAGATCTTTACTTCTTTCTCACAAAATTCAGAATCTTTCGCTACCTAGGTCATAACCTACTAAACAACATTCATACTCCAGGAACAGTTTTTCTTGTAACTAAAAATAACAAGGTCTATCACGGAGACGGGCAATGACGCGAGGTCTATTTTAGTATTTACAGTACTTAAACTTCCGATTAGGGAGCAAGCCTAAGTTGTTGTTGTTGTTGTTTTTTTTAGGATTTTTTTAATAAGTTGTTTAACACTTGAAGAGATAAAACAATATCTTGTTAACCCTTATACTTATCATACGACGTGTTTTAAAAATATCTAAAAGCAAAAAAAACAAAAAACAAAACGCAGATCAGTTTTGTGATCTACTATCGCTCTTCTTAAGTTCTTATATCCCGTCAAGATATTTTTATTTTAGTCTACTATCAGACAAAGGTGGAGAGATCGTGATATATAAATATCCTTTTTCTTTCTGCACACTCACCTCCCAGTTATTACGCCCTTTCGTTGCTGCTTGCATCCTTTATTATTTCTTTTTCGTTTTCTTTCTCTCTTTCTTTCTTCTTCTTTCTTTCTTTCTTTCTTTTTTCCTACTTTTAAAATCTGAAAGCCTACACATGCATCTTTCTTCAGGTGACTTTGTTGTCTCATATTTCCATTCCTGATACTTTTGTTCTTCCACTTTTATTTCTACTCCTTACTTGTGTGTCCAAATTTTCTTCATACGGCTCTGTTCTGCACATAACGTTGTTCCCTTCATAACCATTCTGGAAATGTCTTTTTTTTTCAATTAGGATTCTTGCTTCAGAGTGTCAGTGATGCCCTAGATCGATCGTCACCTCTGTTGCCTCATTTTACCATTACCTGTTAATTATTCCCTTCTTCTTCTTCTTCTTCTTCCGAACCATTAAGGCTCGTTGCTGCAGTTAAAGTTCGCCACCATTCCTCACTATTCCAACTTTTCTCACTCCAGCTGCTGACATCAATTTCTTTTATGTCCTCTTCTATCGTGTCTTTCCTTCTCTGTCTTGGCCTACCCCTTGGTCTTGTTTCCCTCATCTCTTGTGCGTACATCATTTTCGTTTGTCTTTTCACTTTCACTCTTTCTACATGCCCCAGCCAGCGTAGTCTATTCACTTTCAATACATTTATAATATGTTGGGATTTAAATAAGCTGTTCAGTTCAGTGTTCTTTCTAGCTCTCCATTCTCCACTGTTGACATCCTTTATCGGCCCAAAGATTCTTCTTAGGAAGATCTGCAAATGTTCATTTTTATTTGTTGTACTCCATGTTTCTGATCCATACATGACGGCTGCTCTTATTATAGTTTAAAGGGATGGCGACTGCAGTAAAACTGGTTAATATAAATAAGGTAGATAGAGGTGTATGGTGCAGTTTTACAAAGTGAGGGAGGAAGTGAGCAAGGTGAGAAAAAAACGAATATAAAGTATGAGAATGTATAAATGAAAAACATACAACATTCGATATTTCGGCGTGAGCCTTATTCGAGGATACATGCAAAAACAAAATACAAACATATATAACTTATCTGAAGCGTCTTGCTCTCAGCAAAGCTTAATTGTGTGTGGAAGAAGGAGGAGGAAGAAAAAAAACCAAAAACCGTTGCCTACAGACACAAGATTCCCGATATAGCCAATCATAGCGAAGAAGCGGAGAGAGAGGAAGGCAATAGAAACATGATAGCCGCTAGAGGTGTCGGGTGGTGGGGGGGGGGGGGGGGGGGGGAAGGGGAGAGAAAAGAGGACGCGAGAGATATGAATGAAGAACTTAACACCTACAGGGAGGAAATGTAAAACTGGTGAATGGGACAAGACCAATATGTTGGCAGAGAAGGAAATAGGATGGTGGTAGGGAGGGGTAGCATAGAGAAAGAAATTAGAGTATAAAAAAGGCCAGTGGAAAAAGAAAGAAGTTACAGAAAGCTGAAGACATTGTTAATTCCAGCTGGGTGGAGACAGCCAGTCTGGAAAATAAGGCGCTGTTCTAAGACCCTCCGAGATCGTACATCTGCGGAACAAGAGCGGATCGCACTAACCGAAATGTCCTGTTTGCCCCTGTGGTTACCAAGGCAAAAATGTTTAGCCACAGGTGTCCAGGCCCTCTTAGAAATATCATTGAGATGCTGGCGAAATCGATCTCCTAACCGTAAGCCAGTTTCCCCTATGTACTTCAAACCGCAACGTTTGCACATGATAACATAAATGACATTTCGTGAAGTGCAGGTGAAGCCCTCCTGTACCGACAACGTGGATTTAGGGAAAGAGATCTGGCTGGCCTCGACAACAAACGGACAAGTGTTGCATCTACGGCGTCCACAACGTCTGGTACCATAAAAAGTGTCATCTGTCTTAAGATGACTACGAATTAAAAGGTCCCTGAGGTTTTTGTCACGTCTGTAAGCCACCAATGGGGGTTCCCCAAAAAGTTCACGTGTCTCAGGCTCGGTCTGGAGGAGGTGGAGATGGCGAAACAGTATGTTTTTAACTGCCAAGCTATGAGGGTGGTACGTGAGTACTAGTTTCACCCTGTCCGAGCAACAGTGCGGTTTAGGGGTGAGGGCGGCATCCTCTCATTTATACATTCTCATACTTTATATTCGTTTTTTTCTCACCTTGCTCACTTCCTCCCTCACTTTGTAAAACTGCACCATACACCTCTATCTACCTTATTATAGTTTAGCAGATTATTTTGGTATTTTGAGACAGGATTTTGGATTCTAACAGGTGTTGCAAGGCCCTGCCTTAATTATTCCCTACAAGAATGTTATTTTATTAACGTGAATCATTTTAACTACTAATTTATCTATATGTATGAACTATACCAGTTCAGTAACAATACAGAGATAAAGAAGATGAGAGCACAACAACCTGTCCCATCAGTGATTTAAAAAAAATTGAAATGGATATAGACAGACAGACAGACAGATAGATAGATAGATAGATAGATAGATAGATAGATAGACAGACAGACAGACAGACAGACAGACAGACAGACAGACAGACAGACAGACAGACAGACAGACAGACAGACAGACAGACAGATAGATAGATAGATAGATAGATAGATAGATAGATAGATAGATAGATAGATAGATAGATAGATAGATAGATAGATAGATAGATAGATAGATAGATAGATAGATAGATATCGGCCATGCGGTGAGAAGAAACAAGCCGAGAATCCAAAAACAAGCTATCAAATAGGACACAGCAGGCCAAAAAAAAAAAGCAAAGACGTCAGAGGAGAAAAAAGAAGAAATGATTGAGACCTGAATCTAGGAAGTCAGAAGAGTCAACAACTGGCAATCCACGCAAGAACCATCTGACCTATCACTTAGCCATGAACTTTCACTGCACCCAGATGTGGTCTTAGCAAGTACGGAACCCAGTTCCAGACATAAAGTGTGTGTGTTTGTGGGAGGGGGTGTGGGGGTGGGGTGGGGTGTCCGTTTCCCTATTCTCGTGTTAGTAATTTTCTGTGAAAATAATCAAGGTCATTATCAGAGCAGACCAAATAGTGCCATGTAAATAGACGTTGGCAAAACATATCTCTCTCTCTCTCTCTCTCTCTCTCTCTAGTTTAATGTATGGCTTGACTGTTGTAATTTTTTTTAATACCGCTTTTCTATAATTTTTTTTTAGTTTTGAACGAATGTAGGAATGCAAGGTTATTTCATGTTGTTGCATAAATCAGAGTGGAGAGTGTATGGACATGAGATAAATTTATTATTTATTTATGTAATTGTTTAATATGTCTTCATGATTATTATGCTCATTAACAAATGCTGAATAACTGTGACTGAGTGAAAGCTGTATGATGAAGGGGAGAATGTCAGGCGGACCTGCGTGCCCAATTCTTAACCCTTTGAAAATAAAGTATGTTCGTTCGTTCTCTCTCTCTCTCTCTCTCTCTCTCTCTCTCTCTCTCTATCATGCTTTGATCTCCCGTGTCTCAAATCAAGTCGGTTGTTGTTTTCCAGCCAAATCATGCAGTCAGGGCATTACGGCATTCCTGCCTTCTCACCCCCCCCCTCCCTCTGTCTTTTGTTTCTCCAGTCATGATCAATTTTTTGAGACCTTCACCTCTGCTGATGTGCCCGACAATCTTTGATGTCTTGCTGTTATGTAAAGCACTAGTTTGAGATGTAACACATCCTCGTTCATCTTTCTAACTGCCCATTATACATGAAGCATCCTTTTTTAAGAGTCACATTTCAATAGCCTTTATTCTTCGTTCTATTTGTTTATTCAAAGTCCATGTTTCAGTTGCATAAAGTAGAATAAGTTAATATAACATCTTTGAACTCTCCTTCTTATTTCCAATGACAGTTTTTTTTTTAATCTGCTAGCATTTTCTTCATTTTAACAAAAGCTGTCTTTGCCATTGCTGTCCTGTTTCTGATTTCTTCAGTGCACCTGCCGTCAGATGTTATGACTGCACTTAAATATTTGTATCTTTTGATCTGTCTTAACATCTTACCCTGCACTGAAAGTCTGTATTCTGGTATTTATTTTCTTTATCTTGGATATAACCATTACTTCTGTTTTATTGGTGTTTAACTCTAACCCTCTTTTTGCCCTTTGTTCTGTGAGGGTAATTATACTGATAGCATTATTATCTTTAAAATCAGAAGTTCAGTCATGCTATGCAGTACCCACGGACGATGATACAACAGGACAAAATACTACAACAGATATATCTTCTTATATCTTATATCCTTCCCGTGCCGTTAAACGTCACATAGGGTTCGCAAAATAGTTCGCCAATTTTTCCTGTCTTCGGCGAGTCTTTCAACCTCATCAAAGGATTTTATGTCTGTTAATTTGGCCTCTCTTAACAATGTCCTCTTCAGAGTTTCACGCGGTCTGCCTCTTTTTCTTCGGCCTGTTGTGTTCCACTTGATAGCTTGTTTTGGGATTCCCTGATCATTTCTTCTCATCAAGTGACCAACATATGTCCATCTCCTTTTCCTGATCACCCATGAGACTGGTTGTTGTTCACTCATCTGTCTTATCTCTGCATTGCTCTTGAATTCGTTCCACTTGATGCCGAGTATTTTCCTTAGGCATTTGTTTTCAAAAGAGTCTAATTTCTTTTCTATTTCTTTAGGTGTTTTCCAGCTTTCGCATGCAGAAAAGAGAGTGGATATTACATTTGAATTGAATAGTCTTAACTTGGTTTTTGTGCTTATAACTTTTGAATTTCATATGTTCTCAAGATTCTTGAAGATTGATGCTGCTTCTGCAGTTCTGATCCTAACTTCCTTTCCAGTGTCACCATCTTGGTCTATGTAGCTGCCAAAGTATGCAAATTGATTGACTTCTTCAATATCTGTCCCTTCTATGTGTATTTTTCCATTTTGACTGAGGGGAATTTTCATTATTTTTGTTTTGTCCTTGTTAATTTCAAGTCCTATTTTGCTAGCCAGTGAAGACAGGCTATCTGTTTTTCTTGCATGGAATTCACATTATTACTGATAAGAGTTATGTCATCAGCAAAATCAAGATCTTGTAGTTGGGTCCCATGTACCCAGTCAATACCTGTGTTACCTGTGCAGTATTGTTTCATTATGAAGTCTATTGTAATCCCAAAAAGTAAAGGAGACAGTATACAACCTTGTTTCACACCAGTCTCAATCTGGAACCATTCACTCATCCCTTCTTCTGTCTTGACTGCACAAACATATCCATTGTAGAAGTCCTTAATGATGTTGACAATTTTAGATGGTATTCCATATAGACATAAAATTCTCCATAATGAATCTCTGTGCATGCTATCAAATGCCTTTTTAAAATCTATGAAGTTCAGTATTAATGGTTTCTGCTTTTCAATATTTTCTTCAAGTATTATTCTGAGAGTAAAGATCTGGTCGAGACAGCTTCTCCCTTTTCGAAATCCTGCTTGTTCTTCTCTCATTGCAGTGTGTGTTTGTGGGAGGGGGGTGTGGGTGTGGGGTGGGGTGGGGATTGTCCGTTTCCCTATTCTCGTGTTAGTAATTTTCTGTGAAAATAATCAAGGTCATTATCAGAGCAGACCAAATAGTGCCATGTAAATAGACGTTGGCAAAACATATCTCTCTCTCTCTCTCTCTAGTTTAATGTATGGCTTGACTGTTGTAAATTTTTTAATACCGCTTTTCTATAATTTTTTTTTTAGTTTTGAACGAATGTAGGAATGCAAGGTTATTTCATGTTGTTGCATAAATCAGAGTGGAGAGTGTATGGACATGAGATAAATTTATTATTTATTTATGTAATTGTTTAATATGTCTTCATGATTATTATGCTCATTAACAAATGCTGAATAACTGTGACTGAGTGAAAGCTGTATGATGAAGGGGAGAATGTCAGGCGGGCCTGCGTGCCCAATTCTTAACCCTTTGAAAATAAAGTATGTTCGTTCGTTCTCTCTCTCTCTCTCTCTCTCTCTCTCTCTCTCTATCATGCTTTGATCTCCCGTGTCTCAAATCAAGTCGGTTGTTGTTTTCCAGCCAAATCATGCAGTCAGGGCATTACGGCATTCCTGCCTTCTCACCCCCCCCCTCCCTCTGTCTTTTGTTTCTCCAGTCATGATCAATTTTTTGAGACCTTCACCTCTGCTGATGTGCCCGACAATCTTTGATGTCTTGCTGTTATGTAAAGCACTAGTTTGAGATGTAACACATCCTCGTTCATCTTTCTAACTGCCCATTATACATGAAGCATCCTTTTTTAAGAGTCACATTTCAATAGCCTTTATTCTTCGTTCTATTTGTTTATTCAAAGTCCATGTTTCAGTTGCATAAAGTAGAATAAGTTAATATAACATCTTTGAACTCTCCTTCTTATTTCCAATGACAGTTTTTTTAATCTGTTAGCATTTTCTTCATTTGAGCAAAAGCTGTCTTTGCCATTGCTGTCCTGTTTCTGATTTCTTCAGTGCACCTGCCGTCAGATGTTATGACTGCACTTAAATATTTGTATCTATTGATCTGTCTTAACATCTTAACCTGCACTAAAATTCTGTATTCTGGTATTTATTTTCTTTATCTTGGATATAACCATTACTTCTGTTTTATTGGTGTTTAACTCTAACCCTCTTTTTGCCCTTTGTTCTGTGAGGGTAATTATACTGATAGCATTATTATCTTTAACATCAGAAGTTCAGTCATGCTATGCAGTACCCACGGACGATGATACAACAGGATAAAATACTACAACAGATATATCTTCTTATATCTTATATCCTTCCCGTGCCGTTAAACGTCACATAGGGTTCGCAAAATAGTTCGCCAATTTTTCCTGTCTTCGGCGAGTCTTTCAACCTCATCAAAGGATTTTATGTCTGTTAATTTGGCCTCTCTTAACAATGTCCTCTTCAGAGTTTCACGCGGTCTGCCTCTTTTTCTTCGGCCTGTTGTGTTCCACTTGATATCTTGTTTTGGGATTCCCTGATCATTTCTTCTCATCAAGTGACCAACATATGTCCATCTCCTTTTCCTGATCACCCATGAGACTGGTTGTTGTTCAGTCATCTGTCTTATCTCTGCATTGTTCTTGAATTCGTTCCACTTTGATGCCGAGTATTTTCCTTAGGCATTTGTTTTCAAAAGAGTCTAATTTCTTGTCTATTTCTTTAGTTGTTTTCCAGCTTTCGCATGCAGAAATGAGAGTGGATATTACATTTGAATTGAATAGTCTTAACTTGGTTTTTATGCTTATAACGTTTGAATTTCATATGTTCTCAAGATTCTGAAGATTGATGCTGCTTCTGCAGTTCTGATCCTAACTTCCTTTCCAGTGCCACCATCTTGGTCTATGTAGCTGCCAAAGTATGCAAATTGATTGACTCCTTCAATATCTGTCCCTTCTATGTGTATTTTTCCATTTTGACTGAGGGGAATTTTCATTATTTTTGTTTTGTCCTTGTTAAATTCAAGTCCTATTTTGCTAGCCAGTGAAGACAGGCTATCTGTTTTTCTTGCATGGAATTCACATTATTACTGATAAGAGTTATGTCATCAGCAAAATCAAGATCTTCTAATTGGGTCCCATGTACCCAGTCAATACCTGTGTTACCTGTGCAGCATTTTTTCATTATGAAGTCTATTGTAATCCCAAAAAGTAAAGGAGACAGTATACAACCTTGTTTCACACCTGTCTCAATCTGGAACCATTCACTCATCCCTTCTTCTGTCTTGACTGCACAAACATATCCATTGTAGTAGTCCTTAATGATGTTGACAATTTTAGATGGTATTCCATATAGACATAAAATTCTCCATAATGAATCTCTGTGCATGCTATCAAATGCCTTTTTAAAATCTATGAAGTTCAGTATTAATGGTTTCTGCTTTTCAATATGTTCTTCAAGTATTATTCTGAGAGTAAAGATCTGGTCGAGACAGCTTCTCCCTTTTCGAAATCCTGCTTGTTCTTCTCTCATTGCAGTATCCACTATATCTTTAGGTCTATTCAAAATGACCTTGCAAAATACTTTTGACACAACTGATATTAAGGTTACTCCTCTCCAGTTGTTCCAGTCACTAAGGTTGCCTTTTTTGGTATTTTAACAATGATTCCCTTCTTCCAATTAGAAGGGACCTTTTCTTCTTTCCAAATCTTGTTAAACATTCTCTGTAGTTGTCTCATGTTGTCACTATTGATAGCTTTTAGCATTTCGGCTGTTATTTCATCTTCACCTGTAGCTTTGTTGTTAGCCATTAAATTCACTGCTGTTTCATTTTCATGCAATTTAATTTCATCTGGGTTGACATTTAGTTGTGGGGCTGGTAAGTCAGTTTCAAGGTTTAACAATTCTTTTGGGTGTGGTCTATTAAGTATTTCTTGGAAGTGTTCAGCTGATCTTTGCTATTGGTCTTTATTTGATGTTAATAGGGTTCCAGTTTTGCTACGGATTGGTCTTTCTTTAGATGTAATAGTACCTGTTAGCCTCTTTTGTATGTTATATAAAGTTTTGCTGTCTCCTGTTTTTGCTGCTTTCTCTGCCTCTTTCCCTATGTTGTCTATGTATTCTCTTTTATCCCTTCTAGCTGAACTTTTTACTTTCTTGTCTATTTCTTTGTATGTTGCTTTCGCCAGATCTTTTCCAAGATCTGATTTTGCATTCAACGTGTCTAATTTGACTGCTCGTCTTTCATGTATATACTCCCATGTTTTATCTGATATCCATGCTTTTCTATTTGTTTTTTTTTTTCAGTCCGGCGCTTGCTTTTGCTGCTGTGATTATGGCTGTGCTGTAAGAATTCCATAATTCATCTATACTTATCTCCTCAACTTCACTGGGTGTTTTGGAATGATTGGCAAGTTCCTGATTGAAATTAATGTTAGTATTTTCTTCTTGTAGGCTGTGGCTGTTTATCTTTCTGTGTACTGGTTTCTTGTGTTAGCTTTTCAATTTTAGTTTTATTTTCCCTATGCACAGGTTGTGATCACTGTTGACATCTGCACCCCTATAAGCCCTTACATCTATGAGAGATCTTCTGTATTGCTTTTTAATACAAGAATGATCTATCTGGTTTCTAGTTCTATCATCTGAACATATATATAAAAACATACTTTAAAGGACATGCGGACGGACGGACAGAAGAACAGACAGACAGACAGACAGACAGATAGATAGATAGATAGATAGATAGATAGATAGATAGATAGATAGATAGAAAGACAGGCAAGCAGATAGACAGACAGACAGACAGATAGATAGATAGATAGATAGATAGATAGACAGACAGACAGACAGATAGATAGATAGATAGATAGATAGATAGATAGATATAGATAGATAGATAGATAGATAGATAGATAGATAGATAGATAGATAGATAGACAGGCAAGCAGATAGACAGATAGACAGATAGACAGACAGACAGACAGATAGACAGACAGACAGACAGACAGACAGACAGATAGATAGATAGATAGATAGATAGATAGATAGATAGATAGATAGATAGATAGATAGATAGATAGGCAGGCAGGCAGGCAGACAGACAGACAGACAGACAGACAGACAGACAGACAGACAGACAGACAGACAGACAGACAGACAGACAGACAGACAGACAGACAGACAGACAGATAGATAGATAGATAGATAGATAGATAGATAGATAGATAGATAGATAGATAGATAGATAGATAGATAGATAGATAGATAGATAGCGCGCCTCTCCTTCTGCTTCTTCTTCTTCTTTTTCTTCTTCTTCCTCTTCTTCTTCTTCTTCTTCTTCTTCTGCTTCTTCTTCTTCCTGGACCCCGAGCTGCTGATACTGGCAGCTGATACGGTGAGAATGTTGAAGCGCAGCAGAGTGTCGGCCTGGGATCTTGTCACGAGAGCATTTTTATTTACTCCCTGAGTGCAACTGACATGCAGGGGGTATGCAGCACTTCTTTAGCAAACTCCACCAACACGAGGACTTTGACGTCTCCTTTCCCGTTAACCTGGCTAGACCAGTTACTGAGGGTACGATCGGAGAGGTGGGACAGGGTCTTGGTCTGCTACGGTTCACCAACCCTGACGCTAGTGTCACCTGATATGTCTCCCCGCTTGCCATACCAGATAGAATCTTCACCTCACCCCCTCCACCACAACTTTATTTCCCTCTTACCTCCCACCTCAAACTTATTTTCTTTCACTCTCCTCCCTCCCACTTCAAATTTATTTTCTTTCACCCTCTTCCCTCCCACCTAAAACTTATTTTCTTTCATTCTCCCCACTCCCATTTCAAATTTATTTTCTTTCACTCTCCTCCCTCCCACCTAAAACTTATTTTCTTTCACTCTCCTCCCTCCCAATTCAAATTTGTTTTCTTTCACCCTCCTCACTCCCAACTCAAATGTATTTTATTTCACTCTCCTCCCTTCCTCCTAGAACTTATTTTCTTTCACCGTCCTCCCTCCCACCTCAAACTTATTTTCTTTCACCCTCCTCCCTTCCACCTGAAACTTATTTTCTTTCACCATCCTTCCTCAATCCTAGAACTTATTTTCTTTCACTCTCCCCACTCCCACTTCAATTTTATTTTCTTTCACTCTCCACAATCCCACTTCAATTTTATTTTCTTTCACCCACCTCCCTCACACCTCAAACTTATTTTCTTTCACCCTCCTCCCTCCCACCTAAAACTTATTTTCTTTCACCATCCTCCCTCCCACCTAAAACATATTTTCTTTCACACTCCTCCCTCCCACCTAAAACTTATTTTCTTTCACTCTCCTGCCTCCCAACTAAAACTTATTTTCTTTAACCATCCTCCCTCCAACCTAAAACTTATTTTCTTTACACTCCTCCCTCCCACCTAAAACTTATTTTCTTTCACTCTCCTCCCTCCCACCTCAAACTTATTTTCTTTCACTCTCCTGCCTCCCAACTAAAACTTATTTTCTTTCACTCTACTCCCTCCCACCTAAAACGTATTTTCTTTCACCCTCCTCCCTCCCAACTAAAACTTATTTTCTTTCACCCTCCTCCCTATCAACTAAAACCTATTTTCTTTCACCCTCCTCCCTGCCAATTAAATATTTTTTCTTTCACCCTCCTCCTTGCCAATTAAAAATTATTTTCTTTCACCCTCCTCCCTGCCAACTAAAACTTATTTTCTTTCACCCTCCTCCCTGCCAATTAAAATTATTTTCATTCACCCTCCTCCCTCCCAACTAAAACTTATTTTCTTTCACCCTCCTCCCTCCAACCTAAACCTTATTTTCTTCCATTTTTCACCCTCCAACATAAAACTTATTTTCTTTTACAATCCTCCCTCCAACCTAAAACATATTTTCTTTCTCTCTCCCCACTCCCACCTCAAACTTATTTTCTTCTTCTCTCCCCACTCCCACTTCAAACTTATTTTCTTTCACTCTCCCCACTCCCACCTCAAACTTATTTTCTTTCACTCTACTCCCTCCCACCTAAAATTTTTTTTCACCCTCCTCCCTCCCATCTAAAACATATTTTCTTCCACTCTTCTCCCTCCCATCTCACACTTATTTTCTTTCAATCTCCTCCCTCCCACCTAAAAGTTATTTTTTTTCACTCTTCTCCCTCACACCTAAAAGATATTTTTCCCTCTCCTCCCTCCCATTTAAAACTTTTTTCTTTCATTCTCCTCTCTCCCATCTCAAATTTTTTTTTTCACCATCCTCCCTACTACCAAAAACTTACTTTCTTTCACCCTCCTCCCTCCCAGCTAAAACTTATTTACTTTTGACCTACTCCCTCCCACGTAAAACTTACTTTCTTTTACTATCCCCACTCCCACCTCAAACTTATTTTCTTTCACCCTCCTGCCTCCCACCTCAAACTTATTTTCTTTCACCCTCCTCCCTCCCAATTAAAAATTATTTTCTTTCATCCTCCTCCCTCCCACCTAAAATTTATTTTCTTTCACCCTTCTCCCTCCCATTTAAAATTTATTTTCTTTCACCATCCTCTCTCCCACCTAAAACTTATTTTCTTTCACCCTCCTCTCTCCCACCTAAAACATATTTTCTTTCACCCTCCTCTCTCCCACCTAAAACATATTTTCTTTCACCCTCCTCCCTCCCACCTAAAACTTATTTTCTTTCACCCTCTTCCCTCCCACCTGAAACTTATTTTCTTTCATCATCCTCCCTCCCACCTGAAACTTATTTTCTTTCTTCCTCCCTCCCACCTTAAATTTATTTTCTTTCACCATACTCCCTCCTACCTCAAAGGTATTTTCTTTCACCCTCCTCCCTCCAACCTAAAATTTATTTTCTTTCACTCTCCCGTCTCCCACCTAAAACTTATTTTCTTTCATCATCCTCCATCCCACCTAAAACCTATTTTCTTTCACTCTCCCATCTTCCACCTAAAACTTATTTTCTTTCACACTCCTTCTTCCCACCTCAAACTTATTTTCTTTCACTCTCCCATCTTCCACCTAAAACTTATTTTCTTTCACTCTCCCATCTTCCACCTAAAACTTATTTTCTTTCACTCTCCCATCTTCCACCTAAAACTTATTTTCTTTCACCATCCTCCCTCCCATTAAAACGTATTTTCTTTCACCATCCTCTCTCCCACCTAAAACTTATTTTCTTTCACTCTCCTGCCTCCCACCTCAAACTTATTTTCTTTCACTCTCCCAACTCCAACCTAAAACTTATTTTCTTTCACCCTCCTCCCTCCCACCTAAAATTTATTTTCTTTCACCCTCCTCCCTCCCACCTCAAACTTATTTTCTTACACTCTCCCACGTCACACTTCAAACTTATTTTTTTCACTCTCCCCACTCCCACTTCAAATTTATTTTCTTTCACCATCCTCCCTCCCACCTAAAACTTATTTTCTTTCACTCTCCCCACTCCCACTTCAAATTTATTTTCTTTCACTCTCCTCCCTCCCACCTAAAACGTATTTTCTTTTACACTGCTATCTCCCACCTTAAACTTATTTTCTTTCATCCTCTATTCTCCCCCCTAAAACGTATTTTCTTTACACTCCTACCTCCCCCCTCAAACTTATTTTCTTTCACTATCCTTCCTCCCACGCAAACTTATTTTCTTTCACAATCCTCCCTCCCACCTAAAACTTATTTTCTTTCACTCTCCTACCTCCAAACTAAAACTTATTTTCTTTACAGTTCTCCCTCCCACCTAAAACTTATTTTCTTTCACTCTCCCCACTCCCACCTCAAACTTATTTTCTTTCACTCTACTCCCTCCAACTTCAAACTTATTTTCTTTCACCATCCTCCCTCCCAAATAAACTTATTTTCTTTCACCCTCCTCCCTCCCAACTAAAACTAATTTTCTTTCATCCTCCTCGCTGCCAATTAAAAATTATTTTCTTTCACCTTCCTCCCTGCCAATTAAAACTTATTTTCTTAAACCCTCCTCCCTGCCAATTAAAAATTATTTCCTTTCACCCTCCTCCCTGCCAATTAAAACTTATTTCCTTTCACCCTCCTCCCTGCCAATTAAAACTTATTTCCTTTTACCCTCCTCCCTGCCAATTAAAACGTATTTCCTTTTACCCTCCTCCCTGCCAATTAAAAATTATTTTCTTTCACCCTTCTCCCTCTCAAATAAAACTTATTTTCCTAAACTCTCCTCTCTCCCACGTCAAACTTATTTTCTTTCACCCTCCTCCCTCCAATCTTAACTTATTTTCTTTCACCATCCTCCCTCCAATCTAAAACTTATTTTCTTTCATTTTTCACCTTCGCAACTAAAACTTATTTTCTTTCACCTCCTCCCTCTCGTTTGAAACTTATTTTCTTTCACCCTCCTCCCTCCCGCCTGAAACTTATTTTTTTCACCATCAACTTCTCCCACTTCAGACTTGTTTTCTTTCACCATCCTCCCTCCCACCTAAAACTTATTTTCTTTCACCCTCCTCCCTCCCACCTAAAATTTATTTTCTTTCACCATCCTCCCTCCCACCTAAAACTTATTTTCTTTCACTCTCCTATCTCCCACCTAAAACTTATTTTCTTTCACCCTCCTCCATCCCACCTAAAACCTATCTTCTTTCACTCCCTCCCACCTCAAACTTATTTTCTTTCACTCTCCTCCCTCCCACCTAAAACTTATTTTCTTTCACTCTCCCCACTCCCACTTCAAATTTATTTTCTTTCACTCTCCTCCCTCCCACCTCAAACTTATTTTCTTTCACTCTCCCCACTCACACTTCAAATTTATTTTCTTTCACTCTCCTCCCTCCCACCTAAAACTTATTTTTTTTCACTCTCCCCACTCCCACTTCGAATTTATTTTCTTTCACCATCCTCCCTCCAACCTAAAACTTATTTTCTTTCACTCTCCCCACTCCCACTTCAAATTTATTTTCTTTCACTCTCCTCCCTCCCACCTAAAACTTATTTTCTTTTACACTGCTATCTCCCACCTTAAACTTATTTTCTTTCATCCTCTATTCTCCCCCCTAAAACGTATTTTCTTTTACACTCCTACCTCCCCCCTCAAACTTATTTTCTTTCACTATCCTTCCTCCCACGTCAAACTTATTTTCTTTCACAATCCTCCCTCCCACCTAAAACTTATTTTCTTTCACTCTCCTACCTCCAAACTAAAACTTATTTTCTTTACAGTACTCCCTCCCACCTAAAACTTATTTTCTTTCACTCTCCCCACTCCCACCTCAAACTTATTTTCTTTCACTCTACTCCCTCCCACTTCAAACTTATTTTCTTTCACCATCCTCCCTCCCAAATAAACTTATTTTCTTTCACCCTCCTCCCTCCCAACTAAAACTAATTTTCTTTCATCCTCCTCGCTGCCAATTAAAAATTATTTTCTTTCACCTTCCTCCCTGCCAATTAAAACTTATTTTCTTAAACCCTCCTCCCTGCCAATTAAAAATTATTTCCTTTCACCCTCCTCCCTGCCAATTAAAACTTATTTTCTTTCACACCCTCCTCCCTGCCAATTAAAACTTATTTCCTTTTACCCTCCTCCCTGCCAATTAAAACTTATTTCCTTTTACCCTCCTCCCTGCCAATTAAATATTATTTTCTTTCACCCTTCTCCCTCTCAAATAAAACTTATTTTCCTAAACTCTCCTCTCTCCCACCTCAAACTTATTTTCTTTCACACCCTCCTCCCTCCAATCTTAACTTATTTTCTTTCACCATCCTCCCTCCAATCTAAAACTTATTTTCTTTCATTTTTCACCTTCGCAACTAAAACTTATTTTCTTTCACCTCCTCCCTCTCGTTTGAAACTTATTTTCTTTCACCCTCCTCCCTCCCGCCTGAAACTTATTTTTTTCACCATCAACTTCTCCTACTTCAGACTTGTTTTCTTTCACCATCCTCCCTCCCACCTCAAACTTATTTTCTTTCACCCTTCTCCCTCCCACCTCAATCTTATTTTCTTTCACCATCCTCCCTCCCACCTAAAACGTATTTTCTTTCACTCTCCTATCTCCCACCTAAAACTTATTTTCTTTCACCCTCCTCCATCCCACCTAAAACCTATCTTCTTTCACTCCCTCCCACCTCAAACTTATTTTCTTTCACTCTCCTCCCTCCCACCTAAAACTTATTTTCTTCCACTCTCCTCACTCCCACTTCAAACTTATTTTCTTTCACTCTCCAACCTCCAACCCCAAACTTACTTTCTTTCATTCTCCCACCTCACACCTCAAACTTATTTTCTTTCACCCTCCCACCTCCCACCTGAAACTTATTTTCTTTCATTCTCCCATCTCCCACCTCAAACTTATATTCCTTCACTCTCCCACCTCACATCTCAAACTTATTTTCTTTCACTCTCCCACCTCCCACCTCAGACTTATTTTTTTTCACTCTCCCACCTCCCACCTCAGATTTATTTTCTTTCACTCTCCCACCTCACACCTCAAACTTATTTTCTTTCACTCTCCCACCTCCCATTTCAAATTTATTTTCTTTCACTCTCCCACCTCCCACCTCAAACTTATTTTCTTTCACTCTCCCACCTCCCACTTCAAATTTATTTTCTTTCTCTCTCCCACCTCCCGCCTCAGACTTATTTTCTTTCACTCTCCCACCTCCCACCTCAGACTTATTTTCTTTCACTCTCCCACCTCCCACCTCCCACCTCAGACTTATTTTCTTTCACTCTCCCCGCTCCCACTTCAAATTTATTTTCTTTCACTCTCCCACCTCCCACTTCAAATTTATTTTCTTTCACTCTCCCACCTCCCACCTCAAACTTATTTTCTTTCACTCTCCAACCTCCCACCTCAAACTTATTTTCTTTCTGTTTCCCACCTCAAACTTATTTTCTTTCACTCTCCCACCTCTCACCTCAAACTTATTTTCTTTCTGTCTCCCACCTCCCACCTCAAACTTATTTTCTTTCTGTCTCCCACCTCACACCTTAAACTTATTTTCTTTCTGTCTCCCACCTCCCACCTCAAACTTATTTTCTTTCACTCTCCCACCTCCCACCTCAAACTTATTTTCTTTCTGTCTCCCACCTCCCACCTCAAACTTATTTTCTTTCTGTCTCCCACCTCACACCTTAAACTTATTTTCTTTCACTCTCCCACCTCACACCTTAAACTTATTTTCTTTCACTCTCCCACCTCACACCTTAAACTTATTTTCTTTCACTCTCCCACCTCACACCTTAAACTTATTTTCTTTCACTCTCCCACCTCCCACCACAAATTTATTATCTTTCACTCTCCCACCTCCCACCTTTAACGTATTTTCTTCACTCTCCCACCTCAAACTTATTTTCTTTCACTCTCCCACCTCACACCACAAATTTATTATCTTTCACTCTCCCACCTCCCACCTTTAACGTATTTTCTTTCACTCTCCCACCTCAAACTTATTTTCTTTCAATCTCCCACCTCCCACCTCCCACCTCAGACTTATTTTCTTTCACTCTCCCCGCTCCCACTTCAAACTTATTTTCTTTCACTCTCCCACCTCCCACTTCAAATTTATTTTCTTTCACTCTCCCACCTCCCACCTCAAACTTATTTTCTTTCTGTCTCCCACCTCCCCCCTCAAACTTATTTTCTTTCACTCTCCCACCTCCCAGCTTAAACTTATTTTCTTTCACTCTCCCACCTCACACCACAAATTTATTATCTTTCACTCTCACCCCTCCCACTTTAAGCGAATTTTTTTCATTCTCACCCCCGTACCTCAAAATTATTTCCCTTTCCCCTGCACCTCAACCTTATTTCCCTCCCCCTCACACCTCAAACTTATTTTCTTTCACCCTCCTCCCTCCCACCTCAACTTATTTTCTTTCACTCTCCCCCTCCCACCTCAAACTTATTTTCTTTTACACTGCTATCTCCCACCTTAAACTTATTTTCTTTCACTCTCCTATCTCCCACCTAAAACTTATTTTCTTCACTCTCCCACCTCTCACCTCAAACTTATTTTCTTTCACCATCCTCCCTCCCACCTCAAACTTATTTTCTTTCACAATCCTCCCTCCCACCTAAAACTTATTTTCTTTCACTCTCCTACCTCCAAACTAAAACTTATTTTCTTTACAGTACTCCCTCCCACCTAAAACTTATTTTCTTTCACTCTCCCCACTCCCACCTCAAACTTATTTTCTTTCACTCTACTACCTCCCACTTCAAACTTATTTTCTTTCACCATCCTCCCTCCCAAATAAACTTATTTTCTTTCACCCTCCTCCCTCCCAACTAAAACTAATTTTCTTTCATCCTCCTCGCTGCCAATTAAAAATTATTTTCTTTCACCTTCCTCCCTGCCAATTAAAACTTATTTTCTTAAACCCTCCTCCCTGCCAATTAAAAATTATTTCCTTTCACCCTCCTCCCTGCCAATTAAAACTTATTTCCTTTCACCCTCCTCCCTGCCAATTAAAACTTATTTCCTTTTACCCTCCTCCCTGCCAATTAAAACGTATTTCCTTTTACCCTCCTCCCTGCCAATTAAAAATTATTTTCTTTCACCTTCTCCCTCTCAAATAAAACTTATTTTCCTAAACTCTCCTCTCTCCCACCTCAAACTTATTTTCTTTCACCCTCCTCCCTCCAATCTTAACTTATTTTCTTTCACCATCCTCCCTCCAATCTAAAACTTATTTTCTTTCATTTTTCACCCTCCTCCCTCCCAACTAAAACTTATTTTCTTTCACCTCCTCCCTCTCGTTTGAAACTTATTTTCTTTCACCCTCCTCCCTCCCGCCTGAAACTTATTTTTTTCACCATCAACTTCTCCTACTTCAGACTTGTTTTCTTTCACCATCCTCCCTCCCACCTCAAACTTATTTTCTTTCACCTTCTCCCTCCCACCTCAATCTTATTTTCTTTCACCATCCTCCCTCCCACCTAAAACGTATTTTCTTTCACTCTCCTATCTCCCACCTAAAACTTATTTTCTTTCACCCTCCTCCATCCCACCTAAAACCTATCTTCTTTCACTCCCTCCCACCTCAAACTTATTTTCTTTCACTCTCCTCCCTCCCACCTAAAACTTATTTTCTTTCACTCTCCCATCTCCCACCTCAAACTTATTTTCTTTCACTCTCCCACCTCCAACCCCAAACTTACTTTCTTTCATTCTCCCACCTCACACCTCAAACTTATTTTCTTTCACCCTCCCACCTCCCACCTGAAACTTATTTTCTTTCATTCTCCCATCTCCCACCTCAAACTTATATTCCTTCACTCTCCCACCTCACATCTCAAACTTATTTTCTTTCACTCTCCTACCTCCCACCTCAGACTTATTTTCTTTCACTCTCCCACCTCACACCTCAGACTTATTTTCTTTCACTCTCCCACCTCACACCTCAAACTTATTTTCTTTCACTCTCCCACCTCCCATTTCAAATTTATTTTCTTTCACTCTCCCACCTCCCACCTCAAACTTATTTTCTTTCACTCTCCCACCTCCCACTTCAAATTTATTTTCTTTCTCTCTCCCACCTCCCGCCTCAGACTTATTTTCTTTCACTCTCCTACCTCCCACCTCAGACTTATTTTCTTTCACTCTCCCACCTCCCACCTCCCACCTCAGACTTATTTTCTTTCACTCTCCCCGCTCCCACTTCAAATTTATTTTCTTTCACTCTCCCACCTCCCACTTCAAATTTTTTTCTTTCACTCTCCCACCTCCCACCTCAAACTTATTTTCTTTCACTCTCCAACCTCCCACCTCAAACTTATTTTCTTTCTGTTTCCCACCTCAAACTTATTTTCTTTCACTCTCCCACCTCTCACCTCAAACTTATTTTCTTTCTGTCTCCCACCTCCCACCTCAAACTTATTTTCTTTCTGTCTCCCACCTCACACCTTAAACTTATTTTCTTTCTGTCTCCCACCTCCCACCTCAAACTTATTTTCTTTCACTCTCCCACCTCCCACCTCAAACTTATTTTCTTTCTGTCTCCCACCTCCCACCTCAAACTTATTTTCTTTCTGTCTCCCACCTCACACCTTAAACTTATTTTCTTTCACTCTCCCACCTCACACCTTAAACTTATTTTCTTTCACTCTCCCACCTCACACCTTAAACTTATTTTCTTTCACTCTCCCACCTCACACCTTAAACTTATTTTCTTTCACTCTCCCACCTCCCACCACAAATTTATTATCTTTCACTCTCCCACCTCCCACCTTTAACGTATTTTCTTTCACTCTCCCACCTCAAACTTATTTTCTTTCACTCTCCCACCTCACACCACAAATTTATTATCTTTCACTCTCCCACCTCCCACCTTTAACGTATTTTCTTTCACTCTCCCACCTCAAACTTATTTTCTTTCAATCTCCCACCTCCCACCTCCCACCTCAGACTTATTTTCTTTCACTCTCCCCGCTCCCACTTCAAACTTATTTTCTTTCACTCTCCCACCTCCCACTTCAAATTTATTTTCTTTCACTCTCCCACCTCCCACCTCAAACTTATTTTCTTTCACTCTCCCACCTCCCACCTCAAACTTATTTTCTTTCACTCTCCCACCTCAAACTTATTTTCTTTCACTCTCCCACCTCACACCACAAATTTATTATCTTTCACTCTCACCCCTCCCACCTTAAGCGAATTTTTTTCATTCTCACCCCCGTACCTCAAGCTTATTTCCCTTTCCCCTGCACCTCAACCTTATTTCCCCCCTCCTCGAACTTATTTTCTTTCACCTTCTCCTCAACCATAGCCTTATTTCCCTGCCTCTCCCACCTCAATCTCATTTTCTTTCACCCTCCCACCTCAACCTCATTTCCATTCCCCGAAACACATTTCCCTCTTCCATTCCGCCCACCTCAACCTCATTTCCCTCCCCCTCCCACCTCAATCTCATTTTCTTCCCTTCCCCCCCCCCCGAACCTCAACCTCATTTCCCTCCCCCGAAACATATTCCCCTTCCCCACCTCAACCTCATTTCCCTCCTACTTCAATCTCATTTTCTTTCACCCTCCAACCTTAACCTCATTTCCCCCCCCCCAACCACTTCAATCTCATTTCCCTTCCCCTCCCCCCAAATAAATTTCCATCCCACTCTCTCCTCCCGCCTCAACCTCATTTCTCTCCCCCTCTCAAGACCCAAGGAAACATGGATAAGAACAACAGAGAGGATGTTGAGCAACAGAGTTCTCACCTGGGCAAAGCACGGGGAAGAAATACCGAAGGACAGGGGCTTGTGGAAAACCCTTGCGGGAGACCCATGTTCCCTGGACGCTTAAGGTTGAGGGAGAGAGATTTTGAAATGTGATTTATTACATAAAATACTTGATTTTTGTTGCCAAATCTGCTTGTAAATGTATGTAAAAACTAATCAATTAACCATCAAAGAAAATCGCTTTGACAGAAGTCAAACTCAGTGATTAAAAAAAAAGGAAACACTTGTTAATTGATTAGTTTTTATTGTTTAATCTATCAAAACTGTTTATCAAATAACATTCCATTGATAATATTGCCTCATTGTTATGTCTTCCTTGCAGCGTTGCTGGCATTAAGTAAGTCTTCATTCATTACCTTTGAAAGAAAAGAAAACTCTTTTTACTTGGAGTTACAGTGACATGGAATGACCAGCGATGCACGACGAGCAATATTTAACCCAGAAACTCAGTAGTTAAGTTATGTAACACTAAGAGGTTCACATATTTTTAATTGGGTTTTCCACGCTACGACATAGGGCGAACCTCTCTCGGCACTTCCTTTTCCAGAACTGGTATTTTTAATACCAAAGATCTCTCCCTGTAATTGAATATGAAAAGCTAAAGGTAAAGTCCCTGTTTCCAAGCCATTAAGTCATATTTGGGAATATGGTGTTAGGCCTGTATTTTCCATGACCTTCGGCGCATGAAAGTGTGATGTGGTCAGTATCACGCCTGGCCCCTATCTACCTTCCCAGATTTTTCGGCAACCATTTTTAGAGGCTGGGTGAACCCCGGGGCCACCTCAACCTCATTTCCCTCAACCTCAACCTCATTTCTCTTCCCCCTCCCACCTCAACTTCAGTTCCCCCGCCCTCCTCTCACTTCAACCTAATTTCCCTCCACCTGAACCTCATTTCCCTCCCCCTCTCACTTCAACCTCATTTCTCTCCCCCTCTTAGCTCAACCTCATTTCCCTCCCCCTTTTACCTCAACCTCATTTCCCTCCCCCTCTCACCTCAACCTCATTTCCCTCCCCCTCTCACTTCAACCTCATTTCCCTCCACCTCAAACTCATTTCCCTCCCACTTTTACCTCAACCTCATTTCCCTCCACCTCAAACTCATTTCCCTCCCCCTTTTACCTCAACCTCATTTCCCTCCCCTCTCACTTCAACCTCATTTCCCTCCCCCTCTCACTTCAACCTCATTTCCCTCCACCTCAAACTCATTTCCCTCCACCTCAACCTCATTTCCCTTCCCCGTCCCACCTCAACTTCAGTTCCCCCGCCCTCCTCTCACTTCAACCTAATTTCCCTCCACCGCAACCTCATTTCCCTCCCCCTCTCACTTCAACCTCATTTCCTTCCCACTCTTACCTCAACCTCATTTCTATCCCCCTCTTACCTCAACCTCATTTCCTTCCCCCTCTCACTTCAACCTCATTTCTCTCCCCCTCTTACCTCAATCTCATTTCTCTCACCCTCTTACCTCAACCTCATTTCCCTCCCCCTCTTACCTCAACCTCATTTCCCTTCCCCCTCCACCTCAACCTCATTTCTCTCCCCCTCTTACCTCAACCTCATTTCTCTCCCCCTCTTACCTCAACCTCATTTCCCTCCCCCTCTTACCTCAACCTCATTTCCCTCCCCCTCTTACCTCAACCTTATTTCCCTCCCCCTCTTACCTCAACCTCATTTCCCTCCCCCTCTTACCTCAACCTTATTTCCCTCCCCCTCTTACCTCAACCTCATTTCCCTCCCCCTCTTACCTCAACCTTATTTCCCTCCTCCGCTACCACTACCTTATTTCCCTCCACCTCTTACCTCAACCTCATTTCCCTCCCCCTCTTACCTCAACCTCATTTCCCTCCCCCTCTTACCTCAACCTTATTTCCCTCCTCCGCTACCTCAACCTTATTTCCCTCCCCCCACCACCTCTACCTTATTTCCCTCCCCCCACCACTTAAACCTTATTTCCCTCCCCCCCCCCCCGAACCTCAACCTCATTTCCCTCCCCCTCTTACCTCAACCTTATTTCCTCCCCCTCTTACCTCAACCTTATTTCCCTCCCCCCACCACCTCAACCTTATTCCCTCCCCCCTCCCACCTCAATCTCGTTTTCTTTCACCCTCCCACCTCAATCTCGTTTTCTTTCACCCTCCCACCTCAATCTCGTTTTCTTTCACCCTCCCACTTCAATCTCGTTTTCTTTCACCCTCCCACCTCATCCTCATTTCCCTCCCCCCCCCAAACAGGTTTCCCTCCCTCTCCCTCCACCTCAACCTCATTTCCCTCCCACTTCAATCTCATTTTCTTTCACTCTCCCACTTTAACCTCATTTTCCTCCTCCCCCATCACCTAAACCTCATTTCCCTCCGCCTGTCAAGACCAAAGGAGACATGGATAAGAACAACAGAGAGGACGTTGAGCAACAGAGTTCTCACCTGGGCAAAACACGGTGAAAAAAATACCGAAGGACAGGGGCTTGTGGAAAACCCTTGCGGGAGACCCATGTTCCCTGGACGCTTAAGGTGGAGGGAGAGAGATTTTGAAATGTGATTTATTACATAACATACTTGATTTTTGTTGCCAAAATCTGCTTGTAAATGCATGTAAAAACTAATCAATTTACCATCAAAGAAAATCGCTTTGACAGAAGTCAAAATTACTAATTTTTTTTAAATGTGTTAACTGATTAGTTTTTATTGTTTAATCTATAAAAAAAATGTTTATCAAATAACTCTCTCTCTCTCTCTCTCTCTCTCTCTCTCTCTGAACCTTAAGTGCCCAGGGCACATGGGGCTTCCGCAAGGGTTTTCCACAAATGCCTGTCCTTCGCCTTTTTTTCTGCTCTTGCCCAGGTGAGCCCTCTATTGTTCAACATCCTTTCTGTTGTTCTTCTCCATGTCTCTTTTGATCTACCCTTACTTCTGCTCCCCTGTGGTGTCCATCTTAGTGCTATTTTTGGTAGTGAGTTGTCAGTCATTCGGAGCTCATGTCCCAACCATCGCCAGCGTCTTTCCTCAATAATTGTTGTCAGTGGCTGCATCTGCATTTCTGCTAATAAGATGTTATTTCTTATAGTGTTTGACCAAAATGTTTTTCTAATTCTTCGTAAACATTTAGTCTGGAAAGAATTCAACTTGTTTTCTATGGTTTTGGTGATTTTCCAGCATTCACTTCCATAGAGTAGTACACTTAGAACATTACTCTTAAATATCCTGATTTTCATATTTATGCTTAGTTTTTTTTTATTTCCATATAGTCTGCAGCATTGAAAAAGCCTGGTTTGCTCTAGTAAGTCTGCTATTGATGTCCTCCCCCTCTTACCTCAACCTTATTCCCTCCCCCTCTTACCTCAACCTTATTTCCCTCCCCCTCTTACCTCAACCTTATTTCCCTCCCCCTCTTACCTCAACCTCATTTCCCTCCCCCTCTTACCTCAACCTTATTTCCCTCCCCCTCTTACCTCAACCTTATTTCCCTCCCCCTCTTACCTCAACCTTATTTCCCTCCCCCTCTTACCTCAACCTTATTTCCCTCCCCCTCTTACCTCAACCTTATTTCCCTCCTCCGCTACCTCAACCTTATTCCCTCCCCCCACCACCTCTACCTTATTTCCCTCCCCCCACCACTTAAACCTTATTTCCCTCCCCCCCCCCGCACCTCAACCCGATTTCCCCTCACCTCAAACTTATTTTCTTTCACCCTCTCCCCAAACTCAGCCTTATTTCCCTTCCCCCTCCCACCTCAATCTCGTTTTCTTTCACCCTCCCACCTCAATCTCGTTTTCTTTCACCCTCCCACCTCAATCTCGTTTTCTTTCACCTCCCACTTCAATCTCGTTTTCTTTCACCCTCCCACCTCATCCTCATTTCCCTCCCCCCCCCAAACAGGTTTCCCTCCCTCTCCCTCCACCTCAACCTCATTTCCCTCCCACTTCAATCTCATTTTCTTTCACTCTCCCACTTTAACCTCATTTTCCTCCTCCCCCACCACCTCAACCTCATTTCCCTCCCCCTGTCAAGACCAAAGGAGACATGGATAAGAACAACAGAGAGGATGTTGAGCAACAGAGTTCTCACCTGGGCAAAACACGGTGAAAAAAATACCGAAGGACAGGGGCTTGTGGAAAACCCTTGCGGGAGACCCATGTTCCCTGGACGCTTAAGGCGGAGGGAGAGAGATTTTGAAATGTGATTTATTACATAACATACTTGATTTTTGTTGCCAAAATCTGCTTGTAAATGCATGTAAAAACTAATCAATTAACCATCAAAGAAAATCGCTTTGACAGAAGTCAAAATTACTAATTTTTTTTAAATGTGTTAACTGATTAGTTTTTATTGTTTAATCTATAAAAAAAACTGTTTATCAAATAACTCTCTCTCTCTCTCTCTCTCTCTCTCTCTCTCTCTCTCTCTCTCTCTGAACCTTAAGTGCCCAGGGCACATGGGGCTTCCGCAAGGGTTTTCCACAAATGCCTGTCCTTCGCCTTTTTTTCTGCTCTTGCCCAGGTGAGCCCTCTATTGTTCAACATCCTTTCTGTTGTTCTTCTCCATGTCTCTTTTGATCTACCCTTACTTCTGCTCCCCTGTGGTGTCCATCTTAGTGCTATTTTGGTAGTGAGTTGTCAGTCATTCGGAGCACATGTCCCAACCATCGCCAGCGTCTTTCCTCAATAATTGTTGTCGGTGGTTTCATCTGCATTTCTGCTAATAAGATGTTATTTCTTATGGTGTTTGGCCAAAATATTTTTCTAATTCTTCGTAAACATTTAGTCTGGAAAGAATTCAACTTGTTTTCTATGGTTTTGGTGATTTTCCAGCATTCACTTCCATAGAGTAGTACACTTAGAACATTACTCTTAAATATCCTGATTTTCATATTTATGCTTAGTTTTTTTTTATTTCCATATAGTCTGCAGCATTGCAAAAGCCTGGTTTGCTCTAGTAAGTCTGTTGTTGATGTCCTCTGTGCTGTCTCCATTTTCTACTACTCTGCTGCCAAGGTATACAAATTCGTTGACCTCCTCCACTAACTTGTTATCTACTCTGAGTACATTTCTGTTGTTCACATTTTGCTTCATTAACTTTGTCTTTCCTACGTTGATTTTTAGTCCTATGTTGTTTGCATTCTGAGTTAGCTTGTTTATTTTATCTTGCATATCTTTGTGACTGCTTGATAATAGACAAATGTCGTCCGCAAAGTCAAGGTCCTCCAGCACTGTGTCAACGGTCCATTGTAATCCTCTGCGTTTGCCTGATGTTGCCTCCTTCATTAACCAGTCTACTGCCAAGATAAATAATGTTGGTGATAGTACACATCCCTGTTTCACTTCTGTTTGTACCCTAAAGCTGCTGGAGGTATGTTCTCCACAGATAACTTTGCACTGAAAACCCTCGTATAGGGCTTCGATTACATTAACTATTTTATGGGGGAGGCCATGCCATCTTAGGATTTTCCACAGTGCATCTTTGTTGACACTGTCAAAGGCTTTCTCAAAATCTATGAATAATGCATATGTTGTGCTATGCCACTCATTTGCCTGTTCTAATATTTGTCTAAGTACAAATATGTGGTCTATGCATGATCTTCCTTTCCTAAATCCTGCCTGCTCTTTCCGAAGTTTTCCCTCAAGTGCTGGTACAATTCTGTTGATGATTATTCTGCAAAATACTTTACTGGTGAGTGGCAGTAGGGTAATGCCTCTCCAGTTCCCGCAATCTCTGAGGTCACCCTTCTTTGGTAGTTTTACTATAAGCCCAGTTTTCCACTCATTTGGGACTTTTTCTAGATCTCAAATTTGTTGTAATATCCGGCAAAGTTGTTTTGGTGTTTCTGTTTCTTCTGCTTTCAACATCTCAGCAGTCACTTCATCTTCACCTGGTGCCCTGTCTGATTTTAGCTTCTTTATCGCCTCCTTTACTTCATTTATTGTTATTGGTCCTGTGTTAATGTTTAGTTCCGTTTTTGCTTCAGGTATGTCTATTGTTTGTGCTGCTTGTGTTCTGTTTAGTAGGGTGTTAAAGTGTTCCCTCCATCTTTCAGTTTTTTCTCTTTCTCCATTGACCAGTTGTCCATTTTGTGTTCTTACTGCACTTTCACATCTTGTGTTGAAGTTACCTGTCATCTGCTTTGTGATTTTATATATGGTTTTCATGTCATTTGTATATGCTGCTTTCTCTGCTGTTTCTGCTAAGTTGTCATAGTATTGACGTTTATCTTGACGGCATGATTCCTTCACTTCTTTGTCTTTTTGTGCATAATTACTTAAAACTCGTTCTTTAAGCCGTTGTGATTTGGTGTTCAGTAATTTTTTCTTGATTTCTTTTCTTTGCTCTATCTTTTCCCATGTGGTCTCGCTTTTCCATTCCTCTTTTCTCCTTTTCCGATATCCCAGCACCTCTTTTGCTGTTTCCTGTAGTGTTTTATTGAACTCTAATATGGACATTTCTGCTTCGTCTTGTAGGACACTAAAGCGGTTCTTAAGTACTATTGAGAATCATTTCTTGTTTGCTGGTCTGTCAGTTTTCTTGTATCAAAATGTATCTTTCTGTGTTCTCCAATTTTGGCTTTCCTTAATTTTAGTTTTATTTTTGCTACCAGAAGGTTGTGATCACTTCCTACATCTGCTCCTTTCCTTGCTCGCACATCTTGTAGTGACCGTTTCCACTTGTTTATTAGTATGTGATCGATTTGGTTTTCTGTGGTTTTATCTGGTGACCTCCAAGTCACCTTATGGATGTATTTGTGTTGGAAAATTGTCCCTCCGATGGTCATCATGTTTTCTTCACAGAAACTGCAGTCTTTCTCCATTTTCATTTATTGCTTCGATTCCTTCTCTTCCCATGATTCTTCTTCTATCTTCATTTCCTTCACCTACTTTTGCATTGAAGTCGCCCAAGATGAGTAGCATATCATGCTTGGGTATTGTTTCTACTGTTGCTTGGAGGCTGTTGTAAAAATCTTCTTTTAATTCCTCTTCAGCTGCTTCTGTTGGTGCATAACAAACTATAATAGACAGCTTCGTGAATCTTGAGTTGAACCGTGCATATAATAATCTCTCATTTATTGGGGTCCATTTCAGCAGTGCTCTTGATGCTTCTTTTGTTATAATCAATGCTACTCCTCCTTCATGAAGATCTTCTTTACCTGACCATATTATTGTATCTTCTGTGTGCTGTGCTGTAAATTTTAAAAAAATTATCAAATAACACTCCATTGATAATATTGCCTCGTTGTTATGTCTTCCTTGCAGCATTGCTGGCATTAAGTAAGTCTTCATTCATTACCTTTGAAAGAAAAGAAAACTCTTTTCACCTGGAGTTACAGTGACATGGAATGACCAGCGATGCACGACGAGCAATATTTAACCCAGAAACTCAGTAGTTATGTCATGTAACACTAAGAGGTTCACATATTTTTAATTGGGTTTTCCACGCTACGACATAGGGCGAACCTCTCTCGGCACTTCCTTTTCCAGAACTGGTATTTTTAATACCAAAAATCTCTCCCTGTAATTGAATATGAAAAGCTAAAGGTAAAGTCCCTGTTTCCAAGCCATTAAGTCATATTTGGGAATACGGTGTTAGGCCTGTATTTTCCATGACCTTCGGCGCATGAAAGTGTGATGTGGTCAGTATCACGCCTGGCCCCTATCTACCTTCCCAGATTTCTCGGCAACCATTTTTAGAGGCTGGGTGAACCCCGGGGCCACCTCAACCTCATTTCCCTTCCCCCTCCCACCTCAACTTCAGTTCCCCCGCCCCCCTCTCACTTCAACCTAATTTCCCTCCACCTCAACCTCATTTCCCTCCCCCCCCCTTACCTCAACCTCATTTCCCTCCCCCTCTTACCTCAACCTCATTTCCCTCCCCCCTCCCACCTCAACCTCATTCCCCTCCCCCCTCAACCTCATTTCCCTCTCCCTCTCACCTCAACCTCATTTTCCTCTCCTCCACATCAATCTCACCCCCAACCCCACCCCACCCCGCAAAGGTAAAAATTGAATGTGCAGTTTCGTGTGTTTTTCACTGTTTGACTTCTGTCACAGCGAGTTCCAAGTCTGTAGGTTTTTTTTTCCGATTGTCTCTGTAAAGTTTTAGAACCCCTTTCCTCTGCTCCCAACCCCAACCCCGACCCCGACCCCAGAACTGAGTGTGAGTCATTCATCTAGGCATAATCTGGCTGTGCTGTGCCAGCGCTTGGTTAACGCACTCCATCTTGAATGCGTTTCGTGGATCCTCTACGACACGAGCATTCTTCTGAAGTCTGAGTGCTGGAGAACTTCCTCATTCTCTGTTGAAAGTCCAGGTGTTATTTCTAAAGTAGCAGAACGCTAACTCCTACACTGACTAAAACCTTGACGTAACCAGTATTTCTGTTTCCAGTCAAACCACTGCTTCCCCCCCCCCCTTTTCAAGTTTTAAAAAGCCTTTCAAATAATGACGGAGCAGCAGAAAGACCTGACGTGACCTTCAGAAACTCTCCGCTAGCAACAAACTTTACTTGGCTATGGCAACTCAACATTAAAAACAGAGGCGAGGGGCAGAAAGTTGTAATCTGCCAAGTGCCTTTCTAATGATTCGGCTTCATTCTTAGCCATGCCATTCTACGTACTGTACCTTTTTATGCGACACTGGACTTCGTTAGAATTTAGGAGTGTCAGGTCACGTGTTTTTGTTTTACTTTTGGCTAGGAGGCTACTCTCTTAAATAAAGATGTCTCTCTGAACGTGGATTTCCGCAGATGACAAATCAAAATCAACAGTTCAGCAATACCTCCAAATTCCTGACATGGCAGAAAGGGGACTTCACAGTGGGACTATATGCGCCACTTTCTTTAAAACGGGACGCCCCAAAGGCGGGGACCCAGTTCGGCTGATTTGGTAAAATCCGGTTTTCATTGCATTTGTACTCAAACAAATGGCCCAGATGATAGTAGTATGCTTTCCAACCACAGATAATTTACTTTCTTACCACAATACCGCACTTTCAAACTACATTATATATATATATATATATATATATATATATATATATATATATATATATATATATATCTTATATCCTTCCCGTGCCATTAAACGTCACATAGGGCTCGCAAAGTAGTTCGCCAATTTTTCCTGTCTTCGGCGAGTCTTTCAACCTCATCAAAGGATTTTATGCCTGTTAATTTGGCCTCTCTTAACTCTTTGTATACTGGATGTGTTTCCCTCAAAAGACCAAGGGGGGTAAATTTCACAATGTGAAATGGGATGGTTGTCACATTTAAAAGAATGACAAAGGCACAATCTGATCTGTAGTATGAAGTATTCTACCTTATTTTGAAGAAGAAAAAATGTATTTTGTTTTTCAAATAAAATTTTTACCATTTTGTTAGTATACAACAAAAAAAAAGAGCTAAGAACTGAGAAGAAAGAATGGAAAATGAAGTAATAAAATAAATTTTTTGTCACTTACCCATCAAGTTAATCCACTGTAGTTGGTCATATCATTCCATAATGAATAAAAATGTACACAAACATCTGTTCTTTAACATATCTTACAAAATTTACATGAAAATATGCACTAGTTATGCATTCACAGCAAACTAAAAACACCAAGTGGGTAGGTAATATTTACATGAAAACAAGTGGGCGGTCGTTGACTAATATTTACCAGAAAACAGGCCATTGTGTTTTGGTTTTTGTTTTTTTTTTAAATTTGAACCATTCTACAACATTTAATTTTTTAAATTACACAATCTCCAGCATTACTTATTGTGATATTACAGCTAGTACTAGCAAAAAGCTGAGAAGTAGTATCACCAGCTACTCTTCTAACACATTTTGCTGCTGGACCAAAAAAAACACGAAAAATTCTTTCAATCACTGCCACGTGGCTCGGCCGAACATTTACCATTTCTACTCCTACATTCTCTACACCACAGTCTAGACAATTTTACATTAAATTATGAGCTTGTAATGCAGAAATATGCTGCTCTGGACGAAAGAAACTAGCACTGGAAGCCATATTTGTTGATAAACAAAGGCCTAGCGACGATAAACTTTGAAAAACTCGCTTTAAATGAACAAAGAATCGCTCTGTTTTCTGCTCAAACCACGCGCTTAATGTGGACAACTGAATTCCGGAAGGAAGTCAACTGCTGGTTTTAAGATACTTTGATTATTTTCAAAATTAGAGAGCTACAAACCATCATCGCGCCTCGCGTCTATAAGTAGTTCGTAATAGGGATACAACCACGCAGGACGCGTGTCCAAATACCCAAAGAGTTAATAATGTCCTCTTCAGAGTTTCACGCGGTCTGACTCTTTTTGTTCGGCTTGTTGTGTTCCACTTGATAGCTTGTTTTGGGATTCTCTGATCATTTATTCTCAAGTGACCAACATATGTCCATCTCCTTTTCCTGGTCACCCATGAGACTGGTTGTTGTTGTTCAGTCATCTGTCTTATCTCTGCATTGTTCTTGAATTCGTTCCATTTGATGCTGAGTATTTTCCTTAGGCATTTGTTTTCAAAAGAGTCTAATTTCTTGTCTATTTCTTTAGTTGTTTTCCAGCTTTCGCATGCATAAATGAGGGTGGATATTACATTTGAATTGAATAGTCTTAACTTGGTTTTTGTGCTTATAACTTTTGAGTTCCATATGTTTTCAATGTTCTTGAAGATTGATGCTGCTTTTGCAATTCTGATCCTAACTTCCTTTCTAGTGTCACCATCCTGGTATATATATATATATCTTGGTTTGTCCTTCCTCATTTACTGCTAAGGGTTGAGGTGAAGTGCAATTTTCTCCCAATGGATCGCCTGTTGGCTTCGTACATTGAGATGTTCAGGGACTCTGCTATACCATCGGTCCATCGTTTGCATGGGCGGCCCCTTCCTCTGCCTTTGTGTGGTCTGTAAAACATTGCTCTCTGTGGTACACGTTCTGTTGGTAGTCGTGATATATGACAGAACCATTTTATTTGCTGTTTTTTTAATATAGTTTAGAACGGGTTCGGTTCATACTTTATTTTTAATGACATCATTTCTGATTCTGTCCATTATTGGTATTCCAAGATTTCTTCTCAAGAATCTCATTTCAGTTGTTGTAATTTTCCTTTTGTCTTTTGTTGTCAGCGTCCATGCCTGGCATTGGTAGCACAAAGTTGGTATGAAGATTGTCTTATAGATAGTTCTTTCGGTTTCCAATGAGACATGCTTGTTGTTTAGTATGGGAGCCATTTGCCCGATAAGTTGGTTCGCTTTATTACATCTGTTTTCGATCTCTATGTCTATTTTTCCTCTTGTTGAGAAAATGCTTCCGAGGTATGTGAAATGCGTTACTTGCTTCATAGTATGGTTTTCCAGTGTAATGTTTATTGGTGTGCCTACTCTTGCGATGGTCATGATTTCTGTTTTGCCTAGGCTAGTTTTCATACTGTGTCTTTGCATGCATCATTCAATCTATTAATGTGATTTTGCAAGCCTTTTTCTGAGTCGGCAACTAGAGCTTGATCATCTGTAAATAATAGTTCGTTTATGGTTACGTCGTCTTCTGTTTGTTCTATTTCATTTTGTTGATTTTTTGCTGTCTTTATCAGCCCATCTTCTCTACAGATGTTATCGATGTATGTTATAAATAGCAGCGGTGATAAGATGCAACCTTGCCGAACGCCAGATTTAATAATAAAGGGTTCAAAATGATTGCTATTGCTCTGATGATGCCACTTCCGCTGTTGTACAGACTCTTATACAGATTTATTAGATGATTGGTAACCCCATAATGTTTTAGAACTTGCCATAGTTTGTTCCTGTCCGCTCTGTCGAATGCTTTTTCCTGATCAACAAAAATCAAGTAAAGGGTGTTATTAAATTTGATCGCTTTCTCTGACAAGTCTGAGGGCATCCTCTGTTTTTCCTAAAGCCTTGTTGAATTCACTCAGCTGGGGCTCTGTCATTGGTCTTAATCTCTTCTCTAAAATTTTACAAAATATCTTTCTTGTGTGGCTAAATAAGGAAATATCTCTGTATTGTGTGCAGTCGCTTTTGCTGCCTTTATTTTTCCACAGTGGTGTGATTATGGCATTCTTCCAGTCTTGTAGGGTTTCTTATTTGGTCCAAACTAGGCCGAATAGTCTGTGTAGCCATACTACGCCTACTTCATTCGCTGCTTTAAGTAGTTCGTTGGTTAGTTCATGATATATATATGTATATATTGAAACGTCGATTAATTATCCGAACTAAATTGGCACTAAGGTGGTTCGGTTAATTAAATATTTCGGATAAATAAATGTGTATGAATGTACCTAGTTTGTAGCTAAAGATAAGCCCAAAATTAGTTATTGAAAGCGAGAGTATTGTTACTGTATTGTGAAGTGTTGTAGATGAAGCCACTGACAGCAATTATTGAGGAAAGACGCTGGCGATGGTTGGGACGTGTGGTCTAAATGACTGACAACTCACTACCAAAAATAGCACTAAGATAGACACCACAGGGGAACAGAAGTAAGGGTAGACCAAAAGAGACATCGAGAATAACAACAGAGAGGATGTTGAGCAATAGGGGGCTCACCTGGACAAAAAAACAGTGAAAAGGCAGGGACAGGCGTTTGGGGAAAACCCATGCGGAAGACCCATGTGCCCTGGGCACTTGAGGTTGGGTGAAAATACTTGATTTTTGTTTTCAAAATCTATTTGTAAAAGCATGTAAAATCTAAAATATTTTGAAGTTACAGTACGTATTTATTACATAGATAAATATGTACTGATTTATACTTTTTATATACATAATTTCATAGTACACAAAATTAAAATTAATAAGAAAAACTAAACATCATTAAAACAGGTACGAACTAAATATCATGGATACAAAAAATAACAAATATATCCATACTACAAGAACTAAATAGTGAAGAAGGGTGCCTGGTAAAGATGATTAAAGAGAGAAAACTTAAATATTTTGGACACATTAAACGTCATGATAATTTAGAGAAGATCAAGGCAAAGACGGCTGCAAGACATGGTTGATAAAATGCACATGGATGCATCAGCAGCAGGGCATCTTGGTTACAACCGAGAGCCCTACAGGAGAGCGGTTAGGGAGGCAAAGTTTCGCAAGGGTAATGCAAATGACTGACTGGCTGATGAACTAAATCTGAAACGCTGAATAATTAGAAAGAAATAACGCGAACGATACCCACAGGTACTTCCAACACCTGTGCCAAAGCTGAAAGTGTTGAGAACTCTCGGAGATTTTAACTCTTTTGGACTGAAAGCTATACATTATTATTACTTTTTTTTTCATTTTTGACTCAAAGCTTTTTTTTTTTTTTGGTGTAGCAGTGGTTCGAATAATTGACACTTTGGATGACTGACGTTCTGATAATTGTAAGAGATCAGAATTAGTTTATATTATTGGTTGGATATATATATATATATATACATATATATTTGGATAAAAGAAATTATGACGGTGCTCAGAGACAAAGGATATACATGGAAGGAAGTAGAGAATAAATCTAAGGACAGGGATGACTGGACAGCCTTTATCTGTGTTCTATGCTCTCAAAGGAGTGAATGGCGATGATGATGCTGATGATGATGATGATGATGATAATGATAACATACATACATACATACATATATGTATATATATATAAAGAGATTCTCTAGTGTATGTAACCCCGTATTAGTGAGATTCTTTCATCATTTAATTAATCATCACAACCCATTCTTTGCCTGCCTGAAGAAAACTCTCCTGGTTCAATGATCAGTTGTTGCTTTAGTTATTGTTGCTTACAGGAACAACATCCATTTTAACCTCACAGATACTAAGTCAACACAAGAAACATCTCGTAATACAAGACCCAACCTCAACATTCATATCTAATTTAATTCCACTAACCGACAACAACAAATAAACAAACAACACTCAGAGATAACAATTATTGTGAAGGCACACGGTATAATCAAGCATCAAGATGACCATAAAGCACACATACATAAGTGTATCAATATGATATCAACATCATATCAACATTAAATACTGAACGGCATGAACATGCATCAAAACGTCAAATGAATTAAACAAATGTTAATGATCAATGATATTTCAGATGTTCCAGGACAACACACACATGACACAGACTTAAGAACAAAACATTGTAGACACATCATATTCTTTACTGGTTCAAAATCCATCTTCATTCGGCCGTACATACATATTATACACACACACACACATATATATGATTCTGGACTTTATCAACAAGCATCAATGTAACAATTCATGAAACATGATTTAATGGTGAAAACTTTGACTGCTTTACTTAAACTCTACACATAATGAACTACATGACTACACAAATTTGATACTTAACACAAAACTCTCACATGTGATGAAACCTACATAAATACAAAATTTACATATATGAGGGGCTCCGGCGGAGAACACTACTTAACAATCTTTCTTACCACAACACAGAAATGCTCAGTTACTGAACAGAAGACTTCACAATCACATCCACGCGGACCACAACGAAAACTCCCTCACAGCAGCTGGCCAGGTCCTAAAATGAATCGGAATCTCACTCGCAACTAACAACTTAAAACTTTATCTGGAACTAATGTTTCGTTTCGCTTTCTTGGCGGCAGACAGGAAACGAAAGAAAACATGTTCACATAATCGTAATTCTTATACATATATAAGTCCGTGAAAAACTTTAAAAATTCGCAACAAATAAAATACGTAACAGATCATGATTATTCTTACGCCAAGAGAGAGAGAGAGAGAGAGAGAGAGAGAGAGAGAGAAGCTCTTAATTACGCGCGCAGAGTTCCCGTGGTTTGCCACTAGAAGGCAGCAATAGTAAACATGGCGTTCAGTAAATGTGAGCACTCATTTTGTGTTTTGGAACACGCAAGAACCTCGTCCGTTATGACCGCACAGCGACGATTTCGAGCGGAATTCCAGAAGGCAGGACTTGTTTTCAACAGTATCAAGAAGTGGTACGCGAAATTCCGGGATTGAGACGGAGGCTTCCTAGTCTTCGCTTGGTCCTGGACGTCCATGCCCTAGACTGAAGTGTGTGTCTCCTGATGGAGCCAGTCACACACTGGTTGTGGGTAACACGCGCTAAACCACTTCTTTCGGAAAAACGGCCACTTCCCCTTTTCTCCCTCAATTCGATCATCCTCCTGATGTGATTGTTGTCATTCCACCCGATATCATCCTCCATATACAGCCTATCCAAGGTGGCTCTTGCAGTCTCCTCCTTGTCCATTCTTAGGGCTCCCTGAACTGACGCCGTGTCTGCCAGCTTGTCCGCTCTCTCACTGTCTCTGACTCCCGCATGACCCGAGCAGGAGATCCACATCAAACTGCTTACCCGAGAGCCCTCTAGAAGCGTGACCCTCTCCCTGTGAAAGAAATGTCTCTCGATTCTCCGTAACATGCTTTGGGAGTCTCTTTAGTAGATCTTTTCCGAAAGCTACCTCTTAATCTACTTTAAGTACTTTTTTTTAACTTAGTTTAATTTTATGCTATTTTCTGCTACAATCTCAGATCTGTCTTATCTCCTTTGGTTTCAGCTGAAAGATTCTAATTTAATGTGAATCTATATTTATCTTTTATAGACTATTCAAAGGCATTTGATTGTGTACAACACCAGAAACTTTGGGAAATAATGAAAAAAAAATGGGATTTCCAGCATATGTGATACAATTAATATCACTGCTGTATCTAGACCAACAGGCAGCAGTGAGAATAAATGGTGAAACAACAACTTGGTTTGACATAAAACAAGGAGTCCGTCGGAGGTGCTCTTCAGAAAGTAAAACAACTAAAAAATCTGTGGAGAGGAACAGACAGAACTACAAAATTAAGATTTTCAAGGGGATGCATTCTTTCCCATCGTAACATATGCCTGTGAGACCTGGACACTTAACAAAATAGCGGAGAAACACATAAATGCCTTTGAATGTAAATGCTACAGAAGAGTTCTTCAAATATCATGGACACAAAAAGAACAAATATATCCAAACTACAAGACCTTAATATTGAAGAAGGCTGGCTAGTTAAGAGAATTAAATAGAGAAAACTTAAATATTCTGGACAAATTAAACGTCATGAGAATTTATAGAAGACAGTCTTGGAAGGGTACATAATGGGAAAAAGAAAGAGAGGAAGATCAAGGCGAAGATGGCTGCAAGACATGGTGATAATCTGCAAATTAATGCATCAGCACCAGGGCATCTTGCTTACAACCGAGAGGCCTACAGGAGAGGCAAAGTTCCGCAAGGGACATGCAAATGATGACTGACTGACTGGCTGACAGAAAGATCTCGCCCTTTTCTGAACCTTTCTTTGGGCTGTTTGTATGAAATGGCAGCCTTTTCACACTGAGCTGTTTTGGATTATGTCAGTATTATGCTAAACACATATCCACGCCTTTGTAACTCGTACATAACAACAAGAAAAAAAAAGATAGAAGGATGCATACATAATTGTACACAAGCACAATTACGGCGATTTATGCGGTTAGAAACGTGTTCATACAAAAGACTCACTGTAACATTTCCATGACGCTCAGCATGTACTCACTTGATGAGACAGATTTATATGACACACGAACATTATTTTCCAGTTAGATTCTTCGTTTAGAAATATCTCCGGCGAATACTTGATACATATCCATGAACATGAACCGGAAAAAAATGCCTATGAAACAGACCATCACTTGACTTGCCATGTATAACGTATAAAGCTCTCTTTTTAAAATCACATGCCTTCTTTGTAACATCATAAAATCACATACCTTCTTTGTAACATCATAAAATCACATGCCTTCTTTGTAACATCATAAAATCACATGCCTTCTTTGTAACATCATAAAATCACATGCCTTCTTTGTAACATCATAAAATCACATGCCTTCTTTGTAACATCATAAAATCACATGCCTTCTTTGTAACATCATAAAATCACATGCCTTCTTTGTAACATACTTGTAGTGTTTGAACGTAGTATCCCAGTTCATTTGTAACAGATTAGTTACGTTAAGACAGACAGACAGACAGACGGACAGGTAGGTAGGTAGGTAGGTAGGTAGGTAGGTAGGTAGGTAGGTGGGTAGGTAGGTAGGTAGGTAGGTAGAGATTGATGGATGGATGGACGGACGGACAGACGAACGAGCAAACAGACATACATACATACATAGATAAATAGATAACAAAGGTAGCCCTGCCACGCCTTAGAGGCACGTACGGAATATGGTGTTAGTGCCCGCATTTTCCTTGACCTGTCAGCACACTAGAGGGTGATATGGTCAGTATCACGCCTGGGCCGCCTTTCCTTCCCCAACTCCAAAAAAAAAATCGGGTACCCATTTCTACAGTTGAGTAACTGGGGCGCCTCCGGCCGGATTCAAACCCCCCCCCCCCCAACCTTCGTCATGGAGACCATTGCACTAACCACTTCGCCACTCAGACACCCAGATAGATAAAAAGATTACACTTTATTTTCAAAAAGGTGACCCGTGTGACATTCTACCCTTCACATCTCAAACTTTTATTCATACCCAGACATTCAGCATTATTTTAGTGCTCAAATGAGAGAATAGCTATAAAAGTGCTATTAAAATATGAATTGAATACCATTTCGTATACCGTCTTATACATAAAGTTAAATGTATAAGCAAATAAAACATACGATGTAATTATTTCACATTCTTGCTAATATTATACAATAATAGAGAGAGAGAGGGAGGAGGGAGGGAGTTCCTTAGATTAGCGTTTCTCAACCCTTTTAACCCCTGGAGAAACGATTTTCAGTTCTCAAGAAAGTTTTATAAAACTCCTTTGTTAAATTACTATATCTTTTATATCTCACGGACCCCCTCTCCCCTTAGTGATATCTCCTGGACCCCCAACTAAGCACTTCATGGGTCTCCAGCGATATCTCTTGGGCCCCCCTGCCAGCATTTCGTAGGCCTCCAGCGATATCTCCTGAACTCCCTACTAGAATCTCGTGGGGCTCCAGTGAAATCTCCTGTTCCCCCTACTACCATTTCGTGGGTCTCCAGCGATATCTCTTTGACCCTCCCTCAACTAGCATTTCGTGAGCCTCCAGCAATATCTCCTGGACCACCTACTACCATTTCGTAGGGCTCCAGCGATATCTCCTGGACCCCCAATCTCGGGGGCCTTTATTGATATCTCATGGACCCCCTACTAACATTCCGTGGGTCTCCAGCGACATCTCCTGGACCCCACTAGCATTTCGTGGGCCTCCAGCGATATCTCCTGAACCCCCTACTACCATTTCGTGGACCTCTAGCAAAATCTCCTGGACCCCCAACTAGCATTTCTTGGGTCTTCAGTGATATCTCTTGGACCCCCCCCCCCCTCCAAGTAGCATTTCGAGATGCCACTAGTGATATCTTGAGGACCTCTTTACTAGCTTTTAACGGAACAAGTGTGTGAAACAGACCATTACTTGGCTTGCCAAGCACAATATAAAGCGTTTTTATAAAATACGATTTAAAAAAACATTTAAAACTGTGCGAACTTACCACAATTCAATTGTTAGCAGATTAAAAACGCTTCGAATGACATAGATTCCCATAACCCCCTTTGGCGACCATTATTTACATCTGCAGTGATGGATAAATGTCATTGGTCGTTTCGCTTTTGTGAGATCACCCTAAGATAAACATGTGGGCGAAAACTCGCTACATTTTACTCGAAAGAAGCAGAATATCATTTTTTTTAAAAAAGGAATAGAATCTGGCTAATAATTAGAAAAATACTTCTAGAGGGAGAAGTTTAACAATGTCTTAGATTATAGGAAAAAAACAAAATGATTTTCAGTGAATAATACACATTGACAACACCTGCAAAGAAGGAAAACCTGCACAGTAGAAATCCCACCATAGAACTGCCAGATATTCCGAGAAATCGAATATAGAATCTATAAAGCGAACAATGCTACCTATCAACCTGCACCGATCTTAAAATATCTAAATATCTCAATTGACACACAAAAAAACTCTTTCAAAACAATATTCACCCCTGATTCTGAGCTATCAGTGAGAAACATAGACACTCACCAAATAGCATGACAGAAATATAGCAACATGTGAGATGAAATGCTGAAGAAAAAAATGGCAAACAAGGCAAGAAGGGATCTTCTTCTTCTTCTTCGTTCGCACTGTCTGTCTATATCTGCAGTCCTGTCTCTTGGATAAATTTCACTGTTTTTTGTAATTCATGTATGGAACCATAGAGCTTATCTTCTTTAGTGGTTTGCAAGAAGGGATAAAGTGGGAAATGAAATAATCCTGCAAATGGTGGAAGCGTCACTTGTCTAGGACTACGTCGGAAATCAGAGAATTAAGTGGCTCGGGCATTTTATACGCATGAATTTAGCAGTTAGTTGCACGTACATACAACACAGTATCATCTGGTTATAGGGAGCCAGGACGACCAAGGAAAACGTGGATAAATTGGAAGGGCGGGGGGAGGGGGTGAAAAACACACTGACAGCAACCCTGACCTCTGACCTTGCTCTGGACCGATGTCTGAAACTCCCTGCGACGATAATGGAAGAAGAAGAAGAAGAAGAAGAAGAAGAAACTCGCAACATCTTTCAGAAAACATACCCAGTGGATAGACCATAAACTAACCCCTTTTCGCTGGCCACCAAGAACGTATATCCCCAACAGAGAAAGACCTCCAACAGAACATTAAGAACTTGGCGAGGATATGCAAGGACCACAACATGAACAAATCAGTCCTAAAAAAAAAAAACAGAAATCATGACTATTATCAGCGAAGAAATCCTCGTTTCCACTCAACTTAATTTTTTTAAATTCATTTTTTTTTGTTTGGTCACGTCGATAAGTCATACTTGCAGAAAGATAATGATGGAACTATTCATAGAAAAAAAAAAAATTTTTTTTGGGACTCCTCGTCCTGCCAACCATCAAGGGTTGTCAACCAGTGGGGATTTCTCACCAGGGTGAAAGGAACTGGCCGGGTGAGGGGGGAAAGAAAGCAATTCAGAGACTGGCCGAATCAAAGTGTTGAAATATTGATCTAAAAGCCTATACATTGTAGAAAGATCAATATTCCATCAGTCTGGGTCTCTCAATCAGTGGTCCGAATTCCTCTTCCCCAACCCCCATCCCTAAAAAAATAAATACCCCACAAGAGGGAACTCCCCTCCCCACCCACTGGCTGAGAATCCCTGCTCTCTATAGCCGTCACATCAGCAACAACCCAACGTCTGTTAAGAGTCGGTACTAGTACACCCCAGTCACCCAACTGTAGAAATGAGTACCTGACTTCTTTTGGAGTTGGGGAAGGAAAGGCGACCAGGCGTGATACTAACCATATCACTCTCTAGTGTGCTGACAGGTCAAGGAAAATATGGGCACTAACACCATATCTTTCCTATCGCAACATATGCCTGTGAGACCTGGACACTTAACAAAACAGCTGAGAAACACATAAATGCCTTTGAATGTAAATGCTACAGAAGAGTTATTAAAGAATCATGGACACATAAAGACCAAATATATCCATACTACAAGAATTTAATATTGAAGAAGGCTGGCTAGTAAAGAGGATTAAAGAGAGAAAACTTAAATATTTTGGACAAATTAAACGTCATGATAATCTAGAGAAAACCGTCTTGGAAGGGTACATAATGGGAAAAAGAAAGAGAGGAAGACCAAAACGAAGATGGCTGTAAGACATCGTTGATGATCTGCAAATGGATGCATCAGCAGTAGGCCATCTTGCTTACAACCGAGAGGCCTACAGGAGAGCTGTTTGGGAGGAAAAAGTTCCGCAAGGAACATGCAAATGAATGAATGAATGAATGAATGAACACCATATCCCCTATGTGCCTGTAAGGCTTGGCAGGGTTACCTTTAACTTTTTTTTTTACTAGTACAGGAACACGGTTACAGAATCATCCTAGCATTTCCAAGAGTCATCCAACAATCACGTGCTCTCATTTACAACGTTACAAACACGCACGCAGAAAAAAGTACATCCTATTTTTAAGTTACAGAATTGACGACATCGACTGAACCTGTTTTGGAATCTTGGATTGATGCACACAAATGCGCGGAGCCGTTAGATACAGCAAAAAAATTAAGTGACATTAGAATATATGCAAGGGCGGGAACAAAAAAAACATGGCAGAATTATGCTAAACTATTAGAGCGTAGGCTGATCAGAAACGGAGTATAGTGTCATGAAATGATGTGAATTGCCATTTTCTCTCTCTCTCTCTCTCTCTCTCCGTCTCTCTCTCTCTTAAGTGCCGAAGCAAGACATATGGGCCTTCAGCAAGGGTTTTCCACAAAAGCCTGTCCTTTGCCTTTTTATCCGCACTTGCCCAAGTGAGCCCTCTATTGTCCAACATCCTCTTTGTTGTTCTTCTGTGAGAGAGAGAGAGAGAGAGAGAGAGAGTCAGAGAGAGTCAAAGAGAGAGAGTCAGAGAGAGAGTGAGAGAGATAGTCAGAGAGAGAGAGTCAGAGAGAGTCAAAGAGTCAGAGAGTCACAGAGAGAGAGTCAGTCAGAGAGAGTCAGAAAGAGTCAGAAAGAGAGTCAGAGAGAGAGTCACAGAGAGTCACAGAGAGAGAGTCACAGAGAGAGTCACAGAGAGTCACAGAGAGAGTCACAGAGAGAGAGTCACAGAGAGAGAGAGAGAGAGAGAGAAAACATATGAAGGTAATAAAAATGAGCAGCGCTAAATACTTTAATCCTGGGGGGTTCTGCATCGATAAAATAATATTACAAGGGCTTGGCGGGGAGGAGGGGAGGAAGGTTGAGAAAGGCTAGGTCAGACAAACAGACAGATGAACGGATAGGCAGGCAAGAAAAAAGACAGATAGGAAAGGACGGACGAGGGGATGCGGGCAGGCAGACAGAAGAGACAGACAGACAGTCGGACTGACGGGCGGACAGGCAGGCAGGCAGGCACATAGACAGACAGACAAGATAGACAGATATTTATCTGTCTGGATAGATAGATAGATAGATAGATAGATAGATAGATATAGATAGATAGATAGATAGATAGATAGATAGATAGATAGATAGATAGATAGATAGATAGATAGATAGATAGATAGATGTGCTTTTTTTCTCTGCAAACGATAACATCAAGGATAATCAAGAAGTCTTACTACGTGTAATGTAATACTGTATCACAAGCATTATGGTATTTAAACTAAATATTCTTGCTCTGGAAATACCCCCCCCCAAAAAAAAAAAATAATAATAATATATAAAAGGCGAGAAGCTAACCTTTTTGAGATGCTCAGATATACAAGACGTGCAATCATAAAATCTTAGAACGCAAAAAAAAATATATATATTATTATTATTACCCTCATTGGCGTCTTTCAATACACGGGCATGAATAATTATCTTCATGTCCCTGTCGTCTCCCTCTGTAACAAAGAGTATGATGAAAGAAGAATCTAAATGTTATAGACATTAAGGATATGGAAGGGGGTCATTTCCAAATCCCCGATACACATCCCTGGATATTTACAATTGATTTAGTTTGTTTTTCCCCGTAACTCCCGCCGGTTATTGCGACAACTCGTTTATTGTTTTCCACATCGAAAGTATCCACGGAAGCGTAAATTTTTTTTAAAAAATGCTTTTAACCAGCAAGAACGAGAAACCACGTCGGCATAACAAAGTGCAGCAAAACTGCAAGGAAGTCTCTGACCTATAGTTCATGTATATACGCAAATGTTTACTGATAGAAACTTGTTACGCAATTCCGAGCAGTTCGCGAGTTTAAAAGCAACAATGGCCAAGTTTTTATATATTTCTTCTAGTTTTTTTTTTTTGTACATTTTAAAACATAATTTCCTTACGACGTGCCTCTGTGCCCTTGTTTCGTATGTCCTGGTAGAAATGATCTCTTTTTATCTATATAGTTTCTAGTTACATCGGTCTTTTATCACAAACTAGCTGATTACCCGGCGTTGCTCATGTATTTATTTATCCCAATCAACAAACTTATATTCATTTCTACAACCTTCTGGGCGGTTCTACAACGTTATATCCATTTCCACAGCCTTCTAGAAGATTCTACAGAGGTCTATTCAGTTCCACAATCTTCTAGAAGGCTCTACAATGTTCTGTTTGTTTCCACAACCTTGTGACAAAACAAACAAGGCAGCTGAAATATGTATCAATGAGGAAAAACTGGAAGAAGTGGAGAGTTTTTAATATCTTGGATCACTACTAACTAGTAATGGAGATACAATGAGGGAAATTTAAAGGAGGACATCTATCGCTCTTCAGAAAGTAAAACAACTAAAGAATCTGTGGAGAGGAGCAGACAGAACCACAAAAATAAGATTTTTAAGGGCATGCATCTTTCCCATCGCAACATATGCCTGTGAGACCTGGACACTTAACAAAACAGCTGAGAAACACATAAATGCCTTTGAATAAATGCTACAGAAGAGTTCTTCAAATATCATGGACACAAAAAAAGAACAAATATATCCATACTACAAGAACTTAATATTGAAGAAGGCTGACTTCTAAAGAGGATTAAAGAGAGAAAACGTAAATATTTTGGGCACATTAAACGTCATGATAATCTAGAGAAGACCGTCGTTGAAGGGTACATAATGGGGAAAAGAAAGAGAGGAAGACCAAAACGAAGATGGCTGCAAGACATCGTTGATGATCTGCAAATGGATGCATCAGCAGCAGGCCATCTTGTTCACAACCGAGAGGCCTAAAGGAATGCTGTCTTGGGAGCCAATGTTCTGCAAGGGACATGCAAATGAATGAATGAATGAATGAACCTTCTACAAGGTTCTACAGAGTTATATTCCTTCTATTCGACTAAACGTGGTCTTAATTGTCATCGGGACTGTTATCAATCAGCCTAGCGACCCCGAACACACTATGGATTCTACACTAATCTCGGTCAATTTGGACATTTTTTAGTTCTTTCACCACTTCTCCCCCCCCCCCCCCCCCCCATGCCGATGGAGGATGAACTTGCGAATGCCACTATTCATCTCAGCGAGCGCGAAAACTATGGATTCGACACTAATATCGGTCGTTTTCGATTATTTGTACATGTCACCCCCATCCCTAGGGCCCCCCATGCCATTGGAGGCTGAACTTTGACTTAAACGGCATCGGGAGTGTCGCTATCCATCTCAGCGACTCCAAAAACTATGGATTCGACACCAATATCGTTCATTTTCGATTAGTTGTACATGTCACCCCGACCCTTAGGGATCATAGAGGTATCCTAGGGATGATCTAACCCCTAGGGTGCGCTGTCCAGATTGTAAGTAATATGTGTGTCAAGTTTGATTGAAACTGCTCCAGGCGTTCCAGCGTAATGCTCTAACACATACATGCACGTTCATAGATAGATAGATAGATAGATAGATAGATAGATAGATAGATAGATAGATAGATAGATAGATAGATAGATAGCCTGCAGTTATTTAGAAAGCAGGCAATCGAGAAGTTATGGGGTAAAAGATAAAAAAAATGTGATTTTTACCCTGGATAGTTACTTTTCACCCATTACGTTTGATTGTCCTGCAAGAACATAATCAATAATCTGTCCTTCTTTATCCACCTGTCTGTTACTGAATTCCTATCACACAATATTGTTACCTTAGCTCAGTAAAACTAGCAATTCCGCACCTAGTCCAACACCTTCACTTCCGAGTTACTTCCCATGATGTGCCAGAATAATAAAAATATTTTAAAAATTCTTGAGAAATTTTGGAAGAAGGAAACTGAAAGGGAAGCTACTCTGTAATTTAAAAAACATGAGCCGGTTTACAAATGTGCTACTTTTTCATTTTATTTTTAGGCTTTGCCTAGATATTGCTCTGCCCAGGCCTGCAAGATCTACCAACCCTACCACTGCAAAAGGGTTAAGGGTAAACAGTGAAAGACAATATTTTATAAGAACACAAATACACCGCCTCTCACTGTATGGGATAGTTCGGTTTTTTTTTCAAAAAGGAAACAATAAGGTCGAAGTAGGCAAACTCATGATAGAGATGGAGAGACAACATACAAGAGGATATAGAAGGAAATGGTGTCACTCACTGGAGAGCGAGAGAGAGAGAGAGAAGATTATGAATAGGGAGGAATGAAGGTGAACTTTGTCTGCAGCAGTGAGTCTTAATGGCTCGAAAAGAAGAACAAGAAGAAGGAGGAGGAGGAGGAGGAGGAAGAAGACGAAGAAGGAAGAAGAAAAAGGAGGAAGAAGAAGAAGAAGGAGGAAGAAGAAGACGAAGAAGGAAGAAGAAGGAGGAAGAAGAAGAAGGAGGAGGAAGAGGAAGAAGAAACAGGAGGAGGAGGAGGAGGAAGAAGAAGAAAGAAGAAGAAGATGGAGGAAGAAGAAGAAGAGGAAGGAAGGAAGAGGAACCAGTGAGGCTTTCGCACGGTAAAGTGATACAGCACAGTAGTGTTTAATCCCTCCCCCCCCCCTCGGAATCATCACTCTAAGCACAGCACAAACTTTTCTATCACTTCACTCTATGACACACTGGAAAGCTACAGTCCTGCAGCCAAAAAACTTCAAGACACAATTTGCAACAATTCCGGCTTCGACTACGCACTTCAGAGTATTAGAGCACCGTATGTACAAGAATAATTACACCACAAAATCATACACAAAACACTTTAGACATGGGATAAGGAAAAATAAACGTAGAACGACTTTGAATGGAACTTTGAATACATTGGAACTCATGGTACCCGGATCAAAAACGAGCCACAAACGGAAATACCATCCATAGAAGTCATTTTTTCGCGTGGGTCGTATTTAACACACGAACATACACAGTCTTGGAAGGGTGCATAATGGGGAAAAGAAAGAAAGGAAAACGAAGGCGAAGATGGCTGCAAGACATCATTGATGATCTGCAAATAGACGCATCAGCAACAGGGCAAGTTGCTTACAACCGAGGGGCCTACAGGAGAGCTGTTAGTAATGCAAAGTTCCGCAAGGGACATGCAAATGACTGATGACTGACTGACTGAATGAATGATTGACTGACACACACAGTTTCTTGCAGACAACTCTCCAGGGAGAAAGTTCCTAAAGCAGCACAAGCTACTACCATCATCCCCCTACCCCCCCCCGCTTATATATGTTCATCACCACGCCCTTCCTCCCTCCCATCTCCACCCACCTTCACCCAAGTCCTTTCTCTCTCTGAACCTTAAGTGCCCAGGGCACATGGGGCTTCCGCAAGGGTTTTCCACAAATGCCTGTCCTTCGCCTTTTTTTCTGCTCTTGCCCAGGTGAGCCCTCTATTGCTCAGCATCCTCTCTGTTGTTCTTCTCCATGTCTCTTTTGATCTACCCTTACTTCTGTTCCCCTGTGGTGTCCATCTTAGTGCTATTTTTGGTAGTGAGTTGTCAGTCATTCGGAGCACATGTCCCAACCATCTCCAGGGCCTTTCCTCAATAATTGTTGTCAGTGGCTTCATCTGCATTTCTGCTAATAAGATGTTATTTCTTATGGTGTTTGGCCAAAATATTGTTTTAATTCTTCGTAAACAATTAGTCTGGAAAGAATTCAACTTGTTTTCTATGGTTTTGGTGATTTTCCAGCATTCACTTCCATAGAGTAGTACACTTAGAACATTACTCTTAAATATCCTGATTTTCATATTTATGCTTAGTTTTTTTTATTTCCATATAGTCTGCAGCATTGCAAACTCATGATAGAGATGGAGAGACAACATACAAGAGGATATAGAAGGAAATGGTGTCACTCACTGGAGAGCGAGAGAGAGAGAGAGAAGATTATGAATAGGGAGGAATGAAGGTGAACTTTGTCTGCAGCAGTGAGTCTTAATGGCTCGAAAAGAAGAACAAGAAGAAGGAGGAGGAGGAGGAGGAGGAAGAAGACGAAGAAGGAAGAAGAAAAAGGAGGAAGAAGAAGGAGGAAGGAGAAAGAGGAGGAGGAAGAAGAAAACGAAGAAGGAAGAAGAAGAAGGAGGAGGAAGAGGAAGAAGAAACAGGAGGAGGAGGAGGAGGAAGAAGAAGAAAGAAAGAAGAAGATGGAGGAAGAAGAAGAAGAGGAAGGAAGGAAGAGGAACCAGTGAGGCTTTCGCACGGTAAAGTGATACAGCACAGTAGTGTTTAATTCCCCCCCCCCCTCGGAATCATCACTCTAAGCACAGCACAAACTTTTCTATCACTTCACTCTATGACACACTGGAAAGCTACAGTCCTGCAGCCAAAAACTTCAAGACACAATTTGCAACAATTCCGGCTTCGACTACGCACTTCAGAGTATTAGAGCACCGTATGTACAAGAATAATTACACCACAAAAAATCATACACAAAACACTTTAGACATGGGATAAAGGAAAAATAAACGTAGAACGACTTTGAATGGAACTTTGAATACATTGGAACTCATGGTACCCGGATCAAAAACGAGACCACAAACGGAAATACCATCCATAGAAGTCAATTTTTTCGCGTGGGTCGTATTTAACACACGAACATACACAGTCTTGGAAGGGTGCATAATGGGGAAAAGAAAGAAAGGAAAACGAAGGCGAAGATGGCTGCAAGACATCATTGATGATCTGCAAATAGACGCATCAGCAACAGGGCAAGTTGCTTACAACCGAGGGGCCTACAGGAGAGCTGTTAGTAATGCAAAGTTCCGCAAGGGACATGCAAATGACTGATTGACTGACTGACTGAATGAATGATTGACTGACACACACAGTTTCTTGCAGACAACTCTCCAGGGAGAAAGTTCCTAAAGCAGCACAAGCTACTACCATCATCCCCCTAACCCCCCCCCCCGCTTATATATGTTCATCACCACGCCCTTCCTCCCTCCCATCTCCACCCACCTTCACCCAAGTCCTTTCTCTCTCTGAACCTTAAGTGCCCAGGGCACATGGGGCTTCCGCAAGGGTTTTCCACAAATGCCTGTCCTTCGCCTTTTTTTCTGCTCTTGCCCAGGTGAGCCCTCTATTGCTCAGCATCCTCTCTGTTGTTCTTCTCCATGTCTCTTTTGATCTACCCTTACTTCTGTTCCCCTGTGGTGTCCATCTTAGTGCTATTTTTGGTAGTGAGTTGTCAGTCATTCGGAGCACATGTCCCAACCATCTCCAGGGCCTTTCCTCAATAATTGTTGTCAGTGGCTTCATCTGCATTTCTGCTAATAAGATGTTATTTCTTATGGTGTTTGGCCAAAATATTGTTTTAATTCTTCGTAAACAATTAGTCTGGAAAGAATTCAACTTGTTTTCTATGGTTTTGGTGATTTTCCAGCATTCACTTCCATAGAGTAGTACACTTAGAACATTACTCTTAAATATCCTGATTTTCATATTTATGCTTAGTTTTTTTTATTTCCATATAGTCTGCAGCATTGCAAAAGCCTGGTTTGCTCTAGTAAGTCTGCTGTTGATGTCCTCTGTGCTGTCTCCATTTTCTACTACTCTACTGCCAAGGTATACAAATTCGTTGACCTCCTCCACTAACTTCTATCTACTCTGAGTACATCTCTGTTGTTCACATTTTGCTTCATTAACTTTGTCTTTCCTACGTTGATCTTTAGTCCTATGTTGTTTGCATTCTGAGTTAGTTTGTTTATTTTATCTTGCATATCTTTGTGACTGCTTGATAATAGACAAATGTCGTCCGCAAAGTCAAGGTCCTCCAGCACTGTGTCAAGGGTCCATTGTAATCCTCTGCGTTTGTCTGATGTTGCCTCCTTCATTAACCAGTCTACTGCCAAGATAAATAATGTTGATGATAGTACACATCCCTGTTTCACTCCTGTTTGTACCCTAACGCTGCTGGAGGTATGTTCTCCACAGATAACTTTGCACTGAAAACCCTCATATAGGGCTTTGATTACATTTACTATCTTGTGGGGGAGGCCATGCCATCTTAGGATTTTCCACAGTGCATCTCTGTTGACACTGTCAAAGGCTTTTTCAAAATCTATGAATAATGCATATGTTGTGCTATGCCACTCATTTGCCTGTTCTAATATTTGTCTAAGTACAAATATGTGGTCTATGCATGATCTTCCTTTCCTAAATCCTGCCTGCACTTTCCAAAGTTTTTCCTCAAGTGTTGGTACAATTCTGTTGATGATTATTCTGCAAAATACTTTACTGGTGAGTGGCAGTAGGGTAATGCCTCTCCAGTTCCCGCAATCTCTGAGGTCACCCTTCTTTGGTAGTTACCCAAGTCCTTTAGGCCCACCTTAAAACAAGGAACAACCTCTGGAAGCCGGAGCTGGGTCTTGTTCTGCCACAAGACTGCCTGGAGATTTCTTATCCATACTGGACAATGTCTTATCCATACTGGACAATGTCTTATCCATACTGGACAATGTCTTATCCATACTGGACAATGTCTTATCTATACTGGACAATGTCTTATCCATACTGGACAATGTCTTATCCATATTGGACAATGTCTTATCCATACTGGACAACAGCAGCAGTAAGTAAATGGGTTAATGGTTCAGTTTTTACAAAAAGATAGAAAGAGTGAGGAAAGTGGACAGAAAGCAAGACTGAGTACCTACAAATGGAGGACATACAACAATCCAATATTTCGGCATAAAACGTTTCCAAGGATCACATACAAAAACAACACAAACAGATTTAAAACACGAAAAATGAACACACTTTGTGCTTTAATTTGTCTGTCTGGGCGCACTTCGTGCTGGACTTTCTCACAAGGAGAAGACCACAAATCTATACGTTTTTTAAATCCATTTTCGTGATTTTATCTGTTGTATTGTTTTTGTAAACAGTTGGGGGGGGGGGGGTGGGAGGTGGGGAATGCGTGAAAGTAGCATTTCAACTTATGCCTTCATGAGGACAAAAAAAAAAAAGATACAAATTATGAAACAGAAGAAACTTAAAATACTTGAACGCTCGTACAGCGAACTTAAACGTAATGGTATTCATAGTTTGAACTTACAGGAATAGTTAAAATTCTTATGCTTATAATCAGAACTGGACAAGATTGTTTTTATTCACAGGCAATGCTAAATAGCCTGCGTTAAAAACTACCCCCCCCCCTTTCCAAATGTCAGTACTGCCCCACTCCGGGGGGGGGAGAGGGGGCGCCACTGTTGCCTAGTTGGTCTAACGGGCAGTACTAGACTTTTCTATAACCCGATGTTATTAGCAAATTACACATTTGAACCTACTTTCCTATATGGATGTGGACTATTGGCACACAAATGAGTAGGTCATTGGAGGCGACAGAGATGTGGTTCCTGAGAACAATGTTGAGGATCACGTGGACAGGCAGGATAACTATTGAGTGGGGTTCGAGACGAGCTAATGAAAAACATAGTACAATAAGAAAGGTAAGAAAAAGGCAGCCATCATTCTTGAGGCATGTGATGAGAAGAAAGAAAGATGAGAATATCGTACGTAACAATGGGCAAAGTTGAAGGCAGGAGAGGCAGGAGAGGCAGAGGATGGCCCAGGGAACACGTGTTAAAAGGCCTGACACTGTGGCATGGAAAGAAAGCAAGTTACCCAGAAATGTCAAGGACCGAGATTTGTGGAAGAGTATGAGCAACCACGCCTCTCGGCATGGCACATGATGATGATGATGATGATATGATCCTTTGACTGTTAGGGCATAAATTAGTTTATCTCTTTGTACTCAGTCAACTTTACACTTCATTTATTTTCTTTCCTTAGTCTCTAACAACCCAACAGACCCTCTGCAGGAGTTATGACCCCGAAGGGAAGATGATTACTTCATATTAGTGTCAAGAATTTAAAGGGTCGAAACAACTATCTGAAAGAGAAAGAAAGAAAGAGAGAGAAAGAGAAAGGAGGAGGATTGTTATCTAACAATCTAGATAATCCTGTAGCTGTTTTCATTCCCGTTACAGTTTTCTACAAATAACTCCATGACTTACTTCTTCTCATCATTGTCTTTTCCTCTCCATTTTATCAAGTAAGGTTCCAAACTCTCTCTCTCTCTCTCTCTCTCTCTCTCTCTCTCTCTCTCTCTCTCCTTTAATTGTTCCTACAAAGTACAGTTTAAACTTTAAAAACTATTCTTTAGTAGTCGGTGTTCTGGCCTAGATCTGTTGGAAACTACATTAACGCCGACATCCATTAATCATTATATTCTGCTGACACTGAGTTCTCATATAATGTTACCTCATGTGGAGGCCCGTATTCTTGAAAATTATCATAATCAAGGCGCTCTTCTTTCAGAGAAAGATACGAAAATGCAACAGGACTAAATGTTAGGCAGCCCGTTCTCTGCCTCTTGTTTCCTGTACTTAAAGAATAGGGCAAAACCTGAAATCGATAACTTATAAAAAGTTTTCTTGTAGCAAATTTTAAGGTGTCAAATTTTCTTTGTAGCAACACAAAGAAGTAACAACACCAGAGGCCGCGTTGATTCATAAATTATCTTAAGACTTGGCTTGGGCATTTTTATGTAAATAAGCTCCAACAGCTTTTTGCTGATTAAGGGCGTTCTATATTCTCCCGTTCAACCTACAAGTAAAATCTCGATATTATGTTTCTCTCTCTCTCTCTCTCTCTGTCGCTCTCTCTCTCTGTCGTTCTCTCTCTCTCTCCCTGTCGTTCTCTCTCTCTCCCTGTCGTTCTCTCTCTCCCTGTCGTTCTCTCTCTCTCCCTGTCGTTCTCTCTCTCTCTCCCTGTCGTTCTCTCTCTCCCTGTCGTTCTCTCTCTCTCCCTGTCGTTCTCTCTCTCTCTCCCTGTCGTTCTCTCTCTCCCTGTCGTTCTCTCTCTCCCTGTCGTTCTGTCTCTCTCTCTCCCTGTCGTTCTGTCTCTCTCTCCCTGTCGTTCTCTCTCTCCCTGTCGTTCTCTCTCTCTCCCTGTCGTTCTCTCTCTCTGTCGTTTTCTCTCTCTCTCTCCCTGTCGTTCTCTCTCTCTCTCCCTGTCGTTCTCTCTCTCTCCCTGTCGTTCTCTCTCTCTCTCTCTGTGGGTGTGTGGGTGGTGGGTGGGTGGTATCGATCACATCCTTCTTCCGCTTGTCCAGAACTAATCCCAGTTCTGTGCCACGTTATCTAACGTTATCGTCATGCACATTTAGTAGCACTTCAGGTCTCACGCCAACGAACAGTACATGAATCCCTCTATGGCGGGTATAGCCTTCAAGAAATCACCCAACCCTGACCCGTTGCCATTGAATCAAATACTGCTGAGTAATGTACATGTTATAAAAGGCTATATTACAGGAACCTATTCTTCGGCTCCTACCTATAAAGAGGTCAAAAAACAAGATGAGAACGAGCAGGCACGATGGAATAAGGATGAAGATGTACCAGCAGAGTAACAGTCAGTCAGTCAGTCATTTGCATGTCCCTTACGTAAACTATGCCTCCGTAACAGCACTCCTGTAGGCCTCTCGGTTGTAAGCAAGACACCCTGCTGCTGATGCATCCATTTGCAGATCATCAACGATGTCTTGCAGCCATCTTCGTTTTGGTATTCCTCTCTTTCTTTTTCCCATTATGTACCCTTCCAAGACGGTCTTCTCTAGATTATCATGACGCTTAATGTGTCCAAAATATTTAAGTTTTCTCTCTTTAATCCTCTTTACCAGCCAGCCTTCTTCAATATTAAATTCTTGTAGTATGGATATATTTGGTCTTTTTGTGTCCATGATTTTTAATAACTCTTCTGTAGCATTTACATTCAAAGGCATTTATGTGTTTCCCGTCTGTTTTGTTAAGTGCCCAGGACTTACAGGCATATGTTGCGATGGGAAAGATGCATGCCCTTAAAGAGTAATACAACATCATTAATCACAATGAGAAAATAAATCACGCTGTCCCATAAATACGTGTTATCTGGTCTATTCTCCTCGTTTCTTTTTTTTCTCTACTTGATGTTAAGTTTCTATGTGATACAGGCACACACAGAAATGTATGTTATGTTGTCTTATTACAAAATACAGACTGATTCCAGGGTCTGTCAAAACGTCGATCGGAGCATAGCTCGGTCGTTACAACAGGAGGTCAGACATTAGTACAGCTCACTAACGGCCTATTCAAGCATACGCTTATACATGCCTTCTTCTTCTCTTTTCCTCCTTCTTCCTCCTCCTCCTCTTTCTTCTTCTTCTTCTTCTTCCTCCTCCTTCTTCTTCTTCTTCCTTTTCCTTTTCTTCTTCTACTTCTTCTTCTTCTTCTCTTCCTCCTCCTCCTCCTCCTCTTTCTTCTTCTTCTTCTTCCTCCTCCTCCTTCTTCTTCTTCCTTTTCCTTTTCTTCTTCTTCTTCTTCTCTTCCTCCTCCTTTCTTCCTTCTTTCTTCCTCCTCCTCCTCCTTCTTCTTCTTCTTATTCTTCTACTTCTTCTTCTCCTCCTCATTTCCTCCTTCCCTTTCTTCCTCCTCCTCCTCCTTCTTCTTCTTCTTTCTTTCTTCTTCCTCCTTCTTCTTCTTCTTCTTCTCCTCCTCCTCGTTTCCTCCTTCTTCCTTTTCTTCTTCCTCTTCCTCCTCTTTCTTCATTTCTTCTTCTTTTTCTTTTTCTCCTTCTTCTATGCATTATGCAGCTTTCTGGAAATAGTTTTCCAAGAATGTCAAGAGCTGTGATAACCTAAGCCCTAATCTACAGTCCACTTCCTTGTCATGAGTACACAGTACTCTACAAATGTACCACTTCTATACTTGACGCTTCAGCGACCACTGTTTCCCAGAACACCATTTGTATATTGCCTTTCCAAAAAGCAGGTGTTAATTTAGATTCAGTTTTTACTGAAATGTGAATTTCTAGTTGAACAAGCTGTACATATTTTTTAAAACGACGGAAGAAGGAAAGGAAAATTTATTTTCCGCATGAATTAGTTATTTTCCTTAAACGGAGAACGCCGTCAGCCAAGTTATCTAACAAACAAAAAAAAAAAACATAAAAAAGACTTGAAATGAGTTTGAAAACTCCGTCAAAAGTTTTCTTGTTGACTTCTGTTTATCACAGCTTTTTGTTTTGTTTTGTTTTGTTTTGTTTTGTTTTGTTTTTTGTAATCTTATGTCTGGGCAATGATGTTTTGAGAGACATTATGTGCAACAGCAGGAATACAGACCTTCTGACTCTGCTGTGAAGTGTGATACAGTGAAGGCCAACAAAAGAAAAAACAAACGGAAAGCAACGGCAACATCAACAAAACTTGTATAATGTTATCCAGTGATTCTAGACATGGAAGGTTAGTGGCTTCCCGAGAGGTTTCCGTCTACGCTTCGGTAATTACCACAGTGAAAGAATTGATGATCTTGAAAATCCTCTCTGGATAATATCTGGAAAGGTGGGGGGAAGGTGTGAGAAAAGGAAAGATTCTCCCACTCTTGTTTCAAAACATGAAGCACGCCATTTCTAAAACTAGTTCGGGAGCAAATATCCTAATCTACATCGGCTGTTTGGCGTCTGAGTGGCGAAGTGGTTAGTGCACTGGTCTCTCGTGGCGAAGGTCGGGGGTTCGAATCCGGCCGGAGGCGTCCCAGACACCCAGCTGTATAAATGGGTACCCGACTTCTTCTGGAGTTGGGGAAAGAAAGGCGGCCAGGCGTGATACTGACCATATCACCCTCTAGTGTGCTGATAGGTCAGGGAAAATATGGGCACTAACACTATATCCCTATGTGCCTCTAAGGCATGAGAGAATTACCTTTACCTACTTTTTACATCGGCTGTTTAGATTGAAACAGCTAGGAATTCAGACAGGCACGGCCCAGGGACCAGAGACATGCTGGACGTGGGAGACAACTTGTCAAACCAACACAGGACAGGCACTATCAGCCACGGATCGCTGATGGATATGTTGTAGAGAGGGGTGGGGCTATCTGAGCTATGGACATGTCCGGAGTGCAATGCTGCTGACTCAGACCATAAACCATAAGAAAAAACATATACTGTGCAAAAAAAAAACGCATAACTACTGATGACCCAATTTTAGGAATAACTTTGATATTCTAGAGCTTTTTAAATTGAATGAATAAAATTTTCAAATTGCACACAATAATACCTAAGCGTTTAAACACCCACTTTACAGTTCCTTGCATCTGTGCGACGAGAATTTGTTAGTCCTATGGGTTCTCAAGTTAGTATGATGTGTGGCCTCCGCTTGCATCGATCAGCGACTGGCATCTCCTGGACATAGATGCAATCAGATGTCTGATGTGCGCCTGTAGGATGGTTGCCTACTCTTTCTGGAGTGCCTGCCTCAGATCACGACGATTGGCTTCTTCTGGAGTTGGGGAAGGAAAGGCGGCCAGGCGTGATACTGATCATATCACCCTCTAGTGTGCTGACAGGTCAAGGAAAATATAGGCACTAACACCATATCCCTATGTGCCTCTAAGGCATGGCAGGATTACCTTTACCTACCTTTTTTTATTTACCAGCTGATTACTGGACTTCAATGTGAGGGTTTGCTCTTCACCTAGTTACCGGACTTCAATGTGAGAGTTTGCTCTTCGCCTAATTACTGGACTTCAGTGTGAGGGCTTGCTCTTCACCTAATTACTCGACTTTAGTGTGAGGGTTTGCTCTTCGACTAATTACTGGACTTCAATGTGAGGATTTTCTCTTCGCCTAATTACTGGACTTCAGTGTGAGGATTTTCTCTTCGCTTAATTATTGAACTTCAGTGTACGGGTTTTATCTTCACCTAGTTACTGAACTTCAGTGTGAGGTTTTGCTCTTCAGCTAATTACTGGACTTCAATGTGAGGGTTTGTTGTTCGCCTAATTACTGGACTTCAATGTAAGGGTTTGCTGTTCGTGTAATTACTGGACTTCAGTGTAAGGGTTTGCTGTTCGTGTAATTACTGGACTTCAGTGTGAGGGTTTGGTCTTCATCCAGTTACTGGACTTTCTTCTTCTTCTTCTTCTTCTACTTCTTCTTCTTCGTTCGCTTCTACCACAAGACCGCCCTGTGATCCTACTGAATTTACGCCTGTGGTCCTCGTTAAGTCCCATGGTCCCCCGTGTGGTCCCCGAAAAGACCACACGGGATCCCCGAGAGGACCACAAGAGGTTCAGAGTATCTCAAGGCTTGAGCCTGTATTCTTGGTGGGTCTCAGAAGCGGGATTGCGTGACACCGTGGTTTTCGTTGCACCAGTTTAGTCTAGAGTTGGACTTTCTCACCGGAAGAGTTACTGGATTTCGATGTAAGGGTTTTCTCTTCGCCTAATTACTTGACTTCAATGTGAGGGTTTGCTTTTCGCCTATTTACCAGACAGCACCGTGAGGGTTTGCTTTTCGCCTAGTTACTGAACAGCAATGTGAGGGTTTGCTTTTCGCCTAGTTAACTAACAGCAATGTGAGGGTTTTAATTTCACCTACTTACTGAACAGCAATGTGAGGATTTTCTCGTAGCCTACTTAACAGACAGCAATGTAAGGGTTTGCTTTCCGTCTTGTTACCAGGCATTAATTGGGTGTCTGAGTGGCGAAGTGGTTAGTGCACTGGTCTCTCATGGCGAAGGTCGGGGGTTCGAATCCGGCCGGAGGCACCCCAGTCACCCAGCTGGGTACCCGACTTCTTCTGGAGTTGGGAAAGGAAAAGGCAGCCAGGCGTGATACTGACCATATCACCCTCTAGTGTGCTGACAGGTCAAGAAAAATATGGGCACTAACACCATATCCCTATGTGCCTCTAAGGCATGGCAGGATTACCTTTACTTTTTTTACTTTTACCGGGCATTAATGTCAGACACTGGCTTCTGTCTAGTTGACAGGTCTGTCTGGTGCTTCCTCTTCTGTCTAGTTGACAAGTCTGTCTGGTGCTTCCTCTTCTGTCTAGTTGCCAGTTCTGTCTGGTGCTTCCTCTTCTGTCTAGTTGACAGGTCTGTCTGGTGCTTCCTCTTCTGTCTAGTTGCCAGTTCTGTCTGGTGCTTCCTCTTCTGTCTAGTTGCCAGTTCTGTCTGGTGCTTCCTCTTCTGTCTAGTTGCCAGTTCTGTCTGGTGCTTCCTCTTCTGTCTAGTTGCCAGTTCTGTCTGGTGCTTCCTCTTCTGTCTAGTTGACAGGTCTGTCTAGTTCTTTCTTCTTTAGTCTGGTTGCCTGTTCTGTCTAGTTCTTTCTTCGTCTGTCTAGCTGCCTAGTCTGTCTAGTTCTTTCTTCTTCTGTCTATTTGCCAGGTCTGTCTAGTTCTTTCATCTTCTGTCTATTTGCCAGGTCTGTCTATTTCTTTCTCGTCTGTCTAGTTGCCAGTTGAAGGGGGGAAAGGTATTTGTGCTGTCTAGTTCTTTCTTCTTATGTCTAGCTGTATGAGCTGTTAGATTTCACCTTCATCCGGTAAAATACACAGAAAATAAGAGTCAACAACAAATAAGATAAGTTAAGATAAAATAAGATAGGGAAGTATTCTTTTTTAAATTTTAAAACGTTACAAATATATAGATGTGGTCTAAGCGTGTTAAAATCATATGAAAACATTATCTTACATGTGTAGAATTTCAAGCATAACTGCTGAAAGGTCTTTATATGACGTGTCCTTTCTAGAGCGCTGTCCCTCTCACAGCCTCCCTGAATGTAATGCTGTCTTGCACAGCCTGACCAGTGTCCCGCAGCGACACGTTCAGACTTTCCGTGATGTCCTGAGTCCACCTGCAGCCAGGTTGTCCCTTTTCTCTTATGCCTTCTGCTGTCAACCTCTCCAAGCTGTTGTGACTCTTGCTCTCAGATTTCTAATTTTTATGGTGTTAACGATCCAGTTTTCTAAGACACCTAATCCCTTTGGTATTCTTTTTTTTTAAATTTTCTTTCTATGCAATAAGACCCCGAAAAGGGTGGATAGATGGTGTTATAGACATAATTACGGCGTGAACATCACTGAAACTATTCATATGGCCGAAAAAAGGCAACTGCATCTCCCGTCGACATCTCACGATATAAGAGGAAGGATAAATACAAAATACAGCTTCTAGTTAGTTGCCATGCACACAAAGAAAAACCAAACCTTCAGTGTTATAAAATTGATAACTTGTTTTAACGCAACAAAACTTAACTTGTCGTTCAGTGGATCTTTAACCTGGATATACGCAACCATTTACACACTGATGGTCTCACTCTCACAGCCTTGCTGTCCCCCATGTTTTGTTCTTCCATCTTCCCCTTGTTTCCATGGCTACGTGCCATTATATAGTCAGGCTCCCCCTGTTCCCTCCTCTCTCTCTCTCTCTCTCTCTCTCTCTCTCTCCAGTGTCTTCCTAAATTTTTGTTTCCCTTCAATTTCTGTAAAAGACTCATATAAGCATCCTAATGCGGTGTTATAGCATACTTTGTAGGTTTGGTTAGGTGGGAGGAAGAGGAAGAAAGAGAGAGAGAGAGAGAGAGATAACATGAGGAAAAATGGAGGAGTGGGGGTTGTGCTAATAAAAATGTTGGTAAACCCTGCTTTAATGAAAAGTATACAAGCTCCTGAAGCTCTACCTTTCAATTGAAAAGTGTTTGTAAACTGCGTATGCTAATCAAATACTGACAGAGTCAGCCATGGAAGATAGCAGGCGCTGGTGCTTAGAAACTTTTACAAAAGTGAAAGTTGAAAATACGATGATAAGAAGATCATACGATGATAAGAAGATCATAAGATGATATGAAGATCATCATACACTTTTGATGTGAGTACATCTGAAAGTTTGGAGGTCAAGAATGGAGTTAAGCAAGACTGTGTCACATAGCCCCGATCAGCTTTGAAATATACCTTCCTGTCCTCTTAAACTGTACATTTAAAGGCGTCTGTTGCGATATTTCGTTCCCACTCGGTTAGATGGCTCACTGTTTAACTTTGCACGACTTATAGCTAAGACAAAAACAACCAAAATTCTACTAAACAAGAAGACTCTTATTTACTGACGATACAGCCCTTGTGGCTTACAGCAAGACATCTATGCGGACTCTGAGGAACAATTTGGGCCATAGCATGTTATCTGTTCTCACTGACAGTAAGTATCAACAAGACAGCTGTTCTTCCGCATGGCATAACGACACCAGTCTGTGTAACACTGAATGGGGGAACCCTTTCGAATCAGCGGACTGGTTCAGCTGTCTTGAGTCTACAGTTGCTTCCACCTTCTCGGTCGAAGAAATCAATACACGTATAGGATAGGCAGCTACAACCTTTGGCAAACTAAGATAAAGGGCATGGAACAAGATTGAAGACAAAGTTCTAACTTATCAAACCTGAGTGTTTAGCATTCTCTTGTACGGATTTGACACGTGGACATCATATGCAAGGTATAAGGAGGGGGGGGGGAACTTAATAGTTTCCATCTTTGCTGCCTTGACTGACCAATGAACAGCAAGTGGCAAGATAAAATAACCAACTCTGAGGTTCTGCACCGTGCTAAGTATCCATCAAAGACAATACTAAGAAGCAGAAGATGGAAAAGATTAGGACATGTAACACGAATGGAAGACGGCCAGAGAGAGAGAGAGAGAGAGGGGGAGAGAGAGAGAGGGGGGGGGACGGAAGGAGAAGGAGAGATTGAGAGAGAGGCTCACAAACATATGGTCAGTCAGTCAGTCAGTCAGTCATTTGCATGTCTCTTGCGGAACTTTGCCTATCTAACAGCTCTCCTTTTAGGCCTCTCGGTTGTATGGAAGATGCCCTGCTGCTGATGCATCCATTCGCAGATCATCAACGATGTCTTGCAACTACCTTCTTCCTCTCCGTCTTCCAAATATGCGTTAATGCGTATAAAATCAGTATGGGATACTGCTACATTAAACACTACACCTGCTAGTTAGGAAAACTGCTACTTCTAATCACTGTGTTACATTCCTGTAACAAGATTCATTTACAGGCACATACATACGGCTGCACTCAGCCAGTGTTTGAAATTTGATGAGCAGCACATATATGGTCTACATTGCCAAATGAAAAAAAATTATATATATATAAAGATTTCATATATAAGATTATATATATGATATATTGTTCTATTATATATTATTATATATAAGATTTCATATTCCGGATATAGGATGTCACAGCTTTGTTACACAGCAATCAGAAAACGTTGAGAAAACCGATATCTTATTATTCAGTTCAGTTAGGGTTCACAAACCATGCGGAGAGAGTTTGTGATCATTCAAGAAAAATGGCGAAACAGTGAAAACAGAATTCAGTCTTCTAAATTTGGCCGTTATCTTGTTTTTAATATATTCTATTTTTGATTCGTTTCGTGGGGTTATGGTTGTTTTGTTTGTTTTTTTTTCTTTGTGTATCCTGAATGTTAATATCATACAACTGAAGTTAGGGTTTTTAGTTTATAAAGAGGTAAAGAATATAATGAGGAAATGCATATCCTTATCTCACTCTACGGGATGTGAAATGAAGTTGGCCAATAGTAAACTAATTATGTAAAGACCCTTTACAACATGCGACTGTATCAATACGTTCCTTTACATATTCATTACAGTTTCATGCAGCGTGTTCACACATTAGATTACATGTTCACGTAGGAATCGGACAAGGAGTACCGTGACATTGAAGTAGATGATGATGTGTGGGTGATATGTGTTGTGGTGTTTGATGTGAAGGTTTCGAGAATGAAGAGATTGAAATTTTTAACTCCCTGATTTGCTAGAAGCAGTGATGACTATACTAAACTGACACATGGAGTTTTCAGGCCTGGCAAATCAGAAATGATCAAGACCCTGCCCCCAAATTATTCGTGGGTTCTCCTAGTAGCAGCCTAAACCTGGCTAACGAGGCAGAGTTCGATGTGCTCCCTGGCTAAAGAGGCATGGCTCGCCGTGGTCCCTGGATAACTAGGCCGGGCTCGCCGTGGTCCCTGGATAACTAGGCCGGGCTCGCCGTGGTCCCTGGCTAACTACGCCGGGCTCGCCGTGGTCCCTGGATAATTAGGCCGGGCTCGCCGCGGTCCCTGGTAACTAGGCAGGGCTCGCCTGGTCCCTAGCTAAAGAGGCATGACTCGATGTGGTCCCTGGCTAACTAGCAGAGCTCGCCCTGGTCCCTAGCCAACTAAGCACGGCTCACCGTGGTCCCTGGCTAAAGAGGCATTGCTCGATGTGGTCCCTGGTTAACTAGGCAGAACTCGCCGTCGTCCCTGGCTAACTAGACAGAGCTCGCCGTGGTCCCTGGCTAAGTAGGCAGGGCTCGCCGTGGTCCCTGGTTAAAGAGGCATGGTTCGATGTGGCCCTGGCTAACTAGGCATGGCTCGACGTGATCCCTGACTAAAGATGTATGGCTCAATGTGGTCACTGGCTAACTAGGCATTGCTCGCCGTTGTCCCTGGCTAAAGAGGCATTAGCTCGATGTGGCCCCTGGCTAACTAGGCATGGCTCGATGTGGTCCCTGATTAAAGAGGTATGGCTCGATGTGGTCCCTGGCTAACTAGGCAGAGCTCGCATTGGTCCTTGGATAACTAGGCATGGGACGATGTGGTCCCTGGCTAACTAGGCAAAGCTCGCCGTGGTCCCTGGCTAACTAGGCAGAGCTCGATGTGATCCCTGGCTAACTAGGCAGAGCTCGCCGTGGTCCTTGGATAACTAGGCATGGGACGATGTGGTCCCTAGCTAACTAGGCAAAGTTCGCCGTGGTCCCTGGCTAACTAGGCAAAGCTCGCCGTGTCCCCAAGTTCTTTTTTTTTTTTGTCCTCTTCAGGTCTTTGAACAACATGCATTAACCCACTTACACTTCATAAGGACACCTGTTTTCCAGTTTGCAAAACCGTTTTCCACTATCTTCACCGCCGAAAGTTGCAAGAAACAAACATCCTGCTCAGAGATATCTATCAATAACCACAACAGCAACAACAAATGTATTATCTCCGAAATCGAATCAGTGTATGAAAGTACTGGATACAATTTCTACCTATTGTGCTGCTGTTACATCCTCAGGCGCCCAACGGGCCGAGTGATAAATAAACATAACTGTTCTTGAATTGTCGTAGGCGTGTTTAGCCTTTGTCATTATTGAGTGTCTTATCGAAAGATGGGTAGTCATTGTGTGTGCATATGTGTGTACACACCTGTATATTAGATAACGCTTGTTTTAGCGAAGCATGGCCGTTTACCACGTTAACATAGACACATACAAATCTCGACACATTAATCTCAGTGGACAGTGATTATTTCGTGCTAGAACTTCCTTCTACAGTTTTCATGCAGTGTATATCACTTATCAGTCCTCCGCTATATTCCCATCTAAATCATTTTCTTTCCCATGCTTTTGCTCCAGATTTTCCTCTGCGTGTAAGAAAAAGAAACAGAGGCGAAAACTAAACTAATGCTTCTTCTTCTACTACTTCTCCTCCTCCTCCTTCTTCTTCTTCTTCTACTACTACTCCTCCTCCTTCTTCTTCTTCTACTAATTCTCCTCCTCCTTCTTCTTTTTCTACTTCTCCTCCTCCTTCTTCTTCTTCTTCTTCTCCTCCTTCTTCTTCTCCTTCTCCTTCTTCTTCTTCTTCTTCTTCTTCTCCTCCTCCTTCTTCTTCTTCTTTTTCTTCTTCTTCTTCTTCTACTTCTCCTCCTCCTCATTCTTCTTCTTTTTATTCTCCTCCTCCTTCTTCTTCTTCTTTTTCTTCTTCTTCTTCTTCTCCTCCTCCTCCTTCTTTTCTTCTTCTTCTTCTCCTCATTTTTCTTCTCTTCCTCTTCCTCCTCATCCTTCTTCTTCAACCTCCCTTGATCTGCGAGCTGACGATGTTGTAAAGGTTCTGAAGCACAGCATCGTATCTGCGCGGGAGCGGATCATCGCAGCTATTTTTCTTCAGTCCCAGAGTGGAGCCAAAAAAGCAGAGGTCAGGCATTACTTCTTTAGCAGAGTCCACCAACATGGGGACTATGGCGACTCCTGCTTCGTTAGCCAGGCTAGGCCTGTTACTGGGGGTACCAGCGGAGAGGTGGGGCAGGGTCTTGGTCAGCTGTGGTCCGCGACCCCTGGAGCAGGCATGTCAGCTATGAGTCGCTGATTGCTAAGGAGGACAGCGTCTTCACACCCAGATGATGTTTTAGAAGATATTGCTCCTTTTGTTAAAATAACCATGCAAGCTATCTCAACGGCTTCATACTTCAATGTTCATTTTAATGGACGCGACTTTATGAAGGAAGAGGTCACATGGGAGTTATGATTCCTCATATGGGAGTTATGATTCCTAGGAAAAGATAAACATGGGTGGCCATTGGATGATGAAGATTGGTGTAAACATTTACTCATAGCTGATTTAATAATAGCACAGCGGAAGGCAGCAATACAGACTTCTGAGACATCATTCATTCATTTGCATGTCCCTTGCGGAACTTTGCCTCCCTAACAGCTCTCCTGTAGGCCTCTCGGTTGTGAGCAAGATGGTCTGCTGCTGATGCATCCATCTGCAGATCATCAATGATGTCTTGCAGCCATCTTCACCTTGGTCTTCCTCTCTTTCTTTTTGCCATTATGTACCATTCCAAGAAGGTCTTCTCTAGATTATCATGTGTCCAAAACATTTAAGTTTTCTCTCTTTAATCCTCTTTACTAGCCAGCTTTTTTCAATATTAAGTTCTTGTAGTATGAATATATTTGTTCTTTTTTGTGTCCATGATATTTGAAGAACTCTTCTGAGACATCACGATCAGCATATAAATTGCATATATGTTTACTCAAACTCGGCTAGAAAGTGCTCGAGTATGTCATTCAACCTGCACATCGAAGCGGTAAGAAACGGACCTGAACCCACCAGGAAGATACAAAGCTGACGACCTGGCTGAGGGTGATTTTCATTCTTCTTCTTCCAATTCGCCAGTGTCGTTGGCGATATTATCTCAACGGCTCCCAGTGTAAGAGCTCACTTAGGCTGCTTTGACCCGTTACCGTTTCTCTACTCTACACCTGAGTTCCACCTTTCACTACTCCACACCTGTGTTTCACCTTTCACTACTCCACACCTGTGTTTCACCTTTCTCTACTCCACACCTGTGTTTCACCTTTCTCTACTCCACACCTGTGTTTCACCTTTCACTACTCTACACCTGAGTTCCACCTTTCACTACTCCACACCTGTGTTTCACCTTTCACTACTCCACACCTGTGTTTCACCTTTCTCTACTCCACACCTGTGTTTCACCTTTCTCTACTCCACACCTGTGTTTCACCTTTCTCTACTCCACACCTGTGTTTCACCTTTCTCTACTCCACACCTGTGTTTCACCTTTCTCTACTCCACACCTGTGTTTCACCTTTCTCTACTCCATACCTATGTTTCACCTTTCTCTACTCCACACCTGTGTTTAACCTTTCACTACTCTACACCTGAGTTCCACCTTTCTTTACTCCACACCTGTGTTTCAACTTTCACTACTCCACACCTGTGTTTCACCTTTCTCTACTCCACACCTGTGTTTCACCTTTCTCTACTCCACACTTGTATTCCAATTTGTAAATCTGTTTTCCATTATCTTCATGGAAAAGTTTGCTAAGAATATCTTGTCCGCGGTCCCAGGGATATAATAACCACAACAGCAACAACTGTTGTATTACGTCTGTAATCTAAAGTGCTTTATCTACTATTTTTCCAATGTTAGCCATACAACATTCTACTAAATCACTTTACTGAGCGAAAGCTTCCTTGTTTCATTTGAAAATTTTGTATTTCAGACTCGAGCTAGACTTATCTTCAGAGTAGAGCCATTGCATTTCAGTCCGTTCTTTGGTCTACTGTGAAATATATAATTTTCTTCTTTTTTTTGTGTGTAAATCTCGGAACTTTTTTTTTCCAACTATACACAGCCAGACAGAGAGACAGACACGGTCAGAGACAGACACGGTCAGAGACAGACGGGAAGAGACAGAGAGACAGCCAGAGAAACAGAGAGAGACAGTAATGGTCAGAGACATACGCAGCCAGACAGAAGGACAGGCACGGAGAGACAGACACGGCAAGACAGAGAAAAACAGACACATCCAGAGAGACAGACAGACACAGCAGATAGAAATGGACTGAACTGTAATAGTTCTAGTCTCCGAGTTGGACAGGGCCAGACAGACAGACAGACAGACAGACAGACACAACCAGACGGAGATACAGACACAGCCAGGCTTGTCAGTTCAGAGCAGGGACTCAGATGTGAACTTAAGGTTCAGATTAAGGTTCATTCGAGATTGCTGCAACTGGAGAACCTCTCTATATCATTTTTAACATGATATTTTTGTAATTTTATATAGTTCTACGCGAAAAGTTTATATAAATATGTTTTGAATGCGTCTTATTTAAATATCGAAGAGACTTGTACAGTTCTGATTGGGCATCGGTTTTTTTTAAAATTGGTACTGCTAATTTCACTAGTTACTCGCCACATTTGTGGTGAAGGAAGAGGATCTATCCAAATGAAAATCTAAAATAGGTTGTCTTCTTCTTCTTCTTCTTCAGCTTTCCAGGCCATTAAGGCTCGTTGCTGCAGGTAAAGTTCACCTCCATTCCTCTCTGTTCCTAATCGCCTCTCTCCAGTTGGTGGACACCAATTTCCTGTTAAACCCTCTTCTGTATTATTTCTCCGTGACGATCTCATTCTACCTCCGTGTCTTATTTTCCAACTTTTGTATAACAAATAGGTCCACGTATGCGATAATAATAATAATAATAATAATAATATAGATAGCAGTACGGTGTAACTTCTTCACTTCACCATGCAGGATGTAAGTGCCGTGTCAAAAACATTACTGTTCGTGACCTGAATTCGCCAAATGACAGGCGTTGCAGGAAGTTAACACCGGGTACAGTAAAAACGTCTTGGATACGTTCCAAGCATGAGTCTCCCTCATTGTTTACGCGGTCACATGCGGGGAAATCCGAAATGACGTTACACTCGGTCCACCCACTCACTGCTAAGAAACCGCTGCTTAGTGTTTATCTCCCTTGCTGATAAGACTGTTGCAATCAAAAGACAGAACCTGGCACAGACGGGACATTACTGAGACTAGGGTCACATCCAGGACACGACAGGTCAAAATCTTAAGATTTCCTGGATTGAGACAGTACTATAACGAATTCTACGAAAAATTATTCACCTGATAAAAGTATCAATGTACAGCACTCAAAAATGTCCGGGAGTCACGATTCATTGATCTGTTTTCCTTTGATCTTCCTAGAGTTGCGAACTTAACATTCTTTGCAGGCCGATGTTTTAATTATAGGCATCGTGTCGGGTGTGGGTTAAAGTGGGGAGTTGTTAGAAACCCTTTGATTTGGTGCAGGAAGACATCTTGGCAGACTCCACCACCTTACGAACTTAGATTTTAAAGTGTGGGCTTCATTCAAGTCTGACTTATTAATGATAGATTCCACAACAAAGGGGACTTCAATAGTCTATCTTATTAGCGATAGACTCCACAATCAAGGGGACTTCAATAGTCTAACTTATTAGCGACAGACTACACAATCAAGGGGACTTCAATAGTCTATCTTATTAGCGATAGACTCCACAATCAAGGGGACTTCAATAGTCTATCTTATTAGCGATAGACTCCACAATCAAGGGGACTTCAATAGTCTATCTTATTAGCGATAGACTCCACAATCAAGGGGACTTCAATAGTCTAACTTATTAGCGATAGACTCCACAATCAAGGGGACTTCAATAGTCTAACTTATTAGCGATAGACTCCACAATCAAGGGGACTTCAATAGTCTATCTTATTAGCGATAGACTCCACAATCAAGGGGACTTCAATAGTCTGTCTTATTAGCGAAAGACTCCACAATCAAGGGGACTTCAATAGTCTATCTTATTAGCGAAAGACTCCACAATCAAGGGGACTTCAATAGTCTATCTTATTAGCGACAGACTACACAATCAAGGGGACTTCAAGAGTCTATCTCGTTGACAGCAGACTCCACCGCCTTTGGGATCTCAATAAGATATAGATTTGTTTGTCTTATTAACAGCAGACTCCACTACCTTGTGGACTTTAAAGTCTGTCATATTAGTGGCAGACACTAACACTTTGTGGACTCTATTAAAGTCTATCATATTAGCGGCAGACTCCACCGCCATTGAGACGTCATTAAAGTCTATCTAATTAGGACTTTAGGGACCTCATTAAAGTCCACCATATAAGTGGAATACCTTCTACCAGTCTTATTAATCACAGACTCCACCACCCTGAGGGACCTCATTAGGGTATATCTTATTAGCCAGTCTGAAAGATCTAAGTTAATGGCAATTATTTTGTCCCTATAGCACATTCGTGCAGAGACTTTCTGCGTAGAGGTTTTGTTATCTCAAACCCTGTTATTGATTTTCTGTTACGGAAATTGTACCTGTGCTATCTCCCTGTAACTGCGAGCTGGTGTTCTTTGCAGCCGATGATGTGGAGGTGTTGGGCTACAGCATCGTATCGGCGTGGGAGCGGGTTATATACAAGTACAGCTAAGAAGCAGGGGGTATACAATGCTTCTTTAGCAGACTCCACCACCATGTAGACTATGACGATCCCTGCACCGTTATCAAGGTAGGCCTGTTACTAGGGGTACCAACGGAGGAGGTAGGACAGGGTCTTGGTCAGCTATGGTTCGCTAACCCTGACCCTAGCATATCAGCTATGGTTCACTAACCCCTGACGCTGGCATATCAACTACGGTTCGCTAACCCTGACGCTGGCATATCAGCTATGGTTGGCTAACCCTGACGCTAGCATATCACTACACGTTCACTAACCCTGACGCTAGCATATCAGCTACACGTTCGCTAACCCTGACGCTAGCATATCCGCTACGGTTCGCTAACCCTGACGCTGGCATATCAGCTATGGTTGGCTAACCCTGACGCTGGCATATCAGCTATGGTTGGCTAACCCTGACGCTGGCATATCAGCTATGGTTGGCTAACCCTGACGCTGGCATATCAGCTATGGTTGGCTAACCCTGACGCTGGCATATCAGCTATGGTTGGCTAACCCTGACGCTGGCATATCAGCTATGGTTGGCTAACCCTGACGCTGGCATATCAGCTATGGTTGGCTAACCCTGACGCTGGCATATCAGCTATGGTTCGCTAACCCTGACGCTAGCATACCAGGTATGGGTCGCTGACTGCCTCATCAGACAGCGTCTTCACTCCCTTTCTGTTATGGACACACAAAAATTCCGAAAGGTATAAAATAAATTATGGGACCAGGATGTGTGTCCCTTTCTTATTTACATTTTTAAACAAAGAAAAAAGGGCATTAATGAGATGCATGGATTAATTATTCGTGAAACAAGAGTTAAAAACCTCACAAATGCAGATGACACTGTCCTGACAGCAGAAAACCAGCATAACCTACAGAATCTTGTGACGCAAATAAACACCAGAGGCCAAGAATACGGACTTAAAAAATATTACAACAACAAAGGCCATGGTAATTAGCAGGGAAGAGAAAGAGCCAACTGAGAACAGAAACACAAAAATGAGAAAACACTAGAACGGGAGACAAAATTCGTATATTTCGTACATATCATAACAGATTATGGGAAATGAGATATGTAAAATAATAGAAAAAAATCTATCTTCCACTTGCCGTAATGTTGTGAAGTGTTAGTTTCTTTACACTTCTATGTAGCAGTATGAGAGGCAATCATGTATGTTATTGGGGTTTTGGGGGGGGGGGGGGGGAGGGGCAAATAGCGCCTTTGGTTTGTAGGCATTTTTGTACTTTCGGAGGGGGGGGGGGGGGGGGGTCTGCAGAAGCTTCGAGAACGGTCACGTGGTTCTTGGAGTCTCGTGACGGCGTGATTTTTGGGCTGGTTGGGTCAGTGTCCGTCTGACTGTGATCCGGTGTGGTTGCGTGTGGCTGTTGTCGTTAGCATATGGTCTGGTTTGTATTTTTCTGCAAAAAATTGTCTTCTTTGTTTGTTTTTTTTTGTTTTTTTTTGTTTGTAGTTGGTATGTTTCTTGGTTGTACGTTGGATTGCCATATGGCATATCATCATTGTTTTTATGAGTCATTGTTTTCCATTTTCATCCAGTCCATCCATTAAACGTCTTACTGAAAATGTTTACGCCAAGTTGTTGAGTTGTTGCAAGGTGTGCATTGTGCCAACTAATAGAGAGCTGAGGAAAATGTTTATCTACTTCAGGTTAACTTTCAGGTGGAAGACTGGAAGATGTTCAGAATAAGTTGGACTAATCTGGGATTAGTTTTGGCTGCAGTTAATAGCAACACAGATACCACTTCAGTTTGGTGCCTAGAGAAGAGGCACATACAGCTTTAGTTTGGTGCCTAAAGAAAGGGCACATGCCGCTTTAGTTTGGTGCCTAGAGAAGAGGTACGAGGGATGATTGACAAGTTCGCGGCCTAGGGAACAACGGGTTATTTGTCAACATAGTCCCCTTGCAAGTTTATGTATGCACTTAGTCCAGCGACCCTGGAGTATACGGATCCCTTCTTTATAAAAGTCAGCATCTTGTGCCAGTAGAAAGTGGTCTACAGCATGAATGACATCATCATCTGAAGCAAATTTACGACCACTGAGCTCCTTTTTGAGTTTTATAAACAGGTCCGAAGGGGCCAAATCTGGGGAATAAGGAGGATGTTCAAGAAGCTGAAAGCCGCATTCATGAATGGCAGCCATTGCCATCGCCAACTTGTGAACTGGAGCATTGTCTTGATGAAAGATGACTCCTCTCGTCAATTTCCCTCCACGCTTTTCCTTCAATTTGACCAGCAGTTGCTTCGCAAGATTAGCGTAATAGGCCCTGGTGACCGTTTTGCCCTTATGAAGATAGTCTACTAACAGAACACTTTCTGAATCCCAAAAGACGGAAACCATCACTTTGCCTCCAGACAGAACCACCCTTGTTTTCTTTGGAGGTGAGGATCCACTGCTTTGACTGTTCTTTGGTTTCTGGCTGAAAATGATGAACCAAAGTCTCATCCATAGTCACAAATTGCTGAAGAAACTTTTCAGGATCTGCAGAAAAATGGCCAAGATTGTCTCTTGACATGTTGAGACGCTGTCCTTTGTGATGAGCTCCAAGAAGTTTTGAGACCTATCGAGCAGAGACCTTTGCCATCATTGTGATTAATGGCATGAATACGTTCCTGTGAGATGCCCAACTCAGTAGCAATGTACCGCTCAGTTAGTCGTCGATCCTCCATTATCATGTCATGGATTCCGCCGGTGGTTTCATCGGTGGTTACCGTTCTTGGTCTTCCTGGACGGGGATCATCTTCCAGACTCTCCCATGTTTGAATTGGGCTGCCCATTTCTTCGCTGTGCTGTAAGAAGGGGCACTCTCCCTTAGAGTCTACCATATCCTCATGGATCTCCTTCGATAAGCCCTTGATGCAGATGTAGCGAATGACTGCTCGATGATAAATTGTATCCTTTTTCTCAATTTCTGCCACCCCTTACCTCTTCAATAGCATGTAAAAAAATTGGTTGCAGTTAATTTCTTGAAACTTGGTGTTTAATCTTACATTAAGCTGATCTACAAATGCACCTAATATCAACTGTGTGTTTCAAGTATTTGCACCTTAGGCCGCGAATTTATCAATCAACCCTCGTACATACACTTTCATCTAGTCCACTGCAGCATTTGAGGTAGAGATGTCAAGCACCTGTCCTCTCTGGTTTTATTTTCCTGGGGAAACCCGAGGAACCCATTTCTGGATGCTGGGATTCGCGCCTGTGCCTGTCGGCCCGAGAAAAATCTGCCCGAGAGCGAAATCGAACCAGAGACCTTTCAATCGGCAGGCGAGTACATTAACCACTTGATAGCAGAATAGCATTGGCACTTGACAAAATATGACTGGCTAAATTTACGTTCAACAAAATGGAAAAAAAAATAAGCTCTTGCTTATCTTATCTGACATCCTTCCCGTGCCGTCACATAGGGCTAAGTTTTCCTGTTTTCAGCAAGCTTTTCAACTTCATCAAGGGATGTTATGCACAGCATATGAAATTGTGAGTCATTATATGTATACATACATCCCACACTGCTGAATGGTGTATAACAGCGTAATAATAGCTGCGGTAAAACTATTTACTTGATTAGATGTAGGCGTGCATCCGTCTATTATTCTGTGACTGCTAGTTACAGGCACGGCAATACTTATAAAGATTGTATTACTTTCATGAAACTTCTGCTATAGAAATACTAACAAGGACAACACACAGTGAACAGTGTAAAGAATAAGTCCAGGGTGAATAGCATAAACTCATACTTTATTAATTGGAAAAATGAGTGTTGATAGGTGAGGGTGAGAGGCAATTGATAACTTTATGCAAAGTTTCTGGCTAATCCACTTTCCGGCAAGAACAAGTTTGCCAAATGGAAAAGGAGAAAACCCAACTATCACACTACATAAAAGCAACACGCATACAAAAAAATGTAGTACAACCTAAGAGTACACATTTACTGCATCGAAAAGGATCACAGAATTCTCTCACTCATCACAGAAAATCTGTAGGCCAAAGGTCTTTACAAAGATATCAAAAAAGGAACTAATTTCACACTCTTTAGTTCAGCACAGTTATGACAGGAAAAGAAATGCTTGCCATTATGATACTAACAACTACCTGACTCTTAACTGAAATCAAAAATGAGAAATAATCTCATACTGTCTCCAAAAGGACCATTCCATACACAAATCAGCTACATGACAAAAAGCACTAACATAGTGCACTATAGGCTAGAAAATAAATCACATTCTCAACTAATCATGCCTAACCGCGATCCTAACACATTCACAACCGAGACTTAATACGAACTCATTCTAATCTCATAATCATAATTCATCCTATCTATCCATGCCAAAACTCGTCCTCTCACTCCTTAAATATGTGCTAACTATTCCCCTAAATCTTCCCGAAGTTTCTGTCCCGAGAATCACTCAGCCCGTGATTCTACCTGTTTACGACCTTCAGACAAAAACTCACTGGACATTCCGAAAATAACTTTTCTATTACAAACATGTCAAGGATAAGTTCTTAAAAATCTCGTGGAATTGAGCGTCTCAACCCTAACCTTTCAACTGAACTCTTGTACAACAAAAATACCAAGGGCTTTAAATGAAATGATCAAAATATTAAAATACCCAGGATTATATCCCTTTTTTATGAAACTCCAACCATCCCAACAGTAAATTTTTCAATATACTGTTATATAGAGTTAAACCAAGGCGTTTGGTGCAGTTTTATAAAAAGAAAAAAAAGTTACAAGATAGGATCTCCGTCAAGTGCATTCGATTTCCTCACAGCGGCGGTCACGGATAAGCCTTGCTTAGCGGGTATTTATCTCTTTATTGTCCCTGATAAAGGCATTTTTGCTGAAATATTAGGGTTTTTGTGTTTGTTTGTTTTTTTTTTTTACTTTATAACCATTTTACTGTTCTTAACTCGTAGCTGCAATTCTTCCTCCTTTCAGTATCCTCCCTATTTTTTTTTAAACTGCGTTATATACATCCGTCTAATTCCGCTTTTACCTGTACAAGCATAAAAAAAAAATCAATAAAATACCCAAACCATGCGTACCTGAGAAGAGACATGGCCAGAGGACACACCTTGGGGCAAAAGCTCATCAGGATCTGGAGAGGACTGCGGGCTTTGCCATGTCGACAGGATTCAGGATCTGATGAGGCCAACAACCTCGAACGGAGAAGAAGAAGAAGAAGAAGAAGAAGAAGAAAAAGAACAACAACAACAACAATAAGGAAAACAAAGAGAATAGAAACCACTGTACTGTAAATATATAGAAGATAGGCCACAAGAGTAAGCGAAGACGTACTGAATCAGTTGAAAGCAAGCGAAGACGTACTAAATCAGTTGAAAGCAAGCGAATACGTACTGAATCAATTAAAACCAAACGAAGACGTACTGACTCAACTGAAAACAAGCGAAGACGTATTTAATCAATGAAATTAAACAAGTGAAATAGAAAACACAAGAACCAGACCGCTTACGTCTTCGCCCATATCAAGAGAAATATTATAATAAGGAACCTAAACTTAAAGGGAGGCGCATGAGAGAAAACAGCACGAGACCAAGGAACACATAGATTAGTTGACAACATTTTTTAATGTACTGTATTATGTGTGGCCGTACGCACTGAAAAGAAAAATAAGGCTAGAGCTAGTTAGAGGACAGTTGTAGCCAACTTTCCGTGTGAAAAAGAGTACATGATGATGATGATGATGATGATTTTAACACGTTAAAACACCTTAAAGCGATTCTCAATCACTGTGCTACGGAGAGGAAAAACAGACGCCATTAATCTAATGCTCTGATATTCTTTAAGCGAATTATCAACTGGATCAGTTTAGTAATGTGAAGATAAGAGGTAAAAATCTTTTTTTAACTTCTACTTTACTGTCGTGAGGGTGACTGTCCTATCCGATTTGCCATTCGGCCACCCGTTCCGGAAATGCTATTGTCAAGGTTGGCACACTATGAAGGTAAAGAGTAAAGGTAATCCTGTCATGCCTTGGAGGCACATAGGGATGTGGTGTTAGTGCCCATATTTTCCTTGACCTGTCAGCACACTAGAGGGTGATATGATCAGTATCACGCCTGGCCGCCGTTCCTTCCCCAACTCCAGAAGAAGTCGAGTACACATTTCTACAACTCGCTGACTGGGATGCCTCCGGCCGGATTCGAACCCCCCGGAACTTTGCCATGAGAGACCAGCGCACTAACAACTTCGCCACTCAGGCACCCCCATATCTAACCAGAAACCTTGTCCCACCTCAACGCTGGTAACTCCCAGTAACATGCCTAAACTGGCTAACGGGGGAAGGGATCGCCAAAGTCCCCCATGTTCTTGAAGTCTGCTAAAGAAGCGCTGCACGCCCCAATGCTTTTTAGCTCCAGTGACTTCAACAACAACAAAAATTAGACTCAGTTTTTGTCTCACAATCTGACACAATGCTGTGCCTCGACATCTTTACCTCATCGGCTGCAAAAGAACATCAACTCGAAGTTTCAGAGAGATTGCGGAGAAGAAGAAGAAGAAGAAGAAGAAGAAGACTTTGTTATTGCCATTGTTTGTTTATTTATTTATATTTTACTAAACTGAACTGGAATGTTTTGTGATGAAACTGAAGTTAAGATATTACAGAATGCCAGGCTGGACAGAATGCCTAATTCTTCATCGTTTGGAAGTAAAGCTCTTTCGTAGAAACCTGAGGCTTAAATGGCTCTTCGTGATTCAGAGATCTCGTGCATTGTCTTGTCTATCCTTCAAGTTATGAACATCAGAAAATCAACCCCCTCCCCCCACCCCCACCCCCCCCCCAAAAAATCAATCAATCAATCAAGAAAGAACCATATTTATTATAACTTATAATATTTTTTGTTTATATATAATATATACTGTCCGAAAAAAAAACGCATAGCTTATATAAGCTTCATTTTTATATGTTATGGCGAAACAAATTTTCCCAGCCCGTGATTCTACCTGTTTACGACCTTCAGACAAAAACTCACTGGACATTCCGAAAATAACTTTTCTATTACAAACATGTCAAGGATAAGTTCTTAAAAATCTCGTGGAATTGAGCGTCTCAACCCTAACCTTTCAACTGAACTCTTGTACAACAAAAATACCAAGGGCTTTAAATGAAATGATCAAAATATTAAAATACCCAGGATTATATCCCTTTTTTATGAAACTCCAACCATCCCAACAGTAAATTTTTCAATATACTGTTATATAGAGTTAGACCAAGGCGTTTGGTGCAGTTTTATAAAAAGAAAACAAAAGTTACAAGATAGGATCTCCGTCAAGTGCATTCAATTTCCTCACAGCGGCGATCATGGATAAGCCTTGCTTAGCGGGTATTTATCTCTTTATTGTCCCTGATAAAGGCATTTTTGCTCAAATATTTGGGTTTTTGTATTTGTTTTTTTTTTGTTTACTTTATAACCATTTTACTGCTCTTAACTCGTAGCTGCAATTCTTCCTCCTTTCAGTATCCTCCCTACTTTTTTTAAACTGCGTTATATACATCCGTCTAATTCTGCTTTTTGCTGTACAAGCATAAAAAAACAATCAATAAAATACCCAAAGCATGCGTACCTGAGAAGAGACATGGCCAGAGGACACACCTTGGAGCAAAAGCTCATCAGGATCTGGAGAGGACTGCGGGCTTTGCCATGTCGACAGGATTCAGGATCTGATGAGGCCAACAACCTCGAACGCAGAAGAAGAAGAAGAACAACAACAACAACAAGGAAAACAAAGAGAATCGAAACCATTGTACTGTAAATATATAGAAGATAGGCCACAAGAGTAAGCGAAGATGTACTGAATCAATTAAAACCAAACGAAGACGTACTAAATCAGTTGAAAGCAAGCGAAGACGTACTGAATCAATTAAAACCAAACGAAGACGTACTGAATCAGTTGAAAGCAAGCGAAGACGTACTGAATCAGTTGAAAGCAAGCGAAGACGTATTTAATCAATGAAATTAAAAAGTGAAATAGAAAACACAAGAACTAGACCCTTACGTTTTCGCCCATATCAAGAGAAATATTATAATAAGGAACCTAAACTTAAAGGGAGGCGCATGAGAGAAAACAGCACGAGACCAAGGAACACATAGATTAGTTGACAACATTTTTTAATGTACTGTATTATGTGTGGCCGTACGCACTGAAAAGAAAAATAAGGCTAGAGCTAGTTAGAGGACAGTTGTAGCCAACTTTCCATGTGAAAAAGAGTACATGATGATGATGATGATGATGATGATGATGATGATGATTTTAACACGTTAAAACACATTAAAGCGATTCTCAATCACTGTGCTTCGGAGAGGAAAAACAGACGCCATTAATCTAATGCTCTGATATTCTTTAAGCGAATTATCAACTGGATCAGTTTAGTAATGTGAAGATAAGAGGTAAAAATCTTTTTTTAACTTCTACTTTACTGTCGTGAGGGTGACTGTCCTATCCGATTTGCCATTCGGCCACCCGTTCCGGAAATGCTATTGTCAAGGTTGGCACACTATGAAGGTAAAGGGTAAAGGTAATCCTGTCATGCCTTGGAGGCACATAGGGATGTGGTGTTAGTGCCCATATTTTCCTTGACCTGTCAGCACACTAGAGGGTGATATGGTCAGTATCACGCCTGGCCGCCGTTCCTTCCCCAACTCCAGAAGAAGTCGAGTACACATTTCTACAACTCGCTGACTGGGATGCCTCCGGCCGGATTCGAACCCCCCGGAACTTTGCCATGAGAGACCAGCGCACTAACAACTTCGCCACTCAGGCACCCCCATATCTAACCAGAAACCTTGTCTCACCTCAACGCTGGTAACTCCCAGTAACATGCCTAAACTGGCTAACGGGGGAAGGGATCGCCAAAGTCCCCCATGTTCTTGAAGTCTGCTAAAGAAGCGCTGCACGCCCCCATGCTTTTTAGCTCCAGTGACTTCAACAACAACAAAAATTAGACTCAGTACCCGTCTCACAATCTGACACAATGCTGTGCCTCGACATCTTTACCTCATCGGCTGCAAAAGAACATCAACTCGAAGTTTCAGAGAGATTGCGGAGAAGAAGAAGAAGAAGACTTTGTTATTGCCGTTGTTTGTTTATTTATTTATATTTTACTAAACTGAACTTGAATGTTTTGTGATGAAACTGAAGTTAAGATATTACAGAATGCCAGGCTGGACAGAATGCCTAATTCTTCATCGTTTGGAAGTAAAGCTCTTTCGTAGAAACCTGAGGCTTAAATGGCTCTTCGTGATTCAGAGATCTCGTGCATTGTCTTGTCTATCCTTCAAGTTATGAACATCAGAAAATCAAGATATGAGGTCCATGATTTAGCGTGAATTTTGCTTTTCTCGTGTATAGTCAGAACGCAGTAGACGCCCTTGCTAATCACGCAATTTTTTTTACCATAATTCACGCCTATGGAAAAACTCACGTGTATGGAAAAATCGTGACTTTTGTGGTGAGCACAACTCATTTCCCACGCAAATGAAACCCCGTAAAGGATGAGGTTACAGAAACAAATTCAGTTAATTTTCAAGCAGACAATTATGGTGTGTCTATCGCAAAATTTACAAAACATTGCTATTGATCGCCTGCAAGCAGGCGAAAGTCAAAGTTAGGTTGCCAGGCATTTAAACGTGCAGCAGAGTACCATCAGTTTTGACTTTGGCACCGTTTCCAAGTCACTGAAGACTGGCACCGCAGTGGACGACCCAGGGTGACAACAGCAGCTGATGATCGCTTTATTCTGGATCATCACCTCAGAAACAGGTTTACAACAGCTTCCTCAAGTGTCCAGTCATTGCTTGCAGGACGTCGTGTGTCTGAACAAACTGTCCGGAATAGACTGTATGAAGCTGGACTGGTGGCACGACGACCTCACCGAGGTCCTGTCTTAACAAGACGACATAGCCAAAATCCGACTTGTTTGGGCCAACCAGCATCGGCCCTGGACAACTGGCAATCAATGGAGACATGTCTGGTTTAGTGACGAATCTTCCTTTTTGTTGCGCCGCCATGATACGCGGAGAAGGGTCTACCGTAGACAAAATGAACGTTTTGCCCAAAATTGCGTTGATGAAACTCCGCCGCACGGTGGTGGAGCTGTAATGATATGGGGAATGATCCCCTGGGACTAACAAATTCTCGTCACACAGATGCAAGAAACTCTCAAGTGAGTGTTCAAACCCTTATGTATTATTGTGTGCAATTTGAAAATTTTATTCATTCAATTTAAAAAGTTATAGAATATCAAAGTTATGGCTAAAATTGGGTCATCAGTAGTTTCTGTATGTCTTGCACGTCCCATAACTGAGAGCCTGGGTGGCTGACTGGGTAGACTCTCGGTCTCCTAATCCAGTGGTACCGGTTCAGGCCCCAGAAGTGGGGACTTTTTTCTGGCACCACCACATAAAAAACAGGCCCTGCGGTCCACACAGCTTCTAAAAAATGGGTACCAGAGAAGTCTGGGAGGGTAAGTTCTGTCAGGCTTGATATTAACCACATCATACGATCGTGTGCCAGTGGCCTCGAAAATACGGGACTAACACCGCATCCCTAGTATGTCTTAATGGCATTGGAAAGGGGATTTTACCTTTGCTTTTATATTCCAGAACTGCAACATGGTTTCATATTCCAGCCGTTGTCATATCTATAGAGAGCCATCTATTAACCCATCTTCAGGCACCTAGATCAACTCTATACGACTTCCAACCGTTTGACATCGTCCTTATATTTTACGCTAACCAGCCGAGTAGAGCCGTTGGTTACTGCAACATCCGCAGTTCCCTCAAAATCAGTGGAACAGATAAAGTAGAGCGCTGTCCTTCTGTTACAACATGGTTCACAAAACAGAACAAAATCCTTGAATTTTATGGTCTGGATTATCAACTCTGCACTCCAGACATGCCCATAGGTGCCCGGATATACCCACCCCCCCCCCCCCATTTTCACCAGCGTCCTGCGGTTAGAGCTTTATCTGCCCCTGAACAACATCAAACATCATAACGACGCTTCGCAGATAAAGAATTAAATCCTTCGATTCAGACTTTTCTCCAAATCTCAAACAGGGCCACGCCATTTTTGTATACGGTGAAATCAGGAGCAGGATTTAAGTACGTCTGAGACAATCACGTAGCCCTAGAGCTTCCGGGATCACTAATCTATGGTTGTTTGTATTTGTCAGAACTTCTCTCAAAGCACATAATTTGCAGTAAGCACATAAAACAAGTGGACACAGACCTCAAACCTGCCCCAAATATGTCCTTGACATAAACATTCAAGACCCCCCTTCCAAAAAAAAAGATATATTATGTTGCTAGGCTGACAAAGATCGAGTGACTAATGTATGATCATATAAACAGCGTTATCTTCGTCACGTGAAAAACGAAACCTATAACTTTCGCTGTTACAAGAACTAAAACGAAACATATAACAGCTGCAGACCACCCAGATCTTTAATCCGGGCATTCACAGTTTCTGCAACAGAGTATGTGTGTCAGAATGTGAAATCCTGCAAAAATAGTTAATGTTAACGCCCCTGATTGTTTTTCACATATTCAGGCTATCGGGATGATCTCTTCTCTTGACTTTTGGAGTTCAGTTTTTGGTTGCAGATATTGCGTTGCCACGGGAATTTGTGTGGAGGACTGGGCGTGGTGTGTGGAGGTGAGAAGGTCGTGATTCTTGAGTCGTCTGGGTCTGCGGCCTAACGTTCAAAGGATATTGCGCTGTTTTCATGCAGTCGTTATACAGGTGTATGTTGCTTGAAAGAGAAAGAGATAAGCATGTCTCTAGACGTCTTCTGCAAGTCTAGTGTACCCAGCTGGCTAATGCATTTTCTGCCAGTGAGATTTGTTTTCTGTGTCGCCAGACATCAGCCATCATACTGAACTTCATCATCATCTGGTTCCATCAGTAAACCACCTTGTGTTGACTTGAACTCCGGCTTTTGTTAATTAAGTGTGGACAACTGTAGTTAATTGTTTTCATCTATACTCCATGAAATATCTTGCCTGGGTCCTATCAAGCGTATATCAACAGGGAATCGTGAGGCTGTTGTGAGTGTGGGATTGTCTTAATTGTTAAATCATCTTACCAAGTACCAAGGGAGTTGGGCACATATATTCGACTAGCACCACACAGTACACTACAGAAAACGTTTGTGCTAAGAATGATGGGAAACAGAGGAGATGAAAGGAGGAGATAACAGAAAACCTTAATTATATCCCCCTTATACTAAACAAACCGATCAGTCTTTTCTAACAAGACTTTCTTGCTCCGTTTACTTTGAAAGATATTTGAGTAAGAGGACAAGTCAAGACAAGATTCCCAGTCATTCTGGAACTTTGACTTTTGGATTAGTATATATTTACAGAATATAGCTGCAGTAAATCTGGAGCTCTGAGTTGACCAATAGTTGGTAAGTGTTTATAAAATAGCTGCGGTTACTCTAGAGCTCTGAGCTAACTAACGGTTAGTATATGTTTACAGAATAGCTGCGGTAACTCCATAACTTTGTTTTGCCCAACAATATATATATATATATATATATATATATATATATATATATATATATATTATAGAACAGCTGCAGTAATTCTGGAGCTCTAAGTTAACTAACGGTTGATATATGTTTACAGAAAAGCTGCACTAGCTCTGGAGCTTTGAGCTGACTAACGGTTGATATATATTTAGAGAATAGCTACAGTAGCTTTGGAGCTTTGAGTTGACTAACGGTTGATATATATTTAGAGAATAGCTACAGTAGCTTTGGAGCTTTGAGTTGACTAACGTTTGATATATGTTTACAGAAAAGCTGCACTAGCTCTGGAGCTTTGAGTTGACTAACGGTTGATACATATTTAGAGAATAGCTACAGTAGCTTTGGAGCTTTGAGTTGACTAACGGTTGATATATGTTTACAGAATAGCTATAGTAGATATACTAAATAAGTTATTTAACTATCTGACTACAATTAATGTGACAGGATACTGAAACATATACACAACATGTACTTATTTCCTTCCCACAACTGATTATGTTGATAGGAGGTTTCATGTACATTTTTTTTCATGTTTATCATGTATCGACTGTATTAACTGAACCCTTGTGACAGAGCGGATACTGAACCCTTGTGACAGAGCGGATACTGAACCCTTGTGACAGAGCGGATACTGAACCCTTGTGACAGAGCAGATACTGAACCCTTGTGACAGAGCGGATACTGACACTCTTGTGACAGAGCGGATACTGACACTCTTGTGACAGAGCGGATACTGAACCCTTGTGACAGAGCGAATACTGACACTCTTGTGACAGAGCGAATACTGACACTCTTGTGACAGAGCGGATACTGAACCCTTGTGACAGAGCGGATACTGACACTCTTGTGACAGAGCGGATACTGAACCCTTGTGACAGAGCGGATACTGACACTCTTGTGACAGAGCGGATACTGAACCCTTGTGACAGAGCGGATACTGAACCCTTGTGACAGAGCGGATACTGAACCCTTGTGACAGAGCGGATACTGACACTCTTGTGACAGAGCGGATACTGAACCCTTGTGACAGAGCGGATACTGAACCCTTGTGACAGAGCGGATACTGAACCCTTGTGACAGAACGAATACTGACACTCTTGTGACAGAGCGGATACTGAACCCTTGTGACAGAGCGGATACTGAACCTTTGTGACGGAGCGGTTGTTGAGAGACAAGGGCAGAATGTCTAAACAAACCTGTGTGTCCAGTTCTTTTATCCTTGGGAAAATAAAGTTCGTTTATTCGTTTCTTCGTTCTTCACATCACCATTTCTCCACTTCACACCTCCCCCCTCCTCACACTCCGCCTCTTTTTTTCTATACATTTTAAATTTCCTATAAAATAATCAGGATCATAAAATTTACAAGGTAGCTTTACTAATCTGGTAATTCATTATCGCCTGTCGCTGTTTTAACATCCTTCCCTGTTTTAAAGCTTAACAATTGGGAGGGGGGGTGGAAGGACCTTTAATACGCTTGAGACAGCGACCATAAACCAGCAATGATACATGACCCTTGATCCTAAACAAGCCGTGGCATGTATCTCGTGACCCTAAACCAACCATGGTACATGATTCCTGACCCTAAAAAATCGTGGTATGTGACCCGCAAACTTAAACCAGCAATGTTACGAGGCCGTGGTATGTCACCCTAAAACAGCAATGGTACGTCGTGACCCATGACTCATCCAAGAAGATAAAGACACTGAAATTCAACAAAATATTATAATATACAAGGTTATTTATACGTCCGTGATACATTTCATAAATTCGCAACAAATAAACTACGTAATGGATCATGATTGTTCTTACGCCAAGAGAGAGAGAGAGAGAGAGAGAGAATAGGAGAGAGAGAGAGAGAGGAACTCTTCAGGTTATTTTTTTAAATAAAGCCCGCGCGCAGAGCTCCTGTGGTTTGCCGCTAGGAGGCAGCAGTAGCAAATATGGCGTTCAGTAAACGTGAGCAGTCATTTTGTGTTTTGGAATATGCAAGAACCTCGTCCGTTGTGACGGGCAGCGACGATTTCGAGCGGAATTCCAGAAGGCAGCGCCTACTTTCAACAGTATCAAGAAGTGGTAAGCGAAATTCCGGGATGAAGGCGGGGGCTTCGATGATAAGCTTATCTAACACGCTTCAGTTTCCTCGCTTGGTCCTGGACGTCCCTGCCGAGGAGCTGTGTAAAGACGTTTATAAGCCTGAAATGCAAGGTATAACGCCTGTCGCGGAGCTTGGTTCTAAAGTATACAGTCTGTGAGATCACTTGCGACCTTTGAAGCCTCTTTCGTTGTTTAGATGTTTCCTAACCAGTATTTCGTTGATATCAAACACTTATTGACTGGTGGATTATCAGTTTGACTGAAAAGCCTTAGACCTACTGGTCCAGAAAGGCCAGGGAACCGAAGTTAGAAAAAAAAATTCTGCAAATACAGATCAGTATTTTATTAATTTTATTTTAGGATATGAACGATGTCAGGCGAATGGAGCTAAAGGTCTTTACTAAGTTTAGACTAGGACCCCCGGGCAGGTGGCTATAGACTAGGACTCCCGGGTGGATGGTTATAAACTAGGACCCCCGGGTGGGTGGCTATAGACTAGGACTCCCGGGTGGATGGTTATAAACTAGGACCCCCGGGTGGGTGGTTATAGACTAGGACTCCCGGGTGGGTGGTTATAGATTAGGACTCCCGGGTGGATGGTTATAGACTAGAACCCCCAGGTGGGTGGTTATAGACTAGGACCCCCGGGTGGGTGGTTATATAGGACCCCGACTGGGTGGTTATAGACTAGGACCCCTGCTGAGTGGTTATAGACTAGGACCCTCGGATGGGTGGTTAATGTACCGCCGTTTATGGATATGTTTAAAATGCACTGATGTTAAGCTTCTAATATTATCATATGTACATCTATCTATCTCTTTTCTTTCTGTCTCTCGCCTCACTCCTGGCTCTATTCTTTCTCTCTTCTCTCTCCTCTACTCTTTACTCTCTCTCCTCTACTCTTTACTCTCTCTCAAAGCAGCAAATGGGGGGGGGGGTGAGGGGAGGGGAGTGCAGTAATACCTTCCTTCTTAGCACTTTTCAATCTGATATTGAGAAACTCATCCATCACGTTAAACATTGAGAAAATAATGCAGAAGCTGAACTATAAATATACCCCTTCATACTGTTAAGTAAACTGGTTTGCTAGCTGAAGTTTTTTGTTGTGTGATGCATATCCTAGTTTAATAGGTCATTGCACGAGTAGTACATAAGTCTGGTTTGGGGGGGGGGGGGGGGAGGAGGAGGCAACCTTTCAGGATGTGGTCTGGAAGAAAAGAGGGCGGCAGACCGAATAAGCTTGGGAAACACTGATCGAAACAATAGTGCTGATAGCTGATCGTTTTGGTATAGGCTCTAGTTTGGTACCGTGCTCATTAGAGAAAATTAGATTGACGCTTTTTGAAATGAGTAGGCGGCGTGCAGTAGCGTTGCGTGCGTGCGTGCGTGTGCGTGCGTGCGTGTGTGTGTGTGTGTGTGCTTGCTCGCGAGCGCGTAATTGCAGAACCTTACTGCAGACAGTAACTATACCAAATATTACACTCCTGTCAGTTATGGAAATGCTGAAGGCTGACTTCAACAGCAGGATATGAGAATTATCTACAACGGTGGTTCCCAAGTAACAAAAGTTCGCGGACCCTCTTTTGTTTCAAAATCCAGGCCACGGATCCCCATACTTTGGAAACGTTTTATATCTCTGCAGTAGCTATGTGGTTTAAATACCAAAAAAAAATTCTTTTTTTGTTCAGAAAGTATGGGTAACCTTTAATGAGCAAAGCTACATTACCTAATACACAGTACCATCTCGGTGGGTATCAAAATGACAATAATGTAGTTAAGAAAACCAAAAAGATAACAATTAACATTCCTACTTGTTCTGACCAGTGAGAAGAATATATTATGTGTGACAGTTAACCAACCTAAATATGGTGAGGGAAATTCTGCCTCTTTTTTATTCTGAACAATCGCTTCTATGTCTGGTACCACATCGGATGTTAAATATATCACAGTGAACATTTGTGGAAAAAAGCACCTTGAGTTTTTGTCACGAATCTCAATGGTAGGTACCGTGGACCACCAGTTGGGAACCATTGATCTAGAACAGCGGTTCTCAGACCCTTTTGCTGCACGGCCAACATTTAAAAGTCAAACATTTTTTTGCGGCCCACTTCTTCTTCTGCGTTCGAGGTTGTTGGTCACTTCAGATCCTGATCCCTGTCGAAAAGGCACAGACCAAAGCCCTCTCCAGATCCTGATAGGAGCCCCAAAGCTTTTGACCCAAACTTGTGTCCTCTGGCCATGCCCCACGCCTCAGGTCTGCATGGTTTGAGCACTCTTGTAGGACATGTTCTGGGACGGCCCACAAATAGTGTTTTATATCTGCAAGGTATAAATCTAATGTTATAAAGTATTATGTCATATTTTCTCTACATGTTTAACTGCATCTTCATTGCTACACAAAAGTTCTTTTCATTTACCGTAAAGATGGCATTGTTTCCGGTTGAATAGCATGTCTGTTCTGGCTGGAATTTGTGACAAACACACTCGAAGATCATCCTCCACGTTCATTCTTTAACTATATTTGGTTTTCATGGAAGTCAGTGCAGAAAATGAAATAAGTTGTTGAAAAAGGTAAAAGAACTTTCATCGCCAGGCCTGACAAAAAACGTATATTCCAGCGAAACAGTGCACCAAAAGGAAGAGATACCCACAGCGAGGTCGTTAAATTTGATTTGTAATGTGCGTTCGGTAGACGGTTCCGCTAATTCTTCTTGTGCACGACCGGTTAACTCAGAGAATGCACACTGAAAAGGATTACGAATCCAATCGCACACTTTAATGTCTTCGGGCTGGAAGTATTTGTCAAAATATTCATCAAGAGATGTCAGATGCCCTTTTGTTACACCAGTGACCCCTTCCAGAATCTCGCCATTAACTTCATTGCTCTCTATAAATTCACAGAACAAGTGAAACGTGCCTTGTGATTTGTTTTCGGTCGCGTGCGCCGAAGTCGTAGTTTCTTGTTAAGGGCTGCAACTTTGTCGTATGTCTTGAGTATACTGGCATCTTTACCCTGCAGTGATATGTTCAAATTGTTCAAAAGGCTCAAAATGTCAGCAAGGTATGCCAGCATGGCAAGCCACTCAATATCAGCGACCTTCCTGCCAGGTCGAGATTGTGTTCTGTCAAAAGCTGCAACAATTTGAAACGAAGCTCAAACATTATTGCAAGAACTTTTCCTCTGGACACCCAACGCATAGTCGAGTGCAATAGGAGATGCTTGTGTTCTGCATCTGAATCAATACAAAGTTGAGCAAATAATCGACTGTTCACTGTTCTAGTTTTTATGAAGTTTACAATCCGAACACAGTTTTCGAGTGCAGATCCCAGAGTTTCATTCAACGTCTTTGAAGCGATTGCCTAACGATGGATCATGCAATTGGTGCCTACAATCTCTGGTAACACTTGCTTTATGTGAGTAACAACACTATTGTGGTCAGCCATTGTGGCAGCACCGTCGGTGCAAACGCCGATGCAATTGGTCCACTGCTGTCCAAAAGTTGTGAAAAAAAAATCGTTTAAATCACGAAATATTTAATCGGCCTTCACTCTCGCTTACAGTGACTTGCAAAAAAAGAAATTCCTCTTGTATACTATTTTGCCAACAATAGCGAACATAAAAAAAAGCAGCTCTTACTCGCCAGCGATGTCAGTTGACTCATCTAACTGAATAGAAAACTTAGTAGATTGTAATAGTTCAGTTAGCTGCACGACAATGTCCTCGGACATTTCAGATATTCTTCTGCGGACACTATCGTTCAAGATGGGAATGCTTTTCAGTTTTTTAGCGTATTCTGAGCCGAACAATACGTTACAAATCTCAACAGCGGCTGGCATCCAATCGTGTGCGGTTCTTTTTTTATTTTGCGATTCTCTGGGCAATCAGGTACGATGCTTTAAGAGCTTTTTCGTTGAGAGTGGCTCTTGTTTTTAACACTGTCTTCTGTTTACTATATTCATTGGCGGTACGTTCGAAAAATTCTTTGGTTTTATTCTGTAGATCTAGATGTATTGTAGTTAGATGACGACGCAATTTCATCGGCTTCATTGTATCATTAGAGAGGATTTGCAAACAAATAACACACTGTGGCAGATTTTGGTCATTTGTTGAAGGAACGAAACCGTACTTAATAAACTCTACTTCATATTTTCGAACGTATTTAGTTTTCTTATAAGTATTAACGTTAAAGTCGGCTCGATCACAGTGACTTTCGCTGCCACTACCATCAATTTGTTTGCGCGAAGTCGAAGGATTACGTTTCACAAATCGATCCATTTTAGCGCCTAAAGTTTTAAAGTTTAAACAATAGAAAAGGCTGTCCGAAAAGTCTCCACAATAACTACGTGGGTAACTGGAATCCGTTGATTAATCCAGTACGAATTACACACAACACCAAGACCGAATAGCGGCTCTCAAGCCAACGAAATATGATTTTTAAACTAAAACACAATTGCTGAGAATTATATTTCACGTCTGCTCTCTCACACAATCTACGCCAACTGTTCTAAAAAAATTACATTGTAAAACTGTACGTTTCAGCAACACGGTCAGAAAGACGCCGATGTCGCAATTCATAAGCGATGCCGTCTTTTTTATGTAGGTCACATTTCTATTTGATGCTGGAAGAAGCGCTGTCTGGACCATCCTTTCTCCAAGAGCCGCTCTGCGGACATACTAACAAAGCGACCCACAATTCTGTGGTTGCATCCGTGCAGTCTGCCCCTATGCATTGCGTGAAAAATGCGGAATAATTTTTTTTAAATTGTATCTACTTTTTGTGTGCGTTGCTTTGAGACTTCAGCGCGGCCTATAATAATCCCTGTCACAGCCCACCTTTGGGCCGCGGCCCACAGGTTGATAACCACTGATCTAGAATATTTCACAACAATGAATGACTTCTGTCGCTATATATATATATATGAGTGTTTTTAAAGTCTCACTATACTTTCTATGAAAAAAAAATTGAAAAATTAAGTAAATGACGTCATCACAAAATGTGCTAAAAAGTCATTTAATTAGTTACAATAGTGACTGCAATGATACAACGCTGTTTGGGCTAGCTGGAATGTACCACTGAAATATTCATTATAACAGGTGTTGGAAATGTCCACCACGGGCTTCAAGACATGACTGTACACGTCTCTTCATATTATCAAATACCTTGTGCAACGTGTCTGTTGTTATTTCTTGAATAGTAATTCTGATTGCTTCTTTCAGGTCCTCAATTGTTTCTACATTATTTTTGTAAACACTTCCTTTCAAGAAACCCATAGATAATAATCTAATGGATTTAGATCTGGAGAACGAGCAGGTCAAATTTCACAAGATATTATGCGATTTGCGAAAATTTCTTCCAAAAAACTGTGTGTTGCTCTAGCTGTGTGTGCAGTTGCACCATCTTGCTGGAACCACGCTTCTTCAATTTCACGTTCATTCAGCTGTTCTAAAAAAGGTTCCAGAACGTCAGTACGGTACCAATCGGCATTTATAGTGTTGTTGAAGAAAATTGGTCCAATTAAACGTTTTCTACTGACGGCACACCATACCCCAATTTTCACATCGTGTAGCGGAGCTTCATGAAATGTATTGGGATTAACACTGCTCCAAATATGAATATTTTGGCTATTACCGTATCCAGATAGATGAAACCATGCCTCCTCATAGAAGAATGTTAAATCGAGAACTGACTCGTCTTCTTCAGCTAAAAATGCTTGAAACCACATGGAGTAGTTGACTTTGGATTGATTTTCACACTCTTTTAGTTCAGACACAACAGAAATACTGTATGGATGTAAATATAACCCATGTTTAATAATTTTGTGCACTGTACACAGTTATACATTCACTTCTTGCGACATTTTCCTTAAGGACTTGCATGGACTTTTCAGGATTCTGCCTTGGATATCTAGACATTTTTCTTCAGACACAGCAGGCCTACTAGATCACGGAGCTTCTTCCACAGTTCCCGTATCACGAAACTTATTCAACAAATTTCTAACCTTAGTGCCATGAGGAGGTTGTTTATCAGGAAATCTTACTATAAATCTTTGAACAACCATCCGTGTGTATCGACCACCATTTTGAAACATTCGTTCAACCAAAAAAAAATATTTCTTCCCTTGATAACACCATTCTGTTTTGAGTGCAAAAAATTAGTCCAACAGATGGCAACCATTCACTTGCACATTTCTTGACGACTGACTGTGCAGCATATCATTTTTACATAGAAAGTGTAGTAAGACTTTAAAAACACCCTCTGTGTGTGTGTGTATATATATATATATATATATATATGTATATATATATATATATATATATATATATATATATATACACAGAGAGAGAGACACACACACAGTGAGAGAGAGAGAGAGAGCTTCTTGCAAGAATTTTACCATTACAGATATCACCCCTTGTGGCTTGCCTAATAGGACTCAGTATGGACTATCAGTAATTCATGATACTTCTTTGAAAAACAAGTTATGTCTCTACAGATGACCCACCATACCCTAATGGTTTGCGCAGAGTGTCACTATGCCCTTATTTTTAAAAAAAAGTGTAAGATCCTCGTTCTCATGTAATTAATACATATTGAAGATACGGTGTCGAGCTTGTATTTCTACGACCTCCTGCACATGAAAGCGTGATGTGGTTAGTATCACGTCTGGCCGCATTTACCTTCCCAGATTTCTCTGGTTCTCTTTTTTTAGAGGATGGGTGCACCCCGGGGGCCTTTTTGGTGTGGTGGTACCAGAAAAGAAAAACCCACTGCTGGGATTTGAACCCGGTATCACCGGAGTAGTAAACCTAGCTCATAACCACTCAGCCAGCCAGACCGCCACCATACCCCTATGGATTTCCCTATATGTCCCATACTCATATGGATTGCGCAATATGTCACCATACCCCTCTGTATTGCGCATCATGTCACCATACCTTTATGGGTTGCCCAGTATGTCACCATATCACTATGGATTGCCACATATGTCACCATGCCACTAAGCATTGCCCGACATGTCAACATACCCCTATGGGTTGCCCGATATGTCGCCATACCACTAAGGATTGCCCAATATATCACCATACCCCCTTTACTAAACATCATCACCACCAGCCCTATTAAGTGCCTGTCCAGTATAGCTTCAAAATAAATTTCTATGTTATCCAAAATCTTGGCTTTATTTCACATACCGACAGCAAGGACCAGAACCGCTGAAATAAAATTCCAATATAACAAAAACAACAACAACAATTAAAAGAATTATTTAGGGATCGAATCCCATACCCCCATTCAATTTCCCTTACTCCCTCTCCCCAATAGATATAGAGACCTCCCTCCCAAATGTTAAGAATCTCTGTTATGGAGATAAAGAGATCGTGGTGCTGGCAAAAAAGGAGATACACAGAAATTGTAAAACATCAGTAACAGATTTTCTCTCAGTCAGCCATGAAAGCTGATAAAGAAGAACTGACAGAAGATTACGAGACACAAATGAACCTTATCATGAGTGCTGCATCGTTTGAGGACGAACGAGGGCCCAAACTGAGGACAGAAGACACAAGTGCAGGTAAACTGAGCTTACCAACAAAGCCTTGTTTGCTGCGGTTGCTTGTGGCAGTCAGATGTTGGTAGAATTAGTCATGAGAGAAATTTTTCAGTAATATGATGCTCGGCAACCTCCACATAATGCTTAGCAACCTCAACATGAAGATCGTCAACCTCCACATAATGTTCAACAACCTCCACAAGATGATCGGCAATCTCCACATGATGCTCGACAACCTCTACATGATGTTCGGCAACCTCCACATGATGTTCAGCAACTTTCACAAGATAGTCGGCAACCTCCACAAGTCCCAAGCGCAACCCCCATATGATGCTCGGCCAACCTCCACACGACGCTCGGCAACCTCCGCAAACATCTGACACCAAATCGCTTCGAACTGACTTTCTAAGACAAAAAATACCTTTTATCGGAAAAATATGCAGAAGAGTCCACTCCCCTCCCCTAACATTCAGTGATAGCGGTAACCGGTAATTACTGGTAAATTACCGATTAAGAGAGAACGAACGAACATACTTTATTTTCAAAGGGTTAAGAACTGGGCACGCAGGCCCGTCTAACATTCTGCCCTACATCATACAGCTTTCACTCAGTAAGTCATTCGGCATTTGTTAATAAGCATAATAATCATGAAGACATATTAAATGATTACATAAATAAATAATAAACATATCTCATGTCCATACACTCTCCACTCTGATTTATGCAACAACAAGAAATAAACCTTCATTCTTACATTCATTCAAAACTAACAAATTTATAGAAAAGCAGTATTTAAAAAAAATTACAACACTCAAGCCATACTTTAAACTGCTTTAAACTATGCTTAGGGAAGCATATAGTTCATATCAAACATATATCGACAGAGTTTAAAGTTATAAGAACGAATCTTACTTATAAGTTTTACGTGAATTGGTAGGGCATTCCAAAGATGGGCAGCTGAGTAAGAGAAGCTTTTTTTAAACATGTCAAGCCTTGGTTTTGGAAGAATACAATTGCTTAATCGTTGACTATGTTCTCAGTTAGATTTGAACAACGACCACAGATAGGGTGGAGCATTGTGAGATAGAATTTTATGAATTAACTTGGCCTTGTTGAAAAGAAATATCTTCTTGAGGGGTAGAATATCAAGATGTTTGTCCTTATTTGTTATACATGCTGCATGTTTGTCATCTATAAGCTTTACTGCTCGTTTCTGAAATGAGTGAAGTCTTTTCATGTTTGACATGGAACAACCATCACAGACTGTGGAACAGTAGTCCAAGTGTGTTTGTATCTGTGACATGTAGTATATTTTTCTGGTGTCTATGTCAAGAAAATGTTTAATTTTAGTAAATTGGTAACTTTTTGTGCAGTGAGTTTGGTTAGATTGTCTACGTGGTGATTGCAGCTGAGATGGTGGTCAATCATGAGACCTAGAGTTTTATGTTCACTAACATTCTCTATCTGTGAAGTTCCAGCGTGGAGCTGTAGTGTTGTTGTTGGTGAATTTGTTAATTTCTGTCTTGTTGTAATGAGCATGGATTTTGTTTTGCTGGTGTTTATAAGCATTCTGTTGTTATTGCTCCAGTTAATTAGATTGTTTATTTCAATTTGAAGAGTTGACTCAAGGTTAATACAATCATTGTCACTAGTGTAGACTGTGCAGTCATCAGCAATGAAGTCACAAGATGATTTTTTAAGATGAAATGGAAGATCATTGATGTAGATGGTAAACAGGAGAGGACCAAGAATAGATCCCTGTGGAACACCATTATCAACCACAGATGAACTTGACGTGATGAATTCGCTTAAATCATACGTAGGGGTTGGTCGTGAAGATTTTAAGATACTGACTTCTTCTCTGAAGTGATTGCTGAACTCTTCACAAGCGGGCACATGATTATAACTTTGTAAGTCAGACTGTTTTCTCTTGTTTGCTAGATTGTTAATTGTTTTCCAGACAGACTTATTGTCTGATTTATTCTGAACTAGGTTTCTAAAGTAATTTCTATTTTCTTGCCTAATTAAATATTTAACTCTATTTCTAAGTAATCGGTAGCTAAAATTCCTTAATTTTGTGGGCCTGATCCCTTTCCTTAATGACTTGCAATATCTCAGGTGCTATCCAGGGGGACTTCACCTGATGCTTAACTCTCACCTCTTTAATAGGAACATGCTTATCAAATATATCCCTGAACATTTTTAACCAGTATTTCAGGGCCTTATCGGGGTCGTTAGTTGGTACACATGATCTAGAGGTGCTGTTTGTAACTCTTTCAGAAATGATTCTAAGCTGAATTTGCTAAAACTTCTAAATTTAATACAGGTATGTTTATTTTTTGGGAATTTTCAAGCCATGTTGGGTCCATGTGCAACAGACCGGATGGTGATCACTCAGTGATGTGTGAGGGACTTTACATTCTATAATGTTTTCTGGATGAGCTACATATATGTGATCTACTAGTGTGGATGATGTTCAGTTACTCTGGTAGGTTTAGTGATAATTTGGGATAAATTGTATGATAAAATAATGTTATTCAATGTAGCATCTGTTTGTCTGTACTTAGAGAGAGAGAGAGAGAGAGAGAGAGAAAGAGAGAGAGAGAGAAACCGAAACTTCTGGGGACGGTCAGTTACCGTAACCGGTTTATATTATTTTTAAAAAACCTAGCAAAAAGCGACCAGTGAAACTGACTAGAGGATAATAAGGTCAGGAGATTGATGATACTCAATTTGCGCAGAAGAGAATCTGCCAGTTTTGACTTTAATTCCGCATGTGAGCATTTTGTAAACAGGGATATCTCAATCTCGCTGAAAATAAAATAAGAAAGAAAACTTACACGAAAGTTTACTTTTCACTGATGTTTGTAAAGTATGGTTAATTTTACATTAAAGATAAAAAGGTATAAAGTACTAAATGTTGTAACAATAAAACCGGGCATTTCTTAAAGCAAGTACTTCATGCAAAGTGGAAGAGAGGTTCAACGGTACCGGGGTTTCAAAAAAAGCCTAGCGCTATCACAGCCCACCCACCCCCTTATATGCAGAATCACTATCTACGGATATTAAATAACAAAAACAAAATTATGTAAAAATCTGGAAAGTTCTGGAATTTTAAATTCATAAAATTTCGCCTGGCGGACACGCGTGCCCAGTGTCATGAATCATATCAGCCCATCTCCACGTCTCGCACGCTCACTCAAGAGCAGACCAAAGAAACTGGCTTCTATTTCAGCTCCACCACCACTGATCATCCCCCTCCCCCTTTTATATTTTTTTCTATCGAATGAGTTCACCAAGTTGTACTGGCTAAGACCCAGAACGAAGACAGAAGAGAATCATTACCAGCGTAGCTTTTGCCAGCCCTCATTTCATCCTCTTTTATGAAGGAAAATCCCTAACAAAAAAAACACTCCCCCGATTATATGATTCAGCCAACACTTCTGTACCACTAGAATAACACCTTCTGCCTTCACATTGCAACTTATAACTACATAACGTCTAATACTGAGGAGTGACAGAAAGATCGATAACTTCCAGCATTGATTAGCCATGAAAATGTAACGCCCTTGCACATCAACTTTCGGGCCAGACAACATGGCTAGAGCACAGACAAGGGGACGTAATATAGTACAGCAGATGCTTCTTTGCTCTTGCTATCCGCGAGTTACGAAGTCCCTTGGTTACCCAACATTCCCGAGCTTAATTTTTGTTGAAATGGGTTGAGTTTTCTTTGCTTCAGAATGACTAGAGTTAAGATCGCTTGTACAGGAACATGTGCAGGAAACTCTCTACTACAGAGAGCGGTACAACAACATAAATCCCTGGATCATCAGAGGAAGTACCCCCCCCCCTCAGACAAATGCTTCGGGCCTATTAAAGACACCGTAAGAGGCGATGGTTGGGGGGAGGGGTCACATCATGACTTACAGGGGTCTGTGGGCTGTTTTCTTCTTTTTACATTGCCCCTTCCCGAAAACTGAATCACAATCTTCCAAGTGGCACAGCATATTATAAGAGAATCTTAGCCGTTGTGATGTACCCAACTAGAGTGACAATCCCGCCATTGCGACCTGTAAGTCACATCCGTCCACAGCCATATCTTGTCTCTTGAAGACAGTGGTTTCCGTCAATGTATCGTTGGGATACCTCTCCTGGATGTCTGATGAGGGATTTAAAGTTTTCCTGCATCTTAGCTCCCCCAGGGAATTAAATCTTTCACTCTAAAACAATACCGGCAGAGCTGATAGATCACGCACGCATACGCCAGTCAATGTTCAGATGATATTTAGCAAAGTGGAAATAAAATGAGAAGTGCCACATTTCTAAACCAGCCCATGTTTTTTTTAAATTTACAGGTGGAATATAACAAGCTAGTTAAGACAGCCAGCGGGAATATAACAAGCTAGTTATGATAGTCGGGTGGAATATAACAAGTTTCCTACTAGCAAAAATTTATCATCAAAATGTATTCTGGCAGAGAACGAAACCGAATTACGGAATGAAAGAGTTAAAGAAGGTCACAGAAGGTCATCTTCAGGGAAAAGCTGGCACTGAGACTGAGAGCAGATGCCGTAAAGCGAATCGGGTATTTGGACAAAGGACACCTTTACTGAAAAACAAAAGCATCACAGCTGAAACAAAGAAGAGCACTGCATAACATTATTTTTTTCCCCAGCTCAGGGGAAACGCAAATGGAAAATCATCACGACAGAAATGAGATGTTTAAGGAGAATACTGAATGTGACAAGAAGAGACCAAATCACAAATGACACTATCAGGGCAAATGTTGGAGTAACACTAGTATTACACTATATCAAGGAACAGCAAGTTAAATGGTTTGGCCACATTGCATGACTGCAGCCAGACAGTATATCACACACGTTTATAGGTAACAGAAGAAGAGGCCCCCCCCCCCACTCAAGAGGTGGAGATGTGAAGTTACAGGAACCTTAAATGTCCCATTATGTGAAGCAGACATCCCAGCCCTATCACATTTGTCCCCTCAGTAATGAAAGGTACTTGAGGAAGAAGACAAGACAAGAAGTTCCATTTTCCAAACAATACGACCCATGTGCTACAGATCATCTCCACGGCATCAGCTACAAAACTATATGACTGTGTATTGACAACGATAAAATGGCAGCACCATGTCAGACCTCAAAGTAGACCATAAGATCGTTTCTGGGAGTCTAGAATTTTAAAAAAAGATAGTAGCGCCACAAGCAGAACAGAAATGTAGGCAATATAGTGTAGACAATATAGTGTGGAATATCTGAAATATATATTTGTAACAGCACCAAACAACCAGCAGCAACCATTCTGTCTAATGTGTTATAAAAAAAATCTTTTCAAATGAGGCACAAAACTTTTTTATAAATAGAAACAACGAGGCTTACTTACGGTAAAGTAAGAGAACACAGTTTTGTAGAATTAGACCTGGAAAAAATCATAGACCTCAAGGTGCTATTTACTGTAGTTCGTTAGTACGCTGTTATCTCGTGGCTAGACGGCTGCTCGTCCTACCGGAGTCCGTGGTTCGAATCCCAGGTAATTCTCTTGTGATTTTTCTTTCTCTCACGACTCACTAAAGTGCTTTGTCTACGATTTTGTCCAGGTCTAATCCTACAAAATTCTGTTCTCTTGCTTTATCGTTCAAACGAGGTAGTAGATTTGGGGGGGGGGGGGGGGGGGTTGACGATGTGGCCTAGTAGAAAAGGAGGCGGCAACAACATATATATCTATAGATCTACGCATACAAAGACGCTTCCAAATACTTAACCTGTCCCACTATCGTTGATGATGCATCGTCTGTGAATACACTCCGTTTCATCCTAGGTAAGCGGTTATGCCAAGAGGAATTTGGCTCATGGAACATAACAAGCTAGTTAGGGATAGTCAACTGGAATATAACAAGCTAGTTAGAATAGTCAGCTGGATTATAACAAGCTAGTTAAAATAATCAGGTGGAATATAACAAACTAGTTAAGATAGTCAGCTGGAATATAACAAGCTAGTTAAAATAATCAGCTGGAATATAACAAGCTAGTTAAAATAATCAGCTGGAATATAACAAGCTAGTTAAGATAGTCAGCTGGAATATAACAAGTTAGTTAGGACAGTAACTGGAATATAACAATATATCTTATGGAATATAACAAGCTAGTTAAGATAGCCATCTGGAATATAACAAGCTAGTTAGGATAGTCAGTTGGAATATAATAAGCTAGTTAGGATAGCCAGCGGGAATATAACAAGCTAGTCGGGATACCCAGGTGGAATATAACAGACTGGTTAAGACAGTCAACTGGAATATAACAACCTAGTTAGGATAGTCAGCTAAAATATAACAAGCAAGTTGGGATAATCAGCTGAAATATAACAAACTAGTTGGGATAGTCAGCTGGAATATAACAAGCTAGTTAGGATAGTCAGCTGGAATATAGCAAACTAGTTGGGATAGTCAATTGGAATATAACAACCCAGTTAAGATAATCAGCTGAAATATAACAAGTTAGTTGGGATAGTCAGCTGGAATATAACAATATAGTTAGGATAACCAGCTGGAATAGCTAGTTCGGGATATTATATCTTATATCCTTCCCCTGCTGTTAAACGTCACATAGGGCTCGCAAAGTAGTTCGCCAATTTTTCCTGTCTTCGGCGAGTCTTTCAACCTCATCAAAGGATTTTATGCCAGTTAATTTGGCCTCTCTTAACAATGTCCTCTTCAGAGTTTCACGCGGTCTGACTCTTTTTCTTTAGCCTGTTGTGTTCCACTGAATAGCTTGTTTTTGGGATTCTCTGATCATTTCTTCTCATCAAGTGACCAACATATGTCCATCTCATTTTCCTGATCACCCATGAGACTGGTTGTTGTTCAGTCATCTGTCTTACCTCTGCGTTGTTCTTGAATTCATTCCACTTGATGCCGAGTATTTTCCTTATGCATTTGTTTTCAAAAGAGTCTAATTTCTTTTCTATTTCTTTAGTTCTTTTCCAGCCTTCACATGTATAAATGAGGGGTGGATATTACATTTGAATTGAATAGTGTTAACTTGGTTTTTATGCTTATAACTTTTGAATTCCATATGTTCTCAAGATTCTTGAAGATTGATGCTGCTTTTGCAGTTCTGATCCTAACTTCCTTTCTAGTGTCACCATCCTGGTCTATGTAGCTTCCAAGGTATGCAAATTGATTGACTTCTTCAATATCTGTCCCTTCTATGTGTATTTTTCCATTTTGATTAATAGGAATTTTCATTATTTTTGTTTTTTCCTTGTTAATTTCAAGTCCTATTTTGCTAGCCAGTGAAGACAGGCTATCTGTTTTTTCTTGCGTGGAATTCACATTATTACTGATAAGAGTTATGTCATCAGCAAAATCAAGATTTTCTAGTTGGGTCCCATGTACCCAGTCAATACCTGTGTTACCTGTGCAGCATTTTTTCATTATGAAGTCTATTGTAATCCAAAAAAGTAAAGGAGACAGTATACATCCTTGTTTCACACCTGTCTCAATCTGGAACCATTCACTCATCCCTTCTTCTGTCTTGACTACACAAACATATCCATTGTATAAGTCCTTAATGATGTTGACAGTTTTAGATGGTATTCCATATAGACTTAAAATTCTCCATAATGAATCTCTGCTATCAAATGCCTTTTTAAAATCTATGAAGTTCAGTATTAATGGTTTCTGCTTTTCAATATGTTCTTCAAGTATTATTCTGAGAGTAAAGATCTGGTCGAGACAGCTTCTCCCTTTTCGAAATCCTGCTTGTTCTTCTCTCATTGCAGTATCCACTATATCTTTAAGTCTATTCAAAATGACCTTGCAAAATACTTTTGACACAACTGATATTAAGGTTACTCCTATATCAACATATATTCGGGCGCAGCGTTGTTGTAAGTCGGTAAGCGGGGCGCTGGAAATTATGGCACGTCATTTTACGCTCTAATAAATGCAAAAATAATAATAATAATAATAATACACATTTATATAAATCTGTGCCTTCCAAAGGTTAACACTGAACCTGATATCTACGTGCTTGGAGAAATGGGAGTCTAAACTAGTGGCAGTGCAGGTCCTGAAAAAGGATCTTGACTCGCTTCGTCAAGTCCTGAAAAAGACCAAAGAAACATTCCCTCTCCCACGCTGTCTTCACCTGTTTTTGAATCACTCGAATTCTTCTCCATTAGCTAAACTGCGGGGGGGGGGGGGGTGCGGACCACTCTATGAGGTGATGTCGACTTCGTCTGTGGTCAATGTCTGATAAAGGTAAATTCCCTTTCCCCCCCCCCCCCCACCTTTCCATGCCACTGAGGGAGATTCAGAATACGGTGTTAGTCTCGTATTTCCAAGATCATCGGCACATGAAAGTTTGATGTGGTCAGTATCACATCTGGCCACACTTCTTCTTCTTCTTCTTCTTCTTCTTCTTCCCGAGCCATTAAGGCTCATTGCTGCAGATAAAGTTCGCCTCCATTCCTCTCTGTTCCTAATCTTCTCTCTCTAGTTGGTGACACCAATTTCTTTTATGTCCTCTTCTATGTTGTCTTTTCATCTCTGTCTTTGTCTACCCCCTTGGTCTTTTTCCCTCATCTCTTGTGCATACATAATTTTCGTTTGTCTATTCTCTTCCATTCTTTTCTCTATCTAACTTCGAGGCTACTCTGTCTGTTCCGTAACACTAATCTTTTTTTAAGGAGATGGGGTCGTTCGCCCCATGCTCTAACCCCGAACCTGGAGGACCAGGGTCCAAGTTTCGTCTGACCCCTACCCGCGCAGACCTTCCCAGCTTGGCTGGACCTGCCTGGAGTAAAACTTCCGCTGGTTTAGCTCTGGGGATGGTAAAGGCATGCAAGCTGTCACGCCACGACGAGGCACCTGTACCATGTTTACAGCCTGGCCACGTTTACCTTCCCAAAATTTAATCTGGTACCCATTTTTAGAGGCTGGCAGCCCTGTGACCTTTTTGGTTGGGTGGTAGCAGGGAAAAACATGGCTAAGACTTGAACCCGCACCAGTGAAATAGTAGACCGAGTGTAGACCACCGAGACCTTCGAATTCTCTTGTTCAGAATACAGGGACAGTCAGTCAGTCAGTCATTTCCATGTCCCTTGTGGAACTTTGCCTCCCTAATAGCTCTCTTGTAGCCCTCTCGGTTTAAGCAACATGCCCTGCTGCTGATGCATCCATTTGCAGATCATCAACGATATCTTGCAGCCATCTTCGCCTTGGTCTTCATCTCTTTCTTTTTTCTCATTTTGTACCCTTCCAAGACGGTCTTTTCTAGATTATCATGACGTTTAATGTGTCCAAAATATTTAAGCTTCCTTTGTTTAATCCTCTTTCGTAGCCAACCTTCTTCAATATTAAGTTCTTGTAGTATGGATATATTTGTTCTTTTTTTGTGTGTCTATGATATTTGAAAAACCCTTCTGTAGCATTTACATTCAAAGGTATTTATGCGTTTCTCAGCTGTTTTGTTAAGTGTCCAGGTCTCACAGGCATATGTTGCGATGGGAAAGATGCATGCCCTTAAAAATGCAGGGACACGTGGAATGAAATAGCAGTTTGCCATGCTTTTTCTTATAATCAGGTTCAGCGGCAGGCATTTCGAGGCTATGGCTGCCTGACACCTGTAAGACTAGATGTTCATATAGGCTGCATCAAAACGGGGATTTTATGAAATGTTTAAAAGTGTTTTTTAAGGCAAAGGTAAACGTACCTGAACTAAGGTGCACTTACAGGTATTGGTGCTATCATCTAACCTAACCTGTCGGTACGCTTGGGGAGTAGTTCTCAAACTGCGGTCCTCGGACTACAAGTTGTTCTTTGGGTATTATCAGGTGGTTCATGGCTGAATTATCAAGATAATGTTAAGAGCCATCTATTGAATAAAAACGTATTATATAGTAAAGCTCTGTCGGTGAATATAAAAAAGAGAGTTATTCAGTGCTACATCGAACCCGTATTGTTATATGGATGCGAAGCGTGGACAGTAACCAGGAACACTCAGAATCTTCTGGAATCAGCAGAGATGTGGTCCCTAAGAAGAATGATGAGAATATCATGGACAGCCAAGAAAAGAAATAAAGAGGTTGTAAGTGAGACTGGGCAAAAAAACAAAAAAAAGAGAGAGAGAAATTATGGCAAAATTCAGAACACGACATTCCAAATGTGTAAGATAAGTTTTGAGAACAGGCAAATTTGTAACACCTAGAGACAACTGGAAAACTGGAGGGACAAAGAGACAGAGGAGGACAAAGAAACAAAGTACCTGACGGACTAAAAGAGTGGCATGGAGCACGGTCCAACACATATCTTATAGAAAGGGCAAAGAATAGACAGCTGAGGAAATCAGTGGCGACCAACGTCTGATTGGCATGGACCAAGAGAGGGAGAGAGAGAGAAAGAGAGTGAATAAAAACAGTTAAAGGTTTATGGGTTGTGAAGTTATATACAAAATGATGTTCTGCAACTTACATGTTCGAGCTGAGAAAGTGTTCCTTGGATGTTAAAAGGTTGAGAGCTACTGCACTAACGAATGATGTAGTCTGTAGAACTACATGCCCGCCTTCCCATCCCCAACTCCAGAAGTAGTCAGGTACTCATTTCCAGAACTGGGTGACACGGTCGAATCTTTCCGAACCACCTTAGCAACCACAGACAAGCGCACTTAAAAGAAAAACTTGGCTGCTCACATGACACCCTAAATAAAATCTACAGTTACAGAAACAACAAGTTCAGAGTCACAGAATGTACCATCACAAAGATGTGGGACAGGATCTTGGCCATATCTTGTTCTCCGACCTTTGGACCACATCGAACTCTTCTCCTTTAGTCAAACCGACGGTGCGGACCAGTCTATGATGTAGTCCAAACGACGGTGCGGACCAGTCTATGATGTGATGGTTCACCTTCATTTAAAATCGGCTACATCAAGCAAAAACATCATTAGATCAGCTGCTGTGAAATCTGTTGATTGGCGGGGGTAGAGAGATCAACACTCTACCTAGTTTCCCACGTATGTGACCAGTGTCTGCAGACCATTAGTAAATGACAGTCAGTCAGTTGCATGTCCCTTGTGGACCTTCTGCCTCACTAACAGCTCTCCTGTAGGCCTCTCGGTTGTAAACAAGATGTCCTGCTACCGATGCATCCATTCGCAGATCATCATCAATGCCTTGCAGCCATCTTCGCCTTGGTCTTCCTCTCTTTCTTTTTCCCCTTTATGTACCCTTCCAAGACGGTCTTCTCTAAATTCTCATGACGTTTAATGTGTCCAAAATATTTAAGTTTTCTCTGTTTAATCCACTTTACTACCCAGCCTTCTTCAATATTAAGTTCTTGTAGTATGGATATATTTGTTCTTTTTTAACCTTGTTCTTTTTTTTTAACCTTAGTAATGGTAAATGCAAAAATCCCCGTTTCTAAAAAAAAACAAGTTCAAAGTCACAGAAGGTACCATCATAGATATGTAGGACAGGATCTTGGCCATACCAGATTCTCCAGCCTAGATACCTGCACAGTTTTGCTTACACTAGTTTGTTTTTTCCTCCTCACCTACGTAATACAAATGTAAAGCAATTTCTCTATAAACCAAAATGATTCTGGAAATAAACTGACGCAGGTTTCAGGGCAGCTGTACGAAATAATATATTTACAAATCGAATCTGACTGACAGCTGGGGGCATACAGATGTTATAAATATCTGTAGGCGACCTTAAGTAACAAGTTAAGATACTGCATTTATCAACACTCCCGATTACGTCCGACCTACATTAAAAAAACAACTCCTATTTACTCCTTCCTGACGCCAGAACCTCCAGCTGATAACTTTCTTACAATAATACGGGACCGAGTGAAAAAATGATCTATTTTTTTTTCTTTAGCGCCCTATCAGCCATGACTGTACTTGACAGAAATAGCAAGATTATCACTAGAGATTCCCCACTGAAAAATGGTCTGAACCCAAGATGAGTGGTGAAGTGGTTTGCGTAGTAGTCTGTCATGGCGAAGGTTGGTGGTTCGAATCCGACCCGGAGGCGCCCCAGTCATCCAGCTGTAGAAAAGAGCGCCCGGATTCATCTGGGAATTGGTGAAGGAAAGACGGGCGGGCGTTATGTTGGCCCACATCATCCTCTAGTGTGCTGACAGGTGAAGGAAAATATTTTGGCACTAGCATCATTTCCTGTGTCTACACGACATAGTAGGTCTACCTTTACCTTTTTTTACCCTTAAAATGGACAGCATGCAGCACAGCTCTTGCAAATATGCATCATTGAGAAGAATGGCTGAAGCAAAGATGGATCTCACGCAGCACAAGTGTTGCCATGATATATCCGTGCAAAGAATGGCTGAAGTCAAGATGGACAGCATGCAGGACATCTCTTGCCAGTATAGAGGAATGGCTGAAGTCAAGATGGACAGCATGCAGGACATCTCTTGCCAGTATAGAGGAATGGCTAGAGTCAAGATGGACAGCATGCAGGACATCTCTTGCCAGTGTACAATTCTTGAGAGGAATGGCTGGAGTCAAGATGGACAGCATGCAGGACGACTGTTGCTATGATACATGCCTCCGAAGAATGACTGAAGCCAGGATGGACAACACACAGCACAAAATACTGCCATGGTACAAACGCTGGTTCTTAACGTTTACCACATTCTTCGTTGTCATTCATAAATAAGAAATACATTTTGGAACCAAGCGGGAGACAACAAGGAACTTCGAACACAGTTTCATGATTAAAATACACGCTTACAAAATAAAACCAGTCTGAAAGGGAAACACTGTTCACATCTGATACGGTAGAAGACTCAATTTCCCTGAATAAATATTGTTCCTACGCATATCCTGATTCCCCCCCCCCCCCCAATTTTAGTTATTCAAAAATAGAAAACCCCGAAAATGTAACCATTTCATGTCCTGTTTATCATCTCCCTCCCCCCCCCCCCAAAACATCCCCTCCCTTTTTTTAAACTTGGTTTACTTCAGACATAATAAAAATAGCCAGCATATAAGTTGATAAAGTAATAACAACGTAAGCTTAAAATATAGAACTAGAACACAAATTTGAATACAGATGTAATTTGTAGCAATTTGTCTGCGATATTTCAAACCTTTTTTTTTTTATTTAGTACATGGAACTGTGTTCTAGCTGAAATGTTTTGGAGCGATGAGACAGTCCAATGTTGGCGGTCAGCTACTCGTGGCCCGCTGCTTGAATCAGGGTTGGTGAAACATAGCTTACCAAGACCCTGCCTCGTATCTATTTTCGTAACCTTCCAGTAAAGGATTCAAAACTAGAGAAAACTGTAGAAAACTAGCTGAATTTTTTTCCAGACTCAATGTTTACGAAGGATTAGAAGAATATTTTGACCAAACACCATAAGAAATAACATCTTGTTGGTAGAAATGCAGATGAAGCCACTGACAGGAATTATTGAGGAAAGACGCTGGAGATGGTTGGGACATGTGCTTCGGATGACTGACAACTCACTACCAAAAATAGCACTAAGATGGACACCACAGGGGAACAGAAGTAAAGGTAGACCAAAGGAGACACGGAGAAGAACAACAGAGAGGATGTTGATCAATAGATGGCTCACTTGAGCAAGAGCGGGAAAAAAAGGCAAAGGACAGGCGTTTGCGGGAAACCCTCGCGGAAGCCCCATGTGCTTTGGGCACTTAAGGTTAAGAGAGAGAGAGAGAGAGAGCCCCATTCATACACAAAGAGGGAAACTCTCTGGGCCTATAGCGATGCACCATCTACTCCCCTCACATCATCCCGTCAAACTGTCCAGTATTATTTCTCTCGGTCTTCCCCTGGCTCTTCTTCCCTCTATTTTTCCTGTTGTTACAATACTGTCAATGCCCCCTCTTCCTATTGCATGTCCTATGAAAGTACATTCTCTCTCTCTCTCTCTCTCTTCCTTCTATCATTATTATCATTATTATTGTCTTGACAAGATTTTTTTTGTCTCGACTGCTCTTCTCACACATTCTCCATTAGTTATTTTTGCTGTCCGGTGAATTCGCAACATTTCTACTGCTTCCAGTCATCTTTGTGCTGAAGTCAGCCAAGCCAGATCATGTACTACATGACCGTTAAGAAAATCAACATTCTAAAAGTGGAAATACGGAGATCCTGTTTGGCTAAACTAGATGAAAACATATGAAGCCCTCCTATATTGACATTTGCTTATCCATTGTAAAATCCTGGCCATAATTTGTAACAGACTCTAAGAACAAATAATCGATTTTTTTTTAAAATTCGAACTTGTAAATCTCGATTTAAAAACATTTAATACATTACTATATGGACACCACAGGAGAACAGAAGAAAGGGTAGACCAAAAGGGACATGGAGAAGAACAACAGATAAAATGTTGAGCAATAGAGGGCTCACCTGGGCAAGAGCAGGAAAAAAGGCAAAGGACAGGCATTTGTGGAAAACCCTTGCAGAAGCCTCATGTGCCCTGGGCACTTAAGGTTCAGAGAGAGAGAGAGAGAGAGAGAGAGATTATGTGCATTTACAAAAGGTGTATGTGTATTCGAATGTATCATCATCATTATGATAGTAGAAACGGATATTTCAAAGCAACTCTTTCTAAAAAAATCATAAACTGACTTGATGATCTTTTTGCCACGTAAGATTATCCTTTATCTTCTCTCTCGTCTTTCACTTGACCCTCTTTCTTTTGTCCTTTCTTTTCACGAATATGTTTTCAAATCCATCCTTTCTCTTTGCTTGTCCTATGATTAGTCGACTTATGTCCCTTCTCTTTGCTTGTCATATGATTAGTCGACTTCTGCCCCTTCTCTTCGCTTATCCTATGCTTAGTCGACTTCTGCCCCTTCTCTTTGCTTGTCCTATGATTAGTCGACTTCTGCCCCTTCTCTTTGCTTGACATATGATGTGTCAACTTCTGCGCCTTCTCTTTGCTTGTCCTATGATTAGTCGACTTCTAGCATCCAGTTTCTTTATTTTCATTGTTTTGTTTTCAAATATTTTAAGTATATATGTGTATACACATAATGAATTACATGAGTTATATATGTCGATATACATATACATACGTACATTACATATATGCTTCGTACATACGTACATTACATATATGCTTCGTACATACATACTTACTTGAATCGATCCACCCATCCATTCATCCATCCATACATACATACATACATACATACATACATACATACATACATACAAACATACATACATACACACATCATACCTACACACATATATTCCTGTATGTGCTTTTTTTACTCTTCACTTACATATTGATCAGAGAGAAATACCATATTCTTAAAAGATATCCAGTTTCTCTTCATCAATTGATACTTGCGCATGGAATGTAATTTAGTGCACATCACCGTGCAGGCACATGTTATCATTTTAACGTAGCTCAAAACACTATGTAGAACATGACGTACAGAACAAGTCCAGCTCAGCGTCCTTGACAACGATGCTGTTACCGTATTTCTGTCTCCTTGAAGGATTCATTAATTGTGGCCTGCTGCGTTATTTTTTTTTTCTAACAGCAGTTATTTCGGAAGGGTACCCAGTATGCAGCTGTCTGCCTGTTTTCGTAACGTGCCAGCCCAAGGTGCTTTCCTGCCAGTGTTTTGGAGCTGGGGACCATGTGCAAGGTTTGTCCTGTAAGTAATGAGACTTGCACTTCTATATTTTGTTTATTCAGTGCGTAACAGAAGAGCTAAGTGGTGAGCTTTCTCTCTTCCTGGGAAGTTCTGTTCAGCTCCACAATCAAAATAACTTGTTTACCCGGTATTTTCATTGTTTTGTTTTCAAATATTTTAGGTATATATGTGTATACACATAATGAATTACATGAGTTATATATGTCGATATACATATACATACGTACATTACATATATGCTTCGTACATACGTACATTACATATATGCTTCGTACATACATACTTACTTGAATCGATCCACCCATCCATTCATCCATCCATCCATACATACATACATACATACATACATACATACATACATACATACATACATACATACATACATACACACATCATACCTACACACATATATTCCTGTATGTGCTTTTTTTACTCTTCATTGTAATTCGCCCGGGTTACCTCGCCCTTCCCTTTTCTCCCTCTCATCAACTTTTACCTACGAGCACACGCACAAAAGGATCTTATTGTTTACTTTAGAAGCTTTCATATTCATTTTCAATGTGTTTTTGTCCACACTTATTATTGTTGTTTCGTTTTCATTCTTCCAATTCTATTAGTATCGTTTTGTCTTTTTTAATCTTTTTGTTGTAGTAAGCTTATGCCAGAGTGATTATGAAGCGACGTGTCTAATGGGAAGTGGCTTGTGGTGGACTCCTTGAACAGAGATACTGGATACGGGAAGCGAGATATTCTCATCATCCTAGGAAGGCACGGAGAATCTGCTCAGATAAACCGGTTAAAGAAGCACAGATGTATCTTAATTCAAAGCAGCTCTGAACTGGGCTGGCTCCATCCTCACGGTCGGATCGTTAAGACAATTCTCTATCGCTTCTGCCACTCCATAGCTCGACCCTGTCACTCGTGACATTTTTCTCTGATCTCCCCCTATTAGATTACAAACGAAAACAAGATATGGGGGATATCCTCGTTCACAGGCACCTGAAACGTGATTCTGCCTTTGTCGGAACTAAAAAGTGCAACCGCCCCCGTACCTGTGTCGCTGCCCCCGTAACATGGGAAACGAAATGGATCACTTTTCTCAAAATTGTTCTCACATTCTATGAAGGATTAACATGCAGTCCCGAAAACTGTAATGTTTGCCATTGTGTGCAATAAAGTATAGGATAACTTATTTCCGAGAGATTGGTCTCAGACTAGGTGCTGCATGCAGGGACATCTTTATAACATTTCCCAGCATGCTTCTAAGCTAGCTAGTCTGTAATCGTTTCAATAACCACAGAGGCAACTCTAATTTTCTAGTCATTAAACAATGTCACTCTGATGACAGAAGCCGCTTGGAACCTGAGAACGGTTACATGCAGGAATATGAGACAATGAAACTACGCGGTTTGAACTAGAAATTCAGATATACTTAACCTTTCCTTTTCCACAATCAGATTCCCTCCTTGCTAAGTTCTCATGTACTCTATCCCCAACTGCATTTGATATTCTAGGATCTTCACTGCACTATATTTCCTACGCTCTACATTCACAGTACTTCATCTCACGCACTCTCAGACGCAGCTTCTTGCAAGTCACACAAAGTGCTCGCTGTTTTCCATTATTTTTTTTTCCATTCTTGTTTGTTGTATATCACCGGTGTGAATTTACATTTTCTCTTCTTTGTCATGTATGTTTTTCTGTGATTAAGATGTAAACTGAAACTTTACAAATGTTTTGCTCGTTAATTAATAAAGCTGTTCCTGAAATAGTCTTCACATTTTGCGATACTTCACTGCGATTATCCTTGTGATGCTACGTCCTCTTTTCTCTTGCGCTAGCAGATCGACGTATTCACTCTATTTGTGGAGGCGAACGAAAAGCACGTTTGTTTAGCCCGACTTGTTGAAAAAGAAAAAGTGAAATAAAATTAGTACACTTCTCTTATGCGATGTGACCGCTGTTATTGTTATTGCCTTCACCTTTACAGGTCAAGAACAAGCTATGTTACAGAGCTGAGCGTGTTATCAGAGTCAGCATATTTCGCGCCCTGAGTGAAGGTAACCACTAACGGGGGGGGGGGGGTGTCCAAAATAAGTAATCTATAAAACTTGGCTTCTCTGAGGTCAAAACTGTCACAAACACAGACATACACAGACCCTGCCAGGAGTGACAAAGTCATGACCTGTGACGTTCTTGTGCGTACGTCATAATGTCGTATCCACTGCCAGCAGGGAACGTGCAACATCCAAAGTGGAAACGTTTTTTTTTTCCTTTGTCAGTTGTCATACTTTGACTTCTATAGTGACCATTGTCCAGACTCCAAAACATATACTTCAAGAGTGCCCAAAACAGTGCAGACCTGAGACGAGAGACATAGCACAAGCTTTTGGGGGGTTGGGGAGCCCAAACGCCTTGGGGCTCCTATCAGGAGGGTCTGGAGAGGACTGCTAGCTTTGCCATGTCGTCAGGGATCAGGGCCTGGTGTGACCAACAACCTCGAACGCAGAAGAATACTTTGACTTAAAATAAAAACCGAGCCAATTACATATATATATATATATATATATATATATATATATATATATTATATATATATATACTGGCTTCCCAGGATTCCCTGCAGGGTTTTTGAAGGTGAGGGACTTGCTTCCCCTTTTCTAGAACAGTCGGGACAAAGTGCGCAGGCTGGGTCACCAGTGTGCTCCTTCCCCTCGCAGAAAAAAAGACCCGTGGTTGAAACCCCATCTTTCCTGAGTGAGAAACGCTTGTTTAAAGCACACGGCCAGGTACCTCTTCCATACTTTCATTACAAAAAAAAATTAATAGTAATAATCATAGTAATAATAACAGCCCTAGTAGTACTAATAATAATAATAATAAGTAATAATAACATAACTAGCAGTACTAATATTATTATCAGTAGTAGTACTAATAGTAGTAGTAGTAGTAACAAAGCTGTAGTAGTAGTAGTAGTAGTAGCAGTAGTAGTAGTATTAGTATTAGTTGAAACAATAGCTGTAGTAGTAGTAGAAGTAGTAGTAGTAGTAGTAGTAGTAGCAGTAGTAGTTGTTATTATAGTGGTGATCAGTGATGGTGGTGGTGGTAGTGGCGGCGGTGGTGGTGGTAGTGTTAATAATAGCAGCTGTAGTAGTAGTAGTACTAGTAGTAGTAGTAATAGTAATAATAGTAATAGTAGCACTTGTAGTAGTAGTAATAATAATAGTAATAGTAACAGTAGCAGCTGTAGTAGTAGTAGTAGTAGTAGTAGTAGTATAGTAGTAGTAGTAGCAGCAGTAGTAGTACTAGTGGTGGTGATGATGATGGAGGTGGTGGTAGTAGTAATAGTAATAGCAGCAGTAGTAGTAGTGCTAGTGGTGGTGGTGGTAATAGTAGTAGCAGTAGTAGTAATAGTAGTAGTTGTAGTAGTAGTAATAATAGCAGCAGCAGCAGTAGTAGTACTAGTGATGGTGGTGGTAGTGGTAGTAGCAGTAGTAGTGGTAGTAGTAATAGTAATAGTAGTAATAGTAGTAGTTATAGTAGTAGTAGTAATAGTAGTAGCTGTAGTAGAAGTAATAATAGCAGCAGCAGTAGTAGTACTAGTGGTGGTGGTAGTGGTAGTAGCAGTAGTTGTGGTAGTAGTAATAGTAATAGTAGTAATAGTAGTAGGTGTAGTAGTAATAGTAATAGTAGTAATAGCAGTAGTTGAAGTAGTAATAGTAATAGTAGTAATAGTAGTAGTTGTAGTAGTAATATTAATAGTAGTTATAGTAGTAGTTGTAGTTGTAATAGTAATAGTAGTAGTTGTAGTAGTAATAGTAATAGTAGTAATAGTAGTAGTTGTAGTAGTAGTAGTAATAGCAGCAGCAGTAGTAGTAGTACTAGTGGTGGTGGTAGTGGTAGTGGTAGTAGTAATGGTAGTAGTAATAGTAATAGTAGTAATAGTAGTAGTTATACTAGTAACAGTAGTAGTAGTAGTAGTAGTAATAGCAACAGTAGTAGCAGTAGTACTAGAGGTGGTGGTTGTGATGGTGGTATTAACAGTAGTAGTAACAGTAGTGGTAGTAGCAGCAGTAGTAGTAGTACTAGTGGTGGTGTTGATGGTGGTGGTGGTAGTAGTAGTAGTAGTACTAATGGTGGTGGTGATGGTAGTAGTAGTAGTAGTAGTAGTAGCAACAGCAGTCAGTAAATCTCTGCCTCTAAGCCAAGCCATCACGGTTATAGTTGTTCCCAAACTTGATTTTGCAGAGTTGAGCAGAGCCATCCAGCACAAAAGCTCACCAGCTATCAACCACCATAACTTTCATAAAAATAGCTTTATCTATGGCATCATGGGGTACACTAGCATCACACTAGAGGCAAAGACTACAACTGAAGAGGAATCAGGCCGTATATTTAGAGATGTGTGGTACAGGTCGAACCAAAGTTGTGTGTCTTCCATTCTCCTCTATGAAACAGAATGTCGGATATCAAATGAAAAGGAAACGAGCAAACTATCCTCATTCCATAGATCCTGTCTCAGAAAGATTTACTGGCCCATACCCACCCACCCACAGAGAGAGAGAGATGTGAACTAAAAGATATATATGTTAAAAGCACACACACACAAAAGCAAACAAAAACGCTGGAAATGGATCGGTCACGTGGTCGGAAGAGACCATAGCAACATCGCTAAAACAGATATGAGATGGACACCCGAGGGAAGAAAGAAAGCGAGGACCATCTTATGCTGGCAGGGGGGGGGGGGGGAGACGACTTTATGACGTATGCAAAGAACGTCATAGCAACATGACTTTGCTACTCCAGTGTGGGAGTATGTGTGTGTGTGTGGGTGCGCGTGGGAGCGTGCGAGCGTGCGTGCGTATGTGTGTGTGTGTGTGGGTGTGTGTGTGTGTGGGTGGGTGGGGGGTAGTTTTGACTTTCGAGAAGCCAGGTTTAATAGATTACTTATTCTGGAACCCCTGTAAGTGGTTACCTTCACTCGGGGCGCGAAATATCCTGACTGGTAACACACACCGCTCTAGAACATTGCTAGTTCTTGCTATTTTTACTGAAATATGATATTTGTTACATTCTTATATGATGACACAGAAAGCGAAGGAGTGGCTACGACATGATGGTCTACGTGTTGGCCACTTAAATGTTTATCACCTGTTAGGAAAACTCCCTGAGGTTACGCATATACTTCAACAACATTTTCATATTTTTGGCTTCTCTGAAAGCAGATTACATAAAAACATCACAGACAATGATATAAGAATAGATGGTTTTGACTTGATCAGGCGCGACCCAACTAGGAAGCTAGAGACAGGTTTAGTCGTTTACATTTCTAACACAATTAAATTTTGTAGAAGAGAAGACCTGGAAACATCAGAGGTTGAATGTATCATGTTAGAAATCAAAATATCCAATCTTAGTCAAATTCTAATTAGTTTTATATACCGAAATCCAAATGCTTCAGCCGAGTGGTATGATCACTTTGCGACCATGATGTAACTTATAAATTCAAGGACATAATCGTTCTAGGCGACTTCAGTGTAGATCTTAATCACCCCAATCCTACATAGAAGAACATTTTAACATCCTACAACTTCTCACAAATTGTTATCAAACCTACTAGAGTAACTGAATCATCATCAACACTAATAGATCATATTTATGTAGCTCATCCAGGAACCATTACTGAATGTACTGTCCCTCGTGTGTCGCTGAATGATCACTACCCGGTCTGCTGTACGTGGTCACATAAGGGGTATAAAATGCCTAAACACAAACATACCAGCATCAAATATAGGAACTTTAAAAACTTTAACTTGGAATTATTTTTAACTGATCTAAAAGCTTCGCCTCTTACGTACGTTTTCCAGTTAATCAATCCAGATGAGGCTATCGAATACTGGATCGAGATATTTCGAAATATTTTTGACAAGCATGTCCCCATCAAAGAAATGAGAGTAAAACACGTAACAAAATCCCCGTGGATAACTCCTGATATCTTGCAACTCATGAGGAAACGGGATGAAGCTCATAAAAGCAGAAATATCAGTATCTATTGTTCACTTAGGAATAAGGTGCAGTATTTAATTAGGCAGGAAAAGAAAAATTACTTCAGAAATTTAGTGAAAGACAAAACTGATAGTAAATCAATTTGGAAAGCGATTAATATTTTTGTAAATAAAAGGAAGCAAACTGACCCACAAACACTTAATGGTGAACATACTTGCACTAACTTCAGTGAACATCTTATGGAATAAATTAGTAATCTAAAATCTTCATTACCGACCCCTAATTGCGACCTGAGGGTGCTGAAAACTTTCAGCGACAGTAAATGTGTAAAGCTAAAACAACTAAATATTCCTTTCCTCACAGTCGGTGAGGTTTGTAACTACATCCGGTCCTTAAAGAACACTAACTCAGCAGGATGTGATAACATTAGTAGCAAGATACTACGCTACGCTGCACCAGTTATCATAGACACACTAACATACTTATACAATTTGTGCATTGACAAACATTATTTCCCTGACGCTTTTAAACTCGCCAAAGTTTTTCCTCTTTTCAAATCTGGACAGACTGGTGACCTCTCAAACTATAGACCCATATCCATTCTGTCATCACTATCTAAACCTCTTGTAAAACATATACAAAATTTAACACTGCTCCACATGCAAGAAAACAATCTACTAATAGACAGTCAATCAGGTTTTAGACCAAATTACTCCTGCCACACAGCATTAACTAAAATGACAGAAAGCTGGCCGTCTAATATAAATGATGACAAATTGTGTGGTGTTGTCTTTGTTGATTTCAAGAAAGCCTTCGATATGACTGATCAAGAAATTCTTGCAAAAAAGCTGGAAGGTTATAGATTACACCCTGACCTAACAAAATTTATTACAGCTTTTCTCTCAGGTAGAAAACAAGTAGTTTGCTTTAGAAACAAAATATCTAACTCTTCTGTGCTTGATACTGGTATTCCTCAAGGGTCCATTCTTGGTCCTCTTGTCTTTGCTACTTATATTAACGACTTACCACTACATTTAAAGCACTCTTCGTGTGATCTTTTTGTTGGTGACTGTACTGTATTCAGTAGTGACTACGACATCAATAACCTATAGACAACGCTCCAAAATGATATAAACAGTTTGATTAAATGGAGTAATAAAAATGGTATGTTGATAAACACCAACAAAACAAAGTCCATGCTCATCACTACAAGACAGAAACTGCAGAATTCAACAAAAACTTCACTACAGCTTTGTGCTGGGACTAAGGCAATAGAAAATGTTCATGAACATAAAACTCTAGGACTCATAATTGATCAGCATTTAACTTGGAATTCTCACGTACATAACCTAACAAACTTGATTGCATAGAAAGTTTAACAACTAGCCAAAATTAAACACTTTATCGACAAGGACACCAGAAAGATTACTACATATCACACATACAAACACACTTAGATTACTGTTCCACAATTCGGTATGGATGCTCAGTCTCAAACACAAAAAGGCTCCACTCACTTCACAAACGAACATTAAATCTGATTTGTGACAAACACCCAGTACAGACTGTAGATCAGCATAAACAACTCAAACTTCTACCCCTCAAATACAGAGTCATTTTTAACAAAGTTAAATTTGTTCCAAGAATTCTGTCGCACAATGCTCCGCCTTACTTGTGGTCACTGTTTACGTATAACACTAAACATAAAAAACTGTCTTCTTCCTAAACCCAGGATTGATCTGTACAAGAAAAGCCTTGCATACTCTGCAGTACAGCTCTGGAACACCTTCCCGTACCATTTAAAATCCATTGGTAATACTTCATACTTTAACTCAAACCTGTTTCATTATTTACTTGCTTGTAATTATATGCCTCCATAGAATAACCAGCACTCTCTCAACACGTGACTCGCCAGCCATCAAGTACTAAAATGACATAGTTCGAAAAGTAACTTGTTAGATATTGTTAGAAATTATTTTAATGTTTGTTAAAAAAAATATATGTTACAAGATCTGTATTTACAATGTATTTTTGTTTATGCAATATGTCTGTCTGTATGTATGTGTGTGAGGGCTATTTTATTAGGCTAATTACTTCTTCTCTTTTACTTTGAATGTAATAGTTAAATCTTACACTCTTTTGATATGTTTTTCCCTAATTTAATTAGTATATTTGTATTAAATCGAGTGTGTGGGAAGAATGAAAGATGGAGTGATGAAGGGCAGAATGTAAGACGGGCCTGCATGACCAATTCTTTACCCTTTAAAAATAAACATTCATTCATTCCTGTACAGGTCATGGCAATAACAGTAACAGCGGTCATATCGCATAAGAGAAGTGTGCTAACTTGATTCCACTTATTTCCACAAGTAGGACTAAATAAACCTGCTTCTCGTTCGCCTCCACCACCAGAGAAAACACGCCCATCACGTGAAAACACACAAGAGAAAATAGAGAACTGTAGAAGCAGAAATGAGTAGCATGCAGCACAGCAGGGACACAAGAAAGAAAGCTGGCTGCAGATCGTTAGAGGTGGAGATAATTTGTTGCTGTCCTACAAGATGCCGCAGGGCGTACTGATCGGTGAGTGCTTAGATGGTTACCGACCAAGGACGGGGATGGTATAGTTAGAAAGGGTGGTGGCTCTTACTACATGTAGTTTAGAACACAAGCTGAATTATTTCCAGACTAAATGCTTATGATGAATTATACAAATATTTTGGCCAAGCATCATAAGAAATAACACATTTTGGGCAGAGATGCAGATGAAGCCACTGACAGCAGGTTTTGAGGAAAGACGCTGGCGATGGTTGTGATATGTGCTCCGGATGACTGACAACTCACTACCAAAAAATAGCACTAATATGAACACCACAGGGGAATAGAAATAAAGGTAGGCCAAATGAGACATGGAGAAAAGAACATCAGAGAGGATGTTGAGCAATAGAGGGCTCACTTGGGCATGAGCGAAAAAAAAAAAGACAAATGATAGGCGTTTATGAAAAAACCCTTGCGGAAGCCCAATGTGCCTTGGGCACTTAAGGTTAAGAGAGAGAGAGAGAGAGAATTATGAATGTGAACTATAACAAAGTAACAACTGATGAATGTAAACTACAGTGAAGTAATGATTGATGAATGTGACCTATAATGAAGTAACGATTGCTGTCAGAAGATAATGAACTTGTCTTACTGTTGAAGGAAAGGTCCAGAGGATAACATTTTTATCACTTTGAGGTTATTTTATTCAAGAGAAATAACCAAGTTAAAACTCCACAAAGGATTTAAAGAGTCGCCTCCCTTAAAATCTCTCGCATTAAATCCAGCCATAAATGCAGCTATACACTGGGCTATTGAAAGTTATTTGGTTGAGTATACCTGCACCAATTTCCAAATGTGTTGCTGCTCTGCAAGACGTCACAAGGCGTACTGGGCGATGATTGCTTAGCCCATCGCCGACAAAAAAACACAGATGGTTGGACACGTTTTCAAGTTAACAGAAAATATCTAAGCCAGAGATGGCTTTAACCGGCAATTACAGGCAAATTACCGATTAAAATTTTCAAAGAACAGAGAAAATCGAAACTTTTGGAGATCATCGGTTTCCACAACCAGTTTATATCATCAAAAACCTGGAGATGGAGACGCTGTCGGATTAGGCAATCAGCGACCCACAGCTGATATGCTGGCATCAGGGTTAGCGAACCATAGCTGACCAAGACCCAGTCACACCTCTCCATTGGTGCCTCCAATAACAGGCTTAGCCTGGCTGACGGGGCAGGGATCACCATAGTCCCCACGGTGGTGGAGTCTGCTAAAGAAGCATTCCACACCCCCTGCTTTTTAGCTGTACTCCGGGACTGAAAAAAAAGTAGCTGCCATAACCAACTCCCACGATGATACAATGCTGTAGCCCGACACCTCCACAGCATCGGCTGCAAAGAAAACCAGCTCGTAGTTACAAGGAGATAGTACAAGACAAGACAAGACAAGACAAGACAAGATTATCAAAAACGTAGTAAAATGCAACCAGCTAAATCGGCTGGGAGATAACTGGGCCAGTAGATTGATAATGCTCAGTTCTGATGCAGGCGGGTCAGTCAGTTCACCATTGTGAGTATTTTATACAAAGATTAAATCTCGGCGCATATAAGGTCAGAAAAGACGTACACACGAAAATTTACTTTCCACTGATGATTGTAAGGTGTATTTTATTTTATATTTTAAAAGAAAACCAAAAAAAAAAGAGGGGGGGTGTAAAGTACCCATGTAAAAAGGGAATAAGGTACGGCGGGTTGTTTGCCTTTGCCTTGCGTTCGGTTTGTAAGTTTTTCTCTCCGCTAGCCTTTGTCTAAAGGGACTGACCTGCAGGGCCAGAAGGGCGCCTATTACGGTATGCTGCTATTTATTCAGATACTCACAGCAGATTTCTATATATAGAGGCTTTTCCACCTTTCACCACCCAGTCGATGTACCTGGCGCAAGGACATGTCGAGACACACGATGGAGAACCTGGTAATCTGGGAAATTCGAGGAGGGGGGGGATGAAGAGAGGTAGGCCAAGAGGGAAATATCTCAGTGGACTGACCAAGTGGCATGGGAAAAGAAAAGCATCTGAACTGATTGGAAACACCAAGGACCGCGCAAGTTGGAGAAACGTGATCGGCAACGCTATGCGGCAAATAATAATAATAATATATCGAATGTTGTCACATTCTAAACGCTGACACGCCTCCGTGGTTAAAAACTTTGACAACCATTCTCATTTATTTCTGTGTTGTGTTGCTAGCATTCCAAAAAACAAAAAAATACAAAACAGACAAAGCACTTTAGATATGTCAGTCAGTCATCTGCATGTCCTTTGAGGAACTTTGCCTCCCTAACAGCTCTCCTGTAGGAGGCCTCGCGGTTGTAAACAAGGTGCCCTATCTGAGCTTCCATATTGCTGTTTGGATTTCGTTGTATATTTCTAGAAGGTAGTTTACCATTGCTTTCCTTCCGGGCAGTGACTGTACTAGTCAGTGATCGTAGCCATCGTCCCTACATTGAGATCATCTGCCTACCGTCATAGAATGGTGACCATAAACATCATTATCTATAAGCTGCTCTCCCATCCCATCCATCACCTACTCCCATTGCTTCATGTCACCCTGATGAGGGGGGGGGGAGGGCTATATGGATACTCCATCTTGCCCAAGGTTGTCCCCTTAGACTAACGGAGGTAAGGAGGCGTCTTACTTCTCCTTTGATAGTGGATACCCTTCTCTCTCTCTCTCTCTCTCTCTCTCTCTGAACCTTAAGTGCCCAGGGCACATGGGGCTTCGGCAAGGGTTTTCCACAATGCCTATCCTTTGCCTTTTTTTCTGCTCTTGCCCAGGTGAGCCCTCTTTTGCTCAACATCCTTTCTGTTGTTCTTCTCCATGTCTCTTTTGGTCTACCCTTACTTCTGTACCCGGGATCTGCAAAGAATAGGACCACTGTACCCTACCACGCATGATCGTAAAAGGCGACTAAGGAGGGTTCGGCATAGGGCCAGCAACCCTATATGGTAAAAAAAAAGCATCAGACTGCTACAGAAACAGAAGCAAGGGGATACCCTTAGCCGGCTAATATTTTAGACATGGGGGAAAGAAAAATGACAAGAGAATTACCTAGGATTCGAACCACTGACTTTGGCATGTGTGCAGCCACCTAGCCACGAGAAACAGCACACTATCCACGTAAGGGGCAGAGTGAAGGGAGCGAGGGGCTTATGAAAGCGGTAATTAAGTAATTAAATTCTTCCAATAGTACAAACCTACTGTGACCCACCCACCCCCAACCCTAATTCTGAAAAATATCTGATCACAACCATCTTGGTTCCTGAATCCCTGTTAGCCAACAGTTCAACCTATAGATATTATGTCTACTATGTTTTCTCATCACCTCTCACACCAAATACAAAACAAATATCTCAGTGTGTAAAACAGCTAACAAAATAAGTTTCTTATGACAAACATCTAGACACTCGTCATGAGCACACAGTGCCAATAACGGTTCAGACCACATTCCACACATAAGGACTACAGAACACACACACACACATATATATATTCAGCAACGCATTGAATATTAACATTACACACAAGTAAAGCATTGTCAAAAGAGTGAAGGACCTCACCATTTATCATAAACGCTAGAACATATGCATATGTCCCTCCGAACAGCTGTAATAAGCATCATATCAAAACTCAACATTACACATGGAAACGACATCAAAACTCATGGTAAGAAAAATGCACAACTGAACGAACTATCGTTCAAGGTCTCTAACATAAATAAATCATGTCATGCTGTCACCACAGACCAAAAGTATTATTGTTTGACAGCCCATATCAGCTGTATATAATGTATATATTAACACCACCCTCACTCATACTACAACCTTGCCATACAAATCTACGGATGCACTCAGCACATGCGCTATCATCCGTACGAAATCATCTCTACCAACCAAACTCATCTACAACCAACCTAACTGAGTCCGGAGTGCTCGATGGACTCATAGCCAACAACCACAAATCACATATACTTACAACATAATCAAATGCAGGACACCAGTAACGCTGTATATACCTCGATATCAATAACCAGCCACATCCACAAAGCCACACTATGGCTCGCCCACCAAGACATATCCCGAACTAACTGGAAAATATCTTTGTAACAAATTGTATACTAAATAGTGCTCACAGCCTAATGTCCCGGTCACTGACAACAGACTATTTACACTGTTTACATCCGCTCGGCCATCTAACACCTCCAAACAAATGTGGGTCGGTAGCCGAGTCTCCATTTGCGGCTAAATTCGTGACACCCCAAAGGAAACGAGGTCATTACTCTGAATTTCTGTTGCTCATAAGAAAAAAAATGACATCACTTCCTTCGCTATTAGAAAGATGAGATAATTCGGCCACATCAAGAAACACACTAGCTTGGAGAGGTTGACAGCAGAAGACACAGTGCCCGGCAAAAAGGGAAAAGGTGCGAGATCACCGCAAGTGGACTCAGGACATCACGGAAAGTCTGAACATGTCACTGCGAGATGTTGATCAGCTTGCTCAAGACTCCATGGAGCTTCAGGAATGCAGTGAAAGGGACAACGTCTTGGAAAGGACACGTCACATGATTCCTCCCCTGTGGGAAAAGCAGCTGCACAAGCTGGTAATTCTGCTGGGATGTGGACACAAAGGAATCAGGCTAACTATGCCAAGACCAGAAGATCTCTGATACAATTCCTTACTGGCGGCCAAATTTCCGACCGGCATCGGGGTCAACCCAGCCTTAAAAAAAAAACAAAAACACACGAGTATCTGGGGTTTCCCCTGAGAAAACAAAGCCAGCGGGAACAGGCGCCTCACAGGGTGTGGAGTTTGAGAGTATACTAACATTCCACACCCCCAAGTCATGCAGATGCAAAGGGACATAAACTTCAAAGACAAAAGGCTTGGAAAGCTAAAAATCTGTTTGCCGTCGTCCTGTTTCTGTGAATCTGCCACATCATGATGATGAAGTGCTCGTATTTTTTAAAAAAAAAATAATGTTGTCTCTACACACATTTACAATGATTCATCCACATTCCACGCCCAACGAAATGGAAATTATATCATTATTATAGCTGAAATAACCGTGCCCACATTTTTGCTCGTAATTTGCCCACTCCCTGAGTCAAAGTGATGCCGACAGCTGTAGTAAGCCACGCTAGATCGGATGCTATTCCTGCACAAGTCTTCAAACGTTCTTGAGTATCAACATCTCCATGAAGTCGGTCCTTCTTTCTGTTTTGCTTATAGTAAAGTAATTGAAATAATAATATATGAAACTGAATAAGAACAACGTCATAACTAACACTGGTGAGATAGGAAATAACTGATTTCGGAAATGAATCAATATTTACTTATTATCGAACTCTCTCTCTCTCTCTCTCTCTCTCTCTCTCTCTCTCTCTCTCTCTCTCTCTCATCCCTTCAGTGCCCACAGCACATGGGGCTGCTGATAGCAAGAGATTTCCACTTTAGTCAGTCCTTCGCTATCTTCTTGGCTGTCTCCCGTGTCAATCCTTTGTTTACCAACATGTTCTCTGGTCTACGTCTCCACGTTTCTTTGAGTTTTCCCATGCTTGATTTACCCTGCGGAATCCACATCAAAGGCTGTTCGTGGTTAAGGATTCGTCTTGTCATTCTCATAATGTGGCCAATCAACTTCCATCGTCTCCTTACAATCATTGTCGAAAGCGGTAGCATGTCCGTCTCTCCAGACAAAAGGTCATTGCTTTACCGTGTTTGGTCGTAACATATCCTTTACTTTAAAAACACACTGGATTTATTACTGAATTATGTTTCATGAGAGGCTATTGTTCGAAATGTAATATTCAATACAAATGTAATATCCACCTTCATTTATGCATTGGAAATCTGTAAAACAACTAAAGAAATAAATAACAAATTAGACTCTTTTGAAAACAAATGCCAAAGGAAAATACTCGACATAAAGTGGAACGAATTCAAGAACAACGTAGAGATAAGGAAGATGAGCTCCTAAGGGAGCTGCAGAGGCCATCTAGTTATCCTGACATGGCAGTGTGCTTCTATAGATCGAGATAACCACGGTAAACATTTCTACACAAATAATTTCAACACGTGAGCGGAAGGGGGGGGGGGGGGTTGAAAATAATTTTTTTTTCATTTTGTGTTTTATAATGTCCATAACGCCTCTTAGATTGGCTGACAAAGTTCAAAGAACTCGTGTTTCTCATTTTTTGCAAGGAAAGCTAGAACTAATGAAACGCGGTAACAAATGACGATCGATTGCAAAGGAAAGCAATTTTTCTGAAATGTTTGTGACGAAACCTGGGCACATCATTTTGAACCTGAGGCAAAAAGAAATTCAAGACAACTCCTTCAGCTGGAAAGGTCATGATCACTGTCTTTTGGGGCACTGAAGGTGTAATTCCTGTGGATGTTATTCCAAGAGGAGAGACAATCAATTCGCGAGCTTACATTAAGACATTGAAAAAACTCAACGTTTTCGCAGAGTTCGGCCGCACAAGAATCCAACAGACCTGCTTCTCCTTCACGACAATGTGTGCCCTCACACAAGTCTGGCAACACAGGAAGCAATCACCAAACTGGGTTGTACTGTACTACCTCCTTCCACCCTATAATTCCGATTTGGCACCCTCTGATTTCCATCTGTTTGGTCCACTTAAAGATGCACTCCGAGGGGTAAGATTTGAAGATAACGAAGGAGTTATTCATGCAGCTAAGAAATGGCTACATAATCAAGAGAAAATCTGGTACGGGCCAGGAATACATGCACTTGTTTCGCGCTGGCATAAAGCCGTACAAGTTGATGGAGATTATGTTGAATAATACCAATGTTTACATGACATATCCATGTATACCGTATATAAATGTCATGTTTTTTTAAATAAATAGCTCCTGAGAAAAACGATGCGGTGCATTACTTTCTGAACTCCCCTCGTACTTTTTGCCAAGGTTTCTTTATACAACTAATACTTGTACAGTTTATACTTTTGGGCTATACAGTTAATATTTTTTTAGGATCTCTGCACAAGAATAACACTTTCTCTAAGTTTTTTTCTCTCACGCCAAGAACATATATATATAAACAAAATCTCTAAATTTTCTTTTGCTTATCAACATGTTATATCTATACCGTGTTAATCTATGTGAATGCTTTCTTTTCAAACATTATTTTATAGGCAAGTTTAAGACTTTAACATATAACGCTTATGTTTGCTAGGGCGAAGAGATCGTATTTCTCATTCAGAATACACGGGTTCGAATCACAATAGAGTCCGAATTTTTTTGTTTGTGTTTGTTTGGCCTTTGTTGGGCGCAAAATTAAAAACCCAGCCTGCACACACCGTGGGAACTGCTGTAGATTGGGAGGGGGAGCTATTAATCCCTCAACCATAAAGTATCCCTCTAACAGACATTGGTAAAACCAGTATTTAAGCCATTAGTTCACTTGTGTGTGTGCGCCATTTTACAACTCATGTCTTGCTAAAATAATAGCAGTAATGATACCACATCCGGGCCTTTTTTTTTTCCCTCATTATTTGAAACAAAATGCCCTCAACTATTTTTACTATTTTGGAAAGAGAATAACAGCTCGTAGCAAGAATTTGCTTTAAAATTTGAACGGAAACTACCGTTTTCTAACACACACACACACACACACACATATATATATATATATATATATATATATATGTATACATACACACAAAAGGCATTCGTTTGTTTATTATTATTGTCCAGTAAGCACTAGACATTTACAGGAGACCATGCGCCTGTCTCATAAATTTATAACCTGCTAAAAGTTGAATCTAAGCTACGGAATTTCTGTGTCATGACACGGTTCCTGGCCAGTAAGGAGGATTGAACAGAGAAAACTTAAATATTTTAGACACATTAAACGTCATGAGAATTTAGAGAAACAGAGTCTTGGAAGGGTACATAACGGAAAAAAAAGAAAGAGAGGAAGACCAAGGCGAAGATGGCTTCAAGACATCGTTGATGATCTGCAAATGGACGCATCAGCAGTAGGGCGTCTTGCTTACAACCGAGATGCCTACAGGAGAGCTGTTAGTGAGGCACATGCAAATGACTGACTGACCTCGTTCCATATCTGGGTGTCATTATGGGTGTTTCGCCCAAGCAGGCAGTGAACGCGTTGCTATCAAGCATATTTTTATTCTAGAGCTACGAATAAATAAACTGATTAGTGCAACTGTACTCTCATGGCTACACGGATGCTCCTCCTAACCGCAGTCCGGGTTCAAGTCCTAGGTAATTCTCCTGTCATTTTCCTTTCTCTCACGTCTGTAGAGCTTTGTCTACAATTTTTCAAAGGCTGGCCATACAACACTGAGCTCTGTCTCTCATAACTAGAAGCACCAAGGAAATGAAGGGTAAGCTACACTAGCACCGATGACTGCTCCGTATCTCTCCCAGTAATCAACCCACCCCCCCCCCTTTTTTTTCTCCTTTACAAATAAGAACATAAGGGAAAAAATAGTTTCTTTTCCTCATACGTCTAGGACTTTTTCCGAGTCATTTGAATCCGCTTCTTCTCGTTTCGTTTTTTCTCATTTGTTTTTTAATTCCTTTTCTCAACAGATTTAGAGGAATCATCTTAGGGTTTCTCCTCCTACTTCTTCTTCTGTCTCCCTGTAAATGCTAGCTGGTGTTCTTTGCAGCCACTGCGGTGGAGATGCTGCAGCACAGCATCGTGTCGGCTTGGGAGTGGGTTTTGGCAGCTATTTTTTCAGCTACGGAGTACAGCTAAAAGAAAAGGCAGGGAGTGCACAATACTTCTTTAACAGAATCCACCACCATGGGGGACTATGGCGATCTCTGCACTGGTTAGCCAGGCTAAGCCTGATACTGGGGGGGGGGGGGTACCAACGGAGAGATGTGACAGGGTCTTGGTCAGATATGGTTCGCTAATACCGACGCTAGCATGTCAGCTATGGGTCGCACTGACTGCCTAATCGGACAGCGTCTCTGTGCGCGCGCGCGCACACACACACACACAGTGAGAGACAAAATCGTTAACCTCTTCCGCGTTTGAAAGGTATCGATGAACGTTTAGTACAGATCAATCCTTACGTTCTGAGTATTGCCATGTTTTATGAATGCCAAGGTTTCTTAAGGGAGCTGCAGAGGCCCTCTAGTTATCCTGACGTGGCAGTGTGCTTCTATAGATCGAGATAACCACGGTAAACATTTCTACACAAATGATTTCAATACGTGAGCGGGGGGGGGGGGGGGGGGGGGGGTGTTGAAAATATTTTTTTTTCATTTTGTGTTTTATAATGTCCATAACGCTTCTTAGATTGGCTGACAAAGTTCAAAGGACTCGTGTTTCTCATTTTTTTGCAAGGAAAGCTAGAACTAATGAAACGTGGTAACTAAGTCATGTCCATTCTGATACTAGCCACAAGCTAAGGGTACCCCGCTCAACACTTAACACAGTTCTGACTTTAATGTAAAGTGTTATATGGACACTAAAAACGCTACACCAGGACATGCTAAAGTCATTAGGAACTGGAACGGTTTTACCTTTCGCACGCTCTGGCAGGTGATATGTAGCGTGGTATTTACGCTCTTCGGTGGCCAGAATGCAAGCTAAAAGTTAAAATGACCTTTTTCCACTTTTCAACCAATTCCAGTGTTCGATCGTGCTCTCTTACCTAATCAAACGACTATGTGGGAGACCTCCATATTATTAAGTATAATTTTTCTTTAGCTATTATTCATCTTCAACCTTCCTGATTTTGCTGCAGTTTTTTTTTTCCTTTAATTAAAATAGTTCAAATAAAAGTCATATGTTTGAGAATATTGACATATGGTAATGAAACTATCCTTCCCAACACTGACTTATATACGAAGGAGAGTCAAAAAGTAAACAGTTTGAAAATAACCAGGTAGCCACAACGAATAGAAGCTTATGCAATACAACACGTTCGCACTGGCTGTTGGGTAGTTCAAACAGGCACAGCGCAGCGTTCTGTCCGAAGTCTAGTTGAGGTCAAGGTCAAATAAAAATAGACTCGCAGTTACAAGATCACACCACTTGTTGAACAATGCGTAGTGATGAGCTTTCTTCCGACAGACGGAGTGGAACCTTCTGAAACTTGTCGCATGATATTGACTCAGTATGGAAGTGAAAATAGCATGACTCAATGAAAAGTGTATGAGTGGGCAACAACAAAAAAAAAGTTTAAAACATAAAGAACAAGTGTAACCGATAAAGTCGATCAACTACATCATGATAATCTACACCCCCCCTCCCCCAGGGATGAAGATGTTGTCCGATTAGGCAATCAGCGATCCGTAGCTGACATGCTAGAGTCAGGGTTAGCGAACGATAGCTGATCAAGACCCTGTCCCACCTCTCCGTTAGTACTGCTAGGAACAGGCCTAGCCTGGCTAACGGGATAGAGATCGCCATAATCCCTATGGTGGTGGAGTCTGCTAAAAAAAAAAAGCATTGCACATCCCCTGCTTTTTAGCTGTAATCCGAGACAGAAAAAATAGCTGCCATAACCCTCTCCCACACCGATGCGATGCTGTTCCTCAACACTTCTACAGCATCGGCTGCAAAGAACACTAGCTCGCAGTTACAGGGAGAAAGCACAGCACAAGACAAGACAAGAATGCACTCCCCATTCACCGGTGGATGCAATGTAAATAATGCGGTTCTGAACGTCTTCTTCGTCACATTTACAGCCCTGATCTGGCGCAATGCGACTGTCGCGTCCTCGGTTTATTTCAACAAACTCCACGTGGTCGCCTCTTCAACTCTGGCGATTAGGTTAGGCAAGCGGTGCGATCTGGACTCGGAAGCAACTGAAAAGTTGTTTTTTTTCTCTCGACAAAAAATTAGTGTTTAAGTATATGCAACTAAGTATATAACTATACACGAAGCCACTGCAGTAACGCTGTGATAACAAAATGTATAAACCATTGGGAAAAAAAAAGTAGGAACAACTTTTGTAACACAATGCCTTGTAAGCTGTGATTGTAATATTATTATTATCAGTCAGTCAGTCAGTAATTTGCATGTCCCATAGGTACTTTGCCTCCCTACCAGCTCTCTCCTGTAGGCCTCTCGGTTGTAAGCAAGATGCCCTACTACTGATCCATCCATTTGCAGATTATCAACTATGTCTTGCAGCCATCTTCGCTTTGGTCTTCCTCTCTTTCTTTTTCCTATTATTTCCTTCCAAGACGGTCTTCTCTAAATTACCATGACGTTTAATGTGTCCAAAATGTTTAAGTTTTCTCTGTTTAATCCTCTTTACTAGCGAACCTTCTTCAATATTAAGTTCTTGTAGTATAGATATATTTGTTCTTTTTTGTGTCCATGATATCTGAAGAACTCTTCTGTAGCATTTACATTCAAGGCATGTATGTGTTTCTCAGCTGTTTTGTTAAGTGTCCAGGTCTCACAGGCATATGTTACGATGGGAAGGATGTACGCCATTAAAAATCTTATTTTTGTAGTTCTGTCTGTTCCTCTCCACAGCTTCTTTAGTTGTTTTATTTTTTGAAGAGCAATAGATGTCTTCCTTTTAATTTCCCTCATTGTATCTCCATTATTAGTTAGTAATGATCCTGGATATTCAAAACTCTCCACCTCTTTCAATTTTTCCTCATTGATATATCATTATTATTATTATCATTATTCATTCATTCATTCATTCATTCATTCCTTTGCATGTCCCTTGCGGAACTTTGCCTCCCAAACAGCACTCCTGTAGGCCTCTCGGTTGTGAGCAAGATGGCCTGCTGCTGCTGCATCCATTTCCAGATCATCAACGATGTCTTGCAGCCATCTTCGTTTCGGTCTTCCTCTTTTTCTTTTTCCCATTATGTATCCTTCCAATACGGTCTTCTCTAAAGTATCATGACGTTTAATGTGTCCAAAATATTTAAGTTTTCTCTCTTTAATCCTCTTTACTAGCCAGCCCTCTTCAATATTAAGCTCTTGTAGTATAGATATATTTGTTCTTTTTTGTGTCCACGATATCTGGAGAACTCTTCTATAGCATTTACATTCAAAGGCATTTATGTGCTTCTCAGCTGTTTTGTTAAGTGTCCAGGTCTCACAGGCATATGTTGCGATAGGAAAGATGCATGCCCTTAAAAATTATCATTATTATTATTATTATTATTATTATTATTATTATAGCCTTGTATATTAGGATTGTATTATTAATATTAACAATATTATTATTATTATCATTTTTATTATAGTTATGATTATTATCGATACGTAGAAAGTAGTTAAGAAACAATGGAAAGTTTGAGAACAGGTGGGAGAGGAACACTCCCACGGTATTAGTAGTATTACGATAGAATTAAGTAGATACTTAGAAATACTAGATACAAGGACCCAGAATAATATACGGGAAGATTTACTCAAATAACAATAGTAAATATGGAGACAGACTGACACTGTCTAAACAGAAATGGAGTAATAATACCCAGGGGAGAAAACTGAATAGACGGATTTGACGCAACAGACTTAGCATATTTGCTAATCTTAGGACGCAATTTGTACACATTAATAGTCCAGCGAACCGACTCATCGCAAAGGGAGTATACCGACTTGTCTAACCAGTATGTAGTCAACCAGCTGACCAACAGAAAGATCTAGAGGTATGACCTATTGGACAACTGGCTTACAATATATAAGCCATGCATGTAGTTTTAGAAAAAGGACAGCAAGGCAGGATTTATCCTGGATAAGAACAGAATAAGGACAGACTGAAGATGTGTTCCAATTGATTATTAGTGCTGCGTGAGGAATGTGTAAGATTCGATAATTTTGAAACTTTATGTAAAATGCTTTTGAAGATGCCTTAAATTAATACTTGTGAATTTCGTTTGAAGAGTATTAAAAGTGAACTATAATCAGAGTCAAGAACGAACCATCTGAATTCTATAGAGATTTTGCTATGTCACGATTTCAGTCTTGTGGTAAACCATATAGTACCATGTGTAGCGACATTCAGAAATGTTAAATTGAAAGAAAAGGAAGAATTGGGAGTGTGTATTAATAATGTAAAAGTAGCAAGGAGTATCAAAATGTTGTAGCGGCCACAGCCTAAAACAGAAGTGAGAGAGAGTCAACCTAACGATCATATAATTTAACAATAAAAGACTAAAAATAATTCAAACGAGAATACTCCGTCATCAACATTATAATGATTAATGATTTACGGTAAAATTCTATAACAGACTATTGTGTGTTATACTTTATTAATTAACAAGTACACAGTTAGGACGTTTCGGTGTGAACGTTAATCATACGAAAACACGCAAGACGAAGAAATAGAGAAAGAAGGCAAAATATGAATTCATATGAAAGCTATGTAAAAAGTAGGAATGGAAAAGAAATAAAATAAATGGAGCACTTGGCTGTGGCTTGTAAGAGGTTGTGTCCAGAAATGCGCATGGTTGAGTGTAGAGAATGTTTAAATGGAAGTGGGTCGGAGTTTAGACAGTGCCCTGGATTCTGCCTTAGTACTGTTGAAATGTCGAATTTTGGATAGTCGATGGTTCTGGATTTCAGGCCAAGTCGTATCATGTATAGATCTAAAGCTTGGAATCCTTAATCCGTGACGTTAAACAGTTCTACCGTCGATTACGTCTCAAATATTGCTTTGTTAACAAAGAATCTAACCAACTCGCACCAGACCCCGGTGATCCATTTGCCCGTTATAAGCATAATAAACCTAGTTGGAGACCTTCCTCCGGTTACGAAAATTCTTTATCGCCATCTGCCATTAATCCAACTCTACCCCGATACTCGTGACATCTTCTCTGATCTACTCCTATTAGCATAAAGACGGGAACCAAATCTTAAGGACATCCTCGTCCACGGCCACCTGAAGCGGAATCTTGGATATGCTGGCACCATAAAATGTAACCACCCTCTCTGCGATACCTCCCTTGTAGTCCGGGAAACGAAAACGATCACCTTTCCCAAAACTATCTTCACTTTCCATGAGGGATTCACATGCGACTCCTGCAATGTTATGTGTGCGATCGTTGGCAAAAGGTGCAGGATAATTTATATTGATGAAACCGATCTCAGATTAGGTGACCGCAGGCAGAAACATCTGTATGATATCACCCAGTATGCTTCTAAACCAGTCCCTAATCATTTCAATGGACTCAACCACAGAGCCAAATTTTATTTTTCTAGTAACAGCCATAAAACAATGCCACGCCGATGACAGAAGCAGCCTAGCTCTTGAGAACCGCTGCATTCAGGAATATGGGATGCTGGAACCACATGTTTTTAACTCGTAATTCAGGTACACCTAACATTCCCCTCTCCACAAGGATATTCCCTCTGCATCAAGTTCCACTCCTTTCTCGCCTGCTACACATATTTCAAAACCTCCTCACGGCATCAGATTACGATCCCTCTACCCCAACTGCAATCACCTACTCCATCTTCTCCCGGTTAGATTACCGTTATACCACTCTCTTCCCTTTCTGCGGTTCCTTTCTCCCCCCCCCCCTTATGACCAACATATCACACATTACACGCCTCCATTTAAACATTCTCAATACTTCACTACGCTCAGTTCTAGACACAGCCTCTTACAAGCCACAGCTAAGTGCTCTATTTATTTTATTTCATACATTTTTTTCCATTCCTATGTGTAAAATAGCATTTTCTTCGATCTATTCAGATCCGTTGGCGGGATTTGGGGGATTTGGGGGGGGGGGGCGCGCAACAGAGAAAAACTGGAGTTGTACCTCCGTGGCCCGCCCTGAGGAACCCAGTTTTTCTCTTCTTTCCTTATCTGGGACAAAACTGATCATCTTAAAGCTCTGTTCACAACAGTTTAGATAGGGAGGGGGGAGAGCTAATAATAACTGACCCCGGGGCCCAACCTGGCTTACCATGGCCAGTGTTATTTAGACATATATATTTTTAAATCACAAATTAGAGACTAGACAAATGATTTACCTTCATATCTATATAACTGCGAATAGCGTTACGTGCGGTCTTACTTTCGGCCGGTCTCTTTCTTGTCCAGTTTCTTGACTATTTCTATTGTTTTGTACAACTGAACCATACACCTCTACTTTTACCTTTAGTGCTAGAACCAGTTTTGACCACAGTCACCATTTCTTATATCTGCGTACGGTGCTTCGCCTTGTAATTTTTTTTTTAATATTAAAAAGCGTTTAGACTATCGTCTTTGTCGGCGAACTAATCAAGCAATACAAAGATCCATCGCAGGCAATCTTGAAAGATGGCATAAGATGATTATGACGATCATGGTGATGTTGATGATTATGATGGCGTTGATGCTGAAATAAGGTGATAAACAAGGGCGTAACCAAGATGCTGTACCGAGGGTGTCGTTTTCATAGTCCACTCACCTAAAAGAAAATCACATTGCCATGTAAGTGGACTTTTTTTTTCTTTAAGTGTTGCATTTCAAAAGGACGCTATTTGCCAGAGGCATCACCATCCTAGGTACACCACTGTTTATTATTATTATTATTATTATTATTATTGGAGAAGCTACGGGAAGAAACATTTGCTCTCAAGGCAGAATAAAGGCCTGACATTACATGCATAGATCTTTGTTACGTCACCTTAGGTTTCAGAATATTGCTGTAGCCCAAAAATTTCCAGAGTCAGAGCGCCGCCTTTTGCATTTCCACCTACTCGTATACTGACTGCACTGAAGAAAGTCTGAAGGAGAGATATACATATGGAAGTTCGTCTTTATTTTTAAAAAATATACTACAGCCAAACCATTAGCAGTAGGTGCTTTGGCGGTATGGTTTTGCAGATGAAAAAAAAAATAGCAACTCCAAAGGAGATATAAGAGAAATGACGACTGCGGTAAAATTCGTTCTGGTAATGGAGGTGTAAGGTAACATTCCCGTTTCCTTGCTGTTAAGGCACACTGGGGATACGGTGTTAGGCCCGTATTTAATGAAGGTGTATGGACGAATTAAAAAAAAAATTATATATATATATATAATATATATATAGAGAGAGAGAGAGAGAGAATGAATGAATGAATAATCTTTATTTTTAAAGGGTAAAGAATTGGGCACGCAGGCCCGTCTTACATTCTGCCCTTCATCACTCCATCTTTCATTCTTCCCACACACTCGATTTGGTACAAAAATACAAATTAAATTAGGAAAAACATATCAAAAGAGTGTAAGATTTAACTACTACATTCAAAGTAAAAGAGAAGAAGTAATTAACCTAATAAAATAGCACTCACGCACACATACACACGCAGGCATATACATAAATAAAAATACATTGTAAATACAGATCTTCTAACATATGTTTTTTTAACAAACATTAAAAATAATTTCTAACAATATCTAACAAGTTGCTTTTCTAACTATGTCATTGAAATACTTGATGGTTTACGACCCATGTGTTCAGAGAGTGCTGGTTATTTTATGGAGGCATATAGTTACAAGCAAGTAAATAATGAAACAGGTTTGAGTTAAAGGATGAAGTATTACTAATGGATTTTAAAGAGAGAGAGAGAGAGAGAGAGAGAGAGAGAGAGAGATGAAAGTGAGCAGAAATAATAATGGCAGAAAGCACGATGAACATATACAAACGAAAAACAACATTTTATTTCAAAACATAAAAGGAGACAACCCCCCCCCCAAAAAAAAAAAAACAAAACAAAAACACACACACACAAGCTAAGTCTAAATTTTTCATCTAGTTTTCGTGTTTGTATCTTTTTGTGTTGTTTTTGTATGTGATCCTTGAAAAAAGGCTTATGCCGAAATATTGGATTGTTGTATGTGCTCATCTTGCTTTCTGCAATTTTTGTTTCTGGCCACTTTGCTCACTCTTTCTATCTTTTTTTTTTGTAACTCTGAGCCATTTACTTTCAACTCCAAAGGAAATGTCCAAACTTCGTGGACATTGTATGTCCGAAGCACCACAAGTCGAAGAGCCGTAACTGGAGGAGCTTTGCATGTACATATTCTTGATTCCCCCAACAAAAGTTGACAGCCCACCTGCTCTTTCTCTCCCCCTTTCCTTCCCTCTCCTAACTTTCTGAACAGTGGCACATGACCCAGCAACTCTTAGGAACCGCCAGCCAATCAAACCGCACCAAACGACTATGGTTAGTCACGTGACATTCTCGGCTTGCTCTCCCTTCTGCTAGTGGTGGTTGTATGGAAGAAACAAGAAGAAAAAGAAAATGAACTCATTGGAGGAATGTTTATCCCTGACAAGCAGGTAACAGTGCATTGCAAGCTTTTTTGTTAAAATCGAATATCCACAACAGCTAGCTGTCTTTTGCCGATGAGGGAAATGGCTCGTTAGTTCGTTTAAAATTGAGATAAACTAAATACATTCCCCGCCTTGTATGGCCTACGTTTGGTAGACAAGTGGAATGTCATTCATACGTTTCATTCATTCGATACACTTGCCTTACAGTTGCGTGGTTGCCATTCGTCCTGTTTTAATAACCTGAAAGCCAAATCACTATGTCAGTATTTCATATTTCCCGCTATAAATCACATCGTTTTGCTGTTTAAAATATGTCAGTCAGAGGTTATAGCTTTCTCTCTGAAGTTCTGGCGAGGTTTAGAAGTTTAGGTGAAATGAAATTATTAAAAATTCGCGAAATAGAAGACTTTGTAGTGATTATATTTTACAGTTTCGATGAAATCACCATATCTTGGAGGAATAAAGACATGCAAAATTGTTGAACTAACTGTCGGAAATCATTGTTTGGTCTCATCGTCCTTCCAGTGTCGACAAGTATATACATATTCCGATCTCCTGGATATATCATTCAGAACACAGGAACTGACGACAACAGTTCCTCTTGTGCCCATGACTCCACGACCTGGGCTCACTGCATGCCTTTCCCCTCAGCTTTTGTCGGCGTTACACATTTCCAAGAGGGAAAATAACAAGGAATAAAAGTGTGTATCTTCAGATTCATAATATCATGACATGTATGTTTTAATTTACTTGACTTAGTCATATGAAAATAATCTGGAATCTTTGATTTAAAAATATCTGTGTACACAGTACACTCAATTTAAACACAGAAATAAAAAAGTGTATAAGAAAATATTTTGTTTACAAAGCTCTAAATAAATTCTGTTACTGACATTTTCTTTGTATTAAATTTATTTTGAGTGACAATTTCATGTATTAAATTTGTATTCATATGAACCCATGAGATTGTTCAATGTAACAAGACATTGCTGTTATCATTTCATGTATTTTTCACAGTTCCTCACAGATATGTCTTCTTAGTAAATAAATAAATAAATATACTTGAAGCTTCTGTTCAAAATACTAGACTAGTGCCAGAATTACTAGGCTAGTGCCAACACCTTAATCTCACACACCCCAATATTTGGGGGGGGGGGGGGAGCTTTCATAAAAAAATTTTTAAAAATAAAAAAAGCTTTCATTAAAAAAAAAGAAAGAAAGAAAAAAACAGTGGTCATTAAGTCTCATTGGGCTGTGAGTCAGACCCAGTGATCTCTGAATACTGGACAAAGGAGCAGATGATTCACACCTAAGATCTTTCAAGGCTGGGCAATAGAGCTGAGGTTTGAACCCAAAGGTCTCTGGATGCTGGGCAGAACAACTGTGGCTTGAACCCAGTGGTCTCTGGAGACAGGGTGAAGGTACTGTGGCTTGGATCCAGTGGTCAATGAACTCTGGGCAGAGCTGTGCCTAGGACCCAGTGGTCTCTGGGGACTGGGCATAAGATTTGTAGTTTGGACTTAATAGTCTCTAGATGTTGAGCACAAACATTAATGGCTGGGCTAAAAAGAACTCGTTTCTTGTACCCATGGCATCAAAATGCAATATAATCCATGCCAGAAATATTTAATAATCCTTCTGTCTTTTGCATTTTATCTTGTTTTGTTTGCTGCTGTTTCCATTTTCATGTTAAAAGAATTGAACATATACATTTTATTGATTGATTCAAGGTGCTTACTGAAGTGTATATCAAGACAAGCAAAGCATTTTGGGAATGCGTTGCAGTCACATACAAATGATTGCCCATTCAGGAATGAACTACACATTCCAGAACATAAATTCCAAGCATCCATTATATGCCACAGGTAGTGGATCTTTGGCAGAACCAGTAGGGCTGCCACTAGGAGCTGAATAAAAAATGAACCTCAACCTAACTGCAAGGCTGTAGATTTAGCACAGTCTAGTACTCTAATGTTAAAAGAGGAGAATATTGTGGCCAGTCCTTGTTATGGGAGGAGCACAGAGTGGTGATGATGATGTTGGGGGGGGGGGCAATTGTTTAATTCTTTTCTTTTATATAGCCTTAGAGATGACTTTTCTCATAATGTGAAGAATTATAATGTCCAGTGTAAAAGAACTTGTGTACGATTGTTTTTTTTTTTAATATATAACAGAAAAGAGAATCACACTCAAGTATGAATGAATCAAGCAAAGGGTTATGGACTCTATGAAGGCTTCAAGTTCTCCAAAACTTCATCTGATCATGGCACCTTCTCAGCAGTCGCCACAGCATAAGCCATCCTCATCTCACCAGCAGCTCCAACACCAACAGGTGTTGCAGCTGCCGAAGGAGCACCAGGCATTGCAGCAGCCAACTCATCAGCAGCAGCAGCACTCTCCACAGCAGCAACAGTCAAGATACCAAATAATTCAGCAGGGGCACCTGTTCCAACACCAGGGCAAAGAGATCTGGGATAGAAATTATGAAGTCCTGTCTCATGTTGGATCAGGTACTTTTTTATGTTTTGTTCATTCATCATGTGTCACATTGGTTTTATCTGCTATCATGTCAGTATGTGAGGTGGAATCAGGAAGTTCTCGGGCTGTGCGTGATGTAACAGTATCATTTGACATACATGCATGGGGCACTGAAGGTCATTACCCCCAAGCCTGCGTTTAGCATCGTACTGTCTGCATCAGTGACATGCAATAATTAGTGTATAAGTATACACTTGTACACGAAGCACTGCACTAAAGCTGTGATACAAAAATGTATGCACTAGGAAAAAAAGTAGGAACAACTTTGTTACTTAATTGACTTTATTACGTTACACTCCACCACGCGCATTTCTGTACGTTTCTGAATGAGCACATTTTTAATGGGCGTATTTCTGAACAAACGTCAGAAAAACTACATATTCTTTCTGGCTAAGTGCTCTGTTCATTTTTTTTTTTTTTAACATAGAATTCATGTGAATCTGTACCTTATCTCCTCTTTCTAATTCTTCGTCCTGTGTGTGTTTGCACGATTAAGGCTCACACCGAAACATCACAACTTTGTAGTCATTAAGTAATAAAGCTGTTCCTACTTTGTTCCTAGTGTATACACTTTGTCTACATCAGTCGTTCTCAAACATTTTTTTTCTCTCATGGCACACTATCTTTTGTAGTGAGTCCTCGTGGCATAATAACATGTGAGTTGTCAACATTGCAGGAGACTCAGTTTGCTAGTCAGTTCTCTCTCTCTCTCTGAACCTTAAGTGCCCAGGGCACATGGGGCTTCTGCAAGGGTTTTCCACAAATGCCTGTCCTTCGCCCTTTTTTTTTGCTCTTGCCCAGGTGAGCCCTCTATTGCTCAGCATCCTTTCTGTTGTTCTTCTCCATGTCTCTTTTGGTCTACCCTTACTTCTGCTCCCCTGTGGTGTCCATCTTAGTGCTATTTTTGGTAGTGAGTTGTCAGTCATTCGGAGCACACGACCCCCACACGGGGGAGTCAGTTCTCTATAGGCTTGTAAATGTAATGCCATTTTGTTCAGTCTGACATGATTTTGAGGGGTGATAGCAATGCCTGGAAGAATCAAAGGATTTGTTTCAAGACTGAAGCAAGATTTCCAGAGTGTAGGTTCACCATACATATTGAGGTTCTTCTTCGTATGCATTTTTAGTGAGAATGCATGGTATCCTGATTTTTGCAATGCGCCTTCTGGCTGGGTACCTCTGACTTCAGCACCTTTCCTTGCTAGGGCAGACTGGTCTTGCTGGGACTACCATGAAGACAGTGGTGTAGGCTGGCCTGGCCAGAACTTTGTTTTCCAGCCTCTGGTGGCTGTACTTAAGCCCCTTCTCCACGTCAGGCCAACGGTTATAAGACAATTCCACAGAGACACTCTGACTTTGGTATGAGGATTCTGATGAGTGCTTCAACAATATCCATTTCCCGCCACCTATAGTCTGTTGGCTCTTTATCTAATTCTGATACCCGTTGTTTTAGAGACCCATAGGCTTGTCACGCCCTGGATTCATTGGTTTCACATCAGACTTTCCTCACCCCGCCAGTGATCTCCATGTCCCCATCTGTCCACCTGCCTGATATTACATTTTACAAAAATAACAGTTACAATTAGTGTTGATTGCTACAGGTTTCTGAGCTACAGAAGTAGGTCAGAGTTTTTAAGCAGTCAGATCTATGATCCCTATCTCACGGAGACTATGTTAAGATAAATGTGTTCTTAACACAGTTGTTCTCAGGGAAATCATGAGGTTCTGATTGCAAAGACTCTTCTAGCAGAACTTAAAAGTGTTTTAGTCATTCAACATCATTTCATGCAGTCTCTACACAGAAGGTTGGCTGCAGTGAATCTCCACTCTGCTCTCTTTCCTGTCTTCATAGAGCACTTAATAGCCAAGCTGGTCCCTGTCAGTCTCTTGATGTTGACCATTTATCTATGTCGCTGGTGTCCTCTTGTTCTTTTCCCTTCAATCTTGCCCTCAAGAAGGGTCTTCAGCATAGTATTAAGCCTCTTGACATTACCAAAGTATCTAAGCTGTCTGGTTTTTTATGAAGTTCAATATTTCTCTTTTCACTTCTAGCTGGTTTAGCACTTCATTGTTTGTTTTCTTTTCTATCCATAAGATATGTCATATTCTTCTATATATCCACATTTCAAGTTCCTAAGTTTTCTTTTCAATGTCCAGGCTTCAACACTGTAAAGGAATATTGAGTATATGTAGCATTTTACATCTGTATCAGTTTCTGTGATATTTGTTTTCATGTAAGGATCTTCCTCATTCTGCTGAAGGTGTTTTTTTGCCATTTCTATTCTGTTAATTTCCATTTCACATTTTCCGTCCTCTGTTATCATGTGTCCTAGATACCTGAAGCTTTTCATTTCTTTTTTTTTTTTTCTCACCTGATTACCATAACATTTTGTTTTTCTGATATGTATTTCCAGTACCTACTTTTGACTTAAATTGTTTATTCACATTACTAGATTCTGTAGGTCATTTTGGTTGTCTGCCATCAGCATGGTATCATCTGTGTATCTTAGATTATTGATTGCTATCCTATTGGTGTTTAGTCCAGGCATCTCACTAGTTTCTTTGAGTACCTTTTGTGTATAAAGATTAAACAGACATGGAGAAAGGGCGCATCCTTGTCTGACCCCTCTCTTTATATCTATTGGTGTTGAGTTGTTTGTGTTGGACGGCACAATTGCTGCCTGTTCCCAGTATAGCTTGCTTATTATTCTGATGTCTGCCATCACATTGATCTCTTTCAGACATTCCATCAGCTGTTCGTACCTGACTCTATCAAAGGCCTTTGTGTAATCTATAAAACGAGCATACATGTCCTTTTTAACTTCCATGTACTTCTCAGTTATCATTCTAGTGCTGAATATTGTTTCTCTTGTTCAACTATTTTTTCTAAATCTCAACTGCTGACCACTGATTTCCATATTTATTTTGCCTCTAATTCTTTCTAGAATGGTTTTACATAATATCTTTGTCACATGGCTCATTAAACTGATGGTTCTAAAGTTGGTACATTCTACTGAGTTTGGTAATTTTAGTAGTGCTATAAATACCTAAGTTTTCATATCCTGTGGAGGTATCCTGTTGTGAACATCGTTTGCACAAATCTGTTATCTTCTGTGTTCCAAACTCTTCTAGGGCTTCTAACATTTCTGTGTTTTTATATATTTCTGTATTGTCAAAGCTTTACCATGTTTCATTGTTCTCATGGCCTTTTCTACTTCTGATTTAAGTATTGTTGGGCCCATCTCATTGTCTGTGTATGGGCTTATATTTCTGTTATCTGCATAAAGCCGGCTGATGTATTCCTTCCTCCGTTTATTTACGTTTGAGCCTTCCATCAAGAGCATTCCCTGCTTAGTTTTAATGCAGCTGCCATGATTCACTTTCTGATCCGTGTCTGTGAGTTTGTTTATCTCTTCATACATTTCTCTTGTCCTTTGTTGTTTCTCTTCTATTTCCCTGCAGCTGTTATCTGGCCGTCTTTCTTTTTCTTTGTGGCACATTCAGCATATTTCTTTGTCTATATTATCATAATCAGGAGTGTTTGTTGCTTGTTTTCTTTCTTCCATTTCTATTTCATTGGTCTTCTACTTTTGTTTAGCCGTCTGTTCTTTCTCTGGTAGTATTTTTTTTGCCATTTTTTTCTGCCATTTCCATACTAGTTTTAAATATTCCCCATTTGTTGTCTGTTCTTTTCTTTTTGGTTTTCTCGTCTATATTGCTCTCTGCTCTTTTCTAGATGGCATTTGTACCCGTTCTTCACTTCCACTGAGTATTTCTGTTTTAAGTCTGTATTTCTTAGGGCTGTAATGTCTATTTTTGGTGTCTTGTACCTCATATTTTGGTTGTTGTTCTTACGTTTCACTTTCATTTTCGTCACTACAGGGTTGTAATCTGAATTTATGTCAGTCCCTGGGTAGGTTTTTGTAGACTTAACATTATTTCTAAATCTACCTCTGATCATTACAAAATCAGTCTGATTTTTTTTTGTTTTTTGTTGGTTAAATCTCCAGGGCTTTTCTGTGCATATAGTTTCCTCTTCTCTTGTTTGTAAAATGTATTACAGATGATTAGTTGTTTTCCTCACATAACTTTATCGGTCTGTCCCCAAGCTCTTTTCTTTTATCAAATCCGTATTTTCCTAAGATGTTCTTATAGCTTCCTTCTACTTTTGAGTTTATGTCCCCAGTTACTATTAGAATACCTGTTTTAAAACCTCTTGCAGTTCCTCATAGTAAACCTCTAGCTCTTCCTCTCCATATTCTTTTTTTAGCACATACATTTGTAATATGGCGATGTTGAAGGGTTTTGCTCGTAGCTTTAATAACGTCATTCTGTCATTGTGCATGCGGTATCCTGATGCAAATTTTTCTAGTGATCTTATTAGTAAACCTTCACCTCTTTGATGTTCCTCTCCTCCTGAATAGATAAACATGTGGTTCTCCTCAGTCATTAAGATGGTCAGTTCCACTGTCAAGGAGTCTTAAGACTTCTCAAACAAATGTACCATGAGGCGAGATTTCATTATAACACTGGATCTTCATACAGATATCTGCTGCATGTCAAAAGGGTCTTAAGACTCCTCAAACAAATGTGTCACGAGGCGAGATTTAATTATGACACTGGATCTTCATACAGATATCTGCTGCATGTCAAAAGGTAAAGCCCTTTGAGATTTTATGGGCTGAGGAATGAACTGTTAAGTTTGTTTAGCATCGACAACCCAGACTTTGCTTGCTCTTTTAATTGACGAGGAGTGGTGTGCAAAAGTAGTCTACTTGGCCAATATTTTCAGCCATTTAAAGCACCTTAACAAGAGTGCAAGGAAAAGAAGAAAGTGTGCATGAAAGCAGCAAGATCACTGGGTTCATAAGAAAGCTTAGAGTATGGAAATTGCAAGTGGAAAAAAATCTTCAGATGTTTTCTCTGACTTTCCAGGTAGATCCATACAGTATGTGACATCTGAACTGATTTTAAATCACCTCCTAGATCTGGAAGATAACATGGCACATTATTTTCCCTCCATAACTGTGCCAGTTTGACTGGCTGGCTGCACAGTCTTACACTACTATGTCCCCAGAATCCACAGTTGACCTCCCTCTGATGATAGAAGTGCGATTCACACAACTTCAGTCTGACCAAACACTTCCACTGAATTATGATGAACTGCGTCTTCTTAAGTTTTGGATGTTGACGAAGAAAGAGCATCCAGAAATAGCCGTGGAGGCAGTTAATATTCTGTTACACTTCTCCAACACCTACTTATGCAAGCAGGGTTTTTCGGCACTAACAAGCATAAAAGACAAAAAATGAAAGGAAATACCTATCTGTTTGTCTGCAGTTCCACCATGAATGAAAGTTTTGTGAAAGAGGTGGCAGGCTTACATTTCTCATTGATAACTGAAATCTTTCATTGTAAACCTCTGGAAAATAAATGTTTCAGGTATTTAAAATGTTGGTCTTCTTCCTTTTTCAGTATTAATACTGAATGAAATTATTTTAATTATTTTTACCAGCAGTATCGCATCTCGAAAGTTTTGTGACACACCTATCAAATCTCGCGTCGCACCCTTGAGAACCACTGGGTCTATATGTTTTCAGTTTGTACGTGCAGTTTTATGACTTTTATGTTTGTACCTCTTTGTGATCTTTATGATTACTGACAAATTCTAGCAACATGCTTGCATCAGATTTTGCATGAAACTTGACAAATCTGCTACCAAGACTCTTGAAATGCTTCTTTAGATTTTGGCAAACCATTCTTTAGATCAGACACAGGTTTTTGAATGGCATATGCGTTTCAAGACCTGTCAAATGTGTTCAAGATGATGAGTATTCAGGGTGACCAGTTACCAATGGAACACCAGAATATGTAGAAAAAAATTCATGAATTCATCCGTGAGAGTCATTGCAAACCAATCTGTCAGTTCGTTAGAAACAGTTGTGGAGTCTGCCAGATCATCACAAAAAACTTGAATATGCAATGTGTTGCAGCTGAGTTTGTTCCCCGTCTCTTGACACTCAATCAGAAACAGGCAGCATCATGATGTGTGCTTTGAGTTTCATGAGTTAACTAATGACATCCCACATCCTCCATACTCACCTGTGGCTCCCCAAAATGAAATTTAATCTGAAGAAGCACCACTGCTACACCATACATGAAATCTAAATGGAATCGCAGGTGATTTTGAATTTCCTTTAGGAAAAGGACTTCCACATGCTTTTTGAAGCATGGAAGAGGTGCTGGACTCACTGCATATGCAGAGGAACTATTCTGATGGGGATAGTGATCAGATTTATATGGAGTAAGTGTATACTTATTTTTTTAGAAACAGTCTGGGAACTTCCTGATGCAACCTCGTACATAATTTTATTGTGTCTGTGCCTATGCACATTTATGGAAATGCTAACAGTTAATGCTTTTTGGCACCTGATTCATGGTATCAGCATATTTTGTTTAAACCCATCCAGATTTGAAGTCAAAGAATAATTCTATTTTGTTTTTCATGTGTGCACAAGGATAGGATAAGATTTGGAATTTGTGTTGATTCCCAGGGAAGCAGCATTTAGGCACAGTTCTCATTTGACTCCAGAATTTGTAGAAGTGTGAAATTAACAGTTTTCCTTGAGCCAGAAAAGTCCTGTGGTTAGTGTATCAGACAAGTCTCCACTGTGTCAAAGAATGAGAACAGGATGAGTTTGGTGCGTGAACATCAGTGATTCCAAAATTTGTTCCGGTTCCTGCCTTCTTGCCTCCCAACCCACATCCTTTCATCTTCATCATCGACTTTCACTCCCTTGAGAACATAGGCCACGGATAAAGGCTCTCCAGTCATCCCTGTTCTTGGAATTATTCTCTGCTTCCTTCCATGTGCATCCCTTGTCTCTGAGCTCTGTCATAATTTCTCTGCTCCAAGTAAGTCTAGGTCTCACATCCTTAGCACCCCTAAAAACTCACTTCTTCCCCCGCCATGATATTCCCAATGCCTCTAGGGGATAAGTACCACCCAATTTGAGAACCACCAATACAGAAACAGATTGTTCTAAGCAGACTCTGTAGTTTTTTGGGTTAGATTCTTATTTGCATTTTCTTGGGGAAAGGGGCAGGGACAGAAGCAGTGTTAAGATTTCTTTGAAAAAAAAAAAAAAGTTAACAAGTTCAAGTATCATTAACATTTTTATTCATAGTTTCATTTCCCATTGTTTCTTTTTTAAATTAAAAAAAAAAGAACATTAAAGGTTCGTGTGTCCCAATAATTTAAGTAAAAATCCTTGATAATAGAATTATTCAGTTTTTTTAAATGGTCTATCACCTTATAAGAAACATAATATACTTTTTTAAAAGACTATTTGTTATGTTAGAAATATGTATCTGTTTAAATATAAGAGCACCTGAAAATATAGATCCAAGAAGAGAGGAAAGCTTCTTACCAGACTTTGAAAGAAAAAAGTTAGCAGGAAAAAAAAATATTATGTGCATGCTGGATAGCATTGCCAGCCATTCTTCTCCATCTTGTACTGGCCTGAGTATTTTCAATTATTTCAGATGCTTACCTTTTTTCCATGCCACTTGCTGAGTCCACTGAAATATTTTTCTCTTGGCCTTCCTTTCACCTCTTGAATTTTCCAGTTGTTACTGGGTTCTGCAAATCTGTCTTCTCATGATATGTCCAAGACATTTTGACTGTCCACATCTCTGTTGATTCCAGTTTCTTTGTCATCTTTTTGTTATCTAAATTTTACAACCGTATAGCAATTTTACTCTATTTAGCACTGTAATACTTTTTTCTTTGCTTTTCTTATCTTATAATTTATATCCTTCCTGTGCCATTAAATGTTACATAGGGCTCACAAGGTAGTTTGCCAATTTTTCCTGTTTTTGATGAGCTTTTCAACCTCATCAAGGAATTTTATGCCTATTAATTTGGCAATGTCCTCTTTAGAGTTTCCCGTAGTCAGCCTCTTTTTCTTCAGCCTGTTGTGTTCCACTTGATAGCTTGTTTTGGGATTCTCTGATCATTTCTTCTCATCACATGACCAATATATGTCCATCTCATTTACCTGATCACCCATGAGACTGGTTGTTGTTCACTCATCTGTCTTATCTCTGCATTGTTCTTGAATTTGTTCCACTTGATGCCAAGTATTTTCCTTAGGAATTTGTTTTCAAAAGTCTAATTTATTGTCTATTTCTGTAGTTGTTTTCCAGCTTTCGCATGCATAAATGAGGGTGGATATTACATTTGAATTGAATAGTCTTAACTTGGTTTTTGTGCTTATAACTTTTGAATGCCATATGTTCTCAAGATTCTTGAAGATCGATGCTGCTTTTGCAATTGTAATTCTAAGTTCCTTTCTGGTGTCACCATCCTGGTCTACGTAGTAGCTGCCAAAGTATGCAAATTGATTGACTTCCTTCAACAGCTGTCTCTTCTATGTATATTTTTCCATTTTGATTATTGGGAAGTTTCATTATTTTTTGTTTTATCCTTGTTAATTTCAAGTCCTATTTTGCAAGCCAGTGAAGACAAGATATCTGTTTTTTCTTGCATGGAATTCACATTGTTGCAGATAAGAATTATGTCATCAGCAAAATCATGATCTTCTAGTTGGTTCCTGTTATGAAGTCTATTGCAATTCTAAAAAGCAAAGGAAATAGTATACATCATTGTTTCACCCCTGTTTCAATCTGGAACCATTCGCTCATCCCTTCTTCTGTGTTGACTGCACAAACATATCTGTTGTAGAGGTCCGTAATGATGTTGACAGTTTTAGAAGGTATCCCATGTAGACTTAAAATTCTCCACATTGAATCTCTGTGTATGCTTAAGTCAGTTCAAAATGACCTTTCAAAATACTTTCGACACAACTGATACTAAGGTTACTCCTCTCCAATTGTTGCAGCCGCTAAGGTTGCCTTTTTTTGACATTTTCACATTGATTCCTTTTTTCCATTTAGAAGGGACCTTTCCTTCTTTCCAAATCTTATTAAACATTCTCTGTAGTTTTCTCATGTTGTCATTATTGATAGTTTTTAACATTTCGGGTGTTATTTCATTTTCACCTGCAGCTTTGTTGTTAGCCATCAAATTCACTGCTGTTTCAATTTCATGCAATGTAATTTCATCTAGGTTGACATTTAGTTGTAGGATTGATAAGTCAGTTTCAATGTTTATCAATTCTTTTGATTTCTTGGAAGTGTTCGGCCCATCTTTGTTTTTGGTCTTTACTTGATGTTAATATGGTTCCAGTTTTGCTAAGGATTGATCTTTCTTTAGATGTAATAGTACCTGCTAGCCTCTTTTGTATGTTATATAAAGTTTTGCTGTCTCCTGTTTTTGCTCTTTCTCTGCCTCTTTCACTATATTGTCTATGTATTCTTTTATCCCTTCTAGCTGAACTTTTTACTTTCTTTTCTATTTTTTTGTATGTTGCTTTCGCCAGAACTTTTTCAAGATCTGTCTTTACATTCAGCATGTCTAATTTGACTGCTTGTCTTTCATGTATGTACTTCCATGTGTTTTCTGATGTCCATGCTTTTCTATTTGGTTTTTTCAGTCCAGCGCTTGCTTTTGCTGCTGTGATTTATGGCTGTGCTGTAAGAATTTCATGTTTCATCTATACCTATCTCCTCTACTTCACTGAGTGTTGTGGAATGATTGGTGAGTTCCTGGTTGAAATTACTGTTAGTATTCTCTTCTTGTAGGCTGTGGCTGTTTAACTTTCTGTGTATTGATTTCTTGTGTTGGCTTTTCAGTTTTAGTTTTATTTTCCCTATACACAGATTATGATCACTGTTGACACCTGCACCCCTATATGCCTTTACACCTATCAGAGATGTTCTGTATTGCTTTCTAATACAAAAATGATCTATCTGGTTTCTAGTTCTATCATCTAGAGATATCCATGTTGTTATATGTATCTCTTTGTATGGAAATATTGTGCCACCAATGACCATGTCCTCTGTTAGACATATTTCAATTAATCTTTCTCCATTCTGATTTACCATGTCATTTCCTTCTCTCCCCATTACTTTTTTGACGTTGGTATTATCTTTCCCTACCTTAGCGTTGAAGTCCCCCATAGCAGTTAGGATGTCATGTTTAGGGACTTTGTTAATGATTTGTTGTAATTGGTGATAGAAATCATCTTTTACCTCATCTGCATCGTTCGTGGGTGCATAACACTGTATGATTGTCATTCTTCCATGTCTTAGGTTGTATTGTGCTCTTATTATATGACTGTATATGTCTTTGCTTTTAGGGACATATTATTTGTTAGTATCTTCTTCATATCAGAAAACTGCTTCTGACTTATCTGCTTGTGGTTTTATTTCATTTGTGCGCTTGCTGTTAGCTGTTATTGTTGTTCCAAGGTAACTGGATTTATTTACTTGTATCAGTGTCTTCCCATTTGAAAGTATGTTGCACTTTGATATGTTTACTCTTTTTTCAGTATTACCATGTTTCTGTCTTGTTGCCATTTAGTATAGCTCTTAACTTCTACATAGGGCATTTGAGAGCCAAAACATTAATATATCAATTAGGATTTTGTTTCTAAAGAATTTTGGCTATCTTACTCAATTTTTATGCCACTGCAAACTGGTGTTTTGTAGCTGTGCCGAGCATGTTGAGGCACAGCATCATCTGAGAGTGGATTATGGCAGCTATTTTTTCAGCCCTTGAGTGGAGATAAAAGGCAGGGGGTGTTCAGTGCTTCTCTTTCAGACTCCACTGCTGTGGGGGCTATGATGATCCGTTTCACTAGGCAGGCGAGGCTGTTATTGGAGATATCAGCCGATAGGTCAAACAGAGTCTTAGTCTGCCATGGCTCACCAACCCTGACGGCCACCATGTCAGCTGACTGCCAAAAACAGACAGTGTCTTTAGCCCCAGAATTTTGGCTATAATATGTATCGCTTCCAGAGTACAGAGTAAATGCAAATTTTGAAATGTCACAGACATTATTTCAGCTGTCTCGACTGCTGTAAATTTGTCGTTATGTATGCCTTTAAATTACTTGACATTTGTTGCATTACACTTTAATAGCTTAATTGCACACAACCTGACACTTGAAAATGAAACCACCTAATGTGTTTCATGTTTTTTGTGTTGGTAATAGGGGCCTATGGACAAGTCTTTAAAGCCAGGGAAAAGAACAAGAATGGGGCTGTGGTTGCCATCAAGCAGATTTTAATTCGGAGACAAGGCCGTTACTTTGAGGCTGGTATGCCAATGGCGGCCATCAGAGAAATAGCCTTACTGAAACAGCTAGGGAACAGGGAGCACCCCAACATAGTCAAGTGAGTTATCTGTGTGTATATTGCCATCTGGAGGCCTGGATGAATTTACCATAGCTACTGTAGATGAAGATTCAGAATATCAAGTGAAAACAGTGTGTGTGTGGGGGGGGGGGGAAGCATAATGAATACAATCAGACTCTCAAACATTTGTGGGCACATTTTGAGCTATTATCTTCGAGTCTCATGTTATCTGTCATTCAGGTCTTTTATCAACAAGTGGCTGTAAAATTGTTTCATTATGCAGTTGCTTATCATTTTCAAAATAGAAACAAATGGCAGTGAAGATGGCTCTTACCATGATCATATCTTTGCTCTTTTGACTTAATTAGTATTGTTTCTGTAGATTAGTAGCTGCTGCAGCTACAGTAAACATCCTGAAGACTTCACTCTGCTACAGATAGCGATGTTATGACCATCTGCTGGCATCAATTAACAAACTCTGCTACAGATGTCACAGTTATGACCATTGGCTGGCATCAGTGAATAAAATATAATAGGCAATGGTTTTAGACAAGCTAGTCAGTTGTGATCTGTCTGATGACAAAGGTGACCTGTTTTCCTCCTGTATCTGCAGTCATCCTATGCAGCTGTCATTGATTTCCAAACACATGAGCCTCATTGTCTTTTATGAGCTCCTTCTTAGCCTAGAAGGGATATAGTATATGCAAATCACTTTCTCAATCTAAATTGCTCAGACAAAACAGTCCACCAGCTTCATTGTTGTCCTTAAAGACGAAGAAGCTACACACATGCCTTGACTGAAAATATTTGCCAGGTGTAATTTTTGTCTTAGATATCACCCCAACCACACATGACTGTACATTTTTATAAACAGGTGGTGACAAGAGGGCCACATAGAAAATGAACTGGGAAAACAGGGTTATAAAACAGAAAGAAAGTAATATGGTCATTTGTAAACAGCTCAGGGAAGGAAGAATTTTGCAGAATATGATACGACATTTTGTTCATTATATGTGACAGGAAAAAAATGACAATGATTATTTAAATTTAACCAGAAGCATTCTGTGTTTTTTTTTAATCATTTTTAATCCATTTTCAGTACACATTTTATTTTCCTTAATGTTGTACTTTGGGCAGCATGAGTGTCAACTGTTCTGTCAGTTTGTTAAGTGTTCTTTCAGTGTGATCTTCCTTTTTGTTGTTTTTGTTTTTTATTTGCCAAGGAAGTTTCTCTCCAAGATGATTTTTTTCAATATATAGTTTTAATTACTGTATCCAGAATCACAGAGTTGTTTGGTTTTAATATATTAATTTTTTTTTTTCTTTCAAGCATTTCTGACTTATATAGCTTAATCATAAATAAGGTAGATAGAAGTGTATGGTGCAGTTTTACAAAGTGAGGGAGGAAGTGAGCAAGGTGAGAAAAAAACGAATATAAAGTATGAGAATGTATAAATGAAAAACATACAACATCCGATATTTCGGCGTGAGCCTTATTCGAGGATACATGCAAAAACAAAATACAAACATATATAACTTATCTGAAATGTCTTGCTCTCAGTAAAGCGGAAATGTGTGTGTGGAAGAAGGAGGAGGAGGAAAAAAAACAACAAAAAACCCGTTGCCTACAGACAAAAGATTCCCGATATAGCCAATCATAGCGAAGAAGCGGAGAGAGAGGGGTTGGGGGAAGGCAATAGAAACATGATAGCTGCCAGAGGTGTCGGGGGGGGGGGGGGGGGGTGGGTGGGGGGAAAGGGGAGAGAAAAGAGGACGCGAGAGATAATGAATGAAGAACTTAAACACCTACAGGGAGGAAATGTCAGTCTGGAAAATAAGGCGCTGTTCTAATAAGAACAGCGCCTTATTTTCCAGACTGGCTGTCTCCACCCAGCTGGAATTAACAATGTCTTCAGCTTTCTGTAACTTCTTTATTTTTCCACTGGCCTTTTTTATACTCTAATTTCTTTCTCTATGTTACCCCTCCCTACCACCATCCTATTTCCTTCTCTGCCAACATATTGGTCTTGTCCCATTCACCAGTTTTACATTTCCTCCCTGTAGGTGTTTAAGTTCTTCATTCATTATCTCTCGCGTCCTCTTTTCTCTCCCCTTTCCCACCCCCACCCCCCTACACACACACACCCCCCCTCCGACACCTCTAGCGGCTATCATGTTTCTATTGCCTTCCCCCAACCCCTCTCTCTCCGCTTCTTCGCTATGATTGGCTATATCGGGAATCTTTTGTCTGTAGGCAACGGGTTTTTTGTTGTTTTTTTTCCTCCTCCTCCTTCTTCCACACACATTTCCACTTTACTGAGAGCAAGACGTTTCAGATAAGTTATATATGTTTGTATTTTGTTTTTGCATGTATCCTCGAATAAGGCTCACGCCGAAATATCGGATGTTGTATGTTTTTCATTTATACATTCTCATACTTTATATTCGTTTTTTTCTCACCTTGCTCACTTCCTCCCTCACTTTGTAAAACTGCACCATACACCTCTATCTACCTTATTTATATTAACCAGTTTTACTGCAGTCGCCATCCCTTTTAGCTTAATCATAGAGCATTCTCTTTTCTCTTCCATCTTGCCCTAACCAAAGCAGAAGGCCCAAGATATACCAGATTTTATTTTGTAGAGCTATTTAATTAATGAATTTCTGTATATGCATGTATATACTTAGGCTGCTGGATGTTCATCATCGAGCCACGTCAGATCGGGACATTTCCCTCTCTCTTGTCTTTGAGTTTATTGATCAGGATCTGAGCTCTTATCTTGAAAGGTGCCCACCTCCGGGGTTAGGACCAGACAGGATACGGGTAAGCTGTTGTTGTTGTTGTTGTTGCTGCTGCTGTTGTTGTTGTTGTTGTTGTTGCTGATGCTGCTGCTGTTGTTGTTGTTGTTGTTGCTGCTGCTGCTGCTGCTGTTGTTGTTGATGATGATGATGTCTGTAAACTGCATACTACAGTTATTTACTTTAGTTTTAATGTCATGATAAAGGCTGTGGAACACATACATTGAGGCAGAGAGGAAGCACAGACCCAAAGAATCAGCTTCTAAAGCTATGAGAAAGCATGCTGATCCCTGTCTGAAGTAACACAGCAGCCTGCCTGAAGAGCTTGACAGGATGTCTGTTAGTTTCTTGGTTAGCTCAGATTTTCTTTCCTGACAACTCCATTCTAGTATTGCAGTCATCTGTATTTCCAGTGCAGGCAAGACATTGTATGCTGTCTTTCTTCATATCATCAATCATTGACCAACTCTTTATTTTTTACCTGCTTAATTGTTTACAAACTAAGAGACTGAGTGTGTTTTGACTTATAAATTAGATTAAACAAAGACTTGATTGCATCAAAATAGTACTAATGGAGAAGTTGCAGGCATAAGCGTATGGCTCACTTTTATGAAAAGGTTAGAAGAAACATGAAAATGGAGAAATAGTAGATGTTAAAAATAAGACAGAAAGCATGTGGCAAAGAAAACAACAAGAATAACTAAATATTTTAGCACTATACTATCATCAAGGACAGTAGAGAACACAAAACAACATGTATACAAAAAGAAAAAAAAAATGCTGAATTGGCTGGGATTAAGGTATGCACAGAATACACATAGTAAGACAGTGGTGGGAATGAATAATGAGGGGCACAGTAAGGAAATGGGGGTGGGGAGAGTGTCTGGGGTTTTTTTTAAAAAAAACAGTCAAGCATGGAGGGTGTTTTCTCCTTCACACATTTCTTTTCTCCTGCACTCTCTTCTTTACACTTTGGCAATACGATTGTCAGCTGTTCTCAGCTCTGACAAAATATTTTTCTTATCTCCACATTTTCAGTCCACAGTGCCCCCCTTGACATTAATCAGTACCATGAACCTGATGAAGTCATATCACACTCATATCAAGTTTGTAAGCTTCTGTTCATGCCTGTAAGAAAACATGTTTCCCATTTGATCCAGTGCCAGGGTTTTGTCCTCATGATAGCAAACATTGCAGATCAAGAGGCACACAAGTCTTTGGTCTCCGTTCTATGAAGAATAATACTGTTATTCATTTGTGGGTTGCATGTCCCCTGTATGCACAGAAAGCTTTTTTTTTCCCTTATACAGTACAAAGAAACAAAAAATTGTTTGCTTAAACTAAACAGTAAAACCAGTCTAATCTCTTTCTTCTTCACACTATAGTGGTTCTAATGTGAATTGATAGCTGTGAAGATTAGTTGAAGTGCACATCACAGTTTTGTTACACTTCTCCTTTAGTACTTTATGGAACATAAGGACACCAGCAAGCTTCCTTCATTCAGATCTGTCCTGAGCCAGCTTGTTCATTCAGATCTGCCCTGAGCCAGCTTATCTCACTTCATAGCAGGTTTTTCATATTCTATACCATTTTATGTATTTATTTTTTTATTTCATAATTCAGTAAATCTCAGTTTTCCTTCTCCCTTTCAAATGATTTAAATGATCATTTTCCAACTTGGGACCCATGGATCATTGGGGGCTATGTGAAAAGTCATGTGAGAGTCCCCACAGCAAACTCTAACTTATGTAGAGTACTAGAAATGTGAGAATGTTTTCAATTTGATACCTGCTGGTTGGGTTGCATATTTGATGCTATGTATTTATCCTTGACTTCAGAGTATCTGCAAGCTGAAAAAACAAGGTCTGGAACTCCTGGCTTAGATCATTACATTTTTTTTCAGTATTACTGATGATTGTTTAACTCGACTGCATACTTTCAGCATTCTTTATGGGAAGCTCATGTATCTTGTACGGCTGGTTTCAGTTTGTAAACCAGGAAACTTCTAGATAGTTGCACAGGTTATCATTCTTTTTAGTTGAATAACTAATCTCTTGAAATGAGGAAGTAAATGTGTTGTTTCTTTTTGGTGTTTTTTTGTATTTTATGCCTGGTGAATTCTTTAATCATTTACTTTCTGTTCTTGACAGAGAAGGTTTTGTTTTTCAGCTCATATTAATTCAAATATAGTCATGTGTATGAGAGAGAGTGAGAGAGAGAACGGATTTTTTTGCGTATGTGTGGATATGTGTTTTTTCCTCTAATGCATTGACTGTCATGTGCATAAACTAGGAAAAAAGTAGGAACAGCTTTATTACTTAACATTTGCAATGATGTGACATTTCAGCGCTAGCCTTCTTCATACAAACATAAACAGGACAAAGAAGCAAACAGAGGAGACAAAGTATAGATTCATATGAAATTTATGTAAAAGAAATAATTTAAAAAATGAAAAAATTAATGAACAATGAAACTTATCTTAAGTCTTGGAAGAACGTATGGTAGAACTCGTAAAACCGCTTTTCAGAACGCCCTAACTGAATGTAACAGTTCTCAAGTAACAGCATATTCTTATTTGTTTTACCTTATGTGATTTTTTAAGCAGTTTTCTTTAACGGAAGCGTGGGTACTGATTTTTACACTTAATTTGAATAGTACCAGCATTTTCACCACTCGAAAGTTCTTTCAACATTATGGATTATATAAAGATTATGTAACCTCTATTCATTCATCATCATCATTGCCTTTCACTCCCTTAAGAGCATAGGCCACGGATAAAGGCTCTCCAGTCATCTTTGTTCTTGGAATTATTATCTACTTCCTTCCATGTGTATCCCTTGTCTCTGAGCACTGTCATAATTTCTCCTCTCCAAATAAGTCTAGGTCTTCCTCATTTTATAATTCCTTGAGGATTCCATGTCAGTATATGTCTTGCTATGTTTCCTCCGAATGTGGCGAATCCACCTCCACTTCCTAGACATGATTTCTATCCATATATGCACACATAAACACATATACCAGATTTTATAGTTTTTCAATGTTGTGTAACATGCCCTAGCAAGGACTCCTGTGAACTGTGACAGGCTAGTGCAGACTCAATGAAATGTGACATGTGGGAGGAGTTTTAAATGAATTATGACATACTGGTACATGTAGTCAGTGAAGTATGAAATCTGTAACAGATTCACTGAAGGTTTAACAGTGGGTGTAACAGAATGATTCATTAGGCAAATCTCTCTCAGTCTGTGCTTAGAGTATTAGTGTGTGTAAGTGTCCATAAATACGTTCAGTGGAAGATAACTTAGAGCAGTAGTTAAGTTGTTCTTAGTAAGATGCCAGGCAGGAAGCTGTATTATATAGTGTATGAAACAGTCAAGCTAGGTTGTTAGAGGAGGAAGGACTCTTTCTATATTTCCCTAGGACAAAGAATTTCAATAATGTAAATTTTTGACACTTTTGGGGGTAGTGTTTTTTTGGGAACGTTGGATCGTGACTTGCGGTGATCTCTGAATTGCTGGATTATTTTCTTTTTATCATTTCCATTCCTAGAGTTTAGCCACCAGTGAATCTTGACATACTGGCCTGTTCTGTCAAACAAGACAAATGTTAAAATCTCTGATCCATTGAAGTGTCTATGATTTAATGCTGGTGATTGCTTAAACAATATCAGATAAATTTCAGCTTTACTTCAGTTCTCAGTGTATGCTGGATGCAGGCTGTATCACAACTATCTGGTGAATGAGATAGGGGTTGGTGGTGGATCTTACAGATAAGCTTGATGTTATAGCTGTCTGGCAGGATATTGTCCTTTCATTTTGTGTGTGTTGAGGGAAGTAATGGAAATCATGACACACAGCTGGCAGTGAAAGCAAACCAGTCAGTGTCAGTGTGTTCTCAGAAGTAGCAACAGTTTCCTTTGTGTTAGGAAATAATATGGCAATAATCATTTTCACTGAAAATGTGGATTTCATGCACATCTTCTCCTTTTACCTGTGAGAAAGTTTGGTCATGCTAAATCTGCAGCCATCACACCTTGACAAAGTCTGCAGTCTTCTCCAGACTTGAGTGTGAGCCCCGCACCTTTTCTTTCAGATTTTATGAATAGATTTGTTTCAGCATATATGAAAATAAAAAATCAATGTCTCCTCAACATTATGAAAACAGCTGTAGCAACAGACGATGCATTTTATTCTTGATGGCTTGACCTGGGTCAATGTGTGGATTATTGTTGATGTCAGTTTTTAGAATAGTTGAAAATCATCTTATCATAGATTATTAACAAGTCTCCATTGGTTTCCATTGTTTTTGGCTGTTACTGGTCCTTCTGTGTTCAATCTTGTATCTAGACAGCTATCTTTTCACTGTTCAGACAAGAAGACAGGTTGCCTCTATGAATCAAACCATCAGTAGGAGTTCTTCGTATATATCATATAGTTTTCCATCCATTTTCTTTTCCTGGGGGAGTAGGTTTTGATTCTTAGATCACTGTGGGTTTGCAGGTGGCAAAACTAACAAGTTTTCAGAATAGCAACATGGAGTGTTAGAACACTATTTCAGGCTGGAAAATAGAAAATATAAAAAAAGAGAAATGGAAAGGATGAAGATCAGCATACTAGGAATGAGTGAAGTTAGATGGACAGGTGCAGGGAAGATAAACTCTGATAAATATACAATAATATATTCAGGAGGTGAGAAACATGAACAATGAGTAGGAATAATATTTGACGAGCAAACAGCAAGGGCAGTTGTGGGATATTTGAACATCTCAGACCGAGTCCTACTAGCCTGACTTAAAGGATGACCAGTAAACATGAATATTATACAAGTGTACGCTCCAACAGCTGATAATTCTAAAGAAGATGTACAGCTATTTTATAATGACATAGAGACAGCCCTGAAACACACAGTCACTTAAAGGTACTATAGTGCTGGGAGATTTTAATGCCAAAGTTGGTAAAGGAAGAACTTCAGACATTGTTGGTGATACAGATTGGGGGAGAGGAATGATAGAAGTAGTAAATTGAATGGGCAAGAATACATAACATGGTTGTAGGAAACACCTGGTTTAAGCAACATCCCTGAAGACTGGCAACATGGTGCAGCCCAGACGAAAAGACTTCTAACCAAATAGACTACGTATTTATTAATCAACAAACAATTCCGGAATGCATTACTGACAGCAAAAACCATTCCAGGAGCTGACTACAATAGTGACCACAGCCCACTCTGGAAAAACTGTAATAAAGCTAGAGAAAAAATGCAGAAAAGTGAGAAACATCAAACTGAATACAGAACTGCTTAAAAATGACCAAGAACTGCAAGGACAATACAGTTATTATAACCAAATAGATACAATCCAATAGCAAAGATAAATAGTATAGATGAACAAAGGGCAATGTTAAGAGATTCTATCCACCAAACTGTTGAGGAGATAATTCCATCGAAAAAAAGAATCCCCCAAGAATAAATGGATGACAGATGACATCTTGGGACCGATGGACAAGAGGAGTAAAAATAACCAAGAAAAATATAGCAGGATAAATAAAGAAGTAAGATGCAAATGCAGAGAAGCAAAGGAAGTGTGGTTAAATGAACAGTGCAGACAAATAGAGGACTCTCATAATAAAGGCAGCAAAAACATGCACAAACAATTTAGTGAACTCACAGGAAGGAAGACAAAATATACCACAGAATGCCAGAAATCAAAAGAAGGTAAAATGTTAATGGGAAAAGAAGACATTGTGGACAGGTGGACAGAATACATAGGTGAGCTATATGGAGGAGAAAGACCAGAATTAACACTTTTAATATTGAAAACTGTGATGGACCACCAATACTTGAAGGTAAATCATAGATGCCATCAGACACATTAAGAAAGGAAAAGCAGCTGGGCCTGATAAAACAATGTCCCACAGTTAAGTAATTAGACTAATTACATAAAAAATAAAATAAACAACAGTTGAAGATATAGTCTGTATTTTATTCAAAGTAATCCCCTTGTGCATTGATACAGCGAGTAGCACAATCTAACAAATGCTGGAACGACCTCTGCAGTTCTTCTGTTGGTATGGCCCTTAAACTCGATGTTACAGCCCTTTGGATGTCATCAGTATCGTCAAAGAAGCATCTTTCACTGGTAACTTTAATTTTGGGAATAGAAAATAATCGCAGAAAGACAAATCTGGAGAATAGGGTTATGTTTTTGGGCCAAAAATTCCTGTACAACTACCACCCGGTGAGTGGGTGCAATATCGTGAGGAAGGAAAAGACTGCCAGTTGTTGAGTACTCGGGTCGGACTGGGAGAATCCTTTTCAATATGCGTTTCAAAATACTTAAATAAACTTTGGCAGTGACAGTCTGTCCCTCTGGAATAAATTCTTTGTGAATAACTCCTTTGCTGTTGTAGAAGCACTCCAACATTGTCTTCACTTTAGACTTTTGAAGACAAATTTTTTTTTGGTCTTTTGGTGAAGATGATGACTTTCACTGAGCACTTTGGCGTTTAGTTGTGGGATCCTAGTGGAAAATCCATGTTTCATCCTCTGCAACAATCAAATTTAAGAAATATTTATTTTTGCGACACGTTTTGATGATGTCTTTTTGTGTACTCAACATGCTGATGTTTTTGGTCATCAGACAGCGAATGTGGTAGAAACCGGCAAGCAACTTTTTTCATGCCCATATCTTCCACTAAAATTTTATGAATTGGTTAACATCAAATTCATCTGACTTGTGCAATGAGTTCCTCATTACGAACAGAAATTGGCCGTCCATGTCCAGGTGCATTTGTAATCGTTTCCATGCCACTTCTGAATCATGAATACCACCTGAATATCTGTGCACGAGATAAACGATTATCCCCATAAACTTGTTGCATCAGTTCAGCTGACTCAGTGGTACATTTTCTGAGTTTTAAACAGAATTTAATGCTAGCTTTTTGCTCCATGATGATTATGTAACAATGCGCCTCTGACTAGGTCAACAAAATGGCAGGTTGTTTGTCATTTGCTTATCGGACGGCTATGAAAAGTTGCCAGATCATAGATGAAGGTTGCCTCTTTGGATTTCATGCTTTGCTTCACAGATGGCATTTTTTGTCTTGGCCATAATAAAATCAGTCTCATTACTTAATTGCCTGACCTTGTATAGCAATAGAAGAAATAGAGGTGCTAGATGAGATGGGAATAAAAATAATGACAGAATGACATTTACAACAGTGGTTATATACCATGTGGCCTTCTTAAATCCACATTTATAGCACTACCAAAGAAACCAGGTGCAAAGAAATGTGAAGATCACCAGACTATCAGTCTCTCATGTCACATAACAAAGCTACTTCTGAGAATTATTATGAGAAAGAAAAAAGAATGGGAAAAAATAAAAATGGAAATAGAAGATGAACAGTTTGGATTTGTTGAAGGAAAGGGAACACACAATGCCGTTTATGCTTTACGAACACTAACAGAAAAAGCTTTAGAAGTACAGAAAGATCTCTACTTATGTTTCATTGATTACACCAAGGCATTTAACAAGGTGAAACATGATGAAATTATTAAAATGCTTGAAGACATAAACATTGACAGCAAAGACCTGAGGATTGTAAAATATCTATACTGGCAGCAGGAAGCAGCGATTCAAGTTGAAAATAAAACTGAAAAATATCCCTATAAAACAAGGAGTGCGGCAGGGGTGTGTACTATCTCCAGACCTTTTTTGTCTGTACAGTGAGGATATTCTAAGAACAATCATTGGAGAGCCAGGTATAAAAGTAGGAAGTAAAGGTAAATGGTAAAATTCTCGTTTCCATGCCATTAAGGCATATTGGGGGACACGGTGTTAGACCCATATTTTCCGTTACCTTCGGCACATGAAAGTGTGATGAGGTCAGTATCATGCCTGGCCAGATTTTTCTGATACCCTTTTTCTGAGGCTGGGTGAATCCTGGGGCTGTATTGGTCAGCAAAAAAAAAATCCCAATCAACTGGGGATTCTAACCCACAACCATTCGGTTGCTAGACGAGTGCTCTAACCACTATGCTAGCCAGTCCCCATTAAAAGTAGGATACAATATTAACAACCTTCAGTATGCTGATGACACAGTACTGATAGCTGAGAACCAACAAGACCTACAAAATCTTTTGGATAAAGTCATCAAATAAAGCCTTATTTTGAACATCAAAAAGACAGAGACTATAATTATATCTAAGAAACAGAATCCACTAAAATGCAGTATAAAATTAAATGGAACTATTCTAAAGCAGGTGCAGAAATTCAAATACCTTGGAGCAGTAATAACTTCAGATGGGAAATACAGAAAAGAAATTAAGAACAGAATAGGCCAAGTAAAGACTGCATTTCAGAGAATGAGAAACATATTATGCAATACATCCTTATCAATGAATGTTAGAAAACGAGTCCTAAAATGCTATATTGAATCTATCTTATTATATGGAAGTGAATGATGGACAAAAGGCAGGTCTGCACAAAAGTCATTGGAAGCAGCAGAAATGTGGTTTATTAGAAGAATGTTGCGAATTCCCTGGACAGCAAAAATAACTAATGAAGAATGTATGAGAAGAATTTGAGATATAAAATAATCTTGTCAAAAAAATAAGAGAGAGACAATATACTTTCATAGGTCATGCAATGAGAAGAGGGGGCATTGAAAATATTATAACAACAGGAAAAATAGAAGGAAGAAGAGCTGGGGAAGGCCAAGAGAAATTATACTGGACAGTCTGACAAGATGGTGTGAGAGGAGATCACCAACTGAGCTAATGGCCTGCATGAAGGATTGTGTACTCTGGAGAAGCATAATAGGCAGCGCCAGTCGGCAGATGATGATGAGGCTTGCAGGATGTGTTGTGAGGTCTGGAGACTGTTTTGGTATGCGCAGGGTACAGTTTGGACCGCCTTCAGTTTGTATAGACGGGCTCGTAGTCTGCAGTATCCTTTTTTGGGTCACTGGTCCAAAACTTCAAGGTTTATGGCATAAATGTTATTTGTCCAGTCTCTCTGTGGGGATATAATGTGTTTTTATTTTTATGTTTTTTTTATATGGATTTTCTTCATACTTCTTATGTTAACTCATTTATTGCTTCCTAGGCAAGGGTAAAAATGATTATGATATTCATTTTTAATAGTGGTATTTGTGAGAGATTATAGCAGATATATTTTTTTTTTAAAGTCTGGGTTGTTGTCATCAGTTCTTCTTCATTCTTTCCATACAAACTTTATTGTAATTTGGTAAAAGTAAGGTAAAATTCCCATTTCCATGCCATTACGGCATAAATGGGGGTATGGTGTTATGGCCGTATTTCCAAGACCTTCAGCACGTGAAAATCTGATGTGATCATTATCACACCTGGACACATTTACCATCCCACATTTCTTTAGTACCCATTTTTAGAGGCCAGATGGACTTTAGGGCCTTTTTTGGTGTGGTGGTATCAGAAAAATTCCATTGTAATTTGGGCCCTCTAAATTATAGTGCACATTTCTTTCTGTTTTCTGCCATATTTTTCTTTCCATTTTTTTCCATTTTAGCATAAATATTTTTTGGTAACTTTGTTTTTTAATCTATTTGGCACTTATTGGCTTTTTTTTATGCCAGTTGTTTTAACAGTTTTATATAAATTTAATTGTGCTGTCAGTTCAAACTTTTACATGTACTTTATCTTATAGTTTTCTGAAAGCTCTGGCTTATGTTTCAGGACCTGATGATACAGATGGTCAATGGAGTTGATTTCCTGCACAGCAATCGTATAGTCCACAGAGACCTAAAGCCACAGAACATCCTTGTGACACACGATGGGATACTGAAGCTTGCAGACTTTGGTCTGGCCAGAGTTTATGCCTCTGAGATGAAACTGACAAGTGTTGTAAGTTTTGATCTCTTTACTGGTTAGAAGGTGCAGTAATTGAGTCAGATTTGATATTTGCTATTGGCAACTTATGTATTTCTGTTTCAAGTACTTATTCATTATCTTTTTCATTTGTTTTCCTGTCTTATGCATGTGAATTCAGTCACTCTTTACACACTTGTACACTCATCCCCTTCTACTGTATTTTTTTTTCTTAACTCACACCAGAATTATTCTTTTTTTGTGCTGTGCTAAGATAAATTTTGTTCAGAAATTTCGGTGGGAAAAAAACCAGAAGAAAGTTACTCTATAGTTTAACACTTTGTGGACCACAGTTATTTACCCTGAAAAACCCCCAGTTCCCAGCCATTTTTCTGAAAAATGAGTTTTTTGAGTGGACTTTTTAAAAAAAAAACATGCATATCTCTACTCACCATTGATATAATTTAATCCAGCATGGTAGACAGACTCCCAATACCCTCTAGTACTTCTTGAGTGTGTGATATCTTGTGAAACAATTATCTGGATGCAATGGGACTTCACAATTTTTACAAATAAATATTGTTTCACTTCTTTTCCCATTGACCGAGCACACTCTGCACTTCCAAGATGGTGGTTTTTTAGTGCCTTGACCCTCAAGCTTCACCAGGACATGATCCTTTACTATTCCAGATAATCTTCCTGGAGGATCCTTGCTTGGGGCCCATTTGAGCTGTTCAGTAGGGGATTCATTCTCATCACCCACTTCCAGGTTTTCTTCAATAGTGGAGTTGGTTTCAATGAGCCAGAATCTTGCTACCTCAACCAAATATTGTTTGTAGGTCTTCTTGTTCTTATTTAAGGCTCTGTAGACTATGTATGAATTAAATAATGCACAGTTGATGAGATAGAATCTTACAGTTTTTGTTCCATTTCACTGTCTTCTTCAAGGTGTTGTAGTATGAGAGATACTGATCACCCCTGTCTACTCCCTTCATGTGCTTGTTGTAATCAACAATGCAGATTGGTTTCATTAGTGGCTGTCTAGTTTTTCTGTCAGTCTTTTCAGTAGCAACTATTTTTTAATTGTGCATTGTTGATATGCGGACAACTCTTTTGTCTTTCCAGACCTGAAGAAGTGTTTGGTCTTTCCTACAAAACGTGCTTTCACTTTTCTTTATTCCTTTGGCAGCAGTTTTCAGACATTTTGGCAGTCCTCTGTTTTCCCTAATTGTTCCACAGACTCTGGTTTTGTTTTGCAGTAGAACTTCAGCCATTGACACACTGTTGTAATAGTTGTCTTGATATACATGGTGCCACATTCCAAGATAGGGCTCAGAACTGACAGGACTGTTTCTTCTAGCTTCTTTCCTTCTCCTGTGTATATCTCCATGTTTGGTATGTATCCTGTGTCACTCTCACACACAATTCTGATAAGGATACCATACTTTTTTAGCTTGGAAGGATTATATGTCCTACATTTCAGTCTTCCTTTCCAAGGAATCATTCCTTCATCAAGTGAAAGCTGCTGTTTCAGTTTGTACAACTCCTGAAATTTAGGCACAAAATAATCCAGCAGAGGTTTTATTTTGCTAATTCTCACTGTTTCTAGAGTTGTCAGAGAAATGCAGAAATGTCAGAAGATGCTCAAATTTAGCTCTGCTCATTGTTTTTGAAAATATTGGTGTTTCCAGAAAAGGGTATGTTGTCTAGTACTCTTTCCAGTGTGGCTTCCAAGTCTGGCCCATCAAAATGATCAATCCAAAGACTTTTTTTCATGTCTGCAGGTGTTATATTTTCAGACAAAAAAGCAGTAGCTTTGTGCATATGTTTGGTCTGTGCACAGTATAAATTTTCATGATGAGCTAACAGTTCAAAAATATCACTGCCAAACACTATACTGCAATTGTCCTCTATGCTGTCTGGTTTGTTTACATTCACTGAAACACCAGGATTTCCTAGAAATTTTTCAAGAACTGGTGTAGAATCAATGTTACTCCACACACCTATATCACTGCTAGCTATATCACATGAAGAATGTGAAATACTTGCTGTTGTAGCATCATATCCTGATGTTGAATCACAGTCACTGTCACTCAAACTTTAACTTTCTGACACAGCAACCCTATGCCTAGTCTTCTTCTTCTTCTTCTTCTTTCGCTTCTACCACTAAGATCGCCCCATGATGCTACTGAATTTACTCCTGTGGTTCTCGCAATAGTCTCATTTAGGATGGAGGCTCAGAGCATCGTGGGGCTAGGGCCTATATTCTCGGTGAGTCACAGAAGCGGCATTGCTTGACACTGTGGTTTTTGTTGCACCAATTTAGTTTAGAGTTGGACTTTCTCACCGGAAAACCACAACGTGTTTTGGATATCAGAATATCCCTGCCGGGTGAGAGGTGGTTGTCCATCCAGTCCAGAGTTAGACTTTTTCACCAGAAAACCTCAATGTGATTTATATATAATATATCCCCGTCGGAAAACCTCAATGTGATTTATATATAATATATCCCCGTCGGGTGAGAGGTGGTTGCCTAACTAGACTGCACTGGTCCATTGTCTCTGACTTCAGCATTCTTGTGCCTAGTAATCGTAGGTTTAATCCGATTACTGTCACAAATCACTTCAAAATACATCAATTTCATTGCTAGAATCATTAAACAGTGATTTTTCGTCATCACTGGGACAGTCTAACAAAAAATCAGAGCATAATTCAGCATCAATTGCAGTGTCATTGAGAGAAATGTGCTTTCGCCATTTCAAGAAATTGTCAACTTGTGAAATTCTGTAAACAGGTGTTCCCGACAGTTCAGAATGCAAGAATAATAATACCTTTTTAAGTTATGAAGATTTAAAACAATATTTTATTGTATTGACTTTGCAGTAAAAATAAAAATACAGGCAACAAAAAATTACTTTAAATAACAAGCTAGAAACAGCGTGAATAGGATGACCATCAAAAACGGCAAATATAGCTTTCGGCCAACAATGCACGGAAAACCGGAAGACTGATTTTTCCATCTTCAGCCCAGAAAGTGTAAAGTTGGGTTAGAAATGTACTACTTTTTATTTTATTGTGACTTTGCCTAAATATTGCTGTGAGGATTGCTTTGCGTAGGTGTACAAGGTGTACCAACATTATCAGTGTTGTTTTATAACAAAAGAGTTGATACAGATGGTTGCAGACTTGCATAATCAACATGTTCCACAATCATCTGTACAAGTCAGATTTTGTGTATATCAGGATTCATGTGAATGACATCCTTCGCAGTAGTGTTCACAATTGATACAGTGAAATCTAGTTCACATGCAATCGGAAACTAAACTTTGTCCAACTTCATACTTCTGCATCATGCTCAAGTTTGCCTCCAAATCAGTTGAAACACATTTACCGGTTGGCAGGTTTGTTTTTCCCCGCCATGTCCACATTTACAGTTAGCATCAGCAGCAGAGCATCTTGCTTATAACCAACCAGTCTACAGGAGAGCTGTTAGGAAGGCAAAGTTCTGCAAGGGACATGCAGATTACTAACTGACTGTAATGCAAATGTGAAAATGTTGTTTTTTTTTAAATGTTGTAATGCATTTCATTATATCACAGAAGTTTTAACTCAGTGTATAACATGCAGAAGCAAGAGGCATCATCTTGCCTCTCTAAGGTGCACTAGCTTGCACGTGTTTCTAATGTTTTGCTTCAGTGCTTTCCACTGACTGTCTGCATGTTGGAAATTTCTTACATTACGTATGTATTTATATTATGTTGAGAGCTGTCTGTACATTCTAACCACAAATTTTCATGCTTTCACACACAAAATCTTGTCACAGCATCACACAGCCACACTTCACATATTCCCACCCTTACAGACTTTATCGCTGAGTACAGATTTGTCTTATCCCTTCACATTTTATTAGTTTTCAAACACATGAATTCTGTACTTTCCTATTTACCTTGCCTATCCCACACAATGGCATGACCATTACACTTGAAGAGATATTATAATATGTTCTTGGTAGTGATATCCATATGATCTTATTTGTGGTCATACTTAGATATATCTTCTTGAACTTGCTGGAACTAATATATATTTTTTTATATGATTAATCCTGTATTTCCCAATATAGGGCATTTAGAATATATTTATAGTAACTTTTTCAGAATTTGGTTGACTGTTGGGTGGGGGTGGTGGCACTACATCAAAATCTTTGAGGCATTTAGATGGGGGCATAGTCCACACAAGGTTGGGGAAACACTGGCTTAATCATATTAACTGCCACCCCATGATGACATAAACAGTCATATTTCTCCACTGACATCATCTTGTCATCGGTGAAACTGATGCATGGTTTAAATAGTGACTGATCCTGTCCTTTTGAGCAGTAGTACAGATATGATGCTATTTTAGTGCTCTTGTAAATGATGATATGCTTTGTGTAGCCTTGTGAAGGAGTAAGCCAGCAGTCATTGGATATGTCATGTATGTTTTATAGTGAAAAGCTGATATCTACAGTTGTTTATGACATGGGCTTGTTTTTATATTCATGTGGGTCATGATAGCTTTGTAGAGTTTTGTCATTTGGCGATACAATTGAATATGTTTTTGTAAGTTGCAGCTGTTGTGTGTTCTTGTTGTTAATAATGATGCTGTGAATGAGAACATTGTAGGTTGATCTTGTAAGTGATAGCAATGTGATATGTTCTTGTGTTTGAATATGCTGCTACATAATGCAGTTTAAAACACTCTTGCATTTTGTTCTTTAAAGTGGCACTGAGATAATGTTCTTGTAGGTGGTGTAGAGTTTGTACTTTGTGATACTGAGCCCCAGGGAATATTGGAATTTAAGACATTAAGAAATATTCTTGCATTTTGTTGTTTATGGTGATGCCCAGATGACTTTGAGTTCGACTTTTCCGATCCCCGGGTTTACGAGTTTTCACTCTTTTTCTCTTGTGCCAGATAATGAAACATACAGGTCCTCTTCAGCTGTTCTACATCTCCATACAGAATGTCAACGATTGAGGAGTTTGGTGGTGTCATGTTCTTTCGAAGGTCCTTCAATGCACTGCAGTCCAGTAGATGGTGCTTAACAGTTTCTTCTTCTTGTCTGTTGCAGTGCATGCAGTATAGTGTGTGGTCAGCGGTCACTCTGTATAAGTGCTTATTGAGGGTGATGTGTCCTGTTCTCAGCCTTAAAATTGTGCATTGGTCTCTATGACATAAGCTGTTAGTGTGGTCTCTGGGGTTAGGCTTTGGCAGGTGTGTATATATGGATCTTACAGTTGGATTACTGGCCCAGCTGTCAATCCACTGCTGCTTGCAGTTGTTGTGTATAATGTATTTAGCTGTTCTCATGTTGGTGGAGATGTGGGACTGTGACATGGTGGCTCCACTCTTTGCCAGTCTGTCAGCAAGTTCATTTCCTCTGATATCTATGTGCCCTAGTATCCACTATAGGGTGGTCTTGATGTCATAGGAGCCGAGTTGGTTTATTGCACTGAGTATGTCATTTATAATGTGATTGGCTGATGGTATCCAGTTTTCAAGGGCCTGGAGAGCAGATTGGGAGTCTGAGAAAATAACAAGCTTTTTTTTTGGGTGGGAGGCACTGTTTTTGTATTTGGTGGTGGTGGCTGCCAGGGCTGCTAATATTGCCTGCATCTCTGCATCATAATTGGAGCAGTGTGATCCACAAGAAGCAGAAATGTGCCTTAATTGTCTTGTCTGGAAACATGAGTACACTGTATCCTGCATTATCTTTTTCCTTGAATGCTGACCCATTATTGTATGCATGGATCCAGTCCTTGTGGTAGGATTCTATGGTTTCCAGTGCACACAGCTTTAGGGTGTTGGGATCTGATGATTTGTTCACTAATTTGTTCTTGAGTCTGGTGTTAGTTTGAGGAAGTGTGTAATTTGTGTTTAGTGGGATATCTGGTACTTTTGTAAGTTCTTCTCTGTCTTCAGGGAGTTTGTGTCTTGTGTTTAACTGTTCTGCTGTGTGCACTGGAGTTTTCAGTTTCAGTCTATTATATTAGGATGGTCTGGGGCCATGTGTATCTTTCTGCTGCCTCAATGGTTGACTTTTCACATCTTATATCTAATGGCTCTATGTTTCCATCAATTTCACATGCAGCTGTGGGTGTTGATCTCATTGTCCCACAAATGAAATGAATGGCTTGGTTTTTTGGTTTTGGATTCTGTCTGCTTGTGTACGAGAGCTCTTTGATGCTGTGACCTGGGGGGGGGGGGGGTTGTAATCTATTATAGATCTAACATATCCTGTGTACAGTTGTCTGAGTGTTTCTTTGTCAGCAACCCAGAATGTACTTGCAAGCCACTTGAGTAAGTTTAGTCTTTTGGATGCTTTTTCTGCTAGTCCATCCATGAACTCTTTAAAATTCAATTTTCTGTCTAGTTTCACACCAAGATATGTTGGATTTTTTTCTTTCATAATTTGAGCACCATCAAGAGTTATTTTCAGTTCAGTCTTTGCTAGTTTGTTGCTAAGAGTGAAGACTGTATTTGTAGTTTTACTAACATTGATCTTCAACTTCCAGAAATTGCAATAAGCTGATATGGTGAGGAGGACTCTATTAAGAGTCTTAGCAGCAAGCTGCAGGTCTGTTCCACTAGTCCATATGACAAGGTCATCAGCAAACATGCCTTTGTGGGTGTTCAACAGGTCGGGGAGGTCATTTATAAAGATTAGGAACAAGGTGCAGCTAAGAGCAGAACCTTGTGGCAGACCTTCCTCCAGGGTGCATTTGTTTGACAGTCTGTTATTGACCTGAGTTTGTATGATCCTGTTACTTGAGTAGTTTTTAACCCATTGATACATTTGTCTGTGTATGCCCATGTTTTGCATCTTTAACAGTAGACCTTTTCACCAGACCCTGTCATATGCCTGCTGGAAGTCTACAAAGACAGCTACAGAGTTTCTCTTGTATAAAAACACTGTCTTTTAGAGCGAGGAGAAATACTGGTCTTCAGTTCTTGATCCTTTGTGGAAGCCTGCCTAAAAGTTATTGAGAGACCTCGAGGATTTCACCCACCAGTACAGCCTATTGCTAAGCATTTGTTCTGCTAGCTTACCAATGTTAGAAATCATTGAGATTGGTCTAAAGCTTTTTAGGTCATCTTCTGACTTTCCTTTTTTCAGGATAGGTCTAGCTATGGCTGACTTCCAAGATTTTGGTAGTACTCCACTTTGCCAGGTCTTGTTAATGAAGGTGAGCAATTTGGACTTTCCTACAGGACCCAGAAGAAGGATCATTTCATATTATATTTTGTCTGGTCCTGGTGCTTTTCTTACCCACAGCACTCTGGAGTTCATGGATGGTAAAGTTTTCCTTAAAAAGTAAAATGTTTGCCAAGCTAGATTTCTCTTTACTTCTCAGAATTTTTCCCACCGCTTTGTCAGGTACTTTCCTGTTGGAGGATTTGTTGGTGGCAGCAAAGAATTTGTTAAAAGTACTGGCTTTGTGTGAGTCACTTGAGAGGACTCGACCAGAGATTCACATTGGGTTAAGGTTAATTTGTTTGTTTTTTCCTGACATGTTATCTAAGAGTTTCCAAGCCTTCTTTCCTTCAGTTCTGAGGTTGAGATTGCTGCACATGCACTTCTTTTTCTTTGTTCTTTTAGTTTTGAGTCTTACCTTAGCTGTTAGTTTATTGTACTCTATCTGTTTTCTGGAGTACGGTTTTTCTCTGCATTCTTCCTGGCTGCTCTTCTGTTTTTTTTTACTAAGTCTTCCAGAGCTTTTGTCCAGAAGAGGCTATATTTCTTTCTGCATCCTCAAGGGATTGTTTTGTTGGCTACTCCAAGTATGGCTTGGATTATGTTGGTGCAGAGTGTGTCAATGTTTGTGCTGTCATGTAATTTTGATAGGTTTTCACCTGTTTGTGCTCTGATTTTTTCCCAATCTGCTTTTCTATAATTCCAGCGAGGGGGTTTGTGTGGTCTTTGGTTTCGTGTGTGCAAAATCTGTAGAAGAATGGGGGGATGGTTGCTTCCTATGTCATCAAGCACTCTCAGAGTACAATCATTGTGGATGTCTCCTGAGACATTGGTGAGGTCAGGTCTGTATGTGCATCCAGTGGCTCTGTGGAGGAGTGTTGGTGGGAACAAGGAGTCTTGCAATGTTATCATGTTGCTGGTGCTGCATAGCTCTTCAGTGTTGTTTCCCATAGGGTTTCGGTCTTTATATCCTAGTGATGGTAGATGTGCATTAAAATCTGCAATGATAGTTTTCTGCATGTCTGTGCTGTGTATGTTGATTTTACTTTTAGAATTTGGGGGACAATAAATATTATACAGAGTGTTCCGCAGTCCATCATGCCATACTGTTATCTCTTGGATATCATTCTCATTGGACTTGCTGTTTTTAACTTCTCCTTGGATGTCAATTCTCAAGAGTATGGCAGTACCCCTGCATTTACCACATTCACATTTGTACATGGTGTATCCAGGCACTGAGTGATATTTTCCATATAGAATGGTTTCTTGTATGATTGCAATATGGATGTTGACTTTTTTTCAGCTGCCTGCTTAATTCTGAGGCCTTTGGCCAAAATCCAGAAATGTTGATGTGAAGAATGTTTAGTATGCGCCCCCCCCCCCCCCCGGCTGATTTTTCGCTCAGGGTAGCTGGGGGGGGGGGGGTGGACCTTTTCGAGGCGACATGCGGGCTCGAATGGTTTTCTTTTTGTTTCTGAGATTTTCTTATTGGGGTTTTTGTCCTAAGTCTTTCTTTCATACCCAGGAGGCCTTTCCAGTGAGAAGCTGAGATCAGGCCCCGAGTGCAACACCAGCCCGTCCAACGACAGTTTCACGGAGACACTCCGACTTTGGGATGAGGGATCTGTTGGTGCTTCAACGATGTCCATTCCCCGCCACCTATAGTCTGCTGGCTGCTTTGTTTGCCTCATTCTGATAGCCATTGTTGTAGAGACCCATAGGCTTGTCATGTCCTGGACTTGTTGGTTTCCACCAGACTTTCCTCATCCCCACAGGTGATCTCTGTGTCCCCATCCATCCACCGTCCCGAACAGCCCAGCGCGGCCCCAGGCCAAGATCTCATCTCCACCTACTGACGGGTGTGCAGTGTGCAAAAGCTGGAGGGCCTTCTAACCTAGGAGGGGTACTTGTGCTTGTCATTTTTCCCACAGACGAGTTGGTTTTTTTAGCGTACATAGCATTTTGTCTGAGTTATCTGACACTCCTTTAATAAACAAAAAGCTGTTGGGAGATTTCTCAGTTCTATGTTCCCTCTTTCTTTTACAGAAAGTTCTGTACCCTAAAAATTCTGCCTTATAAGAGGATGACATTATATTTTATAACAATAACAAATAGTGTTGGTTGCTACAGGTTTCTGGTCTATAGGAGTGGGTCAGAGTTTTTTTAAGCAATCATATCTGATGTTTCCTGTCTCACAAAGATATGTTAAGATAAGTGTGTTCTTAACATAGTTGTTCCCAGGGGATGATACCCAGATAGTGATGTTCTTCTTGCAGGTGGTGACACTGTGGTACAGAGCCCCAGAGGTTCTTCTGACTGGCCAGTACACCACAGCAGTGGACATATGGAGCTGTGGGTGCATATTTGCAGAACTGTACATCAAGCATCCCCTGTTCAAGGGTAATTCAGAAGGGGATCAGCTGAGGAAGATATTTGAGTGAGTTTGCACATCTCCGTCACTATTTTTTTTTCTCATTGCACATCTTCATCTTGTTTGAACATACTCAGTTGTGAGCTTGGATGTTCCTGGACAAGGTGGCAGTTCATCTTAAGTTGTTGATGTCACAATGCAGCAATCCAGATGAAGACATGCCTCACAAGTTTTGGTGGAGCTGGAGTTATTAGGAGTTATACTATTTATGAAGCAGATGCCCAGAGTCAGAGAATAGAAAAACAGAGGACTTTGAAGCTTGTGTGTGGAGTTGGGAGTTAATAGAATGTACTGTTTATAGAGTTGGAATCGGAGTCACTGTAGAATATGGAGGCATCAGAATTGGTTTGGCCTACTTACTCCACAACTTTTATATATTGTAATTCATTTTCTGGCACAGAACCAGTTCTGTTACTAGTTGCCATCATGTTTAATATGCCGTTGTTATTTATAACCATCATCAGCGTCATTGGTTTGCCAGAACTGTCATCATGGCCTGAGTCTGCTGTGCTGCTGCGAGGAACATTCAAGTCAACGAAGCCTCCACCTATTGACCATTTTGTTCCAGAGATTGAAAATGATGCCAAAGACTTGCTGGAGGTATTATGAGCTGTTTAATAAGCAGTTGAAAATAAAATGTTAACTTATAGCAAGCAGGCATTTATATATATATATCTCTGTCATTCCGTCTGTATCCACTTTTGTCGGTCTTTCACTTCTTCTTCTTCTTCTTCTTCGTTCGCACTGTCTGTCTATATCTGCAGTCCTGTCTCTTGGATAAATTTCACTGTTTTTTGTAACTCATGTATGGAACCGTAGAGCTTATCTTCTTTAGTGGTTTCACTGGGCCAGTAATTATTTCTCAGTGTCTCGTAGTTGATGCAGTTCTGGAGGATATGTTCCACGGTTTGGGGCACCTGGGCACATGTACATAGATTAGTAGTACCAACCTTAAACTTTGTATACATATGACTTCGGAGTCGGCTGTGTCCTGTTCGGAGACGGAAGATGGTGACTTGTTCCTTTCTGTTTAGCATGTGATAGTCATCATGTGGTGGTGTTTGTGGCTTCCTGTAGGTTTTTATCATGCTTTTCTTCTGATTATAGGTGACTGGTATGTCTGGTTGCTCCATTTCAGTGCCCTCTTTGGCCAGATGGTCAGCTTTCTCATTGCCTGGTATCCCACAGTGGGAGGGAATCCATTGTAAAGTGACTCCATGTTGTAAGCCAATTTTTGACAAGGCATCCTTAAGGTCTGGTAGTTTGTTGCACTGAAGAGCCTCCAGTACTGATCTTGCATCTGTGAGAATTACTACAGGACATGTATCAATTCTGGAGTCTGATAGTTTTTCAACTGCAGCAATAATTGCCCTAACTTCTGCATCAAAGTTGTTGCAGTATTTACCAGTGGGTATGGAAATCTTGTCAATGGTGTTGTTTGGATATTCAATATATGCTCCTGCCCCACCATTCTTTATGGCATTATGTGCAGATCCATCTGTATACACACGTATCCAGGTGTCACATGGATATTTGTCATCTAGAACACTAAGTGTGGCTGTTGATCTTACAAGACTGCTCTGCATCTCACCATTCTGCACACCTTTCACTTCAGTCTGAATAGTTATTTGTGTATAATCTGCTTCTTTCCATGGTGTATGCTCTGGTACAGATGATAATGGAGTGACTACAGTTGGAAGGTCAGGTATCAGCTTACGCATACGCTTGGCCTGATGAATGAAGCTGCTTCTTTTAAGCCGTCCTAATGCCAAGTTATTGAATCTCTCCTTCAGGGGATGGCTTACAGAGCTAAGGAATTTTTCTCCCATGGTCATGACCTTTGTGTCTCTACGTTCCTTTAGCGGCTGAACACCAACTATTTTCTGCATTTCTACTATTGGTGTGGACCTCATGGCACCTGTGATAATCCGTAGTGACTGATTTTGAACCTTGTCTAGATTATGCAGCGTAGTGTTTGATGCTGTGCACCAAGATGTTGAGCCATATTCTAAATGTGGTAGAATACTTTGCTGATATACATTCTTGAGGATTCTTTCACTAGCTCCCCATGTAGTCCCACTCAATTTTCTTAATATGGCTAGTTTTCTTCTGGCTTTTGCTTCTGCACTGTTGATGTGTTGCTTCCAAGTCAGTTTTGAGTCAAGAGTCACTCCTAAGTAAGTGGGTTGGTTGTCCATCCTTAAGGGTATTTCATTTACAAAGATCTTACCTGCTTTCTGTTTAGATGAGAGGGTGAACAGAGTGGTGCTTGATTTCTCTGTGTTGATACTTACACACCATTTGTTTGTCCATGATGTCAAGATGTCTGCTGCTCTTTGGAGTCTCTGTGTAGCAACTGTCGCATATTCATCTGTACACCACATGACCAGATCATCTGCATACAGTGCCGCTTTGATTCCATAGGGAAGTTCCTTGACCAGGTCATTAATGAATACAAGGAATAGTGTAGGCGAAAGGACTCCTCCTTGTGGTACACCGTGTCGCAGAAGTACTTTCTGGCTGTTGTGTCCATCCATTACTACTCTAGCTCTTCTATTGTGTAAATAGGACTTTATCCAGTTGTACAGTCTTCCATTCACATTGCAGTTTCTTAGTTTCCACAGCAGACCTTTTTTCCATACTTTATCAAAGGCTTTCTTCAGGTCTATCCACGCTGCTAGTACAAGGTTTTTCTCTTGGAATGCATCCTCAATCTCTTGAGAGAGATAGGTCACTTGATCTTCCGTACTGTAGTACTGCCTAAATCCTGCTTGTTGTGGAACGAGAAGGTTTTCACTTTCTAGGTACCATTTTAGCCTCAGGTCAATGATGCGTTCCATCGTTTTGCATAGGCAGCTAGTGAGACTGATTGGCCTGTAGCTGGAGGCAGTATCACTGTTTTTCCCTTGTTTTAGCTGTGGTACCATGCTTGCTTCCTTCCAGATTTGAGGTAACTTACCTGTGCTCCAGCACATATTGAAAATATCCAACAGCTTTCCCATTGCTGCCATTCCCAGGTTCTTGATCATTTGGTCTTTCACTATCTTCTTGACTGTCTCCCATGTCAGTCCTCCTTGTGTTCACCAGCATTTTCTCTGCTGTACATCTCCATGTCCAGGTGCGTTATCGCCCACTTTGTGAAACATTGATCTAGCCACAAGAAAACCATACTTTATCAGCTGAGCCATCTTGCTTCTCTGAGTGGACAGTGTGTTGTCTTCTTGTTACTATGCAGTTGCTTGTTGTGCCAGAGTCTGTGGTTTAACACAAGGTCATTCTCTTACTAATAAAAAAAAAAAAAAGTGCTTTGTATTTCTTTAGGCTAAACATACGAGACTATATTCTTTCCCTTTACTGAGAGCAACCCTCATTGTTTCCTGTTTGCTAAATATGAACCTAAATATAAGCCTGATGTTATTTTCTGGCATAAAACATGGCTGATATGTTTATTTGAAAATTTTTTGTATAGTCTTCACATTATTTTTTTTTTCAGACGGGAAATTAATTACAGCTGCATTCGTGATATTTTTCAAAAGTTTTTCATATGGAGAGGGTTTGTAGGTGTTTTTAAAAATGCTGCATTTTCTCATCATCTTTGGGGCTTTTTTTTTTAAAATGTGAACTAATGTACAATTATTTAACAGTAATGTTAATGGGAAAAGAAAAGACATTGTGGACAGAATACATAGATGAAGCTATAAGGAGGAGAAAGACCAGAATTAACACCAAATGCTGAAAACTGTGATGGTTCACCAATACTTGAAGATGAAATTATAGATGTCATTAAACACATAAAATAGGAGGAAGAAGAGCCAGGGGAAGACTAAGAGAAATGATACTGGACAGTCTGAAGAGATGATGTGAGAGGAGATCACCATATGAGCTACTGGCCTGCATGAAGGATCATGTACTCTGGAGAAGCATAATAGCCAATGCCAGACGGCACGGCATCTGATGGTGATAATCAAACACATGAAGAAAGGACCTGATAATATAACAATAGAAGAAATATAGGTACTAGAGGAGATGGGAATAAAAATAATGACCAAGTTGCTGAATGGCATTTACAACAGTGGTTATATTCCCACTGACCTGCTTAAATCCACGTTTATAGCACTACCAAAGAAACAGGTGCAAAGGAATGTGAGGACCACATGACTATCAGCCTCTCATGTCACATAACAAAGCTGCTTCTGAGAATTATTATGAGAAGAACAAGGAAAAAGATAAAGATGGAAATAACAGATGAACAGTTTGGATTTGTTGAAGGAAAGGGAGCACACAATGCCATTTATGCTTTACAAACACTAACAGAAAGAGCTTTAGAAGTACAGAAAGATCTCTACTTATGCTTCATTGATTGCACCAAGGCATTTGACAAGGTGAAACATGATGAAATTATTAAAATGTTTGAAGATATAAACATAGATGGCAAAGACATGAGGATTGTAAAACATCTACTCTTGTAGCAGGAAGCAGTGATTCGAGTTGAAAATAAAACTATTAAAATAAAACTTATATAATAAAAATAAAACTTATTTTTTCAGTTAAATATTGACCAATAAAACAGAGAGTGTGCCAGGAGTGTGTGCTATCTCCAGACCTTTTTTCTCTGTACAGCAAGAATATTCTAAGAACGATCATCACAGAACCAGGTATAAAAATTGGAGGATACAATATTAACAACCTTCAGTATGCTGACGACACAGTACTGATAGCTGAGAACCAACAAGACCTGCAAAATCTCTTGGATAAAGTCATCAAAGAAAGTGAACAGAAAGGCCTTACTTTGAACATCAAAAAAGACAGAGACTATGGTTATATCTAATAAACAGAATCCACCAAAATGCAGTATAAAGTTAAATGGAACTATTCTAAGGCAGGTGCAGAAATTCAAATACCTTGGAGCAGAAATAACTTCAGATGGGAAATGTAGAACAGAAATTAAGAACAGAATAGGCCAAGCAAAGACTGCATTTCAGAAAATGAGAAACATATTATACAATACATTCTTATCAGTGAATGTTAGAAAATGAGTCCTAAAATGCTATATTGAACCTGTCTTGTTATACGGAAGTGAATGATGGACAATAGGCAGGTCTGCACAAAAGTCATTGGAAGCAGCAGAAATGTGGTTTATTAGAAGAATGTTGGAAATTCCCTGGACAGCAAAGATAACTGATGGAGAATGTTTGAGAAGAGTTGGAGATAGAAAAAAATCTTGTCAAAAAAAATAAGAGAGAGACAATGTACTTTCATAGGACATGCAATGAGAAGAGGGGGCATTGAAAAATTCTAACAACAGGAAAAATAGGGGGAAGACAAGCCAAGGGAAGACCAAGAGGAATTATACTGGACAGTCTGACAAGATGGTGTGAGAGGAGATCACCAACTGAGCTAATGGCCTGCATGAAGGATCGTGTAGTCTGGAGAAGCATAATAGCTAACATCAGTCGGCATGGCACATGATGATGTTTATGAATGTACAGTATGTACATTTTTATATTGTTTTTTTTCCTAACATTTTTTTAATGCATAATAAATTTGTTTGAACAGTTTTATTTTTTGCACTAAACTATTGTGCAGACTAGAGTCACTGGGTGTACTTTTTGTCAGCAGCTGTTTGTGTAAGTGTTGGTCCCTTGATAGTTAAGTAAATTTGATTCAGCTATAACTAGTTGAGATCCCAAATTTTAGAACAAACTCTTGGCTCTTCATGCCTTAGATTTTGATTTTATTCCTTTTCTTCTTTTATTGCTTCGGTGGCTGCTTTCTTCTTCCAGTTCCCTGGAACTGTGCAATTGTATATTTTTGCAGCAGCAAGCATGTGGAATGAGCATCAGTTTATATCAGTTTGTTTGATCCTGGACTGGGTCCATCTGACAGGCATCACCCACTGTTGAGACTGGTAAAACCAGATGTCCTCTGTCCAGGTTAAAGTGTCAGTAACTGTCAGGCCAAACATCCTGCATTCAGTTCAAAGAATCACAGACTGTGTCAAGCCAAAAAAAATCCTCTCTTCACTTCAGAAGATCACAATGTCAGACCAGAAATCCTCTCTTCACTTCAGAAGATCACAGTGCCAGGCCAAAACATCCTCTCTTCATTTCAAATGGTCAGAGACCATATCAAGCCAAACATCCTCTCATTGGGTTAAAGGTTAGAGTCTCTTACTGGGGCACCACAGAAACTGATCTCTTCTGGTGCCTATTAAAGATGCAGTAACTTTTCTTCTATTCTTCTGGTACAGTCAGCTTGCTACTATTTATATATCTCCATATTTATATATTTCCATATTTATATATCTCCATATTTATATATTTCCATATTTATATATTTCCATGTTTATATATTTCCATATTTATATATTTCCATATGTATATATCTCCATATTTATATATCTCCATATTTATATATTTCCATGTTTATATATTTCCATATTTATATATTTCCATATGTATATATCTCCATATTTATATATTTCCATATTTATATATCTCCATATTCAGTTTCAGTACTGAGTATCAGTTAACTTCCATAGTGCTCATTACTTCCTGAAGTTATTTTAATGTTTTCATGTAGATCAGTTTGCTTACATACTTTCTGAAGTTATTTTGATGTTTTCATGTAGAGCAGTGTGCTTATACATATACTTCTTCTTTCATCAGAAAATGCTTATATTCAGTCCAGAACAAAGAATTAATGCAAGGGCTGCCTTACACCACATCTATTTCCGAGATGACCTGGATAGTATACGCACATCTAGCTCCCTTTCTACCTCGGAGACGGACTCACTACCAGATAGCCGCTCTGATACACCTGTCAGCAAATAGAGCAGTAGAATCTAAAGATAGGACAGTTTGCTGGTATCGTTTTTGCTGATAAGCATTTTATCATGGCTGAAGCTGACATTGGGAGCCTTTCAACACTTTTATATGTCCTCAGTACCACTCCATCCAGGCTCCAGATGGATTATCTCAGATTATGCAGCAGCACTCTGGTGAACAACAGCAGTCAGTGTTTGTACATGCACTGGATGTTTTATTTGTTGAATGTGTCATCTGCATTTTAACCAGGTTCTGGTGGTTTTCATCTCAGTTATAACAGCTGGTTGAAACTTTGAACATTTAAGTCTGATATATGGAGCAGGAGGGGCTTAGAAGTCAAGTACTGCAGGTGTGTGTGGGAATAAAGCCAAAATTAGAACTGTTCAAGTCACAAGTTGATAGTACATGTACTGATTTGGTCAAGAAACTTCTCTCTTATCCTTAATGTAGATAGAGGTGTATGGTGCAGTTTTACAAAACGAGGAAGGAAGTGAGCAAGGTGAGAAAAAAACGAATAGAAAGTATGAGAATGTATAAATGAAAAATGTTGTATGTTTTTCATTTATACATTCTCATACTTTCTGTTCGTTTTTTTCTCACCTTGCTCACTTCCTCCCTCACTTTGTAAAACTGCACCATACACCTCTATCTACCTTATTTATTTAAACCAGTTTTACTGCAGTCGCCATCGCTTTTATCTCTCCTTACTGTGTTTTACTGTTAAAGTCAAGTCTGTGTTACTTGGAAAACCTGGTCTGAGTTAGTTCATGCTGTGTGTGTGTTATGATGTTGCTAGATCTCTCTCTGTTTGAATTCTTTGCAGTTGATGTTATGGTTAGAGCCATCAAGTCAAGATGAGTGGGATTGATTGCAGTGGCTTTCTAGAGTAGACTTAGCAAGCAGGTTTCTCAATAAGCTATACCACTATGTGAAAACAAGTCAATATCTAAACTGTTGGGCCGAGATCAATTGATGCAGAAGCCAGTTTTCCCAACAGCACTGAGTAAAGTAGGATAGGGTTTCTGCTGCTAGTTGGATGGGACTTATAACTTTTCAAGTCTCTCCAGCACTAGAGATGTGTACCTAAATATTCAGTCGAATATTGAAGAAAGTCAATGTTCATGTTCATAAGAGTTTTCAAATAATAATATTTCAAATACATGAGTTTTCTCCTGGGTGCCCACCGCTACCATCAGATTGATTTTCCAGTCAGATAAAACTAGAAATAGAAATGTTCACAAAACAAATAATTTATCTTTGCTACAGTGTTTGCAGTAACGATTACATCAAGAGAGGTTGTGTTAGCAAGTCCGGACAGGTGGTTAAATGTATGTTTAAAAAATATGTATATCGGTTGGTAATTTGGTCACAGAGTTGACTGATTTGCACAGATATTAAAATTGTCATTTAGCCAAGCTGTACAGGTGGCATTGAGCTAGGCCCAGCAGTACAGGTGGCATTGAGCTAGACCCAGCTGTACAGGTGGCATTGAGCTAGAGTTCTGGGTATCTGCTGCCATGAGCTGGGCTTTCAGTTTATGTCAGAAACAGATGTTAAGGTCCTGAGTAGCCTAGTGCATACTTCATCCATTTCCAGATCTTGGTGGTTATTGAAGGTTCAGTAGGTGCTTCAAGCAGCCAAGTTGCATAATTGGGTGTATGACATCTCTTGAAGTCTAGGGAAAGGAGTGGGGCAGCCATTTGTGAAACTGAGCACATGACCATCTGATGTGCTGGCACTGGCATTATGTTCCTCTGTATGCCTTAATATGACAGAACATAGCACCAGACACAGCCACCACACATACACTCTGTTCCTCCTCCATCCTTCTCAAAATGTACACAGCCAAACAGCTGTTTCTTTTTTTAGACATGTCTGTGTATACAAATATATATATATTTCTTATGTATCTGTACATGTAATAGTGTTTTTATGTGTATTTCTCAGTAGTATTGTATTTATATGTATTTTGTGACAAAATTGTATAGCCATATAGTCCAATAATGTTTTATGTGTTTAATGTATCACTAGTTTTCTTTGTGTGTAACATAATTGTATTTGTATTGGTGACCAAAGTGAACTTTCTGCCTTGTTCAGTCTTGTTTATAATATTTCAGTATATTTGCTTGTCCTCTAAAGTAACTTGTAACAGCATCTTGGAGTCAAGTCTGCTCATCTTAAACTTTGCAGCTCTATCTTAACAATACATCTGCTCCTCTTCAAACAGTAGCTGAACTGACTTTTATGTGGTAACAGGCCTGACAGAACTTCTCACCAAACATTGTTACATACATTAAAATATAACATATACCCCCCCCCCCCCCATACTGGTGGGGCCATAGTGGATGTCTGTCAGGCAGGCACTGGCCCAAAGTTCCTGTTAGCTTCAGGGCATAGAAAAAGAAAAGGCCTCAGCAACCTGCCATTATGAAAGCCTCTGAACTTGCCACATTGGGTCTATAGAGCTTTGGAACCCATTAGTCTTTGAACAGAAGGCATGGGCAGCTATGGTAAAGATCCATTTTGTGTGGTTCTTGGCATTGCATTTGTAACCAGATCAGTTTTGTTTCCTTTCCTGTACTATTTGGGTTAGTCCATTCAGATAATTTTTCTCTGTCATTTTTTTTCTCCCTTGAATTTTTGCATTGATTGTCAGGTTCTCCATCTTCTATCATCTCCATGAATGCTAGGTAATGTAGTGGGCTGTCATGCGCTTTGGATCCTCTGAGTTGTTCTAGATAACACACAGTCAGAACTCTACATAGTTTTATGTGCCTTGTTTATATGCATTCTGTAGAAAGACTGTTTGCTGAAGTGCAGGAACTTCTTGGATACTGATCCCAGTCATATGCAGTATTTCATTGACACTGATCATATTCAGTCACATTGATTGTTTCATCCCATACATGTCCAGTGGACACATTCCAATCTTGGTTCTTTGTGTATGTTCAGTAATCTTTACTTTGATTCCTGGGACCATGAGTTTTGTTTTATACACCATCTGGTTTGAAATACTGTATTTCTTTTTGTTTCTTTGTTGATTGCATGCAGAACTGCAAGTAAATTGTTTGGTTGGGTCATTCCATTGCATATTTTTAATCTCTGTGTTTCCATATATACCTGTTTTGTTTTGTTTTTTTAATTATAAATACCATATATATTTTTGTAGGATCAGCTATGTACATGCAGGCTTGTATTATTCTATGTAAGTTGATTAGTGTGATGATAGCATTTTATCTTAACTGTACTTGACATGTTAAGTATCATGACTTGTGTAATTATATATGACACAAAATATTGTAGTAAAGACAAAAGATTGCCAATGTCCTGATTGGTGACGCACAGCATGGCATTCATGCACTGCATACCATTCATGCCCTGCATATAGAGCACTGCATACCATTCATGCCCTGCATATATAGCACTGCATACCATTCATACCCTGCATATAGAGCACAGCATGGCATTCATGCACCGCATATCATTCATGCTTTGCATATAGAGCACTGCATACCATTCATACCCTGCATATAGAGCACAGCATGGCATTCATGCACCGCATACCATTCATGCTTTGCATATAGAGCACTGCACACCATTCATGCCCTGCATATAGAGCACAGCATACTATTAATGTCCTGACATAAAGTATTACATACCATTTATATTCTACATGTAAACCACTACATACCACTCATGTCCTGTTATATATAGTACTACATACCATTCATATTTTAATATATAAAGTCCTATGTATTGTCTGTATCCCAACTTTTAAAGCACAACCAAAACAAACTATATACTTGACAAACTCAAAATGGGGACTGTGTTCTGTTACATAGTGGCTGATCATATATTGTTATTTGCTGAATTGGTAAGATGTATTCATATACAAACCTTATCTTGTCTTATCTTAACACACAACTTTACAGAATGCACCTAAGTTGGTCTGTAGAGTACCAGTCTTGTACTCGATCACACAGAGTTCAACTGTTACTCCTTGACACGGCTTACAAAAAAAAAAAAAAAAGGTTGCTCCTTTCTTGTAGCAACTTGTCACTCTTTTAACAACTTATCACTCTTTTAACAACTTATCACTCTTGTGTATACAAAAAGAAGTTGATGTCAGAAGGAGTTAAACTTCATTCAAGAACAAACAGCCGTTGCCAGCTAAATAATTCTTTCCAGTATTCTTTTTTTTTTTTAATGATTCATTAAAAAAGAGAAATAATGACTATAGCTGCACTGACAAACAGCAAGATATACTTGCACCAACTCATTGACAGAATGAATCTCATTCTTGTACCAGTTCACAAGAGAAAGGGTTAAAAAAAAAAAAAAAACCAAACGACAATTTTTATGTTGAGTCACACAAGAAAACAGTTAGTCTGCTCAGGTTATTTAACTTGAATACTCCAGAAGAGCGAAAGTTAAGATCTTGCACTAAAAGGTAACAAATACTTCCTTACTGTGCCATTAAATGTCACATAGGCCTCGCATGGTAGTTCGCCAAGTTTTCCTGTTTTCGGCAAGCTTTTCAACCTTATCAAAGGATTTATGCCTACTAGTTTGGAAAGGTAGTAGATAGTCAAAATCTGTTTATTGCATTGAAAGGAATAATTTCAATATTGTTTAGTGTATTAAATATTTGTTTTTTTTAAATAAAATCTACAGGTCATGTGAATGTCTGGTGTGTGATCTGACTTGTTAGTTGTTGGTATGTAGAAGTTTGGTAGCCATTTGGATGAAGCTATTTAGAAAAACTACAACACCACTTTGTCAAACCATGTTTTAATCATCATCATGTGTGAGAATCAGTTTCTGAGTGATGTATCACAAATGATGGTTGAAGTGTGAGAATTAATGCTACAACATAGCTTAAACTTGTAAGTGAAAGTGTTGTACACAGTTTATTCAACGACTTTACCATTAGTGCTTAATGAATTTTAAACATTTCAATCTTCACCAGGATTTTAATAGCATTCTCTGTATACACAGTTCTTGAAACAAATAAGTGGGGAGTGATTACCACTCTTGGGTAGCATGCTGTGTATACACAGTTCTTGAAACAAATAAGTGGGGAGTGATTACCACTCTTGGGTAGCATGCTGTGTATACACAGTTCTTGAAACAAATAAGTGGGGAGTGATTACCACTCTTGGGTAGCATGCTGTGTATACACAGTTCTTGAAACAAATAAGTAGGGAGTGATTACCACTCTTGGGTAGCATGCTGTGTATACACAGTTCTTGAAACAATAGGGAGTGGTTGATATACTGTACACAGGGCTTTTGTTTTTCCCTGTGGGAGTGCTGTTCACACACTTCTTTCGTGGTGATGACGTTTTGAAAACATCAGCTGTTGCTGAATGATCAGGTGAACATTTTCTCTCTATGTATATTTGACTAATACACACTGGATATTAGAGCCAAAATCGTTTTTTTGTTTTGTTGTTTGACTATAACTTTCAGGTAATGTCTCCCTAAAGGATTTATATTATTGCTGAACTAATTCTTAATGGACTGGGTATTGTTAGAGTACAGCTTTATAGAATAGATACCCCTATTTTGTGTACTGACAAACAAACACTATTCTTATGTTGAGATATAAGGAATGTATGCATTACATAAAGTTCATCACCTTCAGGCAGTTACAAAGCAGGTTTCTGCTACCTTGTATAATGGTATCTGCTCACTGTAAGCAGACAACTGCTATTGGATAAATGCAAGAACACAGGCATGTTAAATCAGATAAGAAAAAAAAATGGAACTATCAAGTCTGATGTTGAACACAAGTTTAAAAATAAGTTTAAAATAAAAGAAAATATAGAAATAAAGGGTCAGAACCTGAGCAGCTTTAAAATAACTAGCCAAAATATAAGCAGTTTTATAATTTAACATAAGTAGATCTAGAAATAACAAGCCCTGCTTTGTCTGTGTGTAAGCAAGTATTAACATACCAGTGCAGAGTATGTGCAGCAAGAAATAAATAAATTGAAAAAAATAAATAAATACGAGCAGATACAGAAATTTCAAGGTGAGAAATGCAAAGTAAAAAATATGAGTACTTTCAGTTATCCTGAGTATATTCAGCACAAAGAATTTGTGTAGAAAACCTTAACAGCAGTTATATACAGTTTTCTGTGAGATTTTTCATGTTACTTTATGCAGAGTGATCAGATTTTGAATTTATTATTTGAGAATTGGAGTTGTTACTTTTTTTTTCTTCAAATTTTAAATCTGAATGTGTTTATGAAAACATTCTTTTATGAGAGTAAACTGCATATTTTATGAACACTGAATCAGTCATGTCTTTTTGTGTATGTGTGTGTGTATGTGTGAAGATTCTAAAAACCAAGCAAAGATTATTCAATTCAAATGTAATATGCACCCTCATTTATGTATGCAAAAGCTGGAAAACAAATAAAGAAATAAACAACAGATTGACTCTTTTGAAAATGAATGCCTAAGGAAAATACTTGGTATAAAGTGGAATGAATTCAAGAACAACGCAGAGATAAGGCAGATGAGCAAACAACCTGTCTCATTGGTGATCAGGAGAAGGAGATGGACATATATTGGTCACATGATGAGAAGAAACAATCAGAGAGTCCCAAAACAAGCTATCAAGTGGAATGCAACATGCCAAAGAAAAAGAGGTCGCCCACGTGAAACTCTAAAGAGGACATTGTTGAGAGAGGGGGTCAAATTAGTAGGCATAAAATCCTTGATCAGGTTGAAAAGCTTACCAAAAACAGGAAAACTTGGCGAAATACTATGCGAGCTCTATGTAACGAACGGCACGGGAAGGATGCAAGATGTGCAAAGATTCTGTACCATTGTTTCTACTTTAATAGAGAGGCCGGTTTAAACTATTGGTTTATCTCAGCTTGTTGGTGCTAGCAATGCTGTCTGTGACAGTCAAGTAATATAACACAGTATTCTATGGTTATACCTGGGGGAAACAAATTGTAGAAAGTACTTTTAGACGAGTAAGAAAAATGATAAGAGAATTACCTGGGACTTTAACTACAGACTCCAGTAGGAAGTGAAACAAAATGAATAAAACAGTGTACAGGCACACAGGCGAAAGAAATGTATCTGGTTTACCATTGCTGATTTATTTAAAAACTTGTTTGATTTTTGTTTCATCTTTAATTCTGTTCAGAATCTTCTTGCTTCTAATTTCTTGTCTATTTCTTTATTTGTTTTCCAGCATTCACATGCATAAATGAGGGTGAATATTACATTTGAATTGAATAGTCTTAACTTGGTTTTTGCGCTTATAACTTTTGAGTGCCATATGTTCTCAAGATTCTTGAAGGTCAATGCAGCTTTTGCAATTCTAACTTCCTTTCTGTGTCACCATCTTGGTCTGTGTAGCTGCCAAGGTATGCAAAATGGTTATAACTTCTTCAGCAGCTGTTCCTTCTATGTATATTTTTCCTTTGTGATTAATGAGAAGTTTCATTATTTTTGTTTTTTCCTTGTTAATATCAAGTCCTATTTTACTAGCCAGTGAAGACAGGGTATTTGTTTTTTTCTTGCATTGGTTTCACATTGTTACTGATAAGAGTTATATCATCTGCAAAATCAAAATCTTCTAGTTGGGTCTCATGTACCCAATCAATGCCCATTTTACCTGTGCAACATTTTTTATTATGAAGTTATGCAATTCCAAAAAAAGCAAGGGAAATAGTATACATCCTATTCAGAATGACTTTGCAAAATACTTTTGACACAACATTTATAATAGCCATTATGAAAAACAACAGACAGATGGCTTGGTCGTTTCAAGAGAATGGAGGAGAATGGACACACAAAGATGGCCTATACAGAAGTGATGAAAGGGGGATAGACCAAGGGGTAAACCTAGACAACGATGGTGAGACATGAAAGGGGGACAGACCAAGGGGTAAACCTAGACAACGATGGTGAGACATGAAAGGGAGGCTGACCAAGGGGTAAACCTAGACAACGATGGTGAGACATGAAAGGGGGATAGACCAAAGGGTAAACCTAGACAACGATGGTGAGACATGAAAGGGGGACAGACCAAGGGGTAAACCTAGACAACGATGGTGAGACATGAAAGGGGGATAGACCAAAGGGTAAACCTAGACAACGATGGTGAGATATGAAAGGGGGATAGACCAAGGGGTAAACCTAGACAACGATAGTGAGACATGAAAGGGGGATAGACCAAGGGGTAAACCTAGACAACGATGGTGAGACATGAAAGGGGGAATAGACCAAGGGGTAAACCTAGACAACAATGGTGAGACAATCTAGAAGAAGATATACGCACTCTTGGAATTAACAATTAGGGAAAAAAAACAAAGATCAAGAACATAGAGGAATGGAGATGTGTCTTGTCCGCAGCAGTGAGCTTCAGTGGTTCAGCTGCTCAAATAAGATCACTCTCCTGTTTTGTTGTTGTGACCATCAATTTTGTCTTTGTGACCATTAATTTTTTTTTCTGTTTTGTCTTTGTGACCATCTATTTTGTCCCTGTTTTGTCTTTGTGATCATCAGTTTTATCTTTGTGATCATTAATTTTTTTCTGTTTTGTCTTTGTGACCATCTATTTTGTCCCTGTGACCATCTATTTTATCTTTGTGACCATCAGTTTTTGCCTGTTTTATCTTTGTGACCATCAGTTTTGTCTTTGTGACCATCTATTTTGTCTTTGTGACCATCAGTTTTTGCCTGTTTTATCTTTGTGACCATCAGTTTTGTCTTTGTGACCATTAATTTTTTTTCTGTTTTGTCTTTGTGACCATCAGTTTTGTCTTTGTGACCATCTATTTTGTCTTTGTGGCCATCTATTTTGTCTTTGTGACCATCTATTTTGTCTTTGTGACCATCAGTTTTTGCCTGTTTTATCTTTGTGGCCATCAATTTTGTCCCCATTTTGTCTTTATGACCATCAATTTTGTTCCTGTTTTGTCTTTATGACCATCAATTTTTTTTCCTCTTTTGTCTTTATGATCTTTCAGTTACCCTCTTTCTCTGTCTCTTCATGTTGTCAGAGTTGTTCATTCCTTTGCTTACACATTTATCATCATTTTCAAAACTCCTCTCTCTTCCTGATCATTATTTTTTTTTCCTCTTGCCTTGTTCATGGTTCTTTCATTTACTCACGTGATATTTCTTCATTTTCTTCATATATTTCTTTCCTTGTCATCATCCCATCCCACTTTCCTCATCAGGTTAAAAGTGGGTGTCCTGTATATGGTTATTTTGTTTTCAGACGTTTTTAATTAGTTGTGGCTACCAGTCATCCGAGCTTCTTGTAGCTTACAAGATATGTCCGGTAAGTAATGAGACTTATTTGTATGACTCATTTTACATATGAGCTGGTTCTAAGAACTGTCATAGGTGGAGGATACGCTCTCCACTCCAATTAAATGTATCCAAGGCGTGCGTCTCAAATAGCCTCTGACAGTCAAGTCCAGCTCCTGGCCTTCTCTTTGCAGAACTCTTCAAACTGACAGGAAGGCGAAGGCGAATATCTGGTGCCTGAAAACCAGACGCTTCGGGTAGATGAGGGTCATGTTTTGTAGCTTATCTACTGCTACTGGCGAGATTCTTCAGCTCCCGTGCGTGGAGTGGGGCTCTTCTCTGCCAGTGAAGAAAAAGTGCGAATGGGGTTGCCGTGAAAAAGGTGACAGAAATGATTAAGTGAAGTAATCAATAGTCTCGAGGTAAGGAATGCTCAAATCACGGCACCTCTGCTGTGGAGGTCGGCCACGTCCTATATGCGCTCATACCGGGCGAATTGCTTGAACCGGCTTAACCCAGGGGTTAAACTAAGACACTGCTGGCGAGATTCTTCATCTGCCGCGTGTGGGGTGTAACTCCTCCCGGCCAGTGAAGAAAACGCGAACAGTGTTGCCTGGCGGCGCCGCTGTGAAAAGGTGATGGAAAGGATAAAGTGAAGATTAATCGGTATGTTCAATAATCTCGCGACGAGAGTTACTTATACCACGGCACCTCTGCTCTAAAGGCCGGCCACGTCCTATATATACCCATACTGGTGAAATATGCCTAAACCGACTTAACCCAGGGGTGAAACTTGATGACTACTCGTGTCATGGTACCTCCGCTCTAGAGGTCGAAAACGTCCTAAATGCGCCCATACTGGGATAATGCGCCTAAACCACTTAACCCAGGGGTAAAACCTACTAGTGGCGAGGATTCGTCCTCCTGGACAAAAGCTCCATCCTGGTCATAACTAGGAAAGGTAGCGGCCACAACCAAAAAACGCTGGTCGGAGACACTGGACCAATGCAATCTAGATATGTAACCACCTCTCACCTGACGGGGATATATGTGTATCCTAATCAGGCTGAGGTTTTCGGGTGAGAAAGTCCAACGCTGGACTGGATGGGCAACCACCTCTCACCTGGCGGGGATACACGGATATCCAAAACACGTCGAGGTTTTCCGGTGAGAAAGTCCAACTCTAGATTAAACTGGTGCAACGAAAACCACGGTGTCACGCAATCCGGCTTCTGCGACCAATTGAGAATACAGGCCCAAACCCCGCGATACTCTGAACCTCATGTAGTCCTCTCGGGGATCACAGGACCAATAAAGGACCACAGGAGTGAATTCAGTCTGATCACGGGGCGATCTTGGTCGTAGAAGCGAACGAAGAAGAAGAAGATATCTCAGCTGGGGAATGCCGTCAAGGAGACTTAGATAAGGCATCTCATCTGAAAGAAGCACAGCTCTAGGAGGTACTACCAGGGTTCCATCTACATCATTTTGGCCCCATCTAGATAATGAAAATGGTAATCTAGATTTTAAGTCTAGATAATTTTTAATTGAATCTAAATAATTCTGGATAATTTTATTACAGTCAACACAAAAGAAAAAAAAGGCAGAAAAAAGATCAATTTTTGAGTAAAATTTCCTTAATTAACCCTTTCTCAGTGAAAGAATAAATGTTCCAGTACTTTAAAGTGTTACAATTAAGCAGCACTGAACCAGACCTAACATGGCTGATTTTGGAACTCATTTGCTTCACGCTAATGACCTATGTGCATGCTACACACTTATTATCTTCAGAAACGGACAAATGTGATTATGAGAGAAGTGTGCAGTGACTTGAGAAAATATTGACTGGGATGAAACTGGACTTAGAACTTCATTAACTGAGTTTATGTGAAGTTTGATTTGGAGGTTTCATCCATTACTTTAATGAAATATGTGTGCCATTCTTTACAGTTTGCAATTTTACGTCTTATTCTATCTCCAAAGACATCTTGAGTTTCTAGACACACATATAGCTTACATCAAAAACACCAAGTGTAGGCTACTAACACGAGTCAAAAACGAAGAAGTTACAATTTCAAGTTGCCACTATATAACATATTAAGATGTTTAATTAATTGATTAATCTTAATTTAAGATTATTCACTTCAAATGTAATATCCACCCTCATATATGCATGTGAAAGCTGGAAAACAACTAAAGAAATAGACAAGAAATTAGACTCTTTTCAAAAACAAATGCCTCAGGAAAATACTCGGTATAAAGTGGAATGAATTCAAGAACAACGCAGAGATAAGAGAGATGACCAAGCAACAACCTGTCTCATGAGTGATCAGAAAAAGAAGATGGATATATGTCAGTCATGTGCTGAGAAGAAACAACCAGAGAATCCCAAAACAAGCTATCAAGTGGAACACAAAGGCCGAAGAAAAAGATGTCGACCATGTGAAACTCTAAAGAGGACATTGTTAAGAGAGGCTGGTTTAGTGAGAATAACATCACTTGATGAGGTTGAAAAGCTCGCCGAAAACAGGAAATCTTGGCGAGCTACCATGCAAGCCCTAAGTGATGTTTAACGGCACGGGAAGGACAACCCACCATTATATAACAATCCTCATCAATGAACGTTAGAAAACGAGTCCTAAAATGCTATATCAAACCTATCTTATTATATGAAAGTGAATCGTGGACAACAGGCAGGTCTGTACAAAAATCATTGGAAGCAACAGAAATGTGGTTTATTAGAAGAATGTTGCGAATTCCCTGGACAGCAAAAATAACTAGTGGAGAAGGTATGAGAAGAGCTGGAGAGACAAAAAAAACCTTGTCAAAAAAAAAAGATATATAATGTACTTTCACAGGACATGCAATGAGGAGGAGGTATTGAAAATATTGTAACAACAGGAAAAATAGAGGGAAGAAGAGCCAGGGGAAGACCGAGAGAAATCTTCTTCTTCTTCTTCTTCGTTCGCTTCTGCCACCAAAACCGCACTGTGATCCTACTGAATTTACGCCTGTGGTCCTCGTTAGGTCCCGTAGTCTTTTGTGTGGTCCGAAAGGACCACACGAGATCCACGTGAGGACCACAAGGGGTTCAGAGTATCACAGGGCTTTAACCTGTATTCTTGGTGGGTCTCAGAAGCGGAATTGCGTGACACCGTGGTTTTCATTGCACCAGTTTAGTTGGACTTTCTCACCGGAAGACCTCGACGTGTTTAGGATATCAGTGCATCCCCGCTGGGTGAGAGGCGGTAGCCCACCCAGGCCAGAGTTGGACTTTCTCACCGGAAAACCTCGACGTGTTTTGAGATACCCGTGTATCACCGCCGGGTGAGAGGTGAACCGAGAGAAATGATACTGGACAGTCTGACGAGATGATGTGAGAGGAGATCACCAACTGAGCTAATGGGCTGCATGAAGGATCGGATACTCTGGAGAAACATAATAGCCAAAGCCAGTCAGCACGGCACCTGATGATGACTATATAACAAATGAGAATGAGTCGGTGCTGAAATTTTCTTGTATCATTTAAGCAGTTAAGATGAAGACTTCCAGAGAATGTGGAAAAAATGAAGGATATTTATCCGTTCGCTGTAAATAAGGATCTGCAACCAAGGAAGACATAAAACAAGAGGTCAGTCAGGGTTCCATACTGTCGCTTTACTTATTTAACTTGTATACTGAAAATATAATGAGGAATGTTAAAGAAGATGTAGACAAAGAATATTATGATGCCACAACAATTGGAGGTTATGAAATATCAGAGATTAGATATGCTGATGACACAGCATTACTGTCCACAACACAAAAAGGAATGGAAAAACTAATTTTGTCAGTCTGTAAGAATAGTGAAGAGCAAAAACCTCTATCTAAATGCGAAGAAAACCAAATTGATGACAAATGACAAAACAAATAAGGTAGCTAAAATATATATATATATATATATATATATATATATATAATATATATATGTGATATATATATATGTGATATATATATGTGATATATATATCATATATATATATATCAATGAGGAAAAATTGGAAAAGGTGGGGTGTTTTGAATATCTTGGATCACTACTAACTAATAATGGAGATACAATGAGAGATATTAAAAGAAGGTCATCTATCGCTCTTCAAAAAATAAGACAACTAAAGAAGCTGTGGAAAGGAACAAACAGAACTACAAAAATAAGATTTTTAAGGACATGCATCTTTCCCGTCGTAACATATGCCCGTGAAACCTGGACACTTAACAAAATAGCTGAGAAACACATAAATGCATTTGAATGTAAATGCTACAGAAGAATCCTTCAGATATCATGGACACAAAAAAGAACAAATATATCTACACTATAAGAACTTAATATTGAAGAAGGTTGGCTATTAAGGAAGATTAAGCTTAAATGTTTTGGACATATTAAATGTCATGATAATTTAGAGAAGACAGTCTTGGAAGGGTACATAATGGGAAAAAGAGAGGAAGACCAAGGCGAAGATGGCTGCAAGACATCCTTGATAATCTACGAATGGACGCATCAGCAGCAGGGCATCTTGCTTACAACCGAGAAGCCTACATGAGAGCTGTTAGCAAGGCAAAGTTACACAAGGGGCATGCAACTAACTGACTGGCTGGCTGGCTGGCTGGCTGGCTGAACCAAGGAAGAGTACATTTCTTCAGCATGGAAAGTTGAAGAGATTTAAGTGCATCTGAAAACCCTGTCACTAAAGGAGATTACCAATTAACAAGATTCACGATAGCTGACTGGACTAATAAACAAGACACAGAGGTCTGAAGTGAAGTAAAACAATACAGAAATGCCACTGGATGTAAAGCATGCTAAGAACTTTGTTGCTCAGCTCTAAAACTACCACATTCAAATGCTGAGCTTGAGTTTTTTGTTTTTTTTTAAGCACGATGAATCAGGTGAGACTGAAACTGAGAAATGAAGTTCAAAGTTCAAAATTCAGACTTCAGGTTCACTGCATTTGGGACAACTCATATATGCTCCACAACATACTGCAGTATCCATCCAAGAATATGTTTGCTAATAGTTCGTGTCAAATGTTGGTTGTTTATGATGTGTTTTCTACCACACAGATCAGATTTCCTACCAGCACCTTGAATTTGTCCTAGCTCCAGCAGTTTTTTTTCTTCACAGCTACATTGTTCTTCCATTCCTGCTCCTCATTTCCCCGCAGTCTGTCCAATACAACCTTAGCAATATCCCCATTGTCTGCCACATCATTGCCACGTAGTCCCTCATGTCATGGACAGTAAACCCACGTTAGGCTTGTCATAGTTGACAACACTGGCTTAACAGATGAACCCATTCTTTGTCATAGCTGACTGGCGTAACAGATGAACCCATTCTTTGTCATAGTTGACTGGCTAAACAGATGAACCCATTCTTTGTCATAGCTGACTGGCGTAACAGATGAACCCATTCTTTGTCATAGCTGACTGGCTTAACAGATGAACCCATTCTTTGTCATAGTTGACTGGCTTAACAGATGAACCCATTCTTTTCCAACCAAACTCTTCTCAGACTCATGAATCAGACTGAAACTGGGAAATAAAATTAACCTAGAACTTACTTCTGTTATTTTATTGGTCAAATGCAGCTTATGAAAGCATGGTAACCGCAGCTGTTGTTAACAAGTTTCCCCCTGAGAGTTATACAAGATATGAACATAATGGCTGCACATAAAATAAAATAAAAAATCTGCAAGAGATTAAGCCACTACATCATTTTATCAGTCAGGTTCCTCAAATGATGATGATGATCATGATGATGATGATGATGATTCACCTTCTGTGTGACCTAATGAGGTAATTATTATCTTTTTACCATATTAGCGTTACTTTTACTTTTAAATATACATTTTTTTAAAAATTCCTAGATAATTTTCTTAAATAAATAAATATTTTTAAAATCTAGATCTCTCTCTCTCTCTCTCTCTCTCTCTGAACCTTAAGTGCCCAGGGCACATGGGGCTTCCGCAAGGGTTTTCCACAAATGCCTGTCCTTCGCCTTTTTTTCTGCTCTTGCCCAGGTGAGCCCTCTATTGCTCAACATCCTTTCTGTTGTTCTTCTCCATGTCTCTTTTGGTCTACCCTTACTTCTGCTCCCCTGTGGTGTCCATCTTAGTGCTATTTTTGGTAGTGAGTTGTCAGTCATTCGGAGCACATGTCCCAACCATCGCCAGCGTCTTTCCTCAATAATTGTTGTCAGTGGTTTCATCTGCATTTCTGCTAATAAGATGTTATTTCTTATGGTGTTTGGCCAAAATATTTTTCTAATTCTTCGTAAACATTTAGTCTGGAAAGAATTCAACTTGTTTTCTATGGTTTTGGTGATTTTCCAGCATTCACTTCCATAGAGTAGTACACTTAGAACATTACTCTTAAATATCCTGATTTTCATATTTATGCTTAGTTTTTTTATTTCCATATATTCTGCAGCATTGCAAAAGCCTGGTTTGCTCTAGTAAGTCTGCTGTTGATGTCCTCTGTGCTGTCTCCATTTTCTACTACTCTGCTGCCAAGGTATACAAATTCGTTGACCTCCTCCACTAACTTGTTATCTACTCTGAGTACATTTCTGTTGTTCACATTTTGCTTCATTAACTTTGTCTTTCCTACGTTGATCTTTAGTCCTATGTTGTTTGCATTCTGAGTTAGCTTGTTTATTTTATCTTGCATATCTTTGTGACTGCTTGATAATAGACAAATGTCGTCCGCAAAGTCAAGGTCCTCCAGCACTGTGTCAAGGGTCCATTGTAATCCTCTGCGTTTGTCTGATGTTGCCTCCTTCATTAACCAGTCTACTGCCAAGATAAATAATGTTGGTGATAGTACACATCCCTGTTTCACTCCTGTTTGTACCCTAAAGCTGCTGGAGGTATGTTCTCCACAGATAACTTTGCACTGAAAACCCTCGTATAGGGCTTTGATTACATTAACTATTTTATGGGGGAGGCCATGCCATCTTAGGATTTTCCACAGTGCATCTCTGTTGACACTGTCAAAGGCTTTCTCAAAATCTATGAATAATGCATATGTTGTGCTATGCCACTCATTTGCCTGTTCTAATATTTGTCTAAGTACAAATATGTGGTCTATGCATGATCTTCCTTTCCTAAATCCTGCCTGCTCTTTCCGAAGTTTTTCCTCAAGTGTTGGTACAATTCTGTTGATGATTATTCTGCAAAATACTTTACTGGTGAGTGGCAGTAGGGTAATGCCTCTCCAGTTCCCGCAATCTCTGAGGTCACCCTTCTTTGGTAGTTTTACTATAAGACCAGTTTTCCACTCCTCTGGGGCTTTTTCTAAATCCCAAATTTGTTGTAATATCCGGCAAAGTTGTTTTGGTGTTTCTGTTTCTTCTGCTTTCAACATCTCAGCAGTCACTTCATCTTCACCTGGTGCCCTGTCTGATTTTAGCTTCTTTATCGCCTCCTTTACTTCATTTATTGTTATTGGTCCTGTATTGATGTTTAGTTCCGTTTTTGCTTCAGGTATGTCTATTGTTTGTGCCTTGTGTTCTGTTTAGTAGGGTGTTAAAGTGTTCCCTCCATCTTTCAATTTTTTCTCTTTCTCCACTGACCAGTTGTCCATTTTGTGTTCTTACTGTACTTTCACATCTTGTGTTGAAGTTACCTGTCATCTGCTTTGTGATTTTATATATGGTTTTCATGTCATTTGTATATGCTGCTTTCTCTGCTGTTTCTGCTAAGTTGTCATAATATTGACGTTTATCTTGACGGCATGATTCCTTCACTTCTTTGTCTTTTTGTGCATAATTACTTAAAACTCGTTCTTTAAGCCGTTGTGATTTGGTGTTCAGTAATTTTCCCTTGATTTCTTTTCTTTGCTCTATCTTTTCCCATGTGGTCTCGCTTATCCATTCCTCTTTTCTCCTTTTCCGATATCCCAGCACCTCTTTTGCTGTTTCCTGTAGTGTTTTATTGAACTCTAATATGGACATTTCTGCTTCGTCTTGTAGGACACTGAAGCGGTTCTTAATACTATTGAGAATTCATTTCTTGTTTGCTGGTCTATCAGTTTTCTTGTATCAAAATGTATCTTTCTGTGTTCTCCGATTTTGGCTTTCCTTAATTTTAGTTTTATTTTTGCTACCAGAAGGTTGTGATCACTTCCTACATCTGCTCCTTTCCTTGCTCGCACATCTTGTGGTGACCGTTTCCACTTGTTGTTAATTAGTATGTGATCAATTTGGTTTTCTGTGGTTTTATCTGGTGACCTCCAAGTCATCTTATGGATGTTTTTGTGTTGGAAGATTGTCCCTCCGATGGTCATCATGTTTTCTTCACAGAAACTGCACAGTCTTTCTCCATTTTCATTTATTTCTCCGATTCCTTCTCTTCCCATGATTCTTCTTCTATCTTCATTTCCTTCACCTACTTTTGCATTGAGGTCGCCCAAGATGAGTAGCATATCATGCTTGGGTATTGTTTCTACTGTTGCTTGGAGGCTGTTGTAAAAATCTTCTTTTAATTCCTCTTCAGCTGCTTCTGTTGGTGCATAGACAGCTTCGTGAATCTTGAGTTGAACCGTGCATATAATGATCTCTCATTTAATGGGGTCCATTTCAGCAATGCTCTTGATTATTGTATCTTCTGTGTGCTGTGTTGTTAATTTCCTTCTGCCTTGTCCTGTCCATCTTGCTTCTTGTATTCCTAGTATGTCTAGTTTATATCTGTGCATTTCCTTGATGGTTTGTGCTAGTTTTCCAGTCTGGTTTAGTGTTCTTACATTCCAGCTGCCTATTTGCATCTTATGTTTAGGTTCCAGGAGGTCTGCAGTCGGGCTGGGGACTTCCAGTGGCTGGCTTTCATCCACAACCTTCATGGGCTCAGTTTCCTGATAAGCATTTCTCCTTCCACCTGCATTTGTTATTTCCTTTGCTTCCGTTTCTGTAGCAGTCTGATAGTTTGTTTTTTTTACCAGATAGGGTTGCTGGCCCTATGCTGAACCCTCCTTAATCGCCTTTTACGATCATGCATGGTAGGGTACAGTGGTCCTATTCTTTGCAGATCCCGGGTACCACACGGGGAAAATCTAGATAATTCTGTACATATTTTGGAGCAATTCTCCGTATTTTCTTTCCAGAGAAATAAATAAATAAATAAAATGACAACTCTGAGTTCAACTTTTCACTATTCAGCAAGGGTTAACGATGGGACTTAATTTTCATGATAAAAAATTAATATGAACATATTTTTATTGTTATTTCCCTTCGTAAAGCGATCGGTCGTTTTCTCTCTCCCTCTCTCTCTCTCTCCATTTTAATATGATTAATGCGCTGTTCTTTCGTGGTGGGGAGGTTGCTCGTCCTACCGGAGTACAGGGTTCGAGTCCCAGGTAATTCTCTTGTCATTTTCTTTTTCTCATATCTAAAAATGCTTTGTTTACGATTTTCTCAAGCTCTGATCATACAATACCACTTGATTTTACATTTAACAACCACTTCAGTTCTATTATTTGCCCGCATGCACAGCGTTGCTCTGTTGCCAATATTTAGATGTGTATCAGTTGAGTATCGGATATGTGTACATGCACAATGAACCAATGTCTATCCTGCCTTTTATACTGGTTGAGCGCATAGAAAATGAACGAGAAAAAAAAATTCGATTTTTTTTTTTTTTGGGGGGGGGGGGGGGGGGAACGACTTAAATCATGTCCGTCTAAATAACTTTAAAATAATTTGAAATATTCTGGTGATCTAAAGAGAAGCCTTAGTCATATTCTCAGTTTATCTTATAAGATAAATTAAAAAAAAAAAATTCAGGTTCCACCGAGATTTGAACTCGGATCGCTGGATTCAGAGTCCAGAGTGCTAACCATTACACCATGGAACCGCTACGCCCAACCACGCAAAAAGTAGTCCAGTATCATGTGTTATTTCATTTCATGTCGATTGTTTAGCTAATATGACTTTTTTTGTTTATTAATCAATAAATTATTCCGCACTCCATTACTGACAACAAAAACGTTGCTAGGAGCCGACTGCAATAGTGACCATGATCCACTCTGTGGAAAAATTAGAATAAAGCTAAAGAAAGCATGCAGGAAAGTGAGAGACATCAAACTGATTACAGAACTTCTTAAAAATGACCACGAACTGCGAGAACAATACAAATATAACAAATAGATACAATGCAAAGATAAATAGTATAGATGAACAATGGGCAATGTTAAGAGATTTTATCCACCAAACTGTTAAGGAGATAATACCTCCAAAAAAAAAGAAGCCCCTAAAAATAAATGGATGACAGACGACAACTTAGGACTGATGGACAGGAGGAGGAGTAAAAACAACCAAGAAAAATATAGCAAGATAAATAAAGAAATAAGATGCAAATGCAGAGAAGCAAAGGAAGTGTGGTTAAATGAACAGTGCAGACAAATAGAGGACTCTCATAATAAAGACAGCAAAAACATGCACAAACGACTTAGTGAACTCACAGGCAGGAAAACAAAATATACCACAGGATGCCTGAAATCAAAAGAAGGTAAAATGTTAATGAGAAAGAAGACATTGTGGACAGATGGACAGAGTACATTGGTGAGCTATAAGGAGGAGAAGGACCAGACTTAACACGAGATACTGAAAACTGTGATGGACCACCAATACTTGAAGATGAAATCATAGATGCAATCAAACACATGAAGAAAGGAAAAGCGACTGGGCCTGATAATTTAACAATAGAAGAAATAGAGGCGCTAGAGGAGACAGGAATAAAAATAATAACCAAGTTACTGAATGACATTTACAACAGTGGTTATATGCCCAGTGACGTTTATAGCACTACCAAAGAAACCAGGTGCAAAGGAATGTGATGACCACCGGACTATCAGCCTCTCATGTCACATAACGAAGCTACTTCTGAGAATCTTTATGAGAAGAACAAGGAAAAAGATAAAAATGGAAATTGCAGATGAACAGTTTGGATTTGTTGTAGGAAAGGGAACACATAATGCCATTTATGCTTTACTAACACTAACAGAAAGAGCTTTAGAAGTACAGAAAGATCTCTACTTATGCTTCATTGATTACACCAAGGCATTCAACAAGGTGAAACATAATGAAATTATTAAAATGTTTGAAGACTTCAGTATAGACGGCAAAGACCTGAGGATTGTAAAACATCTATACTGGCAGCAAGAAGCAGCAATTCGAGTTGAAAATAGAACTGGAAAATATCAACCGATAAAACAAGGGGTGCGACAAGGATGTGTACTATCTCCAGGAACAATTTTTTATAAATAGGAAACTACGAGGCTTTGGTACGGTAAAGTAAGAGAACAAATTTTGTAGGATTAGACCTCGAAAAAATCGTAGACAAAGCACTTTAGTGAGACGTGAGAGAAAGAAAAATCAGAAGAGAATTACCTGGGATTCGAACCACGGACTCCAGTAGGACGAGCAGCCGTCTAGCCACGAGAGAACAGCGTACTATCGACTTAGCCAACTCGCACCCCTTGTATAAGGTGTACTATATCCAGACCTTTTTTCTCTGTACAGCGAGAATATTCTAAGAACGATCATCACAGAACCAGGCATAAAAATTGGAGGATACAATATTAACAACCTTCTGTATGCTGACGACACAGTACTGAGAACCAACAAGACCTGCAAAATCTCTTGGATAAAGTCGCCAAAGAAAGTGAACAGAAAGGCCTTACTTTGAACATCAAAAAGACAGAGACTATGGTTATATCTAAGAAACAGAATCCACCAGCATGCAGTATAAAATTAAACGGAGCTATTCTAAAGCAGGTGCAGAAATTCAAATACCTTGGAGCAGTAATAACTTCAGATGGGAAATGCAGAACAGAAATTAGGAACAGAATAGGCCAAGCAAAGACTGCATTTCAGAGAATGAGAAACATATTAGCCATCCTTATCAACGAATGTTAGATAACGAGTCATAAAATGCTATATTGAACCTATCTTGTTATATGGAAGTGAATCATGGATAAAAGGCAGGTCTGCACAAAAATCATTGGAAGCAGTAGAAATGTGGTTTATTAGAAGAATGTTGCGAATCCCCTGGACAGCAAAAATAACTAATGAAGAATGTATGAGAAGAGCTGGAGAGGTAAACAATCTTGTAAAAAAGATAAGAGAGAAACAATATACTTTCATAGGACATGCAATGAGAAGAGGGGGCATTGAAAATATTATAACAACAGAAAAAATAGAAAGAAGAAGATCAAAAGGAAGACCAAGAGAAATGATACTGGACAGTTTGAAGGGATGATGTGAGAGGAGATCACCAACTGAACTGATGGCCTGCATGAAGGATCGCGTACTCTCGAGAAGCATAATAGCCAACGCCAGTCGGTACGGCACCTGATGATGATGATGATGATGACTGTGTATGAAGATAGTCCATTAAGACTGACTGAGAGACATAAACAGAGGTAATTCTGAAAGTGTACTACGTGTACTAGGCTGCTTGGTCCATAAAATCAGCCCACGCTATAGATCAAATCACAGTTATCCAACATTAGCTCCATAATTTTTAATCCAACATTAACTCCATTTTTTATCCATTTTTATGCAACATAATTTTTATCCAACATATATATATATATATATATATATATATCCATAATTTTTTTCAAAATTTCGGTCTAAACATCAATTATGAACAAGTATTTAATTAAAAACATTTCTTCTTCATTTAGTAAACAATCGCGTTCTTTAACTCATCGACTACCATCCTTGCTGTAGCGAGGATGGTAGTCGATGAGTTAACATTTAGTTCTGCTTTATGTCTATATCATAATATGCTACTTAACATACAGGTCAGCTTTATTTCTATACAGGGCCCCAGAGGAAGATATTCTTAGCTGGTCCAACCCCACCCCCACTCCGGCGTCTCTTTTTCGTTCAGTACTGAACCCCGTGCCCGAACCCCTATGGGCCCACCCTCAAAACAGGGAGATCACTCCGGCCCCACACTCAAAACAGGGAGATCCCTCCGGGCCCACCTTCAAAACAGGGAGAACCCTCCAGGCTCACCTTCAAAACACGAAATACCTCTGGGCCCACCCTAAAAAACAAGGAGATCCCTCCGGGCCACTGAGCGATTCACTGACTGGAACCACCCCCCCCCCCCCCCCCCAACCAAGGCCTGAAGTTATGGAGATTTACCGTTGTGCTGGCTTCTTTTTGTAAAATAGGAAACTACGAGGCTTTGGTACGGTAAAGTAAGAGAACACAGTTTTGTAGGATTAGACCTCGAAAAAAATCGTAGACAAAGCACTTTAGTGAGACGTGAGAGATAGAAAATTTAATTATAAAATTTTCTTTCGAGGTCTAATCCTACAAAACTGTGTTCTCTTACTTTATCTGAGGCATACGTCATCAACAAGGGCTCTCTGTTTATTTCTATCCTGAGCTGCTTTTTTTTTTTTTATATCTGTCTGTCGCCAGGTGTAGTCTATCATTTTGATCTCTGCCTCAAGACTCCTTGGCCGAGTGTTTCTGTGTCTTCCTTGTTTCCTCTTTCCTTGGGCGTTCAAGGTGTGAGACTGTCTGGTTGTGTTAGTGTATGTCATATCCATCTCCAGTGTCTTTTTTTTCATTATCATTTCTTTCTCTGTAAGTGAAAAGAATGTTTCACCTTGGGACATAATCCTTGGCTTACATCCATATGCGTGTATGTTACACTTCCCCGCGATTTCTTTTCATTCTAAAGTTCTGAATATACGGACTTTAGCTTTTAGGTCGACGGTTTTACTTGAGCAGGCGCGAACAAAAACATAAACTGCAATTTTTGTGTTCACGGATGATTAACACGGCACAGAAGCTAACAATCTAAAAAAAAAAAAGGATAGTAGTCTTCTTCTTCACTAGAACTGCAAGCTGATGCAGTCGAGGCACAGCATAGTATCACTGGGATCGAGTCATTGCCAGTTTTTTTTCATTCCCTTGAGTGGAGTTTTAAAAAAATGGTTTTGCTATACTTACTTGGCAGCCTCCATCTCCATGGAGACTGTGGTGGCCCTGCCCCGTTAGCCAAGCTAAGCCCGTTGGTGGGGGTAGCAACGGAGAGGTGGGGGCAGGGTTTTTGTCAGCTATTGTCTGCCAACCCTGAGGCTAGCATGTCAGCTGTGGGTCCATGATTGCCGAATCGGACAGCGTTCGCGTCCCCAAAAGTCGAAAATAATGTAAATAATGTAAAATAGTTTTTAACATTTTGCTATCACAGCTTTACAGCAGCGGCTCTGTGTATGTATTTGTACATTTAGTTTTATATATACTTACATTTGTCTATTATCAGGCAGGCACAAGGATATGCAAGATAAAATAAACAAGCTAACTCAGAATGCTAACAACATAGGATACTCTTTCCGTGCCTTTGGTCACTTTTATGACGCTTCCGGTTTCCCGATCATTGGTGATCATTGGTTTGTTTCAATAAAACAGCCGGTGTAACATTTAGATTGTACATATTTCGTCCGCGATTCCGGTGACATTTTTCAAAATGGCGAAAGAGTGCCTAGTTACGAGCGATGCCAAGCGAGAAAAAGGAAGAGAAAGAACGAAATTTTTCAATTTTTGATGATGTAGATAGGGTATGGACATGGCCTGTGACGACCCCACTGCTCTTGAATGTATCCAAAGTAGTCTAGACATATTAGACGACGGGAGAAGTAGTTAGAAGGTTATTTCAGACATTAATTTAGCGAGAATGCAACATAGAATCAGAATATGAGATCGACAAGTAGATCTACACATCTCAGATGGTAAGTAGTGCATATCTAGATCTAGCCGATGGTGAGCTGGGCACAATCAGTGTCTAAAAACATCACATTACTTCTTTTTTCATTAAAAAAACTCTACGTTTATGAAATTTTCATTCATTTAGCTATACTTTGAAACATAATAAGTATACGGAAGTACATGGAAATACTGTTTTCCATTCCATTTTATAACTATACCCCCTAACTCTATCAAGACCCGCGCTTTTACTCTGGCACTCAACTACACGTCCGTGTTTCTTCCTCCGGCACGGAAGGAAAGACAAAGTTAATGAACCAAAATGTGAACAGAAATGTACTGAGAGTATAGATAACAGGAGGAGGTCAACGAATTTGTATATCTTGGAAGCAGAGTAGTAGAAGATGGAGACGGCACAAAGGACATCAATAACAGACTTAATAAAGCAAACCGGGCTTTTGCAGTGCTGCAGACTATACTCTATGGAAAGTGAATGCTGGAAAAATCACCAACACCATAGAAAACAAGCTGAATTCTTTTCCGGTGAGAAAGTCCAAATCTAGACTAAACTGGTGCAACGAAAACCACAGTGTCATGCAATCCCGCCTCTGAAACCCACCAAGAATACAGGCTCAAGCTCTGCGATACTCTGAACCTCTTGTGGTCCTCTCGGGGATCTCGTGTGGTAATTTCGGGGACCATGCGGGGGCCCACGAGACTTAATGAGGACCACAGGCGTAAATTCAGTAGGATCACAGGGGGTCTTGGTGGTAGAAGAAGAAGAAGAAGAAGCTGAATTCTTTCCAGATTAAATGTTTACAAAGAATTAGAAGAATATTTTGGCCAAACACCATAAGAAATAACATCTTGTTGGCAGAAATGCAGATGAAGCCACTGACAGCAATTTTTTAGGAAAGACGCTGGCGATGATTGGGACATGTGCCCCGGATGACTAACGACTCACTATCAAAAATAACACTAGGATGAACACCATAGAGGAACAGAAATAAGGGTAGACTAAAGGAGACATGAAGAAGAACAACGGAGAGGATGTTACACTGCTGGCGAGATTCTTCGGCTGCTGCGCGAGAGGTGAAACTCCTCCCGGCCAATGAAGAAAATGCGATTAGGGTTGTCGTGCGGCGCCGCTGTGAAAAAGGTGATGGAAAAGATAAAGTGATATTTAATTGGTATGTCCAGTAGTCTCACGGAGAGAGCTACTCATACCACGGCACCTCTGCTCTAGAGGCCAGCCACGTCCGATATACACCCATACTGGTGAAATATGCCTAAATCGGCTTAACCCAAGGGTGAAACTTGATGACTGCTCACGTCACGGTACCTTCACTCTAGAGATAGGTCACGTCCTAAATACGCCCATACTGGGATAATACGCCTAAACCGGCTTAACCCAGGGGTGAAACTTAGTAGTGGCGAGGATTCGTCCTCCTGGACAAAAGCTCCGTCCTGGTCACAACTAGTAAGGGTAGCGACCACGACCACAAAACGCTGAAGTCGGAGACACTGGACCAGGGCAGTCTAGATAGGCAACCACCTCTCATCCGTCGGGGATATATTGATATCCAAACACGTCTAGGTTTTCCGGTGAGAAAGTCCAACTCTAGACTAAACTGGTGCAACGAAAACCACAGTGTCACGCAATCCGAGAATACAGGCCCAAGCCCCGCGATACTCTGAACCTCTCAAGGATCTCTTGTAGTCCTCTCAGAAAATTCAGTAGGATCACGGGGCGGTCTTGTTGGTAGAAGCAAATAAGAAGAAAAAGAAGAACCTGGCCAAGAGCAGAGAAAAAGGCAAAGGACAAACGTTTGTGGAAAACCCCTGAGGAGGTCTCATGTGCCTTGGGCACTTAAGGTTCAGTGGTATACCCAAAAACTATCCGTAAGGCATATAGATGATGATTGTTTTCTGTTTCATTTAGTGCAACATAGACGCGAGATGGGGTCACCTGGTTTATTTACATAAATTTAACTACGCCTGTCAGACAAACGAGAGTGGGGTGAGATGAGAGGGGAGTGAGGGGAATGGAAAGGGCTGGGAGACGAGGCTATCTGCAGTTAGAAACAAACATGTTTCTTTTAAAAATCACAACTGTCTTCTCAAAACCAAGTGGGCGTACTTGAAAAAGATAGATTATTAATTTAGCCTGTAACGTGCAGGAAAGCTGATAAATCATGCAGGAAATAAACACACACAGTTAAGAAGAAGTCGTAAAACAGCAATCGAGTCCTTGACGTTACAAACTGTCGTAGTCACGCCTACTTCCATCATCTCCCCTCCCTCACCAGATTACTGAATAAACGAGGTTCTCAAAATACAGTAGAGGGATAACAAGAATGTAGCACTGATGTCAACGATTCACAGAACTAATGGACATAGTTTAGGTAGGAGAAGAACTAAAGTAAATGGGGAGTTTAGGGAGCTTTTTGTTAGAGGAATTTTGTCAGGGATTATAATCAGTATGAAAATGAAGAGGATCTAAGCGAGGCTGGGCAAACGAGAGAAATTATGACAACATTCTGAACACGACAGCCCAGATTTGTAGGATATATTTTGAGAAGATGCAAACTGGAACAGCCAGTGACAACGGAAAACTTGGAGAGGAAAAAGAGACAGAGGAAGACAAAGAAACAAGATATTTAACGGACTAAAAGAGTGGCACGGAGCACGGTCCAACACACATCTTATAGAAAGAGCAAAGGATAGATGGTTGTGGAAATCAATGACGACCAACGCCTGATTGGCATGGACTTAGAGAGAGAGAGAGAGAATGAATGAATGAATGAATAATCTTTATTTTTAAAGGGTAAAGAATTGAGCACGCAGGCCCGTCTTACATTCTGCCCTGAGAGAGAGAGAGAGAGAGAGAGAGAGAGAGAGAGAGAGAGAGAGAGAGAGAGAGAGAGTCAGTACATGGGTGAGACGGACGCAAGTGATCAGTTGATAAACAGATATTATGCTTTGAGAAAGGCTCTTCTTCTTCTTCTTCTTCTTCTTCTTCAGAGTTCGAGAAAAGTTGGTCATGCTAAATCTGCAGGCCTGTCGCGCTGACGGAGTCGACAGTCTCTCCACGCTTGAGTGTGAGGCCCCACAGCTTTTCCTTCAGTTCCTCTCCCTCGGGCCAGATCTGTGCTCGGAGGTTTGAGCTGGTTGCACAGGTTTGTAGGATGTGTTCTGGTGTCTGGTCACCAAAGCCACTGGGATACTTGTTTGTGTGTGATATTTTGAGGCGATAGAAGTGGCTTAGAAGTCTGGAGTGTCCCGTTCTTAGTCGAAAGATTGTGGTTTGCTGGTATCTCCGTAGTTGATGAATGAGAAAAACTAATAAGTATTGGAAAACTTTGTCCCCATTAAAAGACATTTCTAGGGTAAATTCACAGATTTTATTTCAGGATTCGAGGAACAAGAACCCAGACATAACAGAGCTGCAAAGACCGTCTAAATACGGGCAGTGAGATTTTACTGAAGAACTTGTTAGAGAATTTGGAAATATAGGGTTATATGATGACATGCCTGTTACAGCAAAGTTTGAAGTTTTTGATCGCCAATACATTTTCTAGTGTCGCCCGTTTGTCTGTAAATTACCTATGATAATTATGAAATAATTTCTCAGTTTTCAATATGGAACTCAGTACATAGCTGATTTATTTCGATGTATTCATTTTCATAGTGTCATGTATATCAGACTGAAATGTTTCTTGTTTTGAAGTGAAGTTTCTGAATTTGACAGTTTTCATTATTATTATTATTATTATTATTAATAGTATTATTTTACGACTTTACTCTGAGTATTGACGACTGAAAAACTTTGTCATTTCATTATTATTAGTCAGATTAACTTCATATTAGAGTATAAAAAGCATAAATGCTTATTTTTTTAATGAAACAATCAGTTTGCTCTTTAACATTCCAATAGTTTATGTTCCTTCTGTGTGAAAGCGTACTGTCAACATTTTTGTTACAATTTTATTCTGTACATTATTCACATTTCATGAGCTTACAGTCACATAGCTTTAAAAAAAAGTGTAATTTTAAGGTTTAGAATATCAAATAGAATATCAGGTTTAGAATATCCAATCTCAAACAAAAAGATATATAATACTGGTGTATCAACACTTTGCATGAGGATTTCCTGACCTGTAACAAAATACATGCCCGTTAGCTTAAAAAGGTAAAATTCCCGTTTCAATGCCATAAGGTACGTATCTTTGGAAAATGGTGTTAGGCCCCTATTTTCCATGACCTTCGGCACATGAAAATCTGATGTGGGCCCGCATTTAACTTCCCAGATTTCTCTGGTGCCCATGTTTAGAGGCTGAGTGGAACCCAGGGCCTTTTTTTTTTTCTTTTTGGTGTGTACCAGAAGAAATTCAACTGCTGGGACTTGAACCCAGCATTACCGGAATGGTAAACCGAGCACCTAATCCCTCATCCAACTAGGTAGCTATGCATGTCCATTAGGGTAAAAGATGTGCTGAAAAACTTAAGCGTTGTAAGGATTAATCATAAATAATCCAGTGTGTCTTTATTTATTTATTTATTTTTGTCATAAAACTGTTAATTTGATTTATATTCATTTACTTGCAACCACAGATGAGGTTGGGGCAGCAGACTTGTTTCTTGGTTTGGGCACGGTACCCTCACGGAATCCATTCCTGAAGACGTCTGGAGACAATCTTAAGATGTCTCAGCCTGCCAGTACCTGTTGTCCTCCCCCTCTGAGCATTCTTGGACCAGTTATATAGTGCCTTAGGCGAAGGACTTGGGTATGCACATCTAGCAGGTGTTTCCTTCTGAATGTAGAAGACTCTGTGACTACATTTACGGCAAAAGGTGTGGGACTTGTTATGTGTGGAACTTGTTATGTGTGGGACTTGTTATGTGTGGGACTTGTTATGTGTGGGACTTGCTATGTGTGGAACTTGTTATGTGTGGGACTTGTTATGCCGTTTGGCAAAGCTTGATATACATTTAGTCATAATGACATTAATATAAAGGTAAAGGTAACCCTGTCATGCCTTAGAGGCACATAGGGATATGGTGTTAGTGCCCATATTTTCCTTGACCTGTCAGCACACTAGAGGGTGATAAGGTTAGTATCTTTTCTTCCCCAACTCCAGAAGAAGTCGGGTACCCATTTCTACAGCTGGGTGACTGGGGTGCATCCGGCTAGATTCGAACCCCCGACCTTCGCCATGAGAGACCAGTGCACTAACCACTTCGCCACTCAGACACCCACATTAATATATATTCAATTCTAAATGTTTACTTAAACTCGGTTGATAGATGTTTAACGATTTTTGTGTTTTTTTTAGTGCTAAATATGTTTCTAATCTAATGTGCTTAAAACTGTTGTTTGTTTGTTCATGAAACTTTATTGTTCATTGCTCTTATTTCAGTGCTGACGTTACTGTATGTATATATCAACTATTTGAATTTCACTCATTCTGTCACACAGCAATAGGCAGCAACAGAGACTTGTGTGAGACATCAGGATTATCATTATAAATCATCAGTTATATTCAAACTCATTTTCACAAGGCGTTATTAATCCATTACATTCATACACTGATTCCAAATCAAAACTTAATAGTAACATGGTGATCTGTAAACAGAGAAGTCTTGACTGATCTGTGAACTGAAATGTCTTGACTGATATGTGAACTGAGAAGTCTTGACTGATCTGTGAACTGAGATTACTTGACTGATATGTGAACTGAGATGTCTTGACTGATATGTGAACTGAGATGTCTTGACTGATATGTGAACTGAGATGTCTTGACTGATCTGTGAACTGAGATGTCTTGACTGATCTGTCTGAGAGAGGTTTTTCTTAGCTCCTGTTCAGTTTTGCAAAGTTTTGTTTATTCTTTGCCCATGGGTATATAAACTGACAAATGCTGCCACCAGCTACATTTCACTGCTCTGGTTTTAGAACCTGGCCAGTCAAATTATCTGTCTTCTTCTTCTTCTTCTTCTTCGTTTCTACCAACAAGACCGCCCCGTGATCCTACTAAATTTACTCTTATGGCTCTCGATAGGTCCCGTGGTCCTCGATAGGATCATACGAGATCCAAGACAGGACCACAAGAGGTTCAGAGTATCACAAGGCTTGAGCCTGTAATCTCGGTGTGTCTCAGAAACGGGATTGCGTGACATCGTGGTTTTCATTGCACCAGTTTAATCTAGAGTTGGAATTTCTCACCGGAAAACCTCGACGTGTTTTGGATATCAGTATATCCCCGCTGGGTGAGAGGTGGTAGCCCATCCAGCCTAGAGTTGGACTTTCTCACCGGAAAACCTAAGCGTGATTAGCCATCAAGTTTCACCCCTGGTTTAAGTAGGTTTAGGCATATTCCACCAGTATGGATGTATATAGGACGTGGCCGGCCTCTAGAGCAGATGCGCCGTGGTATGAGTAGCTCTCGCCGCGAGACCACTGGACATACTGACTAAGCTTCACTTTATTCTTTCCATCACCTTTTCACATCGGCGCCGTACGGCAACCCTAATTTCTTTTTCGCATTTTCTTTATTGGCCGGGAGGAGTTTCACTCCACGCACGGCATCCGAAGAGTCTCGCCAGCAGTGTCTTAACCTCTGGGTTAAGCCGGTTCAGGTATTTCGCCCGATATGAGTGCACATTTGACGTGGCCGACCTCCAGACCAGAGGTGCCGTAATTTGATTACTGTTTACTTCGCCTAATCCTTTATCTCACCTTTTCCACGGTGGTGCCGCTCGGCAACCCCATTCGCACCTTTCTTCACTGGCCAGGAGGAGCCCCACTTCACGCACGGCAGCTGAATAATCTCGCCAGCAGCAGTAGATGAGCTACCAAACATAACTCTAATCTACCCGAAGCGTCTGGTTTTCTGGCGTCAGATATTCGCCTTCACTCCTTCTTCTGTCAGTTTGAACAGTTCTGTCAGGAGAAGGCCAGGAGCTGGACTTGACTGTCAGAAGCTATTTGAGACGCACGCCATTGGAGTGGAGAGCGTATCCTCAACCCCACCTCCGGCTATAAAAGTCCTTAGAACCTTTATCTGTTTAAATTCTGATCAACCCACATGAGGTAATACTAGGTAATTTAAACTACACTAGCTTTCAGTGTCAAGGTTTTATCAGAGATCAAAAGACCGCTTCCTGGCTCCGTCCCAAAAGTCCGTCTTGCGAATCTCTGCAGTGTTAAATGTTAGGTAGCTGCTGAAAGCAGATTCCTTGATTAATAAATGAATTATGTTAACTGTTAAAATTTTTGAGTTTCCTTTAGTGAAAGCACCCCCCCCCCCCCCCCCCCCCCCCATTAAGAGAAACCATTTGACCAGTCATGACATTTTGATTATGAGAAAGCACTAAGATCGCCACTTTCTCCTCCTACTCCCCGTTATGGGTCTTTAAAATTTAAAAAAAAATGTTTTTTAACGTCTCAGACTCAGTGAGTCAGGACCCTACACTGTGCCACTTGAACAAGACTCATATGAGTGATGTGTACATGTTTGTCGCTGTCATTGTGGGTGTGTGTGTGCGCGCGCGTGTGTGTGTTTCCCTTTTTTTTAAAAAAAAATTCTTTATTTTTCCTTCCAAAAGGTTTTGTGTAATAAAAGTTTGGTATTTTTACGTTCTATCTCTTGCAGCACTCCCTCCCTGGAGATGAACATGAGTTAATTTTGGCACTTATTATTTTGTTGTTGTTGTTGTTTTACACCGCATGGTGCTGCTAGATAATTGTAGCACGGTGAAGTGGTGAGGGTTGTTAGATTAAAAAAATCGTTGCCTGGAGAAAAGGACCACCTTGTTTGTTGATCATGCTACCTTCCGTGGCACTTAAAAGAAACCCAAATAGTCGCTCTGACTTTCTTTCCCTTATTATTCATTCAGGTTTCTTTCCTTCCTTATTTATCAAGTTTCGTCCGTTTATTATTTATCCAAGTTTCTTTCCTTCCTTATTTATCAAGTTTCGTCCGTTTATTATTTATCCAAGTTTCTTCCCTTCGATATTTATCCAGATTTATTCTCTTCGTTATGTAAATGTTTTGTTTCGTGTCATTGCCTGCCCCGACTTCTACACAAGTGAAAACACGAACATACACACCACAGCACATACCACACCACTCCACTCCCACACACACACACATATTCAGTAAATCACGAAGTGCAAGTTCAGCTTTCTGCGGCTACATTTTACAGATAAGAGTTTGCGGATTTGTTTAAAACAGAAAGTGTTTTCTCTAGCTTTCTGCCTCTTCTGTCGCTTTTCTCTCCGTGGGCGTTGGCAACAATGGTAGTTTCAACGCCTGGAAACCACTCATGTGTATAGTTTTTGTTTTTGTTTTTTCTTTCTTTCCGCTTGGTGACCTGCTCAAGTGTAAACGTAAAGGCGTCAGCCGAAGTTGTTTTCCAAATTGCCGCGCCTAATGGGAGTGTCTGTGTGTTATAATCTAAACGGTAGTCGGTGTGTTCTGGGTCAAGTGTGCTGGTTGGCAGCGACTGTTGCTGAATAAATAATACGTCAGTTTTGGATGGCCATAATTTAAGTGTTGAATAAGGGTCAGAAATTCTTCTACCACCGCGGTCCACTTTTGCTTTGTTGATGCCTTTAATACGGACTGCGGGTGTTTTTAACAACAACAACAACAACAAAGTTGGTTTATGAAAGATAAGGGATCTGCAAAATGGCTGAAAGATCTTTTGTGGATCTGTTTCACTAATATATATATATTTTGGATGATGCAGGATTTGTGTGACTGCGAAATGGATGATGTTGGTAGCTGACGTCGACGTGGTAAAGAAAGCAACAAAATGCACAGGGAGACACACTGGATTTACGCTGCATGCACAGGGAGACACACTGGATTTACGCTGCATGCACAGGGAGACACACTGGATTTACGATGCATGCACGCACGGCCGTCTGGGCAGCGAAGCGCGCTGGTCTCATCATGATGAAGACTGGCTCTTCAGATCCTGGCGGAGGGGGATCTCAGTTATCTAAATATAGAAGCGGGGAGCTGGATCGGGAGAAGGAAAGACATCGTACTTAATGCTGATCACTAGGCCCAACGGCTGGGTGAGAGAAAGAGAGAGAGAATCCAATAGTGCATTGGGTCGGGCATGGAGGGATTCCTCTGTTCTGAGGGAGGGCCCATAGTGGGTGAAAACAGAACAGCTAAACAGTATGGAAAGGGGGGGGGGGTACAGTTTTGCACCAGCTTCTAAAACTCCTTACGGAGACCCTGCTGACCACGGTCACCTTCTAGCCTACCATGTCGAAGGCAGTGTGACACTAACACTAGATGCCGTTAGGGCATCCCATGGCCACCTTTACCTAACACCAGTGTTTCTCAACCGGGAACCATGTGGCCTTAAGGGTGTCACAAGATACTAAAGAGTCCACAGATGAATAACTTGTGATTACGGCATTATCAGAAGCAGTATGAATAGAAGCATGGTCTGTTTACAAGCACGGTCGGAGGGAAGGTGGTCACGGGTATAAAAAGGTTGAGAAACGCTGTTTTACACGGCTGTCAGCTTATAAACGAAGACCGGATATAGCGCGCTGTACAACTCAGTCCCGCAAATAACCAACTAAGCGAGTTACAGCGGGTGAATCTGATGACAATAACCAGAACTTGAAATAAAGCTGCACTGGTTTTCCATGCGTCCATTTTACGCTTAACATTTCTGCCTGTCTCACATTCATTTTACGCTTAACATTTCTGCCTGTCTCACATTCATTTTACGCTTAACATTTCTGCGTGTCACACATTCATTTTACGCTTAACATTTCTGCGTGTCACACATTTATTTTACGCTTAATATTTCTGCGTGTCACACATTCATTTTACGCTTAACATTTCTGCCTGTCTCACATTCATTTTACGCTTAACATTTCTGCCTGTCTCACATTCATTTTACGCTTAACATTTCTGCGTGTCTCACATTCATTTTACGCTTAACATTTCTGCCTGTCTCACATTCATTTTACGCTTAACATTTCTGCGTGTCTCACATCCAGTTTACGCCCAACTAGGAGAATACCCGAACCACCTCCATTGTTTCAAAATATCATAAACTAATGACACTCTCTGTAAAAAAAAGAAAGGAGCCCGTACGCCGTAATGCAATCTGTAGAACTGCTCATGGCTCATGATTGTGTACTGCGTCGACAGTCGTGACCAAGGTGTGCTTGGGAAAGATCAGGTTGGTGTTTGCGCGACTAGAGATTATCGTAGATTTCGTAACAAAGCGCGACAGGGAGGTAGATACCAGCAGAGCTTAACGGTGATAAGAAGAAGAAGAAACGAAGTCAATAGATAGCAGTGAATAATAATAATAATAATAATAATAATAATAATGGGAGGAGGGAGCATTACTAATCAGAAGGGAAAAAAAGAGGAAGCGATGAAAGATGATAAGATAAATTGACCAACCAACCATCCTGTAGTGTACGTGGCAGTCCCGTATTTTAAGGAGTTACTGAAGGATCCGATCCGTCTTACTTCTGTCGGAATATCTAAATATCCCTTATTATAAAATTCGTGTAGCATACTGTCCCGTATTCTCAGATTTGGTCGCTGGGTGTTTGGAAATAATCAGGATTTTGCTATAGCATTCAAAAAGAGAAACCCAACAAATAAGATGTTGCGATTTAAACTGAAGTTTGCTGATCAGACAAGGACAAATTGCCTGAAATGTTCACTTGGACATCACTTTCACGTGCTGATATGAATTGTACTCAGCAGATGATTCATAAGCACAGAAAAGCGACACTAATCAAAACAGCATTTTTGACAATAACTCATGACAGGCTCACGAGAATCCCGTGAAACTTACTGAACACACAACTCACTGACCATGTTATTGAATGCCTATAAAAGATTGACGCTCCTCGAATTAATTCATTTGAAAATTCAAAGCGCAAGTATGGCTCATCTCACTACATAACAACAACTCATCATCATTGGACGTTTACAGACGTAATTATCTGGCCGCTACACTTTGTAGCTGCTAGATAATTTAATGTGGTTAGAAGCACCATTAGTCGTCTTTGGAGACGATTTCAAGAAACTGGCTCAGTTGCAGACCGGTCGTGCAGTGGAAGACCCATAGTCACAAATCCTGCCCAAGACCGCTTCATACGACTGCGTCATTTCAGGAATCGATTTGCATCTGAGTCCTCAACAGTCCAGTCAATGACAGCAGCTCGTCGAATTTCAGATCAAACGGTCAGTAACCGGCTGCACGACGCTGGTCTTTGGGCTAAAAGACCCTACAGAGGTCCTGTTCTTACGGACCTAGATCGCTAGAACCGACTGTAGTGAGCGAACTAGCATCATCAATGGGCCGTTGCGAATAATTGGAGAAGGGTTTGGTTTAGTGATGAATCATTCTTTCTGCTCCAGTAACACGATAGACGGAGGAGAGTTTACCGCAGAGTCCGTGAGCGCTACGCCCAGAACTGCGTAGATGAGGCTCCTCCACATGGTAATGGAGGTATACTGGTGTGTGGGACGATCAACATCATGGGAAGAAGTGACCTGGTGCAAAATGAAGGACGCCTGAATGCCCAGCGATACTTCGCTGAAGTTATTTGTCCTCATGTCCTACCACTTCTGGCTGCACCAGGGTCGATTTTTCAGTAGGATAATGCTCGACTTCATGTGGCACAACTCACTACCCAGTTCCTCGCTGACAACAACGTCCAGACCATTCCGTGGCCATCCATGTCATCAGACATGAACCAAATAGAACACTTATGGGATGAACTCAACAGACAAGTCCGCCAGCGAGACGTGGCGCCAACCAATCTCCGACAGTTGTCTCTTGCACTGCGGAAAGAGTGGGCAGCCATCCCACAACAACAGATCCAACTCAGATCCATGTCAAGGAGATGTCGTTTTCTGATACAGGCCAGAGGAGGCCACACACCTTACTGAAACGGAGGCCTCAGTCGCAAAGAATACAAGTCCAAACCAAATTTAATTAACATCATTTCATTGTCAAAGTCTTAAAATTTCTTCATGCCAAGACTGAAATAATAATTTTGCAAAATAAAATGTTGATACAAGTTTCAAATTTGGTGTCCATTGCGACTACAGTAGTGTTGCGTTTCTTTTTTTTTTTTTGGAACTATATATATATATATATATTCAAAATATAGTCAAAATGTTGCTATTTTGAAAAAAAAAATCTCTCTGTAGAGAAGTACAAGAAGTAGTCTGGTTGGCACATTTGTAAGTCAAGTTCAGAATTATATCTGGTCAATTGATTAAAATTCTTGGTTTAAATGGAAATGTAATCCCCCCCCCCCCAAATCCCCCTCCCGCCCACACACATCCTCGCATCTTACTCCCACCCCACGCTAGACTGACCGCCTCGTGTTTGAACTTTAAAGATGGTCAGGTTAGATAAGAAGGTCATTATCTCTCTTCTCCCCCCCCCCCCCCTTTTTAATTCTGTTTCACATTTATACAAACAGAACATTCAAATCTTATCCAGCCCTACACCAGTCAATACTCCTTCCTTTATCACGTTAAAACAGGACGGAATGCCGTTGTCTGACCCGGTTTTTAACATGCCGGGAGTTAGCTCCCTTCCGTCTGCAGGAAATGCGTGTGTCTATTTTTAGACAAGACGGATCTGAACACAGGTAACCGAGAACATGTCCTTTATTCTTATCCTTGTTGTTCAATACGATTTCGTAGGGGCTTATTATAAAACACAGAAAGAGGGGGGGGGGGGGTGAGAGAGAGAATGCGGGCTTAAGTAGAAATGTTATTTGGGAAATGACAGATCATCGTTAGAAACTCCGAGGAAAATATTCGTGTGTGTGTGTGTGTCCCGTTTTGTTATTTAAATATTGCTACACAAATCTGTTCCTTTTGGTTTGCTTTAGAAACGATAAGTATTATCCACACATATATTGCCAGTTAGTTAAAAGCATATGGAGGATTAGCCAAGTAGAGAACATATGCATGCACATATACTAGGACGTAAAGATAGTACGGGACATAGAAGTAAAACGTTATTAGGCGTAAAAGAGAAGCATTCCATTCACGTGACATGTCCTTTCCAGAAAGTTGTCCCTCTTAGCCTCCCTGAATGCAGCACGGTCTTGCGTGTTGACTAGATCTCGCAGTGACACATTCAGACTTTTCATGATGTCCTGGTTCCACAGACTTTTCATGATGTCCTGGGTCCACAGACTTTTCATGATGTCCTGGGTCCACAGACTTTTCATGATGTCCTGGGTCCACAGACTTTTCATGATGTCCTGGGTCCACAGACTTTTCATGATGTCCTGGGTCCACAGACTTTTCATGATGTCCTGGGTCCACAGACTTTTCATGATGTCTTGGGTCCACAGACTTTTCATGATGTCCTGGGTCCACAGACTTTTCATGATGTCCTGGGTCCACAGACTTTTCATGATGTCCTGGGTCCACCTGCGGCAAGGTCGTCCCTATTCTCTTTTTGCCGGGCACTATGTCTTCTGCTATCAGCCTCTCCAAGCTGTTCTGTCTCTTGATGTGGCTTAAGTGTCTCAGCTTTCTCATTTGTACGGTGTTAAAGAGTTATACGACACCTACTGCCATTAATATCTCTTTATTTGATTTTCGTTATATCCATGATATTCCAAATCCCCTTCTGTAACATTTGATCTCACGAATAGGGCTTATTTGCCCTGTTCTATTCTAGGTCATCGTTCTTAAAGAGTTCTATAGATATTTTTCATATATACATCGATGTTATACAAATTGTTCCCAAAAAGTATCCATACATAGCTAAAGGAGTGTATCTGAAGTGAAGTTACGTGCGTAACCTTTAGGTGGGAGGGATGCATCCGTCTGTGTTCAGAACAGTGATTCTCAAAAGGTGGGGGAGGGGGCATGTGGCTTCCGAGATAACAAAAAAGCATTAACAATTATTACTGGATTATTATATGTACGTAACTAAGACATGGAAGAATGACAATCATACAATGTTATGCACCCACGAACGATGCAGATGATGAAATAAAAGACTATTTCTATCAGCAACTACAACAACTCATTAACAAAGTCCATAAATAATCCTAATTGTCTTGGGGAAAAATAACAAAGTAGGGAAAGATAACACCGACGTCGAAAAAGTAATTGGGAAAGAAGGAACTGATACGGTAAATCAGAATGGAGAAAGATTAATTGAGTTATGTCTAACAGAGGACATGGTCATTGGAGGAACAATATGTCCACACAAAGAGATACGTAAAACAACATGGACATCCCCAGAAGATAGAACCAGAAACAAAGTAGACTATTTTTGTATTAGAAAGCAGTTCAGAACATCTCTGATAGATGAGAGATTCAGTAACTTGGCGCTAAGGTTAAAAGAAGCAGTTTCAATCATCAAGCCAGACCTCCCAACTGTAGTTGCTCCATTATCATCTGTACCAGAGCATACATCATGGAAAGAAGCAGATTGTATGCAAATAACTATTCAAACTGAAGTGAATGGTGTGCAGAATGGTGAGATGCAAAGCAGTCCTGTAAGATCAATAGCCACACTTAGTGTGCTAGCTGACAAATATCCATGTGACACCTAGATACGTGTGTATACATATGGATCTGCACACAATGCCATAAAGAATGGAGGAACAGGAGCACATATTGAATATCCAAACAAAACCACTGACAAGATTTCCATACCCACTGGAAAATACTGCAACAACTATGCTGCAGAAGTTAGAGCAATTATAGCAGCGGTTGAAAAAAGCTATCAAAACTCCAGAATTGATACGTGCCCCACAGTAATTCTCACGGATGCAGGAAGCTCTTCAGTGCAACAAACTACCAGACCTTAAGGATGCCTTGTCAAAAATTGGCTCACAACACAGAGCCACCTTGCAGTGGATTCCCTCCCACTGTGGGATACCAGGAAATGAGAAAGCTGACCGTCTGGCCAAAGAAGGAACTGAAATAGAGCAACCAGACATATCGATCACCTATAACCAGAAGAAAAGCATGATAAAAACCTACAGGACGCCACAAACATCACCACATAATGACCATCATATGCTAAACAGAAAGAAACAAGTCACATTTTCCGTCTCCGAATAGGACACTGCCGACTCCGAAGTCATGTGTATAGAAAGTTTAAAGTTGGTACTGCTGCACGTTGTACCAGTTCCCAGGTGCCCCAAACTATGGAACATATCCGCACCAAATATGAGACACCGAGAAGCAATTGCTGGCCCAGTAATACCACCAAAGAAGATAAGCTCTACGGTTTCATTCATGAATTACAAAAAAAAAAACCACAGTGAACATGGATAATTTAATTAATATAAGAGGAACAGTTACTGTAAGGAAGCTCACGCTGTAAGATATTGGAACTTGGCAAGGTAGCGTGTTTCGTTATATAATCCAGGGTGTCTCGACTAGGTCGAAACAATCGGGTACACGTCGACACATAAAGACCAGATTGAACCAGACTAACTTCACGTTAATTCTTTGTATCTTCCGCATTAAGGTTTTTAAAAAAATATTTTAAATTTGGCTTGAACGTGTTACATCGTGCCAGAAGTGTAACACAGGAAGGCTAGAGATTGCGTAGGCGTTCTCAAAGTAACAAGTATAACGTGACTTAGTGAGGAGCCAGCTTCTGCTGAAATGTATATGCTTATTTTATAAAGTTTCGGGCGCATCTATGGCTTTTAGACATTACATTCTATGGCACACCATAAAATCATGAGAGACAAAACGGAGAGAAAAAAAACAAAACATAAACGACCCAATATTGTATTTGTACTATCTCCCTGTAGCTGGTGTAGAGGTGTTGAGGCGCATCATCGTATCAGCGTGGGAGCGGGTCTTGGCAGCTAATTTTTCAGTCCCGTTGTACAGCTAAAAAAGCAGAGCGCATGGCAACATGGGGACTATGGCGATCCATGTCCCGTTAGCCAGGCAAGGTCTGTTACTGGAGGTACCAACGGAGAGGTTGGACAGGGTCTTGGTCAGCTATGGTTGGCTAACCCTGACGCTGGCATATCAGTTATGGGTCGCTGATTGCCTCATCGTACAGCGTCTTCACTCCCAACACGGGGCAATAAACATCTAAAGGACAAATCGTCACTAACAAAACCATAGAATCACTCTACTGGCCATAACATGTAATGTGTACAAAACCATAGAATCACTCTACTGGCCTTAACATGTAATGTGTACAAAACCATAGAATCATTCTACTGGCCTTAACATGTAATGTGTACAAAACCATAGAATCATTCTACTGGCCTTAACATGTAATGTGTACAAAACTATAGAATCACTCTACTGGCCATAACATGTAATGTGTACAAAACTATAGAATCACTCTACTGGCCATAACATGTAATGTGTACAAAACTATAGAATCACTCTACTGGCCTTAACATGTAATGTGTACAAAACCATAGAATCACTCTACAGGCCTTAACATGTAATGTGTACAAAACCATAGAATCATTCTACTGGCCTTAACATGTAATGTGTACAAAACCATAGAATCACTCCACAGGCCATAACATGTAATGTGTACAAAACCATAGAATCACTCTACGGGCCGTAACATGTAAAGTGTATCTACAAATAAAGAATAAAATGTTCAATCCTGTATCCTCAAGAAAGACTTAACCTCCCAACGCTCAAACTTGAGCGACGTAACCAAGCTGAAACGTTTGAAAAACTCGTGCGCCGTCCCCACAGAGAACGCAGCAAGGCCATCAAGTGTCCCACTACACGCAGTTCTTGACTTACCAAAGTCCGACTTAACTGTAACCCGTAGTAACAAACGACCCCCCGCAAAGCTTATTATGTTAATTGAAAGGTCGAGTTACATACAATATTTCGCAATAACAAACTAGCGCTATTTTGCAGGGCATCAAAACATTGTGTTTCAACAGCGGTTCGTCCGTGTTTTTGTTTTGTTTTGGTTTTTTTGCATAGAAAGGCACACTGTACACTAAATACCATATAACTGACCTTAGATAGAGGGTGTTCCACAAGTAACTGTCCACTGATCCAGTATCGGTTTCGGTATCGTAGTGATATTTAATGTCTCCGATATCTAGCCACAACTACCTGATAAGATATCATTACGATGCCGAAATCGATACTGGGTTAGTGCACAGTTATTTTCCGAACGCACTGTACCAGTCATGCCTAACTTTTCTGACTTACGTACAGGTTCGACTTTCGAAAGACTTAGGATCGAAACTCGTTGATAAATCGAGAACTGACTGTTTTTTGTTTTTTTTTAATGCGTGCTACTCTTTTCTTCTGCAAAAGCGAGAGAACAAAAGATGTAGGATTAAACTTGATTTTAAAAATAAACGCTTTAGATGTGAGAGACAGAAAAGTAGTAAGTGAATTATTGGGAGTAGAACATTGGACTCTAGCAAGAAGAGCGACTATGTAGCCACGAGAGGACAACGCGATGTCCCCTATTCTAGTTTCATACGGGTCCATCTTGTCTTGTCTTGTGCTATCTCCCTGTAACTGCGAGCTGTTGTTCTTTGCAGCTGATGCTGTGGAGGTGTTGAGGTACAGCATCATATCGGCGTGGAAGCGGGTTATGGCAGCAGCTTTTTCAGCCCCAGAGTACATCTAAAAAGCAGGGGATGTGCACTGCTTCTTTAACAGACTCCACCACCATGGGGAGTACGACGATCCATGCCCCGTTAGCCAGGCTAGGCCTGCTACTGGGGGCCCAATGGAGAGGTGGGGCAGGGTCTTGGTCAGCTATGGTTCGCGAACCCTAACGCTAGCCTATCAGCTGTGGGTCGCTGATTGCCTCATCGGACAACGTCTTCACCCCAGTACCGGTCCATATGATTGACGATATAAAAATCCTGCTTTATTACGAGCTACAAAGCAGTTTGTTGTTTTCAAGGGATAAGTGTGAAAGGAAACAAGGCGGGAGGAACGACTTGAAAAGTACATTTTGTCAAAGAAAACAGATATTTAGAGAAAGAAAACTTGCAAGAGAAGATAAACAAAATTAGAATCAAGCTGCCAGAGTGGCACATGGACCGTGCGGTCAGCATGTTGTCCTATAGACCAGTGATTTCCAAGCTTTTGTTTCACATTGCTGGACACATGCTGACGCAAATTTCTGTCTTGGCACACCTGTATTCTTAATGCTGGACTCTCGTGCTGTTAACCATATATTTTTAGTATTATCTGAGTTTACACACTTCCTTCCTTAATCACCTTCTTTACCTAGGGCACAGGCCATCAACAAGGGTTCTCAGTTTATTTCTCTCCTGGGGTGTTTCTTCTATCCATCTCCAGGTGTAGTCAATCTTTCTGATGTCTGCTTCAAGACTCCTACGCAGGTGTTTCTAGGTCTTCCTTGTTTCCTCTTTCCCTGGGGATTCCAGGTGAGAGCTTGTCTGGTTACGTTTATGTACAAAACTATAGAATGACTCCACAGGCCGTAACATGTAATGTGTACAAAACCATAGAATGATTACACACGCCGTAACATGTAATGTGTAGAAAAAAGCTTTCGAAAGTGTTTGTCATGTCCATCTCCAGCGTCTTTTCATTATCATTTCTTTCACTGCAGACTGGTTCGTTTTCTGCCATGGCTCTTCATTGCTGATGTTATCTCACCATCTAATCTGAAGGATCTTCCTTTGTCGGGTGTTAACGAAATCTGCAGTCTTTTGGTACTTTAGGCTGATGTTGTCCATGTTTCTGATCCATACAAAAAGACCAATTTGACGTTTGCATTGAACAGTCTAAGCTTTGCTGTTAGGGATATTCCCTTGTTCTTCCAGATAATAATAATAAATCAGATCGAATTTAAGTTTTATTATACACAGCCATTCTTTTCAACGTGAATTATGAACCTGCTCGGAGGTTCAGATCTCTGGCCTTTTCATCTCGCCCTGGCTTGAAACAAATAACTGAACTTCCAAGAGTTCTCCACCTGGCGAGTTATATCATGTAAATAAGTAAAAAAAAAAGCTCTATAATTTGATGAAATGTGTTTCATACTCTAAAAATTAGGCGACACACCTCCAGCTCTTTCATGGCGCACCACTGTGTCGCCGCAGTTTGAAAAACCTATGCTATAAACCAGCGGTTCTCAAATTTTCTTATATCATTTGGTTCAGTGGTTCGTGACATGAAGAAGTTTGGGAATCACTGCTTTACATTAGTGTAAAGGAGGCTGTGCTGTCTATTTTCAGAACCACTGGTTTACACTGTTACTCGGTCTACGAAATCCTAGTTATTTTCTTGCGATTTTTCTGTCCTGCTTTATATACCCTGTATAAAATCTTGGACCTCTGAGCCATAATTCACTATCTGCTGGTGTGAAATATACGAAAGTCCGAAATATCAAGAATGGTTTCACTAGTTCACAGTGTGTACTACACCCGTCGCCATCTTGACTGAAACTCGTTTGGGGCAAAAGCTTTAGGGGTCCTATCAGGATCTGGAGATGACTGCGGGCTTTGCCATGTCGACAGGGATAAGGATCTGATGTGACCAACAACCTCGAACGTAGAAGAAGAAGAAGACTACCTGGTACACGACTCCACAGAATTCTTTCGAGGTTAACCTAGTTTATGTTCACTTCTCCACCGAATGTTTCCACTCTTGGTAGTTTTTATGGTTTTTTTTTTTTCAACGTTTCTGATGCCTACGAAGTAGAAGGTCCACTACGCCCACATCTGTCACGTGACTGCTGCGCGTGAACTGGAATTTCCACGTTGATAACGAGGCGATTTCTTCACATTCAGGCCGGGAGTTCTGCTACATTTATGAACTTGTCCGAAGTGCAAGTGATGGTAATCAATGTTTCCTCTCAGCCAGGCCAGGCCCAAATGAAATATATATATATTGAAAATGTGGGCACTAACACCATATCCCTATGTGCCTCTAAGGCATGACAGAGTTACCTGTATCTGTAATGAATATATATCTTATTTTCTTCTTCTTCTTATTATTATTATTATCATTGCTATTGCAGCTTTTATTTCTCGGTCTCCTGAATTTATTATGCGCTATGGCACGACTGTAGAAATATAATAGTAGCGCTACATGAGTTTGTTTTCCTGATTTTTTAAAAGGATTTTCGCATTTTCCTTTTTTTTTTCTATGAAAAATCATACTTAGTAATTTAACATTAGGACGCAAAACTGCGCACATTACTTTTTCAAAATATGTCTGTACACGGGTTCAAAACTGAGATCACGAACCATAGACTCCTAGAGGGTACATTGATGGGAGCCTTGTCACAATTTCGCCCCCAGGTTATTGTCCCTTTAAACGCAGCGGTTCTCACAATTTCAGGTAGCAGTCCTCCGTTTCCATCCAGTTTGCTCTCCTAATCTTCCCGTATATATACACACGCGTTAACACATTAGCCAAAATTAAAAAACCCACTTCTTTATCGAACCACATGTATCGTGAAGCGTGGGATGTTTATATTAGTGAGCGATTTTCAAGCTCTGCGTGCAAGTGTGGTAGTCAATGTGATGGTATTTTCGCACCGTCCTGGGCGATGTGATGTTTACATCTGGCGTTCAGGGCGTGTAAATCAACCTTTTCTTAATTTATGGCCTCGTTAAAAGTATGACTTTGAAATTTGGCACACACATTAGGCATGTTTAAGCAAGTATCATCTCTTTCCATCGAAAGGACGCCCGTAATGTTTTTGTCATGCTCCGAATGTTGTCACAAGAGCGATGCCAAGCTGTTGTTATGCTCCAGCAGTAGAATGACGATCAGAGATGTTGCCAGACACGTTTCATTGTGACCATTCGACTATAGAGAGGCTGAACCGGCGATTTCAAGTCACAGAACCACGAACCACTGTCCCCGGTCTGGTCAGCCTAGTGTAACAACACAAGCTACAAGATCGCCACATGCTACTGATGTATCTGCGCAATCCTTTCCAAACAGCAGCTCAGACAGCAACACATGCTACTGATGTATCTGCGCAATCCTTTCCAAACAGCAGCTCAGACAGCAACACATGCTACTGATGTATCTGCGCAATCCTTTCCAAACAGCAGCTCAGACAGCCACACATGCTACTGATGTATCTGCGCAATCCTTTCCAAACAGCAGCTCAGACAGCAACACATGCACCCGCCACTCGAGGACTTAGAAACACGGTGTGACTGAGAATACACACTACTGACTTGAAAAACAGACATCCCAAACATTGGTCCTATCCTTACTAGTCGTCACTGGACCAACAGAATGGCTTGAGCCAAACAAATTTTACGTCGTCAAATGGCAGAATGGAGGTAGATGATGTTCTCATACGAAAGTCGCTTTAGTGTTTCCGTGGCTGATAGGAGAAATCGCGTGTGGCCTCGTCCTGGAGAAAGATATGCCGATGTGTGTGTAGTCCAGCACGACGGGCATGGAGGAAGAAGGGTACATGTGTGGTGTAGATTCTCCCATGACCATTGTACTCCATTTCACATTTTCAGAGTTAATGTTACCGCTGACATCCATGTTAATCAATTACTGCGATATATCGTAGTGACTTTCTTCCAGAATCACCCATATTTAAGAATCTTTCAGTACAATAACGCTAGACCTCACATAGCTGATGTTACCAGGAATTTCTTAGCCCAGCAACCTTTTCTTGTGTTGGATTGACCTGCAGACTCTCTTGACATGAACCCGACTGAACACGCGTGGGATGAATTGAACAGAAGGAGCCGTCAGTAGGACATCAACACCGTGAATGATCTGGAGCTAGCAGCCGTCAGTATGACATCAACACTGTGAATGATCTGGAGCTAGCAGCCGTCAGTATGACATCAATACCGTGAATGATCTGGAGCTAGCAGCCGTCAGTATGACATCAATACCGTGAATGATCTGGAGCTAGCAGCCGTCAGTATGACATCAATACCGTGAATGATCTGGAGCTAGCAGCCGTCAGTATGACATCAATACCGTGAATGATCTGGAGCTAGCACTCTTTGTAGAATGGAACGCCTTGCTCCAAACATTTTTTTCAAACGTTCTGCGACAGCACGAGACACCATTGCCAAGCCCGCATTGATGCCCTTGGGGGTCGTACACAATATTAACGACGGCTGCAGCTTTATGACAGTGAGTGTAAAATTTATTTTTAACACTAAAGGTAGACAACAGCTTGTGAGCAGCTTCTGAACTGTGTCATGTTTAAGAATACAGCAAGTTTATGTCAGTAAATGTGTGAAACTCTAAAGAGGACATTGTTAAGAGAGGTCAGTTTAGTAGGCATAAAATCCCTTGATGAGCTTGAAAAGTTCGCCGAAAACAGGAACATTTGGCGAACTACCACGAGAGCCTTATGTGACGTTTAACGGCACGGGAAGGATTTAAGATGTAAGGTAAGATATACGAAATGGATGAAAAAATGCGAAATCAGTGATTTTGTAATAAAGAGGCGCGTTTTCAATGGCGGATAGTGTATTAAATCCTGACATGAAAAGTTAAGGATAAGGATTTTCATCATACATTCTTTCTTTCTCTTTTCCCCTCCAGTTTTCCTGTTGTTATTAAGCGTTCCAGTGTGCCTCTTTTCTTAAAACATGTAAATTCTAGACTGTAAAGTTCCGAATTTTGCCACATTTTCTCTCTTGTGCTCAGCCTCGCTTAGAGCCTCTTCATTTGCTTTCTTGGCTTCCATGGTATTCTCGATCACCAACTGATCTAATGGCCTGCATGAAGGATAGTGTACTCTGGAGAGGCATAATAGCCAACGGCACTCGGCACGGCACTTGATGATAGTGATAATGATGATGATGATGTGGTATTCTCATCATTCTTCTCATGAACCACATCTCCGCCGCTTCCAGTAGATTCTGAGTGCTCTTTGTTATCGTCCATGCTTGGCATCCATATATTAATAATATGGGTTCGATGTAACATTGAATAACTCTCTCTCTCTCTGTCTGGTGTTCATACATTCTTTACAGAGGTAAAATCCACCCCCCCCCCAACCCCGAACTTGAAAGTGCGACCTGTTGCCCTGATGAGAGTCACCGACTCACTGCTAATGATCATACACATTAGGTCCACGGTATTTCAAGAGTCCGTCATGTGTTGTTTTGCCGTCTTTAAATTCTCTTCTACCATGTGCACTCTGTTCGCGTGGATACAGCACGCCACACATGCTTTCTTGTAAAGGAGGTTGGGGGGGGGGGGGAGGGAAATGATTATAAATAGACCCAGATCTCTCCACGGCAGGGCAGAGTTGACCTTGAGCCACGTAGACTGTGTGCAATTTTTTTTTACCAGGAACATGATATTATGATAATTATAGCAGAAATAAAATGTGTCAGTACAAAAATGTAGTTTGCACAGATATAGATATTATTCCTGACGGTGTCTTTACAAGTTTCTCGTTTTAGTTGTTATAACTGTGTAGGTATGTAGTCTCAGAAAAGAGCGTACACGGTCTCAGCCTTTCAAGATTTTCTCAGTTTTCATTATTTTGTTTTTCATTCTTCTTCTTCTTCTTTGAAACTGCGAGCTGATGATCTTTACAGCCGATGTGGTGAAGATGTTGGGGCACAGCATCCTGTAGGCTCGGGACCAGGTTACGACGGCTATTTTTTCAGTCTTTGAATGGATCTAAAAAAGCAGCGGGGGGGGGGGTAATTCAATGCTTCTTTAGCAGACTCCACCACCATGGGGATTATGACGATCTCTACCTCGTCAGCCAGTCTAGACCTCCTACTGGGGGGGGGGGGGGTCATCAGTGGAGAAGTGGGACAGGGTCTTGATCAGCTAAGATTCGCCAGCTCTGACGCTAGCATGTCAGTATTGGTCGCTGACTACCAAATCTGACAGGGTTCCCGCCCCCTTTTCCCCAAAGCGTTTAAACATCTGTCTCTATGCAGTTCAGGCTATTCTGCTCATACCCTTCACGGGTGCGCCTATTCCCACCCACCCACCCACCCCAGTTATGTTTCAAGGTGATCGTTTGTAAAAATCGGAAATTGTTTCCCCTACTGCCTCTGTTTTAAATAACCTTTCTTCTACACTGAAGGGTGGCCCAAAGTTCCGGATTAAAACTATTGATATCAGAAAAAGTAAGAGAACAAATTTTGTAGGATTAGACCTCGAAAAAATCGTAGACAAAGCACTTTAGTGAGACGTGAGAGAAAGAAAAATCACAAGAGCATTAGCCAACTAGCTAAGTGGATAGTACGCTGTTCTCTCGTGGCTAGACGGTTGCTCGTCCTACCGAAGTCTGTGGTTCGAATCCCAGGTAATTCTCTGTATGACAGCCTAAACAAATATCAAAAGACATTTTCTACCTTAATTCTTCTTCTTCAGCTTTCCAAGCCATTAAGGCTCATTGCTGCAGATAAAAGTTCGCCTCCATTCCTCTCTATTTCTGATCTTCTCTCTCCAGTTCGTGACACCAATTTCTTCTATATCCTCTTTTATGTTGTCTTTCCATCTCTGTCTTGGTCTACTCCCTTGGTCTTGTTTCCCTCATCTCTTGTGCGAACATAATTTTTATTTGTCTGTTCTCTTCCATTCTTTCTACATGCCCCAGCCAGCGTAGTGTGTTCAGTTTTAAGACATTTATAATTCGTTGGGATTCAAATAAGCTGTTCAGTTCAGTGTTCTTTCTAGCTCTCCATTCTCCACTGATGGTACCCTCTGTGGGACCAAAGATTCTTCTTAGGATCTTGTTCTCAAAGATCTGCAATTGTTGTTCATCTTTCTTTGTTGTGCTCCACATTTCTAATCCATACATGACGGCTGGTCTTATCATAGTTTTGTCGATTATTTTGGTGTTTTGGGACAGGATTTTGGATTATAACAGGTTTTGCAAGGCGAAGTATATTTTATTCAGTACCGGTACTCTGCTTTTAAGGACCGGTTAGCGTAGTGGTTAGAGCACTCGTCTAGCAACCGAATGGTCGAGGGTTCGAATCCCCAGCTCAACTGGATTATTTTTCGGGCCAATACTTCCTCCAAAGTCGACCCAACCTCGTAAAACGGGTACAAGAGAAAATCTGGGAAGGAAAGGCAGCGAGGAAAGGAACTGGCCATCCTGATGACCCAGTATAATAAGGTCTCTAATGCTTCATCCCCTACGGCATTTGCTATGGGACTATCTTTACCTTTTTACTTTGCTTTTAATTTCCTAGCCTCTGTTGAAGGCTGTGCGTATCTCACCAGGTGAAGGCGGGTGACAATGTCTCTTATCAGCTTAAAATCTGCATGTACGCAGAGGCGGCCGCTACATCTTTTGTCAAGGGCGTATGTTCCCGCATTCTCGCGCGCGTACGCATAAAAAGCCCTCGCTTCTGATGGACTAATCGATTTTTCTCCCGCATCTTTTGAACTCAATGGAGAAGAAACAAGACTTGCTGCGCACATGGGTCTCTGACGTCCGCTTGTGAGAACCCGGACAGACAGCAGGCAGACGAGGCACGCAATTTGCGAAGTGTACTTCGTCGGGGGGAAAGGGTGAACGCCCGTGACCATTTCACCGGTTCACGCCATTGTTCAACCTTGTTACACCGTTAAAATAGTCTGCTGTGTTAAAGAAGTGTTTTTATTTTGCCAGAGGGCAAACGGCAGTGGCGGCTCGACATTGATTACCCCGACAGAAGACACCTCCAGGTTCCAGTGCTGGTAAAATGTCTAACCTACATTATCAGATTAAAATCTAGGAAGCCAGCAACGCGTCAATGAACAAGTAGGACTTGAGATTCTGTGTAACATGCCGCGTGTGCTTTGAAAGGATATCTTCACAAGCGATACTTTCTTACGAGGTAAGAGCCATTGATTTCGTAATCTGCTTTACACAAAACTTCTGTGTGTGCTTCTCTAGGCATTTTATTTGTTTGTTTCGGTAGAAGCGGATAATTTTTAATAAACTAACTTTTATTTCATGTCAGTATATTTATAACATGTGGTTTATTAGAAGAATGTTGCGAATCCCCTGGACAGCAAAAATAACTAATGAAGAATGTATGAGAAGAGCTGGACAGACAAAAAACCTTGTCAAAAAGATAAGAGAGAGACAATGTACTTTCATAGGACATGCAATGAGAAGAGGGGGCATTGAAAATATTATAACAACAGGAAAAATAGAAGGAAGAAGATCAAGAGGAAGACCAAGAGAAATGATACTGGACAGTCTGACGGGGATGGTGTGAGAGGAGATCACCAACTGAACTGATGGCCTACATGAAGGATCGGGTACTCTGGAGAAGCATAATAGCCAACGCCAGTCGGCACGGCACCTGATGATGACGATATTTATAACACGTTATTTTTCACATAAACAAACTCTTCCATCCGGGATCTGTCACCAGGTTTCAATTTATTGCTAAAAAGGACCTATTTCAGTGGGCCAGGTCTTCTAGATTGCATCATTCCGACGTAGTTAATATTTGTTTCGTTTATTTACAAAGTCAAATCTTAAATTTAAATAACCCTTAGTCAAGTACTGTACTGTTGGAAATGTATTACCATTGCTTCGAAATGTGTTTGTATGTTTTGTTTATTCTTTGTTTGTTCCATTTTCATGTTCACCACTCAAACAGCTTTACCACCGACATTTAACAGCTTCACGACAAAACCAACAAAAGTTGGCAAAGTTAGCTGACATGCTTGTTATGCGACACGGATGTTAGTTGTAGGCCTGTTCAACACATTATTGTAGTGGCTAGCCCCTAGTATGAACCTATCTGTGTAGCTTCTGCCCGTCTTTGTAGTTTGTTTTTTCCTTTTTCTTTTTTGCCCAACTTCAGTTTAGCATCTGCCGCTGGTTATTTATTATTATTTTTAGCTAAAATCTTATCTCTAGCGATAAGAATTCAAGTATAGAAATTTGAAAGCAAGAAGGTTACAGACATCATTTCCGTTTATCTGACCTTGTGTATGTTGCACAATGTCAAGGTGATTCGCATGCAAGGCGAAGGACGCTGGGTTCACGCCGATGATCAATTGTGTAATCATATATCCTCTAAGTCAGTGCCAAATATTTAAATATAAATTGTTATTTAGTTTCATATATTGGATTTTTATCAAAGCGGCATTGTTTTCCATGAATTTTGTTTGTTGTTGCTATTCTTTAAACTAATGGACATTCTCACTTCAGCTTTCTTATCCTCTCCCATTCAGTTCTCATAAATGGATGGACATCTGCACTTTTCTCGTTCTAACATTGGGTATTAATTTTAACCACTGGTTGGCTTGATCGATTTTGTTTCTTTGTCATACAGTAGCCATTTCTGTTCATGGAGAGAGGGGAAGCACTGGAATCTTCGCCAATCTTCTTGGTGCATTTTTTTCGCTCCGGTCCTTTCTTCGCGCCCTTTACTAAACACGGTCATAAACAGTCGTTCATTGATTTCTTGTCTCCTATTGTGTATCATTAATATGCGGACAGTTTAATACCCTGTGAAAAAAAGGGACTAGCTCTGTTGCTGGTCCCGGGTAGCAGCCTCTTTACACTCGTGACACGGCTATACGTGTTCGTAAAAAAAAAAAAAAATGACGGAGCAAGCTGGAGTGGAGGTTTCTCCGCACAGACCACCCCCCTGAAGGAAGGGTGGGGGTGGGGTGGAGCTGGAAGAAGAAAGGATATTTCACGCTACGGAGCACGTACTGCGGAAATGTCTACGATATTGGGGTTGAATCAGACACCAACCAGTAAAAAAGAATAAAAAGCTATTAATACCCCCTACCAAAATGTGGTTGTCTGTACTAGGGCAGCGGTGACCACACGAAATGGACTAATCCAGTCAGTTACATGTACCTTACAGACTGAACCGGAAGCAGACAGTGACCTTTCGAACTAGACCTCTGCTAGACCTCGCCCACAGTTGCCCCACTTTTCAAATTATCACGACCACACCGACCACCATCCATCTGGAAGTACAGACTGGCACGGCCAGGAATGAGAAGCGCACATGCGAGACAACTTGTCAACTAACACAGCCGCAGGACGCTGCTGGATATGTGGGCGGGGATCTGAGTGCCTATGGGCATGTCCGGAGTGCAGTGATGATGATGACCCAGACCATAAACCACAACCACTAAACATCTCCAGACAGTTACTTGTACACATGGAAATAATGAAATATGACTTGAAATGTCTGGGTTCTTCACTCTCGCCCACATGTGCTCCACCTTTCAAATTATTACGACCATACCTTCCAAGATCCACCTGTGCTTATGTAGGTTAATAACTTTTAAAAAGTATATTGATTTGAGCGCATCAGGAGAGAGTTGTGTTAGGTACATATCAATCAGACTTTGTGTGTTCAAGTAACGAGCAAGATCGAAATGCGGTAGGTAGGCGCTGCTCCGTACAAGTTAGAAACTTGCTTGGCTCAGTTTTCAACTCTGGCGTTCCTCACAGCCTCAGCCCGTGCTTGCTGTAACACAACTCTGTCTATTGAAACGGCCAGGTGAATTTTTTTTTTTTCTTCCTCGCTTTACTGCTAGGATCTGGCTTGCGTACGCGTGCGGCATAAGAACAAAATATGTATGTTTGTATTCTGTGTGTGTGGCTATTCTTGGTTAGCAAACAGTAATGGCCATAGAAACTGGACGAACCTAGTCAACTCCGTCGGCATTTCGTTTAGTTTCAGCGTTCTGTGTTGACGAAAAACACACAGAGATATGCCACTTTACACCTTATTCCGTACAGGTAGAAAGGGTACATATTTCTTTCTGTTACATTCATAAAACTTTAGCAATATAAAGACTGAAGCTACAGAATTCTTCAGCAACACGAAAACTGGCCGGGTCTGTGGAAAACCTTAAAGCAGTATTAAGATTCTCTATGGCTGTTAACTATCCCAGTATGTAATATCCTTTACTACTTGGTTTCCGGTTTTATCAGTCAGGTATTTATGTCTTCCCCCCTCCTTCCGAGAGATAAGACCGACTGAATGATAGACATATGAACTGATTGGTTGATTAACATGTTTAATTAGATGAAATGGCAAGGTGTCAGTATTATGTTTTCGCAGGTGTGACGAGAAACTCTTGGGGCAGAAATGGGTAAAGATGCAACAGATAGCATGGTGAAGGAAGATAAGGTGGCAGAGATGGATGAAGATAGAGACTGGTCACAGGGTAAGTGTTGGGTTTTCTTTATTTACGATCGTTACTGGCGTTTCCTTCCTTTCTCTGATACAATGAAAGCTATCTTCCCTTATTTTGTCATGACTGCTGTCATTTTAGTCTTTGTGTTTTATTGTCAGTGACACTTTTGCCTTCATTTTGTTATCAGTGCAGTCATTTTTTTGTTGAGGGGGGGGGGGGCTTTATTTATTATCGTACCATACTTCAGGAGACTTTAGAGATCTTCTTGAAAGGATACATAATAGGAAAAAGAGAGGAAGATCAAGGCGAAGAAGACTGCAAGATATCGTTGATAATGTATCAGCAGCAGGGCATCTTGCTTAATACCAAGAGGCATACAGGAGAGCTGTTAGGGAGGCAAAGTTCCATAAGGGACATGCAAATGACTGACTGACTGACCATACTTCACAGAGATATTGAACAACTAGTAAAATCTGCCCATTTATGTTACCTGGAACTATGGGTGAAAAATGGCAAAAGCTTCCAGTCCTGAAGCTTGTGTTGCTAGTTATAGTTACACGCCATAACAGCGACAAGAACTGTCCATTTATTCAATTTTGGGACCATTTTTGTTCCAATTTTGCCTTTTCTCAGTTTACCCACGAAATCTTACTATTAGGCGTCACATAGGGCTCACAGTGTGCCTCGCCATAAGTCTGTTCTTACCGAGCTTCTCAGTCTCAAGGGATTGGATGCTAGTCATCTTAGCCTCTCGGGTTAATGTTCTCTCTAGGGTCTCTCCAGGTCGGTCTTTTTTTTTTCCCCCAGATGTTTGCCTTTTGATGAGTTGCTTTGTTATTCTCTGATTGTGCTTTCTCGTCACGTGGCTCATATATGCTCACCTTTTTTTTCCTTGCTCACTGCTGATACCGTTCGCTGTATTGCTCATTTCTCTTATCTCTGCTTTGGTCTTGAATTCGTTCCTTTGTATACAGATTATTTTTCTTAGACATTTGTTTTCAGATGCGTCCAGTCTGCTCTTCTCTATTTCTTTGGATGTTTTCCAGCTTTCCTTATGCATATGTAAGGATGAGTATTACATTTGAGTTGAATATTCTAAGCTTTGTTCTTGTGCTAAGAAGTTTTGATTTCCATATTTTCTCAAGATTTTTAAAGGCTGGTGCTATCTTTGCTGTTCTATTTCTAACTTCTTCCCTCGTGTCTCCTTCCTGATCTATGTAACTTCCAAGATATTCAAAATGTCTACTTCCATTGCTGTTCCTTCCAGATATACTCCCCCCCCCACCCCTTCCAGTGCAGCTAGATTCTTTATTATTTTTGTCGTTTCCTTGTTGATATGAAGTCCTATTTTGCTGGCCATTGATTGCAGGGTATCTGTTTTTTTTTCTTGCATCATTTCCATATTTCCACTAATAAACGCTATGTCGTCCGCAAAATCTAGGTCTTCTAGCTGAGCCCCCACACTCAAATTCAATGCCCGTATTTCCAGTATTATGAAATCGATGGCTACTCCAAATAGCAAGGGTTATACTATACATCCTTGTGCCACGCCCGTTTCAATCTGGAACCATTCGCTCAATCCCGCTTATGTGTTAACTGTGCGTTGTTATTATTATCATTATTATTGTGTGGCACATCAGACTGTCATGCCGCACGTTTTGTGCAGTACGTGGGTTAAAAATCTGCTAAAATTCGGGTTCACAGTGCAGCCAGTCATAGAGATAACAGATCTTGTTGGCACGGTGTTTGGCCCGTGTATGTGTAAATGCTCTCGCAAAATTCCAGAATGAAAAACGATACCAGGGACTGTTCGTCTTGTGTTTTTTTTTCTGTTGCCCTTGTGATGCAGGTACATGACCTTTAGGAGTGAAGACCATTTGTTCCTTTCCTCCGAAGAAAAAAAAATATGGCCCTTGTGTACACGTTTTGGCAGTCGGCTGCCGATGGCTGGCATGCAAATGTCAGGGTTGGTAAACCATGGCTGACCAGGACCCTGTCCCACCTCTCCGCTGGTACCGTCAGTTACAGTCATGACTAACAGGACAGGGATCGTCATAGCCCCTATGGTGGTGGAGTCTGCTAAAGAAGTATTACACACCACCTGCTTTTTAGCTATATTCAGGGACTGAAAAAAATTAGCCTTTAAAACCCGCTTCCAATCCGACACGTTGTTGTGCATCAACATCTTCACTGCATCGAGTGTAAAGAACACTAGCTCGCAGTTCTAGAGAGATAGCAGAAGAAGAAGAAGCAGAAGTTGATTAGCCCTCACTTCTCCCTTTCATGCTTCCTCTCAATCGAATTAATTACACCGGGTTATATATTCTTGTCTCGGACCACAAACACCGGGTTATATTCTTGTCTCGGACCACAAACACCGGGTTATATTCTTGTCTCGGACCACATACACCGGGTTATATATTCTTGTCTCGGACCACAGACACCGGGTTATATTATTGTCTCGGACCACACACACAGGGTTATTCAAAGTCCGACAATTAAGTAATGAGACTAATTACATATAAAAAATGAAATAAATAACAGTTGAAGATATAACCTGTATCTTATTCAAAGTAAGCCCCTTGTGCATTAATACAGCAAGTGGCACAATGTAACAAACACTGGAACGACCTCTGCAGTTCTCTGTTGGTATGACCCTTAAACTCGATGTTACGGCTCTTTGGATGTCATCAGTATCGTTAAAGAAGCGTCCTTTCAGTGGTAACTTTAATTTTGGGAATAGAAAATAATCGCAGGGAGACAAACCTGGGGAATGGGGTGGATAGTTGAGAACACACACTTGTTTTTGGGCCAAAAATTCCTGTACAACTGCCGCCCGATGAGCCAATGCATTATCACAAAGAAGGAAAAAAACTGCCAGTTGTTGAATACTTGGGTCGGACTCGGAGAATCCTTTTCTTTAGGCGTTTCAAACTACTTAAATAAACTTTGGCAGTGACAGTTTGTCCGTCTGGAATTCTTTGTGAATAACTCCCTTGCTGTCGTAGAAGCACATCAACATTGTCTTCACTTTCGACTTTTGAAGACGAATTTTTTTCCTTTTGGTTATGATGATGACTTCCACAGAACACTTTGGCGTTCAGCTGTGGGATCATAGCAGAAAATCCATGTTTCATCCTCTGCAACAATCAGATTTAAGAAATGTTAATTTCTGCGACACATTTTGATGATGTCTTTTGCGTACTCAACACGCTGATGTTTTTGGTCATCAGACAACGAATGTGATACAACCCGGCAAGCAACTTTTTTCTTGCCCATATCGTCCACTAAAATTTTACGAATGGTCTCTCGGTTAACACCAAATTCATCTGCCATCATCTTCACAGTCAGACAACGATCTTCTTGTATCCGTTATCTGACTTTTGCAGTGAGTTCCTCATTACGAACAGAAATTGGGCGTCCATGTCTAGTTGCATTTCTAATCGTTTCCACGCCACTTTTGAATCGTGAATACCACCTGAATATTTGTGCATGAGATAAACAATTATCCCCATAAACTAGTCGCGTCAATTAAACTGTCTCAATGGCACTTTTACCAAGTTTTAAACAGAAATGCATGTTGGCTTTTTTGCTCCATGCTGATTACTTAACAATGCACCTCTGACTAGGTCAACAGAATTACTGCTTGTTTGTCGTCTGCTTATCGGGCGGCGATGAAAAGTTTCCAGATCATGATTGAAGGTTGCCTCTTTGGATTCCATGCTTTGCTTCATAGATGACATTTTTGTCTTGGCCATAATAAACTTAGTCTCATTACTTAATTGTCGGACATTCTATTCTTGTTTTAGAATACTTACACCGAGTTTTATTCTTATCTCGGAACACATACACCAGATTATATTCTTATCTCGGAACACATACAAAGGGTTATATTCTTATCTCGGAACACATACACCGGGTTATATTCTTATATCGGAACACATATACCAGGTTATATTCTTATCTAGGAACAAATACAACAGATTATATTCTTATTTCGGAACACATACAAGGGTTATATTCTTATCTCTAAACACATACACCGGGTTATATTCCTGTCTCAGAACACATACACCGAGTTAAATTCATATCTGATAACACGGACAAGCTGCACGTATTATTTTCCCTTCTAATTCTTACTTAACTGATATACAGGACCGACCCTACCATTAGGTCAGTGGTTTCCAAACCTTGCTTCACAAAGGGTCACTCAAAGGTTCCCGAAGGTGCAGGAATGTAAGGGACCTAAAAAGAAAGAAAAAAAAATGGAATCATTGCATTAGGCCAACAGTCGCCTAGCAGCTCAGTACTGGCTTCTGAAGGACATACTTTTATCATAGTTTTATGCAGAGTAGTTATCTTTGTTGTTAGCATGTCCCAGGCAATTAAATAACAAGACAGGGGGAAGATAACAATATTATTATGACCTCTTTATTTATAGGATAAAACAAATCATGGTACCCGGGTGGAAGGATATCATCCACAACATTTTCTTTCTTTCTTCCTTTCTTTCTTCCTTTCTTTCTTTATTAAATTATATCAGCGTGACCGTATGCTTGAGGGGAAAACAACTGAATACGAATAAACTCGTTTTCTTTAATACACCAGAAGCACAGTGCTTGCAGTCTACTCTGACGTTCTCCCTCTTGCAGGCAGACATTTCTGTTCTTGCAGATGGGGTGGACTGGAGCTAGAAGGAGCCGGTGAAGGAATAGTTTGCTTCTTAAGAATTCTTTTCATGTGGAGTGCAACAATCCTGCTCACATCTTGTGGAAAGTGCAGTACTGTTGTTTTGTTCGATGACCGTCATCATCATCATGTGACATAACGGCTGGCGTTGACCGTCATGGATCTCCACAGATCTCCGTCTTTGATATTTTCCCGCCAGCTCAGTTTTCTGACTCCCAGCCGTACCATCGCATTAAGCTGTTCATGACTACCTCTCTTGCCTGCTCCCCCCCCCCCCTTTTCTTCCCGGTTATCTTTCCTGTTGTTTTGATGTTTTGCAAGCCACCCCCTTCCTGTTAACATCCATCGAATGTTAACTGTCGTCAGCGGCAGTGTCTTTTGTTTGATGATGACGATGATGATGATGATGGATAACGATAATAACAGGTTGCCGTTACTTTCCCCAGTTTTGCGTGACTTATTGTGAGTGGCCTCCCAGAGTACTGCAGTGACAGACTTTTTGATAAGCTCCACTACGGGAGGGGGAGAGTCAGTCTCTAGCTCGCCCGCAAAGCTGTCGTGGACAGCCTGTTACACGGAGCGAGGTCGTTGCTGGGCAGTATGCAGGGAGGCGGGGAGGATTTCAAGTACAATTTCATCCGCGACAACTGAAGGTATCCACGAACACGCCAGCTTGAGTTAAAAAAAATTATTTAATTGTCACGCTGTGCGGATGTCAATCAGGTGTTCGTCATACAACAGTCATGCTTTCACTGGTGATGTTGAGTGATTTTTTCCCCTCCTTTTTTACGTCCTTTCATTCCCCCCTCCCCCCAAAAAAAGAGTAGGCTTGATGTTGTCATCGAAGTCATGGCAGAATGGAGGCAATGTTTTCTAGGGCGGAAAAAAAACAAACTCTTTTTCCAGGAAAGATTGACTCGGCTCAGTAGTCCATACCCATCAGACAACTATAAGATAGTATGATCCTGTCTAACAGCTATAATGCTCCAAGACACTATGAAGATGCCCATTTCTAAAGCAGGTTTATTTCGCCCCCTGTATCTTGTCTGCTATCAGTGGCATCGGATTTGGCAAGTGTTCTTTCTACTTGCATCGTAGGATCCACATGCCGGACAATCCTGGGAGATGTGCGCTTTCTGTTCACTCTTCTCTTACCGAACTAATCTTAAATTTTCAAGATGGTACTTTTCAGTCAGTCTGTAAACTTACCCGTGGGACACAAATCTTTGATTGTCTTCAGATTAGACCTGTAGACGCCCGTTAGATCGGTGTTCTCTGTATACGCTGATCGCCCAACCACTATGTAGTTAGTTCTTTTCAGACAGCAGATGCAAATCTTTTATCCCTGCGTCCTTTATTTCGTTCCTACCATACTTTATCTAGGCGCATTTTATGTTAAAAATCAAAGAAATGGCATTAAAACAAGTGACAAATTCAGGTATCCTGGTACAATAACATCAGATTGTAGGTGCATCACAGAGATCAAAAACAGAATATGCCAGACAAAGGTCAGAAAATGAAATCTATTTTGTGCACTCCATCTTTGTCAGCAGATACCAGATTGTCTTGAAATGTAATATCGACCCAGTACTGTTGTATGGAAGCGAATTATGGTCGCCAACAAAAAACAACAACGAGAGCAGTAGAGGCAACTGAAAAATGGTTCCTACGAAGTGTGTTAGAAGTACACCATGGGCAGCTAAATTAAGAAAAGAATGCCCAAAGAAAATCAGTGGAGAACGAACCTTAATAAACGCACTATGGGAGAGACGGTCAAGATTTACTGGCCGTATAATACGAGGATTGATTGATTGATTGATTGATTTTTATTTCAAAAGGGTTAAGAATTGGGCACGCAGGCCCGTCTGACATTCTGCCCTTTATCATACATCTTTCACTCTATTCCAGACATTCTACAAATATGCTGTTCATATAACAAACAGAACTAACATTGAAGCTGAGAGACATAAAATAAAATATAACATTTACGTTTCGCTCTTAAACATTCACTCAGTACAGAAGTAACTACATACATTATAAATGACTATCTACTAAACAAAATTTTCGGGACTATTCAGAAAACAATTAATTGTATTCGGTGTCTGTAAGAGCAGCTTAAGATAACTTTTAAGTTTTATAATTCATGGAGGCATGTAGTCGACATCAAATAGATATTGGGAAAGCTTGTAGTTGTAGGAAAGAGTATAATTTATATTTTTTATATAGGATGGGAGGGTATTCCAAAGATGAGCAGCAGAATAACTAAAGCTTTTCTTGTAAAGATCAAGTCTAGGTTTTGGAAGACATATGTTGTTCAAGCGTTGGCTGGACTTTGGGCTAAATTTAGGAGGATCAGTCAGTCATTTATATGTTCCTTGCCTCCCTGACAGCTCTCCTGTAGGTCTCTCGGTTGTGAGCAAGATGCCCCTGCAGCTGATGCACCCATTTGCAGATCATCAACGATGTCTCTGCAGCCATCTTCGCCTTGGTCTTCCTCTCTTTCTTTTTTTCCCCCCATTATGTACCCTTCCAAGACGGTCTTCTGTAGATTATCATGACGTTTAATGTGTCCAGAATGAGAAGAGGAGGGATGGAAAATATCGTGACAACAGGGACAGTTGGAGGCAGGAATGGGAGAAGTAGACCAAGAGAGAAAGTCTTAGATGGCTTGAGATAAAATGGCATTGTTTAAGCACAACAGAACTGATGAATAACATTATGAAAGATCTGAAACTGTGGAGAGAAATGGTCGCCGACGCCTCTAGACAGGACACATGATGATGATTTTATGTCCGACTTTCACACTACGTAGATATGTGTATATATATATATATGGCGGTTTTGACATCTTATATACCGCTGGTTTAAAGACCACGCACACATACATACATACATAAATACATACTCTGTGAAGTATGGTCAGTCAGTCAGTCATATATACTGATAATGACTCTGGCATCATATATATTGATAGTGACTTTGGCGTCATGTATTACTGATAGTGACTTTGGCGTCATATGTATATACTGACACTGAATTTGGTATCATATATATATATTTTGAAGACGGCTTTGGTATCACACATATTGATAGTAACATTGGTACAGTGTCATACTTATGCTGGAAAAAGGTCTTCCTCAAATTTCGCCCCCGTCTCGTGTTTCCTTTAACCACCCAAACCGCTACATTTCTCATTAGCTATAAGAATAACACTCCCTTTATCGATCTTGTTGGTTTAGCGACTCTGGCTTACTCACAGTTCACTGGTGCACATAATAGGTTTTGGGTAAATCGATATCGAAAGGGCAGCACGGATCTTGAAAAATGAGTACTAGCCACTCTGTGGTCGGGACAAATTTGAGAAGAATGTACACACACGCCCTGCGAATTTTTTGCACTTGTGTTAAAATCTTCCTATCTGGAGATGCCCCCCACCCCCCAAAACCAACCTAGTAAGAGGTAAGTGCCTCAGTAGTGTAGTGAACTTGCCTGCCGACTAGAAGGTCCAAGGTTTGAGTCCCACCAACCAGCACAGGGGTGAGAAGGAAGCCAGCCTCAGAAAATATGTACACTGGGCTTCTATGAAAAAAACAAAACAAAACACAGGCAGCCAGAAAGGGTGGTGGCCGCCTCCCGACCTCGTAATGAATGAGCCTTAGAAATGTGAAGACATTAACACTTCACACCCACGCTATGCAGCGGGACATTAAAACAAAAAGGTATATATGTATCTCTTGTTCCATTTCGAATCCTTATCAGTGGAGCTCCTTTCGACTTGTTTGGAGTTAAAATTTATTATATCTCTACATCTCATCTCACTCTTAATAATAAAAAAAAAGATGCAATACCAAACCCTTTTCTATCATCTTGTTCAAATATATCCTTCATGTTGCATGTATCTTTATTTCCACAGTGAGCGCCATAATTAGTTCTCTCTCATAATTAGTTCTCTCTCTGTTTGTGTACGTGTTTGCACGTCCGTCCGTCTCCCTCAACTCATTCTAAAATCTAAGGGAGTGTAATCTTTTTGCGAAATCTTGACATTGTGGAAATTAAAAAGTACCAGCGCGCGCTGTAATTAAATGAGAAGATTGAAAAGCTGCTTTTGCCTAACAAGATTATAATCTAAACAAACCAGAACCGAAAGCCGGTCACAGAGGAGCTTTGAGCACTGGGCCGCATGACGAGTCTGTCGAAATCAGAGCGTATAATTATCTAACACCGGAACAAGTGCTGGTGAATTAATGCAGCACCTGCCAGCCATGTCTTACAACGTACCTAAATTAGTTATGGTCTTACAGCAGTGGTTCTCCAACCTGGCGGTATCGCCCCCCTGCCGGCGTTTGGAAGATCTCGGGGAAGAGGGGACATTTGGTGAGGAAAGAAGTGAGCGGGCATTGGCCATAAGAAACAATTTGTGTTTGTGGGGGGGGTGGGGGGTGGGGTGGGTGGTTGGCGGTAGAGATGTGGCCCGGGGGGAGGCGGGGGAAGAGTCAGACCGAAAAAGTTTGGGAACTGCTATCCAGGGTTTCACTTACTGTTTAAAAAAAGAAACAAAAAAGTTCTCGCTTGTCCCAAGCAATTATTTCTTATATCATCTCGTATTTGATATATGCCCTTCTGTCTCTCCAGGGCACGAACTTGCGGTGTTTTGTGCGTAATCTTTGTCCTTGCCCTTTACTTCGTGCAGGGGCAGACACTCGATCTTGCTCGATGTAATGAGATTCTTCTTTCGCAACCATTATTATTATTTTCCTAAATCGACATTTGTTAGATGAATTCTGATTATCATTGGGAAAAACCCACGAAATCTTTTTGTTTCCAATGCTCGCTGGTGGGGTAGAATGGACTGGGTTTTCTGCTTTTTCTGTCCGGCGTTGATTATGATCGATAATGACAGCAGAAATGGTCCTGGCTTTCCTCCTTTACATTGGCTTAAATTAAAGACACTTCTAGTTAACTGCAATGCAGGGCTTGCAAGTAAGCACCTTTTTCAAATAAAAGACAACTTTGAAAGCATTCTGAACAACAACAACAACAACAACTTCAGCTTTCTTTGTGAAAATAAGAGGCACAATCAGATCCGGTATTGTATTTCAAACTGAATCAGCACTGTTTATTAATTAAAATTTTTTTAAAAAAATCATATCTAAACCAACTTTTTATGTATCCATAAAATCTTTACATTTTGTGATAATTAATTAGGCCATAGCTTAATAATTTCTCAAGGGATGATTATTTTATATTTCCTCACATTGAACTTTGCAAAGTACAATTTCTATTGAACTTTGCAAGCTAATTCAGAATCTTAACTTCCATCTTAGAAGTTGTTTATACTGTGTTTAATATATCATCTACTTAAATCAGGTCACAACAAGCTTTTGAGATTGTTCTTGATTGGCTCATCACTCCTTGGACATCCATATTCACATGCACTAGATAAGCTGTAAAAGTACTACATCACTTTTTAGATCCAAAGTCTGATCAGAAAGTTTTAAAACTTCGTTACTCACAGATGCCAGTACAGAAGCAGTAAGATTTATTATATCACTACAGATCTAAAGTGGAAACAGCAATCTACTCAAAGGACACAGCCAGTTTGTCCAGACTTCCTGCTTATATAGTGAGAAACACATCCAAGACAAATGTATTACTTGTTCTCTTCACAACAAAAACATATGAAAAAGAGAGTAGAATGATCCACACCAAATTTTGCCATGAAAAATTGCAAAGGCGAACAGAAGTCATTGTCATGATGAGAGCTACCATTTATGATGACTCCTCCCTTTTTATGATGACAACTAGCTTCCTTGACGACTAGTATGATCTAACTGTACAAATTTTATCAAACATTTCAGTGCCATTCTGGACATCACAGCGCTTCCTGACTGCCATAGTTACATTCTGGGGGTTTGCCGTACTCTACCTGCAGAGGGTCAACCTCAGTATTGCCATGGTCTGCATGATCAGATCAGGCGAAACAAATGATTCATTTGTTAACGTAACAAACAGCAGGTATGTGTGATATCTTCCATCTTGTTATCACCACTGCCATATGAGAGATGGGGGGGGGGGGGGGGGGGGTAAGTGACTTGCAGAGCATTCATTCTTTATTATCTGTGCTATTTCTTTCCAGGTTATAAATCCAGGTTGATCTACATAAATAAATAGAATATTTACTTTTTTGGTTTTGTTGGATTTGACTAGTCCTGAGCCTAAAAACCACTGGTAGGCTGCTCATTATGACTTTTATTGTTGGCTTATTACTGCATATTGCTACATTTCTTCTTCTGTGTTCAACTTTATGTGCTCAGTCACATAGACAGGAAGACAGGTTGCCACTGCATTAAACAACACTTACATCTAACTGTGCTTGTAATTTCTAGAAATATACTGAATTTGTGGTATAGTACAGTGTACAGAATCTTGATTTCTTCAAGGATTGTCTGCCTTTGTGTACAACATTGGCCTAATTGATATTTGATCAGCCTTGTCACAAAAAAACATATGGCTTTACACCATTTTGCTTTTATCCAGTGTTAAAATATCCTCTAGAACTTCTTTAAAGGAGAAGACAAAGATAGATTTTTGGTTCATCTGCAAAAACCTGCACTTTTTTATCATGAGACACATGAATAGTTTTTGGATATAAAGTATATGTACGACTGAATTTATAAATATACACCAAGCCACTGCAGTAAAGCTGAGGTAACAAAATGCTATGGCTATTTAAAACAAAAGTAAGATTAACTAATACAGCTGTTCTTACTTTTATCATGGGAAAAGCATTTCTCTTAAATTTTCTCATGTACAAAATTTATAAGATTTTTTGCACCGATACACCTTAGTTGCATTTATGAACAGTCTCTGGCAAGTGGATGCTTATTAAATTTCCAGCCAAATATTCTGTGACTGCAACACGTTCCATTTTAAAATTGAAGCTATTTATTTATAATTAATAAATTAATAATTATTTATTTATATTTTTATAATGCTCTCTCTCTCTCTGAACCTTAAGTGCCCTAGGCACATGGGGCTTCCCCAAGGGTTTTCATAAACACCTGTCATTTGTCTTTTTTTCTCGCTCTTGTCCAGGTGAGTTGCATAATTTTATTTTATTGTTGCTCCATGTGTCAACTCATTAACTTTATGTATGCTATATATCAGTGGTTCTTAACCCATGGGCCGCGGCCCAAAGGTGGACCTTTGACAGGGTGTACTGTGGGCCGCGCTGATGTCTCAAATTAAAAAAAAAAATAAATACAATAAAAAATGATTCCACATTTTTTACGCAATGTATATGGGCGGACTGCACGGATTGCAAGCCGCAGAATTGTAGGTCGCTTTATTAGTATGTCCGCAGTGCGGCTATTGGAGAAAGGATGGTCCAGACAGCGTTACTTCCAGCATCAAACAGAAATGTGACGTACATAAAAAGACGGCATCGCTTTTGAAGTGCGACACCGGCGTCTTTCTGACCGTGTTGCTGAAACGTGCAGTTTTACAATGTAATTTTAGAGAACAGCCTGGCGTAGATTCTGCGAGAGAGAGAGCGCAGAAGTGAAATATACTGTCCAAAAAAAAAAAACCAACAAAAACGTATAACTACTGATGACCCAATTTTAGTCATAACTTTGATATTTTATAACTTTTTAAATAGAATTAATAAACATTTCGAACTGCACGCAATAATATCTAAGGGTTTAAACACTCACTTGACAGTTTCTTGCATCCGTGTGACGAGAATTTTTTAGTCCCAGGGGTTTTCAACTTAATATGGTGTGAGGCCTCCGCTTCCATCGATCAGCGACTGGCATCTCCTGTGCATAGATGCGATCAGATGTCTGATGTGCGCCTGTGGGATGGCTGCCCACTCTTCCCGGAGTGCCTGCCACAGATCATGATGATTGGGTGCAAAACGTTCATTTGGCCTATGGTAGATCCTTCTCCGCGTATCATGGCGGTGCAACAAACAGAAAGATTCGTCACTAAACCAGACACGTATCCATTGATTGTCAGTTGTCCAGGGCCGATGCTCGTTGGCCCAAACACGTTGATTTTGGCGATGGCGTCTCGTTAAGACAGGACCTCGGTGAGGTCCTCTACCACCAATCGAGCTTCATGCAGTCTATTCCGGACAGTTTGATCAGACACACGGCATCCTGCAAGCAATGACTGGGCACTTGAGTAAGCTGTTGTAAACCTGTTTGTGAGGTGATGAACCAGAATAAAGTGATCATCAGCTGCTGTTGTCACCCTCAATCGTCTACTGCGGTGCTGGTCTTCAGCTGAGCCAGTGGTTTGGAAACGGTGCCAGAGACAACTGATGGAACTCTGCTGCACGTTTAAATGTCTGGCAACCTAACTTTGACTTTCGCTTGCTTGCAGGCGACCAATAGCAATGTTTCGTAAATTTTGCGATAGACACACCATAACTGTCTGCTTAAAAATTAGCTGAATTTGTTTGTGTAACCTCATCCTTTTATAGGGTTTCATTTACATGGGAAGTGAGTTGTGCTTACCACAAAAATAACGACTTTTCCATAAACGCAACGTGAGTTATGGTAAAAAAATTGCGTAATTAGCAAGGGCAGCTACTACGTTCTGATTATACACGAGAATAGCAAAATTCATGCTAAATCATGGACCTGATATCTTGGTGACAATTTTTGGTTTGGTTTGAGATATCGGGGAAAAAATGTTTTGTCATAACATAAAAAAATGAAGCTTATATAAGCCATGCATTTTATTTATTTCTTTGGACAGCATATAATTCTCAGCAATTGTGTTTTAGTTTAAAAATCATATTTCGTTGGCTTGAGAGCTGCTATTCAGTCTTGGTGCTGTGTGTAATTCGTATTGGATTAATCAACGGATTCTAGTTACCCACGTAGTGATCATGGAGATTTTTTGGATAGCCATTTTCATTGTTTAAACTTTAAAACTTAGGCGCTATAAAAGATCGATTTGTGAAACGTACAGTTCGATTTGTAATCCTTTTCAGTGTTAATTCTCTGAATTAACCGGTCATGCACAAGAAGAATTAGCGGAACTGTCTAGCGATTGCACATTACAATTCAAATTTATCGACCCTGCTGTGGATATCTCTTCCTTTTGGTGCACTGTTTCACTGTAATATCCATTTTTGTCAGCACTGGGTATGAAAGTTCTTCTACCTTTTTCAACAACTTATTTATGCGAAGTTTTATTTTCTGCATTGACTGCCATGAAAATAAAATATCATCCCGCTGTTGGCGAGATTCTTCAGCTGCCGTGCGTGGAGCGGTGCTCCTCCTGGCCAATGAAGAAAGGTGCAAATGGGGTTGCCGCGCAGCATCACTGCGGAAAAGGTGGTAGAAAGGATAAAACGAAGCAAACAGTCAAATCACGGCACCTCTGGTCTGGAGGTCGGCCACATCCTGAGTGCAGTCATATCAGGTGAAATGCATGAACCGGCTTGTCCCAGAGGTTAAGACACTGCTGGCGAGACTCTTCGAATGCCGCGCGTGGAATGAAGCTCCTCCCGGTCAAGGAAGAAACTGCGGAAAAGAAATAAGGGTTGCTGTGCGGTGCCGATGTGAAAAGGTGATGGAAAGGATAAAGTGAAGTTTAATCGGTATGTCCAGTAGTATCGCTGCGAGAGCTACACATACCACGGCGCCTCTGCTCTAGAGGCCGACCACATCCAAAATACACCTACACTGGTGAAATATGCCTAAACCGGCACACACCAGGGGTGGAACTTGATGGCTAAATATGTCATGCCACCTCCGCTCTAGAGGTCGGTCACGCCTGATATACACCCATACTGGTGAATTATGCCTAAACCGGCTCACACCAGGGGTGAATCTTGAAGGCTACGCATGTCACAGTACCTCTGCTCTAGAGATCAGTCACGTTCCAAACACGCCCATACTAGGATAATGCGCCTAAACCGGCTCAACCCAGGGGTGGAAGTCACTAGTGGCGAGGATTCATCCTCCTGGACAAAAGCTCCATCCTGGTCACAACTAGGAAGGGTAGCGGCCACGACCGCAAAATGCTGAAGTTGGAGACACTGGACCAGGGCAGTCTAGATAGGCAACCACCTCTCACCCGGCGGGGATGTTTGCATATCCTAATCACGCTGAGGTTTTCCTATGAGAAAGTCCAACTCTGGACTGGATGGGCAACCGCCTCTCACCCAGCGGGGATGCACTGATATCCTAAACACGTCGAGGTCTTCCGGTGAGAAAGTCCAACTCTAGACTAAACTGGTGCAGTGAAAACCACGGTGTCACGCAATCCGCTTCAGAGACCCACCAAGAATACAGGCTAAAGCCCTGCGATACTCTGAACCCCTTGTGGTCCTCTCGTGGATCTCGTGTGGTCCTTTCGGGGACCACACAGGAGACCACGGGGCCTAATGAGGACCACAAACATAAATTCAGTAGGATCACAGTGCGGTTTTGGTGGTAGAAGCGAACGAAGAAGAAATATCATCCAAGAATTAACGTGGAGGATGATCTTCGAGTGTGTTTGTCATAAATTCCAGCCAGAATAGATATGCTGTCCAATTGGAAACAGTGCCATCTATAAGGTAAATGAAAAGAACTTTTGTGTAGCAATGATTATGCAGTTAAACACGTAGAGAAAATATGACATAATACTGTATAAAATTAGATTTATACATTGCAAATATAAAACACTTTATTAGTGTGCCGCAAAAATGTTTGACATTTAAATGTGGGCCGTGCAGCCAAAGGGGCTGAGAACCGCTGCTATAAATGCATGTATCCATATTTGATTCATAACTTCTTTTCAGGTAATTATTTGTAATGACTCGTCTGTTTTTTCAGCATTAGCTACAACATAACAGCATTCACCACAGCCAGGCCACCAAACACCACACAGAAAGCTTTGGGTTATTGTGAATCTCTGGACCTGAAATCTAAATCTGACAGTGTAAGTTATTGTCCTTGTGCTTTTGTCTTATCTCCCCTGACAAAATTGACTTCATCAGTGAGTGCCTTGGACTGTAAATCAGTCAATAATGTGTCATGCTTGTTTAGTTTGAAACTGCCCAAGAGTGCTTATATTCAGCACTGATTGCAAGGTCTTTGTTTTGTTTTTTGTGCCATAATAACAAAGAATTGATTTAATTGCTTAAAAGTATGAAAACACAGAGAAAGTAATCTTCAGAATTATTGCTTGGATAACAGAGAAAGTAAAGTTGCAAGATATTGATTGCAAGTTGAATCCAGTACCACAGACTTACAGTTGGCCCAGTTAACCTATATGCCTGTGTTGACTAGACACAGAGAGCACAGCATTTCCACCAGACTTTTCTGGCTGTGCAGCTCACTCAGACAAAGGGGCTGGTCAGACTCCCAAATCCTTTCATGAGATTCTGTATAGGTGATGCTGAAAACCAGATATGGAACTGTTGAACTTTTGAGAGAGAGATGACATCCATGACTGATTGAACAATGAAGAAGATGAAGGAACTGGTGTTTCAGTGACATGAATAGCTAGTCTTACCATGAAAATACAACATATACAGTGATCAGCTGTGAAGTAATCTATGTTGCAGTTTTGCTTTGACTGGTTCGTTAGCATTTAGTTTGTTAATCAAGTTGTATTTTTTTTTTCTGTTTGAAATCCTACATCACTAGGGTAATTGAGATGCAGCAGTCAAGCTGAATGAGATGGTGATCAGTGATTCATAGATGACTGCTTATGCCAGGGCAGGTGGACCCTGTCTCTGACCAAAACCATATTCTTCCCACCAGTGCTCCCTTTTCAGCAAACTATATTCTGGTCAAGTGAATAAAGACTGACTGGGAAGGCAAACCTGTCCTAAAACTAAGCCATGTCAAAACAGAGTGTCAGGTCAGATTACAGTGATATAACCACCAAGATGTAGAGCGTGACACAGTGCAGCAACCACTATTTTCAGGATAAAAGAGGAGGAGAAAAAGAAGACGAAGAAGAAGAAGAAAAAGAGTAATAATAATAAACTTCACCAAATGCTTTATTGCAAATGAAACTTTAATATGAAATATGGAGAATTATAATTACACATTCATAATAGACAAGCATTTGTTATATCAGTTAATGCGATCTTTCTTGTGGGCTGAGTGTTACTCATCGTGTGTGACTGACCTCATTGTCAGTCAGCCTGCCCTTGCTGCACTTACATAAATGCATGAATGGCATCATGTTTCAGGTATCTCATTTCTGACTAGTTCCTTTGTCCTAGTATTTATGCAGGATCTGACTAAGTTACTCATCATCATCGTCGCTATTTTTGAACTAAACGAGAAGCTCGAGGCCTGCCCTGCACATTGAATGCCTGGGACAAGGTCCACATCTCGTTATGGGTGGACCCGGTTTGCAGTACCACCGGGTCACGTTGTCTTAAAAAAAAATTAGCTCAGTTATTGATCTCCTCTCACACCATCTCATCAAACTGTACAGTATCATTTCTCTTGGTCTCCCCCTGGCTCTTCTTCCTTCTATTTTTCCTTTTGTTACAAAATTTTCAATATCCTCCCTTCTCATTGCATGTCCTGTGAAAGTACATTGTCTCTCTATTTTTTTTTTAACAAGATTTTTTTGTCTTCCCAGCTCTTCTCATACATTGTTCATTAGTTATTTTTGCTGTCCAGAGGATTCGCAACATTCTTCTAATAAACCACATTTCTACTGCTTCCAATGGCTTGAACAGACCTGCATATATTGTCCATGCTTCACTTCCATATAATAAGATAGATTCAATATAGCATTGTAGGACTAGATTACTACCCTTCTATTTTTTCTAAATGAAATGTTTAGTGAGAAATACTTAGAAATGGTATCAGGAATCAGGAGGCTTCTGTGCTGTTTAATAAAGAAAGTTATGAAGCTATTTTAGCTAGAGATTTGCAAAGTCTTTACAAAGTTTTTAAAAAAATTGTTAAAATGTAGGACAGGAAATAAAAAGTGGATAAAACTGTGGCAAATTAGCTCATAATTTACCATAATCTGGCACTTGAGCACTGATTATAAAGAGTGTGAGGCGGAGATGAGGAATGTATATCAAACCATGTGCATGCCACTGCAAGTTCTCCATGTTATCATGCATCCTACTCATTTTGTTTTATTTATGAAACAGGACACAAATCTTCCATGCTGTCATATATCACAGTAGTCATTTGGTTATATTTATGAAGTAGGACACAAATCCATAATGAAATCAAGCTATGATTCTAATACTATTTACCTTTGTGTTGTCTTACTTGCTGACTTATTTTTCTTGATATGTTTTTTTTGTTTTATTGTTTTATGAATAGGAAGGCGAGTTTACCTGGAATAAGGAGCTACAGGGTCTTTTACTGGGATCTTTTTTCTGGGGATATCTAGTTCTTCAGGTATGTTCTAGTACTTAAAAAACAGTAATTTCTGCGCCTGGGTGATGTGTCAAGGACATAACTGACACCATGAGTTGGTACACTGAAAGCAGGCATCCTGACAATGAGGCATCTTCATATTTGTTATCAAGAGAATTGCATTAAAAAAATGGACTTCAAGTTCAGTGAGTTATTGCGTACAAAGACAACCTGGCAACCTGGTTAGCCGAGTGGTTAGGCACTCAATTTACTAATCTGGTGGTACTGGGTTAAGTCCTGCAGTGGGATTTTTTTTTTTTTTCCAGTACACACCAAAAAAAGGTCCTGGGGTCCTCCCAGCCTCTAAAAATGGGTACAAGAGAAATCTGGGAAGGTGAATGTGGCCAGGCTTGACAGAGAAACATGATCGTCAACACTATTCTTAATGATGCCATAAACAAACCACCATAACCGAAACTAAACCAGTAATAGTGTAGATGCCACCGTCACTAACAACAGCAAAAATTATGACAGGTAGTGAATGATAAGAAAAATAATACTACTTTTGCTGTTGCGTCTGCTATACCAGCCATTTTACTTGTTTCTAAAGAGGATGTAAAATAGTATGCAGACTTCTATAAGTGAGAAAAAATTAGGCTTGTCATTTTTTTTTTTTGTCCCTTCATACATCACTTTTTATTATTGACACATTCACTTTGTGTCTTCCTTTCAGGTGCCTGGAGGCATGCTGAGTGAGCGATATGGACCTAAAAGAGTTGTCTTTTACACAATGATGCCAGCAGCCATCTTGGGTCTCCTGTCTCCCATATCAGCAAGGCTGGATCCATATCTGTTCTTGGTTGTGAGAGTCTTGATTGGTGTTGGTGAGGTAAGCTGTGCCCAGTTCATGGGTGGTGTTGTCCAAATAATTTATAAAATTACGAAATCTTAATTCTTCCCGTGCCATAGTCGATATAGTGATAACTTCCGGTTACTGAGTTGTGTGCCATAGTTGTTATAGTGACAATTCATTTGTTTTAATAAAACAACTGGTGTAACATTTAGATTGTACATATTTTGTCCGCGTTTCCGGTGACACTTTTCAAAATGGTGAAAGAGTCCTTAGTTAAGAGCGATGCCGAGCGAGAAAAAGGAAGAGAAACATCGAAAATTTTCAGTTTTTGATGATGTAGATAGGGGTGTGGACATGGCCTGTGACCACCCCACTGCTCTTGAATGTATCCCAAGTAGATCTAGACATATTAGACGACTGGAGAAGTAGTTAGGAGGTTATTTCAGACATTAATTTAGCGAGAATGCAACATAGAATCGCAATACAAGATCGACAAGTAGATCTAGACATCTCGGATGGTAAGTAGTGCATATCTAGACCTAACCGATGGTGAGCTGGGCACAATCATTGTCTAAAAACATCACATTGCTTCTTTTTTCCTAAAAAACTCTGCATTTATGAAATTTTCATTCATTTAGTTATACTGTGAAACATAATAAGTACACGGAAGTACTTGGAAATACTGTTTTTCATTCCATTTTACAACTATACCCCCTAACGTATCAAGACCCACGGTTTTTGTGTGGCACGGATGGGAACGTCCGTGTTTTTTTTCTGGGCCCGGGAAGAGTTAAAGTTATGCATTTCATGGAGATTAATGAAATCAGTATAGGAAATAAATGTAAAAAAAAAAAAAAGTTTTTACTTTGAAGAAAACAATTATAAATGAAAAAAGTTAAAGGAAAATAATGAAAAAGTGATTTGAATGAGGAAGTAAGCAGATCTTAAAACAGAATGGAGATCTGGGCTGGCAGTGAAGGCTGTATGGGGAAAATGAGCGTGATAGCATTTCTGAGATGCCATTAAGCCATCTCGATATGCACTGACAAGCATGTTGACTGTCATCTATACAATTCCTATGCTGCTTTTTTTTTTTTTTAATGCTAGGCTTGATCATCAGAGCATGAAATTAATATTATTTTGAAAGTTATGTAATAACATAGTCTGATAAATACATGACCTTGAATGGACTTTTACAGAGTGCCTTGTATCCAGCTGCGCAAGCTTTATGGGCCAGATGGTCACCCAAGTCGGAGAGAAGCCGTCTTGTTGGTGTTTCACTATCAGGTTGGTTTTGATGGGGTGTTGTGAGAAACAAGCTGTAATCCATCAAAATTCTTCAGAAAAATGATGGGAGAAGGAAATTCTGGTCGAACTAGTTGCTCTTGTCAGTTAAATTCAAGCATCTGTTGAGAACATCGGTGATCATGGTATTTTCTGCTTGATCAGACAACACATCACCAGAGTGAATATTCATTCTTTCAGCCTTCCAAGCCATTGCAGCTCACTGCTGCAGACAAGGCTTGTCTCCATTCCTCTCTGCCTCTTGGTCTGTCTTTGTTTATCGCTTCTGTGTAAGCCATTTTTTGCGAGAGAAGAGTTTTTGGACTGATTAGAGATCCAATGCCGCAAGAATGGAAAATTAGAAATAACAGAGAAGTCCGCACACTATTCTGATCTCCACTTATAACTACCATTATCAAAAAACAACAGATTGAAATGGCTGAGACACTAGGAGAGGATGGACGAGAATAGTGTGATTATTTTTACCAAAAATTCCTTGGCCATTAAAAAAAAAATCTATTCCTTATTATTAACATCCTTATGTAAGCTTAATCTTGGACAGTCACATAATAGTCTGTACACACATACATGGTTACACACACATACATGGTTACACACATAACCTTCCACTATCCTTCCTCTGTGACATAGACATAGTAGGGAGGCCACTGCCAGGCAAACAAACCTAGAAAATGTATTAAATAATCTATATTTGATGGAATGTTAATTGAATAGGGTGTTCTTCTGTGATATGTATAAGGAGTAGTCAAATGAAAATAAGCAGAGGCCACCAAATCTCATGATGTGTGTGGGAGGGAGGCACAGTCTTTGTGGTACTTGTACCATCTCCCTGTAACTGCGAGCTGTTGTCCTGTGCAGCTGATGCTGTAGAGGTGTTAAGGATTAGCATCGTATCAGCGTGGGAGCGGGTTATGGTATCTGCTTTTTCAGTCCTGGAGTACAGCTTAAAAAAAGCTAGGTGTGTGCAGTGCTTCTTTAGCAGACTCCACCACCACAGGAAGTATGGCGATATCAACCCCGTTAGCCAGGCTATGCCTGTTACTGGGAGTACCAACGGAGAGATGGGACAGGATTTTGGTCAGCTGTGGTTCGCTAACCCTGACGCTAGCATATCAGTTATGGGTCGCTGACTGCTTCATCGGACAGCGTCTTCACCCCACATGCCTTTATGGTAGATAGCATCAATATTAAGGTTGTTGGGACTGGAAATGGAGTTCATACTGGTTATTTGTTGCAGAGTTTAAGGTCATGTTAACAGACAGTCATGCAGAAGGAAATACACTGCATCTCACTTACCAACTTGTTTGTGCTGACGGAAGAACAGTATGAGGTTATTCATTTTTTGACAGCTGAAAGAAGTTCCCCAGCAGAAATCCATCGACAAATGGTAAATGTGGATGGTGAACATGCGTTGTCCAAGAGTTGTGTCAGGGAGTGGGCAGCACGATTTCAAAGTGGCAGAGAAAGAGTGCTCGATTATCTGCATCCAGGTCAATCACATATGGTTATCACGCCAGAGGCAGTACTTAAATTTGAAGATTTACCATTCATTGATGGATTACTGCTGGGGATACAAACTCCATTTCTGGTGCAAAAAAACTTTGCACTGGCACCATTTGTCACAAAGACAGTGTCTTCTTTCCACATATATCATGAAATTTAGTGGCCTTGGCTCATTTTCATTTACTGCTCCTTATAACTGGTTGAAGATTGTAAGAAAAGAATGGAATTTGTTTTCACTGGAAAGTATGAGACCAAATATCTTATTACTGGTGGAACTTGATTGGACAGAATGACAGAAGAAAGTTACTTATTTATTGTGGGATTTTATTGATTGGATGTTATGAATGAAAAACAAATTAAGTTTTTTTTTTTAAATAAAACTTTTTGATTGGACAATGGTAAACAAAAATGATTTGTGATAGGTGAATATTTTGGTTAGAAACATTAAAAACAAAGACTGGATAATTTTGTGCCAAAATGATTTATGATTAGTGGATAATTTTGGTTTGGAATATAAAAAAAACTACTAGTAATAAAAAAAAATATATATATATATCCAGACTACAAGAACTTAATATTGAAGAAGGCTGGCTAGTAAGAGGATTAAAGAGAGTAAACTTAAATATTTTGGACACATTAAATGTCATGAGAATTTAGAGAAGGTGATCTTGGAAGGGTATATAATGTGAAAAAAGAAAGAGGAAGACCAAGGCGAAGATGGCTGCAAGACATCATTGATAATCTGCAAATGCATCAGCAGCAGGGCATCATGCTTACAACCGAAAGGCCTGCAGGAGAGCTGTTAGGGAGGCAAAGTTCCAGAAGGGACATGCAAATGACTGACTGAATAGTAATCCTCCATAATGATGATCACCCTTGAAATTTAAATGTAAGATTTTTATTGGATGTAACGATTCAGTCTTCAGATTTTTTTTGTTTCAGTGTTCATTAGATGTAATAATTTAATAAAACACTGATTTTTCAGACTACATATGAAGTAAATAAATAATTCTATAAATTCTAACAGGTGGTCAGTTTGGGAATGCCATGATGTTCCCAGTTGGAGGTCTGCTGTGCAGTTACGTTGGATGGGATTCTGTGTTTTATGTCATGGGTGAGTTTGCTGACATTGAAGATAATATCAGTGGTGATATTAATTTGATGAATTGTCATCATTGTTACTATAAAGGCAGTAATGATGACTGTGCGTGCAACAGCATTGCTGTTTGTGATATTTAATATAGTGGAAATGATTTATATGTGTCACCATGATAAGATTATATGTATTGTCATGATAATTTTGGTTAAAGTCAGTTTTCTTCTTCATTGAAAAATGTTCTGGAACTGTCTTCTCAAGCCATCAATTTCAAGGAGACAGTTTTGCATTGTTTCATTCTTTACTTCTTTGTTAATTTTAACATCAGCTTTATGGCCAGAGTTGTCTTTGTGAGCATAAATCTTTCTTCTCAGAGAGATAAATTGTTGTTTTCAGCTACTGTCATAAATAAAGCAATATTCTCAGCAATTCTGTCTTCTGTTCTTTAATGTGTAGAATGTAAACTATAGATATAAGCTTGTTGCTTATTGCTTTTCATCTGTGTCAATTTCACTATTGTCCCCTGTACTAATGTTCTTTCTTACATTACTGTTAGCTTTTATCTCATTTTAATCCACGACTGTTCTGTGTTGTTATGCGTCTGTTTTGTTATTCACTTCGCAGACTTACTTGCTCCCAGGTACGTTCATCCTCTCTTAGTGGCAGTAGTAGTAATACAGAAACAGCAACTTTATAATTTGAAGTGACTTTAATGATGCATGGGGTGACGATGAGTCGATGAGCGATATGACGAGAACAACAGGGCATCAGCAAACTCCGTAAACGCAAGACTGGACGTAATTTACAATTCCACGACATAACATGTTCCCGGCAGATGTTTGTCGGCTTTAGAACATCCTACCTCACACTATTCTATAACTCTTTCCTTAATGACTACATTTCTAACAACCTAAATCTATGTCTTGTCCAGATGATACACAGAACACAACTCTTCCTCAGTCATATGATTTCTCTCTCACCTGACCTTTTTCCTGTCATACCTTAACCGTAATCCTCATGCAACCCAAGACAAAGCAGATGGACTCTACTCACAAACAGCTGATTACTTTAAAAGATAACTCATTTTATAAAAATTTTCCAGTTCTCAGATGAGTTATCTATCTTACATCCTAGCATTCAATATACTGTTATATAAAATGATGCTTCAGTTTTCTCGCTCTTTAGAAGAAATTCAGAATGTAATGAAAATAAACCAAAATCTTTGTTCCATGGATAAAAAGATTCAGTCAAGACTGCTTATTTTTATTTGATCTGTTTGGCTACTTATTTGTCTTATACCTGACTACAGGATGTCTGGGCATCTGTACTAAAGGCTGGTTAACTGAATGGTTAGGTGCTCAGTTTACTAATCTGTTGGTATCAGGTTCAGTCCCAGCAGTGAGATGTTTTTCTGGGTACACACCAACAAACAAACAAAAAAAATGGCCCCAGGGTTGGCCCAACCTCTTAAAAATGGGTACCAGTCTCGAACGCAGAAGAAGAAGAAGGGTACCAGAGAAATCTGGGAAAGTAAATGTGGCCAGGTGTGATACTGACCACATCACACTTTCATGTGCTGAAGGTCATAGATTTACGGGCCTAACACTGTATCCCCAATATTCCTTAAAGGCATGGAAATGGGAATTTTACCTTTTTTTTTTTTTTAAAATAAAGGCAACACCAGCAATTTTTGTTGTTGTTGGTAATATCTGATTTTTCAGATATTTTGAACATTCTGTTTCCACAAAAATGTGCAATGATATTCTGGCATATTTCAACACACCCCCCCTTAAAGTATTATCTAGTGGTTGTGTGGCAACAGTCGTTAGTGTAGAACACAAAAGGCTAAAGAAGAGGTCGACCACATGAAGCTCTAAAGAGGATATTGTTAAGATAGGCCAAATTCTCTCTCTCTCTCTCTATGAACATTAAATGCCCAAGGCACACGGGGCTTCCTCAAGGGTTTTCCTCAAATGCCTGTCCTTTGCCTTTTTTCCCCTGCTCTTGCCCAAGTGAGCCCTGTATTGCTCATCATCCTCTCTGTTGTTGTTCTCCATGTCTCCTTTGGTCTACCCTTACTTCTGTCCACCTGTGGTGTCCATCTTAGTGCTATTTCTGGTAGTAAGTTGTCAGTCATCCAGAGCACATGTCCCAACCATCGCCAGCATCTTTCCTCAATAATCGCTGTCAGTGGCTTCATCTGTATTTCTGCCAACAAGATGTTATTTCTTATGGTGTTTGGCCAAAATATTCTTCTGATTCTTTGCAAACATTTAGTCTGGAAAGAATTCAGCTTAATTCAGGCCAAATTAGTAAGCATACCTTTATGAGGTTGAAAAGCTCGCCGAAAACAGCAATACTTGGCGAACTACCATGTGAGCCCTATGTGACATTTAACAGTGCAGGAAGGATGTAAGATGTAAGAAGAAGTCATTAGTCTGATGATTGAAATGCTGAAGTAGTAGTAATGACCGTGTGTATCATCAGTGTGGTTATGCTAGATGTAATGTATAATGTAGCTGTTTCATCATTCTAATGGAGACCATTAAAGAGCAAAGACTTGAAATCACACACACAAACTGTCACATTTAAAATTGGCAGCTATCATGACAAGATTTTTCTGTTAAGAAGTTTTGATTTTTTTGTTTTTTTTTGTTGATAATTAATTCATCTCCTGTCATTAGGGGCCATTGGCTTCGTCTGGAGCATAATTTGGCTTCTGCTAGTGTTTGACAGCCCAGCTCTGTCTAAGAGAATCTCGCCTCTGGAAAGAGATTACATACAACACCATGTCACCTTCAGAGATGGCCAGAAGCAGGTAGGGAGTGCTTGAACCCTTGGACATCCAGGCTTTCTTTGATTGCGACAAAGAGAAAAATTGCAGAGGTCAAAAGACAGATGAATATGTAAGAGTATAACGACTGTTAAGGCAAAAGAAATCTTTTTCTGTGTTAGTGCTAGCACAGACATATTAATATGTATATGTACAGGGTATTCTAAATTAGTAAAACAACTTTGCATACTTATTACAAAGGAGCTGTCTATTATAGAAAAACACGCGAGGCATCACCAGAGGAAAACTCTCAAAGTTTACATTGGTACTTGTTGCACGTGTGCATTTATTCTTAGGTTCAGTCAGGAGTTCCGTTATTGAAAAATGGCAAGCAGCCAAGAGGAAGTGTGTGCTGTACTGGAACTGGCAGAGACAAACTCCATTACAGCAGTACAATGACATTTCTGCAAACACTTTGGTAAAGATCAACCAGCTCAGACTATCATCTGCCATTGGTGCCATCAGTTAAAGAGACTGGTTCTGTGATTAAAAGAAGTGGATTTCCACATGTACTGAATAAGAATTTCAACAGAATCAAAGTAGCCTTCTCTCGAAGCCCACAAAGTCCATGCATCAGGCTAGTCATGAGCTGCAACTGCCCCAGATAACAGTATGGAAAGTTCTTTGAAAACGCCTAACATTGAGGCCCCACAAACTGCAGTTGACACAAACATTGAAACCCAAGTGACAAAATAAATGTCATCATGCAAATTTCATTCATTAAGAACCACCCTGTACATACAAACATCTGCCAGGCAAATGTACAGAGACAGACAGAGACATATGGTGATGGATCACACAGAGACTGACTGATTTTGTAAGAGGCAGATAAGACTGACAAGACATAAGCTAATTTAAACATAAGAGGCAGAAATAATAAACACAGAGATGCACAAATGTAGGAGATGCATACACTGGCACTTCGAACCCTACCACAAACATAACCAGACAAACTGTCACCTGGAACCCCGAGGGAAAGAGGAAACAAGGAAGCCCTAGAAATACCTGGTGAGGGGGTCTCGAAGCAGAGATTTAAAAGATCGACTACACCTGGAGACGTATAGAGAAACAGCCTAAGATAAAAATAGATGGAGAACCCTTGTTGATGGTCTATGTCCCCGATAAGGGTAAAGAAATTGAGGAAGTAAGTATAAATAAATGGCGTGCCTGTAAAATGATAGTGTGATTTGAAACTCATAAAATATCAGAACTAAATGTAGCACAGCACTGACACTACATTAAAGAGCAACTGAAACATTTTATGGATTTGTTCATTTGGTTTTGGATACTTTGGATGGTTATAAAAACGGATGTTTTTCAAACTGCATCATGATTTTACAGATACTCTGTATACAGAAAGCTTGACAGACTGATGCATATGTAGATAAAATTAATCACAGTAGACAAATACAGAAGACTAATTTGCTGATTTAAATGCTTTTTTTTTGTTTGAAAATTTCCTCCAGCCACCAACACCATGGCGGGCCATTTTCACATCTTTGCCCTTCTGGGCTATACTGGTAGGACACACATGTGGGAACTATGGGCTGTATATGTTGCTTACTCAGATCCCAACATACATGAAGGAGGTGCTCAAATTTGACTTGAAATCTGTGAGTATTTTACCTAGGGAACAAACATAGTTTTTTTTTACTTAACTCTTCCCGTGCTCTCAGGAAAGTGCGGACGTACCGTTGTGTGCGGAGCAAAATGCACGGGTGTTTAGAAAATTGAGGGGTATAGTTGAAAAAGTGAATTTAAATATTATTTCCATGTTTAAAAAGTTTACATTAAAAAAAAAAGATAAATAAATGAAGGTTCCAGAAATGTATAGTTTTTGTAGGAAAAAATAACTGGTGAGAAAATTAGACAAAAAAAAAAACCTCTAAAACACTAAACTAATGGTTGTCTACTTACCAAGAGCCGTAAATATCCACTTGTTACACACAATTTGATGACACTTTTCCTACCAGTTATTGTCGCTAACATATCTCTAAAAGCTATTGTACTCTTTCTAACAGGTCTAGAGCTACAGGAGGTACATTCAGTAAAATCTGCCATGTCGAAGGGCGTGTCCAAAGTTCGATATACTTTGAAAATTTTCAAAAAAATTATCACAAAGCTTCAGAAAATGTCTGTTTCGCGCCCACGCTGAGTAAACAGGAAGAAGGTTATTTCTGACATTCAAAGCAAAAGGTGGATTGGAGTGCTTTTGAGAATTAAAATTGTCACTATGTCGATCATACGGTAGCTTCTGGATACCGGAAATGTCTCTACGGCGACCAATAGCGCAGATTGAGTTAAGGTGGTAAAAATAATAATTGCTCTTCTCTTCTAATAAAATGATTCTGAAGCAGTTAATGCTATCTGACTAATTTCCTGAGCATTATTTATTGAGTAGTTTGTTTCGTGCCTGATTCTACCATTTGATTTGCATAATTGGCTACAGTAACCAAAAAAGAATGTTTCTGATATACAGTACAATCCCTTCGCACTTGTATCTTTTGTCTTTAGTTTTAGCCCTCATTTCCTCAAAGTACCATTTTTAATGAAGACATATACTTTAATGAAAAGAATTGGAAAAAATTAATGGATCTGAATGATTAGCTGTTATGCTCAGCATAATGATGCGAAGAAGCGATGTGTTGCCATAACTTGTTAAAAGTCGTCTCGGAACATACAGAGACTATGGACCAGGTTACCCTGAAGACTCCACCACAACAGAAACCAAACAGAGGTGTACATACCCCAGACGTGAGAGGAGTGAAGACAACCCTGTTAAGAGACAATCGTCGTCACTTCCAACTCTACAGTTTACTAACTAATAAAAATACAGAACAGAAGAACCAGTTTCAATGAAGCCTTAATTTTCTTCATAAAAAATTTTTGTCTTTCACTGGCAGTGATCACCTTCCCCCCTCCCCCCCCTTTTTTTTTTTGGTCTCTAAAGATTTTTCTTTTATCGCCAATTTATAAGAGTCTGATATAGATTTTGTTGTGATAGAAGTTCTAGTAATGCTAAATAATAATTTTATTTTTTCCTCAGAATGGTGCTTTCTCCATGCTTCCGTATTTGACCATGTGGCTATTTATAGGAATAGCAGGCACACTCTCAGATATTCTCATTGTAAGAAAAATCCTGCCCTATACTGTGGTGCGCAAACTCATGTCTGGCACGGGTAAATTCTCATATACTGCCTTATCAGCCATGGTTACGTAAATTTTATCCAGAGCAGTAGCACAGTTTGGGTAGTTTGTTTCTAACAAAGAGCAGTGAATTGTAGACCACATTTCCATCATGCTTCAGTCATACCAACTAGAAAAATGAATGACAGCTGTGTTAAGGAACTATATCTGAAAATGTAAAGTATTTACCTGTAAGGTGTGTTAGGTAAAGGTTATGAACCAGCGTCACTGCACATGGTCAGACCATAAGTGCTCTGCTGCCTAGTCAGTAGTTGACTAGAAACTACTGACTAGTGAGCATTAACCCTGGTGCCCTTTTTTTTTCTCGAGGCTGGGTCAACCTCGGGAGTTTTTTGTGAGCCACGGTCTGATTGCCACTATGTTGAGTGAATATTGAAGCTGTGTTGTCTGGTCAGCGAGCGAGTGACTGACTTGTCAACCTCGCTAACATGGCTCCCACCTCTAAGGTGAAATACAGACTACTGTTAGTGCATTAAGAGAAGACCGGATAGTCACATTTAAAAAAAAAAAAGCAGTACTTTGTATTTGGGATCACACTTAAATACAAAATGGGCGAGGGAAAGAAAAGTATTTTTGTAATTTCTCACTCATCTGTTTCATAACGGACACATAGAATCCGCTGTTGACTGTGTAATAACTATATCTCTTCCACTAGCCATTAGGTGGTCATGATTACTTTTGACCTAACTGCTTAGTCACCAGTGGCAGTCATATCATCTCATATATCATGTTATCGCACTCTTGATATCTTCCATGAATTACCCATTTTTTACCTATTACTATAAACAGTATCCATGGCCTTTTTAATGCATTTGTATACAGTGACTTCATCTTTACAGTAATTTGATACATGCTTTTTCTGTGTTTTGTCTTTGTCATTTACTGCTCTTTGGCCTGCCCGAGTTTAATTACTGCGTTTTGACTTGCCCCAGTTTAGGTACTGCACCTTGACTTGCCCCAGTTTAAGTACTCCACATTGATCTTCTCTATATTTTACAGTAAACTGATATTATGTATTCACTACACTTTTTTTGGGGGGAAGGGGATATTTTACACTACCTTCTCCATCTGTTAATGTAATAAGACATAATATCTTTCTGTATTTATTATGTCTTTCTTGGCACAATGACCATTGCTTGCATTATAAAATGACGTCCTCTTTTTACCACATTATCCAGGCTTGTTTGGCCCCGCCTTCTGTATGATCGGCTTGGCCTTCATGGACTGCACACAGCAAATTGCAGCTGTGGCGTTGCTCTGTGGCTGTGTAGGACTCTCAGGAGTGGCCTTTGCTGGGTACATGGTCAACCACGGTGATATAGCACCTCAATTTGCAGGCACACTCTTCGGCATCACGAACATGGCAGCTACCGTTCCTGGAATCTTAGCTCCCTATGTTGTTGGTGCTATCACACCAAATGTAAGATAACTAAATTTTATATTACTATATGTATGTGTGGATTTATTTTGCAGTAAAATTGATACAAATTATTACTGTTTTTTTAAATACTACTGGATGTAACTCATAAAAAAAAGATGGGTAAAAATACAGATAAAAATATTATTGTCGCTCAGATACATTATTTTTTTATCAGTGAAATTTTACCATACCTCAGTATTACATCATCCAGTGTTACCACAGAACTAATGATTTTACTCAGTTTTTGAGCATACTACACCAAACATGATGAGAAAGATGTTTATGCAAAATAAGCTGATTACAGGCCTTAATTCTCAGAACTTCATTGTTCACTTGTTATTTTTATTGAATGGCTTTCATGAACACACACAACCTTTAACACATGTTAAAATTTTATAGAAATTGACCATAAACATTAAGATATTTGCAAAGTAAAAAAAAAAAAAAGAGACGGAATATTTAACACTATTTCCACACATAGCGTAGCCATTTGTACATTTTATTATACATATATAATTGATTTAAATCCTTTGTTTTCTCAAAAAAAAAATATTAAAATGTTTGAATTTTAGATTGCGGTGATAAAGTAAGCATTACACCTTATGATAAATCTGTGGTAATAGAAAGTGATGTTAATCTGGTAATAGAAAGTGATGTTAATCTGAATGTTTTCTACATTATTTAACTCTTTCCGTGCCTCAGGAAGAAACACAGATGTTCAGTTGGATGCCAGATTAAAAGCGTGGGTCTTGATGTGTATGGGGGTATAGTTGCAAAATTGAATGAAAAACAGTATTTCTGTGTACCTATTATGTTTCAAAATATAACTAAATGTATGAAGATTTCATAAATGCAGAATTTTTTAGGAAAAAAGAAGTAATGTGATGTTTTTAGACAATGATTGTGTCCAGCTTACCATCGGCTAGGTCTTAGAGTACAGTACTTACCATATGAGATGCCAGTCGGTCTCATCTTGTGATAGTATGTTACATTATCGGTAAAATGATGTCTGAAATAACCTTCTAACTACTTCTCCAGTCATCTAATATGTCTAGATCTACTTGGGATACATTCAAGAACAGTGGTCTGGTCATAGGGCATGTCCATACCCCTATCTACATCATAAAAATTGAAATTTCTCACAGAAAACTTCAGTTTTCTCCCTCATAACTGAGCATTCTTTTGCCATTTATAAAAGGTCACGGGGCATGTGCACTAAATGTTTACAATCTAAACGTTACATTGGGTTTTTAATGAAACAAACCAAACGTCACCTAAGTGACGAAAAGCACCACGTCAGAAACTGGAGGCGTCACCTCTGTGACGATAAGCACGGAAAGAGTTAATCTACTTAATTGTTCAAATTAGAGTTTGGTTTCCTCACTTTACTGTATAAAACATTTTCACTGTATAAAACATTTTCACGTGCTGTTCTTTATCTTATTGTATGTTATTGATAAAAGTTTGTAATGTTAAGTTTGTTTTTTTAAAATCATTATTTTCTTACATATGAAAATGCATGAAGTGTCTTAGATCTGTAGTTCAGTATTCTATATGTGGATTCCTCGATGACAGTGACTTTACTATCAAATTTTTATATCACTTTAACCGTGTTCCTTTCCCATAAAATTAACGTGAATATTATCCAAATGAACATTAACTATATTCATTTCTCACTTCCAGAAAACAAGAGAGGAGTGGCAGATTGCATTCTTCATTGCTGCTGCCATTTATATTTTTGGTGGAGTGTTCTGTGTATTTTTCACACAAACATCGGTGCAGAAATGGGCAGAAACCCCACCAGCCGTTGAGAATGGACTGAAACAGGAAGGGTTCGAGTCACAGAGCATGATTGACAAGAAAGCTGCAGTGGAAGAAAACAGTCTGTGATTTGTATTAGGAAGAAACTCTTCAGAATAAAAGAGAAGTAAAGAATAAAAAGTTTGAAAAGAGCGTTGAGTTGACAAAATGAACAGAAGAATGTCTGTAATTTGGATGGAGTATTGAGAAAAGATAACTGGGCTGACGGAAAGATTGATGGTGAGGAAAAAAAAAAAAAAGAAAGCTGAGTGATGAGGTATTGAATATTAAGAGTCTACATTTCTTAATCCATGTTTGTAAATAAGTTATAATAGCTACACTGCTGGTTAAACATCAGACTATAACAAAATTTCATTACACCTGATGTTTTAGAATCTTTTTTGGCATATTTGCTATAGAACTGGTAAAATGTTATCATTAGATTTTTGCTGATGAAAATGCTGAAGAGTTCCTGGCATGGTGAAATAAGGCATTTAATACTCATGAAACTACATCAAATTAAAAACCACAGAAAATCAACAAAGAAACCCACATCATCAGTTTCCTTAATAATGTGAACCTATCGTGTAGGAACACCATGGGACACAGTGTTAATGTCAATACTCATATTTGCCAGGACCCATCAGCACATGGCAGGAAGGCATGATTAGTATCATATATGGCTGCTGTTCATTCCCCTTCTTCAGGAGCAGCAGGGTGCCCATTTCTACGGCTGGGGTGACTGAGTTACCTCTGGCCAAACTCCAGTCACTCACCTTGCTATGAGAGAAGAGGACAGTGACCTCTGTGCTACTCAGCCAGCCCCCACTTGTAAAGAGTAAATTGTACATTTGCTCTGAATTTCAAACCATTTATTCTTACATCAGAATTTACTGCTGGCAATCCTTACTGCACATTGTTAAGAGAGGGCAAATTAGTAAGCATAAAAACCCCTTGATGTGGTTGAAAAGCTCGCGGAAAACTTGGCGAACTACCATGCGAGCCCTGCATGACGTTTAACAGCACGGGAAGGATGTAAGAGAATCTCTACTGCATTTAAAATGAGCAGTGTGTTGCCAGACTGCTGACGATATTTACGAACACCTTTTGTGTGTGCTAACACAATAATGTATTTATAAATTTCTGTATTCTGTAAAACTGGTTCATAATCGGGGGTCTGCCACAGAGCAACAAGTGGATTATTGAATATTTAAGAAATATGTCTGTTGCTTTATTTAGGAGGGTAAAAAAATGTAATGGTAAAGTCCCTGTTTCCATGCCATTAAGGCATATTGGGGATACGGTGTTAAGCCCGTATTTCCAAGACCATTGGCACATGAGTGATGTGGTCAGTATTATGCTGGGTCACATTTACCTTCCAAGATTTCTCTGGTACCTATTTTTAGAGGCTGGTGGATCCCAGGGCCTTTTTGGCATTAAAAAAATAAAAAAAAAAGATCCCATTGCTGGGACTTGAACCTGGTACCACTGGATTAGTATACCAAGTTCCCAGCCGCTCGGCTAACCAGGCAATAAAAGTAAATACCATATTGACAAACTGAAGTCAAGACTATTCTTTGCTGGTAAATAAGCAAATGTATAGTAAAATAAGGCTAGGATCATCATCATCATCCTTGCACTCCGGTGAAGTCCTAAGTGTTCTGAACTCTACCGTAACATATCCCTTAGTGCAACATTCTTGTTGATACATTCATCCTATGAAAAGATGCCGTTCTGCATTGTTTGGGCTGAAAAGAGTTAACGAATGCAATGGTAGAAGTCTACAATGAAATACTGGACAGTCTAAAAAAAATAAGACAGAAAAACAGCAACAGCACCATTCATTTGCCACAAAGAGATTCTGAAGATGTGGTTACACTCACTTGGGTTGATTGTTGATAATGGTTTTGAAAAACTGACATTTGGCTTTAATTATACTTTTTTTCAATAATCTGTACATATTGTGACCAGTTTTTTTATCTACATTTTCTGATTGATGTTTTGAGTGCTATAGCGTGTGATTTTTTTTTTTTTTCCTCATAGATTTTTATAGAACGTTGTTTCTGTAGGTTTTTTTTTTTGGTGTATTATAATATTACACTACTTATACCATGGATAATACAGGCTGTTTCATGAATATATTATTAGAAGCGTTAGTGTGTCTTATTACTGTATTGTTAATTTCATTTGTAGATATTGAGACATAATCAGGTTTCATCATCATCATCATTCTGTACTACACAGACAGGCATGGGCAGTCATGGTTCTTTTATTTCATATAAATCCGTGGTCATTATTCTAGCATATTGTTTATCTGTTCCCGTGCTAGTTTCATTTTTTTCCATGTTTTTCCATCTTGGTCCGCATATTGAATTATTTGATAATTCAAGTATGTATTCCAAGTTTTCAGTCTTTTCTTGATAGAGTCAAAGAATTTTTATTTTCCCTTGCTTTGTGTTTGTGCTCCTTTGCAGCATCTGTGAAAATATATTTAATGACAGTTCAGGTTATAGTTTCCCAGAAATTACATCTTTATTGTCTTTAAATATATTTGTCTATTTAAAGAAGATTAGTTTAAAAACACCCCCGTGTGGTACCCGGGATCTGCAGAGAATAGGACCACTGTACCCTACCACGCATGATCGTAAAAGGCGACTAAGGAGGGTTCGGCATAGGGCCAGCAACCCTATCTGGTAAAAAAACTAAAAGACTGCTTCAGAAACAGAAGCAAGGGAAAAAACAAATGCAGGTGGAAGGAGAGTTGCTTATCAGGAAACTGAGCCCATGAAGGTTGTGGATGAAAGCCAGCCACACCACAGGGGAACAGAAGTAAGGGTAAACCAAAAGAGACATGGAGAACAACAACAGAAAGGATGTTGAGCAATAGAGGGCTCACCTGGGCAAGAGCAGAAAAAAAGGCAAAGGACAGGCATTTGTGGAAAACCCTTGCGGAAGCCCCATGTGCCCTGGGCACTTAAGGTTCAGAGAGAGAGAGAGAGTTTAAAAACAAAAAAAAAAAGCTGAAAGAGCATAAAAGAGTGCTAGGGCACAGCTGATTCCAAAGTCATGTGTATACAAAGTTTAAAGTTGGTAGTATCACTCTTTATACATATGCCAAGGCACCTCAAACTGTGGAGCATATCCTCCAAAACTGCACCAACTATGAGACACTGAGAACATTTACTGGCTTAGTGAAACCACCAAAGAAGATAAGTTCTACGGTTCCATACATGAGTTTAAAAAAAAAACCCAGTGAAATTTATCCAAGACAAGACTGCAGATATAGACAAAAAGTGCATACGTAGAAGAAGCATAAAAGAGTAAATAAGAAGTCTGACAAATTCTCAGGGTAAAACAAGCTAAATTCTAGCCAGGTTTTCAGTGGGTTAGTCAGACCAGCAGAAAATATTTTGCTTGAAACTTACATTAGGGAACAAAGGCAGTGAAGCTGAGATTGAGTACTTAAATTCTATAGACGAAACCTTTTAAAAACATGGATTTTATACCCTAGGGCACCTAAAATGCTGTGGGACTGGTTGCACTATTTCTTATTGCTATAGACAGTCTATAAAAGGATTTTCATTTCTAAGAGGTTACAGTTAGAGCTTAATATTTCAGCTTTGCACTTATGGTCTGTAAAGAGGATTAAAGAAAGAAAACTTAAATATTTTGGACACATTAAACATCATGATAATTTAGAGAAGACTGTATTGGAAGGATACATAATGGGAAAAGAAAAAGAGGAAGACCAAAACAAAGATGGCTGCAAGGCATCGTTGACGATCTGCAAATGGATGCAGCAGCAGCAGGCCATCATGCTCACAACTGAGAGGCCTACAGGAGTGCTGTTTGGGAGGCAAAGTTCCGCATGGGACATGCAAATGAATGAATGAGTAAACTTATGGTCTATGTGAGGATCTTCACTTTTAATAGGTTACAGTTTCAGCTTAATAATTAAACTCTGCATTTGTCATGACATATTTTTTTATAATCCTGAGGTAAAGGAATTCATTTACTTGTTACAGTGCCCACCATTTTGTTATTTAACTTATTGTTAATTTTTAAAATTATTTTATCTGGTTGTCATAAAATCATGCAAGAGTACACAGGAATGGGCTGGTTTTTTTAGCTGCATTATTTATACATTAAACCAGCAGCACTGAAGATAATCAATGGAAATAAAAGTTTGTGGTGAATTTCTGTCCTTTCCTTGAGCTCCTTCTGGGGCACAGGGCATAGAAACTTAAGTGAGATTTCCTGGATTAGCCCTTTTAGTTGAAGGTTCCAATATATTATGAAGTCTACTTTCTCCTATTGAACCAAGTTATTTTAAGATGGCAAAACAAAACATTTTGTTCAGTAATTTTTGCTTTTTGTATATAATTTCATCACCAGTGTTTTTTAGATTTCAAAGTTGTTACACTCTCTGCTTCTTCGGGGTGGGAAGGATTTTTCTTTACAGCAGTTTACATCTCTCTTCCTTGATTCACAATCATGTGATGAGAGTACTGATCAGTTACTTGAATAAAAATAAGAAAGTTACAATCCTTAACATTCATAAAACAGAATATGCTATATGAAATATATACAATATGTGAGGGGAAAAAAAACAGACAAGAAATGCAGATGGGTTTCACTTGGAATATAAATCTCGTGGGGAATAACTATAAGGAATGAACAGTGCCTGTATTCTTTCTGCACTAATTTTTGTGTGTGTATGTATTGGCATCGCTGTTTCTTTTCTGTGTGTTCCAGAGTGTAGCACTGCGGCACTGTGTTCCTTTGTTCTTGGAAGTGTTTGTGAATATGGCCCAGTGCCGTTAATAAATTGTGTTTATTACAAGTCTATGTTTGTACAGTGATACCGTTGTTCCATTTTTTTTCCCCTCAGATAAATATTTATAAGGTTTTACAGCATAACTTATTATAAAACAAACATTACAAAGTTCACTAGCTTAACATGTTTCAAAACAAAAAGTATCCTGAAACAGTTTTCAGTGCCACACATTCACGTTTATGTGCACACTTATGTGTTCATTCCATTCACACAGAATTAGGTGTAAAATTATTATCGTACTAACAGAAGATTATAGAACTGCAATTAGTACCCGTTATTTTCTAATTATAGAACAAGCATTTTTTTTTAACTTTCAATATGCAGTCAGTGATCAAAACCTATGTTGCCTACAGTTAATGAGCATTGCCTTAAGACATGTATATAATGCACAAGACTTGCTGACCATTTTGTAAATACAAGTATTGTCAAGAAGTAAAGGAAACTTTTATGGCACAATAATGCTTGCATAGCTTTAAGTAAAAATGCAATCTTTCTCCCTTTCTCATGTTTATGAAATTTTGCAAAGTAAACGTAAAAAGTTTAAAAAAGAAAAAGGCGTCATGTTCAAAGTGTAAGGGAAGATTACTTTTGATTAGGACAAAAAGAAAACATACATTCTGTGAATGATTGTGAATACAGTTTGTACTTCCAAGAAAGTCTGCAGCAGTTCATTTAATACTGCTGAAAACTATTACACTGCTACAGCTTGGTCATCAAGGTGATGATTGACATGTTCCTGGAGGTATTAGTACCTGTTGAGAGGAATGTTTCTCTTAAGTTGGGAATTAAAAGAAAAAAGTTAACTGTATCCAAGTCCCCTTATGTGATCTGATGCATGTTTTTCCCATTACCTGGTGCGAATAACGTAGGCTCCAATACACAGTCTACCAGACTCATAAACATAAGTGAAATATTGGAGTCTATTTGTATGAGGAGTTCAGTTTATAAATTCACCCTGTACACTGGAATTACAGAAGTTCACAAATCCTGTGCATTTTATCATCTGTTTGAGAGTCGTCATCATTATCAGTATGGAGTGTTCTCTAATCAGTTTTCATGGTTTTGAACTGATTGTATTGTTATCATTATGCATTTCTTTCTGTTCAGCGTTCATGTTCTGAATCATTAACAACTTCTCTTTTATAACCATTGCCATTATCAAGCTTCATCTTACCATCCCCATCTGACATTTTATTGCTTCTCATTGAAACAAACAATAATAATCATGATGTTATTAATTACATTGCAATTAAATATTAAAAGTGTTAATGATAATAATAAGACCAGCTTCACAGTGGCTTAATACTGCAACAGTCAAATATTTTATTCAATATTTTTTTAAAAATCTGCATAACAAAGTTGTTTTTTTTTTCTAAACTGTGCAGAGTATAATTTATGTCATTTACTTACAAATAACATATTTTCTTGCTGATGAAGATGTATATTTAAAAAAAAAAGGCTGTTTAAATTATTTTGCCACTATTAAGTTGGTCTTGGTTGTTGTTTTTCTTTTAAACTGTTTTGCTTTGTACACCTTGATTGCAAATACTTAGCTATTGTTTTAAAATAATAGACTGTAATAAATGTAAAGTATTTACTTTCTATGTTTTCAGAATCTTTAGCAAAGATAAGCTAAGAAAATAAATAAAATAAAATCTTTCATATATATTTCTGTTCTTTGTTTAAAGATGGATGTGTGTTTGTTAAAGTCAGTTTTTCTAAAGTGTGGCCTTTTAAAAAGTTGATGTGATATTGATAATCATGTTTTTCATATTAGAGGATAGTTCTGAAACAGGCAGATCCTGCATAGCCTGGACAGTTTTTATGAAGAAAGTGTCTTACCCATTTTGCATTCCCCCCTCCTCTCCCTTCTTGACTGCGTGAATCAGTTTCAGAGGAAGGGCGCTGTCCGTATATCTAAAGCTGCATGAATGCCAGAACAATGGTAGGCTAATTGACCATGGACAGCAAAGGGATCAAACAAAGAGGTCCTGAAAGAGGCAGAAGAGAGACAAGCAGTAATAAAGTTTAGGAAGAGACAATCCAAATTCATAGGACACGTCATGAGAGCAGGTGGATTGGAATATGTGGTGATAACAGGGATGAGAGAGGAGAAAAGAGACTGAGGCAAAGAGAGAAGTGGCATGGAGAAAGAACATCAGTCCAGCTCATAATTTACACACAGAATAGAGAATTGTGGAGGGTGGATGGAATGAGTGAATGAAACTTGCCACCAGCTTTCTATCTTTCTGGATTTTTCTTAGTGGTTTGCTCCCACAGCATTTGACTCTCTAGAGCCACCTATACTAGATTTGACAGAAATTGATAATACTGCTTACTGTCATATGGTAACAGACACATAACTTTTCCAAGACTGCATAGAAGAAAAAAATAGTTGATCTTCGTTCGCTTCTACCACCAAGACCGCCCCATGATCCTACTGAATTTACTCCTGTGGTCCTCGATATGAGTGTGGCCGACCTCCAGACCAGAGGTGCCGTGATATGAGCAGTCCTGACCTCGAGACTACTGATTACTTCGCTTAATCCTTTCTTTCACCTTTTCCACAGTGGTGCCGCACGGCAACCTCATTCGCACCTTTCTTCACTGGCCGAGAGGAGCCCCACTCCACGCACGGCACCTGAAGAATCTCGCCAGCAGCGGTAGATGAGCTACCAAACGTGACTCTCATCTACCCGAAGCGTCTGGTTTTCAGGCACCAGATATTCGCCTTCGCTCCTTCTCCTGTCAGTTTGAACAGTCCTGCCAATAGAAGGCCAGGAGCTGGACTTGACTGTCTGAGGCTATTTGAGATGCACGCCTTGAAGACGTTTCATTGGAGTGGAGAGCGTACCTCCACCCCCCCCCCACCCCACCCCACCTCCGGCTATAACAGTCCTTAGAACCAAAATAGTTGATAATTGCCATGTCTAGTGATGTGTTTATTAGATTGTCTTGTCTTATGCTCTCTCCCTGTAACCGGGAGCTGGTATTCTTTGCAGCCGAGCTGTGGAGGTGTTGAGGCATAGCATCGTATCGGCGTGGTAGCGGGCTATGACAGCTACGTTTTAAGTCCCGAAGTACAGATAAAAAGCAGGGGGTGTACAATGCTTCTTTAGCAGACTCCACGACCAAGGGGACTATGGCGATCCCTGCCCCGTTAGCCAGGCCAGGTCTGTCACTAGGGGGTACAACAGAGAGGTGGGACAGGGTCTTGGTCAGCTATGGGTCGCTGATCGTCTGTCGCACAGTGTCTTCACCTCCGTGTTTATTATATATCAACAATATTAATCTAAGTCTTGTGGCATTTGCACGTCCTAGGGACATGAAGTGTTAGTGCTACCACTCGTCTAGACCACTATGGTGTTTAAGATAGGGATCTCAGCTATGGTGCCTCATCGGAGAAGCGTCTTCACACCCCCCCCCCCCCCCCCCCAGTCAAGGAGATAGAACATTTCCGGGCGCAGTTTTACAAAAGATGGAAAGATCTGAGAAGATGAATGAAAGAAACAACAGTATCAAAAGGATCACACGAAGTAAAATGAAAACAATCCATGCCGTTAATATTTTACATTATTTTCATTTTATATTCCTTTAATCATTTTCAGCCCTCGAATTAAGAGATGACAGGCTAACGCCAAAAAACAGGTCAATTGTAGTTGAGCAATATGATATTTACTTTGCAGCGCTCATTAGTGACAGATTGCGTTGATGAAGAGGAGGTTGGTGCAGTCATGTTCATGAAACTTAATTATAAATTGAGATGGCAATTACTGAAAGGACATTGACGTATTTTCTTGTGCAGGTCTAAGAAAGTAAGGAAACCGTCAATCCGCTATCACCGTAGACTACTGTCATATCATTGGACAAAAGAAAAGGTGTACACCGGTAATCAAAATGAGAAGTAAAAGAACTTTTATAGCTGCTCTGTCCCATCTTGGCGCTGTGTTTATTGTTTTCGTAGTTTCTATGACAATCATTGCCCGCTTTGTTCGAGACTGGAGGGAAGCTGTTTAAAGGGGAGGTAACTACTAATCAAACTAAACAACTAATTGTCGGACAAGTGAGGCGGATTTGAGAGTAGCTTCCCCAACAAGTAAGGGAAATAACAATGAATTAGTTCTGCTCAGACGTCGATACAAGGAAACGGACTGGGTCGCTTTACAAGAACTTTTTATATTATTATTATTATTTTTTTTTGTTTTTTTGTTTACAGTAAACAACTTTGGTGATGTCTACAGTGTAATTTAACAGCGTTTGTGCCATGGTTATGGCTTTAGTAGCTGAAGTACCTGCATGGACTTTGATTTCTAAATTACTGATAGTATAAAGAGGTAAGGTAGCCGTGTAGGCATCGCTGAGAGAATTGTATTTGATAAATTTCTTGTTGCATCCAAACAGTGTACAAGAGTGAGAGCGTGGCCTCTTTTTTTTCTTCAGATACATTTGTTGTAAAATAAATCACTTTCTAGCTTTATAATCGCACGTTACAAATGATAATAAAAGGAAACGATTAACTTGATGAGAAAATATACGGAAATCACTGGAGCACAAAGTGAAACTACTGAGTTTTTTAAAACACTGAAATTAACATGAAATAGGAGACTTTCAAATATAGAGAGTGAACATTCGCAGAGCCGTGAAAGAGCAGTGCAATATCACCTTGGCTGTCTTGCATTTCATCATCACTAAGCTTGTAGATGGCGAAACATTGGGTTGGTTTGCCGTACAAAAGAATGTAAGATAGGGATGTATCCTTTCTCCATACTTGTGTAACATTATTATTAGAATGTCAGGAGTTTAAAGGGCCGAAACACTTGTCTGAGGGGGGGTACTTCATCTGATGATCTGAAGGAGTTGTGTTGTTGTTCCGCTGTCTACGGTAGAGAGTTTCCTGCATATACGCTGAAAACATCATGAGGAATGTAAGAGATAAACAGAAAGTAACTAAGTTTGACTCTTTCAACATCATAGGCCTCCAGATTCCAGAAATTAGATGTGCTGGTGATGCTGTCCTTCTATCAAATGGCTCAGAAGGACTACTACAATTGATTCTCTCCACCAAAAGTCACAGCAAAGCACAGAATCTCTTTTTTTTAAACACCAGCAGAACCAAAGTAATGATAATTGACAAAATGAGAAGCAAACCTAAAATTACATTGGACCACAAAGAGCTGGAAAACCCCCAAAATATTGAATACATACATTCAGTCATCACTATCAATGGTGAGCACACAGTAGAAATCAAAATGAGACTAGCATCATAGAAACTAGGGCAAAAGGTACCAACAAGAAAACAAAACTATATTTACTAAGAGCTTACTCAAAACTGACTTGGAAGCAACACATCAACAGTGCAGAAGCAAAAGCCAGAAGAAAACTAGCCATATTAAGAAAATTAAGTGGAACCACATGGGGAGCTAGTGAAAGAATCCTCAAGAATGTATATCAGCAAAGTATTCTACCACATTTAGAATATGGCTCAACATCTTGGTGCACAGCATCAAACACTACGCTGCATAATCTAGACAAGGTTCAAAATCAGTCACTACGGATTATCACAGGTGCCATGAGGTCCACACCAATAGTAGAAATGCAGAAAATAGTTGGTGTTCAAGCACTAAAGGAACGTAGAGACACAAAGGTCATGACCATGGGAGAGAAATTCCTTAGCTCTGTAAGCCATCCCCTGAAGGAGAGATTCAATAACTTGGCATTAAGCCGGCTTAAAAGAAGCAGCTTCATTCACTAGGCCAAGCGTATGCATAAGCTAATACCTGACCTTCCAACTGTAGTCGCTCCATTATCATCTGTACCAGAGCATACACCATGGAAAGAAGCAGATTATACACAAATAAATATTCAGACTGAAGTGAAAGGTGTGCAGAATGGTGAGATGCAACGCAGCCTTGTAAGATCAACAGCCACACTTAGTATGCTAGATGACAAATATCCATGTGACACCTGGATACGTGTGTATACAGATGGATCTGCACATAATGCCATAAAGAATGGAGGGGCAGGAGCACATATTGAATATCCAAACAACACCACTGACAAGATTTCCATACCCACTGGAAAATACTGCAACAACTTTGATGCAGAAGTTAGAGCAATTATTGCTGCAGTTGAAAAACTATCAGACTCCAGAATTGATACATGTCCTGTAGTAATTATCACAGATGCAAGATCAGTACTGGAAGCTCTTCAGTGCAACAAACTACCAGACCTTAAGGATGCCTTTTCAAAAATTGGCTTACAACATGGAGTCACTTTGCAATGGATTCCCTCTCACTGTGGGATACCAGGCAATGAGAAAGCTAACCATCTGGCCAAAGAGGGCACTGAAATGGAGTAACCAGACATACCAATCACCTATAATCAGAAGAAAAGCATGATAAAAACCTACAGGAAGCCACAAACACCACCACATGATGACTATCACATGCTAAACAGAAAGGAACAAGTCACCATCTTCCGTCTCCGAACAGGACACACCCGACTCCGAAGTCATATGTATACGAAGTTTAAGGTTGGTACTACTAATCTATGTACATGTGCCCAGGTGGCCCAAACTGTGGAACATATCCTCCAGAACTGCACCAACTATGAAACACTGAGAAATAATTACTGGCCCAGTGAAACCACTAAAGAAGATAAGCTCTACGGTTCCATACATGAATTACAAAAAACAGTGAAATTTATCCAAGAGACAGGACTGCAGGTATAGACAGACAATGCGAACGAAGAAGAAGAAGAAGACTAAGGGCTTACATATTCCCAGTGGCAACATACAGATATAAAAGATGGACACTTTAACAAATCACTAGAAGAGAGAGTAACTGCATTTGAAATGAAATATTGTAGTGGCACTTTTATATCATGGATAGAAAGAAAATCAAATAAATAGATACTGATGGGATTAGGTGTCACTGGCTCATAAACACCATCAGAATTAGAAAACTGAGATAATTCGGCCACATCAAAAGACACACTGGCTCGGAGAGGTTGATAGTAGAAAGCATAGTGCCTGGCTAAAGAGAAAAGGGGTAAGCTCGCCTCAGATGGACTCAGGACATCAAAGAAAGTCTGAATATGTCATTGGAAGATGCCAGTCAGCTTGTGCAAGGCCACATTGCAGTCAGGGAGACAGCATTCAAGGAGACAACATTCTGGAAAGGGCATGTCACATGAAGAAGAAGCTTGATGTGCTGGAGTTCATATTTCAAGTCATGGCCATTCTGTTATTTTTCTTTCTCTTGTCTTTCTTTCTCTTGTCTAAAATGGTTTGTCCACTATTTTTTTTTTAGCCTATTCCTACATACTACACTTTATCACTTTTCTGTGTGCAAACTTCTTTTCCAATTTGCTAAATTTGTACTAACAAAATATGCAGCCAAGATTCTAGCTTTGATTTCAAGATCTGAAAGGTTCTGTTTTTAATTCTAAATCCATTAAAAGTTTACACGCACATACAAGAGTCATGTTAAAAAGTGTAGAAAGTAACACAAGGCCTCACTGTACATGTGTTTGTGTCTGTGTAAGCGCTCTTGCAATTCAGTGTAAGTGATACATAGTAGAGAAAAGGTTGTGAGTGGAGTCCTTCAGTTGTGGTTATGTTTGTAACAACTGCAGGAACACCTTCTGTGTAGAAGACTCGAAAGCAGGTAACAACACCCATTGGTCAGGACATATGGAGTTGTTTAATGCAGGGCAGTGAAGATTGACAGTAAACAAGTTCTCATGAAACATGATAATACTGCCATGACAGTGATGACATTTCTCTCAGGCATGCTCTGTTTGCATCAAGTAGACAGATACAGCCATTATCACAGAAGCATACTCCAGTCAGGCCAGCCGTTTTCAGACATCCATTTTATGCAGTTCAGTAGGGCTGACCTACTCTGTGCCTTGTCTCTCACTCAGCTGATTTTCTTAACTTAACCAACAACCCCCCACCTTCTTCTCATATCTAGATCTGGAAACTACACTCACATGACATAGTGAGGGGTGCGCTACTTTTTTAATCCATCTTTGTGTGTTCATTAAGTTTTGTAACCAACCATAGTGCAACCCATACTTCTGTATTTGTTTTCTCATGTTTTATTTGATAGGTACCATAATGGCAGGCGTCAAGGATTTCACAAACACCACCCAGAACCATCCAGGTAATAGAGAAGCTTATGTGAATGACAAGAATAGTACTCAGATAAAATACAGGTAATTGTCCTTTAAATATACATGTTTCATATTTAATAAATTTAATGTTGTGTTGTGTTCATATTTTAAAGTTATGTTTGTGTTTTTATCTGTGTATTTTTTTCTTTTTCTTCTTCAGACTATGGACATCAAGTATTGTAGTGTTCTGTGCTGCAGTTGTGTGCTTTGCCAACAGCTATGATGGTGAATTTGTTTTTGATGATACAGAGGCCATTGAAAACAATAAAGACCTTTTGCCAAGTACACCAGTAGTGGATCTTCTGTACCACGACTTCTGGGGCAGGAAGCTTAGTAATGTCAGCCACAAGTCGTACCGGCCTCTGACAGTGCTCACCTTCAGGTATATGAACCTTACACCTTGATGTTTGTGACCTAGACCCAGACTCTTACCATTTACTGATTTAGGCATTCTTACCTTCATGTATGTGAACTCTGTATGTCACATTCAGATATGCGAATCATCATTTTGTGCTTTAAATTCGGGTACATGAACAATGATCACGTACAGAAATATCCCATTATATGAGACACATAGCCGAGCTCTGTCTAGATGTCTATTTTTCCCCTAGTCACTAGGAGGTAAATGAGGAAGGAGATAAGAACCACAATCTCCTTATCTAACATTCAGATGTTATAACTTTGACGAGCTTTTTCACTTTTACTATTGCCTCAGGTATTCTTGGTGCGGTTTTTTTAAAGTAAAATTTTGAGCATCTGTGGAAATGGATGAAGGAGGACTCCCAGATTCAGCATAAGCTTGAGTACAGCAGAGTAAGAGTAAATCTGAACTCTTTCACTATAGGTGTATGCTTTGTTAATCTTTGATCCATGTAAACCACTGGCTCCCTAGAGTAAATCTGAACTCTTTCACTATAGGTGTATGCTTTGTTTATTTTTGATCCATGTAAACCACTGGTTCCCTAGAGTAAATCTGAACTCTTTCACTATAGGTGTATGCTTTGTTTATCTTTGATCCATGTAAACCACTGGTTCCCTATCTCAGGTCATAACCCAAAAATAGCCTGGTGGGAGGTCGTGAGAAGATATTATGAAGGAATGTTTGTGTGAAAGAGAGAGAGAGAGAAGGAGAGAGAAAGAGAGGGAATGAGAGAGAAGAAGGGAGAGAGGGAAGGAGGAAGAGAGAAAGAAAGAGAGGAAATAATATGTTACAACTTTTATTTTTAAATTTTAATTTTAGGAAAATCCTTGTATATTATGTTTTCAGACTTCGGTATTAAAATAACAATAACCACATTCATTGAAATACAGGATTTTGGGTTTTTTTTTTGCTTTAACTCTTTCCCTACCATTGGCCTTGTAACAGGCCACATCTGGTTTCCATGCTCCTGCCTTGGGCCTTTGGATAGGTCTCTGGTTTGTTTCAGTGTAAAATCAGTTGAATTTTTAGATCGCACTTTATGTGTACACGTCACATTTACCCATCATTCTTTTCGCAAAGCATTATTAACAACGGGGGTGAAATGGAGCCAAATTCAATGTTTTCAACTGAAGTTTTCAGCCTTTTTTGTGTGACTTCAGAGGCAAACATGTCCCCCTACGACTAGAGCACTGTTCTTGAATGTATCCCCAGTAGATCTAGACATATTAGACGACTGGAGAAGTAGTTAGAAGGTTATTTCAGACATTATTTTAGCAATTTTTGGCACTTTAAATTACAATACAACATCAGCAAGTTGATCTAGACATCTCAGATGATAACTAGTGTTGATCTAGATCTATCCGATGATAAGTAGGACACAGTTATTGTTGAAAAACATCACATTACTTATTTTTTCCTAAAACATTTTGCATTTATGAAATCTTCATAGATTTACAGCTATTTGGATGTATAATGTGTATACTTATAATGTGGAAATAATTCTTACATTCACTTTTACACTTATCCCCTATACATATTATTTTTGTCTGGCGCAGACAGGAAAGTCCGTGTTTTTTTTCCTGCGGCATGGGAAGAGTCAAATAGGTTTTTTCTCGTAATATTTTGAGTATTTCATAATATCTTGAAAAGTGTTGGGAGCGTTTAGAGAGTGAAATTATGCATAATTTTTTTGTGATGAATGTCAAAGTTATGTCATGTTAAAGGCATTGACACAAGTGTTAATTTTTGTTGAATTTTTACGTCTTATTTTATCCTTTTTATGGGTCGTCTGGGTTGGGAACCATTGGTCCTCATATGTCTGATGTTTTTTTTTTCTTTTTGTTTTTTTTTTCTTTTTAAATACTTCAGATGGAACTACTGGGCAGCTGGAGGACTGCATCCTGTAGGATTCCATGTTGTCAACATTCTGTTACATGGAGTTATTAGTGCCATTATGATACCATTTTTTAGTCTTCTGATGACTAGTGCAGTCATGCCTGATGTTCATGTGGAGCATGATGTTTCGAAGTGGTCATTGATGTGCAGTTTGTTGTTTGCTGTGCATCCCGTCCACACAGAAAGTGTAAGTCTTTTGCTTGTAAGATGATTGTTTGTTAGTTTGTGAGACAGCTGTTTGTTAGGTATGAGACAGCTGTTTGTTAGGTATGAGACAGCTGTTTGTTAGGTATGAGACAGCTGTTTGTTAAGTATGAGACAGCTATTTGCAAAGTGTACCATACCTGCTTCTTTTGTATTCATGTTATTGAGAGACAAAGACAGTCATTAAAAATGCTTCTGACCAAATGTTATCTCATAGTAATGCATCTTTTTTAGCAGATTTTAAAGAAACAAATGATTTTCTACAAATAAGAGAAATAACTCTGCACGTAAGATTATTTAACTTGTTTCTGCTACAGGTTGCTGGAATTGTTGGGCGGGCTGACCTACTCTGTGCCTTGTTTTTTGTCCTTTCATTCCTTTTATATGTGAAGAGTTCTACAAGCTGTAAGTAATATTTTAATATAATGAGCATAAATCTTATAAATCTGAATCCACATAAAGGCAGATTGATGAATAAGTATGTCGTATTAGGTGACAGTTTCTGTGGCAGAGGTGAAAGAATATGCAGTAGAAACATGATGTTAACAGAGACAATTCAGTCAAGAACCTTAGAAGCCAAAATGAACAGATGGAAGTCATTTGGAACATGGTACTAAGGATGGGTAGCAGGCTGTGAGAAGTGGAGAGAGTTTGTTGCTGCTGTACAAGATGCCACTGGTGATGAGATGTGGTGACATAATAGCTGTGATGATGGTGTCATTAGACACATTGAATATCTGTGGGACAATGCTTTATTTACTTAACTGCACATAGAAGATGGAAGATCTGGAAACCTATTGCAGGCAGATATTATAGGGACGCCAGAAGATGATTATTCATAGAACAACTTTATTTCACTTGTTTCATTAACGTCACTTGTACTTTTTTTAATCATCTCTTGTATTTTTTAAACATTTTTTGTGTTTTTTAAATGTCTCTACTATTTTTTAAACATCACTTATGTTCTTTAAACATCATTTATGTTTTCTAAACATCACTGGTGTTCTTTGATATTTTATATTGACATTCCTTTTGGGCCAACATTGGCTCATAGGGCAGAAAATCATATCTTTCCATGTCTGACGACTCGCCGCCGCCCGCGTAGGTCTTGGATGGAGTTAAATCCCAAAGTTGTACTCTCTCTAGTGATGGTTCTATATAGAGTCTCCTGTGGCCTGCCTTGCGAAATTTATTACAAATACAGAAATGGTCTATTTGGTTCTTGGTTACGTGGTTGGGGGAATACCATGTGATTTTGTAAATCTCTTTGTGTGGGAAAAAAGTATTGGCTACTAGAAGATTTTCCACCTGGCAGAATTCTAATAGCCTTTCGCCGGTGTTCTTTAAACATCTTTTATGTTTTCTAAACATCACTAGTGTTCTTTAAACATCATTTATCTTTTTAAACATCACTTATGTTGTTTAAACATGACCAGTGTTTGTTAAACCTCACTAATGTTTTTTTGGATATCATGTATGTTTGTAAATATCATTAGTGTTCTTTAAACATTATTTGTGTTCTTTAAGCATCATTTGTGTCATTTAGACATCACTAGTGTTCTGTACACAGAAGAAGGAACGAATGAATGGTTCCAGATTGAAACAGGCTTGAAACAAGGATGTATATTATCTCCCTTGCTTTTTGGAATTGCCGTAGACTTCATAATGAAAAAATGCTGCGCAGGTATAACGAGCATTGATTGGGTACAAGAGATCCAACTGGAAGATCTTGATTTTGCAGATGACCTAACTCTTATCAGTGACAGTGTGAAATCGATGCAAGAAAAAAAACAGATACCCTGTCTTCAATGGCTAGTAGAGTAGGACTTGAAATTAACAAGGATAAAACAAAAATAATGAAACTTCTCATCAACCATGAAGGACAAATATGCGTAGAAGGAACAGCTGTTGAAGAAGTAAACATTTTGCATATCTCAGCAGCTACATAGACCAGGATGGAGACACCAGAAAGGAAGTTAGAATTCGAATTCTGCACAAGCAGCGTTGACGAAGAATCTTGAGAATATATGGTATTCAAAAGTTATAAGCACAAAAACCAAGTTAAGATTGTTCAGTTCATATGCAATATCCACCCTCATTTATGCATGTGAAAGCTGGAAAACAACTAAAGAAACAGACAAGAAATTAGACTCTTTTGAAAACAAATGCCTAAGGAAAATACTCAGTATAAAGTGGAACGAATTCAAGAACAACGCAGAGATAAGACAGATGAGCAAACAACAAAACCTGTCTCATGGGTGATCAGAAAAAGAAGATGGACATATGTAGGCCATGTAATGAGAAGGAATAATCGGAGGATCCCCAAACAAGCTATCAAGTGGAACACAACAGGCCGAAGAAAAAGAGGTCGACCACATGAAACTCTAAAGAGGACATTGTTAAGAGAGGCCAGTTCAGTGGGCATAACATCCCTTGATGAGATTGAAAAACTTGCAGAAGACGGGAAATCTTGGCGAACTACCATGCGGGTCCTATGTGACGTTTAGCAGCAAAGGAAGGATGTAAGATGTAAGTGTTCTGTAAATAGAGGTGGACAAAGGTGTGTGGTTCAGTTTCTATGAAAAGATAGAAAGTGGAAGGAAAAGGGAGAATTGGAAATGGAAGATAATAAGAGCATGCAGAAATGAAAAACAAGTTCAGTAATGATGCCTTTATTAAGCATAACAGAAGGGACTATAGAACAGGTAGATACCCACACAAAAAAGACTAGCAGATATGAAGCTTACATCTTTGCCTGCATCTGCTCAACTAATACCAGTTTTATCCTCAGTTATTTCCATGCTTGACTTCATACATCACGTGTGTTCTTTAAACATTGCTTATGTTCTTTAAACATCACCTGTGTTCTTTACTCATCACCTGTGTTCTTTAAACATCACTTGTATTCTTTTAAAATCTCTTGTGCTCTTTACACACGTCTGTTGCCAGGCTTTCTGCTAATTTTCTTCTCCTGATGGAAGTAAGGAGGTTGATTTGTGAAGCAGTAGTTACGCTAAACTTAACGAGTTAGCTGGTCCTTTCTGTATATGTTGTAGGAGTAAGAACTTTGAAATGAGACTTTTTAGCCATTGATCTGAAGTGACTGTAGATAGTAATTTACCATGTAGAAAAAGCTTGCATAGTTAACAGTTTGATCTGTCACTGGCATATTTCTTGCATTTGTTAGGCAGTATCCTGTGCTAAAATACTGCATTATCAGATAAGATTAATTTAGCAGTTCACATTTCTTGATGCTCAACTTTCTGCTAATGTTTATCCTTATTCAGATTCACAATTCCGTCCTGAGAGATTTTCCTACAAGTGGTTGTGTCTGAGTTTAATTTGTTGTGGCCTAGCAACATTCAGCAAGGAGCAGGGAATAACTGTCATTGTGAGTAATAGAATGTCAGAAATGGCTGTGTTTCTTACTTCTAAGAGTGTTACTCTCAGAGAAAATAGACTATGAATATTGTAGCCTCTTTTATATTTGTAATATAAAAATTCTGGATGGTTGACTGAGCAGATAGAAATGCAAGTGAGTTTTATATTTTCAACATTGTTATCTGAAACAGTTTCTTGTTTTTTTTTAAAATGTCATCTGAGAACAAAAGAGGAGATCAAATAAAAATATTTGAATGAACTTGACCAAGTGTCAGAGTAAAAGGAACGCAACAGAATTAATTAGGAAATACTGAGTATTGGCACGCAGAAAAATAGAGAAGCTTATTTGCCAGTGGCTGACAGCACTGGACCTAATGAATGAATGAACAAATATACCAGCTCCTTTGTTCTCTGCTGTTGATTGTTTAGAGATGGTGGAAAGACTTCTAGATACAGAGGTCATATCTGAGTGAATTAATGAACAACAGCTGAAGACAGGTATGCCTCCTCTCTACTGTCTTGTAGATCAGCCTCTTGATACAAAGGATAGCAGAGAAAAGTAAGAGAACAAATATTGTAGGATTAGACCTGGAAAAAATCGTAGACAAAGCACTTTAGTGAGACGTGAGAGAAAGAAAAATCACAAGAGAATTACCTGGGATTCGAATACGGACTCCGGTAGGACGAGCAGCCGTCTAGCCACGAGAGAACAGCGTACTATCGACTTAGCCAACTAGCACCCCGGGTGTCACGATCTCTTATGTCTGCTGAGCAGTTACTAAAGACTATGTCAACAAAACACCTTTTTAAGGGGTGCTAGTTGGCTAAGTCGATAGTACGCTGTTCTCTCGTGGCTAGATGGCTGCTCGTCCTACTGGAGTCCGTGTTCGAATCCCAGGTAATTCTCTTGTGATTTTTCTTTCTCTCACGTCTCACTAAAGTGCCTTGTCTACGATTTTTTCGAGGTTTAATCCTACAATATTTGTTCTCTTACTTTACCGTACCAAAACCTCGTAGTTTCCTATTTATAAAAAATTGTTCCAGCAGAGAAAAGTGTACATAAACTGAATGGAAAGCAAAGGGGAAACAGTTGACATACTTCCTTTCACTAGTCAAATCATGCCCTAGATCAGTGGTTCACGAAACCTGCCACTGGGGTCCATGACAAAAACCCTAAGTCTTCTTTGTAAAATGTTCGCTGTGAAATGTTTGACAACTGATGTTTTAGTGATCCCTTTGTAGAGGAAAGAACTTTTTTTTTCTTCCGCGTATTTCTGATGCATGTGGTTTTGCAGATTTCTGGTTATAAGAAAGTGCTGAAATATCTCATTCCATTTTGTTCCATATATCTTTGTGAACAAATGTTTTTGACATATTGTTACATGAAGACAACCGCAGGAAATGGCTTGATGCTGATCCAGATGTGAGATTAAAAATAGGAAATATTGAACCAGATATGGAAGCGATTGTTCAGAATAAAAAGAGGCATGATTTCTCTCACCATATTTAGGTTGCTTAGCTGTCACACATTTCATACTCTTTTCATTTGTCACAACAATTAGGAATGTTACTTGCTATCTTTTTTTTTCTTAACTACATTATTGTCATTTTGAAAATTCACCATTTATGCTGTGTTTTAGTGTATTGTAGTGTTTACTCATTATAGGTTATCCACATTTTCTGAAAAAAAAAATTCCCCATTCTTATTTAAAGCACATAGCTACCATACAGATATGAAACTTTTACAAAGTATGGGGGTCTATGGCATGGATTTTGGAACAGCAGGGGATCCGTGGACTTTTGTTAATTGGGAATCACTGCCCTAGATCATTATTTTCCAACAATTTCAATTGATCTAGTTTTGTTTGTTTGACTTCTGGTCAAGATGGCAGATGCATGACAACAGGAAAAATATCTGCGTAGTGTTTTTTATTTTCAAGATAGCAGATTTCCTGACATGGAATAGACCCACTTTATGCTTTCTTGTGTCATTTACACAGGTATGTAGCACTTTTTGTGGCGATATGCTCTGAGTACATTGAGGATAGCAGGAACTGTTGTAATCTTCCGTGTCAGCGACAGTGTGGCCATATTTTGCTATGAAGTCCATATGAGACTTCAGCTGGCATTATGGAGTATGTGTTGCATGGCTGATCTGATTCCAGAAGGAAGCCCTAGGCTAACTATTTCTGAACAAAGTGGATTAGCACACATTGTCCACAACCAGTATGTGACTGGCTCCATAAACAGGTGCACGCTTCATGAGTGTTGGAACTGAAGGTGGAGGACATATGGGAATGCTCGGGGTGAGGGAATGCCAGTCTCTGAGTACAGATAGTATTATTTGTTTATCTTCTCTCCATAGACTGTTTCTCATTAACAGAAAACATCAGAAGTACTCTATTTTTAATGGCAGTATTAGTTATATTCTAATGCTTGTGATATTTTTTGGTATTGTCTTGTATTCTAGTGAAAGTAAATATTTTTAATTTACCAGGGTGTGTGCAGTGCTTATGATATTTTGTGCATCTGTGATTTGGACCTTGGTGTTGTGCTTAGACTCAGAAAGGAATCATTGGCAGCAGCATCAAAATCAGCTTACTTGTCTGTGTCAAATGGGGCCCAGTCAGTGAAAGTAGGTTGGGAGAATTCCCCGAGTGTAACTAGCAGTTCCTAAGTCTGTTTTTGAGAGATTAATATATAGTTATATGAATCTAGTAAACCATCACCTGCCTATGTTTTAAATATCAGTAACATGAAAGACGAGCAGCCAAATTAGCCATGTTGAAGACAGATCTTGGAAAAGATTTGGTAAAAGCAACGTACAAAGAACTAGACAGTAGAGTAAAAAGTTCAGCTAGAAGAGATAAGAGAGAATACATAGACAATATGGTGAAAGAAGCGGAGAAAGCAGCAAAAACAGGAGACAGCAAAACTCTCTACAAAAGAGGCTAATGGGTACTATTACATCCAAAGAAAGACCAGTCTTTAGCAAAACTGGCACCCTATTAATATCTAGTAAAGACCAAAAACAAAGATGGGCCGAACACTTCCAAGAAATACTCAATTGACCACACCCAAAAGAATTGATAGACCTTGAAACCGACATACCAATCCCTCAACTAGATGTAAAGCTAAGATTATTCAATTCAGATGTAACGTACACCGTCATTTAAGCATGTGAAAGCTGAAAAACAACTAAAGAAATAAACAACAAATTAGAGTCTTTTGAAAACAAATGCCTAAGGAAAATACTGTATATAAAGTGGAACAGATTCAAGAACACTGCAGAGATAAGGCACTTGAGTGAACAACATGTCTCATTGGTGATCAGAAAAAGGAGATTGACATATATTGGTTATGTGATACGAAGAAACAATCCATCAAGTGGAACACAACAGATCTGAGAAAAAGAGGTTGACCACATGAAGGTTGACCACGTGAAACTGGACATTGTTAAGAGAGGCCAAATTAGTCAGCATAAAATCCCTTGATGAAGTTGAAAAACTCACAGAAAAAATGAAGAAGTTCTAAGTGAGGCTGGGCAGAAAAGAAAAATGATGGGAAAATTCAGAACACAGCAATCCAGATTTGTAGGACACATTTTGTGAAGAAACAGACTTGAACACCTAGTGACAGTGGGAAAAATGGAGGGACAAAGGAAGACAAAGAAACAAGATACTTGACAGATTAAACGAGTGGAATGGAGCACAATCTAACGCACATCTTATAGAAAGACCAAAGGATAGATGATTGTGGAAATTGATGATGATGAACATTTGATTAGCATAGACCAGAGAAAAAGAGAGAGAGAATAAACCTACAGTTTCATATACCTATAGCATCTTATTTAGACAATTTAATACAATCACCAAATTATAAATTTAGAATTTCGTATCAAGTCCTTGTACCATTATAGCTCAAATTTCATATTCTGACAGCTTCACATTTGTATAGTTTCATGAGCAGATATTTTCATATATGCACATAAAGCTACAATATTGTTTATCTTAATATCTTCATAGTTGCTTACACATACATTTTCATTGTAGCTGGAATCTCATGTACCCATATTTTCATATGCTTCTTTACTATTCAAGAACATCACATTCCTTGAGTCTCATATATTTAGAATTTATTCATGTATGCGCATGAAATTTTATCATATATCTATTATCACATATTCAGAATTTCATACATTTTAAATTTGTATCTAGAATTTAATACATCTAAAGTTTCATATACTGTAATCTGTTGTAGTTACAAAGTATTTTTTGTACTTATTCAGTCTGTCAGTCATTTGCATATCCCTTATGGAACTTTGCCTCCCTAACAGCTCTCCTGTAGGCCTTTCGGTTGTAAGCAAGATGCCCTGCTGCTGATGCGTCCATTTGCAGATTATCAGTGGTGTCTTGCAGCCATCTTCACCTTGATCTTCCTCTCTTTCTTTTTTCCTCTCTTTCTTTTTCCCATTATGTATCCTTCTAAGACTATCTTCTCTAAATTCTCATGATGTTTAATGTGTCCAAAATTTTAAGTTTTCTTTGTTTAACCTTATTCAAATATCAATAATCTGGGCATTCTCTTCCCATATTTTTTTCATATTCTGCATGTTTTGTTTTCTGTTTGTTCTGGTGTTATCCTTCTGTGCTGCACCCAGCTTTATTGTCTAATTCCAAGTCCTGCATACCATTACTATTTGGAAAATTATTTAGTTTTTTAAAAAAAATTATATGCTTGCAAGATTGTCTTTATTATTTGTTTGAAGATAATATTTCTTCAACTTTTTTTCACTTCAAAATGAACTGAATAGATCAACAATGCCAGAGCTCAGTGGCAAGTGTCACTCATTAAACGCCACCTTTTCCTGACTGCTGCAGCATTGCTTCTGTTGGTTGTGCGATGGAGGGTCATGGGGTCAGCACCTCCCACATTCCATTTACAAGACAACCCACATTCCTTTGTTAATGGGACTTTTTTCAGGGTAAGAGTATTTGAAAACAAGAGGTTGTTAGGAGTGTTAGACTCCTTGTCTTTGTTATATGTACATGTCTTGTCTTATTTCAGTCATATTCAACTTTCACATATTGTATATCCAAACAACACCACTGACAAGATTTCCATACCCACTGGAAAATACTGCAACAACTTTGATGCAGAAATTAGGGCAATTATTGCTGCAGTTGAAAAACTATCAGACTCCGGAATTGATACGTGCCATGTAGTAATTCTCACAGATGCAAGATCAGTATTGGAAGCTCTTCAGTGCAACAAACTATCAGACCTTAAGGATGCCTTGTCAAAAACTGGCTTACAACATGGAGTCACCTTGCAGTGGATTCCCTCCCGCTGTGGGATACCAGGCAATGAGAAAGCTGACCATCTGGCCAAAGAGGGCACTGAAATAAAGCAGCCAGACATACCAATCACCTATAATCAGAAGAAAAGCATGATAAAAACCTACAGAAAGCCACAAACACCACCACATGATGACTGTCACATGCTAAACAGAAAGGAACAAGTCACCATTTTCCGTCTCCGAATAGGACACAGTCGACTCCGAAGTCATATGTATACAAAGTTTAATTCTTTCCATGCGTTTGGTCGATATAGTGACACTTTCAGTATCCCAAATCTACCGTATGGTCATTATAGTTACAATTGTTTGTTTCATTAAAACAAGCGGTGTAACATTTAGATTGTACATATTTCGTCCGCGATTCCGGTAACACTTTCAAAATGGCGAAAGAGTGCCTAGTTACGAGCGATGCTGAATGAGAAAAAGGACGAGAAGCATGGAAATTTTTCAATTTTTGACGATGTAGATAGGGATATGGACATAGCCTATGGCCACCCCGCTGGTCTTGAATGTTTTCTAAGTAGATCTAGACATATTTAGACGACTGGAGAAGTAGTTAGGAGTAGTTAGGAGGTTAGTTCAGACATTTATTCAGCGAGAATGCAATACAGAATCACAATGCAAGATTGACAAGTAGATCCACACATCTCAGATGGTAAGTAGGGCAGATCTAGACCTCGCCGATGGTGAGCTGGCCACAATCAGTGTCTAAAAACATCACATTACTTCTTTTTTCCTAAAAAACTCTGCATTTATGAAATTTTCATTCATTTAGCTATACTTTGAAACGTATTAAGTATACGGAAGTACATGGAAATACTGTTTTCCATTCCATTTTACAACTAGACCCCCTTACAGACCAAGACCCGTGTTTTTACTCCCGCACTTCACGACACGTCCGTGTTTCTTCCTCCAGCACGGAAAGAGTTAAGGTTGGTACTACCACTCTTTGTACAGGTGCCCCAAACTGTGGAACTTATCCTCCAAAACTGCACCAACTACAAGACGCTGAGAAGTAATTACTGGCCCAGTGAAACCGCTAAAGAAGATAAGCTCTACGGTTCCATACATGAATTACAAAAAAACAGTGAAATTTGTCCAAGAGACAGGACTGCAGATAGAGACAGATAGTGTGAACGCAGAAGAAGAAGATATTCAACTTTGTAACATCTTGAGACCTGTTAGAGAGCAGGATATTGGCACTTTTTTCATATTAGAAAACAGTTTTGAAGCAGTTTTACTTTGCCCAGCCAGCTCATCAGTTTTCTGTACTCCCAGTGGAGCATAAGCCTTCAGCAAAAGTTCCCCAGCCAGTCCTCTCTTGAGAAAGTCAGGATCTTTAAGCTTGTCTTTCTCGCTTCCTTTAATTCTTCCTGTATTGTGCATCTCCATGCTCTTAATGGCCTGCCCCTCTTTCTCTTTCCTTGAGGTGTCCAGGTCAAGCCGGTATAGGAGTATCTTGTTTTTTTCTATTCGTATTACGTGGCCCTCCCACTTACATCTTCATCTTTTGACTTTTTTTTTTTAGTAATGTTCTCAGTAATGGCCATTTGTTTGGTTATTTTCTTATTTGTCATGCATTCTTCCCAGTGTATTCTTAGAATTTTCATAAGACACGTTCCTTTCAAATCCTCTCAATCTTCTTTTGATTCTCCAGTTGGTTCTACAAGTTCCACCTGCATATAATAGAATGGAGCATACATTGGATTTATAGATTCTGATCTTGAGGTTCATATGGAGAATGTGAGATTTCCATGTTTGCTAATTTGTTTAAAGGCCAGAAACACCTGTCCAATTCTTATGGATATTTTCTTCTTGATATGCTGTCTATTGAAATGAGGCTTCTATGCCTGGTCAATTAGTACAGAGAAAGGACTTTCCCCTCTTGCCTCTGTCAGTCACCTCCAGAGGAAAGGCAGGGTCCATATGTTTGAAAATGTAGCAGAATTTCAGATGATGCCAGCAGATGGGTAGGCTAAAGAACCGTGCCACCAACTGGCTCAGGATGCCTCCTCACTCCACATTTTTCTTTTTGGGGTTTACTCCAGTAGTCTTTGACACCCCCGAAGCACCTACAAGGCAGTGGATTTGACAGGAACTGGTAGGATCACTTACTGCTGTACAGTAGCAGATGATCAGACAAAAAGAGAGTGCAGGATACTGTGCGAGAAAAGATCCTTTAATAAGAGAGCTGTTAGGGCCTACATACTGCAGATTTAGCAAAAAAATTGTTTAAAAAATGATTATCTTAAAATGTACACAGCTGAACTTGGCTTGATAGACTGGCGCAGGGAATGTCGGATGGAAGGTGTAGAGCTTTGCAAATAAAAAATTGCACAGAAGTACATGACTGAAACATTATGGGAGTTGTATCACTCTGTATGTAATCATGAATTCAACATAGTTGATGTCATAGACAAGGGATACACATGGTAGGAAGCAGAGAATAATTCTAAGAACCCAGATGGCTAGAGAGCCTTTATCCGTGGCCTATGCTCTCAAGGGAATGAAAGATGATGATGATGTCATAGTGCAGATCTCATAACACAAACATCATATCAAATAGCTTTCCATAATTCCTTGAGTAAATTTAAATATCCTTATGTGGACTTAATAAAGTGACTTTTTAATGAGCTCCATCACTATAGAAAGCATGTAGATCACTGTTCATTTGGCCAGGTTGAGGTATTGCATTTCCACTGTATGAAGGTGGGATTCTTGCAGTCATTAGTTCACTGCCCTTGTAGTAATGTCCCCACTCTCAAATCTCCCCATGAAGTTTATAGAAACTGCTCATAAAGGAGATAGGAGATATGAGATAGTAGGACATTATGTTTTATTTATAGAGTAGACATTATAATGCTGGGAATTTTGTTTTTGAGTTATGATAAAATGAATATTCTCAGGGCAAAATAACCCAATTTCAGAACTTTGTAGGCACATTTCGATGCATAGAGATCTCTACAGGAATTATTATTGTCTTAAAGTCTGTAACTGAGCAGTTTAAATATTTGTAGCGGTAACTTTGGAGAATTAATAGTGTTATTTTATAAAATGAATGTGTATCAGAGTTTAGATGTATGAAATCATTCTAAGAATTGCACTTCACATGTTGGCCAGGAATCCTGACATCTTCTGTGACTTTTTCCCAGGCCCTCAACTACAGCTATTTGTACACAGTCAATATCTGGATTCTGCTGGCACCACAGTGGCTGTGCTTTGATTGGTCCATGGGCTGCATACCGACAATTACCTCCCTTGATGATGTTCGCCTGCTTGCCGTGGTGGCACTGTGGTGCGCACTAGTGGTTCTGGGCTGGACTTGTTTGTGCAGCAGATACGCTACAACAAGAAGGTTGTTTATATTTTAATTATTACAGAATCAGTAATAAGTGAAATCTTTTTCTTTTATTCACTCTCCATGAAACTGTAACCTGGTGTTCTTTGCAGCCAACATGATGAAGAGGGTGAAGTGCAGCATCATGTTGGGTTAGGAGTTGGATAGGGTGACTATTTTTTCAGTCTCTGAGTAGGGCTGAAAGCAAGAGGGGTGTGTGTGCAGTGGTTCTTCATCAGACTCTGTCACCATGGTGATCCATGCCCCATTAGCCAGGCTGGACCTGGTACTGCGGGTACAGATGGAGAGGTGGGACAGGGTCTTGGTCAGCTGTGGTATGTCAACCCTGACACTAGCATGCCATCTGTGAGTTGGTGATTGCCAAATCAGACAGAATCTTAAAACAACCCTTTGGACTTAAATGAATTTTCTATAGGTTTTAAGCCAAGCAGCCAATAATTGTTTATATTATTTAAGTATTATCCTATTTTTATTGCATAGTATGAATATAAAAATGAACTGAACAAACATTTATACATTACACAATATTGCACATTTATGTGCCACAACAGTATATGATTTTCAGCTTCTGATCAGATTGTCAGAATAATCTTTGCTGTAGCTAAAGTGCCAGCTGTATAAAACAAGAATAACTATGATAAAGCAGAATCACAGATGCAGTAGTTTCTGTTTTCTCCTGCTAATAGTACGTTTTATACAGTTCATAGTCTCACATTTATAGTTAATTTTAAACAGTTTTCGCTGCACTGCTAAAATAGTGACACGGTAACACTATTACAAGATTTCTTTCTTCGTGTACTGTGTACTTTTACATTTACATGAGCAATAGGCTCAGAGACTCAACAGACGTTACATTGATATACACGGTGTAACAAGACAACCCAGATAACAATAACTCAACTACTCATCAATACACGACATGACCAGTTACATGTAAATCAACAAACTCTACACCACAGTTTGACACTTAACATGAATCCAAGGATCACAGGATTCATCAGACACAATTCCAAAATGTTTAATGCTGAAAACCCATTTGTTAGATGTGTATTGCACTGATGTGAAGTGTAAACTTGATGGAAACATTTACAATGAGAATAGAAAAATGGTCTGGGTGATTAACACTGCCATGGGACCCGCAGACTAACATGCAACATCAAACATACTAACCTCATGTATACTGAAAAACTCCATACTCAACCTTCCAACCAAGAATCATATTTTGTCCTAAAAAGGACAATCAAACTTACAACACTACATAATAAATTTTGTCCTAACAAGGACAGTCAACTAAAATGAACATCCTACCTATAACAAACCCTAACAAACCTCCTTTCCAGAGAAAAACTCACACACGACCTGTCTCTACAACATTCAGACGACAAACTCCCTCTCAACTCATTCACACCTCCCGCCTAACCTAAATCACATGACTCAGTTGTGCCACGGAAACACGTGATACTTTCACCGTGCTTCACATAAACAGAATGAGTTGTGGTCTATTTGACCACAAAAACAGGGTTTCTCACAACAACCTGTTACATAATAACATTCTGTTACACATTCTTGCCTTTTTTTTTTCTTTTGCAAGAAGTAATGGGTGTCACAAGGGTGTTGGATGTTTTCATTTTAAATGCATTTACCATTAATAGTTGAAGATGATGATTATAAGTAGATTGTGAGAATCACTATATATAATGAAGCAGATGTCTTTTCAGTAAGCTATGTATCAAAACTTAAATATTTTGGCCACATTAAACGTCATGATAATTTAGAGAAGACCGTATTGGAAGGATACATAATGGGAAAAAGAAAAAGAGGAAGACCGAAACGAAGATGGCTGCAAGACATCGTTGATGATCTGGAAATGGATGCAGCAGCAGCAGGCCATCTTGCTCACAACCGAGAGGCCTACAGGAGTGCTGTTTGGGAGGCAAAGTTCCGCAAGGGACATGCAAAGGAATGAATGAATGAATGAATGTATCAAAACTGCTACACTGAGCAAAGGTTGGTTGAGCACTTGGTACAAAATGTATTGGGTCAAAAAACAAAAAAACAAAGTAATGTTTTAAGATAGATAGTCCCATAGCAAATGCCATAGGGGATGAAGTGTTAGAGACCTCATTATGCTGGACCATCAGCGTATGAGGTAGGGTGGCCAGTTCTTTTCCTTCCCAGATTTTCTCTTGTACCCATTTTACAAGGCTGGGTTGACCTGGGGGCCGTATTGGTTGGGAAAAAAAAATCTTGCTCAGCTGGAGACTCGAACCCTTGACCATTCAATTGTTAGACAAGTGCTCTAACCACTATGCTAGCTGGTCCCCTAATGTTTTAAGCTAAAATAAAATATCTGTCTGTCATTTTGCATGGCCTTGGCAATGTAGTTTGGCTGCAATGGATCTCCTACCAGTTGCCAGAATGCTTCAGAAACCCAGCAAACAAAAGGATTGCCTGTGTACCTAAATGGAGTCTGTTATGAAGCCTAACAGAGGAACTCATCAAGGAAAATCCCAGCTCATTCTTTTCTTCACTGTGTCCCATGAATTAAAAAAAAAAACAAACTTGGAACAGACTTTAGTGTAAATACTTAACAGTTCAGCATTAACAGTTTCACAATCATCACTGCCATTTTATTCATCCCGGCCGATATTTCTTTTTTTTCCCAGGTCTCTAACATTAGCTCTTGCTCTCATTGTAGTCCCCTACCTCCCTGCAGCCAATATCCTGTTTAGAGTGGGCTTTGTCATTGCTGAGAGAGTCTTGTATCTGACCTCAGCAGGATTCTGTTTGTTGGTTATCCTAGGATTGCAGAAGATCTGTCAGAATCCCAAGTTAAGAACAGTGAGTCATTTTTGTGCCTGCAGCCTAATGTACAATTTTTTTTTGTGTGTGTACTTCTGTGGAGTCTGTTGCAAAGATCACTAGATACAACATACATGATTATCAATAGAGTAATTAAAGTAATTTAACACAAAAAGGAATGGAAAAACTATGTTAGTCTGTAAGAATAGTGAGGAGCAAAACCTCTATCTTAATGCGAAGAAAACTAAATTGATGACAACTGACACAATAAATAAGGCAGCTGAAATATATATCAATGAGGAAAAATTGGAAGAAGTGGAGAATTTTGAATATCTTGGATCATTACTAACTAATAATGGAGATACAGTGAGAGAAATTAAAAGGAGGACATCTATCACTCTTCGAAAAGTAAAACACCCAAAGAAGCTGTGGAGAGGAACAGACAGAACTACACAAATAAGATTTTTAAGGGCATGCATCTTTCCCATTGCAACATATGCCTATGAGACCTGGACACTTAACAAAACAACTGAGAAACACATAAATGCCTTTAAATGTAAATGCAACAGATGAGTTCTTCAAATATCATGGACACAAAAAAGAACAAATATATCCATACTACAAGAACTTAATATTGAAGAAATTTGGCTAGTAAAGTGGATTAAACAGAGAAAACTTAATTTTGGACACATTAAACGTCATGATAATCTAGAGAAGACCATCTTGGAAGGGTACATAATGGGAAAAAGAAAGAGAGGAAGACCAAGGCAAAGATGGCTGCAAGACATCATTGATAATCTGCAAATGGATGCTTCAGTAGCTGGGCATCTTGCTTACAACCAAGAGGCCTACAGGAGAACTGTTAGGGAGGCAGAGTTCTGCAAGGGACATGCAAATACCTGACTGACTGAATTAAAGTACCCTCAAAGTTGAAAATGGTTAATGAAAAGTGCCTGACAGAACCCACTGAAGAAAATATTAATTAATATTATAAGATAAAGGCAGGCATGCACATGCTATGAGTTTTATTTTTCCTGTTTGTGCCATGCAGGTGTCTCTGATTGGGTTCTCTCTCTTGGTGACTATTTTTGTCATTAGATCAGTGCAGGTATGTCACTTTCTTTTTAAATATTGCAAATTTTGACATTCATGAAGAGCAGTTAAAAGAACAAATATATCCAAACTACAAGAACTTAATATTGAAGAAGGCTGGCTAGTAAAGAGAAAACTTAAATATTTTGGACACATTAAACATCATGAGAATTTAGAGAAGACCGTCTTGGGAGGGTAAAATATGGGGAAAAGAAGGAGAGGAAGACCAAAGCGAAGATGGCTGTAGGACATCAGTGATAATCTGCAAATGGATGTATCAGCAGCAGGGCATTTTGCTTACAACCGTGAGGTCTACAGGAGTGCTGTTAGGAAGGCAAAGTTCCACAAGAGACATGCAAATTACTGACTGACTGACTGAAGAACAGTTTCATGAATTTAACATCAGATGATGAATTTTTGTTTTTTTTTCTTTAGCATAAACTGTTGTTGGGAGCCACGTTAACAGTGAATTAGCCATTTATGATGCACTGACCAGGACAACCTGCTTTTGATTTCCTCTCATCACAGTGGTTGTCAAACTGTGGCTTGCAGAAAAACTCCCAGGGTTTACCTGGCCTTAAGAAAAGATGGGTACTAGTGTTAACACTCTGGGAAGGAAAAGGAATGATGCCACTTGCGAAAGAGGTTGTGCTGATGGTGAAATTAGATAGCAGTTTCTGACTAGGCAGCAGAGCACTTTTGGTTTGACCTTTTACATCATTTTTATTGTTCTTGTTATACCACGCTAGAACTGCGTGCAGGATGTTCTTTTGCAGCTGATGTGGAGGTTTTAAAGCGCACTCATCATTGTCAGTCTTCCTTACTATTCATAACATACAGTGACAACATCTGCAAAGGAGCTAACGTACAAAGTAAAAACTCCACAACAAAGCTGCCCAACAGCCCAACCTCAGAAAGAATGCCAATAAACCCACAACACCTTTCAGAAGATGTCTGTTTGTCCTCTCAGCACCAAAAAAGCATACGAAGAAGGAGACAAGACTCCCAAGTAAATTAAAACAGAAATCTTTTCATTTTATCCCGGGACATTTTCACTGAAAGCATCATCTATCATCTTCTCAGACATATATGAAAAAATAAATAAGCAGAGGCTACAAGAATGAGGATAACATGGCATTTTATCACCTGGAAAAAAAATAGGTTCTGGAGAATTATTTGCACAATTGCTTTTCCATGGAGTCTCAAAATCAGTAGTTATGGATATTGTAGAATTATCTGAGCAAGGAAATAGAGTAAAAACTGTAGGAGTTAATTATTGGAGCAAAAGAAAGAGAACTGAAAAACAGTTTAATAGGATATAACAGTAGTGGTCAAAGGAAGAGAATTCCAGTGCTGGAATATCATTTGTTAGGTCAGATGTAAATGTTACTTGTCTGCATTGACAGAGAAGCAATGAATGGAGGAGAAGTTTATGGCTGTTCAGAGCTGGAGAAAAAGTCTGTCCTCTAAATGCTAAGGTAAGACTTTTTTTCTGTTAATATGAAGGGAATTTACCCCAGTTAATTTTAAATTTAGCCACAAACTATGAACAAAATGACATTTTAATGAAAGAAGTAACGAATTTGACTAATAGTATCATTCATATTTTATTTTCCTTTCATTCATTTTGATGGTTTAAAATTAATGCTGACATATTATGATGCATGTTTTATGTTATTATGTGCAGTCATTATCATGGTGATACATGAAATTTGTAATACATAATGTGGGATTTATATTTTGTGATGCATATATTTAGTATGTAATTCACCAGGTGCACTATAACATTGGCAAACTTTCTGGTGATGAAGGTGATACATCAGAAGCTGTGGATCGTTACAGGCTAGCCATCCAGTGAGCATTAATTTATTGACATTGATTTCTTTAGTTTTTCTGGTAGCTGTTTCGTTACATCAAAGGCAGAGTAAGGCAGTTGATGGTGAGGTTCTTTCATCCTTAAATTGGGGGGGGGGGAGTGGGTATCCTGCAGTTCTTCAGGTTTTCCAAACTATGAATCTTGTTCTTCCTATGTGAACTGATCAAGAGTCAACAGATTCTGCAGGTCAGTTCATATGAAATGGGCAGCACATCAACCTGCTTCCAGATTGTTCCGTTTTTTGTTTTTTTTTAAAGTGAAGATATGAGTTTACCTCAGTGAAAAATTCTAGAGGGAGAAACTCCAGGAGAATATATAGTTTAGTTTTTTCCACTCTTGTTTTGGTAGCATCACAAAGCTCTCTAGTCTGAACAAAGTAGCCATCATTTTTCCTTTGTGAGATGTTCAGCATGGTGAGAGGGGTTTCTTGCAAGTGGGCATAGAATATCACTCACGTGAGTAGATCAAGCAGGAGTTGCATCTATATGTTTCAGTTCAAGACCATGAGTGCCAGAGACCTGCTCACCAAATCAGGCAAATGACAGCATATATCTGTAGCGAAAAGACCCAAGGGTGGGAGGATGGTGCTGTCCATTTTGACCATAAGTGACCCATAGCTAATGTGCTAGTATCAGGGGCTGGTGGACCATACCCAGTCCCTTGAAACCCCCCCCGTAACAGGAGAGGGATAGCCTTAGTCTTCATGGTGGTGGAGTCTGAAAAAGAAGTATTGTTTTTTTTTTTTGCTGCACAGAGGGACTGAAAATGTAGCTGCCATGATCTGCTTCCAAGCGGACATGATGGTATGCTTCAACATCTCCACCGCGTTGGCTGCAAAGAACACAAACTCACAGTTCCAGAGAGGTTGAAGAAGACGTAGCTAAAAGTCCAGTGAGAATGGATGGTTCGTGTGCGTCAACAGAATCCAGCATGATTGTTAGAACAACCATGCTTTGAAAACCTGCAGGAAAAGAAGAAGAGAGTCAGAAAAAGATAACTTTCTGAAAAACTTAAAACCAAGAAGGAAGCTTGCAGTACAACTAGGGCACCACTCAAAGGATATCTGAGGCTGTTAGAGAGGATGGCAATTTTTGTTGTCTTGCTGCAAGAACTTGCTGGACAGTGGTTGCTTTAACAGTCAGTTCCCTAGGACACGGATGTAAATATACTATGAATAGCTATTTGTATATCGAGTGGAACACAACAGACTGAAGAAAAAGAGGTTGACCACACGAAACTCTAAAGAGGAGAGGCCAGTTTAGTGGGCATAACATCCTTTGATGAGGTTGAAAAGCTCACCGAAAACAGGAAAACTTGGTGAACTACCATGTGAGACTTATGTAACGTTTAACTGCACAAGAAGGATGTAAGAAGTCCCATATGTTTTCAGCAACTAAAATAATATATATATATATATATATATTAATAATTATTAATATACTTTTAATAACTCCTAGCTTAACATGAGTCTTTTAAACTGCTTTTTTAAAAGGTTCAGTAACAACAGTCATATTGGTTTTTTTTCTGTAGTTGGAAGTTCATGATTTTAAATTGCCATTCATACTAAAAATAAGACTTGTGTCATTTCCTGCTAAAGAATGGCAGATGTTATGTTTAATAGTAACAACAAAAAAGTATATGAGTGTCATGGGTCTTCAGTAGGTTTGCAGTACCTTATTCTGAAACCTGAAGTTCTTTTGTTTCTATTTTGACAGGAGTAAAACCAGTAAGATATACTGTTAAACCAGTGAGTTTAACCTGTGAGATATACTGTTAAACCAGTGAGGTATCCTGCTGAATGATGGAAATAATTTGAGAGGAAAGTTTAAAAAAAATTTTTTTTTTTTTTCACTTCTTTAGACACAGTCAACTTCAAACATTATTTTGAGATTCAGAAATGCTTTTTTTTCATTGACCTGAATCTTAATTGTCTTTCTAATACAAACTGTGAGCACTTAGTGACCATAAGGAGTTTAAAAATATCTTTCATGAGTATTTCTTAGTGGGCTGAATCATGTGTCTGAGGAGAAATACTTCCTCTGATGACCTGTGGATTTGTGCAGTTGTTTCACTCTCTGCTATACAGTTTCAGCCCTTTTTTTTCTGTTTTTATTTTTTAGATGCATTCTTAGCTGTGTGTGTGTGTGTGTGTGTGTGTGTGTGTGTGTGTGTGAGAGAGAGACCACCTTCCACCAGTTCTGTGCTCATTTTCCTCAGGTTAAATCCAGAATATGACCAAGCCATGAACAACCTGGCAAACATCTTGAAGGACCAGGGGAAGGACGTCGAGGCAGAAGTGTTCCTGGATAAAGCTGTGTCAATATCGTAAGCAGCTTCTGTCGTCTGTTGGGAGGGACAAGTAAATTAGTCGATAGTGACCAGTCTTATCAGTAGGAAGAATGTGGGTTTGGGGACCTCCTCTCAATCAGTCCATTTACAGAAATGTGTACCTGACACTAGTGTTGGGGAAACAACATCAGAGATATAGAATATCTATTGACAAGGTGAGGAACACCAGACTGTCTGCACACATGGCTGTCAGTGAGTGGAAGGGAAAATGGGATATATGAAGTCCAGTCTCGTGAAAAGGGAGCTTTACTGAATCCCGTGTTATGCCATGGAGGCACCTATGGGTTATGATGTCTGTATTTTCCTTGACCTGTTGGCACAACTATAGGGTGTTGTGGTCGGCATCACATCTTGCTGCCTTTCCTTCCACAGCTCCAGAAAAGCCAGGTACCTATTTTTGCAGGTGGGTTACTTGTTGGATTAAAACCACAGACATTTGCCATGAGAAACCAGTGAAGACGGCAACAGCAAATTTTAAAAAAATGTGCATCTTATCGTAGAAATATGAGGGAGAGGGTGGTTTTCCATACCTTCCAGAGAAGACCAAAGAAAAAAAAAAAAGACTAAAAGATCTCCACCACCATGGGAAACCTGTTAGTTCCTATACTGTTTCCAGCCTGCAACACAACAGCCTGCTGTCAGATTGTGGGATAAGATCTTGAACAGCTTGAGATCTAATGACACCATCATCTCTCCATCATATCAGCCGCCTAAAGGCTCATAACTTCAGGTTATTCAGTGTACAGCCCAGTATGTTTTCATCATTTTAAGTCCTCATTCAAGGCCGGCATTTGTGTGCAACTAGTAAAAAGGTAAAATCCCCGTTTCCATGCCATTAAAACATGTTTGGGAAACGGTGTTAGGCCCACATTTCCAGGACTATCAGCACATGAATGTATACTGTGGTCAGTATCATGCCTGGCTGCATTTATCTCCCACCATTTCTCTGGTACCCATTTTTAGAGGCCAAGTGTACCCCAGAGCCATTTTTGATGTGGTGGTACAACTGATTAGTGTTTGGTTTTTGGTTTTTTTTTTTTTTCCTCCTTAGACCAGATTTTGCTGCAGCCTGGATGAATCGAGGCATTGTTAAAGCATCACTTAAAAAATATGAGGAAGCCGAATTCAGTTACAAGCAAGGAATTAGGTTTCGAAAGAACTACCCGGACTGTTACTATAACTTGGGCAATTTGGTAAGCTCATAGTATTCTTTCGTGTGAGTAAACTGTTGATTATTTGTCTGCATATAAATTTTAGCCTTGTTTCCGGCTGCACAGATTTTGATCTTTTCAAAGTCCATCAAACTAATAAAGCCTGTCATAAAGAATAATAAATCTATACATAACCTTGTGTTTATCATTTGACCAGCTCAGTATTGATTGCCCATTAATGTTGTAGTTATTATATCTTATATCCTTCCAGTGCCGTTAAACGTCACATAGGCTCGCAAGGTGGTTCGCTAATTTTTCCTGTTTTTAGGATACTTTTCAACCTCATCAAAGGATTTTATGCATTTTAATTTGGCCTCTTTTAGCAGTGTCCTCTTTAGAGTTTCATGTGGTCTGCCTCTTTTTCTTCAGCCTGGCTTAATAGCTTGTTTTGGGATTCTCTGATTGTTTCTTCTCATCACATGACCAGCATATGTCCATCTCCTTTTCCTGATCACCCATGAGACTGGTTGTTGTTCAGTCATCTGTCTTATCTCTGCTTTGTTCTTGAATTTGTTCCACTTGATGCCGAGTATTTTCCTTAGTCTTTTGTTTTCAAAAGATTCTAATTTCTTGTCTGTTTCCTTATATACATGATGTGAAAACCTTTTATCAGTCACTATTTCCGTTAAGCTTTTTGATATATTTATATGAGAGAAAGTTTAGTTTCTATGACTCCACCTGCGTTACTTCCAAAACATACCTTAGTTTCCTGATGACACAGACATTTTGGGGAAGGGGGTCCCTGTGTAAAAGTTATTGTAGTGAATAATTCCATGATCACCATGTGTGTATCACACATTAAAATAAGTGGAATGAATGAAGATTCCATAAATGAAGTTCATCATCATCATTATCAGGTGCCGTGCCGACTGGCGTTGTCTATTATGCTTCTCCAGAGTACACAATCATTCATGCAAGCCATCAGCTCAGTTAGTGATTTCCTCTCGCACCATCTCGTCAGACTGTCCAGTATCATTTCTCTTGGTCTTCCTCTTGATCTTCTTCCTTCTATTTTTCCTGTTGTTATAATATTTTCAATGCCCCCTCTTCTCATTGCATGTCCTATGAAAGTACATTGTCTCTCTCTTATCTTTTTTACAAGGTTTTTTGTCTCTCCAGCTCTTCTCATACATTCTTCATTAGTTATTTTTGCTGTCCAGAGGATTCGCAACATTCTTCTAATAAACCACATTTCTGCTGCTTCCAATGATTTTTGTGCAGACTTGCCTATTGTCCATGATTCACTTCCATATAACAAGATAGGTTCAGTGTAGCATTTTAGGATGTTGTTTGTCAACATGAAATGAAGTTTTTTGTCATTTAAAAAAAAACAAAGAAAAGAAAAAAAGCACAAGTGGTGTGAAACGATGGAGTGATTTTGGGGCACTAAAAAATTTGTTTAGAGCTGAGCAATAAAATCTACTTTATACTTACCTTAAATGTGTCATAATCCAATATAAACATGTAGTCATTCAAATTTCAACACAGAAAAATGAATATTTATGGATGTTTTTGACATCCAATAAATCTAACAGGTCTACAGCTACAAGAAACACATAAAGTAAGGTAGGTCTAGTCGGTCGGTGTGACCATTCTACCACTCGATCTAGAGAAAAACTTGCATTCAATACTCCTGTCGTGATACAACATTTCTCCCTTTTTCTGCCATGCTAGAATACACTAGTTAGACTTTAGATTCAGAAGAGCTCTGACTGGTTAAATGAAAAGTTGCATCGTATTTTCAACAAAAGAAAGTCCGAAACCTTATAGGGCTGTATCGATGGGAGCAGCATATACCGGAACAGACCTTTTAGGGCTGGTGCAGGTGGAAAGAGATAACATCCATGTCATTTTTAACAGTTTTTAAGAAATTCTTAAGCTGTGTAATGCTTACTTTAACAAGATAACCCAGACTTGTAGTCTTTTATTTTTTTTATTTAATAAAAAATGTTTTTCCTGTCACCTACTCTGGACTCTGACAAAGACCCTTATTTATTGGACTGAACTTTATTTGCTATCCTGTTGTCCTTTGTTGTTGTTGTTCTTCCCTGGATCTGCAAGCAGGAATGTTGTTAGCAGCTGATGCAGTGAAGGACAAGTGTCTTATTAAATTATGAGTGAGTAATAGTGACCAAGTTAGAAGTATGAAAACACAGGTGAGATTATTCAACTGAAATGTAATATCCACCTTTATTTGTGTGTGAAAGCTTGGAAAACAGTTGAAAAAATTAGAAAACCAAATTAGATGCATTTGGAAACAAATGTTAAGGAAAGTACTCTGTATATAATGGAACAAATTCAAGACCAAGGAGAGATAAGGAAGATGAGTACACAGCAACCTGTCTAATTAGTGATTAAAAAAAAAAGGAGATGAGAAGAAACAATGAGAGAATCCCAAGGTCAGTTATCAAATAGGACACAGCTGGGCAAAGAGAAAGCATCCAACCATGTGAAACATGAGAGAGCATTGTTGAGAGAGGCTAAATTAGTGGGCATAAGATCCCTTGATGAGGTTGAAAAACTCGCCGAAAACAGAAAAACGTGGTGAACTACAGTGTGAGCTCTGTGTGACCTAACTCTTTTTTACCTTGTGATAGTCTTTCCCATAAATCAGGATATTTAAGAGTAATGTTCTAAGTGTACTACTCTATGGAAGCAAATGCTGGAAAATCACCAAAACCATAGAAAACAAGATGAATTCTTTCCAGACTAAATGTTTATGAAGAATTAGAAAAATATTTTGGCCAAACACCATAAGAAGTAACATCTTGTTGGCAGAAATGCAGATGAAGCCACTGACAGCAATTATTGAGGAAAGACGCTGGCGATGGTTGGGAACATGCTCCGAATGGCTGACAACTCACTACCAAAAATAGCACTAAGGTGGACACCACAGGGGAACAGAAGTAAGGGTAGACCAAAAGAGACGTGGAGAAGAACAACAGAGAGGATGTTGAGCAATAGAGGGCTCACCTGGGCAAGAGTGGAAAAAAGGCAAAGGACACTTAATGTTCAGAGAGAGAGAGAGAGAGTCTTTCCCATATCACTTTGTTCCTTATTTGTCCCATTTTATTTTGACCTCCCAAATGACATTGTTTTTACCATACATCTTTTATATTAGAACTCTTTGAGTGTGTAGGTTACTTTCTTTCTCAGTACATTGACATGGGAAGATCTCAAGATGCCCTTGATGCTTTCCGCAATGCCACACTTCTCAAACCTACTCACTGGAATGCGTGGAATAATGCAATAATACATCTGGATGATTTGAGTAAGAATCAGCTGGTTTGGTATATACATTTTAATCTTTTTGTTTATAAATTATACACTTTTCAGTTTGTGAATTACACTTTATTATTATTATTTTTTTTTTTGGCTTTTATTTTCTTACTGCTTATTTCTAACTGTGTTCACCAAGTGGAAGATCCACGATCCACACTGAATGGTGGAAATAGACAAGATCAGTTTATGACAGGAATTGCATAGTTTTGGGATAGACATTTTTACAAAAATATTAAAATTAGAACACAGGGAAGGAAAAAAAAATTGAGTAATAAATCATTAAAACATTGATGGCAATGTATAGCAATGAAATAATAAACTATTAAGAGGAGAATAGCAAGAAAACAGTACATTTTAATGCAGTATCTTGTCCTGTATCTCCCTTGAACTGCGAGCTTGTGTTCTTTGCAGCCAATGCTGTGCAGGTGTTGAGACACAGCATCGTGTCAGTGTGGGAGCAGGTTATGGCAGTATTTTTTCAGTCCTAATGTGCAGATAAAAAGCAGGGATGTGAAATGCTTCTTTAGCAGACTCCACCACCATGGGGACTGGCGATACCTGCCCAATTAGCCAGACTGGGTGGCAGAATTGCATTTTAATTCTATAAAATGGTTCAGTCAGGGGACAGAAAATTTCATCATGTAGAGCAGGGCTTAGAATCTCAGCTTAAGATGAAAGAAGCAGAATATAATGCCAGATATGAGCTTCAAGTTAATGGGGGGAAAAAGAAAAGAAGCAACAGTGGATTGATTTAGAATTTGTCTCATCACATGTTTTACACAGCAGATATATTGATTGAAGCACTCAAAGACTTGTCATGAATACAGATAAATAATATTAACCTAACCTATCCCAGTTTTGCATAGTGTAAAATCCTAAACACAGAATAAGTGACATAATATAGAGCCAAACATTAAACCGTCGACCAAGAAAGAACTCATTCTGTTTCCAGGTCCTTTATCCTCCCTTCCATCTTGTTTTTATATATTTCAGAGCTGCATGAGCAGGCTAATAACCTAGCACATGCTGCCCTCAGAGTTTTGCCAGATAATCCTGCCATCATGTACAATCTGGCCAGCTCCTATGGGAAGCAGGAGAAATATGAGGAGAGCGAGAAATGGTTCATGGCAGCTCTCCGAAAAGATCCACAGAATGTCCACATTCTTCTCAACTTTGGTGAGTCAATTGTTGACCCTTTTTTCCTGTCAATGTAAAGAAATGTGGTATAAACTGTTTTATGATTTATTTTGTCACAGGTAGCTTAATGGTTAGTGGGCTCATCTTTCATGCTGATGTCAGTGGTTCAGGCTTTATAGGAGGTTCCACAGTCATCCAGCTGGGGATGAAAGGGTGGCCAGGTGTAATGCTGACTGTAGCACTCTTTTGTCAAGGAAAATACAGACATTTAAACACCATATCCCAGGGTGCCTCTGTGCCATGACAGAGCCATTTTCTTAATATTACCAGTTATATTTCATTTATGTGATTTTCTTTGAATTTCAGTTACTGAAATTTGTAGAAGTTCAAAGATTGAAAGAATACATTCATCAGCCCCAATATGTGACAAAGATTGAATTCTGGAATGTGAGAACACTTGCATCACCATCAAAAACTGCTCAAGTAATCCAAGAAATGAATAGATACCACCTAGATGTACTGGTATAAGTGAAATGTGATGGCCAGAAGCAGGGAAAAGAACAGCTGACAACTGTAAGTTAATAGTGCATTCAGGCAAAGATGATGGGAAATACCAAGAAGGAGTGGGTATAATTACATCAAATGTAGCAGCAAAGAGCCTTATAGAATGGGAACCTGTGAATAGTCACATAATAAGAGCTTGGTACAAACTAAAACGTAAAAGAATGACAATGTTATGCACACACAAACGATGTAGATGATGAAATAAAAGATGATTTCTATCACTGACTACAACAACACATGAACAAAGTCCCTAAACATAACATCCTAATTTTCATGGGAGACTTCAATGCCAAGGTAGGAAAAGATAACACTGATCTCAAAAACGTAATGGGGAAAGAAGGAATTGATATGGTAAAGAATGGAGAAAGATTAATTGAATTATGTCTAACAGAAGGTATGGTCATTGGAGGAACAATATTTCAACACAAAGAGATACATAAAACAACATGGATATACCAGATGAAATCAGATAGACCATTTTTGTATTAGAAAGCAATTCAAAACATCTCTGATAGATGTTAGAGGTGCAGATGTCAACAGTGACCACAACCTGTGTATAGGGAAAATAAGACTAAAACTGAAAAGCCAGCACTTAGAAAGATAAACAGTCACAGCCTACAGGAAGAAAACACTAACATTAATTTCAGTCTGGAACTTGCCAATCATTTTGCAGCACTCAGCGAGGTAGAGGAGACAGGTATGAATGAATTATGAAACTATAACAACACGGCCATAATCACAGCAGCAAAGCCAAGCGCTGGACTGCAAAAAAAAAAAAACAAACAAACAGAAAAGCATGGATATTGGAAAACACATGGAAATACAAACATGAAAGATGAGCAGCCAAATTAGCCATTTTGAATGTAAAGAAATATCTTGGAAAAGATTTGGCAAAAGCAACATACAAAGAACTAGACAATAAACTAAAAAGTTCAGCTAGAAGAGGCAAAAGAGAATACATAGACAGTGTTTAATAAAATTTGGAAAAAGAATAAAAGGTCCCTTCAAAATGGAAAAAAGGACTCATTGTTAGAATACCAAAAGAAGGCACCTTAGCGACTGCAATAATTGGAGGGGAGTAACCTTACTATCAGTTGTGTCAAAAATATTTTGCACAGTCAGTCTGAATAGAATTAAAGATATAGTGGATATTGCAATGAGAGAAAAACAACCAGGATTTCGAAAAGGAAGAAACCATCTCAACTAGATGTTTCATCATCATCATCATCATGTGCCATGCCGACTGGCGTTGGCTTTTATGCTTCTCCAGAGTACCCGATCCTTCATGCAGGCCATCAGTTCAGTTGGTGATATCCTCTCACACCATCCTGTCAGACTGTCCAGTATCATTTCTCTTGGTCTTCCTCTTGATCTTCTTCCTTCTATTTTTCCTGTTGTTATCATATTTTCAATGCCCCCTCTTCTCATTGCATGTCCTATGAAAGTACATTGTCTCTCTCTTATCTTTTTTACAAGGTTTTTTGTCTCTCCAGCTCTTCTCATACATTCTTCATTAGTTATTTTTGCTGTCCAGGGGATTCGCAACATTCTTCTAATAAACTACATTTCTGCTGCTTTCAATGACTTTTGTGCAGACTTGCCTATTGTCCATGATTCACTTCCATATAACAAGATAGGTTCAATATAGCATTTTATGACTCGTTTTCTAACATTCATTGATAAAGATGTGTTAGCTAATATGTTTCTCATTCTCTGAAATGCAGTCTTTGCTTGGCCTATTCTGTTCCTAATTTCTGTTCTGCATTTCCCATCTGAAGTTATTACTGCTCCAGGGTATTTGAATTTCTGCACCTGCTTTAGAATAGTTCCGTTTAATTTAATACTGCATGCTGGTGGATTCTGTTTCTTAGATATAACCATAGTCTCTGTCTTTTTGATGTTCAAAGTAAGGCCTTTGTGTTCACTTTCTTTGGCGACTTTATCCAAGAGATTTTGCAGGTCTTGTTGGTTCTCAGCTATCAGTACTGTGTCGTCAGCATACCGAAGGTTGTTAATATTGTATCCTCCAATTTTTATGCCTGGTTCTGTGATGATTGTTCTTAGAATATTCTCGCTATACAGAGAAAAAAGGTCTGCAGATAGTACACATCCTTGTCGCACCCCTTGTTTTATAGGTTGATATTTTCCAATTCTATTTTCAACTCAAACTGCTGCTTCTTGCTGCCAGTATAGATGTTTTACAATCCTCAGGTCTTTGCCATCTATATTGATGTCTTCAAGCATTTTAATAATTTCATTATGTTTCACCTTGTCAAATGCCTTGGTGTAATCAATGAAGCATAAGTAGAGATCTTTCTGTACTTCTAAAGCTCTTTCTGTTAGTGTTCGTAAAGCATAAATGGCATTGTGTGTTCCCTTTCCTTCAACAAATCCAAACTGTTCATCTGCTATTTCCATTTTTATCTTTTTCCTTGTTCTTCTCATAATTATTCTCAGAAGTAGCTTCGTTATGTGACATGAGAGGCTGATAGTCTGGTGGTCGTCACATTCCTTTGCACCTGGTTTCTTTGGTAGTGCTATAAACGTGGATTTAATCAGGTCACTGGGAATATAACCATTATTGTAAATGTCATTCAGTAACTTGGTTATTATTTTTCTTCCTGCCTCCTCTAGTGCCTCTATTTCTTCTATTGTTATATTGTCAGGCCCAGTCGCTTTTCCTTTCTTCATGTGTTTGATGGCATCTATGATTTCATCTTCAAGTATTGGTGGTCCCTCACAGTTTTCAGTATCTGGTGTTAATTCTGGTCTTTCTCCTCCATATAGCTCACCAATATACTCTGTCCACAATGTCTTCTCTTCCCATTAACATTTTACCTTCTTTCAATTTCAGGCATCCTGTGGTATATGTTGTTTTCTTGCCTGTGAGTTCACTAATTCGTTTGTGCATGTTTTTGCTGTCTTTAATATGAGAGTCCTCTATCTGTCTGCACTGCTCATTTAACCACACTTCTTTTGCTTCTCTGCATTTGCGTCTTATTTCTTTATTTATCTTGCTATATTTTTCCTCGTTATTTTTACTCCTCCTCCTCTTGTCCATCAGTCCTAAGATGTCGTCTGTCATCCATTTATTTTTAGGGGCTTCTTTTTTTGGTGGTATTATCTCCTTAACAGTTTGGTGGATAGAATCTCTTAACATTTCCCATTGTTCACCTATACTATTTATCTTTGCTATTGCATTGTATCTATTTGTTATAATAACTTTGTATTGTTCTCGCAGTTCTTGGTCATTTTTAAGAAGTTCTGTATTCAGTTTGATGTTTCTCACTTCTCTGCCTGCTTTCTTTAGTTTTATTCTAACTTTTCCACAGAGTGGATCATGGTCACTATTGCAATCAGCTCCTGGCATGGTTTTTGTTGTCAGTAATGCATTGCGGAATCGTTTGTTATTTTGTTGTTTACTCTGTCATCAGCATATCTAATCTGTGGTATTTCATAACCTCCAATTGTTATGGCATCGTAATATTCTCTGTCTACATCTTCTCTAACATTCCTCATTATATGTTCAGTATACAAGTTAAATAAGTAAGGCGACATTATGCAACCCTGAATGACCCCTTGTTTTTTGTCAGACCCAGTTGTTTCGCCATTTATTCTTCCTGCTGCCTGTTGGTCTAGATACAGTATAGTGGTATTAATTGTATCACATGTGTTGGAAGAAAGTTCTTCAAATATGGGCACAAAAAAATAATAAATATCATATGTGTTTCCATTATTTCCCAAAGTTTCTGGTGTTGTACACAATCAAATGTATATGATCTCTTGTTCCTCTTCCTTGTCTAAAACCAGCTTGGACCATATTGATTTCTCCTTCTATTTTCTTACGAAATCTACTCATTATGATTTTTAATAGAATTTTACTGGCATGACTAATGAGGCCAACGGTTCTGTAGTTTGGCTTCTGTATATACTATATATCTGGGTGACTGACGACTCACTACCAAAAATAGCACTAGGTTGGACACCACAGGGGAACAGAAGTAAGGGTAGACCAAAGGAGACATGGAGAAGAACAACAGAGAGGATGTTGAGCAATAGAGGGCTCACCTGGGCGAGAGTGGAAAAAAAAGGCAAAGAACAGGCATTTGTGGAAAACCCATGCAGAAGCCCCATGTGCCTTGGGCACTTAAGTTTCAGAGAGAGAGAGAGATATGATCCTGTTACCTTTACTACGAAGCCAGATTTTCCTCAGTTTCAGAGGTAATTTTCCTTAGAACAAAGTGCAAAGCATTCATTATTTTATAGGAAGGTGACTTGCACTGGGACTATAATCTACCTTTAAAATCACCAAAGCCTATGCTGTTCACCATGAGTTTAAGCCACTTCCAAACTTTTAGATTCAGGTAAACGCTGCTTATCAAATGAAAATTCTGTACATGAAATCATTAAACACCACTGAATGAGCTAGTTAATCACTTATCGTCTGCTGAATAATTTAAGCTCCTCTTTGTCTTGTTACAGGGGTCCTGTACCACAGATGGGGCAAGTATAAGGAAGCAGAGATCTACTATCAGAAATCACTGCAACTAATCCATCAAATCCTAGTGCAGTAGAGAATATGAGGCTTCTTAAGAACAAGATAAAACAGTCTTGAAGATCCACATGAATGAGAGGCAGTTCTGAAGGTCCATTTATTCTGAGAGGCAGTTCTGAAGGTCCATTTATTTTGAGAGGCAGTCCTGAAGGTCCATTTATTCTGAGAGGCAGTTCTGAAGGTCCATTTATTCTGAGAGGCAGTTCTCGAAGGTCTGCTTCTGCTGAGAGGCAGTCGTGAAGGTCCGTTTATTTTGAGAGGCAGTCCTGAAGGTCCATTTATTCTGAGAGGCAGTTCTGAAGGTCTATTTATTCTGAGAGGCAGTTCTGAAGGTCCATTTATTCTGAGAGGCAGTTCTCGAAGGTCTGCCTCTGCTGAGAGGCAGTCCTGAAGGTCCATTTATTCTGAGAAGCAGTTCTCGAAGGTCCACTTCTGCTGAGAGACAGTAATGAAGGCCACTTAAACCTTGTAAACTGAACCATACCATTACACTGCTGTAAATGTTTATTATATTTATATGGATTTTTATTTCATTATTCCAGAATAACAACTTGCATTGAACAAGTGTGACTGGAATATATGCCAGTGAAATTTTCATTTAAGAAAATGGTATATTTTCTTCATGACAGATTTACTATATAGTCACAAACATATACATTGTTCAAATGTGACTGGCAAATGTGCCAGTAAAGTTTTTATTTATAGCTAACACTTTATTCTGTCCTCTTTAGGACTAATTAACCACATTATAACCAGCATATACATTGGTTGAATGTGATTGAAAAATGTGTTGGTGAAGTATGTATTTAAAGCAAGCTTATTTTGTTCTCCTTTTTGTACCGATTTACCACATTTGTCTCAGGTATCAGTACACAGTGCTTCAGAGATGTGATTTAATTGTGAACATTATGTTTTTAATATGAAAGGTCCTTAGACTCTTAAATGGACTAATGTATGTCGCTTATCAGTTCCCTTGTAATAAAATTTTCTTGCCATAGTAATGTGTGAAATGGCATAGCAAAATAAGCCTTAAGTCAGCATCTGCTACATGGTTATTGGTGTCAGAAAGAAGATTTTTCAGAGACTTTTTTTTTTTTAACTGATGACAAGAAAATTTACAGTTTGACGAAACGTTACATTTATATGGAAATACATTATCTTACTTATCAGGGGATGAGATAATTTCACTGAAATCAAAATCCCAGGTTTAAACTACAGTTTAATCTTGTAAATATAGCCAGTTGTATGGCATATATGTCATATGTCACATAATTATTGTTGGTGACATTTCTTGTCATATAAAAGCATGCAGTATTATAGGTTCTATCATTCCAAACATATTGAATATATTTTAGACCTAATCTATGATTCTGAAAAAGTTGGTTTTTTTTTTAAAGAAAGTAATCTTTTTCTTTGAAGAACAGATACAATTTTTAGAAGATTAAAACATATTCAATATATTTAAGATCTTTACTCTTGCACATGTAATCTAGCATTTAGCCCAGCAGCTAGGTTTTTTTTTTTTTTGAAGTCATAGAAATATCAGAAGTGATGTTTTTTTTTTTTTTTGAAGTCATAGAAATATCAGAAGTGATGTTTTTGTTTTGTTTTTTTTGAAGTCATAGAAATATCAGAAGTGATGTTTTTGTTTTTTTTTTAAGTCATAGAAATATCAGAAGTGATGATGTTTTTTTTTTTTTTTTAAGTCATAGAAATATCAGAAGTGATGTTTTTTTTTTTTTAAGTCATAGAAATATCAGAAGTGATGTTTTTTTTTCCTTTCCAAATACAAAGGTTTTGTGCAATAACCTTTAAAGTTGAAATGCTGATTTAAGACTTATATTTCAGTGTCACATCGCATAGTAGTGAAAGAATTTTTGATGCAGAATTTATTGCTTGTTTTAATTATTGAAGATACTAGATAAGATTTTAGATAAGATAAAGCCTTATTTTGTGTTTTGTTTTTTTTTAAAGCTTTTTTTAATAGTAATTTGTAATCCTTTGCTGTAATACAGATATTTTTGTAAGAAACTTAGTGTTTACACAATTTTATTTATTTCAACAAATATGGATATATATTGTTTCATGTCAAAGACATTGCTCTCAGGTGATCTCATTAAATAGCACTTTACGTATTACTTGCCAGTTTCACTTAATACAAGCTTTCACAAAGGTTATATAGATCACTGTGTGTTGCTATGTCTGCTGGCTTTGTTCATCAGTTTTCTACATTTGTCATATTGTCCTACATTCTTGATATAGCCGCAGTATGAATTAGCCTTTAGAAAGGAATATATAAATATATAGGTAAGATAGTCACCGTGAGTCAGCTTTATAGCACGTGGTCAAACCATAAGCACTCTGTTGCCTACTCAGCAGTTAACTAGAAACTGCCAGCTGGTGTTGGCATCAGCATGAACTCTGTTGCTAAGGGCAATGTTCCTTTTCCTTCGCAGAGTGTTGTCTCTGGTACCCATTTTTTTCTTGAGGCTGGGTGAACCTGGGAGTTTTTTTGTCTTTTGTTGCTATCCACGGTCTGATCATCACCATGGGGAGTGGAAATCAAAGCTGGGTCACCTGGTCGGCAAGCGAGCGTCTGATCCACTACACTAATTATATAGGGAAAGTTAATGGGACACATATAATGTGCAAAATAACTTTGGTGGAAACCTTTTTCTCTACAAGATAGAGAGTGAAATACATCCTCTTAATCATAATGAAACTAGATTTTAACAGTAAGAAGAGAATTACTAATATATTTATTACATAAATTTCTCATTTACCTGCATTCTTCTGTTTTGAAAAACCACTTTGTCTCTAAAATACTTGTAAAGATCATTAACTGGAGAATATGAAAATAGATAACGACACATACTGCAGAAAAACACTGTGGATTTGTTGAAGAAAAAGGCACCACAAACAATATTCTTATATTAAGAGCACCCTGTAATATGCAGACAGGACAAGAAGAATATGGATACTAACACCATATTACCATATTTCTATGTGCCTCTAAGGCATGACAAGGTTACCTTTACCTTAACTTTAAGAATGACTGTGTGGAAGTAAACCAAGGACATGCTCTTGTTTTTTTGTCAGTTACGCAAAAGCTTTTGACAAATTAAGATCATATAATACCACAGAAGTGCTTGAATAGCTTCGTGTAATTGGTAAGACAGATAAATTGTTAAGAGCTTTTACTGGAATCTGCAGTAGTAGTAATAGCATACAATGGCTTAGACAAATATCAAGAAATAAAATAGGGAGCATAACAAAGGTGTGTCCTGCCACTCTCCATTTTGTGAAAACATTATACAAGGCATCAGAAATTAGGAGGGAATGAAAAACAAGAGGCCACAGTATCAATAATCTAAGATGAGCAGATAGTACAGTGCTGAGAGTTCAGAAGCAGTTTGCAAGAAAACTAGTAAACAAAGTTATCAGAATGAGCAACAAAAAAAGGGTTAGAGTTCTTCTTTGTATGCACATTGGTGATGATATATGGTACCCTGATTTTTGCAGTGCACCTTTTGGCTGGGTACCTCCAACTTAGCACTTTTCCTTGTTAGGACAGACCGTGGTCTTGCTTGGACTGCTATGAAGACAGTGGCGTAGGCTGGCCTGGCCAAAACTTTGTTTTCCAGCCCCTTCTCCATGTCAGATCCAGCATGCAACACTGGCTGGCCAGATGGCTTTGAGACAGTTCCACAGAGACACTCTGACTTTGGGATGAGAAATCTGCTTAGTGCCTCAATGATATCCATTCCCTGCCACCTATAATCCTCTGGCTTGGCTCTGTTTTGTTTATATCATTCTGATTGCCATTGTCGTAAAAACCCATAGGCTTGTCACGTCCTGGATTCACTGGTTTCACACCAGACTTTCCTCATCCCCACTGGCAGTCTCCCATGTCCCCATCCATCCACCATCCTGACATTACATTTTACAAAAAACAATTACAATTAGTGTTGATTGCTACAGGTTTCTGAGCTACAGAAGTAGGTCAGAGTTTTTAAGCAAACAGATCTATCTTCCCTGTCTCACAAAGACTATGTTAAGATAAATGTGTCCTTAACACAGTTGTTCCCAGGGGCAGGGTTAGAGTTAAATAGCAAATACACAGAATATGTGGACATAGAATCAATGTACCACTATGCAAACAGAAAAGCACAGATGTAAGTTTAGAAACTCAGTTACCTCAGAGCCGCAGTAATAGCAGAAGGCAAATACAGCTCAGAAGATCATAGTAGGTTTGCCATGAGCCAGAAAAAAGAATGGCTAAGACTTTTCTTGTGTGGGCTGAACAACAAACAGATAAAACAGATGCTGCAAGCAACAGGGAAGTCTTATTTATGCACCGAATACTGTGAACAGGCAAAGAAACAAACAGTCAGGTTCTCAGAGCAGCTGCAGAGAGCAATGAAAACTATTAAAAACAAAAGACAATCTAAATTCTTTGGACATACAATGAGAAGGCAAAAGTTATAGAACCAAATTATCACTGGGAAAACTCCAGAGAAATAGAGAGAAAGAAACTTAAGAGAAAAATGTCTGAATAATCTGACCATGCAGGGATAAGAAAAGAAAAAGGACAGCTGTTTTGATTATACATACCAGAAGCTGCATAAATGACTTGTTGAAGGAGAATGCTGAGTGGAACAAGGAGAGACCAAATAAGAAGTGACATCATCAAGGCAAAGGCTGGAGTAATACCAGTGTTATATTACACCCAGAAGCAGCAAGTCAAGTTGTTTGGCCACATTACCCGACTACCACCAGACAGTATATCACCACAGAAAACATTCACACTAAGAATTGTAGGGAACAAGAGGTGGAGGGAGGAAAGTGCACAAACTTTTAAATATTCTATTACGATGAAGGAAAATGCCAAGCCCAAGCAAGACTTACGTTTATTCCCTCAATACTGAAACATATATGAGGAAGGAGAATGAACGAACATACTTTATTTTCAAAGGGGAATTGGGCACGCATGCCCATCTGACATTTTGTCCTTAATCATACAGCTTTCACTCAGTCACAGTCATTCAGCATTTGTTAATGAGCATAATAACTATGAAGAAGCAATCAAATGACTTATGACAATATGTCAAATGACACTCTAACTTATATACATAGAGCAAATTTAATGACATTCTCATATTTATTGTAAACTAAAAAAATTTATATAAAAGCAGTATTAAAAAATACAACAATCAAGTCATACTTTAAATCAATTTAGATATATGTATATATACACACACACCTATACATTTCATATACACAAGTACATGCAGATATATATATTCACACATAAATGCAAGTACATACCATATATATACATATATATGCACATAGTATGTATAAACATAAACATGCTGTCACGTATGTACACAAACACATGTATATATACATATATATGTATATATTTGCATGTATATGTATATACACATATATGCACACATACACATACGAGGGGCATTCAGAAGTAATACACCACATCATTTTTCTCAGGAGCTGTTTATACAAAAGGCATGAAATTTATACACAATATACGTGGATATGTCATGTAAACATCAGTATTATTCAACATAATCCCATCAACTTGTATGGCTTTACACCAGCATGAAACAGCTGCATGTATTCCTAGCCCGTACCAGATTTTCTCTTGATTATGTAGCCATTTCTTCGCTGTGTGAATCACTCCTTCGTCATCTTCAAATCTTACCCCTCAGAGTGCATCTTTAAGTGGACCAAACAGATGGAAATTAGAGGGTGCCAAATCAGGACTGTAGAGTGAATGGAGTAGTACAGTTCAACCCAATTTAGTGATTGCTTCCCATGTTGCCAGACTTATGTAAGGGTGTGCATTGTTGTGAAGGAGAAGCAGGTCTGCTGGATTCTTGTGTGGCTGAACTCTGCGAAAACATTGACTGAGTTTTTTTCAGTGTCTTAATGTAAGCTTGCGAATTAATTGTCTCTCCTCTTGGCATAACATCCACAAGAATCACTCTTTCAGTGTCCCAGAAGACAGTGATCATGACCTTTCCAGCTGAAGGAGTTGTCTTGAATTTCTTTCTTCGTGGTGATTGCCGATGATGCCACTCCATTGACTGTGTTTTTGTCTCAGGTTCAAAATGATGTACCCAGGTTTCATCACCTGTTACGATCTTAGCCAAAAAGTTATCTCCCTTGACATTGAAACGCTCCAACAATTCAGAAGAAATTGCTTTCCTTTGCAATCGATGGTCATTTGTGAGACTTCGAGGAACCCATCTTGCACAAACCTTAGAAAATCCAAGAGTTTTTATAACTGCATTTGCACTACCATTGCTGACTGACAGCTTAAAGGCCGATTGTTGAGTAGTGATACACCTATCAGTAAGAATAATGCCCTCAGCACATTTCAACATTTCTGCCTTGGTGGCTGTAGCAGGACGCTCACAGCGCGGCTGATCATGCAACTCCTTATCTCCATTTATTCATTCTTTGATTTTGTGAACTCAGTGACTGACTGTAATCCTGTCGACTGCAAAACTTCCATACACATCACATAGACACTTGTGAATATGTACAACAGTTTCCTTCTCTGCAACGAGAAATTCTGTCACAATTCGCTGCTTATACTGCAAGTTGCTAACATGCTCCATTTCAACAGTTAGGGCAGCCATATTCTTTGGCCGGTTGCGGTGCAATTTGGTTCACACAATCAGCATATGCCATATTTAAAGTGTGCAAAATTTCATGCTTCTATCTTCATTATTACTGAAAAAAAAAAAACGATGTGGCACATTACTTTCTGAACGCCCCTCGTATATTGACATACATATACAAATTCATAGTTATACATATTCATACTTGTATACACATATAAAGACATACATATACGAATTCATAGTTATACATATTGATACTTGTATACACACACACATAAACACAGACAAGAGAAGATTGCATAAAACACAGATAAAACATGGTCTCCAAAACACTAGATGGCACTCCTCTTAATAAATAAATGAGTGAACACTGTCTCTATCCATTGTTGTGAATTCTTTTCCTTGTAATCATGTGTTTTTTTTTTGTTTCTTCTACATTATCTATCCATTGTTGTGAATTCTTTTCCTTGTAATCATGTGTTTTTTTTTTGTTTCTTCTACATTATCTATCCATTGTTGTGAATTCTTTTCCTTGTAATCATGTGTTTTTTTTTTGTTTCTTCTACATTACAGTATTTGCTTTATATGTGCTATCTATAGCAGTAATATATAATGGTGGCAGTGCCCTAGTTTCAGACCATTCCTTTATGTAAAGGTTATGTTTTGTTTCAATGATTTTACTCTTGAGTATTCTGGGGTTTTCTGGTAAGCTTTTAATTACTTTATCAATTAAAAAAAAACAGTTGCTTTACTTTCTGTTGCTTTTGTTTAATATAGGGTGGAGCAATGATGTGAATGTTGCTTTAGTGATCAGATGTGACTGTTGCAGTTCATGTAACACAAATAAATGACAATAAATAGCACAAATTTATTAAATAGTAAAATATCTATCGCTCTTCAAAAAGTAAAACAACTAAAGAAGCTGTGGAGAGAAACGGACGGAACTACAAAAATAAGATTTTTAATGGTATGCATTTTTCCAATCACAATATATGCCTTGTGAGACCTGGACACTTAACAAAACAGCTGAGAAACACATAAATGCCTTCGAATGTAAATGCTACGGAAGAGTTATTCAAATATCATGGACACAAAAAAGAACAAATATATCCATACTACAAGAACTTAATATTGAAGAATGCTGGCTAGTAAAGAGTATTAAAGAGAGAAAACTTAAATATTTTGAACACATTAAATGTCATGATAGTCTAGAGAAGACCGTCTTGGAAGGGTACATAATGGGAAAAAGAAAGAGAGGAAGACCAAGGCGAAGATGGTTGCAAGACATTGTTGATGATTTGCAAATGGATGCATCAGCAGCAGGCCATCTTGCTCACAACCGAGAGGCCTACAGGAGTGCTGTTAGGGAGGCAAAGTTCCACATGGGACATGCAAATAAATGAATGAATGAAAGGGCATGCATCTTTCCCATTGCAGCATATGCCTGTGATACCTGGACACTTTACAAAATGGCTGAGAAATACATAACTGCCTTTGAATGTTAATGCTACAGAAAAGTTCTTCAAATATGGGCACAAAAAAAGAACAAATATATCCATACTACAAGAACTTAATATTGAAGAAGATTGGCTAGTAAAGAGGGTTCAACAGAGAAAACTATATTTTGGACACATTAAATGTCATGAGAATTTAGAGAAGACTGTCTTCGAAGAATACATAATAAAAAGAGGAAGACCAAGGCAAAGATGGCTGCAAGAATTGTTGATAATCTGCAAACGGATGCATCAGCAGCAGGGCACTTTGCTTACAACCAAGAGGCCTACAGGAAAACTGTTAGGGAGGCAAAGTTCTTTCTGTGGCTGGCTGAGATTTCCAAGCCATTAAGACTCTTTGCTGCAGATAAACTTCACCTCCATTTCTCCCTATTCCTAATCTTCTCTCTCCAGTTGGTGGCACAAATTTTCTGTATATCCTCTTCTGTTTTACTCTCCATCTCTGCCTTGGTCTTGTTTCCCTCATCTCTTGTGCATGCATCATTTTCGTTTGTCTGTTCTCTTCTACTCTTTCTACATGACTAAACTGTTCAATTTCAAGATGTTTATAATCCACTGTGATTTAAATAAGCTGTTAAGTTCAGTGTTCCTTCTAGCTCTGCATTCTCTACTGTTGGTATCCTTTATGGGCCCGAAGATTCTTCTTAGGATCTTGTCCTCAAAGATCTGCAATTGTTTTTCATCTTTCTTTGTTTTACTCCACGTTTTTAATCTATCCATGAATGCTGGTCTTGTTTTTGTTGCATAGACTGCTATCTTGCTGTTTTGGGACAGGATTTTGGATTTTAGCATGTGTTGCAAGGTACAGTATATTTTATTTACTAACTGTACTCTGCTTTTAATATCCTCACTTACTACGTTATAGCTGTTGAAAGTTTTGCCTTGGTTTTTGTAAGTTTCTGCTTTCCTGCTGGTCATATCTTCAACAGTTAATTAAATATTAGTATAATAACAGTTAATAACAAAGACGCAGATTAGCCACATGTGCCTTATAGTGATCATTTTGGCCAATCTTTTTATCAAAAGATGTTTCAGTGCAGAGAGAGACGGGGGGGGGGGGGGGGGGGGGGAATGCGGAAGAGAGCCGGCTATGTATGTAAAGGAAGCCATGCGGGTGACGGCTACAGGAAGGCGTGCGTTTTATGTTAGCCGAAGAAGGGGAGTTGCCAAGATTTTAAAAAAAAAACGAACTTGTGCTTCCCAAGAAAGTAGCTGCTTCAGTTTTCCCGGTAATCGCTCAGTTTCGTGACCTTGATGCGTAGAAAGACTTCCTAGTCACAAACAAATCACGCAGCAGTGGGTCTGAAATCTGCTGGCGTTGGCTGTTTGTAGCAAAATGCGTAATGATTTCCTTCCTGCAACACTCGAAATTTCGATATATGTCCTCTTGCATGTGCTTTAAAATATGCGCCAAGGAAGAAACAGTCATGCTATTTTCTCCTTTCAAAATATGCGAAGTTTCTGTATCAGTTACACATCGCAAGGCAAGGTTTGTCTGTTAACAGACAAAAAGATCTCACATCAACTTGGCCTTGCCTTCTTGCTAACGTAGTCGAGGGAGACCACTCGATCCGTTGTATTTAAAAACATAACAAGCATGCTTTTGTCAGGAATAATGCAATGGCATTCAGGAAATTATAACATGGAGAATAAAAGAACAAATCCACAAGTTTTAGACCAGCTCCAATTGCAAATGAGCTTCTCAAAATAAATAAAGATGAAGAAAATAAAATACGTTGGCTGTATCAAAATACATAATAATATACAGAAGATCATACTAGAAGAAAGTGAAAGAAAGAGGAAGACGGAGATGTAGATGTAGATGTAGATGGGAAGATAACATACGAGAGTGGACAGCATAGAGCCTGGCTGAGTGCACCATCAAGGCCAGGGAACTGGAGATTCATAAGCGCTAACCTTCGTACTGGAGAAGGCACATGATGATGGTGAATGCGATGTAGGTATGTTGAAACTTCAAAACTTGATCAAAACCATATACATGTATAACTATTTCTGAATAAAAGCCACGTGACGACAGCTGGCAGGAAAATAGGTATCAAGCTGTAAATTACTATTATAAATGAACATTCACAAATGTATGCAGGAAACTCTCTACTGTAGAGAGCGGAACAACACAACTCCTTCATATCATCAGAGGAAGTACCCCCCCCCCTTTTTTTCAGACATGTGTTTCGGCCCTATTAAACTCTTGACACTCTAAGGGGGGTGGGCCCCTCTGGGTCATGACTCCCAGAGGTCTTGTGAGTTGTTGCTTTTTTTTTTTTCGTCCCGTGATTGAGTTAGCACTGCGCTTTGAAGTGCGTCTTTAGCGATGTAGCTATGGAGGACTGGTATTGTTTGTGGCAAACGACATTATGTATGAGAATCCTACAAGAATATTTGGTTGCTATACGACAGGTATAAATAAATACATAAATAAATAAATAACAAGGGTGCTCAACTGGGGATATTCATACCAGTTTAGGGTATAGAAACCAAAAGATGGAGGTATGGAACGCGATCTATAAGCAATATCTGTCTCTGAAAAATCGTTGTTATTTAAACAGTGTAAACAGCATGTTGGCAGCGGCCGGGACATTAGGCTGTGAACACTATTTAGTATACGTACAAGTTGTTGCAAAGATATTTTCCATTTAGTTCGGGATATGTCTCGGTGGGCGAGCCATCGGGCGGTATAGTGGATGTGTTTGGGTTTTATGTATTGAAATATAAGCAGTGTTATTGTGCCCTGTACTGATTGTGTTGTAAGTATATGTGATATGTGGTTGTTGGCTATGACCCCATTGTGCACCCCGGATTCACTTAGGTTGGTTGTGTATGAGTTTGGTTAGTAGAAATGATTTCGTAAGGATTATAGTACTGTATATGTGATGGGTGCACCCATAGATATGTATGGCAAGGATGTATTATGAGTTGGGATGGTGTTAATATATATTTTATATACAGCTGATATGGGCTGTCAAACAATAATGCTTTTGGTCTGTGCTGACAGCATGACATGATTTATTTATGTAAGAGACCTTGAACGATGGTTCTGTTATGCATATTTCTTACCATGAGTTTTGATGTCGTTTCCATGCACATATAGTATACATGTAATGTTGAGTTTTGATATGATGCTTATTACAGCTGTCCAGAGGGACATATGTATATGTTCATGATAAATGCTATTGTGAGGTCCTTCACTCTTTTGACAATGCTTTACTTGTATGTGATGTTAGTATTAAATGCAATGCTGAAATATCCATATATATATATATTTCTAAAGCTTCTTATGTCAATGAAGGTATCACTCACATATGAGTGAGGATTACTGACTTCGATATTTTGGTTCAGTGATGCATTGCTATGTCATTGATTTCTTGTCATATATATATATATATATATATATATATATATATATATCCTGTGGTCCTTATGTGTGTAATGTAGTTGAACCGTTACTGATATTATGTGTGTTCATGATGAGTGTTTTGATGTTTGTCATAATAAACGTCTTTGTTATTTGTTTTACATAATGAGATATTTGTTTCGTATTTGATGTGAGAGATGGTGCGAAAGCAGAAGTAGACACAACATCCATAGGTTGAATCCCCCGACCTGGTGAAGACGGAGTGTGTTGGCTGGGGCGCGGTACAGGGGTTAAAACAGGACACACACGCATTTACCAAGTTAGGGAATAGTCATGATACAATCCGGTCTCGCGTCATGGATTCATTCCGGCCCTTTTCCAGCAGGAAGGAAAAGGGATGAATCCCACGCCTCAGAATATAGGTCGAACTGTTGGCTAACAAGGATCCCGGAACCGGAACGGTTGTCATAAGATTTTCTTCAAAATTAGGCGCTTGGAAGGGGGGGGGGGGGCACGATACGTTTGTACTGTTGGAAGAAGTTAATTACTTAATTTACCACTCTCATAAGTTCCCCCGCCCCTCCCACTCTCTCCATTACAGTTAGATTAGAATTTTCTTGCAACTTTTCTCTTCCTAGCAATCCATACGTAAAGTAAAATACGATGAGTTTTAAAACACGGACAGGATCTGAGAATCGGCATGCCTAATGTCACAACGTTCATATTTCTATCTAAAGGAAATAACGACCGCGGTAAAACTGGTTCTGGTAATAGAGGCAAATAGAAGCGTATGGTGCAGTTTTACAAAGCGCCAGAGGCAGTGAGGATAGTGAGAAAAAGCAAATAGCAGAAAGTTTGAGGGTAAGATAAGAATGTATAGATGAAAAACATACAACATCCAATATTTCGGCGTGAGCCTTTTTTCAAGGATTACATACACAAACATAAACAACGTATAACTAAAAGAAAATGGAAAAACGTATCTTTGTTGCATCCCTTCTTGTACAGAATACACCAGAATGCGTCCTAGAGACGAGGCTGGGAGACCACAACGGAAAGCAGATACAACCAATCGGATGTCAGCGGTGGTGAAAGGGAGAGATCGGGGGAGGGGGGGCGCAGGAAGGAGACCATGTGGGTGAGGGACAATAAACACCTGTAGGCCGCTAGAGAAGAAGGTGGAGGTGGGGTGGGTGGGGGAGGGAGGGAAAGGAAGCTTGAAGATAACGTGAAACTGATGAATGAAGAACTGCATCGAAATCCACGGGCCTAAGACAAGAAAGAAAATAGGTGGAAATCTAAAGAAGTTTCAAGGAAACATTGTTAATTCCAGCTGAGTGGAGACACCTAGCCTGAAAAATGAGGCGCTGTTCTAGAGGCTTCCCAGATCGTACATCAGAAGAACAGGGGCGGATTGCACTAACAGAAATGTACCGTTTTCCCCATATGGTTGTTGGCAAAAGTGTTTTGTCACATAGGTCAATGCCCTCTTTGAAACGTCGTTAAGATGTTTACGAAAACTATCTCCTAAGCGTAAACCAGTCTCCCTCTATATACTTCATACCACAACGTTCATGTTTCTATCTAGCACGGTTTTAAAGATACAGTGCTTCTCAATCAGGGGAAGATTTTATTATCATACCGTAAATTCTGGGCGGGCTCACAAAGTTTTAAACTGGACCTGAAATGTAAACTTTCTTGCCGACGTAACCAGGCGTGGCCAGCTACATGATCTTGTGCTTCTCAGTAACAATGGGTGACTTTGAAGCTCATGATTTCGTGGTGAAGGTGGTCTCACATAGGTATTTTATGGGATGTGAGATATAAAATGAGGATTTTTATTTTTTTTTAGTTTAAATTCCGAGAGAAGATTCAGCAGCAGACATTTTGGCAAGCTCCACCGTCATGGGTTAGGTACATTGGCCGGGCCATTATATAACAGCAGCCCATTTTATCGGTGGCACTGCTTAGAGGTAAGACTAAGTTTGGACCAATCCAGGGGCACTGCTGACTAAACAAGTATTAACATTTAGATCATATAGCAGTATACTGAATGTTTGGATGTAAAATAAAAAAACTCATCTGAGAACTGGAATATTTGTATAAAATGAGTTATCTTCTAAAGTAATCAGCTGTTTGTGAGTAGAGTCCATCTCCTTTGTCTTGGGTTGCACGAGACTCACGGATGGGGAATGACGGGAAAAAGGTCAGGAGAGAGAGAAATCATATGACTGAGGGACAGTTGTGCTTTGTGTATCGTCTGAGATAGACGTAGATTAGGCTGTTAGAAATGTTGTTGTTTAGTGAAATAGATGTAGAATAGAGTGTATTAGGTTGTTCTGATGGCGACAGTAGTCTGCCGGGAACATATATCATGGAGATGTCCAGTCTTGTGCCCATGAATTTTGTCGTTCTCGTCATATCGCTCATCGACTCATCGTCACCCTGTGCATCATTAAAGTCATTTCAACTGTAAAGTTGCTGCTTCTGTATTACTATTTCCACCGAGAGAGAATGAACCTGGGAGCACGTAAGTCTGTGAAGTGAGTAACAAAACAGACGCAAAACAACGTAGAACAGTAATGTAAGAAAGAACATTATTCCAGTTGATAATAGTGGAAATTTACACATAGAAGAGCAGAAGATTGAACCACCCGAGTATCCTGCTTTAATCAACTAGATAGCCATATAAGGCGCAGCTCTGATCACTGAGGTAAGAACCAGATTAGTAATGCAGGGATTTTTTTAAACCGGTACACTTGTAATTATCTTTCATTTTGCAGGAAGTACTTTCCGAATTTTTCTATTTTAAATATAAAATGAAACATACTTTACAAACATCAACGGGAAATTAACTGTTCGCGGGGAGTTTTTCTTACATTATTTGCTTCCCAGGAGGTACGGGAAAGGGGAGGACAAGAACCTATGAACCTACAAATAATGTCAAGGAAGTGGAGGTGGATTGGCCACACTCTGAGGAAACCAGACACCAGCATAGCAAGACAGGAATCTTCAATGAAATAGAAAACGAGGAAGACCTAGGCTTACTTGGAGAAGGGAAATTATGACAGTGCTCGGAGACAAGGGATACACATGGAAGGAAACAGAATAATTCCAGATGACTGAACAGCCTTTATCCGTGGCCTATGCTTTCAAGGGAGTGAAAGGCGATGACGACGACGATTATTATTATTTGCTTCGAGATTTGCTATTTACAAAATGTTCACATACTGTCATCATCATCATCATGTGCCGTGCCGACTGGCGTTGGCTATTATGCTTCTCCAGAGTATCCGATCCTTCATGCAGGCCATCAGCTCAGTTGGTGATCTCCTCTCACACCATCCCGTCAGACTGTCCAGTATCATTTCTCTTGGTCTTCCTCTTGATCTTCTTCCTTCTATTTTTCCTGTTGTTATAATATTTTCAATGCCCCCTCTTCTCATTGCATGTCCTATGAAAGCACATTGTCTTTCTCTGATCTTTTTGACAAGGTTTTTTGTCTCTCCAGCTCTTCTCATACATTCTTCATTAGTTATTTTTGCTGTCCAGGGGATTCGCAACATTCTTCTAATAAACCACATTTCTACTGTACCAAAGTCAAAACTGGCTGATTCTACTTCATGGACGCCCGATTATCATCCAACCAATTCCGCTGGTTGTTTTTTTTAAACATATAATACAAACCGGTTACAGTAACCGGCGGCCTCCAAAAGTTTCGTTTTTTTTTCTGTCGTTTTTTTTTTTTTAATCGGTAATTTATCGGTAATTGCTGGTCAACACGATCATAGGACTGTCGTTGATTCCGATGGCGTTGACAATCAAGTCGTTTTCACTCCCTAATTTTTGTTTCATTTACCATGGATCTATTAAAGGAGCCTACTACTGGCTATACAATTGGCTTCGAACTGTATCAATCAATAACATCAATGACCTGGGCTCAAAGGATAAACTTAATAAGAGCATCTGCCACCTCCGATTGAATGCCATCCATCTCGTAATATATGGCCTGGTTCTTCACTGGCTGTGGTCTCTGCCGTTACTATATGACTTTGTATTACACAGACCAAACACAGATGATGTTTCATGGTCTTTTACGATAACATAACTTGCTAGTGCAGCAGTAGCAGTTGTCAGTGAAACAGTAATCTGTATTTGCAGATTTCTTTTCCTTAGCGCAAAAAAAAAAAAAGGTAAAATTCCCGTTTCCATGCCATTAAGGCATATTGGGGAATACGGTGTTAGGCCCTATTTTCCATGACCTTCGGCACATGAAAGTGTGATGTGGTCAGTATCACGCCTGGCCGCTTTACCTTCTCAGATTTCTCTGGTACCCGCTTTTAGAGGCTGGATGAACCCCGGGATTAGCTCTTTTCCTTGCCTCTCTGTGCAGTAGCGTACCACGCGATTCTCAAATTAACATTAATATTTTAAAACCACACTGTTCTTAGAACAGTGAAGAACAGTGTGGCGTCATCGAAGGAAAAGGCACAAGTAATGCCATATATATATAACATTGATGGAAAGATCAATAGAACTAAAGACGGACCTATACTTATGCTTCATAGACTACTGTAAAGCATTCGATAAAGTGAGACACACAGAAATTATAAGAATGCTGGAAGACATCAGCATAGATGGGAAAGATCTGAAACTCATCAAAAACATATACTGTCAGCAATCAGCAGCAATGAAGGTTAAGAACCAAATGGGAGCATTCCAAGACATAAAATTGGGAGTGAGACAAGGTTGTGTTCTATCTCTTGACCTCTTTTTCTTGTACAGCGAAAACATAATGAGAAATATAGAGAGTTTTCTTGTACAGCGAAAACATAATGAGAAATATAGAGAGTTTGCCAGGAATATCAGTTGGCGATTACAGCCTTAACAACTTAAGATATGTCTAATTGCTAAAAGTGAAGGGGAGCTACAGGCTCTTCTGGACAGCGTGGTTCGTGAAAGTAAAAGTAAAGGTCTCTGCCTGAATAAAAAGAAGACTGAAGTGATGGTCATCTCAAAGAAAAGAATAACACCAAAATGTAGCATTACCATCGATGGCACAGAACTGAAACAAGTTGATAGATTCAAGTACTTAGGAACGATTATAACAGCTGATGGGAAATGTCACAACGAAATAAAAAGTAGACGTGCTCAGGCCAAGTCAGCATTCCAGAAAATGAGAAACATCTAGTGCAACAGATCCATATCAATGGAAACAAGATTCCGAGTAGTTAAATGTTACATCGAGCCAATTTTGTTTTATGAATGTGAAGCATGATCCATGAATAAGAGAGTACAACGAGAAATAGAGGCCATGGAAATGTGATTCACAAGAAGGATGTTGAAAGTACCATGGACAGCTAAGAAAACCAACGAAGAAGTCTTAAGAGAGGCTGGAGTTAAAAGGCAAATTGCAGCAAAGATCAGAGGCAGACAAACAAGATTTGTAGGACATTTTTTGAGAAGAGGAAAATTGGAACACATTGTGGCAAGTGGAAAAAATGAGGGAAGAAGAGACAGAGGAAGAGAGAGAGAGAGAGAGAGAGAGAGAGAGAGAGAGAGAGAGAGAAGTTATTAGATGGGTCGTCAGTTTGGCTAGGAAGAAAGTCACCGGTGGATCTCATAATCAAGTCTAAAGACAGGAAATTGTGGGGAGAAATGATCGCCTAGGCCACATGGCATGGCACTTGATTGATTGATTTTAAAATCGATTATGTTAAGTAAGCTTTAACATGCCCTGCCATTAATTTTAAATGGCATTAACAGCAATTTATAAATTAGCGAAAAGAATCGTAACACAAACTGTAAATTTATTACAGAATGAGAAACAACTAAAAGAAATGAATGTAGATATATTACTTACATCATCATAAAGCTCAGCCACATGTAGAATGAAGAACTTTTAAACCACAAACGATGGTTTGTATATTTTTTTTTTTAGTTTTTAACACATTTGCTTTCACGCTACTTTCGCTGTTTTTTTTTTCAAGTAAATATCTAGCGTTAAAAAAGAAAGTTCTTTGCTTTCAAATTCGCAAAATCAGAAAGAGTTCTCAGTATAGTCTAATTTTCTATTCAATTCATGCTCAAAGAAAATCAAGAAAAATCCTTCCAATCGAGTTTCGGCCATTGTTGAGCGTAAATAAGTTTGCTAGCAACATTCATTTCATTTAAAACATCTTGCCATATAACAAAACGGCATAAAAATGTGTTATATGTTTGACTTTAAGGACAAGTGTTTTATCTTCGTGTCCTGTCATTTTGTCCACTGATTCATCAGCAGCAGTATCTACCAAAGCATAAAATCCATCAATAGAATACCTTAAAGGACGAATGGCTTCGATTCTAAACTCCCAGCGAGGTTTTAATTAGTGATTTATGCGTTAGAGTTGTACTATTTTTATAAGGGTTCTTCAACATAATGTTGAGGCTGAGGAAAAAAAACCACATACAATTTCTGAACTGTTTAAAAAATTCTCTACATGAAATTGCGGCATCATTGACAACTAAATTGAAATAATGAGAACAAGGGATTAAAAAAAAATGCTGCCGGGTTCCAGTTTCTAATACGTTGTTAAACTCCTGAATGTTTTCCTTCCACATTTGATCTATTGTCGTATCATGGCCATACATGACTGCAATGGGAGTATTTATGTCTGACAATTTTCCAAGATTATTTAACACTGAGCTTGTAATGGCTTCTACAGGAATGAAACAAAGAAAAATGCTCATAAATTTTGATATCACTTGGATCTGTATTAGCAAATCTTGCAAACAGTGTTGACTGTTTAGTATGATCTACGTCTGGAGTACCATAGAAATTATCTTCTTCTGTTTTTTTAATGGCCCCAGAGTATCGAGACATCAATTCATTTTGAATCATGTTCCAAAAATAATGTTGGGGCTGATCTACAAGTGAGCGTGGTCAATAATAAATGAAACCGTCTTTTTACAAATTTTAAAAAAAAAAAAATTCAGGTGACGAAATTTCACGGCACATTTCCAAAAATTTCAGCACACTAAAGTGCCGCGGACACTGTTTGGGAATCCCTGATCTAACAACTCACATCTTCAGCTTTTTTTTTTTTTTTGGGGGGGGGGGGGGGGGGGGAGGATTTTATTTCCCTTGATATAAATAAAATATAAATAAAAAAGACAGTCGCAATTTATTGGACACTTCTGAGAAAACAGAAGTTGGAAAATCTAGTAATGACTGGAAAATTCAAAGGGAAAAGGATGAGAGGAAGGCCACGAGAAGAATATCTCAGTGGATTGACCAAGTGGCATGGAAGACGGGAAAGCATCTGAATTAATCGAAAACACCAAGAACAGCACAAGATGATGAAGCATGATCACCAACGCTGTCTACCACGGCACATAAATTAAAAATAATAAATAAAATTATAAAGATACACTTCACTATTCTTTTCCCTCTCATTTTTTCCCAGTTCATTTTTCCGTTATGATGGGTCGTCTGGAAATAATCAAGGGAGTAAATCAGTGAACTGATAAACGAGTGACGTCCCCTAGCACCGTGATACTATTTTTAGACCGACCTGACATCTGCAACTTTTCCACGGGTTATGGGTGGCGAACTTAATGTCGTGACAGACTTTGGCCTGTCGCCAACCAGGAAGTTTTTAAATAATAAATTATGCGTAGGTTCACTGTGGACAGGAAAGACACACTAAATCCCAAAGCTCTGACGTAGGTCTCTCCACAGACAGTGGGTCGACGGAAGAGTTCTCCCCCAGTGTTCGTAAGTGAGAGAAGTAGGGAAAGTTTACGTTATAAGTCAGTGTGTATTTTAACAAACAGTTTAAAGACATTCTTGTATGGACGTGGGGATACATCTTCGAGAATTACGAACATGACAACAACCCCACTATTCTGTTCATAGCAAAGAAGGATAAACTGTATTAGAAAAATAACTTTCCAAAGCCCGACAGCTTTTCCACTAGTAAGTTACCACCTGTACTGTTTCCATAATTGCAGAAGTGACATTTCGCGCTAGTTTCCATTTTAAAGTAAATATCTAGCGCTAAAAAAGAAAGTTTCCTTGCTTTCAAATTCGCAAAATCAGAGAGGTCTCAATATAGTCTTTTCTATTTAATTCATGCTCAAAGTAAATCAAGAAAAATCCTTCCAATCGAGTTTCGGCCATTGTTGAGCGTAAATAAGTTTGCTAGCAACATTCATTTCATTTAAAACATCTTGCCATATAACAAAACGGCATACCAATGTTAAAATCTTGGACTTTAAGGACAAGTGTTTTATCTTCGTGTCCTCCCATTTTGTATACTTCGTGAAAGATTTGTTAGACATTTTCAGCTTTAATGTTTCAGTCATTGCGTCAAAGATCTCCGAACTCTTTAGATTTACTAGGATGTTGGCTGTGCTCAGACAAGTGCTTTCTTCAGCGGCGTTGCTAAAATATAGCGTTCATTTGTGATAAAGAGGAAAAATTTTATCAGTGATAAATTTTATACTGTTATAACATGAAAAGAGGATGTTGAGCAATAGAGGGCTCACCTGGGCAAGAGCAGAAAAAAAGGCAAAGGACAGGCATTTGTGGAAAACCTTTATGGAAGCCCCATGTGCCATGGGCACTTAAGGTTCAGAGAGAGAGAGAGAGAGGAGAGAGAGAGAGAGAGAGATAACATGAAAAAACTTTATCTGTGATAAATTTAATACTGTTATACTTGAAAAACTTTACCTGTGTTAATACTATTATATTATGAAAACAGACAGGCACATATACTTTCAGTGCATTTATACATTTTGAATATTTAATTATAAAAGTATAGTTTTCATAGAGAGACAGTCAGAAATTGAATAAAATAAAAATTATGAAAAACTCAACTTAATGAGTTTTTTTTTTTTGGTGTGAAATATATTGAATATCTTCTTAATTCCCGTTTTTGTGCCATTAAGCCGTATGGGAATATGACCTTCAGCACATGAAAGTGTGTTCAAGGTTTCCAGCTTTATCTAATGTGACTGAAAAATTGTTTCCACTATTTGCTGCTGAAAATAAAATAAAGTGATAAAATCTGAGCACAGTTCAGTTCACTAGCATGCCACCTCAATTTCAAAAGAATATACAAGAAATTAGTTTCTGATCTCAATTACCCATTTAAATATCACAATGAAGCAAAACTGTTTGAACTGTGATTGGGTGCACAGTGCCATTATACCAAGCCATATTGATGACTCAAGCCATATAGATGACTCAAGCCATATAGATGGCTCATCTTTGGCTGCCATGAACCATCAATTTAAAAGTCCATTAGTAATTGTATCTAGGGAGATGGGAATGTTTCTCTGTGATTAGTTCTCATATTATATAGCATTTTTAAAGTAAATTTCATGTAGCATTTAGAGTGAATTACATGTAACATTTAGAGTGAATTACATGTAACATTTAGAGTGAATTACATGTAGCATTCAGAGTAAATTTCATGTAGCATTCAGAGTGCAGATAATGAAAAAGACCCTGAAAGAAAAGAAAATAAACAACAAAATTTTAGATATATTAAACATTTATCACAAAAACAGCATTATTTTTTAAAAGTGATCTTGAAAGGGATATGCCAGTGTTTCTTAACCTTTGTTTGACCATGACCCCCTGTTTTCTAGTCCGAACAGCTGTGACCCCCCCCCCCCCCCCCCCCCACGAAATTAAAAATAAAGCAAGAAAAAGAACCTAGATGATGCTGAATTTTTTTTTAAAAATTGAGCCAGTCTTATTGTTGGTCTGTGAACCCCCAAGAATCCTTCTGTGGATCCTTCAGAGTCAGTGGGTTAAGACCCACTGGGTCAAGCTGTTTTTTTTTTAAAATGAAGAACAATACTTGTCATTACTTGTGATATTCTAAGTGGAGAGCATATATATATATATATATATATATATACAAATTGGATTGGGCAAAGTGTCACAGTATGCTTTCAATCAACAGGTGACAGAGAAAATTGCCTGTTCTTGACAGAATATGTCATCAGAGGAACTGAACTGGAGGAAGCACATAGACCCAGCCTATTACAATGCCCCGCTACATGCTTTACGTTATTCCGTCTGCCATAAACTGGCTCTTTATTTAGACGCACAAGATGTGTTAGTCCACAGTGGCAATGGTTTAGTTCCAAATTTTGGAGGACTTGCAGAGTGCGCTGGATTTGATGGTTTAGAAATAAGTGTGAGTATTACACTTAACAAATATTAAAAATGAGAAACTTTGCCAGTGTTTCAGACTTTTCCCAGTGCCTGGTTTTTTTTTGTCTGTTTGCCTCCATGGTGCTATTAAAGTAAAGGTAAAATTTCCATTTACATGCCATTAAGGCATATTGAGTATACAATGTTAGGCCTGTATTTCCAAAACCATCAACATATGAAAATGTGATGTGGTCAGTATCACGCCTGGCCAGATTTACCTTCTCAGATTTCTCTGGTACCCATTTTTAGAGGCTTGGTGGACCCCAGGGTCTTTTTGGTGTGGTGGTACCAGAAAAAAGTTCCCACTGCTGGGACTTCAGCTCAGTACCACTAGATTAGTACAAATGTATATATCCATGATGCATAAACAATAATGAAAAAAGACTCATAAATTTTTGTAGTATAAATAACTTAATGAGTGGAGAGACATTTTTTTCCAAATGAATTTTTTTATCACTGCCACTTTTCGTCTAATGACAGAAGTTTTGAATGAAATGGCCATCTTAGTATTTATATATAAAAAAAAATGAAAGAAAAGACCCAAAACATTTGAAGGAGCTATTGATAAGCAGTGAAATGCTGTATAAAGGATGTATAAAGGAAGTATATGGTGTATAAAGGATGCTACTACCATTATTTTTTTAGCAAAAAGTTAGCAGTGTACTGCTAACATTGAGTCCTGCTGGAAAATCCATTAGCGTGCTGTTAACAGTGACTCCTGCAGGAAAATCCACCAGCATGCTGTTAATAGTGACTCCTGCTGGAAAATCCACCAGCGTGCTGTTAACAGTGACTCCTGGTGGAAAATCCACCAGTGTGCTGTTAATAGTGACTCTTGCTGGAAAATCCACCAGCATGCTGTTAATAGTGACTCCTGCTGGAAAATCCACCAGCGTGCTGTTAATAGTGACTCCTGGTGGAAAATCCACCAGTGTGCTGTTAATAGTGACTCTTGCTGGAAAATCCACCAGCATGCTGTTAATAGTGACTCCTGGTGGAAAATCCACCAGCGTGCTGTTAACAGTGATTCCTGCTGGAAAATCAGTGTCTGTAGTTTTAGTCATACATGAACAGGCCAATGATTGTCCACATGGATAAAAAAATTCAAGTATTCAGTTCTTCACTGATCTGTTTTTTCTGTATTAGGTAAATCAGATGTTTAAAAATACTTTTTCTACTTTAGTTCATTTTCTGTGCAAATTCTTTTCTCTGTTGTTCATTGAAAGGCCTTGGGTCAAACTGTTTTTATATTTAAGCCTCTATTGCCAGTGGAAAAGTTCATGTATAGCTTTCATATAGGTACAACATGCAAGGGAGGTTTGTTTGCAGAATCTGTGCATAACCAGAACCTAACAGAAGCAAATACCTTCACATACATTGGCAATATATTAACACTTGATGGAGGAGTAAATAAAGACATAAAGATACACCTAATATCTCACTTTGGAAACCACTGCTTATAATAAATGAAGCCAAAACAGCTTTTGTTAATCTTAGAAACACCTGGAAGCCCTCCCAGTACAGTACCAGAACCAAAAAATGCAAATGTACTAAAACTGTGCTGCCCAGTTTCTCTGTGGAGCAGAATGCTGGAGAACAGCTGAAAAGGAAATGGTGCAATTTGTCATCATTCCACACAACCTGCCTCATAAAGATTTTGAATATTTACAGGCCACAGACAGTAAATAAAAGACACCAACTTGCAAACAAGAAGACATGCATCTAATTTTAGCAAAGATACAATGAAAACATATTTTGGCCATAAGCCCCAAACAGACGTCAGCATCACTAAAACAACCATGTGATGAACATATGAGGGAATTGGCCATAAGCCCCAAACAGACGTCAGCATCACTAAAGCAACCATGTGATGAACATATGAGGGAATTGGCCATAAGCCCCAAACAGACGTCAGCATCACTAAAGCAACCATGTGATGAACATATGAGGGAATGAGAAAGAAAGGCCAGAAAGCTACCTAGTGAGCAACTGCTGTGGCTGAGATGGGTCACCATATAGAGGCTCTGCAGACCATGAGAAGCTGAGATGGGTCACCATATAGAGGCTCTGCAGACCATGAGAAGCTGAGATGGGTCACCATATAGAGGCTCTGCAGACCATGAGAAGCTGAGATGGGTCACCATATAGAGGCTCTGCAGACCATGAGAAGCTGAGATGGGTCACCATATAGAGGCTCTGCAGACCATGAGAAGCTGAGAGAATTGTGTGTTGCCCTGCAAGATGTCACAAAGCATACTTGGCAGTGACTGCTTAATTGATTGCTGACAAAGGACATGGATGATGAATGAATGATGGAAACACTATGGTAGCAGAATCAAGAAGCAGTATATGTGACTGTTATGAAAAAAAATGTTTGTTCTGCATTGTTTGTTTTATGGGTGTGAAGCATGGTCTATGAATAAGAGTACAGTGAGAAATGGAGGCCATGGAGATGTAGTTTATAAGAAGGATGTTGAAGGTACCATGGACAGCTAAGAAAACCAATGAAGAAGTCTTAAGAGATGCTGGAGCTAAAAAGCAAATTATAGCAAAGATCAGAGGCAGACAAGTGAGATTTATAGGACATTTCCTGAGAAGAGGGAAATTGGAACACACTGTGACAACTGGAAAAATTGAAAGAAGAAGAGACAGAGGAAGACAGAGAGAAGTTACTGGATGGGCTGTCAGTGTGGCTAGGAAGAAAGTCGCCAGTGGATCTCATAATCAATTCTAAAGACAGGGAATTGTGGAGAGAAATGATCGCCTATGCCACATGGCATGGCACTTTAATTATTCTGCAGTGGTAGCATGGAATCAGGTAATCCAGACACACAAATTAGACAGGTGGAAAGTGATATGAACTCAAGTTGGAATAGCAAACATCTGTCCGGGCTCCATTTATCGGGTTAAAAAAAATAATAATGCAGTCTGCCCATGTGCTTTGCCGGGGGGGGGGGGGGGGGGATGAAAAGAGAAAAGAAAGTATGTGCCCTGCATTAAAATATGTTTGTGGTAGGTCTTGAATGGAAATTACAGTGAAGTAAAACAGTAGCTGTTACAGAGGTTTTCATGTGTTTGCCTGGGTAAGTGAAGCTTCAGAGGTTCCCAAACTTTTTTTTGGGGGCTGCTAACTCTTTTCTTCCAAGACTACATATCTCAGTCAGTCATTTGCATGTCCCTTTCGGAACTTTGTCTCCCTGACAGCTCTCCTGTAGGCCTCTTGGTTGTAAGCAAGATGCCCTGCTGCTGATGTATCCATTTGCAGCCATCTTCACCTTGGTCTTCCTCTCTTTCTTTTTTCCCATCATGTGCCCTTCCAAGACTACATATCTAGCACTGCTCAGTTGTTCTGATAAAAAGAGGTCAGCCAAGTGAAGTTCAGTTGTTCTGATAAAAAGAGGTCAACCATGAGAGTCTAAATTAATAGGCATAAAATCCCTTGATGAGGTTAAAAAATCTCGCCAAAAACAGGAAAACTTGGCAAACTGCCATGCAAGCCCTCAGTGATGTTTAACGGCACGGCAAAGATGACGATGACAATGTTCTAATACCTCCATTGCACAGTGCCCTTGGATATTTCCACTGCCCACAAGGGGTTAGTGCCACCCATTTTGGGAAGCACTGCTCTAGATAAGATGGTACCTGTTTCAAAACAGGTGCAATCATTGCAACTTGAGGAAGAACACATGGTAGATGATATGTATATGTGTCTTAGGGTTTGGAAAGAGCCCAGAGCCCTACCAAGCAGCTTCTGACTGAATGGAAGAACAGACCAGAGCTGGAGCCAACCGTTGGCCGGTTGATAGAGTTCTTGACAAAACTTGGCAGGGAAGATGTCCTCACAGACTGCTGTGGCATGATTGGTAAGTTCATGTATCAGATAATTAAGAGAGTCATATTACTCATGTTGTTATTATCTTTATACTATGCATACATGTCATATATTGTTGAGCGTAGTGAATAATTTAAAAGAAGTAACATTTTAAAAAAAAACATTTATTTTGGTCGTAACTAGAGCAAAAGGGAAAGTCATTCAGTTGTTAATGTGTTGAATTGAAAATGAAAGATTAAGGATTTTGAAACTTTAACCATTGGACCTATTTGCAAATACCAGAGAATGTCAGAGGGAGTTAGAGAGAGAGAGAGAGATAGACAGACAGACAAAGAGGAAGAGAGAGAAAGGGGTGGGAGAGACACAGAGAGAGAGAGAGACACACTTAAAAGAGAGAGTCATGTTGGAACCTATTCAAACTTCAGAAGTTTCCGCCCTCGGATAAATCTAAAACAGAGATTTCCATTCATTTATACACAATCTGTTTTTTAAAATTTTTAAAATCACCAATGCCTTTTGAAGAAAAAATTAAATGAAAACTTCTTCCATTAATTCAGGAGCTCGGGTTATATATTCTTCTTTCTCTCTTTTTTTTTTTAATCAGGAGAAGATGTTAAGTTTTTCTTGGAAAAGACACACAAGTTTAAGGAGATGAGAGTTCCTCCTATACAAGATCAGACTGGTGAGTTTGTATTTCAGAAGTATGGCTTAGTTTTGGCTAGAATTTAATGGCTTAAGAAGTGAATCTTATTTGATCTTCTTTGCTAAGACAGTTGAAAGAGTTGATTTTTTCTGTTTTGTTATAAAATAATATCTTAAGTGGAGGGATGGTGCTGTGAAGACAAGAAAGTGTTAGAAAAATATTTTATTTAAATATCTTATATCCTCCCTGTGCCATTAAACGTCACATAGGGCTCACAAGGTAGTTTTGCCAAGTTTTCCTCTTTTCAGCATGTTTTTCAACCTTATCAAGGGATTTTATGCCTCCTAAACTGGCCTCTCTTAACAATGTCCTCTTTAGAGCTTCCCGTGGTCGAACTCTTTTTCTTCGGCCTGTGTTCCACTTGATAGCTTGTTTTGGGATTCTCTGATCGTTTCTTCTCATCACGTGACCAACATATATCTACCTCCTTTTCCCGATCACCCATGAAACTGGTTGTTGTTCAATCAACTGCCTTATCTCTGCGTTGTTCTTGAATTCGTTCCACTTTATTCCGAGTATTTTCCTTAGGCATTTGTTTTCAAAAGAGTCTAGTTTCTTGTCTGTTTCTTTAGTTGTTTTCCAGCTTTCGCATGCATAAATGAGGGTGGATATTACATTTGAATTGAATAGTCTTAGTTTGGTTTTTGTGCTTATAACTTTTGAGTTTGGTTTTTGTGCTTATAACTTTTGAGTGCCATATGTTCTCAAGATTCTTGAAGTCGATGCTGCTTTTGCAATTTTAACTTCCTTTCTGGTGTCACCTTCCTGGTCTATGTAGCTGCCCAGGTATGCAGATTGGTTGACTTCTTCAACAGCTGTCCCTTCTACGTATATTTTTCCTTCTTGATTAATGGGAAGTTTCAGTATTAAATATGGCACATAATAAAAAGTATTTAAATATACGACTTTTACAAAGTGTTAGTTGTCTAATAGAAAAGTCTTATCAAGTCACAGAAAATATTGCTAAAGTAAAAGGAAATCTAGGTGCATGACAGAAGTCGTGGTTAAGTGATAAAAGAAAAAAAATTTGGTCAAGTGATAAAATATGTGTTTTAACAACTGGGGGATGAAAAGTGTTCAAGAAAGGCATTTATGGTTTTTTTTTTTTTTTAAATCTTTTCATGGGAAAAATTCAGATATGTCACTGATATGTTGCCCAATAAAAATATTTATTAACAGTATTTGTGTTAACCACCAATTACCTTTAAATTACCAATAAATAAGTGAGAAAAGCAGAAACTTTTGGAGTTGTCGCTTACTGTAGCTGGTTTATATTAAAAAAAAAATGGTGAAAAACAAGCAGTGGAATCAGATGGAAGATAAAATCTGGCCAGTAGGTTGATAAATTTGCATGGAGGAGAATTGGCCAGTTTTGAGTTTGGTTCAGCATAATGACATTTTGTAAAGATTAAATCTCACAGCAGGTGAGAAAAAAAAATCATATGAATGTTTAATTGCAGCTGAATGTTTGTAGTGTTGAAATTTTACAGTAAACAAAGGTATAAGAAAAGGTAAAGGTAATCCTGTCAAGCCTTAGGGATATGGTATTAGTCCTATAAGATACCAGATATTGTACTGACAAAAGCAATATTTCAGAAAGTACTTCACGCAGAGTAAAAGACATGCACAGATGTACAGGTTTAAAAAAATCCTAGTGCAGTCACAAGAGTGCCCTTTGCTGCATGTGAAATCATAATTGTCAACATCACAGAGAAAAGCCCTATTTTGATACATAAAGCCGTACAGTAATCATCTTTATTTTCTTCTGCAGTAACAGCAGGACCCGGGTTTGAGGAGATCCCTCCATTAATCACCAGACAGGATGGTAATATTCCTTTCCTTCTTTCACTGACTTGTTCCTTTCTGACATTTCTTATCTTTGCTGTCCATTTTTTTCTAATTTTGTTCTGCTAGCTAAAATGCATTGTGTGGCTTGTCTTTAAATGTATTTAATGTAGTTATGTCCATTTAGCATTTTGTCACCTTAGACAATGCTTTTCATTTATGTTTGTGAAAGCAGCTTAAGACTGAGATGGCTTGGACATGCAGCAAGAATGGATGGCAGCCATATTCCCAAGCAGGTTTTGTATAGCGAACTTATAGCGTAAAGGAGGCCACATGGTAGACCTAAACTGAGATATGATATTTGTAAGTCATGAGTGCATGATTTGTCTATCAGTCACGTGGCCTGGGAAGAACTCGCAAAAGACAGAGTCATAGAGAGAGCTACTCTGCACAAGGACACAGCATTATTCGAGGAGGCAATGAAGACCAAACTTTAAATTAAAAGATGCAAGTGCAAGGAAACTCGATCTAGATGTTAACCAGTTACAGAACTGAACGTGTGATCTAGAAATGACAATGTGAGACTAACAAAGAAATGACAATGTGAGACTAACAAAGAAATGACAGTGTGAGGCTAACGAAGAAATGAAAATGTGAGGCTAACGAAGAAATGACAGTGTGAGGCTAATGAAGAAATGACAGTGTGAGGCTAACGAAGAAATGACAGTGTGAGACTAACAAAGAAATGACAGCGTGAGACTAACAAAGAAGTGACAGTGTGAGACTAACAAAGAAATGACAGTGTGAGACTAACAAAGAAATGACAATGTGAGACTAACAAAGAAATGACAATGTGAGACTAACAAAGAAGGTCCTGGGGAACTTGGGACTCTCTAGCTTGTGGGACAAGGTCAGGAACAGACAAAATGAGATCGAAATTTGCCTGCACCAAGGAGATGGCCAGTACAGCTGAGGAAGATGAATAATAATCCACGTAATGTTATTTACTGGTATAATCATATGTTATTTACTGGTATAATCATATGTTATTTACTGGTGTAATCATATGTTATTTACTGGTATAATCATGTTATTTACTGGTATAATCATATGTTATTTACTGGTATAATCATATGTTATTTACTGGTATCGGCAACTTTTATAAACTGATTGCAGTGTTATCTACCAATGTTAACAGACAGTTGTAGAGTTGTGGTAAATATTTCTTTTCACAGTTATAAATGGTCAGCAGACACGGTATGATGCTTTTATTTGTTACAACCCAATGGGAGATTCAGGCCTGGATTTGGAGTTTGTCAAGGAGCTAATAAAGCGATTTGAGGGACGTCAGTACTCATTCAAACTGTTTGTTCCATACAGGGATGATTTGGGTGGATTGAATGCTCATACAATCAATGCTAAGATTATATCTGAAAGGTGAGTTTGTGTTTGACTGGATAAAGTGAACTCCAGTATGTGATATATCACACATCTTCTTATTCTTCTTATATCTCACTGGAACTGTGAGCTGATATTCTTTGCAGCTGATGCAGTGACTATGTTGAGGCACAGCATCGTATCGGATTGAGAGTGGGTTATGGCGGTTATTTTTTTCGGCCCCTGGCTGGAGCTACAAAAGGAGGGGGTGTGCGATACTTCTTAATAGACTCCACCGCTATGGGGACTGGTGATCTATGTCATGTTAGCCAGGCTAGGCCTGTTACTGGGGATACCAGTGGAGAGACAGGGCAGGGTCTTAGTTGACTATGGTTTACCAACCCTGACACCAGATGTCACGTGAGGGTTGCTGACTCCCATATACATATGTAAACGCACTTTAATGTACAAGTTTACATTCTTCAAATATGAAAGGCCACAGTTGTTAATTTTTTATATGCTTCTGTTCTTACTAAATGACAAGTACAATTTGTGTGATTGTATGCTAGCTTTAGGGAAGAAAATGTTCATTAAAAATGTTAAAATGCGTTGTTTCAGAATTGTGTATAAATATATCTGCAGGTGCAGGCACATGATAGTAGTGTTGAGCCCAAACTTCCTGGCTAGCCAGGCCTGTGAATTCCAGAGCACGTTTGCCCACGCATTGTCTCCTGGTGAGTGTCTTGAAATGTTTTGCTGATCGCCTTTTGGCTGTTTTGCTTCAGTTATTCAGAATTTTTTTTTTGTAGAAGACAAATTTTTATTCACATGTAAGTGAGAATGAAGGAGAAGAAGAATAAGAATGGCCAGTATGAGTCAATGGAGAAATATATGATATAGTCAGAGCTTCAGAGTTAACACTCCGGCTTCATTGCATTTCGGACAGCCCCATATATGCTTATAATATATAAAGCTCATAGTAGGGAACAGAGTGTAAGCTTGTGAACCTGCAGAATGCGAGAGTTAGAGAATTTTGTGAACGTACGGGAGTTGATAAACATGCAGAAATGTGGATATACAGGAAAGTGGGCCATATGGAAAATGAAAAGAAAAAATGTACAAGTATTTCGTTAACTGAATGAAATGCAACACGAACTTCTGATAGAAATAAAAATTTTAAAAAACCAAAATACTTTGGCCAAATCAAAAGACATTATTTGAGAAAAGTTGAAGAATAAAAAGTGTGAAAGGTAGACAAGGGAAGTAGATGGGAAGATGACATATGAGATTGGACAGGAGCATCGAGGCAGAGTGCACCATCAAGGCAAGAGAGGATGGAGGACATTCATTACACCAACCTTCATAATGAAGATGCCACACGATAATGATGAAACACAGAGATAAAACTATTAATTTGTGTATTTACTGTTATAATTAGTTTTGTTTGCATATTTTGGTAAACTCATTGCAATTGGGCTGTTATTTATATTTTTTTTTTCTGACCTTGACATGTCAAATGCATTCTTCTCCAGGTGCAAGAAATAAGAGAATCGTGCCTATCAAGATCCAGGACTGTCCTACGCCAAATATTCTGAGAATCATGGCCTGCTGTGACTTCACAAAGAGAGACCTGTGGGATTGGTCTTGGGACAGATTAGCAAAATCTATCATGGTTCCACTGAGCGATGAAGATTTTCAGGTTTGTAATGTGTGCATGTCGGTCAGAAGACTGAAAAATATATTCTGATCGTGTTTCCCATTTGTGCAGCGTGTAATGGTAAATTTTGTCTGCTTAATTTCTGTTCAGTAATTTAAAAAAAAAAAAAATGAAAAAATCATCATCATTAGTCCCAATGGAGCATAAGGCAACAAAGATTCCCCAGCCATTTCTGTCCTAAGCAAGTCGAGATACCATAAATCCTGTCTTTCCTGCTTCCTTCAGTTCTTACTGTGTTGTGCATATGTTCCTAAAGGGTTGTGCCTATTTCTTTTTCTTTGAGGTGTCCAAGTCATGGCAGTTTAGGCATGCTTCAGTTTTTCCTTTGCAAATTTTTTAAGTGTGTTGAAATCATTGAAGAAACGTTCTCATTACAATTTATCCACAGGAAAAAAAAGTGTCTCATCTTTTTCAAACTTGATTATTTTTTTAAAGGAGTTTTAAACTGATGTTCAGTCAAATGTTTCTCATATGTTTGTTTTCAGTTTAATTTATCAGTAATATTTAAGTTTGGGTGTTTCTGAGCAGAAGAGAGATATTGAATATTTAGTTTCATATAAGTTATGCTGTTTTGTGTTAGTAATTTTTTTTTTTTTTTAATGAATCACGATCAGGTTTTCTCATCCTACTAGAGGTGATTCTGAAAGTATGCAAAATGAAGGAACTGTCCAGAATTTCAAATGAAAATTTTGATTTTGTTTTTTTAAATGTAAGTTTATGATATTAATTTTAAATGTAACTTTCTGATAAGTTTCATGTAATTATGCATCCACTCGTCTTGCTAACTGAGACCATTCTTAGTGCAAGGTATTTATTTCATTCACATTGTGATTTAGTTTATACATAAAACTACTCGTTCCTTAAATTAAATGTAAACGTTTCAGATTTTTTGTTTTTTTTCTTCACATCAGGTGTCAGGATCATCATCAGGTTTGGAAGGACTGATCCAGTCAGGCAGCTTCGACTTAAACTCCGCCTTAGAATCAGGAGTCTACAGTAGATCAGTGAGTACAGTGTGCTGGTTAGATTTTTTTTTTTTTTTTTGGGCTACATTTTGTAATATAGACGCAGCGTTGACTGGTTATGTTTGCTATTTGTGTGTGGGCAATTTCTGTCTCTTAAACATATTTGCGTTTATGGCTGCTGCAGATAAACCCAGCCATCACTGACGTACAGAGAGACAGAATGACTGATAAAGATCTGCATATTTGCTACCTAGCACATTACAAAAAAAAAAAAAAACGAATGAAAATGCAAAACTTGGGAATTGGAGAGGCCAAAAATCAAAAGTAGTTGCGTTGTAAATATCATATGGTTTTTGTTCGACAAAAACATGTTAGTCGTAATTGACTTATATGTCTGGAATCTTTGTAGCTATTTTTATTATTGTATATGCTTATGAGATCAGAATAGTTGGCCCTTTCATAATGATAATCATGATGTTCCCAGTAGCAGACTGTTATTATTCTCGATCACAGATAACATCATTTTGTTATGTTTATAATGTTCATACTTTGGTGTTTTTCATGTATCTACAGCATTATCTTTAATCAGTACGTGCAATATTTTTCGTGTACATTATCATGAAATCATGTTTTGGAAAAGTTCCACATATTTACATTGTTTATATAAGTCCCGGGATCCATGTAGCCTCTGAAAATGGGGTACCAGAGAAATTTGAGAAGGTAAATGCGGCAGGGCATGATACTGACCACCTCACACTCTCATGTGCCGAAGGTCTTGGAAATACAGGCCTCACGCTGTATCCCCCCCAGTATGCTTTAGTGGCATGGGATCAGGGATTTTCACATTTGTCTTTGCTTTTTACAAGCAGAGATTGAGTTCAGTGAGACTTGTGTTGGTTATTTCCTAGGCTTTGTTGAAGGTCTATGGGTTTCTTAGAAGCAGAAGGACTTGTGCCAGCCCAGCTTTGCTGCAAGTTCCAGATTTCTTCTCATTTAGAGACTTTTCTGTAAATAAAATTGTATATTTTTGTATTGCTGTTATTTGAATGACATGTTTGTTTTTTCGTTATTTTTTTGTTTCCAGTCCTCACCATTATCAAGCAGGTCTTGCAGCCCTGCTCATGGACATAGACAAAATATAACAGAACCCATTACGGCCAGACCTTCAGGTGTGAAATTTCTTCTGACTTGTGTATTACCTTTTGGATATTAGGGTTTAATTGAAGGAAGAAAGGTTCTATCCATAAAACGTCCCACAGAGCTGATGCGTAACTGTTATCTTCACTAATCAACATTCATGTTGACACATAAGATGCAGATGAAAATTCATTGTCTGGCCCAGTCTTGGACATTTATCTAGTTGTCTGTATTATTTTAGACATTTTCTGAAAGGTTCAGTTCATTTTATGGACTTCAACTAAACCCGCAGAGAGAACACAAAAAAAAAAAACAAACAAAAAAAAAAAAGTTCTTCTTACTTGGTAAATATAATTGAATTATATTTATAAATATTTCCTTTTTTTTTATCTTTAAAAAAAAAAAAGCATAAATTACACATGATTGCCTATCACTGAAAGATTTATGATGGTTGTGACATTTTTTATCTTAGATATTTCAGTGAATGTGTGTTTTGGAATCTGTTTCAGTGAAATTTTGACAATTTCTTATTTCAGACTCTCGCAGGCCAGTAGCAGTGGAAATGAACACCTACAGCCACACAGCCCCAGTTGAGTCTGGGAGACAAGCTGCAGCCAGTCCAAGTGGGCCATTCAGACGATTGAAGGACCATTTCAGTGAGAAAAGGCAGAAGACTAAAAAATGAGAGTTAGATGTTGCGTGCATGGTAAGAGAGTGATCAGAGGTTGGAGAAAGTGATCTGTGCATCTCGGAGTCAGTCCGAGATGCATGTTATAAGGACTTGACTTAGCTAATGACTTTTGTAGAATGAACAGCTTCCATGTTAACCTTTCCCAGTCGCCAAAGTTTTCTTGATCAAGTTAAAAGAAAAGAAAGTTATCATTAATTTTAAGAAGGAAAATGGAAATAAGACTGCCTGAATCATTAGGGACACAGTCTTGGACTTTGGACATGGGATCAGATCCTGCTTCTGCTTGTTAGCTTGTGCTTGTCAGAGCTCTCAGCGGTGCTGTGGAGTACATGCACCATCTTGAGAAGTCCTCATTCACTGGAAGAGGTAGGATCACATATGGATTCATCTGATGTACAGTGAAAAAAAAAACAAAAAAAACATTCAAGTTAGCTGTGTAGTTATTAAATTCTTTTATAAATTTTTGCAGGACAGAACGAGTCTGAAGACAAAAAAATTTCATTTGAAAGAAACAGAGGACAAATGAAGCTTTAAACTGGTGGTCATTAAATGCAGGCGTTGCCCGTTTTTTGTAAGGATTGGAAAGAGTTAAGTAAATTGTTCGGAAACCCAGAGAAGAGTATAAAAAAAAAAATTCATGCAGTAGGAGAAATATTTCAGGTGTTTAGACTTGTTTTATATAGAAGCTTAAATTTGGTGATGGTTGGTTGTTTTTTTTTTTAATTTTCTCTCTCTCCTGTGTTTTAGAGAGAAAGATGACTACCTGTGCCTATTGACATGGCACTGTCTGATCTGATCTGTGTTTTAACCATTTGTTTTGGAAACTGTCCCAAGCATGACCTTCCTATGGAGGTTTTTTGTGTGTGTGTGTGTGAATTGCACTAGATCTGCAACATCATTTTGTAAAAAAAAAACACATTATAGCAGTTACATCAGCAACAATTTCCATATATAATTTACCCACAAGGGCAAATAATGTTTTCATTTGCCATAGAAAGCTAAACTGAATTTTGTTTTGTGAGGGGGGGCGGGGAGAGGGAGTGCTTCCGATATCCACTGGTTCCTTTCTTTTTCTCTTATCTGATAAAATGAGGGTGGCTAAAGTCATAGAAGTCTCACTTCTCAGGCTCAGGGCGGGGAGGGTCTGTTATCCTCCTGTCAGTCGAGATTCTTGCCAGCGTTACAGAGCACGTGCATCCTTGTCAAGATCTTTCTTGCAGGTGACAGAATGGAGGGGTGATGGTCTTGTCTGGAATGCAGTAATGGTGATCCTACAGGTTTTGAAATTCTGCCTTGCTCACAGACTTGCTAATAGATGCAGCCTGCATACTTGCTGATATCTGCAGACTTGCTGACATATGAAGCCTGCCAAGTTCCCACATTTAAAACACCAGTACATCATTATTTTAAAAATTATTTGAGGAAGTCATCAGAGATGTGTCATAGTTCACTAATTTTTTGCCACTAATTATCAAGATCCACAAGTCAAGCATTTGCATGTTATTTTGTGCAAAACTTAAACCTTAAGTTAAAAAAGTACATACTAAATGTAACAAAGCTCAAACAGTATGGTCTGGAATCTGATGAAAGCTAAAACACTGAAAATTTTGGGACAAAAAAAAAAAAAAAAGGAATAACTCAAAATGGTGATAAAACTGCCAAGATGCTGCTGTATCTGTTATCATATGTAGAGAATTTAGTATTTAGGCTGTTATCATATGTAGAGAATTTAGTATTTAGGGGTTTTTTAAAAAAATTCTTGTGAAATGAATGTTTCCTGTAACAACAAGTCTGCTTTATTATGGGTTCTAATGGTTCTTCCGTACAAGATTTTACAGTCTCATATCCGAGAAAGCTCACTCTTAATACATTTTTTAAAAAAATGAAAGTTCTCCTTCCATTGCTTAATATTTTTTGTTCTCAAGTGTCTTATTTAATACTGTTTAAACTGTGTACAACAAATCTTTCATCACATGAGAAGGAACATTTCAGGTTTCTGACATAATTTATATAAGTTTGATTTGATGATTACAAAATGTTAAAACTATTAATAGTTTTAATATTTTGTTATCACAGCTTTACTGCAGTGGCTTTGTGTATATTTATTGATAATTTATCGTAAAAGAGCAGAAAGTGTATAGAAATTTTTGATTATTCAGTGATGTCACAGATGCCGAAAGGTCTTTATATCACAATTTTTAACTTTTTTTTTTTTTTTAACCTCTCATTTCTGACATGGAAATTGGAGATCATATAACTGCACTTGTCTTTTACAGACTAAAGTTAAGCACAGTTTTTAGTTGATGATAGTATAAGTTTTATAACTGATACATGTTTGAATTTTAGCATTTTGGGCCAAAGATGGGCTTCAGTCAGGAAATCTGTCTGACTGTAACAAGGTTTTTTTGTTTTGTTTTTATTTTTTAAATCTTGTCAATGAAACCTATAGTTTTATCACTTGTTTATTTCGCTGAGATTTTTGGGCATTTGCAGTTCCCCAAACTGCATCACTTTGGAGCTGCTGTGTAGGATTTGCCTGGTCTTTCTGAAGATATTTTGTCATGTACTCTGAAAAAGGTGACCTGGTTAGCTGAGGGGTTAGGTGCTCAGTTCCAGTGGTGCTGGGTTCAGTCCCAGCAGTGGCATTTTTTTCTGGTACACACAAAAAAAAAAGGCCCCGGGGTTCACCCAGCCTCTAAAAATGGGTACCAGAGAAATCTGGGAAGGTAAAGCGAACAGGGGTGATACTGACCACATCACACTTTCATGTGCCGAAGGTTATGGAAAATACGGGCCTAACACCGTATTCCCTGATATGCCTTAATGGCATGGAAACAGGGATTAAGAAGATTCAGAAAAAGAAAACCCCGATACTGTCACTGAAACAATCAGTCAGTGGACATTTGAGAGAATGAGGCTGCGCAGAGACAACTCAAGAAAGAACTGTTGATGCAGATCATACGAAGTGAAGAGATGAGAATTTGTTGGATGTGAAGCATATATTTTTCTTACTGCTTTATTGATTTATATCTAAAAGTCTAGGAGGTATGAAGAGTGATCACTGAATTCAGTTAAAATTTGCCTTTTTTTTTTTTTTTAGCATCAAAACTTTCACTAAAATTCACTCAGATGATTTGACATCATGAAAGAATTTGTAATAATCATTCAGTGCTCAACAGTCCAAGTAAATGCAAAAATATGAACAGTCGTCTAATTTTACCTCATCAAAGGCAAGGAAAGTCTTTCATTGTGATTAAAACTGTTAATTCATTTTCTGTTTGTTTTTTTTATTACAGTGGCTTTATATGCTTTACTTAGTCTTCATGGAACAATGGACAAGATTATATCTTCATTAAAGTTCCATTTAAAAATATTTTCTGTAGTTCTTAGTACTCTGTTTCATGGGTGATCAGAAAAAAAGAAGATGGTCATATGTAGGCCATGTGATGAGAAGAAACAATCAGATAATACCAAAACAAGCTATAAAGTGGAGCACAACAGGCTGAAGAAAAAGAGGTCAACCACATGAAAATCTAAAGAGGACATTGTTAAGAGAAGCCAGTTTAGTGGGCTTAACATCCCTTGATGAAGTTGAAAAACTCGCCAAAAACAGGAAAACTTGGCAAACAACTATGCGAGCCCTATGTGACGTTTAACGGCACGGGAAGGAACCCACTACCAACAGTCCAGCATTCCACCGACATTATCAACTTATGACTTTAGTCAAGAGCCTACTACCAGCAGTCCAACATTCCACTGACTTTATCAACTTATGACTTTAGTCAAGAGCCTACTACCAGCAGTCCAACATTCCACCGACTTTATCATTATTATCATTATGATCTAAGTGTTAGCTGAACTTTCATCAAGAACCCACTACCAACATTCAGCAATTTACATTTGATTTTGATAATTAAAAAAAAGTTCGCTTTTAATTTGGAACCATAAGTTGTCATCTTAATAAAAAAAAAAGTTTAATTTTTTCATTAAAAAAATAATGAATAAACCCTAGAAATCAAAAGTAAAATCAAACTCAGTTAACAGCATTCAGGACCTAATATTTAAAACTGATCCACTGTAGTGTATGAAATACAGAGTTAGTATGTCAAATGAATAAAATTTCAAGAATAAGATGATTGTCTTAATGATACACCGTGTGTAAAATTGTCTTAGGTAATTGTAGTTTTTCACTGATGATGTTTAAATTGTCAGTAACTTCTGAAGAGCTGAGCTTCATACTCTATGCCCAACAGTTTTTCAGCCAGTGGCAGTAGAGCAGTGTTTCCCAAACCTTTTTTTTGGATCATACCCCTTCTCAACGCCTCAAAGATTTTAATGCCTCCCATGGCGTAATGGTCAATCAAGTTCTGAAAACATATAATTTAAACAATATAATAAAATATTCACATTGCCATATGCCCCACACTGGGAAACTGCAATAGAGGGAAAAAATGCAATAAAAAAAAATATATATATATATATTCTAGTAGATTTTTCACTAATGCCTCAGCAGGCAGTCAGGCATTTGCATGTCCCTTGTGGAACTTTACCTCCCTAACAGCTCTCCTGTAGGCCTCTTGGTTGTAATCAAGATGGCCAAGCTGCAGTTCATACAACACTAAAATGTCTAAGAAAGCAAGTTAGTGAGAATTCATTCATTCATTCATTTGCATGTCCCTTGCGGAACTTTACCTCCCTAACAGCTCTTCTGTAGGCCTCTTGGTTGTAATCAAGATGGCCAAGCAGCAGTTCAAACAACACTAAAATGTCTAAGAAAGCAAGATAGTGAGAATACTTCATCCAAATTTTATAATAAGGAAATAAACCTTGTTCTCAGCCATGAAGGCATATAGAGGATATCATGTAAGCATGACTGTATAGTTTCACTCCAGGTAGCCTTGCCCTTCTTAAGAAGATACCTGCTCCCATTTTGACTGGTCAAGTCCACATGACTGGCTTGAGAAACGTGTGCTCTAAACACACTGGGATAAAAGATTTTTTTCAGGGGGCTGTGTGATCTCGGGGTAAGATGTCCACCTTGTCCTTATTGTTGGAGTTTGTCGAATCCAAGAAGTTGGAGGGATTTTTTGTGTGTGTGTATTACCAGCAGTAAATTTTCTGGTCTTTATGTAGGGGGACTGAATGTGTGCATTAAAAATTAAAACACACTAAAAAAATCTCTTGGCAGTTGGAAATCACAAAAAGTGTATGCCATCTGGCTTATGCCCAGGTAAATTTCAAGGAAATCTACCATGGTAATGGCTCAGGTGAATGGAATGCCTGTGCTGCCCAGGACACGTGTTCTAATCTGGTGAGCGGACATGGGAATGCCCTGACTGTGATAAAACCATTTTCTGAAATAATGAACAGACTCTGGTTTCTGTAAGACTTTCAGTCATGGGTAGGATACTGACAAGACTCTTTGTATGCCACAAATACAGACCAGCCACAAAGACATATGATTACAAAAATACAAAGGTATTATAGTACTATATGAAACCAGTATAGCTAAAGTCTGGACAATAAAAACATGAACCACAAACTGTGATTTTGAAGGAAGACTTGGTCAAAGTCAAATGAAATTCACAAAGTTCCAAAACTAATTTTAAAAATGGTAAAGAAAATTTAATAAAAATTCTTGAAACATGTGATGGCAGAAACTAGAGAGCCCAATAATCACTGGAAAACTAGGGAGGGAAAAAATGAGGGGGGGGGGAGAGGATCAACTTGGATTTTAGTTGTTCAAGTGATATGTTTGAGCACTTAACTTGACTTCGAGGATTGAAGAGAGCATCTCGGAATTGTAACACTATTTAGCCAAATGACTTGATGGCTTTAAGAAAAAGGAATGATTTGTGAATCATAAGTGCTCTAATGCTTAGTCTGCAGTTGATCAGAAACTGCCGACTAGCGTCACCGTCAACACGAACTCCGTAGCTAGCAGCGGCATTCCACTTCCTTCACAGAGCGTTAACCCTGGTATCTTTTTTTTCTCGAGTCTGGCTGAACCCCGGGAGTTTGTGTGAGCCATGGCTGGAATCGAAACCGGGCCGCCTTTTGTCGGTGAGCGAGTGACTAATCAAGATGACGTCATTTCCACGCGTGCTGTCGGTTATATTTAATTTGCCTCTGTGGGTTGTTTAATTTTGCGCTGTGGTACTGACCTACTTTACTTATCCTTCCTCTGCACTGTGACGTGTCAAGGGGAGATGCGCAATTGGCGTTTTCGGGCCCGTGTGAGTGGCCACAGTGATGGTCATGCCATACTTCTTGAGTGTTTCGTAACTCCACACATCCATCTTTTACGGAGTCTTCCTCTTGATCTGTGTCATGTAGTTTCGTGGTTGAAGTCCCTCACAGCCGGTTGTAAATGTGTCATTCCCATTAAGTGGCCAAGCCACATAATTCTTTGTTCCTCTATGTATTGTATGCATGGTATTACTCAACCAGTTGTCTTATGTCATGTCTTAGTTTATCCTTTCTACTGACGTTTGCTACTTTCTGTTAGCTCTTAGGCATCTCATTTTGCATATATATATTACTTTGCTGTTTCTTGGTTAGTGGCCATGCTTGGCATTGGTAACGCAACGTTAGTATAAATGTGTTGTGGCAGTTGCAAAGTGTCCAGACATCATACAATAGCCGGGGTGGTGGAGCTAACATAGCGTAGCATGTATCACAACACAGAGGCAGACAGGGTGAAATCCAAGGGTGTAGAATCAGCCTCCAACAGACCACAATCGCTCCTGTACCATCAACACCATCTTATTATGAGTAAGGAAGACAGAGACAATCTGAGGTCGTGTTTGTTTAAAACTTTTCAGGCCTGGAGAAATAACTGGGTCAAGACTACAGACTGGTGAGGTCGTGACCCGGCAAGCTTATATTTTTAGATTTATAATTGATAAGAAGCCGGATAATTCCTAGAATGATAAAATGGCTACAAGTAAGGTGACAAAAGTTGCAGTTACGTTCATAGATTTATAACTGGGTCCAAGTAATCTATGTTATAAATGCTGGACAGGAAAGAGAAAAAAAAATTTCTCTTTCTAAGATCTATAAGGAATAATACAAGTGAAGAAATACCAGCCCATACAAATAGAAGGAGCTACTTCAAAAAGAAACTTAGAAACTAAAATTTTGATTCACAGAAACTTGAGACTTGCCTTGAAACTATTTACAAAGACTTGAGACTTGCCTTGAAACTATTAACAAGGACTTGAGACTTGCCTTGAAACTATTAACAAGGACTTGAGACTTGCCTTGAAACTATTTACAAGGATTTTAGACTTGCCTTGAAAATTATTAACAAGGACTTGAGACTTGCCTTTAAACTATTAACAAGGACTTGAGACTTGCCTTGAAACTATTTGCAAGGACTTGAGACTTGCCTTGAAGGACTTGAATACAACACTACTATTCGCAGCTTATTAATGTGATTTTACATGTTGACTTGTTTGCTTTTTAGTGTTTATTCATTCACTTTTAGAGTATGTTTTTGTATACATTTCTAAAAACAGGGTACCAGAGAAATCTGGGAAGGTAAATGCAGTCAGGTGTGATACTGACCACATCATACTTTCATGTGCTGATGGTCTTGGAAATACAGGCCTAACACTGTATCCCCAATACACCTTAATGGCATGGAAACAAGGATTTTACCTTTATCTTTTTATACAAATTGTCACAATTCTGAAAGCTGCTGTTTTATGTTGACACAAATAGTCATACATTTTTGAGGCAGCTGTGTATAGATGATTATGACTATATTTTACTCCTAGTATAGATCATGTCTTTTATGAATTTTCAATACTTTCATTTTCTGTAAATGCTGCAAAAACTCTATTTTTAAGTAGCTATATTTGTCAACATGGGACCCAAATAGAAGATCTTGATTTTGCTGATGACATAACTCTTATCAGTGACAATGTGAAATCGATGCAAGAAAAAAACAGATTTCCTATCCTCCTTGGCTAGCAAAATAGCTCTTGAAATTAACAAAGACAAAATAAAAGAAACTTATCATTAATCAAGAAGAAAAAATATAAGTAGAAGGAACAGTTGTTGATGAAGTAAACCAGTTTGCATACCTTGGCAGCTACATAGACCAAGATGGTGACACCAGGAAGGAAGTTAGAATTCGAATTGCAAAAACAGCATTGTCCTTAAAAAATCTTGAAACATATGGAATTCAAAAGTTCTAAGCATAAAAACCATGTTAAGATTATTAAATTCAAATGTGATATCCACCCTCATTTATGCATGTGAAAGCTGGAGATTAACTAAAGAAATAGAAAAGAAATTACTCTTTTGAAAACAAATGCCTCAGGAAAATACTTGGTATAAAGTGTAATGAATTCAAGAACAATGCAGAGATAAGACAGATGAGCAAACAACAACCTGTCTCATGGGTGATCAGAAAAAGAAGATGGACATATGTAAGCCATGCAATGAGAAGAAACAATCACAGAATACCAAAACAAGCTATCAAGTGTAGCACAACAGACCGAAGAAAAAGAGGCCGACCACGTGAAACTCTAAAGAGGACATTGTTAAGAGAGGCCAGTTTAGTGGGCATTAAATCCCTTGATGCAGTTGAAAGACTCACCGAAAACAGGACTTAGAAAAGGACTATGCGAGCCCTATGTGATGTTTAACGGCATGGGAAGGATGTAAGTAAGATATTTGTCAACAGTCCTATTTCTTACAATTGATCTTCAAGCAAAAAAAAATAAATGTAGGTATATTTAGAAACATTTTTTCCAAATCGTGAAACTTTATAAAAAGGCTATTATCCTAACACATGCCATGAATAAGATAAAGCCATGGGTTTCGTTTTTAATACGAGACCTGTTTGTTTTGATAATTCATTTTGCCGTAAGACTTTTATCATGTATTAGTTCAGGAAGTGAAGTTTATAAAAAGCAAGTTTCTAAATACTTGAAAAGATTACCAAAAATAACTTTATGGATTTGTTTTCCTGCGGTGAACTCAGGCATAGCTTTTTCCATTGATTTTTGTGGTGAAGACATCTTTGTATGGTCTGACATCTCAAAATACAGGTGTGCTTCTGTATAGCACTTCCTGCAGTTGAATATTCTCCATGTTTTTCATAAGCAGTGTTCCCTATCGCAGGTATCTTTTTTTTTTTTTTTAATAGAATTAATTTGGAGGGTACAGGAACCAGGGAAATCCCTTAACTTTCACATGAGAGTATAGTTTACTATAAGCTATACTACACTCACAACATGTTAATGTTACGACTGTATCTTCTTATGTAGAAAGCACTAAGGAATAATTAAGATGTCAGTAAAGCTTTCATGGAAAATTGGAGTAGCTACTGTGGTATACATCATGGATTCAGTTTTAAGAAGAGTTTGTCCACAGCTCTAGGGGAGATAAAACAGCAACAACAATAGATAGTCTATACAGAATGAAAAAGGAAATGGACTGGATAAAGGTCAAGAATGCTTTGTGGAAAAGAATCAAACCCTACAGCTTCATGACAGTAAACAGCAGTACAAATAAACAAGGCTGTAAAAAAGATTGTCATCATCATCATGTTCGTTGGTGTAAAAGACAAAAAAAGTGTTCAAGATATACAATGAAATCTCTGATTAAGCAGAAACAGCAGCTAAAGAAATGATGGACAGATAATTAACTGTGCGCAGCATATAACAAGACAAATAAACAGGTTATAGGTGATATATATATATTGGTAAATATGGCTCATCATCATCGCCTTTCACTCACTTGAGAGCATAGGCCAAGGATAAAGGCTCTCCAGTCATCCCTGTTCTTGGAAATTTTCTCTGCTTCCTTCCATGTGTATCCCTTGTCTCTGAGCACTGTCATAATTTCTCTTCTCCAAGTCTGAGTTCTTCCTTGTTTTCTACATCCTTGAGGATTTCATGTCAGTGGCTGTCTTGCCATGCTGGTGTCAGGTTTCCTCAGAGTGTGGCCAATCCACCTCCGTTTCCTGAAATATGGCTCAGTCAAACCATAAACCATTAGCAATGGTTTCTCAGGGAGATTCAAGAGGACAGTGAGGAAGAAAGGGAGTGGGTTGGTGGCATCAGAACCAGTTGAGATGTATGTGTGGATGTATGGGGATGGTTGGAATGTGGCCTGGAGGGGGGGGGGAACCTATTATGAGCAACACTGGGGAAAATGAATGAAAATGTATGATATCACTCTAAGATCAATAAATAACTCCATGATCTGATTTTAAAAAAAAGGTACATTATTTAAAACAGGGCTTAATATTTTATTGACCAGTGTTGATATAGCTGGTGGCTTATGTTGAAGAGTCAATGTAGCCATGATCATAGTAAAGTGGGATTTCTTCAATCCGCTTTTGTGAGAATTTGGGAGCCAAAAGGGTTAAAGATAAAAGCAATACTTGAATAGTTTTTGGGTACAAGTACATGTAAAACTAAATATATAAATATTACACAAAGCCACTGCAGTAAATCTGTGATAATAAAATGTTAGACTATTTAAATAATAAGGACATGCTGCTTTTAACAAACACTAGATTTTGTTTATAGATAGTTTGAAATGCAAAAAGTTAGGTTTTCCTGCTAAGAGAAGTTTAATAATTTTTTTTGTAATGTAAATTGCAGTCATCACCATTGATAAACCATTACATTGCTATTTAACAGTTAACATTATAACAAATGTAATATCCATCCTCATTTATGCATGTGAAAGCTGGAAAACAACTAAAGAAATAGACAAATTAGATTCTTTTGAAAACACATGCCTAAGGAAAATACTTGGTTATAAAGTGGAATGAATTCAAGAACAATAACCTGTCTCATGGTTGATCAGAAAAGGAAGATGGACATATGTCGGTCACGTGATGAGAAGAAGCAATCAGAGAATCCCAAAACAAGATATCAAGTTGAGCACAACAGTCCAAAGAAAAAGAGGTCGACCAAGTAAAAATCTAAAGAGGACATTGGTAAGAGAGGATTGGTAGGCATAGAATCCATTGATGAGATTGAAAAGATCGCTGAAAACAGGATAAAAGGCAAACTACCATGCGATCCCTATGTGACTTAATGGCACAGGAAGGATGTAAGGTATAAGACTTACAAAACAGACCATGAACATAGGGGATGGAATTTGTCATTTTCTGCAAAGAAGGAAACCAGTATAATGAAAATGTTTCATTAAGAATGGGAAATAACATGCAGTTAAAAAGGTAATAGAAAGTATCATGACAGAAACCCCCCCCCCCCCCCCCAAAAAAAAAAAAGTACAGAGCTTTTGAAAGAAGTCTACAGATAAAGAGAAATATGTTTACCAGGTACCAAACCAAAGAAGTCATGAAAAAAAATTTGTGAACTGATAAGATAAATTCAGTTAAGAGAATGCTGAAATTCTTGGGCTGAATGAGCTTTCCTGTAAAACTTCCCGTAAGTGGTTAGATACAGGGTGTTCCATAAGTAACTGTGCACTAACCAAGTACTGATTACGGTACTGCAGTGATATCTTAATGTCTGCAGTATCTAGTCACATCTACCCACCACAGTCATTAAGATATTTCTACGATACCGGAATCGATACTGGGTTAGTGCAGAGTTATTTTCCATATGCACTGTATAAAATATTTATCTAGCTACTAGCTATTTGACTGATAAATTCATATCTAACGTCTTAAGAAAAAACCCAGGATGTTGATTACAAGAGTGCTTTGTCCATCAAGCTCGGGGGAGAGAAGACATCCCTTGACAGCAAATTTTCTACTTCAAAGCCCTTATGCTTGTCCAACGCAGCAAAAATAGTTTCATTTATTTTTTATTTATTAAATTTTTGGTCAGTTCTACGATACTGCTCTTTCTTAGATCTTCCTACTGGAGCAGAGACATACTATTCAAGCTGAATGAGACAATGGTCAGTGACCCATAGGTGGCCGCTTGCATCAAGGCTGGTGAACCTCAGCTAACCATAACTTTGTTCTACTGGATAAGACCTAGCTCGGTGGCTGGTCCCCGGGAGCTGCTTCATTACACTCGGGACATGGTCGTGAGTGTTCTGCATTCGACATCAGGGTGTCGTTTAGCATTTTTGCTGATACACTTCTAATACTTGTTTCTCGTAAATTGATCCTGATCTAGCGCATAGCTGGGATTTGGTTCCATTTCCTTCGATTATGTGTAAGTAATTGAGGTGTGCATAGTATGCACTTTTGAGGAAGGTTTTCCGGGCTGATTCTTTGATTTGCTGCCTGAAAGATTGATATATGTCTTGTTTGTCCATTTTGGTGTTTCCTAGTGTGCTGACAGGTCAAGGAAAATATGGGCACTAACGTCATATCCCTATGTGCCTCTAAGGTGTGACAGGATTACCTTTACCTTCAGTTGGTTAGCTTTCACTGCAAGTTGATCAGCTTTTTTCTGTTGCTACCAGCTCTGGAATTCCTTAAACAGTATATCCATGTGATATTTTGAATTTGTGATTTGGAGATTATGTTTAACAACTCACTTCTAATAGTTCCATGTTCTGTCTTTCTTAACAGGCTTTGAGAATCTGTAATGTCTGTAGTTTATTGTGCTTTGTGAGTCATCAGGCATCTCAAGGCTTGTGTCATGGCTTCAGTTTCCATCTGCATGCTTGAGCATGTGTTGTATGCTGCATTCTACCTCCCTGTGGTGCCCCTTGGAAATGGAGAATAGTCTGGCCAAGTGAACAGGAGTTGAAATGGGAAGGTGAATCTGTCCTAAAAATATGCTGAGCCAAAGTATGATCTACCGAGGCTTGCAAGATGCATAGCAATGACACAGCACTCTTTTGGTGACAAACACTTAAGCTTAAGATCTTCCTACTATTTTCTCCCAAAATGTTTTATAATATAGAATAGTCATCACTGTTTAATGTAAAACTGTCCAAAAAAAAAAAAATCAGACCCCCCCCCCATTAGTATGTTTTTTATTCTTTGCCCAGGAATTCATATTTTCTAACTTCATCACTCTATGAGTTCATTCTCTCTCTCAAACACAAAAAACCAAAATGTGTTTTCAATTGCTTAGCTTTGTTCCCCAGTAATGAATGAATAGGCTTTACAGACAAATGGGACTTCTGAAAGAACTGAATGGATATTTTTGTGGTAGCATTCTGTTTTTCGGGCATGTCTTTCTGTATAAGCTTTCATCTTGTTAATGACGTAATGGGCTATGCTGCCCTAGCTAGAACTGAATGGAGGTATACAGCACAGCTGGGGAAAAAAAAGGGTTAAATAGTATGAAAGGGCTACACCCATTTCCCTTTGTCATGTTGTTTCCTCACACACGAACTAACCCAAACCCCCAGCCTTCTCTCAATAATTCTCCTGTTTCACTGTGTTCGTCAGACCATGCACTGGATTTGTATGCTTGACTTTTCACTCAAAGCAGATCTGTGAGAGTTTATCACTCTTTCGTCATGTTTTATGTTGGTCTGCATTTTTCTCCCCCCCCCCCCCAAACCTGTCATTAATATCAATCTTGTCAAAATATTGGGCTATTTCTGTTGCCATTTATTTCTCTTTATTCCGTTCTATTTTTACTCTGTTCTGGAAAATGTTTACTTTATTTATGTTTGACTCCTAAATTAAACATTCACTTCAACAGAATCAAAACCCCACAGTGCTTGCTCACTATAAATCCATTCAGATTATTTGTCATGATTTTAATCTCTTCTACACTAGTCTCTGCTCTTTTTTTTTTTAAATGACTGCTAGCTTGCAAACAGGATGTAGCCAGCACAAACTAGGAAGGAGATTTGCAGCAAATCAATGCCAGTTTCCCAGAATTCAGCTGCCTAATCTTGCCCACTCCTACAGGAAGTTAGTAGACCTTGATCACTTGACATTTTAACCTACACTGTGACAGTGGAAAGCAGCGGCAATAACAACAGTTTAAATTAGCTTGAATCATCTTCTCACACTGAGCCGTGCACACTTTATGAAAAGAGATGTTTTGAGATTAGCTATTCTCTCCAAATCCAAATCTTTATGGCCTGTAAACGTAAGCAAAATATAACAAATTGTACTGTCACTATGTTAGAGAGGTGACACTTACCTAAGAGTTAGGTCAAGACCTCATTCTACAATTAGTTAAACTCTCTCAGAGATAAAATATTATTAAACACAGTCTTGTCAATGACATAGGAAGTGACTTTTCTTTATGGTGGTGCAGCCTATGAAGAAATCTGGGGGGTTTTTTAGGACTGCTCCAGAAAGTAAGAAAAAAAATCATTCAACTTGATTTTTCTGCAGATTTTCTATCAGATTTCAGGTTCCATTAACCTTCAGGTCTTCAGTTATCAAAAAAAAAAAAAAAGTACAAAATAACAAACTGTATATAAAGTCTTTCTAGACAGCAAAATATTACTAAAGAATAAACTGTATATTAAGTCTTTCTTTATAATAAAATATTACAACAGAATAAACTTGCTAGACAACAAAATATTACAACAGAACAAATTATTCATAAAGTCTTTCTAGACAACAAAATATTACAAAAGAACAAATTATTCATAAAGTCTTTCTAGACAACAACATATTACAACAGAACAAATTGTTCATAAAGTCTTCCTAGACAACAAAATATTACAACAGAACGAACAAAAAAAAGAGATTATATCATGTTTCTATCTTAAATTTCTTCGAATGGTAAATGTTTACAAATTGAGAACATTACAGAAAAAATAATACGGGCAAGAGAATCTACACCAGGAAGTGACAACTTGATGAGACTTGGTTAAAAAAAAAAAAAAAAGGTTCAACAGGGAAGTTTCACCTGAGGACTATGGAAAAAAGTAGATTAGGATTCCACATCTTCGCAATGCGTTTTTTCCTTTATGATTTGGAAAGGCTTTTCTCACTGCATACATGTGTGTGTGTGTGTATGTATGAGTCAGAGAGAAGGAGAAAGAATACTGCACTTGATGGTACCATATGTATTATTGTCAATTTTAAATGAAGAGACTCTAAGTCTTTTCTGATGGGGTTTAAGTACATGATGAATCTTAAGTAACAGGGTTTGAATACATGGTATGGGTTGTGTCAGAAGAAAAAAAAACAAAGTCTGCTTCTTGGATATATCACTGCATGAAGAGGAGATATGAACAGCACACACACAAAAATGATTCAGAAGAAAATGCATTATTTCCCTGGCTTAAGATGGGATATCTAAAGGCCAGCATTCACACTCAGGTGGATTGCTGTGGGTTTATGCCTGCGGTATTACATGATTAGGTCTGTGTGATCTGAGCTCACAATGCATACAGGGTCACCCATAGTAGAAGGTGAAGATAAACCACTATTTATTTTCAAAATGGTATCCGTATATGATGCATTGTGGAGTGAAAATAAATTTAATTATATTTTATCACAAACAAATATTATGTGTCAGTATCAAATCAGCAGAAAAAGGAGATGGACATATATTGGTGACATGATGAGAAGAAACGGTCAGAGAATCCCAAAACAAGCTATCAAGTGGAACAGGCCAAAGAAAAAGAGGTCGACCACGTGAAACTCTAAAGAGGACACTGTTAAGAGAGGCCAAATTAGTAGGCATAAAATCCTTTGATGAGGCTGAAAAGCTCGCAGAAAACAGGAAAACTTGGCAAACTACAACGCGAGCCCTACGTGAAGTTTAACTGAATGGGGAGGATGTAAGCATCAAATCAGACTACAATTCAATGCTTGTTTACATTCTGAAGTCTGATTTTGTTCATTTTCACTTTAAAACTCCATAATTTTCTGCTGTGGCTATCCTGGGTGTGTGTCTTTGTGACAAAAATCAAGCACTGCTTGATTTCAGATGGCAGCAGGTTTGGCCATGAGTTCACCCACCCAGCAACCCACCCACAATTTGGTCTGCTGAGGGACTGGTTACTTTTGGTGAAGCCACTGAACATGTTTGGCAGATTTAAGGTCAACAAGGAGGAAAGGAAAGCCCAGAAAGTCTTAGAGAAATACAGAAAAAAGGAATTGTAAAGGTGTAAATGAACTCAAAGACTGGCCTAGGGCAGGTTTAAATGAAGAAAGTTCGACAGCTACGATTTCACAAAAAGCTGGGGATGTCAGGAATGCACTGAAACATATATATTGTGTCCTCCTGATCTCTACTTCACAACAATATTATTCTCCTCGGGGCTTGTTTATTATTCAGACATATTTAAATCATGGTCAGCCTTAGTACAAAAACCAGGAATATAACAATCCGGTATCCTGGTTAGACTTTATTCAACGAGTATATGCCTGTCATTTGCCTTTTTTTCTGCTCTTGCCCAAGAGCTGGCCAGCTCTTATCTCTTTGTAGTACACCTGGAAACAGGCTACTGAACTCCTTTGCATCACTACCTGTTTAACAATCAACATGTGTAACCCTCACTCAAGTCAGTCAATGCCCAGACCATTTATATTTTTACAGAGTCATCCCCCATAGAACTCAAGATTTTACAACTGAAGGGAGATAACTAAAGAAACAAAATAGATCATCATCATCAGGTGCCGTGCTGACTGGCATTGGCTATTATGCTTCTCCAGAGTACACGATATCTCATCCATCAGCTCAGTTGGTGATCTCCTCTCACACCATCCCGTCAGACTGTCCAGTATCATTTCTCTTGGTCTTCCTCTTGATCTTCTTCTTTCTATTGCTCCTGTTATAATATTTTCAAATCACCCTCTTCTCATTGCATGTCCTATGAAAGTACATTGTCTCTCTTATTTTTTTGACAATATTTTTTGTCTCTCCAGCTCTTCTCATACATTCTTCATTAGTTATTTTTGCTGTCCAGGGAATTTGCAACATTCTTCTAATAAACCACATTTCTGCTGCTTCTAATGATTTTTGTGCAGACCTGCCTATTGTCCATGATTCACTTCCATATAACATGATAGGTTCAATATAGCATTTTAGGACTCGTTTTCTAACATTCATTGATAAGGATGTGTTGGATAATATGTTTCTCATTCTCTGAAATGCAGTCTTTGCTTGGCCCATTCTGTTCCTATTTTCTGTTCTGCATTTCCCATCTGAAGTTATTACTGATCCAAGGTATTTGAATTTCTGCACCTGCTTTAGAATAGCTCCATTTAATTTTATACTGCATGTTGGTGGATTCTGTTTCTTAGATATAACCATAGTCTCTGTCTTTTTGATGTTCAAAGTAAGGCCCTTCTGTTAACTTTCTTTGGCCACTTTATCAAAGAGATTTTGCAGGTCTTGTTGGTTCTCAGTACTGTGTTGTCAGCATACTGAAGGTTGTTAATATTGCATCCTCCAATTTTTATGCCTGGTTCTGTGATGATTGTTCTTAGAACATTCTCACTGTACAGAGAAAAAAAGGTCTGCAGATAGTACACATCCTTGTTGCATCCCTTGTTTTATAGGTTGATATTTTCCAGTTCTATTTTCAACTTGAATTGCTGCTTCTTGGTGCCACTATAGATGTTTTACAATCCTCAGGTCTTTGCCGTCTATATTGATGTCTTCAAGTATTTTAATAATTTCATTATGTTTCACCTTGTCAAATGCCTTGGTGTAATCAATGAAGCATAAGTAGAGATCTTTCTGTACTTCTATAGCTCATTTTGTTAGTGTTCGTAAAACATAAATGGCATTGTGTGTTCCCTTTCCTACAACAAATCCAAACTGTTCATCTGCTATTTCCATTTTTTATCTTTTTTCCTTGTTCTTCTCATAATGATTCTTAGAAGTAGCTTCATTATGTGACATGAGAGGCTGACAGTCCGGTGGTCATCACATTCCTTTGCACCTGGTTTCTTTGGTAGTGCTATAAATGTGGATTTAAGCAGGTCACTGGGCATATAACCACTGTTGTAAATGTCATTTTTAAGGAGTTCTGTATTTAGTTTGATGTCTCTCACTTTTCTGCATGTTTTCTTTAGCTTTATTCTAGTTTTTCCACAGAGTTGGTCATGGTCACTATTGCAGTCGGCTCCTGGCATGGTTTCTGTTGTCAGTAATGCATTGCAGAATCATTTGTTGATTAATATGTAGTCTATCTGGTTAAAAGTCTTTTTGTCTGAGCTGCACCACGTTGCCAGTCTTCGGGGATGTTGTTTAAACCAGGTGTTTCCTATAACCATGCTATGCATTCTTGCCCATTCAACTAATTTACTACCTCTGTCATTCCTCTCCCCCAGTCCATAGTCACCAACGATGTCTGAAGTTCTTCCTTTACTAACTTTGGCATTAAAATCTCCCACGACTGTAGTAACTTCATGTGACTTTGTGTGTTTTAGGGCTGTCTCTATGTCATTACAAAATAGCTGTACATCTTCTTCAGAACTTTCAGATGCTGGAGCGCACACTTGCATAATATTTATGTTTATTGGTAGTCCTTTCAGTTGGGCTAGCAGGACTCGGTCTGAGATGAAACAAAATAGAAGGGGAAGGAAAAAAAAAGGATTCGACCGGAAGTCAGACTCACTAAAACCAAGAGTTCATGTAAAAGTGTGAGAACTTTCTTCCAATCTATTACCAGTAATGAGACTCAAAAGATTTTGTTTCATAATTCTAATATGATTTCAGCTCTTCTGAGCACAACACTTTGTCATCAATGATAAATACAACTGCATATACTACATATATAAAGTAGGGTTTATACAAAATGGCAGCATTTTCCTAGTAGCAACTGGGAAAAAAAAAAACCCATCTCCAACTGAACGATTCCACTTCCTTTCACTCTCAAAAAATTAAACCAATAAAATAAAAACCTTAAAATTTTTAGGAAAAAAAAAAGCAGTCAGCAGACTAACACAAGATAAACATGCAGAAAAAAAATATTAATGAGGATGACTAGGATGTGATTCCTCTGTAACATTTTATGGCTTGTATGAATATGATATAAAATCTCTCGAACCCCTGAAGTACAACAGTGAGTCTGTAAATATATTTATGATTAAAAATCTGCTGTTCTAGATGGGGCTAAGAAGCAGGACACTATACTATGCTCCACGACCCAGTACCTGGGCACATGCCTGGGAAGCAAAGAACAGGACCGCTGTAAGCTACCAATCATGATTGTAAAAAGCAACTATGGAGAGTTTGGCATAGGGCAGGCAACCCTATCCAGTTATTAAAAAAAAAAAACATCAGGATGCTACGAAATGGAAACAAGGCAAGATGCTGTCAATGGCTGGGACATGTGCTTTGGATGACTATGACCCATTACCAAAAATAGAACTGAGATTGACATAGGGAAACAGGAGTAAGAGAGACTAAAGGAGACATGAAGAACAACAGAGAGGACTCCCTTGAGCAAGAGTGGAAGAAAAAAAAAGGCAAAGGACAGGCATCTGTGGAAAGCCCTTGTGGAAGCCCCTTGTGCCTTGGGAACTTAAGGCAGAGAAAGAGAGAGATGACCACTGCAAAAGACTAAAATTCATGACAGATTTCTTGACCAATGAGAGCAACCAGAATTTTTAAGAGGATTCATGACCAATGAAAAAGACCAGAATTCATGGCAAGTTCCATGACCACTGGCAGTGACCAGAATTCATGACCAATGGGAGCAACCTGTGTGCATGACAAGCTCCAAATCCCTCTTTGGGTTAATTAAAGTTGTTTAACATATAATCTGAAACAATATGTGTAAAAGTTCTTGACCAGCTTACGTTGCTGGAGCTGACATCAGTGTCATCTCTGACACTGTAGCCCTAGCCCCTGCATGGAGATCTGAGAAGCAAATCCCAGATGAAGTTAGTACAATAAAATCCTGTTATAACAGACCCCATTTGTAATGGAGCCTCTGTAATAACGGAACAGGCCCACAGGTCCCAGCTGCACTCCTATAAATACATTTTACTCTGGATATAGTGGACTTTGGACATAACCACTAGTCTGCCAATTCCCTTGAAGTCCGTTATAATGAGATTTTATCATATTCAAATTCAATAACAAACTTCCTCAGAAATGTATGGGGTACAAAATGGTAGCTTCTAGAAGCACAACAACCAGAAATACTAAAATGAAGAACAGCTTAAACCAACAAACACACCATGAGAAGTCACTGGTATGTTGAACAGAAAACAATGCTCATCAAGATTCACATCTTGCCCAGCTATTCATGACAGCACAGGATGCTTTTCAATATTTTTAACAACTTATATCCAGATCTAATAATCCCGTCAAAAATAACACATTTATAAATGTAAACCACACTTTTTAAAAAGTATACTGGCCACCAGAGGTATAGCACTTACTATAAAGCACACAGTCACTGTGTACTTTATAAATCCCAATGTATAAAATAATAACAGATTGTCATGGGCAGGTTTAAGTCCGTCTGCTGACACAGTTACTGCCAAGGCTAGGGCTATCTGAAGAGACTTCACCATCATGTTCTCTGGGTTTTTCCCTAAACTGGGACACAACCACATCCCAATACCCAGACCTGGAACACATGAAAAAAAAAAAAACTGTTTGAGCAAGAAAACTTACTAATGGTTTGTTCTATGAACGAACATCAATATTACTCTGAACTTGAGTTTTGTGAAGCTGAGATGAGCAAGTTTTTGAAACACAACAGTCAAGCAGGATGGAGAGTGCATTACAGTGAATCACTTGAATTTCATACGCCATTCATTCCAAGAAACAAGCTTTCTGACAAACTCCACCACCACTGGTTTCATGTATAGCCCTGTCCCATCAGCCCAGCTGAAGTAACATAAAACCTTTTCTAGAGCAGTGGTTCCTAACTGGTGGTCCACAGACCCCTGAGGGGTGGGCAAGGAACCCACCGTGTAAGTCCGTTAGAAAAACATAAAGTCCGTTTTTTAAATTTTCACTATGAAATGTTTAACAAGTGATGTTTCGGCGAATTCTGCGTGGAAGAAAGAACTTTTTTCACATGTTTTTCTGATGTGCACAGCTTCGCAGCCTCTGTGACGAATTAAGATGACGGCATTCTACAGTTGGACAGCTGAGAGAAGAACAAAGAGCATGCTAGAAAGAACAGATATGAAACTTTTCCAACATACAGGGGTCTGTGGACTTTTGTTAATTGGGAACCACTGCTTCAGAGGGAAAAAAAATTGCCAAAGGTAAGAAATAGAATCTTTCCTATCTTGCCTCAATACTATCCTTTTAGTAATCACCTTTTCTTCCTTGTAACCATTCACAAGCACAACTTCCACTTCTTCTATGCTTTGCATCAATGGCTCTATTGGACTTCTGTTTCTCATCTTATTCAAGATACAAACTAAAGTGAAATATTATGTGGTGGTTACAAATAGTGAGTTTTGGGAATGAAATAGGTGAGCTCTTGTGAAATAGTCTAGTACAATTTTCTGGGGGCCCTGGTTGCTGCTTTGTGTCTCTTTATATAACTGTGACATATAACACAGACATCCCATGGTACAGAAACCTGTTTCATAGCCACACGGTTAAAATTAATCCATATCCTGCTGCCCACAGGAAGAATCTTCTTAATGAGAACAAGATAATTTGAAACTGGAACAAGATTTAACACAGCCATCACTATAACAGTCACGTTTGTGACAAAAAATGACTGTGGTACAACAATGGCTTTCATATAAAAGCCAGCAAAACAGAGCAGGTGAAGACCCCATCCCACCTCTTCAAACACAAATGGAAATGAATGTAGAAAATAATGCATGAGACAAATGGAAATGAATGCAGAAAATAATGCATAAGACAAATGGAAATTAATGCAGAAAATAAGGCATCAACAAATGGAAATGAATGCAGAAAATAATGCATAAGACAAATGGAAATTAACGAAGAAAATAAGGCATCAACAAACGGAAATGAAAGCAGAAAATAATGCATGAGACAAATGAAAATGAAAGCAGAAAATAATGCATGAGACAAATGGAAATGAAAGCAGAAAATAATGCATGAGACAAATGGAAATGAAAGCAGAAAATAATGCATGAGACAAATGGAAATGAAAGCAGAAAATAATGCATGAGACAAATGGAAATGAAAGCAGAAAATAATGCATGAGACAAATGGAAATGAATGCAGAAAATAATGCATGAGACAAACGGAAATGAAAGCAGAAAATAATGCATGAGACAAATGGAAATGAATGCAGAAAATAATGCATGAGACAAATGGAAATAAATGCAGAAAATAAGGCATCAACAAATGGAAACGAAGGTACAAAATAATCAGACAAATGGAGGTGAAAGGCGAAAATTATGCAGAAATTTTACCCAATAAACTGGACACATCCCGCAGTAAAGAAAAAAACACCATCGTTTCCATGTGAACCCACTCTCTGTATGCACACCATTTAACTGCCTTGGCAACTGACCAAAGTGGATCACAGACTAGGGACTTGACCAGTATGTAGACTATAGCTGCACATGCTGTCAAACCCACACACGCAATAGCATAATGACGAAATCTGACAGCAGAGGTAGAAAAGGAGTTGAAGATTTTCCCCAGTAGCACACCTATTGGATGAAATAAACGAATGTTTGATATAATTATCCCCTTGAGCTGTCTCAGGTATGGGTGGGCTGCACTAATTACAAAAAAGCTAAGCAAACAAATGTTTCATGCTTAATATCATTAATATCATAATGATTATTCAACATTCAGTTTATGAAAACAAGAATGAATCTGACAGCCAAACCATGATTTGTGGTAAGATTCATGTCTAAAATGACTTTAAAATAATTTAACTGTTTTTTTTATACACTAACTTAACTGTTTCAATCCAAACTGAAAAAAAACCAACTAATTTAACTGTTTCAACCCAAATTTTTTAAAAACTAATTTAACTGTTTCAATCTAAATTTTAAAAAAAACTAATTTAACTGTTTAAATCCGAATTTTTTAATCTAATGTAACTGTTTCAATCCAGGTTTTTTAAAAACTAATTTAATTGCTTCAATCCAAATTTTAAAATCTAATTTAACTGTTTCAATCCAAATTTATACATTAAATGTTTCAATTCAAATTTATAAACTAATAAGTTCTTAAAGGACTAATCATAATTAACGAGTGTGACCATCAGCAAACTAATACAGTCTTCAATGCAAAACTTATAAGAATCAAAATGACAACTGAAATGGTTCTGTAAGGGAGCCCCACCAACAAGCCACTAGTGCTTTCTCTAAGGGAGTCAGTCTTAGGGTGGACTGAAATGTCATTAAAAAGCTCTCCCTAATACAACCAAAGCCTGTTCAGAACGTTTAAGAGCGGCTAAATGAGCTGGTCAGGTTAGAGACATGATGCTGATGTTTATTTCTAGCACCAAGCTACTTCATTCTGGGGGTCACACATGGTCTCATTATTTCAGTACCACTGAACCTCAGTTGTATGTACTGTGAGACCTGGTGGGTCTTGCGCTGCAGGCAGGGGCATTCTCCGCTGCTGAACCTGGCTCTCACCAAGTTCTGGCATGCTGGTTACCAGGCTCTATACAGGCCAACTGAAGGATACCAGCAGTGAGTCATAAGCTCACAACCTTCTGGGATAAGAGAACAGGTTATTTTCAACCAGCCTGCACTAACCTTGACTATTTTCACTGCTGTCTAGAAAGATGCAAAAATGGCACTTAAGTTATTTTCATAGTTTAACCTCTTTGAGAAAACTAGAAATCAAATCATCATCATCATCAACCTTCACACCCTTGGGACCATACTTACTTACATCCTTCGTGTGCCATTAAACATCACATAGTTTGCCAAGTTTTCCTGTTTCCAGCGAGCTTTTGAATCTCATCAAGGGATTTTATGCCCACTAAACTAGCCTCTCTTAACAATATCCTCTTTTAAGTTTCATGTGGTCAACCTCTTTTTCTTTGGCCTGTTGATAGCCATTTGAAAGCTTGTTTTGGGATTCTCTGTTTGCTTCTTCTCATCACATGACTGACACATGACTATAAACGCTTGTTTTGGGATTCTCTGTTTGCTTCTTCTCATCACATGACTGACACATGACTATCTCCTTTTTCTGATCACCCATGAGACTGGTTTTGCTCACTCATCTGCCTTATCTCTGCATTGTTCTTGAATTCGTTCCACTTTATACTGAGTATTTTCCTTAGGCATTTGTTTTCAAAAGAGTCTAATTTCTTGTCTATTTCTTTAGTTGTTTTCCAGCTTTCATATGCATAAATGAGGGTGGATATTACATTTGAATTGAATAATCTTAGTTTGGTTTTTGTGCTTATAACTTCTGAGTGCCACGTGTTTTCAAGATTCTTGACAGTCAATGCTGCTTTTGCAACTCTTTCTTTCTGGTGTTACCATCCTGGTCAATGTAGCTGCCAAGGTATGCAAATTGGTGTACTTCTTCAATAGCTGTTCCTTCTATGTATATTTTTCCTTCTTGATTAGTGGGGAGTTCATTATTTTTTATTTTGTTTTTCCCTTGTTAATTTCAAGTCCTATTTTGCTAGCTAGTGAAGACAGGGTATGTTTTTTCTTGCACTGAATTCACATTGTCACTAATAAGAGTTATGTCATCTGCAAAATCAAGATCTTCTAGTTGGGTCCCATGTACCCAATCAATGCCAGTTTTACCTACGCAACATTTTTTTCATTATGAAGTCTAATAATTTTGTTTGTCACAACCAATACCAGTCCTCCATAGCTAAGTTGCTAAAGATGCACTTCAATGTGCAGTGTCAATTGGAAGATCACAGGTTCAATTCCAGGACGGAAAAAAAAGCAACAACTCACAAGACCTCTCGGAGTCATGACCCAGAGGGGCCCACCCCCCTTAGAGCGTCAGGAGTTTAATAGGGCCAAAACACTTGTCTGGGGGGGGGGGTGTACTTGCTCTGATGATCTGAAGGAGTTGTGTTGTTGTTCCACTCTCTACAGTAGAGAGTTTCTTGTATATTCTATGGCAATTCCAAAAAGCAAAGGAGATAGTATATTTACAAGGAAGCACAGGCCACGGATAAAGGTTCTCCAGTCATCCCTGTTCTTGGATTTATTCCCTGCTTTCTTCCATGTATATCCCTTGTCTCTGAACACTGTCATAATTTATCTTCTCCAAATATTTCTAGGTCTTCCCTTCTTTCTATTTTCCTGGGGATTTCATCTCAGTGCCTGTCTTATCATGCTGGTGTCAGGTTTCCTTAGTGTGTGGCCAATCTACCTCCATTTCCTAGACATGATTTGTTGGTCCATATGCTCTTGTCCTGCTCTTTTCCAGACATCTTTGTTCCTGATCTTGTCCTGCCATTTAATGTTTAAAACCCTCATCAGGCATTAGTTCATGAATGTTTGTATCCTCTGTTGCATTGCCGTAATCATCACTCATGTCTCCTAACCACATATAGTAGAACAGTCTTTATGCTTCTATTAAAGAGCCTAAGTCTGGTGTCTATTCTGATGTTCTTTGAACCTCATACTTTGTTAAGTTGGACAGATGCCAATCTGGCCTTGGTTATTCTAGATTTAACATCTTTTTTCCGTCCCCTGGATTTATTAACTATGATGTCTAAATATGCAAACTTCTCTACTTCCTCATTCGGCACTCCCTCGATTATCATGGGATTATTGCTTGTGATGTTACTTTTCATTATCTTTGTTTTTTGGTCTGACAATATTCTTATTTAGGATCTGAAGTTTCTCTTGCATTTGTGTGTAAGCAATCAAACAGGTATCAATTATTTTCATAGTTTGACCTCTCTGAGAATACTAGCTGCCAAATAGGCATCAAACATTTTACACACAAAAAAAAAATAGGGCCATTAAGCTTTCTCCAAGAGGCCCGGAGTCTTAGGGTGGACTGAAATGTCATTAAAAAGCTCTCCCTAATACAATCAAAGCCTGTTCAGAACGTTTAAGAGCGGCTAAATGAGCTGGTCAGGTTAGAGACATGATGCTGAAGGTAAAATGCCCAGCACACAGCTTTCACAAATACACTGTTGGGAAGTGACACTGCTCATAATAACAATGAAACTTTCATATTTTAAAAAAAAATAGTACTCAGAAGCACTGTACATTCTGACATTCTATTTTGAGCTTGCTACTTCATCATTAGCTCGTGTATTCTAGGATAATATTATTATGAGCATCATATGGTGTATGTATTACCACAAGTAACAAACAACTACACGTCACTGGCATAAAGCTGTGGAAAGTAACTTGACAAAAAATATAGTAAAAGATGTGGAAAGTAACTTGACGTTAGACAGCAGAAAAGAGAATTGAGGTGCTTGGAATGTGGATATATAGAAGAATAGGGTGTACCCCATGACAGAAAGAAAACAAACAACAAAGTGCTAAACCAACTAGAAGTGAAAAGAGAAATACTGAAAATCATAAAACAAGACAAGTTTGGGCATGTCAAGAGGCACAATACTATATTGAAAACCCTTCTCAAGGACAAGACTGAAGGGAGAAGAACAAGAGGATGATATACACTGGTGGACAACATCAAGAGATGGACTGGGACAACCTTGGTCAAGTGTTCTACAAGACAAGAAACAAAGCAGAGTGGAGATTCATTGCAGTCAATCTTCCGTGGGGAGACGGCACAAAATGATGATGAAAGTATAATAAAAGTTGTGTAAGTAATTTTATGCACAGTATAATAAAAGTTGTGTAAGTAATTTTATGCACAGTATAATAAAAGCTGTGTAAGTAATTTTATGCACAGTATAATAAAAGCTGTGTAAGTAATTTTATGCACAGTATAATAAAAGCTGTGTTTCTGTAATGCTCCAAGGGACAAGGGTTACACATGGAAAGAAGCAGAGAATAATTCCAAGAAGAGGGATGAATAGAGAGCCTCTATCCGTGGCCTATGCTCTCAAGGGGGTGAAAGGCAATGATGATGATGATAATAAAAGCTGTGGGAAGTAAACTGAAGTAAAGTATAGTAAAAGTTGTGGAAAGTAACATGAAGTATAGTATAGTAAAGGTTGTGGGAAGTAAACTGAAGTAAAATATAGTAAAAGTTATGGGAAGTAACTTGAAGTAAAGTATAGTAAAAGTTGTGGGAAGTAACTTGAAGTAAAGTATAATAAAAGCTGTGGGAAGTAACCTGAAGTAAAATATAGTAAAAGTTGTGGGAAGTAACCTGAAGTAAAATATAGTAAAAGCTGTGGGAAGTAACCCGAAGTAAAATATAGTAAAGGTTGTGGGAAGTAACTTGAAGTAAAGTTTAGTAAAAGGTGTGAGAAATAACTTGAAGTAAAGTTTAGCAAAAGAAGTGGGAAGTAATATGATGTAAATCATAGTAAAAGCTGTGGAAAGTAGGCTGATGTAAAGTATACTAGAAACAAGCTTTTCTTACAGTAACAAAAGGATGATATACTCTCACTCTGTCTTTTTAAAAACAACAACAAAGAGAAAGAAAGTGGGAACAGGTGTAAAGGGTAAGGTAACACTAATGTAAAATTTGAGACTTAAATGTTGAAGAGAGAGAGAGAGGAAGAGAAAACAAGAAAGAAAGAGAGAGAGAGGAAGAGAAAACATGAAAGAGAGAGAGGTTGAAAGAAAGAGAGAGAGAAAGAGGAAGAGAAAACAAGAGAGAGAGGTGGAAAGGAAGAAAGAAAGAGACAGAGAAAAAGAAAACAAGAGAGAAGGAGAGAGAGGTAGAAAGAAAGAAAAAGAGAGAGTGGGAGTGGGGGAGAAAGAGAGAGTGGGGAACTGAGTGAAAGAGAAAGACTAGTGGGGGACACAGAGAAAGACAGAGAGAGAAAGAGAACGAGAGAGAGAGGGCAAGAGAGAGAATAAATCCTTTACAGTGCTTTCAGATGTCACAAATATTACAATTTCTCACCTTCTGACTTGTTTGTAGAACAAAAAGTCTGAGATGAGGATGTACCACACAGCTGATGTGATCATTGCATGGCCAGATGGACTACCTTGCAATGATAAGAAGAGAACATTTGCATTATCTCAACAGCATATGCAGATAAAAATAGAATTGAGCTGACGCTGTAAAGAATGTTAACAATACTTCTAATGATGTCAGAGCAGTGAAGTGACTAGTGCATCTGTCTCTCAAAGGAAAAAGGTTAGTGGCTCTTGGTAGCTTCTAGTCTAAGATGCCTAGTCAATCTTGCTGTAGACACGGGACCTGGCAGACCCCATACACAGAGTTAAGCCCAAATAACACTCAGTGTAGTACTGTGCTGCCATGTAATTAACGAATTAAGGTCAAGCTTCTAAAAATAATTATGGGAACTCCTTTTAATAAACATTAAAGAGTGGCGGCACCATTGTGGCAACTAAGCAACATTTTCAGCATGCTTTTTTTTTTCCTCACTGGAAACATATCACTAAGGAGCTTATTCACATGTTTTACTGCAGCTTTTCCAGTAAATAAGACTACAAGACAATAGAGTGAATATACCGATATTCTCTAAATCAAGTCATTTGAATCACAACTAAATTGTCCTTCAGTGGTTCCAAAAATAAGATTAACTATTAGTTAGAAATCACATTACATTGTTGGGATTATGAAGCCAAGAATAAATGAGTTTTGAAGTATACATTTACACAATATTCACCTTGACAATAACAGCTATTATATCATATATTGACATTATTGGCTGTAATATCATTTACCCATGTTTGGTTACACAGTTTTACTGCAGAAGGAGGAGGATCATTAACGGCTGATAGATTTACTGCTACTATGGAGGAGTGTGTCAAATGGATATAGACTGTGCCAGATGGAGGATGTGAAACTGTGACAGAAGTTATAAAATGTATATGCCTAACCTTCAAATTAGCAGGACATCTGACAGCCAGGCCTCCATTTTTAAAGTATATTTGTCTACTGACTTATCATTTCTGTTGTCCACATGACAAAGGCATTTTGCTGAAATATTGGATCATTACTATTTGCTTTTCAATATTTCCATATTATCATCTTACTATTTACTCCTGTCATTTCTCTTCTTTTTTTTTTCTTCTCTTTTTCATAAACAGAACAAAACTCACCTGTCTACCTCTACTTCACTAGCATAAGTTTTATCACAGTCATCCTCACACTTATAATGACAAAAAAGCATTAGAACCAATGTTCTGTAGAAGGAAGAGACTGTGAGAGAAACAGACTAAGGGACCAGAACTCTAAGAAAAAGAGCCCATCACAAACCTGGCCCAGTTTCACATGTGATGCTAAACTGCTGAAGATTTGGAACACTCTCTTTACTGTACAACCCTGACTCACGGATCCACCAGTAGGGTCTCTCACCATGCAACAACCTGAAGGTTGATAGTGTAATAGTGTGAATTTAGCAGCAAACCATAAACTGCCATAATATATCATTTAACACTATATTAAATCATGTTCCTGTATGATACAATAAAGCAGGAACATCCCTTCCTTGTCATTTTTATATTAGACAGAGTTTCAAGATAATCAATATGCAGAAAGCAGATAAAGTCTGATAATCAATATACAGACTATATCGATCTGCTTACATTAACATGGACCAAACAATACCAGGGTCAACACAGCCTCAAGAAATTCGTACCTGGGGTCAGGACCTCTGAGAGAAATTTTGTAAGCCAGTGCAAAACTCCTCCTCTCCCTCCCTGTTTTCATCCACTACAGCCCTCCCCCCACCCCCAGCCCAACCTTAAAATAAAGAAAACTCCAAGCCCTAGAGAAATGCACAGGTTGAACACTACACCACGCCCCCTCCCCCGCCATAGCCTGCCTGGGTTTTCCCTGAGAAAACAAAAGCAGCAAGGATAACTGCTGGTTACCACACAATTCTATGGCCTAGAAATATGAGGGCACTAACATTTCATACCCCCCCCCCCCCTTTCAAATTGCATGCAAATGCCAAGGGACATAATTTACGTTAGTGAAGTTTCAGCAAAAACCTGTCTCTGTAGGCAGCATTATTATCATCATCATCAGGTGCTGTGTCGTCTGGCGTTGTCTATTATGCTTCTCCAGAGTACATGATCCTTTATGCAGGCCATTAGCTCAGTTGGTGATCTCCTCTCACACCATCTCGTCAGACTGTCTGGTATCTTTTCTCTTGGTCTTCCCCTGGCTCTTCCTCCCTCTATTTTTCCTATTGTTATAATATTTTCAATGCCTCCTCTACTCATTTCTATGAAAGTACATTTTCTGTCTCTTATTTTTTTGATAAGATTTTCTTGTATCTTCAACTCATTAGGAAGTTAGGAAAGCCACTGTAGCCAAATGCACACCCTGCAAAATGGTTGACTTCCCTGCAAAATGGTTGACTTTGTAGAAACTGACTGACTGACTCATTCACTCACTCACACACACACACTCTCTCTCTCCTCTCAAACCTGTGAAAAATTAATTCAAGTTCACAAGGGGACTCCAACAATATAATCATCAGCTATACATGTTACTTTATGTCTGAAAGGTAACTTGGCCATTTCTTTTATGTTTACTTATTCTGGACTCAGCAAAAGTTCCTTACTGCCTGTGACTGATTTAATCTTGTGTGTGCTATCTTCACCTTCATTCATATGTGAAATGCAGTACAAGGTGCCTTTCCCCACAGGCAGATATTCTCATTATTCTAAGGCAGAACTTTTCAGAATCATGAGCAAAATAAAACATAAAATCTTGGAAATTTAAAAAAAAACAAAAAACAAAAAAAAGTAAAGCTTTGAAACTACTTGTATTACAAACCATTTAGCTACGGCATTCAACCACTCAGCTATAACAGCGACCCACACTACACGTTTTCCAACAGAATAGTGGAGGAAATATGCCACAGGAAAATAGACGGTGAAAGCAAACTTTGGGTCGCCAATATGGGACAGGAACAGCATAACATCAGTGTAATTCTGTTAGTTGAAAAAAAAAACAGGAACAGCATAACATCAGTGTAATTCTGTTAGTTGAAAAAAAAAACAGGAACAGCATAACATCAGTGTAATTCTGTTAGTTGAAAAAAAAACAGGAACAGCATAACATCAGTGTAATTCTGTTAGTTGAAAAAAAAAACAGGAACAGCATAACATCAGTGTAATTCTGTTGAAAAAAAACAGGAACAGCATAACATCAGTGTAATTCTATTACTTGAAAAAATGCAGGAACAACATAACATTAGTGTAATTCTGTTAGTTGAAAAAAAAACACGAACAGCATAACATCAGTGTAATTCTGTTAGTTGAAAAAAAAACACGAACAGCATAACATCAGTGTAATTCTATTACTTGAAAAAATGCAGGAACAACATAACATTAGTGTAACTATATTAGTTGAGGAAAAAGCAGCTGTGACTGATTTTGCATAATGCTCATCTTTGCCTTTTCGTCCATTGCCATAGGCTTGCACGTGAAAGAAATGATAAAATCAGTAAATTTTAGGTGAAAGAAAACAAATGAATTATACTCTATAAACACAACAATGCAAAGACCAATGCAGTTTTTTTTTAAAATGTGGCTTTCTTGGAAGAATAGAGTCCCTTGGACAGTCAAGACTACATATGAGGAATATCAAACAAATATCAATGAAATGCAGGATTTTCTAAAACTTCATACAATGGAATAATGTGAATAATGGTCTGATCAGATGACATGATAAATATGAGCTGATAGGCTGAAGGAAATCATCCAAGAATCAAAGCTGACAGAGAAGTACAGCTGCTCACCCATATTCACATGATGACAAGTAAAAAAAATTGGTGAAACAGAACCTCTTATTTATTCAGTCAATCAGTCATCTGCATGTTCCTCGCAGAACTTTGCCTCCCTAACAGCTCTCCTGTAGGCCTCTCGGTTGTAAGCAAGATGCCCTGCTGCTGATGCATCCATTTGCAGATTATCAATGATGTCTTGCAGCCATCTTCGCCTTGGTATTCCTCTCATTATTTTCCCATTATGTACCCTTCCAAGATGGTCTTCTCCAAATTCTCAAGTTTAATGTGTCTAAAATTGTAAGTTTTCTCTGTTTAATCTTCTTTACTAGCCAGCCTTCTTCAATATTAAGTTCTTGTAGTTTGGATATATTTGTTCTTTTTGTGTCCATGATATTTGAAGAACTCTTTTGTAGCATTTACATTCAAAGGCATTTACAAGTATGTGTTTCTCAGCTGTTTTGTTAAGTGTCCAGGTCTCACAGGCATATGTTGTGATGGGAAAGATGCATGCCCTTAAAAATCTTATTTTTGTAGTTCTGTCTGTTCCTCTCCACAGCATCTTTAGTTGTTTTACTTTCTGAAGAGCAATAGATGTCCTCCTTTTAATTTCCCTCATTGTATCTCCGTTATTAGTCAGTAATGATCCAAGATATTCAAAACTCTACACCTCTTCCAATTTTTCTTCATTGATATATATTTCATGTGCCTTATTTGTTTTGTCAGTTGTCATCAATTTAGTTTTCTTCGCATTAAGACATAATTTATAATTAGTTTTTCCATTCCTTTTTGTGTTGTGGACAGTAATACTGTGTCATCAGCATATCTAATCTCTGGTATTTCATAACCTCCAGTTGTTATAATGTTCTTTGTCTACATCCTCTCTAACATTTCTCATGATATTTGCAGCATACACGTTAAATAAGTAAGGCAACTGCATGCAACCCTGATGGACCCCTCATTAATTTATTCAAATTTTACAAGATTTCCTCTTAGCACAAGATATTAAAATAACAAAGGAAGTGTTTTTTGTGAAATAATGCTTATTATTTGTTGATATCTCTCTCAGAACCTTTAGTATATAGGGCTTTGCAAGGGTTTTCCACAAATGCCTGTCCTACCTATTTTTTCCACTCTTGCCCAGATCTTGTTTTTTTAATTATTATTTTTATTTTATTCTTTAAACAATATTATTATTATTTTATTATTTTTCTGTCTACTACTGAACATCCTCTCTGCTGTCCTTCTCTATGTCTCCTTTGGTGTACCCTTACTCCCGTATCCCTGAAGTTTTCTTTTCATTGCCACTTTTAGTAATGAGTTACCTGTCATCCGGAGCACATGCCACTATATTTGCTGATATAAATAACAGCAAAATATGCTGCAAGATTTTCTGATTTATGCAATATTATCATCCTATGCTATCATCCTATTATCATCTCAAGATACTTTGGGCATGTCAAGAGGCACAATATTATAATGAAGAACCTTCTTGAAGGGAAGACTGAAGGGAAAAAACAAGAAGACAACAGCGACATAGATGGGTAGACAACATCAAGAGATGGACAGGGACAAGCTTGGCCGAGTGTTCTGCGAAGACAAGAAACAGAGCAGAGTGGAGATGCATTGCAGCCAACCTTCCATGTAGAGATAGCATGAAATGATGATGATCATCATCATTCTAGGATTTTAAACCATTAAATAACAGGACAAGATCAGGAACGAGGAGGTCTGGGGAAGGGCAAGACAAGAACCTATGAACCTACAAATCATGTCTAGGAAATGGAGGTGGATTGGCCACACTCTGAGGAAACCTGACACCAGCATAGCAAGACAGGCACTGACATGGAATCCTCAAGGAAACAGAAAACAAGGAAGGCCTAGACTTACTCGGAAAAGAAAAATTATGACAGTGTTCAGTGACAAGGGGTATACATGGAAGGAAGTAAAGAATAAATCCAAGAATAGGGATGACTGGAGAGCCTTTGTCCATTTCCTATGCTCTCATGAGAGTGAAAGGCGATGATGATGATCCTAGGCTAAATGTTGATTGCCATGGATCTTCACACTTCTCTGTTGTTTTGATGATGTATCAGAATAAATTGCTTCTTGCCTATCTCTTGATGCCCATCAATTTTTTTCTTCTTTCAGTCACTTTCCTTTGGCCTTGAACTTTTCTCTGTAATATACTTCTTAAATAGTGAATTTAAATATTTTTTAAAAACTATTCCCCCCGCCTCCCCCCACCATATTTGGTTGGCTGAGTGGTTTGGTGTTTGATCTACTAATCCAATGGTGTTGGGTTCAAGTCCCAGCAGTGAGGATTTTTTTTTTCTGGTACCACTGCACCAAAAAAAGGCCCCAGGGTCCACCCAGCCTCTAAAAATGGGTACCAGAGAAATATGGGGAGGTAAATGTGACCAAGCATGATACTGACCACATTAGACTTTCATGAGCTGAAGGTCTTGGAAATACATAACACCATATCCCCAGTATGCCTTAATAGCATGGAAACGGGGATTTTACATTTATCTTACCATACCTTACCTTTCTTTATAACTGATAAAAAATATCTCCTTCCCACTCTTTCCTTTCAACAAGCAACCAAGACTCTCAGAACACCATGTGCTACTAAAATAGAAACTAGTTTTGTTTTAACATGTTTGCATCTTATCAGCTGTTTATGAAACAAGATGTGTTCAATGAACTTTTGACTATCTCAAAATGGAATCCACAACTCTTATCAGAATCCATGACATTTAAGGACTGTTGTACTGTGAGTGGGGATCTCGCACTTGGGTGCTCCTAACCAGTGGATTAGTTTGTGGACTAGTCTCTCATGGCAAAGGCTGGTGCTTCAAATCCTGCCTGAGGCGCCCCAGCCACCGAGCTGTAGAAACAGGTACTTGGTTTCTTCTGGAGCTGGGAAGAGAAAGGCAGCCAGGCGTAATAGTGACTATAACACCCTCTAATGTGTTTTGGGAAAACATGGACACTAACACCGTATTCCAGACGCCTCCGTGACATAACAGGGCTATTTTACCTTAGATTACAGAAGACAGAGGAAGTGCAAAAAAAAAGGGATAACAAGAAAAACATGATTTATGCAATCGTGTTCGATAACACGGCAAAAGAAACTCATGAGTGAGCACGAAGTTAAAACCGTTGACCATTATATTCAAGATCAAATATTCACGGCCAAATCTGAGAAAGTAAATGGTACATATTTGTGTATTTATAACCATAATAACTCATAGGAAATACCTGGAAGATATGCTGAACGTCTTGTATAACCGTAATTCCCCATAAGTGTAAACTGTCTAGTGTTGCATGCATGTTTAGAAATGTCACTTTAATTAACTTTGAGTACAAAATATTGGCCGGCAGACGTGGTATGAAAGACTGTCAAGCAATAACCAGCAGTTTCTAGCAGTCAAGAAACTGTCAGAAGCATCTACCAGAGCCAAGGTCCTTTATCCATACATCTTCTTTCCCATGATTGCAAGTTTCCTGGCTGGCCAGAGCCTCCCAGGAGAATTTTGTCGGTGGTTCTTATCTCCCTCCCAAGACTGCCTACCCTTTGATTAGCTTACATGTTTGCAATCACACGGCCTGCTTTCTCTCTCTCTCTCTCTCTCTCTCTCTGTCTCTTCCCCCCCCCCTCTCCAACAATAAAAAGGAAGTTCTCGCGGGCCCTCAAACGGGGAAAGTCATCTTGGCGGGGAAAGATGGACTGGGTGAAATTCCCCTCTCACTGAGCCTGTATATAGCAATCGCCTGTTCATTTAATCCAGTGAATTCAAATGAATGAATTCCCCAAAATTTACAAGAAGATTAGTTTGCAGGTCTTCAACACTCAAAGCAGTTGTTAGCCCATTTTCTTGCCGAAGCAGCTTAAAAAATCAAGCTTGTACCTGAAAATAATCCTCTCTCTATTTTTTTTTTCACTATGACTTTTGCTTTTCGTAATAAAATTTATTCATATTTAAGAAATAACAATTTCAAAGTTAATAAGCAGCGAGTTTTGTCACTGACTGGTTCACGCATTATTCATGAGGGAAAATGCCTTTATCAGTGGTACATTCAGGAAGGCAGAAGAGGAGCTTACAATTCCATCTTTGGCGGACGATCCTTGTTGACAAAAAACAGATAACACTGTTTTTAATTATGTTGTCACGTTCACATTCATTCATTCATTTGCATGTCCCTTGCGGAACTTTGCCTCCAAAACAGCACTCCTGTAGGCCTTTCGGTTGTGATCAAGATGGCCTGCTGTTGCATCCATTTGCAGATCGGCAACGATGTCTTGCAGCCATCTTCGTTTTGTTCTTCCTCTTTTTCTTTTTCCCATTATGTATCCTTCCAATACGGTCTTCTCTAAATTATCATGACGTTTAATGTGTCCAAAATATTTCAGTTTTCTCTCTTTAATCCTCTTTACTAGCCAGCCTTCTTCAATATTATGCTCTTGTAGTATAGATATACTTGTTCTTTTTTGTGTCCACGGTATTTGGAGAACTCTTCTGTAGCACTTACATTCAAAGGTATTTATGTGTTTCTCAGCTGTTTTGTTAAGTGTCCAGGTCTCACGGGCATATGTTGCGATGGGAAAGATGCATGCCCTTAAAAATCTTATTTATGTGGTTCTGTCTGCTCCTTTCCACAGATTCTTTATTTGTTTTAAAACGTTCACATTACTTGATGTTAATAGTGAGAGTTCATTTCGGCTGCTTAGATTTTAATTATGAAGCTAATATTTGGAAGAATTATTTTTTTCACTTAAAATGTGAGATAATAATAATAATAAAAATAACATGCCAGTCAATAAGAACATCTGGAAAAGGAACATGGTTTACTTATGTCAAAGTGAGAGATAATTTTGATCCATCTTGTTGCTTGTGAAGTTTTATTAGCACTCTATTCAGATATGTTTTTCCCATTTACAAACTGCTTCACATAGACATACTCGTTATACATTTCATTTTCATCAAACAAAACAAACAGTAGAGTTTTAACCACAAACTTCCAATGTCTGTCAAGAAGTTGTTCTGTTCAAAACTACCTGGCAGTAGGATTCCAGGTCATGAAAGCTCCATTTTTTTTCTTGTAACTTAGAGCTGTAATTCAAGAACAATGCAGAGATAAGACAGATGACTGAACAACAACCAGTCTCATGGGTGATCAGGAAAACTAGATGGACATATGTTGGTCACTTGATGAGAAGAAATGATCAGAGAATCCCAAAACAAGCTATCAAGTGTAACACAACAGGCCATAGAAAAAGAGGCAGACCGCGTGAAACTCTGAAGAGGACATTGTTAAGAGAGGCCAAATTAACAGGCATAAAATCCCTTGATGAGGTTGAAAGACTCGCTGAAGACAAGAAAAATTGGCAAACTACTATGCGAGCCCTATGTGACGTTTAACGGCGCGGGAAGGATATAAGATATAAGAAGAGCTGTTTCATAGAAAGAGAGTGCAGTGACATAAGACTTTTGCACCTTTTTTGTAAGCAGTTCTTCCTCATTTTCCAAGCATTGTTCTAACAGCTGAAGGAAGGAAACAGTCTTCAAGTTCGGACATCGAGGTAGTTTTCAGTCCATTAATGCTGTCAGTCACTTCAAGTTCTGTGACTATCTGTCCCTCTATCTTTTTCACAGCTTCATAAAAAGATGAAGCCAGGCTGTGAAAAAAGTGCAACCATAATTCAAACAAAAGATTTTCTTAAACATTCTTTAAAAACAATTTGAAGAAGAAGAAGAAGAAGGGCATTTGTCTTGGGATTGAAAATATGATTTTAGGGGAAAACACATTTTTAGACAATCTTCCACTAGTAGGCAGCAGTGCTAGCCATTTTGTTTGAGCATAACCCAGTGCTGTCTCCATTTCTATGAACTACAAAACTCCTATAGTCTATGACTGTGTAAGATTTGAAGCACAAATGTATTTTGGAGGTGATCATCTCTACATTGACAAGCAACATATCAGTAGCTGCTTGAATCTCTCTCTCTCTCTCTCTCTCTGAACCTTAAGTGCCCAAGGCATATGAGGTTTCTGCAAGGGCTCTCCACAAATTCCTGTCTTTTGCCTTTTTTTCCTGTTCTTGCCCAGGTGAGCCCTCTATTGCTCAAGATCCTCTATGCTGTTCTTCTCCATGTCTCTTTTGGTCTACCCTTACTTTGGTGTCCACCTTAGTGCTATTTTTGGTAGTGAGTTGTCAGTTATTCGGAGCACATGTCCCAACCATGCTTGAATAGTGTCATGGAAAATGCACAGTCAAATTCCTATCAGACCATGGCCAAGGTTTTTCTGCATTTGTTTATGCTTTTCCTTTCAACCCTCTAAAATTAGAATTTGTGTTATCTCACACAATTCAACAACTTTTCTGACTAAATCGTTTTCTGTTAGTCACTTGAATAATCACAAAAAATTGCAAATGTTTTTTCATTGGGCAGTGATTTCAGATCTAATATTTTAATTTTCACTCCAGCACTAAATAGCTAAAAGACTGGAGATAGATAGGACATACGCTTTGAAAGCCTATCATAACATAACCAGACAGGCTCTCACCTGGATTCCCCAGGGTAAGAGGAAACAAGGAAGACCTAAAAATATCTGACAAAGGAGTCTTGAAGCAGAGATAAAAAAGATGGACTACACCTAAAGAAACAGCCCAAGACAGAAATAAATGGAGAGCTCTTGCTGATGGTGTATGCCCCTGATAGGGTTAAAGAAGGTGAGGAAAGAAAGACCTGATAACCAAAGGAGAAATCTTGATCTCTTTATGATTGGATGCATGTCAGTCAGTCAGTATCAAAATAAGTGTAGCCTTTTCTAGATCATAACAAAACATATTTAAAGCATGAGCTACAAACATATTCAAAATAATTGCTTTCTGCATTGATATGTGCACATGCTACTTTGTGATTTAATGTTATCTGTAGTAGTCTTAACATACAATCCACAGACCTGAAAATGTGGCTGTATGCAAATGTTAAATGTTAAAAAATGTTAAAAAATGCAAATGTTAAAAATTGGAGGATACAATATTAACAACCTTCGGTATGCTGACGACACAGTACTGATAGCTGAGAACCAACAAGACCTGCAAAATCTCTTGGATAAAGTCGCCAAAGAAAGTGAACAGAAAGGCCTTACTTTGAACATCAAAAAGACAGAGACTATGGTTATATCTAAGAAACAGAATCCACCAGCATGCAGTATTAAATTAAACGGAACCATTCTAAAGCAGGTGCAGAAATTCAAATAGCTTGGAGCAGTAATAACTTCAGATGGGAAATGCAAAACAGAAATTAGGAACAGAATAAGTCAAGCAAAGACTGCATTTCAGAGACTGAGAAACATATTAGCTAACACATCTTTATCAATGAATGTTAGAAAATGAGTCCTAAAATGTTATATTGAACCTATCTTGTTATATGGAAGTGAATCATGGACAATAGGCAAGTCTGCACAAAAATCATTGGAAGCAGCAGAAATGTGGTTTATTAGAAGAATGTTGCGAATCCCCTGGACAGCAAAAATAACTAATGAAGAATGTATGAGAAGAGCTGGAGAGACAAAAAAACCTTGTCAGAAAGATAAGAGAGAGACAATGTACTTTCATAGGACATGCAATGAGAAGAGGGGGCATTGAAAATATTATAACAACAGGAAAAATAGAAGGAAGAAGATCAAGAGGAAGACCAAGAGAAATGATACTGGACAGTCTGACGGGATGGTGTGAGAGGAGATCACCAACTGAACTGATGGCCTGCATGAAGGATCGGGTACTCTGGAGAAGCATAATAGCCAACGCCAGTCGGCACGGCACCTGATGATGATGATGATGCAAATGTGTGATAACCGAAGACACCTTCACCTGAATTTAACTGCTCTTCAAAATTTTCTTACGTTTATAAAAAGTTTTTAGTGACAAATTGGTATCCTGTTTTTTTTTTTTTTTTGCCAAGGTCTTGAAAATGATCCTCCTCCTCCTTCTTCTTCTTCTTCTTCTCTCAACATCACCATAGAGCTTCTCTTGTAAGGGGCTGGGGTCTGGCCAGGTCCTTTGCCTGAGTGAGTTGTGTGAAAATGATCCAAAGTCATGACTGCCCTGGAGAAGTTGGCTATATGGTCACCTTATTGTAACTTAGTATATCACCTTAATATTACATTATTATACTATCTTACTGTGGAAAATAGTTTAGCCTTGTGGATTCTGAAGTTTTTAATTATTTCTCATTTTATTCTGTTGCTCAAAAGCTTCTTTATTATATCTTGTTTTCTATCCATGAATTCTGTTTTCTAGTTTTCATAATTATATCATAGGACAGGATGCAACATTAAGGGCTCAGTTTTCTCAGTCAGTCTGTAACTAAGGGGAATGAAACTGACTCACTTCAGTCAATCAGGTAGATGAGTAGGTGGTTGACTTGCTCCCCTGAGGACAAATTGCCTTTAAATGCAGAGAATATTAGTTTACACCACAAGGCATACTGGATTACACCGTGCACACTGCGTTGATGAATGAAGGACAAAATAGGACAATTATGAATGGGTTAAAAGTCATATCACTTCAGATCAGTTCTGTTTTGTACTGTGGTATTAACAGTTATTTACATTTGGCTCTGATGGAGATTACTAGTTCAAAGCTAACTGTAAACAAATTAGTTTTGATGCAGCTGAGATATGGGAATGCAGGAGTGTCTATGTCAATAACTGATAGCGTTAATGTTATGTAAATAGTGTGTCAGTGACTAGGAATAGGAAAAAGTGACTGGGGTTTTGTTGCCTATTGAAGTGGAAGAGTAGTGGCACGGGGTTTAGGAGCCTTTGAAGTTACTACATCAAGTATGGGAATGGAAATCGAGGCTGTGTCAGTGGCAATGGAATGTCTGATAGCTCATGATGTGGTTAATGGTGTCACTGTGACAGATTCAGTGTATGCTTCATAAAATTGAGAAGAAATTGCTTTGAAAAGAATGGGTTAATCTGTTACGTAATTCAAATGTGATGAGCCTAACATGGATTTGCTGTCCTGGTTATGTGGGAGTAGAGTACATGGAAATGAAGTGGCAGAAAGACTTGCTGAACAGGCTAAAATAAAAAAAGCAGGCTGAGAATGAACAAGAGTGACACTGCTATAGCTGCATTGGACAGACTGTGGGAAAATGAAAAGCAGAAATGGAAGGACAATGTAGTTATAGGGAGATTGCTGGAGCTGGGACAAATTAAGAGTGCTGGCAGGAAATCTGAGCTGTTTGGCAAAAAACACACTGTAAGCAAGCAACACTACTGTAAACAACCAAGAATTGATGGGAACTATTAACAAACAAACTCTTGGGTGGATGCTACGGAGCATATAAGGGGCTGCCCTGAATGCAGTGACACCAGAGTCTATGACACCTTGAATTTTGAAATAGTGTGTTACATTTTATAATGAAACTACAAAAATTCAGACTTTTTTCCAGCTATGAATTTTGCTTACCATGTATTTCATTTCTCTATTTGCATTGTTATCATTTTCTTACACAGGGACAAAGTTAAGATATAAGGAAATTAAATATTAAGAAACTGCTCCAACAATTAAAAAAACAGAAAATACTAAGTAAGTATGAGCATAAAGTAATAAATTTAAGGACAAGAGAAATAAATAAGTGGTTCATGAGATTGTTGTCTGTGCCATAGATGGTCAACATTTCATTCCACCTTCTAGAGGTGTTCCCAGTAAAGAGACTACTTTGAGTCAAGTGCCAGTAAGACATAAATAAATGTATTCCACATAGTGATGCAGAAGTGTTATGTTTAGTATTGGGAAATAGAGAAATCTATCACTTTATTTACCTCTGATATGATTCTTGTGCAACATTTTTACAGTATTCATTGCCAAAAGCTTGCATTTTGCGGCTATATGGAGATGCTTCATTTTCATTCTATTTCTGTGTGTAAATACTAGAAGACAGGTCATTTCCATGGATCCTAGCATCAAACAGGAAGTCTTCATGCATGCCCAGCAGTTGTACATCTGTGCTCTTTTCCTGGGGCCAGGTTTGACCTCAAATCTCTATAGAGAGTGCTGGTTTTAAAAAATACATTTTAGAGAGTATAGAGACCATTCTGACACATGCAGAACACTGTGTCCTCTAAGGTTTTGTAGTTCAAGCACAAAATTTTTTAACTCCTGAATTTTAAGTTATCAAAAAAAAAATGTGTGCAGATGTTCATGATAACATCAAATTACATAGTATGGTTTAAAGATCTCATAGAAAAAATAGTACTAAAATCAAAAGAAATTGGGAGAACAAACTCATGTAGCACTGTTGTATTTTATTTCATAGCACAAACATCAGGAAACTGGAAAACAAAAGTGATGATTTGTTTGTTTCTTTTTTTTTTTTCATGGTGTGTAAAATTTCATATGGCATGATATTTTTTTTGTGCACAACCATGCAACTTAGAGGGAACATTAGTGCAGAATGCACTTTAAGCAGTCTTCAGTTTGTACTGATTAAGAAGATGCAACAACAGCAGCACCCTCATCATAACAACAGTTTTGATTCTTCTGACATATTCTTTCCATTAGTTTCTTATTACACTTTTACTGCATAATTCTGGCAGCTTTTTCTTTCTTGTTACTAAATACGCTTTTAAAAATATCTTTCTTTTTTCCTGTTTGATTTCTTTGATGTAAGTGAACAGGAGCATGGATCACAAAAATGAAGACAACTATATAGCCAGGGTTGATGCTGTTACCACAAGAACTGAATAGGAATTAAAGCTGCCTGTTCCTCATTCGCTTCCGAATGACAAACAAGATGGCAGGAGCTTTTTAATGCTCTCACCGGCATACTTGGTATGAGTTTTATGCGTTGCCACACGTTGTAAAATGGGAGTTGGGCATGAGGCCAACAACCTCATCCTCAGACCCATCTAGAGGCGACTCTAGCTGGGGAAAAACCCTGCCATTATGGAATCTTGCAACAGTTGTAACCGAACATCAACATCACCAACTCTGCATGCCGTTGACAATGATAAAAAATTCAATCAGTCCCAAATGCAACAAATCTTGAGAACATATGGAGTTCAAAAGTTATAAGCACAAAAACCAAGTTAAGATTATTCAATTCAAATGTGATATCCACCCTCATTTATGAATGGAAAAACTGGAAATCAACTAAAGAAATATAAAAGAAATTATACTCTTTTGAAAACAAATGCCTAAGGAAAATACTTGGTATAAAGTGGAACGAATTCAAGAACAACGCAGAGACAAAACAGATGAGCAAACAACAACCTGTTTCATGGGTGATCAGAAAAAGAAGATGGACATATGTATGCCATGTGATGAGAAGAAACAATCACATAATACCAAAACAAGCTATCAAGTGGAACACAACAGGCCGAAGAAAAATAGGCTGACCACGTGAAACTCTTGTTAAGAGAAGCCAGTTTAGTGGGCGTAACATCCCTTGATGAAGTTGAAAGACTCACCAAAAACAGGAAAACTTGGCAAATAACTATGGGAGCTCTAAGTGATGTTTAACAGCGTGGGAAGGATGTAAAATTTCTCATTCAGCTCTGTCTGTGTTTTTATATCTTCATCCAGCATCAGCTTGCTTACATTTATAAAGAGATCATCATTCATTCATTCATTCATTTGCATGTCCCTTGCGGAACTTTGCCTCCCAAACAGCACTCCTGTAGGCCTGTCGGTTGTGAGCAAGATGGCCTGCTGCTGCTGCATCCATTTGCAGATCGTCAAAGATGTCTTGCAGCCATATTCGTTTTGGTCTTTCTCTTTTTCTTTTTCCCATTATGTATCCTTCCAATACGGTCTTCTCTAAATTATCATGATGTTTAATGTGTCCAAAATATTTAAGTTTTCTCTCATTAATCCTCTTTACTAGCCAGCCTTCTTCAATATTAAGCTCTTGTAGTATAGATATATTTGTTCTTTTTTGTGTCCACGATATTTGGAGAACTCTTCTGTAGCATTTACATTCAAAGGCATTTATATGTTTCTCAGCTGTTTTATTAAGTGTCCAGGTCTCACAGGCATATGTTGCGATGGGAAAGATGCATGCCCTTAAAAATCTGATTTTTTTTAGTTCTGTCTGCTCCTCTCCACAGATTCTTTATTTGTTTTACTTTCTGAAGAGTGATAGATGTCCTCCTTTTAATTTCCCTCATTGTATCTCCATTATTAGTTAGTAATGATCCAATATATTCAAAACTCTCCACTTCTTCCAATTTTTCCTCATTGATATATATTTCAGCTGCCTTGTTTGTTTTGTCAGCTGTCATCAATTTAGTTTTCTTTGCATTAAGATAGAGGTTCTGCTCTTAACAGAAAAGAGATCATCAAATAACAAAAATACATGAATTTTGAAAGACCACAAAATGTTCACTTTTGGATCCTGTAATACCCCCTAAAGGTCACATATAAAAAAAAGTAAAAATTATCCTTTAGGTTGCAAGATTATAGGTTGCTGAGCCACCTCCATTGACTCAAGACCTCATATACAGACGAATGCCAATGTAGGAGTTGAGTATTAACTCCAGAACATGTTATCCAAGAGCACCCAACTTTTACAGATCTATATAACCAGACATGGCAACAGTGTTTGGATCTAAGGCAGAAGTTGCAGGGCTGCTGGGAGGACTTGGGGGAGGACTGTGGACTTCATCCTGGTGACCAGGCTTTTGATTTAGGAATAAGAAGAAGAAGGAAGAAGAAAAAGGAAGAAAAAGAAGAAGACTATAAATCACAAACAAAGCTGAGTTTTCTAACATAGTTTATTTTTGTCTGTCCTGATTACAGCCAAACACAAAAGACATGCCTACAATAAGAATAAGAATAATAATAATTATGATAACACCTAGAAATAAGGTTCATTAGTCCAAACTTTGATAAATATAAATATTGGACATTCAGCATATTATATCAGCGCAGGAAAATTTGGGGATAGTGAGGTTACCAGAACCAATACAAGAAGCTGAAAAATAGCATGGCTTTGGACCTAAATAATGGTAAATAAAATGATATTTGAAGACTTCAGTGTGTGTTTTAATGTTTTAGAAATTTTTATTACAGAAATAAACTTGATATCTAAAATTTGATTAATTTTAGTAAAAAAGTATGGAGCATATCTAACCTAGCTGTGTCAGCTGAGCTCTCATAAACTGGTTTCTCTTCTAAAATCTTCAACAAGGGTCTAGCAATCAGTGTGGTTCTCACATATGACATAATCTACTGAAAAGTCTTCAGTATGCCTTCTGAAGTGAGAACTACTGCAACACACTCTCCAAATTACATAATGCTGTTCTTATCTAAAACTTTGCTGATTCTTCACTATGGCATCAGGTGTAAAGAACATTTAATTTGAACTGGTGAGAAATACACATCGATGTGAGAAAAGGGCCTTGTTCAGCTATCATCAGCTTACAATTGTTTCATATATTCAAGTTAAACAATGTTTTACACCAGTACTCTATGGATTCTTTCAAATAAGATTAGTTCTGCAGACTTCAAACTTTTACAAGGCAACAATGGCTATTAATAAAATCTTTTGAAGGAAAAAAGGCTGTGTATAATCAATATACCCAGTCCAAGACACCAGCTCCACAGGCATCGTGAGCCATCAAAAGGACTATTCACTGCATTTTATAATGTCATATACTCTGAATGGAAATACTGAAAACAAATTCCCACGTGGATGTGGAATACAGAGCTCCATCATTATCCAAATATAGATTTAGCCACAAAGATTTACTTCTGGTGCAGAACCTATAGGGCTACTACAAAAATTTGGAGAAGACTGTATACTTTATACTGGCAGCAAAGCTCCAGATTTATAATGACCAACCACTTGAGATCAGAAGAAAATGAATATATATTTTATGGTGCCTCTGTTGTAGTTTACGTTAGTGTTCTTTATTTCAGTTTCAGTAACTCAAAACAAAAAAAAAAAGAAATAGGCATTTATTCTTATATTGCAGAGAAAACTCAGCTGCATTTAGCAAAAACCAAATATGTTCCAATAAGCAAATTTGAACTCATTATAATGTATTAAAGTTGTATAGCCAGATTTTTATTAAAATAAGTCAATGGTTGACTTAATGATGTGACCAAAAAAAACTGTGATCGAATACCGTATTAATTACCTTCACTTTCTCTGAGAAAGTTTATTTCAGTTTCTGTTTCTATAACAAACAAATGTTCAAAAGTAAACACCTCCGGAAAATTATTCTCAGACTCTTAAAAGTCTCAGAGTTAAAGCTTTAAGTTTGGAACAAAAATAAACTGGGCAAATTCAACCACAGTTTTAGATGATAATAAATTGTTTATGGAAGTTCAATGATACAATGAATGATGTATGAGTCATGTGAGAAAAAAACTTTCACAGAACAGTCTAATACAATAAAGATCAAAATATGTATCAATGCACAAGAATGTTGTTGTTGTTACTTAGGGAAATACTGTGATAATATGTTTATACTGAAGTGGCATATCATGAAGGTTTAAAATAACTGTGATCACACAATTAATATTTCTAATTAATGCTGACAGATTTAATCCTGGATTATGCTGAGAGATTTAAACTAGGATTATGCTGATAGACAGTCTAAAGATTTTTAAACGGAATTAATAATACAGTGGGGTAATGGATTATCTAATAAATAAATGATATAAATCTTGACACTTTAACCAAACAGAGTGAAGTTTATCATTTATTTACATGCTCAACATGTAAGTGGGCATCTGAAACAAACTATGGACAGGACTCTTCAAAGGGAAAGAAGTCAGAGTAGATTCAAAGAAAAAAATTAACAGAATTTGAAAGTGATGAAGAAAGATAAGACCAAGAGTTTATTTAGATGATAATTAGAGAGTTTATATCTCTCCATTTTATGCTTGTCTTCATAGTGAAGATTGATCCTGATGATCAAAAGCAATGAGCAGTATTACTGAAACAGTGAATATCAACAGCTTCATAATGCTTGGATAATTACTTTGAAAGCATGACCAGACAGACAAAACTGGTCTTGTGGTAAGGTAATGTCATTAAAACCAACTTTCAATCTCTAGTTTCTTGAATATCTTTTTTTTTTGCCCTAAAGTATTAATGTGTTGACATATTGTCTAGAACACACTTCTCTAGAAAACACATATGAATGGTTTTTCCCAATGTCTAATTTTAATCCCCTAAAGAATCTCGCTTGTTACAGATATCACTTGTGTGTTGTCCCAAAGAGAAAAAAAAAGGCATAAAAAAGAAGGAAGAAAAAAGCAGCATGAATTGATATTACCAACTGACAAACAACCACTAATCAAATATGATGTATGACTTTTAACTGACAGTTATGTGGTGAAACAATAGGTACAAAGTGTGAATGTGTATCACAATGTAAGAATTAAAAATTTTCATGACCAGTGATCTTTCAACATTTAAAGCTACAAGTAAAAAAAAAAAAAATAACATACACCATGTGGATAAAAACAAACTGATCTAAAAAAAAAAGGAAGAATATTAAACTACACAAATCCACTACAGTAGGTTTATTTCTCTATCAAGAACCTTGTAAATGCAATCTTTAATCCTTTAACATTCAAATTCTAAAGCAGGATGAATAAAGTTTGGATTTTCATGTGAAAATTAGTTCACAGGGTTAAACAGACATCTTGAAACAAGTGGTAACATTAAGCACAACATATTAAATAATAATTTTCTTTTGTTTTCAAAATCTCAGAGGAAAAAAAAGGTAAAATTTATGATTTTTCAAAAAGTAAAAAGGAACAAAACATTATGAAATATAATAATGGGGTGACCTTCTCCTTATCATGTCAATTTCAGTTTAATTTTAACTGCAAACAAACAAGAACCAAAGTTCAGCTTAAAGGATATAAAAAAAAATTATAAAGACCAATCAATACAGAATTCAGAGCCAAAATAACTAAATCTGAAAAAAAATATATTGAAGATGATCTAATCTGAAGTTTAACAATTATAAACATAAAAATAAGAAATAAAAAAACTGGAAAGAAACAACATGTTTCTCTAGACAGTGATAAAACCTGTTATTAAAATGACTAGTCTTGCACAGTAAAATAAGTTCATGAGGAAAAAAAACATAAATTGTCTACTGTAAATAAAAAAGAAAACAAGCATGACTAGCTTTTTTTATAATTAGATGCATGTTTCATTCAAAAAGTTATGAAAATGATACACACCTAGATGTAAGTTAATGAAACTAAGCATGAGATGTTTAACATGCAGTTATATCAAATCTAAATATGAAAATAAAGCAGCACAGTTTTGGTGCACTACACTACAAATTATAAAACCCCACCAATTCATTAACAATTAGACCTATGATTGCTAGCAATGATACTTTTTTAAAATAAAACTCTTGACCTAAAAAAAACCACTTTGTTAAACAGTTAGTTTTGATCTAAAAAATGTTGCAGAAAATAATTTCTTTCAGTTTGAAATGTTAAACACAAAAAAATGAGCACAGCTCATAAAGGGTCATGTTAAAATTTGCAAAGAAGTCCAAGATTATAAACACTTTATTTATAATAATGGATAAGACTCAAAATGCACATGATGTGTGAAGCTTGCCAAAAATGTTGGCCAATTTTTTTTTCCCATTTACACATATTATGGCTTCTTAGCTTCTCACTCTTCCTTGCATGTGAGTATGATGCTGTAAAATTATTATATTAAGTCAGTAAAAATCATAAAATTCTTTCATTATAATATATTTAATATATTTTTCATATGTTTGTTTGTTTGTAAAGCCAGTACACATATTTCACTAACTGACATTAAAAAATGTTAAGCAAAAAAAAGAATGTAAAATAAAATTACTTTCTTTTACAACATTCAAGTCATTTACAAAAATGAATACTGAAAGCTCATGTTTCGTGTACAGTTTGACAAAACAGGCATATTTTTAGCACAAGGAATAAAGAAAAGCCCACAATTAGCAGATGTGCAGTGTAATTATGTTAACAAATAAAAATACACATAAAGACTTTACTGGATTCAGGCTACATGTAGGAATACACATATCACTGAGCAAGGTTTTGTGTAACAATATTTACCATATACTTTTGCTTGTGTGTTGGGGAGCAAAATCAATATAAATTTAAATTAAATTCAGCATCTCATACATTTATAGTTTAGAATGGCTTAATACAGTCAGCTTTCTAAGATACAAGTTTATTTACCTGGAAAAGTGAAACCAGGTTATAAACTTCTCAAATTACTTCAGCAATGGTGACCTTTATTTTCCAGTCCTTATAAAATAAATATGAAAGGTAAGCAGCATGTCAGTTTTGGAGAATGTTTAGCTTAAGCATCAAATATTGATGATCCCACAAAATGTGTCTCGAAAGTCTCGAAAATAAAGGACTGGAATGAAAGGACTATTGTTTCTTGACTTTCAAATTTAAAAAAAATTTGTTAAGTTTAATTTGATTTGAAAATACTATGGACTTCCCCCCTATCCTTTCTTCTTTCAAAAATATTACTGATCATGTTTTTTTAAGAGAAAAATTTATTCTTAAAAATTGTATTTCAGAGGTCTGTTTTTTTCTCATTGTACAGCAAACTAACAACAATTGTTAGTGATGATATTCAGTTCAACAAAGATAACCAAGACCTGCTCACACAGTCATACTGAACAGTGTCATTTATTGACTCATTCATTAGAAACTTATCTTTCCTAGTCACCATTATTCATTAGACAGCAAATGACACTGCAGAATCTTGCATATCATTGGCTGGACTGGCTTGCAGAAGATTGGTTAGCTTCTCATATGAATGCTATGGCTACATACTATGAAACTTGGTGTAGAGGTTATCTGAGTCAAATTTCTGACGCAGAACCATTATGTAGTTCAGTCTGTGAAGAAAAAAAAACAACAGTGGATTATTCAATTTGCATAGCTGTTAATACACAGCTATTTTTGTGATCACCTCATAAACTGGGCTGTGTCATAATCATAGGACTAATTCATATAAGAATGTCTTGCTTTTTTTTTTCTGACACTGGCAAGATATGTAAATAGTGTACTCTGGTCAATCTGTGTGGTATACTATAAACCCTTAAGAAATGACCAAGTGATAATCTTCCATCTGAGAACAGGACATTGCAGGCTGAGACACCATCTATATCAGAAGATTTCAGAACTTTGGCCCATCAGACCTATGTGTCTGCAGCAAAGTGCAACATACTTAACATCACATCCTTCAGAGTTGCCAGCTACACAATCCACTCTGTCAAAGGACTTGGCTAGACCCCAGCCCATTACAAGAGAAGCTCTATGGCAATGCTGCAAACCTGAGACAAACTGTTGCACTTGTGAGAGAGATTGGTGTCAATGTCTGAAGGAATGATGAAGAAGAAAAGAAGACTCTATGTTATGTAGCTTTATTTTTTGGTGTTCAAGTGCTAGATCTTGTTAAATGTAGAGCCCAATTGTCAGGATGATGTTCACAATATGCTCCATAATATGAACTATATGTTTTTATGGCAGTCTTATAGTTTATGCCTAAAACCTAGACCCCCTTAGCTAGGTTTGGTTGTGTAGGTCTGCAAACACCAGGAATATTTGTTTTTTTTTTACAGTAGGATTTCCATCTCATTGTTTTATGGAAAAGAGATGGCTAGTTAACAGTAATACTATGGCAGTCAGTCAGTCAGTCATTTGCATGTCCCTTGCAGAACTTTGCCTTCCTAATAGCTCTCCTGTAGGCCTCTCGAATACTATTGTAATGAGAGAAAAAAAATGGTTAAAATAGTGAAAATAATGTAGTGCAGTATATAAATATAACAGTAAATATTATGTCCATTGTGATAGTTGTAATAAACTCTAACACTGATGATTCTACAACTTGACACTTTTCACAGTATCAGCTTTTTAAAAAAAAATTATTTCTGCAACATCAAGCTAATTATCTACATCACCTTCCTACTATGGGTGAATGACAACAAATATGCAACTTGTACTACTTACAACTCCTTGTTCACTACCACTGCCTGGTCCAGGCTTCTCTACAGATCCATTCTTTGTGGCTTTATCCTTCGCATCACCCTGAGTTGAGGAACAGTAAAGAAATGACTGAATACTTTAGGATATGTAGACTGATGTTATCACTGTACTTTGGACAAGTCTATAAGTGCTCTCTGCTCCTCCTGACAACTATGATCTCAGCAATGTGCATGTACTCCAAAGCACCCACAAAGAGCCACAACAAATAAAAGCAGCAACAAAAGGAGGTCAAGATGGAACCAATGACTTTTAGTCCAAGAAATACTGATTTGGCTATCCCCATTGTCAGAAATAATGATTGGTTAGCTAGAATGAGTACATAATAATTAAAATCACTTGTGGGTTATGTACAGGCTATAAAACATGTCTTATACTTACAGTTCAGTCATGCACAATACAGAGCCTCAAAACTGTATGACACAGAATGTTAACCATAGAAACCTTTTATAGAGAAACATTTATAATCTTAAAGAGAAAATACTCATACTGATATAAACACATAACTGTTCTGAAATGGATACATGTTAATGTTTGTGAAATTTGTTGAGCATCACTCTGTGAATAGTTTCTTAAATGTTGATTTTACAATTTTTAAGGGTATAATCAATCAAAAGCAGTCAGTATCTAGTCTCTCTGCTTTATCAACTTCTATTTTCAGTTTTGCCCCTCGTCTCTTTCTTAAATGGTACAAAATCAGTCTCCATGCAGCAAAGTCTTTAACAAAGTTTTCCTAATTCTTGTGGCAGAAAAAATTTCCCAAGGATCCTTTGCATCTCAGTTTGTTCTATCTAGTAGCTTTCTTCTTAACAGATTGTTCACAATCTAATATCTCATATCTATGAGATGTCACAGATATAATCCATTATCACAACATATCCAAGTCAATTTAACTATGTCATCATTGACAGAAACCTAGTATGCTGCAGTACCTTCCAGTTGGCTACAGTATGTATACATATATGTGTGTTTATGAATATGCATGTGTAGGCATGGATGTATATACATATGTAAATTTATATATGTATATATGCAGCTTAAACATTGACAAGAATATCAACAAAACCAAGTGCAATGTATAAAATTCTCTGGATAAACATTAATCATAAAACATCATGCCATTTTATATACAATAATAATAATTTAAAAAAAACATTACAAACAAGCAGCAATAAACTGCTTTAATGGAAAAATAATGCAAAGTAGCTTCAAATCATTCAAGAAAAGCAACTCTCATGCCAGAAGCAACATTCTGGCTCAAAGGAGCTAAGCAGTACAATATTGTTAAAGAGCTGAAACAATTTTTTTTTTGGCATGCAATCTCACAAATGGTTAGGGACACTCAAATATTTGGTATGAAATGAAATTTTATCAAAATCTGGACCCACTCCTTTTAACTTACATTAACTTACATCCTTCCCTTGCTGTTAAATGTCACATAGGGCTTGCATGGTAGTTCACCAAGTTTTCCTTTTCATGACAAGCTTTTCAACCTCATCAAGGGATTTTATGCCTACTAAACTGGCCTCTCTTAACAATGTCCTCTTTAGAGTTTCACATGGTCGACCTCTTCTTCTTCAGCCTATTGTGTTCCACTTGATAGTTTGTTTTGGGATTCTCCTTTTACTGGAGATTTAATTGAGTTCTTACTATAGTTGCAATATTTGCATGGATTAATGTCTGATTGGCTTGTTTCTCACCTGTTTGCCACCAGGTTTATGTTTTGCATTGTCAAAAGAGCCAACCTTAGACTGTGCCTTCCACTCTGTCTTTTGGACCTCAATCTAGTATGGATTGAAATGATTTTTAAGTTGTTAAATGAAAAAAAAAAAACAACAAAACAAAAAAAATATTAACCTATCAATTTATTTCTTTGGACTGAGCTAGTATCTGCTCATAATAATGCTCACTTGAAAAAAAAATAGCACAAAAATATTAACAGACAAGCAAATGGTGTACAAATTCTTACATAAAAAAATGCACAGAAAGTAATTTTTAAGCAAATTAAAAACAAGATTTTTGCACATGTACAAACACAAAGAAATTTCTGGAAAAAAATCAGTTTTTCAGTTTTTAAATGTTGAAATATTTTCATTTTCACAAGCAATTAAATTTTTAAAAATTAGTTCAAATCTTTGACTGCTTCACTTCATTATAAAAAGGATCACATATTTATTGTGTAAATTAACTTATAAAATCAGTGTATGCTATTTTGATCACAATCAAGTTGTCTCATAAATAAAAACTGTGTGATCATCATATACTGACATGAGAATATTTAAACATCTTGATTATTATGTGACATAAATTGACATGAATTAAGTTTCTAAATATATCTCTCACAAAATTGCTGAAAATCTGTAATTTTTATTATGACTTATAATTAAAGTTTTAAATATAATGCCAAAGAAATAGAAAACCATTAGACACAATTAAATTTGTAAATTTTCTTTCATTAGCCAAAAACCAACTATTCAAAGGTATGGGTGCCCACATTAAGGTACAAGAAAAACAGTTCTGAAGTGACAAAATTAGCAAGTTTCTAGGGGGCATTAATTATTCAGTTATAGAAAATGAAAGAAAATGATAAAAAAAAAAACAAGAAAAAAATGATTAAAATTCAGAAGAGTAAAGAACTAATCTAAAGAATAAAACATTCTTAAAGGATAAAATAAATTACATTATTCTATAAATTTAATGATAACTCACAAATAGAAAAAACACACTTTAAGAAATATTCATTTCTGAGGGAATTTAAAAAAAAAGACATTAAATAAATGATATAATAAGCAGGCACAATATTTCATTCTGATGAAATTAAGATGCTTAAAAAGTTTGAAATTCTTGATGTTTTAAGACAAAAATCAATACATTAAAGAAAATAAACTATTCATGTATAAATTTTACTCCAAACTGAAACAGATCTCCACTCTTGAAAAAAGTACTTCATTGGAAAAAGATTTTTAAATACAAATGTTTTCAAGCAGACATTTTCTACAACTTTATGCCTATTGAAATCTGGCTCAGTTTAAACAGAAATATTATTCAATTTATTGAGACATACTACTCAAAGAATAATTACCATTATTATTTCATGCATACTGGACAATTTACAATTTACACAATCATCCTTTTCACATATGCTTTCCACACTGTATCTGTCACAATCTGAATCTTTTGCCACTAATTTTTTCCCTTTCTGCTGCTCCTAAGGTCAGATGTTCAACAAATTTCACAAGGGGAAATTTTTGATGTTCCTCTGAGAAGCCGCCAGTGGCATTCCACATCATATGATTAATTCACATAACTGCTACAAAATTAATTAATACAAATGTCTATTCCTTCTAGTTACATGTAATACAGAACATAACCTACATCTATGATGAATATTTCTATAATATTAAAGTACAAGTTCTTTGATTGTACCACAAGGTCCATGATGGATATTTCTGTAGAAAATCATTCATTAAAGTCAGTTTAATCTTCTAATTATTTTGACCAGTGGTGGCTTCCCTCTGTTTTCCACCAGATACAAACAAGTTCTAAAAGAATTTGCAGAGCAATTAAAATCACTTAAAGCCAAAAGAAAAGACAATAGGAAGTCTTTGGCATATCAAAAGATGACAGAAATTACATAAATTGATGGTTCTAAGGACTGTTATAGCCGGAGGTGGGGGGAGGGGATACACTCTCCATTCCAATTAAATGTCTCCAAGATGTGCATCTCAAATAGCCTCAGACAGTCCAAGTCCAGCTCCTGGCCTTCTCGTGGAGGAACTGTTTAAACTGACAGGAGAAGGGACAAAAGGCAAATATCTGGTGCCTGAAAACCAGACGCTTCAGGCAGATGAGAGTCTTGGTTGGTAACTCATCTAGGAGAAGGAAAACTCTGATTTAAAACTCGCTGCTGGTGAGATTCCTCAGCTGCCATGCATGGGGTGAAACTCCTCCCAGCCAATGAAGAAAAATGTGATTAGTGTTGCCATGTGGTGCCGCCATGGAAAAGGTGAAGGAAAGGATTAAGTGAAGTAACCAGCAGTCTCAAGGTCAGGGCTACTCAAATCATGGCACCTCTGCTCTAGAGGCCAGCTACGTCCTATATACACCCATACTGGGGCAGATTGCCTAAACCGGCTTAACCCAGGTGTTAAACTAAGACACTGCTGGCGGGATTCTTCAGCTGCTGCGCGTGGGGTGAAACTCCTCCCAGTCAATGAAGAAAATGCGAAAATGTGCTTAGGGTTGCTGCGTGGCGCCGCTGTGAAAAAGGTGATAGAAAAGATAAAGTGAAGTTTAATTGGTATGTCCAGTAGTCTTGCAGCGAGAGCTACTCATACCACGACACCTCTGCTCTAAAGGCCGGCCACGTCCTATATACACCTATACTGTTGAAATATGCCAAAACTGGCTTAACCCAGGGGTGAAATTTGATGACTACTCATGTCACGGTACTTCCACTCTAGAGGTCAGTCACATCCTAAACACACCCATACTGGGATAGTACACCTAAACCGGCTTAACCCTGGGGTGAAACTTACTGGTGGCGAGGATTCATCCTCCTGGACAAAAGCTCCATCCTGGTCACAACTAGGAAGGGTAGCAGCCATGACCACAAAATCCTGAAGTTGGAGACACTGGACCAGTGCTGTCTAGATAGGCAACCACCTTTCACCCGACAGGGATATATGCGTATCCTAATCATGCTGAGGTTTTCCAGTGAGAAAGTCCAACTCTAGGCTGGATGGGCAACCACCTCTCACCTGGTGGGTATACACTGATATCCAAATGATGTCGAGGTTTTCCGGTGAGAAAGTCCAACTCTAGATTAAACTGATGCAATGAAAACCATAGTGTCACGCAATCCCACTTCTGTGACCCACCGAGAATACAGGCCCAAGCCCCACGATACTCTGAACCTCTTGTAATCCTCTTGGGGATCTCTTGTGGTCCTCTCTAGGACCACAGGAGGACCACAGGAGTAAATTCAGTAGGATCACGGGGCAGTCTTGGTGGTATAAGTGAACGAAGAAGAAGAGACATAAATTGATAATCACTAGAAAACATAGATGAATTATGGAATTCTTACAGCACACCCATGATCACAGCAGCAAAAACAAGTGCTGGACTGCAAAAAAAGAAGTAGAAAAGCATGGATATCAGATAACATATGGAAATACATACATGAAAATTTGCCAAATTTTGAATGTAAAGCCAGATCTTGGAAAAGATTTGCAAAAGCAGAATAGAAAGAACTAGACAATAAAGTAAAAAGTTCAGCTAGAAGGAATAAAATAGACAACATGGGAAAGAAGCAGAGAAGGCAGCAAAAACAGGAGACAGCAAAACTATTTAACATACAAAAGAGACTAACAGGTACAACAGCATCTAAAGATAGACCAATCCTTAACAAAACTGGCACTATATTAACATCAAGTAAAGACCAAAAACAAAGATGGGCCTAACACTTCCAAGAAATACTTAATCGACCACACCCAAAAGATTTGACAGACCTTGAAACTGACTTACAAATCCCAAAACTAAATGATAACCTAGATGAAATTACACTGTATGAAATTGAAACAACAGTGGATCTAATGCTAACAACAAAGCTGCAGGTGAAGATGAAATAACAGCCAAAATGTTAAAAGTTATTAACAGTGACACATGAGCCAACTACGAGAATGTTTAATAAAGTTTGGAAAGAAGAAAAGGTCCCTTCTAAATGGAAAAAAGGAATCATTGTTAAAATATTAAAAAAAGGCAACCTTAGTGATTGCAATAACTGGATAGGAGTCACCATACTATCAGTTGTATCAAAAGTATTTTGCAAAGTTATTCTGAATAGAAATAAAGATAAAGTGGATGCTACAATGAGAGAAGAACAAGTAGGATTTCAAAAAGAGAGAAGCTGTAACAATCAAATCTTTACTCTAAGAATAACACTCGAAGAACATATCAAAATGCAAAAACCATTAATCCTGAACTTCATAGACTTTAAAATGGCAATTGATAGCATATACAGATATTCATTGTGGAGAATTTTAAGAATATATGGAATACCATCTAAGATTGTCAACATGATTAGGGACCTCTACAATGGATATGTTTGTGCAGTCAACACAGAAGAAAGAATGAGTAAATGGTTGCAGATTGAAACAGGCATGAAACAAAGATGTATATTATCTCCTCTGCTTTTTTGGAATTGCCATAGACTTCACAATGAAAAAATAATGCACAGGTAAAATGGACACTGACTGGGTACATGAGACCCAACTGGAAGATCTTGATTTGCAGATGACATAACTCGTTATTAGTGACAATGTGAAATCAATGCAAGAAAAAAAAAATATCCTGTCTCCAATAAAATACAACTTAGAATTAAGAAGGAAAAAAACAAAAATAATGAAACTTCTCATTAACCATGAAGGAAAAATACACATAGAAGGAATAGCTGTTGAAGAAGTAAATCAATTTGCATATTTCACCAGCTACATAGACCAGGATGGTGACACCAGAAAGGAAGTTAGAATCAGAATTGCAAAAGCAGCACTGAGCTTCAAGAATCTTGAGAACATATGGCATTTAAAAGTTATAAGCACAAAAACCAAGTTAAGACTATTCAATTCAAATGTAATATCTACCTTCATTTATGAAGTTGGAAAGCAACTAAAGAAATAGACAAGAAATTAGACTCTTCTGAAAACAAATGCCTAAGGAAAGTATTCAGTATAAAGTGGAACAAATTCATGAACAATGCAGAGATAAGACAGATGAGCAAACAACAACCTGTCTTATGGGTGATCAGAAAAAGAAGATGGACTTATGTCGGTCATGTGGTGAGAAAAAACAACCAGAGATTCTCAAAACAAGCTATCAAGTGGAACACAACAGGCTGAAGAAAAAGAGGTCGACCACTTGAAACTCTAAAGAGACATTGTTAATAGAGGCCAGTTTCATGGACATAACATCCCTTGATGAGGTTGAAAAGCTCACCGAAAACAGGAAAACTTGGTGAACTACCATGCGGGCCCTATGTAACATTTAACGGCATGGGAAGGATGTAAGATGTAAGAAGAAAACACAAGGGATAAAGAAAGATAAGGAGACAGAAAATAACTTCATGGGCTAATCAAAGTACCGCAGGAAAAGAGTGAGAACTGAAGTGACTGGATGAACCAAGAACTACACAAAACAGGGAAGTGCGATGATCAATATCTATTAGCATGGAACACGGTGAATTAGAAAACAGCATTACTTCTTGCCTGATGTACTAACCATGAGGATCTCTGGCAGCAAAGTGCCATTTTTGTGTTTATTTGTTGTTTCGATATTTTTGTCATCCCTGATAAAAGCACATCACTGAAATATTGGTTTGTTACTGCTAATTTTACATTTCTACTTGCTCATCTCACTACCTCTTTTGCTATTTATTTTCACCCTTACTTCTTTCTATCTTTTGCATCACAGTACTCCAGCTAGTTCTACTCTGTACCACTAAGAAGTCATTCTGGTTTAAGATGAGAAATAATAACATTCATTATCTAAAGAAATGATGTGTAGACTCCTTAACTGCATATTATAAACAAAACAATAAGAATTTTTCAAATAAGAAATAATGAAGCGTTCACAAAGTTGAATGACAGATCACAGTTATATGTTGACCTTTGAAAACTAGACTTTAAAGTGCTCTCTGTGCCTCTCTCTCTCTCTCTCTGAACCTGAAGTGCCCAGGGCACGTGGGGCTTCTGCAAGGGTTTTCCACAAGCGCCTGTCCTCTGCCTTTGTTCTACTCTTGCCCAAGAGATTGCTCATCATCCTCTCTGTTGTTCTTCTCCATGTCTCTTTTGGTCTACCCTTACTTCTGTTCCCTGTGGTGTCCATCTTAGTGCTATTTTTGGTAGTGAGTTATCAGTCATTTGGAGCACATGACCCAACCATCGCCAGCATCTTTCCTCAATAATTGCTGTCAGTGGCTTCATTTGCATTTCTGACAACAAGATGTTATTTCTTATGGTATTTGGCCAAAATATTTTTCTAATTCTTCATAAACATTTAGTCTGGAAAGAATTCAACTTGTTTTCTATTGTTTTGTTGATTTTCTCTGTGTCTACTACTTTTTAAATGTCACCATACAACACTCTGCTCAATTATGGCTGCAGCAAGTCTTTCATTCTTTCAATTTCCACTGCTATAGATGAACATGGAATTAACCTTTGGTTTCTGTGATCTATTTTCTTTTTCAAAATAGAATTAAAAATGAAAGAATATGCAAAATAAAACTGTCTTTCTTTGTGACTCTAACAAAAGCTTCAGCAACTAGAAATACACTTATATCAGAACAAATATTTTGATGATCATGTTCAAAACAATAAATTTTGTTCAAAATTAATTTTACAAGTTTCATTAGAAATACTGACACAGCAGTAAGAGATCAAGAGAATAAGAGATAACAGACATTATTTACTCTTCTTTTAAGCTAAAAATGTGTGCATCAATTTTAAATGGAAACCTGCATTTTTAAATTTAGACAGCAATAGTAGAGTACCTGCAAAATGAATTCTAATAAAATCAACAAGAAACAATAAAACAAACAAACAAAAAATGAAGAAGATAATCTGAAAGGACAGAAACATGGTAAATTATTATTTTATATACTATGTGGGCAATCCAAATGAAAACCTCAAAACTGCGATAGAAATTCTAAGCACTGTCTCATTGTTATTTTTTTTTTGTAGGGGGGGGGAGGGGTTTAATCTCATAGCCTCTGACTTTCCTGAGCCATCCTCAAGGCAGTGGGTTTGACAGGAGCTGGAAGTATGCCGTACACGATAGTATGCCTTACTGTTATATGATAACAGCAAGAAATGGAGGCCATGGAAATGTGGTTTATATGAAGGATGTTGAAGGTACCATGGACAGCCAAGAAAACCAATGCAGTCTTAAAAGAGGCTGGAAGACAGGGAATTGTGGAGAGAAATGATTACCTATGCTTCGCGGCATGGCACTTAGATAGTTATATGATAGTATGTCTTACTGTCATATGGCAGTATGGCCTACTGGTATATGATAGCATGCCTTACTGTTATATGACAGTATCTGTCATATGATAGCAAACAAACCTGACCAGACCACTGTATATGTGATCACAATAATATATTTTTTTTGCCCTTTTCTTTTGAAAATTAACTAAAAACACATTTTGTAAACATTAAGCAACTTGGCAATAATAAATCATAATGAAGTTGGACCTTTATCAGCATTAAATATGTATTTGCATTAGTCTTACAGAAAATGGCAGAAAATATAAAAGCATACTATAATGTGACATGGGACAGAAATAAGGAAACAGTAACTCTTACAGCCTCTTGTCATTATGTTCAAAACCTTTTCTTGAAAATGAAGTTCAAGCACAGTTACACTGGCTCTCATGTAGAGATGAAAGTGTTTTGTTAGAAGTTCAGAAGACACAGTATTGAAAAATGAATTTTTGGAAGCCACTAACATTAAAAAGGAAAGCTGAATGAGAATGAACTAGGAAGAGAAAGGCAGTGAACAAAAAAAAAAAAAACATCTTGAGAGCTTTTATTTGCAGTAAAACAGCATGAATGATTTGTATGAAAATTTTTTCCCTGTTAGTACTTAGGAAAGATGACATTAGATGCAAATGGATTTTAGAAAGAAAAAAAAAAGGATAAAAGTGTTAAAATTCTGGACCTGTTCTAGTAAAATTTCCCCAACTCTCAAAATCATTAAGCAAACCACATAAGCCATGAGAAGGAAAGGAAGAGAAATGCAGTGACACACCATGTAACAAAATCTAATTGTGATGATGAGTACAACATAATCAATTCTCAAGGCCAAAGGTGTATATATCGTGAGCTAATTCTCCCTATAACCCAAATCTTAGGTAACTCTTTTGAATCTCCCATCTAGTCATTTTACTACTTGGAGCTCTGCATAAAAGGTTTATCCCAATGTGCCATGTACTTATACTCCTTGTGAAGTCCGGTTCATTTGTTTTTCCAATAATCCATTCATTCATTTTTTTTCCTTACACAGAAACAATAGACTTTCTTATTTGTAGGACTATACCACTTGTTTCTATATATCAAAATTTATATTAATTTTTTCTAGTCTTTTGCTATTGACACACAGTACAGATGAATGTAATAAGAAGATAAGGACTTGCCTAACAAAGCAAACTAGTGTGGAAAAGTTAGAGGTCTACACTTTGGAGGAGTGTAATGAGCAATTAGATGAAAATGAAAGAGACATGTTGAGATGGAAGAGAATACTTTGAAATGAGATAAAGCATAGTTTTTATGAGAAAATATTAAAAGAACCATCCATGTGTATCAAGTCATAGATATTATTTTATATATATATATATATATATATATATATATATATTGACGAAAGCTTTGAAGAACAGTAGAATAAGAATACTTCTTAATAAAACTACTGAATCTCTCACATTTACTGATGACTCACTACCAAAAATAGCACTAAGATGGACACCGTTGGGAAACAGGAGTAAGGGTAAACCAAAAGAGACATGGAGAAGAACAACACAGAGGATGTTGAGCAGTAGTAGAAAAAAAAGGCAAAGGGCAGGCGTTTGTGGAAAACCCTTGCTGAAGCCCCATGTGCCTTGGGCACTTCAGGTTCAGAGAGAGAGAGAGAGAGAGAGAGAGAGAGAGAGACAGACAGACAGAGACAGACAGACAGACAGACAGACAGAGACAGAGATCTTTCATATAACATACTATATTTTTCTGTGTATAACACACATACACACACCTTTTGCTATATTTTTGGGACCTAAAAAAGAGAGTGCATGCTATATATGGGAGACAGATTTAAAGTAGATTAGAGATAGATCTGAAAAAGATTAGAGATAGGGGCTTGTATTTTTGCTGTTTTTTTCTTTTTTCTTCATTTGAGATGACAATTAATGGAGAACCACTAGTTTAATTAAGACTGGTCTCCTCTCAGAGAAAAAAAGAATGATAAGAAAAATAACTAGAAACTGTTCTTTTTTATTGAATTTTTGACTCTTTACATTTTTTAAAAAATAAATTTTACACCATATTTAAAATTATTTTTAGTAACTTATATGGTATTTTTTGTAAAACAATTATGTTTTGTTGTTGTGGATGAATCTGTTTAGTAGTGATGCAGCATAAAAATAGTTCCATACCGAAATCTTTTTTTTTGTGCTTGTCTTTATTTTAAAATACATATTCAGTAAATGTTCAGATACTATATTTAAAGTTCTCATTTTTTAAAGAGATTTCACACTATAATTCAACAATGAAAAATCAATAACTTTTCTGTATCATTAAAAAAAAAATTCACTGTAAAGCAACAACAAAAAAATTATACTATGAAATGGAGTGAAGCAAGAGGTGGTCATTAAATATTTTGACAAATGTGGAATCAGGATGGAACTAAAGACAATGGAATTTATGAAGAATGTGTGACTCTGACACGTGCAGCAGTGAAAGAGAACAGGCTAGATGAGTTTTGACTATGTTATGTGTGATACTGATACAGTGATGAAGAATTCTATGCCCTCTGTGATGAATAAACCTTCTTACATCCTACATCCTTCCTGTGCCATTAAATATCACATAGAGCGTGCATGGTAGCTTGTCAAGTTTTCCTGTTTTTGGTGAGCTTTTCAACCTCATCAAGGGATGTTAAGCCTACTTATTTGGCATCTCTTAACAATGTCTTCTTTAGAGTTTCACATGATCAACCTCTTTTTCTTCGGCCTGTTGTGTTCCACTTGATAGCTTGTTTGGGGATTCTCTGACTGTTTCTTCTCACCATGTGACCGACATATGTCCATCTTCTTTTTCTGATCACCGATGAGACAGGTTGTTGTTTGCACATCTGCCTTATTTCTGCGCTGTTCTTGAATTTGTTCCACTTTATACTGAGTATTTACCTTAGGCATTTGTTTTAAAAAAGTCTGCTTTGTTGTCTATTTCTTTAATTGTTTTCCAGCTTTCGCATGCATAAATGAGGGTGTATATTACATTTGAATTGAATAATCTTAGCTTGGTTTTTGTGGTTATAACTTTTGAGTGCCATGTGCTCTCAATATTCTTGAAGGTCAATGTTGCTTTTGCAGTTCTAATTCTAACTTCCTTTCTGATGTCACCATCCTGGTCTATGTAGCTGTTGAGGTATGCAAATTGGTGTAGTTCTTCAACAGCTGTTCTTTCTATGCATAATTTTCCTTTGTGATTAATAGGAAGTGTCATTATTTTTGTTAGCCAGTGAAGACAGGGTATCTGTTTTTTTCTTGCATCAATTTCACATTGTCACTGATAAGAGTTGTGTCATCTGCAAAATCAAGATCTTCCAGTTGGGTCTCAATGCCCGTTTTACCTGTGCATTATTTTTTCATTATGAAGTCTATGGCAATTCAAAAAAGCAAAGGAGATAGTTACATCTTTCTTTCATGCCTGTTTCAATCTGGAGCCATTCGCTCATTCCTTCTTCTGTGATGATTGTGCAAACATATCCATAGTAGAGATCCTTAATGATGTTGAGAATTTTAGATGAATAAATATAGCTGCTTTCTTTTTGTTTTACTTTGTGATTTCTGGTGAACATTTTTTTTTCGCAAAGTTTTGGGCCTCAAAAGATGGGTATGCATGGAAACATGTTATATATGAAAAATGAAAAATATAGTATACAAAAATTCGTATGATTTGGGGTAATAGTAACAAAACTATAGTTAAAAAACTGGGTAATTTACAACAGTTTGGGCTGTAAGCATATGCTGAATCTGACAAAGATCACTACTGATCATATCAGGATGATGGATCAATACAAATTATTTCACTACAGCTGGATCATTAACAATTATCTCATAATTCTAGTATTTTAAATTGATAGTTGTGGCATTAAGAATTATCTTCCTTAAGTAAATTTACTATTTAAGATAGAGATGTTATTAAGAGTTATCAGCTACTTTACTCCATTTCATTCTAACAACTGATCAATAAATTTATCTCTTCATATTGAACTAAAAGGAAGTTAGAATTTGAATTGCAAAAGCACCATTGATCTTCAAGAATCTTGAGAACATATGGCATTCAAAAGTTATAACCACAAAAACCAAGTTAAGATTATTCAATTCAAATGAAATGTACACCCTCATTTATGCATGTGAAAGCTGGAAAACAACTAAAGAAATAGACAAGAAATTAGACTCTTTCAAAAACAAATGCCTAAGGAAAATACTCAGTATAAAGTGATATGAATTCATGAACAATGCAGAGATAAGACAGATGAGCAAACAACAACCTGTCTCATAGGTGACCAGAAAAAGAAGATGGACATATGTCGGTTATGTGATGATAAGAAATAATCAGAGAATCCCCAAACAAGCTATCAAGTGGATCACAACAGACTGAAGAAAAAGAGGTCAACCATGTGAAACTCTAAAAAGGACATTGATAATAGAAGCCAGTTCAGTGGGCATAACATCCCTTGATGAGATTGAAAAACTTGCCAAAGACAGGAAATCTTGGTGAACCACAATGCGGGCCTTATGTGACATTTAGCGGCATGGGAAGGATGTAAGAAGATTGAACTGATATGTCTCTGATAATTGTTTCCTTATGAATTAAGCACTAGTTATACCATTTTCTGTCAAATAATGATATGCACAAAAATCATTAGAAGCAGCAGAAATGTGGTTTATTAGAAGAATGTTGTGAATCCCCTGGACAGCAAAAATAACTAACAAAAAATGTATGAGAAGAGCTGGAGAGACAAAAAAATCTTGTTAAAAAAAATAAGAGAGAGACAATGTACTTTCATAGGACATGCAGTGAGAAGAGGGGGCATTGAAAATATTATAACACTGGAAAAATAGAAGGAAGAAGATCAAGAGGAAGACCAAGAGAAATGATACTGGACAGTCTGACAAGATGGTGTGAGAAGAGATCATAAACTGAGCTGATGGCCGGCATGAAGGATCGTGTACTCTGGAGAAGCATTATAGCCAACGCTAGTCGGCACGGCACATGATGATGATGAATGATATTTCCTTATAAGCATTATATCATTCAGTTATATAATCATATTTTTTTCTAAAAAGTTATATCATTAATAATCAAATCATCATATTTCTTTCTAAAACTGAGAAGATGCAGAAAAAATGCATAATCAGATAAGACATGTATTGTTCCTGTTTTGATTTTCTTTCAACTGCAAAATCTTGTTCTTGCATTGGAATTAAACCAATGAAACAGTGTACCATCACTATGGGAACCACCTGTTATGGAGACTAGCCACCATGGAGAGCCTCACCCTATTTTCCAGCCTTAAGGAACCTATCAACCCATTAGTAGACATTCCATGAAGAGGATGGATCTGATCTTGGCCATTACTATTTGGCACTCCTGAAAACCATACCATCACTCCAACACAACAATCTTTGCTTCCACAAGGACATAACAACAACATTCAGCTACAGTCATAGACAAATGGCTAACAGATATTGTTAAAAATATGCAGCAGTTTCAGTATGAAGAAATATCTAACTAAACATAAAAGTATGAAGAAAGACGTTACATTTACAAGAATGATCCAAGATAGTAAAGACAACATATTATCTGGATAAGACTCAAAAAAAAAAAAAGAAGACAGTTCATGAACCTATACTGTAAATCTCTCTCCCCCCTTCTCTCTTTCTCACACACACATATACATGCATGCACACACATACACATGCACACACACACACACATGTTGTCAATATATTTCTCACCTCGTTTTCCATCTTCTTGGAACTGCAAATTGGTGTTTTTCACAGCCAATGCTGTAAAGGTATTGAGGCATGGCATTGTTTTGGGCTTGGAGTGGGTTATGGTAAGCTATTTTATCAGTCCCTCAGTGCAGCTAAAAAAGCAGAGGGTTCTTTAGCAGACTCCACTGCTATGGGGACTACGGTGATCCCTGCCCTATTAGCCAGGCTAGTCCTGTTACTGGGGGCACCAGTGGAGAGGTGGGACAGGATCTTGGTCAGCTATGGTTCACCAACCAGGATGCTAGCATGTCACTATGGGTCATGGATTGCCAAAATGGACAGCATCTTCTCATGTTGGCTTGGCGGCTTGAAAATCACATTGTCAGTTGATGATTTTTGTTAATCTAACGTTCATCCACTTTCTACACTCTTTGCACTCCTTATATACAGAATTAGTTCCTAAATAAAACTAATTTAAACTATACCAGAACACAATGAAACATTCTGAGACAAATATAACAAAGGTCCTGTCAGGCCATTAGCAAAGAGGACAAAGCCAACTAAAACGTGTACAAGAAAGTAAATGCCAATAACATGATTTTAACAATGGCAAATTGTGGGATATTTTGTGGCTGAAAGTGTTGTTCACTATAAATAAGAATAAGAGATCACTCATTCAGCAAGTTTTTGAATTAAGGAAAATTACACAAGTTAGGAAACAATAAATAAGTTTTCTTCTCTTTTTTTTTCCTCCTCTCTTTTCTTCATTACTTTTCTAATATCTAATGTCATGTACTAGATGGAGCAGCCAGTTAAAATGTCAAAAAAAGAAAGCAATAACTTGAACAAATTGCACTTCAACAGTTCAGACATTGCTTCTTAACACTCAATAAAAAGGTACTTCTCTGTGATTCATGAACACTCAAATTTCTCCAAATAAACTATTTTTCTGTCATTATATAATAAGAATCTCACATACAAGCAGCATGAATTTACTATATTCTCAGTTTTCCTATTTCCTTTAAAAAAATAATCTGTAAAAGAATCCCAATTTATTTGTATCTTTATTTGCTTATTTAAGTTCATATAGATGCCATTTGTACACTTTTCTTGTATTATGATTGTTTATGCAAAATTTATAATAGTTTTATGCATAAATGTATAAACTTAATTTTAATGATTCACTTTTACCCTAGATATAAATAATAATATTAATTTTTTTTTTCTTTGTTGTTTTCTTCTATGGTCTTGTTTAAGAAAGTTTCAGTATGGAAACAAAACACAACAAATCTGGTTTGTTCAAGAAAGATTTGACACAATGTAGAAAATTTCAAGAGTATGTGCATATTGAAAAGGTATTAAAACATTTGTTTTTGAAGCTTCAATCATAAAACTCAGAACCGTTTACATTCACTGAGAATATTGATTCACTTGCTGAATGCATGATCTAATTGCTCTATATCACATCCTAGATCTTGGCTACAGCTAAAGTAATGTGGTTCTTTTAAAACTTGTTACCTTCTTATTCCCCCCACCTGGGGAATGCTTGGCATTCTCTAAGGAACCAACCTTTGAATTGCCTTGCCATTCAAGCTTATGGATTTCTATCTAGACTCATCAACGATGAGGATGGGAGAATATGTTTAAAATTATTTACATTAATATGAGTAAAATGAAACCAAAGCCACTTACATATTACATCCTTCCCATGCTGTTAAATGTCACATAGGGTTGCATAGTTGTTTGCCAAGTTTTCCTGTTTTTGGCAAGCTTTTTAACTTCATCAAGGGATATTATGCCCACTAAACTGGCTTCTTTTAACAATGTCCTCTTTACGTGGTTGACCTCTTTTTCTTCAGTCTGTTGTGCTCCACTTTATAGCTTGTTTTGGTATTCTCTGTTTCTTCTCATCACATGGCCTGCATATGTCAATGTCCTTTTTCTGATCACCCATGAGACAAGTTGTTGATTGCTCATCTGTCTTATCTCTGTGTTGTTCTTAAATTCATTCCACTTTATACTAAGTATTTTCCTGAAAAAGCCACTTAGGGCATGGTAAATTCTAAGGAACCAACCTTTGGACTGATATGCCATTTAGTCTTAGGTTTCTGTCAAATTCATTTAATAACAAGAATGGAAAAGGGGTTAAAATTATTTGGTTAGCTAGTAATATGAATAAATTGAAACCAAGGCTACTTGGGGCTTAGTAAATTCTATTAAATATTAAATGGCTTCAAGCTGACAGAATTCAGCCAAAGATATTAATTCTGAAATTAAATGAAATTTTAAATAAAAAGATTGCATTAGTATTAAAACAAAGAACTGAATTCAGCCAACAGAAACTTTATCAATTTAAAAAAAAAAGATTTTTAATAAAATTTAAAATCAATAAATTTCAAATTGTTACATATTAAATGTGATGAAAATCAATATACTATTAAAAAATATTTTAACAATTTGGTCATATACATAAAGCACTCAGAAACAAGAACTGGATAACTTAACAATCAGAAGAGTTTGTCATCTTGCTGCATTGTCAAATAATTCATTAAGCCATTTCATTCCATGTTGAAAAAAAAATTTGTAGAGAAAACAAAGCATATGCAATCAGAATATTAGTTTCTCATTTAACTTTTTTTTCCCTTGACATTTGTGGGAATATAATGGTTTAGATGTATTATTTTCTTATAAATTTCAGTATTTTCTTCTACGTACATGAAGGATTATATATATATATATATACTAAATTACAAATTCTATAAATAATCAAATTACAAAGAACTATTGTTAGTTTTATTTGTGTAGATGCATGTGTATAGATGCATTATTGATGAAGTTGATACATGTCTCTTCTATGCACAATGGCCAACTTTTGAGGATTTACATTGAATTTTGAGAATGCAGGGAACCTTTGCAAATGTAAGTGACTTTGTGATGGGTGCAGCCTTAATGGATTCAAGATCACTCTGTTGGACAGATCTAAGAACATAAAACTGACATGATAATCTTATTACATATTGACATATGTTATACTGGGATAAAGAAAGTTGTTGACAAGGGAAAACAGGATATATATTCTGTGAAGACATGCTGAAATGCTGAACAACAACACTCAATGATTGTTCATTCATAAATTTAGGAAAGAAACTGTGAGCATAGCCATTCATCAACATGTGATTATGTTAGGTATAATATGTCTGCGACATAGTTCAAAGGCCATGCCAAGCAAGCCAAAGTTCAAGCAGCACATGCAAATATTTGTGTGTGTGTGTGTGTGAGTGTGTGTGTGTGCATGTGTGTTTTTGGTGCAAACTAACAGATGATGAGTGGTGAGCAGAATGAAATGTACAGAGAACCACTTCATTACATGTCCATCTCATTTTCATATGGTTTAAGATCTGGTGCAGTCAAGAATCAGCAATACATATCATTTGGTAAAATCCAGATATGCATGTTACACATACAAAATTGTGAACAAAATCTAGAAACAAGTATATACATTCATCAAGTTACTAATCACCACCCCATCCCACCACCCTCTTCCCCCCCCCCACCATTTTGCCATCCTTCAAGCAATATGTACACTGGCTCAACCAATGAAACCACAGACAGACAGACAGACAGACATACAGATAGATAGATAGATAGAGAGAGAAAGAGATAAAAGAAAAAGGGACTATAATATTACACTGATTCTTCCAACCCGTTTTTGACAGGAAAAATTGGCTACAATAGCACACACACAAAAATCATGATTGTGCTATAAGGCTTTCTGTCTTTATGTTTAGTCCTCAATTCTCCGGTTTTTCTCATATATATATCTTATCTTATATCCTTCCCGTGCCGTTAAACATCACATAGGGCTCGCAAGTTAGTTCGCCAATTTATCTAATATATATACTTCTGTTAATATATTGAAATATATATTGAAAAACATACTGAAATATGTATATATTACATAAATGTAATATACTTCCAGGTGACATGCATGATGCCTGGCTTTTTTAAACACTCTTGCTGCCATGAAAAATTCAGTGGGATTTCACTTGATTCATCACACATTATGAACCGGGAGTTGGGCATAAGGCTAACAACCTTATCCTGAGACCCACCTAGAGGTGACTCTAGATGGGGAAAAAAGGAAATGTTATGGAAACTCACAACAAAACCAACCAAGTCAATGGTGATGCAAGCCAGCACTCAGAAAGATAAACAGCCACATCCTACAGGAAGAAAATGCTAACAGGAATTTCAACCTGGAACTTACCAATCATTTTGCAGCACTCAGTTAGGTAGAGGAGACAGATGTAGATGAATTATGGAACTATTACAACACAGCACAGCAACAAAAGCAAGTAGAAAAGCGTGGACATCAGAAAACATATGGAAATACATACATGAAAGATGAGAGCCAAATTAGCCATGTTGAATGTAAAGACATATCTTGGGAAAAGATTTGGCAAAGGCAACATACAAAGAACTAGACAATAAAGTAAAAAGTTCAGCTAAAAGAGATATAAAAGAATATATAAACAATATGGCAAAAGAAACAGAGAAAGCAGCAAAAACAGGATTTTCCAGATTGAAACAGGCATGAAACAACGATGTATGCTATCTCCCTTGTTTTTAGGAATTGTCATAGACTTCATAATGAAAAAATGTAGCACAGGTAAAACGGGCATTGACTGAGTACATGGGACCCAACTAGAAGATCTTGACTTTGCAGATGACATAACTCTTACCTTTGACAATGTGAAATCGATGCAGGAATAAACAGATACCCTGTCTTCACTGGCTAGCAAAATAGGACTTGAAATTAACAAGGAAAAATACAAAATGATGAAACTTCCCATTAATCAAGAAGGGAAAAGATATGTGGAAGGAACAGCTGTTGAAGAAGTAAACTAAAAGTTTTCATACCTCAGCAGTTATGCAGACCAGGATGGTGACACCAGAAAGGAAGTTAGAATTAGAACTGCAAAAGCAGCATTGACTTTCAAGAATTTTGAGAACATATGGGACTCAAAAATTATAAGAACAAAAACCAAGCTAAGATTATTCAATTCAAATGTAATATCCGCCCTCATTTATACATGTGAAAGCTGAAAAATAACTAAAGAAATGGACACAAATTAGATTCTTTTGAAAGCAAATGCCTAAAGAAAATACTCAGTATAAAGTGGAATGAATTCAAGAACAACGCAGATATAAGACAGATGAGCAAACAACAACCTGTCTCATGGGTGATCAGAAAAAGGAGATGGACATATGTGAGTCACATGATGAGAAGAAACAGTCAAAGAATCCCAAAACAAGCTATCAAGTGGAACACAACAGGCCGAAGAAAAAAAGGTCAACCACGTGAAAAGAAGACATAAGAGGGACCAAATTAATAGGCATAAAATGCCTTGATGAGATTGAAAAGCTCTCCAAAAACAGGAAAACTTTGTGAACTACCATATGGGATGTTTAACAGCACCGGAAAGATGTAAGATATATATATATATATAATTTTTTTTCTTTTCTTGACCTGTGCATCTCTGTACAACGAGAGCATTCACAAAGAACTGCAATGAAATTATGGACATTTTTGGTGAGGCTAATGAAACAATTAATCACTCACTCTACAGCACAGATGCACCTTAGTAGAGATGTGGTTAGTCTTTCATGGCAAATATTGGTGATTAGAATCCACCTGAAGGCAGCCCATTTACCCAGCTTCAGAAATGTGTGACTCACTCTTTCTTCAACTTGGGGAGGAAAGGTGGCCAAGCATGAATTAGTCACATCATCGTCCTGTGTGCTGAGAGGTCAAGGTAAGCATGGGCACTAATATTATATATTATATATGCCTCTGGCATGATAAGGACTACTTTTTACTTTACTACCAGAGTGAAAAATCTGAGCTAATCAAAATCAGTTTCCAGAGGTAGACCATTCATATTTGTCACCAAAGAAGATGTGAACTATCACATAATTAGCTATAACATCTTTCACAGATTGCTGTTCATACATACAAATTTTAAAAAAAACGTGACATTCCAAGCTCCAGCAATAATCCACTGCAACATTTTATCAAAGACTTCTGTGAACTTGGCTTCAGTGACACAGAACAGCTCTTACCTTTTTGTCTCCACCCCCAGGTTTGTAAGTGGCATTTTCCAAAGATCCTATTCTTGACTTGGCTTCAATCTTCATCTTCTTGTACTCAATTTTAACACGACCACCACCTGCAGAACAATATAACAGAGAGGACATTGATCAGGTTGGAATCTAAATGCAGTGGGACTTTAATGATTTATTCTTTTATGATGAAAATGATGATGATAATTTTAATGATGATCACTGTAAAAATAGGCCATTGTGTCTTCTTGATTTTCCAGAGTATATGTAAAACCTTGAACTTTGTGAACATTTAAAAAAATGGGTCAGTGCCCTTCTAGAAAGCTGTAACGACAAAATTTTAAGTAAGATGGAATCATGTCACTCTCTACCTAGCTAGATTCATGAAGCCAAAGAGCTTTAAAGAATATAAGGCTCTTTGGCTATTTTCAAATTTTTTTTGTAAATGGGTTTTGCGATGCTGCAGACTATATGGAAATCTAAAAAACTAAGCATGAAGACAAAAATCAAGATATTTAAGAGTGATGTTCTAACTGTACTACTCTATGGAAGTGAATGCTGGAAAATCACCAAAACCATAGAAGTTGAATTCTTTCCAGACTAAATGTTCACGAAGAATTAGAAAAATATTTTGGCCAAACACCATAAGAAATAACATCTTGTTGGCAGAAATGCAGATGAAGCCACTGACAGCAATTATTGAGGAAAGACGCTGGCGATGGTTGGGACATATGATGCAAATGACTGACAACTCACTACCAAAAATATCACTGAGATGGACACCACAGGGGAACAGAAGTAAGGGTAGACCAAAAGAGACATGGAGAACAACTGAAAGGATGTTGAGCAATAGAGGGCTCACTTGGGTAAGAGTGGAAAAAAAACACAAAGGACAGGCATTTGTGGAAAACTCTTGTGGAAGCCCCATGTGCCTTGGCCACTTAAAGTCCAAAGAGAGAGAGAGAGAGAGAGAGAGAGAGAGAGCCTATTTCCAGAAAACTCTTTAACGAAAGGAAATATCTTCTTGATTGCCTATGATGTGTTTGCTTGGTAACAGAATGGATGTCTTTGCTGCCCAGCAACAGAATAAAATTTAGATTTATATAGTACCATTTTGTTCCAAAATGAGTAATGTAACAATATTAATTTATAATAGCTAGATTTATTTACTGTAAAACAACTCCCAGGTCTATATTTTGTATTTTGTACATCATACACACCAATACAAGTTGTGATTATGACTATTAACATTTGTTTGTCCACCAACTTCAGTACTGTCCACAATGACAAACAGGACCACAAAAGTTACGCATTTCTGTAAAAATTTCATGTCAGCAATTACAGTTTTATAATTACCGTATTATACTAGGGCAAATAAAAAAAAGTAACCACAAATCAAGGAATGTAACCATTGAAAAATATATGAAAAGACTTTTTGACTAGCTCTTCAGTCTTTTTTATATATTTTTCAATGATTATGCCCATTGATTTACAGTTACTTTTGACTTTCCCTCATAATATTAATATTCATGATAGTATACTACTAAGCTGCATTATTTGCAGCTTGAATTAACATATATAACATAATAGCAATTTGATATAGAGCAGTCCTTGTGGTCTAAAAAAATTAAATTGTGTGGTATATGAGACCACATCCTGGGCATGGGCCTTTTTCGTCACATGTATGAGCAACCCATGTCACATAGTGGCCACTGTTTATCATCTTACCATTCACTGTACTTACATGGCGGCAGGTATAAAGTATAGCTTTGGCTGGCAAAAATGTTGCACATTGTGCCAGGTAATTTTGAACTGTGCTGTTAAATGACAGTTTGACTCAGTAGTCTACAATAACATGAAATATAAGGCAACAGTACCAGAAGTGAATGAGAGATAAATTTGGGTCATCAGGCTTTACTCATTGATTTTTGGTCTCTGTTCTTTCAAAGTATGTTGTATTGAGGTACCAGTACAAGTATGGCAAGCTCTCACCTGGAATCCCCAGAGAAAGAGGAAACAAGGAAGAACTAGAAACACAAGAGGAGTCTCAAAGCAGAGATAAAAAAGACTGACTACACCTGGATACAGATAGAAGAAACAGCCCATGATAGAACTAAATGGAGAGCCTTTGTTTGATGGCCTGTGCCTATTAAAGGGGGGTAAACACAGCAAGAAAGGAAGATGTACAAGTATAATATGGCACTTTACGTTTCTGAAGATGATATGTATCACACTGCTAAAGTGCATTTCCTGGTTTTCTTTGGCAGCTGATATGGAGAAAAGTACACTGTTTCTATTGCATTAGCCCACTCTTATCTATTTTGACGGACTGTCACTGCAGTCAGGATATTTCCCATATCATTTCCTTTGACTAGGTCAGAAAGAAGACTGACATATCCACGTGACTAGAACTCAAGACAATTTTCAGAGCGCGGGTAGAGAAGAACTTCACTAACAGTTGTCCCAAGACCACTCTCTTCACATTCACTGTCACAGCCCTCAGCATTTTGACTCTCTCAAAGATGTCTAGAAGACAGAATTTGGCAACTGCAGGTAGTACTGTCAAGTGGTAGTACATAAGCATGATTTATTTATGTCTAATGCCATAGGTATATTTATTAAAGGGATGTTGTTCAATTAACAAATTTAATCATGATTAATTGCACAATTAAAATTTCTCATCATAAATTAACTGCACATTGATAAAAAAAATGTTACATATTTCTTTCAAGCATATTAATACTGTTCTTTAAAACAGAAATACCTCAGTGCTACCCTCAATATAAAACAGTTTTAATAACCAGTTGCCTGCACATATTAAATTATTCCAGTTAGTTTAATAACAGTTTTGTGTAACATAAATAATTGAATAAACAGTAAAGCACTAATTAGTCAACAGTTAAAGTAACCTTTTATTTTTACATCATCACAAAGCAATAATGCTGCATTTAAAAGGACATGAAGATGAGAAATAATTTATTCTCTGATCATTAAATTATTTATTCAGCCAAATACTGTTTAAGAAGACTAGTTTATTTACACCGCTTGGTTCAATTAATTTTTTTTTTATTTACTAACAAAATATCCAGATACAGAAAACAAGTGCTTCACAAGCGACAGTAGTGGCTGGAGATGCTAAATATTTTCTTGCTAAACTTAGCCAGAACTGACTATTTGACGTCTTGTAGCTTCCACCAGTGTAATGGATCCACATCCATGTCAGTTTGTTGCTCAAGTCTGCATTGTTCAACAGCTGTTTTCATGGTAGAGAAGAAAAAGATCACTGGTTCATCTTCAGAGTTTGATGACAGTTCATGCATGCATATTTTCTTTCTCGGTGGCTTTGCTAGTTTGTGTTCATCATTACCAAGGTGTTCAGAATTTCCAGAAGAACTTACCAAACCTCGATTATTTAGTCCTTTCACAAGCATTTATGATTCTCTTGAAATGGCGAATCTAGCGCAGTCACTATTTCCGACTATGAGAAGTTGAGGTTCAGTTTGCATCTTCTGAGATTTCTCGAAACATAAGATGCTGGCAGGACCATCATCAGATACTGTCATTTTGACTTTAAGATAGCAGGGCATTGGAAGAATCACTAAGCAGGAAACATACTTCTCCCCTTCCACTAATTCTGTAGCATAGCAACAGGAATCAATAACTTTTTTTGTACCAAATGCAGCTTCTCCCACTCTGTTGATTGAGTAAAGCTGTGTTTGTGGCCTGGATGTGCTAAAATTTTCAACACAGCTTCTCTGTTGTTAAGCTGCTGATCAGTGATCTGTAGAGATGAATCACAGCATACCAGAACCTCCTGGATTAACATCTCATGTCACATGATACAGTTGAAACTTACAGGTTTTCAACTCAACACTGTTTGCAAGACTGTTTTTAAAATGAAGCTGTTTGCAGGACTATAGGTGTCTTAAATCTCTGCACTATTAAGCAAGATGGCCTAAAATTGCAGACTCTGCAACCACATTTTTACAGACGGGTGTAGGCTGTGTGCTGCACAAGACATGTTCTGAAATAGCAGTATTCCTAAGGCAGCTGCCACTTGCCACATTATGTGCACTGCCTGTGTCAAGAGTCATCACTTTCTCATAAACTTTCCATGATCTCACTACTGATGAAGTGTTCTGCACAATTTTCAGAATAGTGTCTTTCTTCAACATCTCTTCATGCAGACTGAAAAATCCAGTCTTTGCCAGTGAAATGATTAGTAATGCTGTCGTAACAGTCATTAGCCACAGACGATCAACATTTGCCTGTTAAAGTAAGAGATTCGGCTCCTACCATAACCTGCCTGATATCTCTCTCTTGCCACTTCTGATTCCATTTTAATTTGCCTGCAACAAGACAGACATCAGAACCTGTTACAACATGTTCAAAGTATCATTCCTAAAATAAGCCCTCTTAATCATTCATACAACGTTCACTTAGTCCAAACACAGTGATAATGTTTGTAAACAATGCTTAGACTACTCTTAATCAATCATTATTTTTTTTACGCTAATTATAGTGGACCACCATTAGACCAGTACATTTCAGAGCTAGAGGTCAGCTTACTTTAAACAGTGGAAAGCTTCCACTGTGCAGAGTATAATTGCTTGACTAGTACAGGTATTGCGAGCAGTAACTACATAGACCAGGATGGTGACACCAGAAAGGAAGTTAGAATTCTAATTGCAAAAGCAGCATTGACTTTCAAGAATCTCGAAAACATATGGCATTCAAAAGTTATGACCATAAAAACCAAATTAAGATTATTCAATTCAAATGTAATATCCACCCTCATTTATGCATGGAAAGCTGGAAAACAACTAAAGAAATAGACAAGAAATTTGACTCTTTTGAAAACAAATGCCTAAGGAAAATACCCAGTATAAAGTGGAATGAATTCAAGAACAACGCAGAGATGAGACAGATGAGCAAACAACAACCTGTTTCATGGGTGATCAGAAAAAGAAGCTGGACATATGTCAGTCATGTGATGAGAAGAAACAGTCAGAGGATCCCCAAACAAGCTAACAAGTGGAACACAACAGACCTGAAGAAAAAGAGGTCAACCACATGAAACTCTAAAGAAGACATTGTTAAGAGAGGCCAGTAAAGTGGGCATAACATCCCTTGATGAGATTGAAAAACTCACTGAAGATGGGAAATCTTGGCAAACTACCATGCAGGTGCTATGTGACATTTAGTGGCACGAGAAGGACGTAAGATGTAAGTAAGTACAGGTATAAGAAAATTACTTCTTGTGTCTATCTATACTTCTGGATTACAACAGGCACACTAGAACTAATAAAACAATGTAGAGATATGAAGACAAAATGGAAAGTTACAAAAAACAACAGGGAGTAATATAAATCTTTAACAAAAGAAATAAGAAGAAACATAAGAAAAAGATAAATAAACAATACATACAAGATTGTTGTGAAAGAATAGAAGGACATTAGAAGTGTAGAAGAGACAGCGAAATGTTTAAAGAAATAAAGACATTGACGAGAAATGTCGCACCTAAGCTAAAGGTAATTTGTGACACAATGGGGAAGACCTTGACAGAGACAGAGGAAATTCTGGAATGATGGAAGGAACATTACAGAGGAATGTATGATACAACTGACTGAAGGCAGAAATCTGCAGTGTGAATTATTATTGGAGGAGAAAGAACTCAAACTGACAAATGAAGAAGTTTTATTGGCAATAAAGAATCTGAAAAATGGTAATTCATCAGGATGTGATGAAATAACAGCTGAACTTATTAAGGCAGGAGGAAATGAATGTGGTACAATCTAACATGCGCTACGTAAAATGATATGTCAGTCAGTCAGTCATTTGCATGTCACTTGTGGAACTTGTTAACAGCTCTCCTGTAGGCCTCTCAGTTGTAAGCAAGATGCCCTGCTGCTGATGCGTCCATTCACAGATCATCAATGATGTCTTGCAGACATCTTCACCTTGGTCTTCCTCTCTTTCCTTTTCCCATTATGTACCCTTCCATGACCATCTTCTCTAAATTGTCATGACATTTACTATGTCCAAAATATTTAAGTTTTCTCTGTTTAATCTTCTTTACTAGCCAACCTTCTTCAATATTAAGTTCTTGTAGTATGGATATATTTGTTCTTTTTTTCTGTCCATAATAATTGAAGGACTCTTTTGTGTTCTCTTACTTTATCATACCAAAGCCTTGTAGTTTCCTATTTATGAAAAATTGTTCCATTTACATTCAAAGGCATTTATGTGCTTCTCAGTTGTTTTGTTAAGTGTCAAAGTCTCACAGGCATATGTTGCGATTGGAAAGATGCCTGTCCTTAAAAATCTTATTTTTTTAGTTCTGTCTGTTCCTCTCCACAACTTCTTTTGTTGTTTTATTTTTTGAAGAGTGATAGATGTTCTCCTTTTAATATCCCTCATTGTATCTCCATTATTTGTTAGTAATGATCCAAGATATTCAAAACTCTTCACCTCTTCCAGTTTTTCTTCATTGATATATATTTCAAGTGCCTTATTTATTTTGTCAAATGTCGTCAATTTAGTTTTCTTTGCATTAAGATAAAAGTTTTGCTCTTCACTGTTCTTACGGACTGACATCTCTGGTATTTCATAATCTACAGTTGTTATGATATTGCAGTCAGGTATTTGGCCAAAAGAATGGAAAAGAACTATATTCATACCAATGCCAAAAAAGAAATTATGCACAAATTACAGAACTGTTTGCCTGATTAGTCATGCCAGTAAAATTCTATTAAAAATCATAATGGGTAGACTTTGTAAGAAAATAGAAGGAGAAATCAATATAGTCCAAGCTGGTTTTAGACACAGAAGTGGAACAAGAGATCATATATTCAAAATATGATTAATGATACAGAAATGCAGAGAATTTAATGTGAATTAAATATAATCTTTTATAGACAATTCAAAGGCATTTTGATTGTGTACAACATCAGAAAGTTGAGAAACAATGGAAAAAAATGGAATTTCCAACACATGTGATACAATTAATTACCAACAGGCAGCAGTAAGAATAAATGATGAAACAACAACTTGGTTTGACATAAAACAAGAGGTCTATCAGGGGTGCAAACTTTCCCCTTATTTATTTAACTTGTATACTGTAAATATATGTATAATGAGTGCTAGAGAAAATGTAGACAAAGAATGTTATGATGCCATAAAAACTGGAGGTTATGAAATACCAGAGATTAGATATGCTGATGACACAGTATTACTGTCCACAACACAAAAAGGAATGGAAAAGCTAATTATGTCAGTCCATAAGAATAGTGAAGAGCAAAACTTTTATCATAATGCAAAGAAGACTAAATTGATGACAACTGAGAAAACAAATAAGGCAGATGAATTATATATCACTGAGGAAAAATTGGAATAGGTGGAGAGGCTTTGAATATTCTTGGATCGCTACTAACTAATAATGGAGATACAATGAGGTCAAATTAAAAGGAGGACATCTATCATTCATCAAAAAAAAAAATAATAATAAAACAACTAAAGAAGCTGTGGAGAGGAACAGACAGAACTACAAAAAAATAAGATTTTTAAGGGCATGTATCTTAGATGTCTTTAAATGCTACAGATGAGTCCTTCAAATACCACAGACACAAAAAATAATAAATACATCCATACTACAAGAACTTAATATTGAACAAGTTTGGCTAGTATAGTAGATTAAACAGAGAAAACTTGAATGTTTTGGACATATTAAACATCGTGAGAATTTAAAGAAGACAGTCTTGGAAGGGTACATAGTGGGACAAGGAAAGAGAGGAAGACTAAGGCGGAGATGGTTGCAAGACACTGTTGATGATTTGCAAATGGATCTATCAGCAGCAGGGCATCTTGCTTACAACCAAGAGGCCTACAGGAGATGTGTTAGGGAGGCAAAGTTAGGCAAGGGATATGCAAATGACTGACTGAGTGACTGATTGATCTACACTTCTTGTTATTCTAACAATTCTCTCTTTCTCTCTCTGCTATTATCAATGAATGACACATGGACCATACAGCCACACAGTATATTGTGCCAAGTAATGTACTATTCAGCACAAGCTTATTGAATAAAATCCTAACAAAAGCACCAACAGACTTAGTACATTCACACACTAGTAGTCAATCTAGCCTTAAGACTAATACAAAAAAAAAAAAACAACTAAAATGTCATACTCACTTCTCAGAAGGATCCATGTAGAAGCAGTTCCCCTTGACTTGGTATCAAATGAGTGGAGAAACCAATAATATTCTAGCTCTCGTACTTTCATACCCAACTGCAAACAGTGAGGGTCTTTGATTGCATTGTTGTTAGTAAGCACTTTTGAAAGCCACATTTTAGATTATCCCATATTTATGATGTCACAGGTTTGACCTGAATAACTAATCTGTAGACAATAGGGCATCACTGAGTATCCCCCAGGGTCTATCATGGCACTGGCCTGCGTATGAATAACATGAAGGTGAGATATGCTTACTTTTTTAAAGATTCTAATCAATCTACCAGATATTGCTGGCTACGAGAGTCCTGGCCTCCAGTAAATTTATTATGTACCGTGATTTTAGATAAGAATCAGACAGAGGCTTGTGCTCAATAATTTGTTTACCATTTGTAAAGGTTCACGGAGCACATATTCTCTAATTGATGCATTTAGATGCGTTAAAAAATTTATTCGCAGAAATTTTTAATGCAATAATCAAATGTGTTAATGGTGATGAATCAGCAGTCCTAATTTGTTACAGCCAATCATGTCTATTTTGTACAACACAGATTCAGTCTTTTGTTTCATAAATTTCATCCTCAATATTTTACCACTGACATCAATATTGCCATTATCAGAAATGTTACTTATATATATATGTATAAATATGTATGTATATAAAACCAACCTGGTTTGTGGTCAATGTTATCCTTTGATCCAATCTTACTGGTTACATTTGCGTAGTCCGGCTTCTTGGCGATTGGTTTTGTCTTTTTACAAAAAAAAAAAAAAAAGGAAATAAACTTTAAGAAGCTTTCACAGAAACCATAAAAAGTCTTTGGTAAAAGTTGAGAGTTATTTCTACCTCATTTAATAGGTTTTCAACATGAGGTAAAAATTTTGCAGTGAACTATGATCAAGATCAACTAGTTATAAATGATGATTAATTGAAAAAAACCATTATTATGAAGGTTACAGAAGAATTAGGAATTTTAGTTATGTCATCATCATCAAGTGCCATGCTGACTGGCATTGGCTATTATGTTTTTCTCCTTAGTACCCAATCCTTCATGCAGGCCATAAGTTCAGTTGGTGACCTCATCAGACATCATCTCATCAAATTATCCAGCATCATTTCTCTCAGCCTTCCCCTAACTCTTCTTCCCTACATTTTTCCTGTTGGTACAATATTTTCAATGCCTGTACTTCTCACTGCATGTCCTATGGAAGTACATTGTTTCTTTCATATTTTTCTAGCAACATGTCTCTCCCTTTCTTCTCATACATTCTTCATTAGTAATCTTTGCTGTCCAGGGAATTTTTGTAATGTAAAGAACAATAAACAAGATAATATATACAAATAAAACTGCATAATTTTGTTGCATAATTAATGACACTGCTTTCGGATATAGGAAATGTTGTTGTTCTATCTCAGTGAAAATGCTAGCATGATGTTCTTTGCCGTCAGTGCAGTGAATGTGATGAGTTACATGAATTGGTGTCAAGATGGAGAATGGATCATGACAACTACTTTTGCAGACCTGGAGTGTAGCTAAAAAGAAGGTAGGTGAAATGCTTCTTTAATGGAGTCCACCACCACTGGGGCTATAACAACTTGTCTCACTACAGGTTGAAGCTGCCACTGGAGATATCAATGGAGAAGTGAAACAGGTTGGCTCTAGTTTGCCACTAAGGATGCAAGCAGTCAGCTATGGGTTTGTGACTGCTATATCAGATGCATTTTCAACCCCCTCAGATATGGGGATATATCTGAACAAGAAATTCCAGAAACATTTTTTAAAAAAAATAAGGAAGATATGTGAAATGGCAACTGAGGACAAAATGGGACGTGAAAAGAAGAGCTTGATACTGAGAACTGGATGTGACAAAACATATCAATGAACCTCAAAGCTCAAAATTCAGACTGGCTTCACTGCATTTCAGACAACCCCATCTATGCTGAGCCACATGCCACAGCATCCATAGAAGAGTATGTTTGCTAATAGTTCCTGTCAAATGTTGGTTGTTTACAACGTGTTTTCTTCCACACAGTTTGGATTTCCAGCCAGCACCTTTAATTTGTCCTAGCTCCAGTAGTCTTTTTACAGCTACATTGTTCTTCCATTCCCACTCCACATTCTCCCGCAGTCTGTCCAATACAGCTTTAGCAATGTCCCCCTTGTCCACTGTCAGTCTGCCATTTATTTTTGCCTGTCCAAGTCTGTCTGCCACATCACAGCCATGTACTCCTGTATGCCCTGGACAGTAAAGCCACATAAGGCTTGTCACAATTGATTGGCTTAACAGATGAATCCATTCTTTTTTAAACAAATTCTTCTCAATCTTACGAAGCTTACTTTGTGAATCTGTCACAACGACACCATTAACCATATCATGAGCAACTAACCATTCCATTGCTGCCGACACAACCTCAATTTCCATTCACATACTTGAAGTGGTGACTTCAAAAGCTCCCAAACCCTGTGTCACTACTTTTCTATTCAGTAGCCAACAAAACCCCTACCACTTCTGCTGTTCCGAGTCACTGTGCCACCTGTATATATTATCGTGTCAGAAGACCCACACTGATGCTGGATGAGATCCTGAACCCAAAGTTCAACTGCTCCTTGTTGCCCAGTCTCTACATTCATGGCCCTTTTGAATAATAACCTTTGTTAGTTGAGGTCGGTCCTGTACCCATAACCAGCCATCACCTTTAGGTGCCTCATCTCAATTGCAAACTGACTTTATTGTGTATCACTGATTTAGAGCTGAATATAAATATTAACTCTTTCACTCTTGAATTAATTTCCAGGCTCTGCCAGAATAAATTATAAGGAGAGATTTTGGTAGAAAGAAACTGGGAAGAAATTGGTCTGTAATTTAAAAACATGGGTTGAGTTAGACATGTGTTACTTTTACTTTATTTAGACTACCCAAATATCGCTCCAAGCATTGACTCACATATACCTGAGCAAGATCTACCAACAATGTCAGTGTTGTTTTGAAGTGAGAGAGTTAAAGAAGACATAATTTTTTGTTAATGACAATGATGGGTATCTGACAAAAAAATGAGCATACTTTTCCATCACCAGGTGAGCTAGTGGTACTGTCTGATGTTCCTGACTTTAACTTAGGAGAGCTCTGTTTGGTTGGTGACTTGGTCACTGCAAGAACAGCAAATGTTAAATGTGAATTGTTATTGGTTTTCATCTTATCTGCTTTCTAAAGTCAAGGCAGGCTGCCCAGCAAACCTCACCATTCAGAAGCAGATTCTAAATAATACCATGAGGAGCTACGACTCAATTGTGGTAATCTCATCTCTCAGGATTGTACACCAGTCAGAACACAATTAAATAAATAATCCAAAGAGAAACAACTGTAGCAGAAAGTCAATTTAATTTTTAAAAAAAAAATACAATAGCCATTTTAAGACTCAATGACAAATTTTTGGAGTTGACAATTAACTGGATCATCAAACTGTAGTTGTAATGGCATATATGAAGGACAACCTGTTGGATTTGTAAATGCCACTGTCTAAACGTAATGTGTCTTTTTTAGGAGCATCATCATTGCATCCCAGACAAGTCTATAGGCATTCTGATCTTCTGCTGTAAAAATGGGCTGTCAGAACGTACTCCACAGTATGTAAGAGAACCCTTATGACTGGAGGACAATAGCTGCAAGGTTATGACTCAGTGCCTCTTTGCGTGCCATATGGGTCATGTAAAACCCAAAGTCGAGTCTGACTTCCGCGCCTTTGGTTCCTATATTCCCACATTTTTTGTTTCGTATAACTTTAATTCTTATTTTGGTTCGCATGTTAACTGCTTATGTCCCTTTACAAAATGGCGGAAGAGTGCTTAGTTACGACCGATTCGAGCGAGAGAAACGAAGAGAAACATAGAGAAATTTCAAATTTTGATGATGTAGATAGGGGTATGGACATGGCCTGTGATAAGACCACTGTTCTTGAATGTATCCCAAGTAGATCTAGACATATTAGACGACTGGAGAAGTAGTTAGAAGGTTATTTCAGACATTATTTTAGCGGGAATGCAACATATCAAAAAAGACAACTTCGACAGGTAGTTCTCGGCATCTCAGATGGCAAGTACTCTAGATCTAGACCTACCCAATGGTAAGTAGGACACAATTATTGTCTAAAAACATGAAATTACTCCTTTTTAAAAAAAAACTCTGCATTTAAGAAATCTCATACATTTAGTTATATTTTGAAACATAATAGGTACATGGAAATACTGTTTTTCATTCAATTTTGCAACTATACCCCCATACATACCAATACCCGCACGTTTAACTTGGCAAAAACTGAACCTCCACGTTGTGTCCCCCTGGCAAGGGGAGAGTAAGTCCAAGAAGCCGTGGCATTGTCCTTGAAAGTGTTTTCTCCCTAATCTAAGTCTGAAAGAAGCTAAATCAGACAGTTTTGTGGCATCAAGAGAGCTCTCACAAACACGGTGATAATAGTGAAGAAAAAAAACTGCTGAAGTGGGGAATGGTTCTAATATCCAAGATAGTAGCAGCCATTACTGGGGTTGGATATGGCCCTATAGCTGTGAACTAGAAGTAATCAGCAAGTGAAATGCCATGCAAAAAAATATGGCATTACATCTAGGAAGAAAGGCATGGCATAATTATGTGGCGAATTGTATAACTCTTCTAACAGTAAGGGGTATTTTGTTACATGTTTATAACAAGACTCAGCCGGTACAGTGAACGTCCATCTTCATCCTATTAGAATGACACAGAGTGTCAGAATAACAAAGTCTTGTTCTAGGAATACAATGAGGAAATGGGATACCTTGTAACTTGTTTAAAACAGTTTATTAAAACAAGACAACAAAGCTTGTGTACAATCAGAATCTCTGAAAATGCTTCAGAGTTTTGTTTTTTTTTTGTTTTAATTTTTGGTCATGATGTATCTTGAATTATAAACTGTGACAAAATTTGAACTTTCTTTCTAGATTTTTAAAGCAACCACTATATCATTTGCCACAGGTCAAATCACTCCTGCTATGTCTGATGAAAAGCTATCAAGTGAACCACAACGGGCCGAAGAAAAAGAGGTTGACCATGTGAAACTCTAAATAGGACATTGTTAAGAGAAGCCAGTTTAGTGGGCATAACATCCCTTGATGAAGTTGAAAGACTCGCAGAAAACGGGAAAACTTGGCAAACAACTATGTGAGCCCTATGTGATGTTTAACAGCATGGGAAGGATGTAAGATGTCTGATGAAGTAGATCAGCACTGGCATGGTTTTCATGTTCTAAAGTTTGGAATCTGCAAAGGACATTTGTTCTTGTACTTGTACGAACTCCCTGTAACTGTGAGCTGTTGTTCTTTGAGAGCGGGTTATGTCAGCTACTTTTTCAGTCCCGGAGTACAGCTAAAAAGCAGGGATGTGCAATGCTTCTTTAACAGACTCCACCACCATGGGGACCATGGCGATCCGTGGCCCGTTATCCAGACTAGGCCTGTTACTGGGGGTACCAACGTAGAGGTGGGACAGGGTCTTGGTCAGCTATGGTTCGCTAACCCTGATGCTGGCATATCAGCATATCATCACTATTGCCTCATCGGACAGGCGTCTTAAACCCTAAGGACATTTGTTTGCAAATGACATTTTGAGTCATGTATAAACAACTTAGAATCCTGCAACAACCAATCATCAGATGAAACACAGGATTCGAAATGTTATAACTTTTTATAACTGTTTTATGTTATAACTGTTTTTATGTTATAACTATTTTTGAGTCCAGTTTTAAAATGGTTTTAAAACCAGTTTTGGCATAAAAAGTAAGGGGACTTTTAGTAGTCACTCACCAGCTTTGCCACTCTTTGATCCCACATCTATCTTTGAAGTGGCTTTGTATTCTTTCTTCTCAGTGGTAATCTTGACATTTCCACCTCCAGGTTTGTAGCCTTCATTCTTTGAATCAATGCCATATTTTTTCTGAAAACATGACAAAATATATGTAACTAGTTTTTCAATAGAAACATATTCCAAATATACTGATGGTAGCGAAGAGCTGGACTTATGTTAAATTATTTTATAATATTTTATAGTATGTAACTATAAGGTTTACAAAACAGTAATTTCTGGTTTTAAGAGTTATGTGAAGTAAGAAAAGATAAAGAGATGTTGAGAAATATAGATACAATGTATTTACTTATGGTTCAAAGAGCTGAAATGACAGCTTCTAGTGATTTACAGAACTAAAGAGATGTTCAGAGGTAATTTGTAAAGGTAAAATGATATTCAGTTGAGAATTAAAGAGAAAAATGATATTTTAGGATGATCATTCATTCATTCATTTGCATGTCCCTTGAGGAACTTTGCCTTCCTAGTAGCACTTCTGTAGGCCTCTCAGTTGTGAGCAAGATGGACTGCTGCTGATGCATCCATTTGCAGATCATCAACTTTGTGTTGCAGCCATCTTCACCTTGGTCTTCCTCTCTTTCTTTTTCCCATTATGTACCCTTCCAAGACAGTCTTCTCTAGATTATCATGACGTTTAATGTGTCCAAAATATTTAATTTTTCTCTCTTTAATTCTCTTTACTAGCCAGCCTTCTTCAATATTATGTTCTTGTAGTATGGATATATTTGTTCTTTTTTTGTATCCATGATATTTGAAGGAACTCTTCTGTAGCATTTACATTGAAAGGCATTTATGTGTTTCTCAGCTGTTTTGTCAAGCGTCCAGGTCTCACAGGCATATATTGCAATGATCATATATGTTAGGCATATGTTAGGATGATCACCAGCATTAAAATGATATTTACTATCATACTGAGCAAAAGTAAAACTCTGAGCTGATTTATTTTTTAGAAACTTCAACAAGACGTGAACATTCAAACAGTATCTTCAGCCTCGTGAAGCGGTTATAACCAACAACTTACTGATCTCCGGCCTACCTGCCCCCTAAAGTGTCAGATGTTTAAAGGGCCAAAATGCTTGCTGATGATCTAAGGAGTTGTGCTGTTGTTTTGCTCTTTACAACAGAGTTTCCTGTCTATGCTGGTATCTGGTATCTGATGGGTGTCAAGTTGTGACCTTGCTTGCTAAAAAAAGATCTCTATTTAGGGTTGACATCATGGTTGGTCCAAAAAAAGAATATTGTATCTTCCTGAAGTCTGGTCCTCTGGGACTAAAAATGACTGACTGCCTGGGACAAGTTTTGATGGCATTGATTGGCTGGCATTTCTATGGTCTAGTACAGGTTTGGTTAAGATGCATGAGAATGTGTGCAGGGGTTGAACTCTACATCAGATAATGGAGGAGAGGCTGCAGACTTGGAAGGAATGAGAGAGTATAAGCATCAAAACAAGGTTCCTTTAGTTTATCAACTGTGCTTACTCTGCCAGAGCATTTTCTCCTTTCCTTTTCTTTCTTTGACAACATCTAAGTATATCTGCTTCCACTGGTTGTTCAACACAGCTCGTCTTTATATAGGACCACCTCAGCTAACAAAGGTTATTATACAGAAGGGGCGTGAATATTGAGACTGGGCACAAGGGGCAGTTGAACTTTGGGTTCAAGATCTCATTCAGCATCACCGTGGCTCCTCTGATACAGTAATATATACAGATGGCTCAGTGTCTCAGAACAGAAGTGGTTGGGGTTTTGCTGTCTACCGCAATAGAAGAGTAGTGGCACAGGGTTTGGGAGTCTTTGAAGTCACCACATCAAGCATGTGAATGGAAACTGAGGCTGTTGATGGCAATGGAATGGCTAGTTGCCCATGATGTGGTTCATGGCTTCATTGTGACAGATTCACAGAGTATGCTTAAAAAAGAATGGGTTCATCTGTTAAGCCAATCAACTGAGATGAGTCGAATTCGGCTTTATTGTCCAGACCATGCAGGAGTACATGCAATGAAGTGGCAGACAGGATAGCTAGACAGGCTAAAATAAATGGCAGACTGACAATGGACAAAGGTGACATTGCTAAAGATGTATTGGAAAGACTGTGGGGAAAAACTGAAGAGCAGGAATGGAAGAACAATGTAATTGTGAAGCGATTGCTGAAGCTGGGACAAATTAAAGGCGCTGGTAGGAAATCTAAACTGCATGGCAGAAAATGCATCGTAAAGAACCAACACTTGATGGGAACTATAAGCAAACATATTCTTGGATGGATGCTGCGGCATACAGTGGAGTGTATATGGGGCTGTCTTGAATGCAATGATGCTGGAAGTCTGATTATGAACCTTTGAACCTTTTGTCTTTTTTTTTTTCTTTCCTTGGTATTATTTAGTAATATTTTAAATTTTTCATGTTTTCTTACTTGCACTATATTTTTTTTTCTCATTTTTTTACCTCCTGTTGAAGGCAAGAATATAAATATCAAACTGTTGCCTTGTTGCTTAGAATACTTGTGCCAACCACTGTTAAAGGATTAAAGTTATATTCACTGGCACAACTTTACAGCTTTATGGATCTGTAGAGTTAAAAAATATTTATGTGCCAGTGAACTGAACCAGACTGAAGAAAAAGAGTTGACCACATGAAATTCTAAAGAGGACATTGTTAAGAGAACCCAGTTTGGTGGGCATAATATCCCTTGATGAAGTTGAAAAACTCGCAGAAAACAGGAAAACTTGCAAACAACTATGCGAGCACTATGTGATGTTTAACGGCACGGGAAGGATGTAAGACGTAAGATGTAGAACTGAACCATTAAGGTAGTGTTCATTGCTGGAATGAAAGTTATATTTATTTATTTATATATTCATAAGTGACTGAAATATCTAAAATGATGAACATCTTGCAAGTAATGCCTTGAAATTAACATTTCTTACAACACTGTCAGTTAACTTAATTAATTATGTATCATGCCCACAGACATTGTCAACAAGAAGGTAGGTGGTTCCTCTGGGAAGAATTTCAAGTCTAAGGTGAGGATTTTTACCATCATAAAAGAATGTATGTATGCTGGTGAAAATCATTTCTGGACAATGATTTCATGTACAGGGGCAGCCTGGGTAGAAAAGGGTGGATTCGGGGGGGGGGGGGGGGGAGAACCTGGGTTGAAAAAAGGAAGATTCAGGGGCAGTCTGGGCTGAAATAGGAAAGATTGGAACCTGGGACATTGAGAACCTCTGCTGTGGGAATTAGAAATCATGTTGCTCTATTTTGTGCAGTTGCTTGCATTTTTTCAGTCGAATCTTCCTCTTTGTCTGACAGTGCCGTTTAGTCAACCCATTAAGATTTTTTCCCCTCTTTCTTTCTACCCCCTGGAATTTTTCTGTCGTTATCAGGTTCTTTAGCTTCTGTATTCTCAAGTCAGACTTCAAGAATCTTGATTGTCTTTTTTATTATGGTTTTAATTAGCTTTCGTTGTCTTGTAGCCTCTCTGAGAACTTTTTCATCCTTTTTTTTTTTTTTTTGCTTTCTCGCTTGGATTTTTATCCAAAATCAGATCTGTGGTACATTCTGTTTCTGTTTCTTCTGTCTGTTTATTGTGTAAGTTTCTCAAGCATAGAATGTATTTTTCTGTTAGCCCTGTAATTCTGGACACCAGAGTGGCGAAGTGGTTAGTGCACTAGTCTTCATGGTGAAGGTCAGGGGGTTTCGAATCTGGCCAGAGGTGCACCAGTCACCCAGTTTTAGAAATGGGTACCTTACTTCTTCTTGAGCTGGGGAAGGAAAGCCAGCCAGGAGTGGTGCTCACCACATCATCCTCTAGTGTGTTGACAGGTCAAGGAAAATATGAGTACTAACACCATATCCATATGTGTCTCTAAGGCATGACAGGATAACCTTAACTTACCTTACCTTACCTTACCTGACCCGTAATACCCTATTCCTCATATTTAAGGGTTAATTAAAAAACTGATTTTGTTCAATCTTAGTACTGTGTGTCACAAACAGAGTTTATAAGGGAACAAAAAAGAAACATCCTCTCTTCCCCTTAAAAGTTGTAAAACAAAACAAAAACAAACTTTTAAGAAAGCAACTATGTGGGTATAATATTATACATTTTAAAATTTAACACGAAAGGCAAGATGGATTCTTTGAGAATGATTTTTTTTAAAGACCTTGTAACTTTGTATATTTTTTCACTGCTATAAATTTTCTCTGCTATTTTTGACAATTTTGAAAGATTGTTCTAATCACGCAGTTCTTTATTCTTGGTAGTCCATTAATTAGTTTTCTAAAATGACAATTCTGGGAAGATCAGCAAAATTGTTTAACTGAGGTTTTGGGGGCGGGGGTGAGACTTACCGTTGGGGATTTAGTGTCTGCAGGAGGATGAGTGACTCCTGAAAAGAAAGAGAAGAATGAGAAAGGAGATAAATAATTTATAGTACAAGGAATGTAGTACAAGAGTATTGTCACTCATGGAAATAAAGTTTGTAAGAGAACTATTGCATTAAAAAATAAATGTAATGATGCTCTTGTGAAACTAATTTCACTGAGTGCCCATTTTGGAACATTTGAGCTCTTCTGAAGAGGAGGAATTTTCTGTGAATTCAGCAGCCAGTTTTAATACAGTTTTAGTGAAATTTAATGAAACTTAAAAAAAAAAACAAAAACAAAAACCAACCTAAATGTGACTTCTGAAACTGCGATGGCTATTATTTAATTTTTAAATTTCTAGTTTTATGGCTGGTTGGATCACTTCATGTACCAAAATGTGCATGTTTATGGTTGCATGTATTCTTTTCTCCCCTACATCTTCCTTTCTCACTTCCCTTTCAATATGCAATTACCATAAGATCCAGTTTTTTTTTAAACTTGAATCTTTTATCTCAACATATAGCTCTTGGTTTCTCCTGAAATAATGCATCAACCCTACACAGCATTATTCCCCATGTGGCCAGTGAGATCAGGCATCTAATTCTGATAAGAAATCAGGGTATCTAGTTCATGCAATCTCTGCAATCTCAATATCTTTTGCTGTTGCTTTATTTCCATTCTATATTTTGCTCTACTTACCTGATTACATTTTGCATCTTATTTCTTTTTTTGCATGAAACTTTTCATTTATAAGCTTTTTCTTTTCTTCTTTTATATATATAAGAGCTCAGAAGCCACCCAATAATTCAGATCATCATCATCATCATCAGGTGCCGTGCCGACTGGCATTGGCTATTATGCTTCTTCAGAGTACACGATCCTTCATGCAGGCCATTAGCTCAGTTAGTGATCTCCTCTCACACCATCTCGTCAGACTGTCCAGTATCTTTTCTCTTGGTCTTCCTCTGGATCTTCTTCCCTTTATTTTTCCTGTTGCTATAATATTTTCAATGCCCCCTCTTCTCACTGCATGTCCTATGATGAAAGTACGTTGTCTTTCTCTTATTTTCTTGACAAGGTTTTTTTGTCTCTCCAGCTTTTCTCATACATTCTTCATTGGTTATTTTTGCTGTCCAGGGAATTCGCAACATTCTTCCAATAAACCACATTTCTGCTGCTTCCAATGATTTTGTGCAGACCTACCTACTGTCCATGATTCACTTCCATATAATAAGATAGGTTCAATATAGCATTTTATATATTATTATATATTATTGTTTCTATATTGCAATAATTCAAATGGATATTTAAAAAAAAATTTTCCCTACTTGAAGATATAGACTGAGAGGAAGGTAAGAGAAAAATTAAATCAGCCCCTTATTTTCACTTCTCTAGAACTGTACTTTCAGAAAAAAAATTGTAGAACTTTCTTCTAAAGAAATGATGGCAACAAATAGTAGAATAAATTAAATAAATGGAATAAAACAGAAGTTACCAATAGCTCAAGAGCAAAAAGATTGTAATAATTTAGATCATACAGAAAAAAAAAAAAGAGAAAAGATTTATTCAACAAATGAAGAACGTAACAAACACATCTGAGTAAGTTGTCTCAATAAGTTGTTTCAACGAATGTTGAAATTAAAAGAATTACTATTATTGAAAAACATGTACTCACCATTAGTAAGTTTCGTGGGTGAAGATTTTGGTCTAGCCAGCTCAGTTGGCCGGCTGGTACCACTGACTGCGGTTACAGATGTTTTGGTTACTGTCTTAGTGGTGGTAATGGTGCTGCTAGCAGTGGCACTAGCAGACTGTGGCCTTGGGGTATGAGGAGTGGCAGAAGAGGATCTCGAGGTGGACAATTTCTTTTTCTCTTCTGGGGAAGGAAGCTTAGCCTCCCTTGGTTTTCTGGGTACAATTGGCTGGGCATAAGATGGCAGAGGGGCTGCACTCTTGACTGTTGCTGGAGGCACTGCAGATTTTGAAGGTGATGTTGCTGCTTTTGCAGATGTCTTCTTTTCAGATGTAGTGGCAGATGTTGGTCTGGAATCTGTAGGTTTCTTTGGTGCTGCTTTGGATGTTGCAGCTGAAGTGGTTTCAGCCTTTTTAGTGGTGGCTGCTTTGCCACTGCTGGTCTTGGTTTCCTTTGTGACTTTTGTAGCTGTTGTTGTTGTTGTGGTAGCTGTCTTACCACTTACCTTTGATGTGGTCTTTTTCATAGTTGTGGTAGTTTTGGTTACTTCTTGTGCAGAAGTTGCAACAGCAAGTGCAGAACCAACAGCTGTAGCAGTAGCTGCTTCTGGGACAGTACCATATTGTTTTTCTTTATCTGCCACTGCAGTATCAGCAGAAGATGGTTCCTCTTTCTCAGGTACAGTTCCTGATATTCTAGAACCTTCCAAAGCAACTTCAGAATCTTTGAGAGCTTTGTCATCCGGGATGCTTGTCTCTGTTTCCGTTGCTTCTGTAACTATAAGTCCATCTTGATCTAGATTTTGCCTGGACTCATGAGAGATTACTTCTGTGTCTGTTTTATCAACATTTGAATCCACATCTGATTCGGTTTGTTCTACAAATGATGTTTGAAGATCCTTTTCTGAAATTGGGGCATCCAAGAGGGAGCTGATATCACCAGCATGACTTTCATCACATACGCCATTCATGACAGAAACTGATGTGTCTGCACTGCTGGGAAGGTGGCCAGAAATATCCTCATTTTCTTGAACTTGGAAAGTGTCCTCATGATGGGAGACGTAGGTCTTTTGATCCTGGTTGAAATCTTTCAGAACTTTTTGTCCAAATTCATCTTTATTCACAATGTAATCTTCTTGTTTTGGTTCAAATCTTTCATGCTGACTGTTTTCATCATCTCCTCCATATAGGTGGCCATCTTCTTGGCTTCTCCTGTCCTCTCCACCAAACAGTTCACCTCCATCATCATAGAAGCTACCCTCCATGGACATGGACATGAGGGCATTGTCAGTAACTGCTGATTGGTCATAATCTTGTCCCCCATACTCACCACTTTTCTCATCAATGCTCGTCTCTGTTTCTGTTGCTCCAGTAACCGTAAGTCCTCCATGATCTAGATTTTGAGATTCTTCTTCATCTTCTTCAGCCTCATCATCAGAATTCAGGAAAACATTGTTCTGTGCAGTTGATGTGACAGCTGTACCATCTACACCAAATTTTGTTTCTCCTTCAACTTCACCACTGGTTAGAAAGTTTGTGGTATTGTTCACTTCTGTACTGGCTCCATATTCAAACAGCTCACCATTTTGACCTAAATTCTGGTTTGTCTCATGACATGGTGACAGAGAATCAGAAGAAGCCAGGGGGTCAAAGGATGACATGTCCTTAGGTTCAGGGGGTGAGGGGAGAGGTTGGGGAATTGTGTCAGGGGAAGTTAGCTCTGACAAGTTGTCCACAAAACTTCGATCTTCATACTCAGAAGAGAGCAAATCAGAATCAATGTTTGACGTGAATCCTTTCTCACTGTGTGACCCAAACTCTTCCTTGTCTTTTTCATAAGATCTCAGCTGATCCAGTGATTTGATTTCTCTTGTTGAGATGGGTGGTTCCACATGGCTGAATTCACAGGAAGTACTGATGTTTTTCTCTTCACTTTCTTCAAATGGTTTCTCCCTTTCATCATGTTCTTCTTTAGCATATATACATACTTCTTCCTCTTTCTTTGATTGTTGGACTGTAATCTCTTCTTTAGTGTCATTGTCTTGTCCAGTAACTTTCTCCTCAAGAAAGACCTTGCTTTGAACATCATTTTCCTCTTGTAATATAGTATGCTCTTCTTCTACGTAATCCAGATTGTCTGAGAAACGATTCATAATTTCATCATCTGTTTGTTTCACTGATGTTCTCTTTCTTCTTCTCTGACATCACTTTCACCCTGCTCAGAAGAAAAGTTAACTGCTGTCATAGCAGCGGGCTCACTTTCAATGCCCTCTTCCTCTTTCAAATCAACTTGTTTTTCCAGCATCTCCTCCATATCTTTGGAAAATCTTTGATTTACATTCTGCATGCCATCATTTTTGATTTCTTCAGTCTGCTGTTCTTCTTTCTCTTCTTTGACTTCTTCAGCGTCATTTTCTTCAGAAACAAAGTTAGCTGCCTCTGTAATAGAAATCTCACACTGAACAAACTCTTTTCCCTTGAAAACAATCTTTTCTTCATCCACTTCCTGTATGTTAGTTGGTAGTCTTTGATTTATAATCTGTATGTCATCATGCTCAGTTTGTTTTGATTGTTGATAACTTTCCTCATCTTCTTCTTCTCCATATTCTTCTTCATCTTCTGTCATGTCATTTTCATCATGCTCAACAGAAAAGTTAACTGCCATTGCATCAAATGGCTCGTTCTGAACAATCTCATCTTCTTTTGAATGAACCTGTTCTACTATTTCCTGCATATCAGTGGGGAATATCTGATTCACATTCTGTATGTCATCATCTTCAGTATGTTCTGATTTTTGTTCCTTTTTCTCTTCCTTGATGTCATTCTCTTCCCTCATATCATCATCATGTTGCTCAGAAACTGCCACTATCTCAGGAACTTCAATTTGAAGAAATTCTTCTTCATTTGAGACTATCTGTTCCTCATATGCCTCCTCAGTTTCCATGGGGCATCTTTGGTTTATGTTCTGTACAGCATCATTTTCAGTTTCTTCTGATTTTTGTTGCTCTTTAACATCCCTGACATCATCATCATGTTGCTCAGAAATAAAGTCAACTGGCTCCATAACTGAGACCTCACTTTGAACAAATTCCTTTTCTGATTTTTGTTGCTCTTTAACATCCCTGACTCCATCATCATGTTGCTCAGAAATAAAGTCAAATGGCTCCATAACTGAGACCTCACTTTGAACAAATTCCTTTTCTGATTTTTGTTGCTCTTTAACATCCCTGACGCCATCATCATGTTGCTCAGAAATAAAGTCAAATGGCTCCATAACTGAGACCTTACTTTGAACAAATTCCTTTTCTGATTTTTGTTGCTCTTTAACATCCCTGACGCCATCATCATGTTGCTCAGAAATAAAGTCAAATGGCTCCATAACTGAGACCTCACTTTGAACAAATTCCTTTTCTGATTTTTGTTGCTCTTTAACATCCCTGACTCCATCATCATGTTGCTCAGAAACAAAGTCAACTGGCTCCATAACTGAGACCTCACTTTGAACAAATTCCTTTTCTGATTTTTGTTGCTCTTTAACATCCCTGACGCCATCATCATGTTGCTCAGAAATAAAGTCAAATGGCTCCATAACTGAGACCTTACTTTGAACAAATTCCTTTTCTGATTTTTGTTGCTCTTTAACATCCCTGACTCCATCATCATGTTGCTCAGAAACAAAGTCAACTGGCTCCATAACTGAGACCTCACTTTGAACAAATTCCTTTTCTGATTTTTGTTGCTCTTTAACATCCCTGACGCCATCATCATGTTGCTCAGAAATAAAGTCAAATGGCTCCATAACAGAGACCTTACTTTGAACAAATTCCTTTTCTGATTTTTGTTGCTCTTTAACATCCCTGACTCCATCATCATGCTGCTCAGAAATAAAGTCAACTGGCTCCATAACTGAGACCTCACTTTGAACAAATTCCTTTTCTGATTTTTGTTGCTCTTTAACATCCCTGACATCATCATCATGTTGCTCAGAAATAAAGTCAACTGGCTCCATAACTGAGACCTCACTTTGAACAAATTCCTTTTCTGATTTTTGTTGCTCTTTAACATCCCTGACGTCATCATCATGTTGCTCAGAAATAAAGTCAGCTGGCTCCATAACAGGGACCTCACTTTGGACAAACTCCTTTTCTGATTTTTGTTGCTCTTTAACATCTCTGTCATCATCATCATGTTGCTCAGAAATAAAGTCAACTGGCTCCATAACAGGGACCTCACTTTGAACAAACTCCTTTTCTGTAGAGACAATATGTTCTTCATATTCTTTATCTGTGTCAGTGGACAATCTTTGATTTACAGCCTGCACTTCATTCTGTTTTGAAGCTGGTGGCATGTTTTCTAAATCCTCTTTTTGTTCATCTTCAGAATCTGTATGCTTCTCAAAGCTTAAATCTCCAGGCTGCAAGTTCAGAAATTCATGTGCTTCTGTGTTTTCAAAGCTGTCAGTTTCCATGTTCAACTGATGTCCAAAACAAGTAGCACTGAAATGCTGCATTTCTGGAGCTGGTTCATTTTGTTCAACATCTCTCTCACATTCTGCATTCTCATACCCATGGGATGGAGCTGCTGGAGGCAGTGGAATCTCTTCTGCATGGTCCATGATGCCGTAGTTTTCAGCTGGTTGTTCATTGGCAACATTTTCTTGACCAATTCCAGCCACTTCTGGAGGATGTTGGACGTTTCCAACAGGTTCCATCTGAATATCTGCATCATCCTCATCTTCATCTTCATCATCTTCTTCTTCTTCTTCAAGCCTTCTATATGCAGGAGTTATTCCCACTTCACCACTATGTTTTTCCTCAAAAGAACTATTAGTTTCTTCAAATCTGTGCTCATGGAAATAATCCAGTTCATTATGCAATACATCCTGGTGATCAAATTCTTTGGTCTCCATCAACATGTCAGCTCCTTCCTCACAAGAAAATGGATTATATCCCCCAATTGATCCATCCCTGCCAGAGAAACTTTCACTTGGCACTGCAGTGCCTTGGTTTGTAAGATCAGTTATAAATGGATTTGAATTATCATCTTCTTGGATCATCTCCTCAGCATTGTCACCTCTGCCACCATTGATAGCCATGACAGTAGACATATTTCCTAGGCAATCTGATGCAGTGGGGTCATGGAAGCCACTAACTTCTTCAGTGAAGTCTGCTGGGGAATCATCATTCTCCCCATAGTGGAAGCTCCCAGAATGTGAAGCATCTTTAGCTGACAACTCACTCCCATCATGGAAGTGGCTCTGAGATGCATGGGCATCACTGTGGACATAGGCATCATAGTGGGCACTGACATCATCTTGGGCAGAGGCATCATAATCTCTGTGCTCAGTTGTAGCAGATAATTGCTGAGACAAAAATGGGTTCAGTGACTCTTCATAAGGGCCTCTGCACTTGGCAAACTGGGATTGCTCCAGACCCAAGTTTGTATCATCAAAGTCTATAGAATTGTCTGAAATGAAAATAATCACAGTAATATAGAACTTTTCACCAGAATTTTATAGATTTAAAGAACTGACAACTATTTTGTTTATTAAAATTTCCAATTTAAATTCAACATTAATAAAAAAAATGAAGAAACAGTACAATAAATATTTCTTCAGAACCTTTCATTTGATGAACATAAAGCAGAAAATATTGAAGATATTATACACATAGAAGAAGACCATGATGATTCAAAAATGATGAGATTTTCAGGAAAAGTCCACTGCTATAAAAAGATGTTCCTGAGCAGGATGAAAATGATGTTGCAGAAGAAGAAGAACAACAACAACAACAGCACTGGACAACAGATTTTCACAAAATTCATGCCATTCTTATAAAATTAGTCATTTCTTATAGATTTTGAGGAGTTTAACACGAATATGACAATCATAAAGCAAAATTGCTTATTGTTTATAAGAAATGTGCTAAAGTCACTTACTAAATGACGATGCTATGACAGTGCAAGTGTACCTTTTAATGTCCACTTCTATGTTCAATGTTTCTTTGCCTGCCACCACTTGCCCTATCACCATTTCTCCACTGTTGTGATATCCTTATGGAAGTGTTTCTCATGTCACAGATAAAAGAGATTACGACTGTGGTACAACTGCTTCTAGTAATAAAGGTAGAAAGGTGTCTATGGTTTGGTTTTACAAAATGACAGAGGGAATGAGGACAGTGAGAAAAAGTGAGGGAAAAAAAATGAATAATTTGTGTTTTTTTTCTCACTGTCCTCTGTTGCTTTGTAAAACTGAACCATGCACCTCCATCTACCTTTGTTTCCCATGTTCATCACTAACTATGCTGCAGTTGTTGGGGAAGAAATTCAAGTGGGAATGAAGAAAGTGCAACATCAAGGACGTGTTACAGCCAAGTTTGTGATACAGAGACAATATATTCTCAACCAGTTCTTTGTAGTTTTCTGCCTTGATATTTCCAAGGAATTTATCTGATGCTGTTAAAAATGCATTCCAAGAATTTTTCTCGTTACCATGCAGCAGGTTGTCAAACCTTTGAAGAGCTGTCAGATCCGATGACCCACAAAAATTCTCTTTGATTTTTGCTTCACTTAGCCATGGGAATTTATCTATCATGTACCTGAACACTGGCTAAGCATGGCCCATGACTGTTTCAAAATCCTTCATCAGACCAAGTTTTATGTCCAGAGGTGGTAGTATGATTTTGTGTGTCTCTGTTAATGCTGGGTGTTGCACATTCTTTTCTCCAACTTTTGGAGATTTCATTGCAGGCCAGTCTTTCTTCACATAATGCAATGCCACCTTTGCTTGGCTGTCCCATTCACATAAAAAGCAGCAATACTTTGTATATCCTAACTGCAGACCCATCAACATCTGAGATACCAGCCATACTTGAGGTACTAAAGACAGTCCAACAATTTCATTGTCAATTTTGTGTTCAGCACATCAAAATGAATAAAGATTGGCTAGATGAAAAGGATGTTGAGCAATAGAGGGCTCACCTGGGCAAGAGCAGAAAAAAAAGCAAAGGACAGGCATTTGTGGAAAACCCTTGCGGAAGCCCCATGTGCTCTGGGCACTTAAGGTTCAGAGAGAGATGGAAATTGTGTGTTGCCCAGTGGTATACTACAATCACAAAATCAATCAAACGGCATTTGCCAGCTGATACTTATGTAAAAAAGTGCAGACTGAGTATCTCTTAAACAAGAGCCAGTTGACAAATTACATTGTCATTTTTTGTGTACTCAGCACATCAAAATTAATTAAGATTGACAAGTTTTATTTCATGGACAAATTATATGTTGCCCAGATCAAGTGGAAGAAATTATAGATGATGGTATACAGATTTGTTTATCAACTTCTCTGGTTTTACCAGAAACTGATAACTTCAGAAATGACAATCTTTATTGCATGAGTTAATCCTTCCTCCAGAATGTCCAAGTCACTGTCAGCTCAGAGACCCATGGCTGATACTGTCAAGGTGATGAATAAAAGTTTCATGTCAGATAAACAAGTAAAAAAAGGTAAAAAAATCCCCGTTTCCATGACCTTAAGGCATATCTGGGATACAGTGTTGGGCCCATATTTCCAAGACCATCAGCACATGAAAGCGTGATGTAGCCAGTATCACACCTGGCCATATTTACCTGCCTAGATCTCTCTGGTACCCATTTTTAGATGGTCAAAAAAGAAAATTCCACTGCTGGGACTTGGACTCAGTACTACTGGATTAGTAAACAGAGCACATAACCACTCAGCTAAATAGGCCACCAGATAAACAGGTAATGAAGTAATCAGTGCAGGTGTTTCTTGTGGCAAAGTTTGGTGATTCAGTCTCAGCTTGAAGTGTCCCAGTCAGTCTGTCTGTAGAAAGGACAGAAGAAAAGGTGGCTACTCATAATACAGACCACAACACTATCTATTGTCCCTATAGGTAAAAGAAAACTAAAATTGTATCCCCTGTAGGAATCTCCTGCATGACATAAGGCTACTCTTAATTACTTTTAATGAAATTAAAATGTACAATAATGGATTTCCTAACTTCCTGCACTAGCATCTCAGAATGGTCCACCACTACAAGAAATACATCTGTTTGGGTGAGCTTTGAAAACACATCAGTCTACCCAAGGAGCACAGAGAGATGGTTCTATAGAGCTTATTATTTTTTTTCTTATAATCATGTTTTACCTTTCTTTGTTGTATTTATATGGGATTTCAATATCAGTTTTATAACAAGACTTAATCTCCTTTCATGTTTCTATGAGGTTTCAATATCAGTTTTATAACAAGACTTAATATCCTTTCACGTTTATATGAGGTTTCAATATCAGTTTTAAAACAAGACTTAATCTCATTTCCCGTTTCTATGAGATTTCACCGTTAACTTTTATATAAGACTTATTAAGTTATCTAGAGTTATGCAAAACTTATTGCCTTCTGAAATTGAAGCTCTTTGCATTTGAAACCACAGTAAAGATTTTTGCAGTTATAGACACTGTATAACAGAATAGGATAGGTAAATGAATAAGGTGAAAAAGAGTAGTCTCCCCTGTAGATAGCTAATTTTCGAAACTTATAGGCTTGCGCAACAAGTGAATTAGTGGTGTAAAGTTCACACATATTGGTACACACTGTGAATGAACTGGAGGAGACGCTCAGAAAAAGAGCAGACGTGAAAGAAAAAAGAAAAACAGTTGAGACCACCAAGGAAGGAGGTCCGAAAATGTAGGTTCAGGCAAGTTCCTCTTTCAGGGTTAGTACTTCTGAGTTGAGTTGTCGAAAATGTAGAGTTTATGTTGTAGTCTGTCTCTTTGTAGGGAAATTAACTGTTAGAGTTGATTAATTTGTCCTTTTTAGGACATTTTTTCTAGTTTTTATGTAGAGCTGAAGGTGGATTGTCCCTGCTAACAGGTAGTGAATTCAGATCGAGAAAGTATGTTGTGTTTCTGTTGTAAGATGTTAGAAATGTCCTTTAACATTTTGTTTTGCCGCGAAAAAGATCGTCCCATGACGCCGTCAATCACCTGGACACTTATTTCATGTTGTGATTATCATCAACCTTTTCATTCCACTTCCATTGGCAACATGCACCAACAAATGGGGTTTCGCCAATAAACCTGTTCCTTGTAACTGCTGGAATTATGTGATGATTGATCTATGTTATGTCGCAACTGCGGAATTGACAGAAGTTGAAATATTGATTATGGCTCAAGTTTGTGTATGAATCTAGTGCTTTACTGATTCTGCGTTATTGAAGTTACATGGAGCATATCAGTGTAACAAAGCGGAGATGTAACGAAGTATAACTAACCAACTTCCATGACGCAGATGTTGAGTCCACCAGTGTGCTGCTCTGGCACGCCCGGCAACACCACCTTCTTTAACTGGGCCAAGGCAGCTACTTTTTATACTCCAAGAGAGACTGAGAAACATGCCTTCTTAGCAAGCTCCACACCTGTGGGAAATGCAGTGTTCCTTACAGTGTAAAATGTTAATAACTTGTTACCGGTAGCCCAACATGGAAGCAACAGGAGTCTTAACCTGTCGTGTTTAGCTGAACCGTCCACGCTATCCATTTTGACATGGCTATTGTAGTTCATGCTTTCCATTACAGCAGGGAAAACTAATGGTAAAAGAGCTTGAGGATGTGAAGACGAAGGAAAATAAGCCTGATAAAAGCTATATTTTTCATGAAAAGGCCTAATGGAATCCTGGGGGGGGGGGATGGCATCTGGGATGCAAGGGCATATAATTACGATAACAATCGCAATTTCTGTGTTCTTCTGCACCATTTTACTTTCTAAAGACTGACGCTCCCACTCCCCCTCCCTCCCTCTCATATACGCACACACGCTCCCATTCACACAAGCTCTCACTCACAGATACACACGTACTTTCCTTCTGACCAGATAATCCACGCAACAGATGCCAAATGTAGCAATATTAGCGCGGCTGTTGGTAATTTCTCTATTCTAAACGCAGCCTGCGACACACGCAAAAATCAATATCCGTAACATTCATAATAGATGTAAAAGGAAGGGAAAGAATTTGATGCTTTGTGAAATGATAAATAGCAGAATATAACTTAAGGACGACTAAATCTATTGATCCATGCAAATGAATAATTACCAGACAGGCAGGTGGATTCACAGAAAATAATGCACCACATCGTTTTTCTCAGAAGCTGTTTATTCAAAAAGCATGTAATTTAAACACAATATACATGGATATGTCATGTAAACATCGGTATTATTCAACATAATCCACACCAACTTGTACGGCTTTATGCCAGCGTGAAACAAGTGCATGTATTCCTAGGCCGTACCAGATTTTTCCTTGATTATGTAGCCATTTCTTCGCTGCATGAATCACTCCTTCGTCATCTTCAAATCTTACTCCTCGGAGTGCATCTTTAAGTGGACCAAAAAGATGGAAATCAGAGGATGCCAAATCCGGACTATAGGGTGGATGGGGTAGTACAGTCCAACCCAATTTGATGATTGCTTCCCATGTTGCCAGACTTGTGTGCGGGCGCGCATTGTCGTGAAGGAGAAGCAGGTTTACTGGATTCTTGTGCGGCCGAACTCTGCGAAAACGTTGACTGAGTTTTTTCAGTGTCTTATTGTAAGCATGTGAACTGATTGTCTCTCCTCGTGGCATATCGTCCACAAGAATCACACCTTCAATGTCCCAAAAGACAGTGATCATGACCTTCTCAGCTGAAGGAATTGTCTTGAATTTATTTCTTCGTGGTGACTGCGGATGATGCCACCCCACTGACTGTCTCTTTGTCTCAGGTTAAAAATGATGTGCCCAGGTTTCATCACCTGTTACGATCTTAGCCAAAAAGTTCTCTCCCTCACCACTGAAATGCTCCAACAATTCAGAAGAAATTGCTTTCCTTTGCAAACGATGGTCATTTGTGAGGCGTTGAGGAACCCATCTTGCGCAAACCTTAGAAAATCCGAGAGCTTTTATAACTGCATTTGCACTACCCTTGCTGACTGACAGCTTTAAGGCCAATTGTTGAGTAGTGATACACCTATCAGTAAGAATAATGCCCTCAGCGCATTTCAACATTTCTGCCTTGGTGGCTGTGGCTGGACGTACATGCAACTCCTTATCTCCGCTTATTGATTCTTTGATTCTCTGAACCCAGCGACTGACTGTACTCCTGTCGACTGCAAAACTTCCATATACATCACATAGACGCTTGTGAATGTTCACAACAGTTTCCTTCTCTGCAACGAGAAATTCTATGACAATTCGCTGCTTATACCACAAGTTGTAAAACGCTCCATTTCAAAGGTTAGGGCAGCCATATTCTTTGACCGGTTGTGGTGCAATTTGGTTCATACAATCGGCACATGCCATATTTAAAGTGTGCAAAATTTCATGATATCTTCATTATTAGCCGAAAAAAAACGATGTGGTTCATTACTTTCTGAACGCCCCTATATATATATATATATATATATATATATATATATATATAATATATATATATATATATAAAGCAACACTACTGTAGTCGTAATGGACACCAAATTTCAAACATGTATCAACATTTTATTTTACGGAATTAATGTTTCAGTCTTGGCACAAAGAAACGTTAAGACTTTAACAATGGAATGATGTTCATTAAATTTCGTTTGGAATTTTATTATTTGCGACTGAGACCTCCTTTCAGCAAGGTGTATGGCCTCCTCTGGTCTGTATCAGAGAACATCTCCTTGACATGGAATCGATTAGCTGTTGGATCCGCTGTTGGATTCACAGTGCAAGAGATAACTGTCGGAGATTGGTTGGCGCCACGTCTCGCTGGCGGACTTGTCTGTTGAGTTCATCCCATAAGTGTTCTATTGGGTTCATGTCTGATGGCATGGTTGGCCACAGAATGGTCTGGACGTTGCTGTCAGCGAGGAACTGGGTGGCGAGTTTGCCACATGAGGTCGAGCGTTATCCTGCTGAAAAATCGACCCTGATGCAGCCAGAAGTGGAAGGACGTGAGGACAGAGAATTTCAGCGACATATCGTTGGGCATTCAGGCGTCCTTCAATGTGCACCAGGTCACTTCTTCCCATGAAATTGATCGTTCTCCACACCAGAACACCTTTACCACCATGTAGAGGAGCCTCATCCACGCAGTTCTGGGAGTAGTGTTCATGGGTCTGCGGTAAACTCTTCTGTGTCTATCGTATCGCTGGAGAAGAAAGAATTATTCATCATTAGACCAAACCCTTCTCCAATCATTCGCAACGGTCCATTGACGATGCTAGTTCGCCCACTGCAGTCGGTTCTGGCGATGCCAGTCCGTAAGAATAGGACCTCTGTATGGTCTTCTAGCCCAAAAACCAGCGTTGTGCAGCCAGTTCCTGACCGTTTGATCTGAAATTCGTCGAGCTGCTGTCATTCATTGGACTGTTGAGGACGCAGATGCAAATCGATTCCTGAGGTGACGCAGCCGTGTGAAGCGGTCTTCGGCAGGAGTTGTGACTATGGGTCTTCCACCCGTGTATGTTTTGGTCATATGATATGAGATGTGTAGTTTAACTGAGTTCAGTTAGTTGTTCCAGGCAAACAGCGGGGTAGCATGGGCGATCATGTGATCGTGGAAAATCTGGGTATGAACGTTGAAGTTTCTGATATTGTGATGTGGAATAAATGAACGTTTCTGCTATGAACCCAAGTTACTAGAGCCGCTTCATTATCCTGGAGTCTTTATATGTAAGTTATTGTATATCTAATATTTGGTTTATCGTATATAGACGTGATGCTTGTTCAATGTTGATCGTATGAATGTATTTCTAGTAGCTTTGAGATTTCTTAGCTATAATACCACCATTAATGATTTTTATCGTCATCCTTTGATATCTTCTTCTCCTCCTTCGCTTCAAAGATCGCCCCGTGATCCTACTGAATTTAAACCTGTGGTTCTTGATCCTGTAGTCCTCCTGTGGTCCCCGAGAGGGCTTTAAGAGATCCATGAGAGGACCACAAGATGTTCAGAGTATCGCAGGGCTTGGGCCTGTATTCTCGGTGGCTCCAGAAGCGGGATTGCGTGACACTGTGGTTTTCGTTGCACCAGTTTAATCTAGAGTTGGGCTTTTTCACCGGAAAACCTCGACGTGGTTTGGATATCAGTATATCCTCGTCAGGTGAGAGGTGGTAGCCCATCCAGCCTAGAGTTGGACTTTCTCACTGGAAAACCTCGACGTGTTTTGGCTATCAGTATATCCCCGCTGGGTGAGAGGTGGTTGCTTATCCAGTCCAACCCTGGACTTTCTCACCGGAAAACCTCAGCGTGATTAGGATACGCATACATCCCCGTCGGATAAGAGGTGGTTGGCTATCTAGACTGCACTGGTCCAGTGTCTCCAACTTCAGCATTTTGTGGCCTGGGCCGCTACGCTTTATAGTTGTGACTAGGGCAGAGCTTTTCTCCAGGAGGACGAATCCTCGCCATTAGTAGGTTTCACCCCTGGGTTAAGCCGGTTTAGGCGTATTATCCCAGTATGGGCGCATTTAGGACGTGACTGACCTCTAGAGCGGAGGTATCGTGACATGAGTAGTCATCAAGTTTCACCCCTGGTGTAAGCCGGTTTAGGCATATTTCACCAGTATGGGTGTATATCGGACGTGGCCGGCCTCTAGAGCAGAAGTGCTGTGGTGTGAGTAGCTCTCGTCGTGAGACTACTGGACATAGCGATTAATCTTCACTTTATCCTTTCCATCACCTTTTCGCAACGGTCCATTGACGATGCTAGTTCGCCCACTGCAGTCGGTTCTGGCGATGCCAGTCCGTAAGAATAGGACCTCTGTATGGTCTTCTAGCCCAAAAACCAGCGTTGTGCAGCCAGTTCCTGACCGTTTGATCTGAAATTCGTCGAGCTGCTGTCATTCATTGGACTGTTGAGGACGCAGATGCAAATCGATTCCTGAGGTGACGCAGCCGTGTGAAGCGGTCTTCGGCAGGAGTTGTGACTATGGGTCTTCCACCCGTGTATGTTTTGGTCATATGATATGAGATGTGTAGTTTAACTGAGTTCAGTTAGTTGTTCCAGGCAAACAGCGGGGTAGCATGGGCGATCATGTGATCGTGGAAAATCTGGGTATGAACGTTGAAGTTTCTGATATTGTGATGTGGAATAAATGAACGTTTCTGCTATGAACCCAAGTTACTAGAGCCGCTTCATTATCCTGGAGTCTTTATATGTAAGTTATTGTATATCTAATATTTGGTTTATCGTATATAGACGTGATGCTTGTTCAATGTTGATCGTATGAATGTATTTCTAGTAGCTTTGAGATTTCTTAGCTATAATACCACCATTAATGATTTTTATCGTCATCCTTTGATATCTTCTTCTCCTCCTTCGCTTCAAAGATCGCCCCGTGATCCTACTGAATTTAAACCTGTGGTTCTTGATCCTGTAGTCCTCCTGTGGTCCCCGAGAGGGCTTTAAGAGATCCATGAGAGGACCACAAGATGTTCAGAGTATCGCAGGGCTTGGGCCTGTATTCTCGGTGGCTCCAGAAGCGGGATTGCGTGACACTGTGGTTTTCGTTGCACCAGTTTAATCTAGAGTTGGGCTTTTTCACCGGAAAACCTCGACGTGGTTTGGATATCAGTATATCCTCGTCAGGTGAGAGGTGGTAGCCCATCCAGCCTAGAGTTGGACTTTCTCACTGGAAAACCTCGACGTGTTTTGGCTATCAGTATATCCCCGCTGGGTGAGAGGTGGTTGCTTATCCAGTCCAACCCTGGACTTTCTCACCGGAAAACCTCAGCGTGATTAGGATACGCATACATCCCCGTCGGATAAGAGGTGGTTGGCTATCTAGACTGCACTGGTCCAGTGTCTCCAACTTCAGCATTTTGTGGCCTGGGCCGCTACGCTTTATAGTTGTGACTAGGGCAGAGCTTTTCTCCAGGAGGACGAATCCTCGCCATTAGTAGGTTTCACCCCTGGGTTAAGCCGGTTTAGGCGTATTATCCCAGTATGGGCGCATTTAGGACGTGACTGACCTCTAGAGCGGAGGTATCGTGACATGAGTAGTCATCAAGTTTCACCCCTGGTGTAAGCCGGTTTAGGCATATTTCACCAGTATGGGTGTATATCGGACGTGGCCGGCCTCTAGAGCAGAAGTGCTGTGGTGTGAGTAGCTCTCGTCGTGAGACTACTGGACATAGCGATTAATCTTCACTTTATCCTTTCCATCACCTTTTCACAGCGGCGCCGCACGGCAACCCTAATCGCATTTTCTTCACTGCCCGGGAGGAGTTTCACGCCACGCGCGGCAGCCGAATAATCTCGCCAGTAGTGTATCCTTTGATATATTTTGATTGATTTCATTCAATTCATGGATGGACACTGCAAACTTATTTGTTGTATTTTGTTTGTGCGCACTTATGTTTTTGCCAGTGTCAGTGATTATAACCCTATAATGTTCATTTCACCTGAATCATAATGTATAATATGACATTGTTAATTTTCATTGGATCATTTATTAAGGATAGTAAAGCGCAGGCGTTGGTACTGCGAATACTGATATAAGATGTGCGTTAGCAAGATATAATAGGTGTGATAAGTGATGTGAGTTAGCAAGATATAATAGATGTGATAAGTGATGTGAGTTAGCAAGATATAATAGATGTGATAAGTGATGTGAGTTAGCAAGATATAATAGGTGTGATAAGTGATGTGAGTTAGCAAGATATAATAGGTGTGATAAGTGATGTGAGTTAGCAAGATATAATAGATGTGATAAGTGATGTGAGTTAGCAAGATATATAGGTGTGATAAGTGATGTGAGTTAGCAAGATATAATAGGTGTGATAAGTGATGTGAGTTAGCAAGATATAATAGGTGTGATAAGTGATGTGAGTTAGCAAGATATAATAGGTGTGATAAGTGATGTGAGTTAGCAAGATATAATAGGTGTGATAAGTGATGTGAGTTAGCAAGATATAATAGGTGTGATAAGTGATGTGAGTTAGCAAGATATAATAGATGTGATAAGTGATGTGAGTTAGCAAGATATAATAGGTGTGATAAGTGATGTGAGTTAGCAAGATATAATAGATGTGATAAGTGTTTGAGTTAGCAAGATATAATAGATGTGATAAGTGATGTGAGTTAGCAAGATATAATAGATGTGATAAGTGATGTGAGTTAGCAAGATATAATAAGTGTTGTGAGTTAGCAAGATATAATAGATGTGATAAGTGTTGTGAGTTAGCAAGATATAATAGATGTGATAAGTGATGTGAGTTAGCAAGATATAATAAGTGTTGTGAGTTAGCAAGATATAATAGATGTGATAAGTGATGTGAGTTAGCAAGATATAATAGGTGTGATAAGTGATGTGAGTTAGCAAGATATAATAGGTGTGATAAGTGATGTGAGTTAGCAAGATATAATAGGTGTGATAAGTGATGTGAGTTAGCAAGATATAATAGGTGTGATAAGTGATGTGAGTTAGCAAGATATAATAGATGTGATAAGTGATGTGAGTTAGCAAGATATAATAGATGTGATAAGTGATGTGAGTTAGCAAGATATAATAAGTGTTGTGAGTTAGCAAGATATAATAGATGTGATAAGTGTTATGAGTTAGCAAGATATAATAGATGTGATAAGTGATGTGAGTTAGCAAGATATAATAGATGTGATAAGTGATGTGAGTTAGCAAGATATAATAAGTGTTGTGAGTTAGCAAGATATAATAGATGTGATAAGTGATGTGAGTTAGCAAGATATAATAGGTGTGATAAGTGATGTGAGTTAGCAAGATATAATAGATGTGATAAGTGATGTGAGTTAGCAAGATATAATAAGTGTTGTGAGTTAGCAAGATATAATAGGTGTGATAAGTGTTGTGAGTTAGCAAGATATAATATATGTGATAAGTGATGTGAGTTAGCAAGATATAATAAGTGTTGTGAGTTAGCAAGATATAATAAGTGTGATAAGTGTTGTGAGTTAGCAAGATATAATAAGTGTGACAAGTGTTGTGAGTTAGCAAGATATAATAGGTGAGATAAGTGTTGTGAGTTAGCAAGATATAATAGGTGTGATAAGTGTTGTGAGTTAGCAAGATATAATAGGTGTGATAAGTGTTTTGAGTTAGCAAGATATGATAGATGTGATAAGTGTTGTGAGTTACCAAGATATAATAAGTATTGTGAGTTAGCAAGATATAATAGATGTGATAAGTGTTGTGAGTTAGAGCAAGATATAATAGGTGTAATAAGTGTTGTGAGTTAGCAAGATATAATAGGTGTGATAAGTGTTGTGAGTTAGCAAGATATAATAAGAGTGATAAGTGTTGTGGCTTAGCAAGATATAATAGGTGTGATAAGTGGGTGTGATAAATGTGTTGGTTAACTCGATTTATTAATATGAGTTTTGTATTGAACGAGAAGGCCAGTGCTTTGAATTAGATATTGAGATTATTATGACGGTCGCGTGGAGTCGCGGATGAATTGTGTGTCACATCTGACTTCATAAGTATAGTAACAACGCAGAGATAAGGCAGATGAATGAACAACAACCAGTCTTATGGGTGATCAGGAAAAGGAGATGGACATTTGTCGGTCACGTGATGAGAAGAAACAGTCAGAGAAAGTGGAACACAACAGGCCGAAGAAAAAGAGATCGACCACGTGAAACTCTAAAGAGGACATTGCTAAGAGAGGCCAGTTTAGTAGACATAAAATCCCTTGATGAGGTTGAAAAGCTCGCCGAAAACAGGAAAACTTGACGAGCTACCTTGCGAGCCCTATGTGACGTTTAACGGCACGGGAAGAATATAAGATATATAAGAAGTGATTATTGATGTTGGTAGCGGATGAGCTGAGTTTAAGTGTTTGAGTTATTGATGGTAGGTAACGTATTTTAGGGTAGCAAAATGGACACACATGAATGGGCTAGGACCTGGGTTGGAAATCGTTTGGAGGGGTGCATGTTGGGATCCCATGTACGGCTGTACTTCATATAGGAACTAATTAATTTTTAATAAATGGCAGCGATTTAAGCCAAAGTACCATAGAACCTCCCGCGATAAGAGAATAACGATATAATAAGAGATAATAAAGTAAAGTAAGATAACACACAAACTGAACACCAGTCAATATTTTACATAACCCCGAGCATCTACCTATTAAAGCTGGGTCGACCCCTGGGGAAAAAAATATATAATATATATGTATGTATGTATGTAAATAACATCCACACCAAAAGAAAATAGATATCAGGACTTTCTGATAAACATACTGCAATAGTTGCTACACCATCGCGTTAAAATGCACGGTCTATACTGATTCGTTTACAGAAATGGCGTGCCGTGACTTCCTTCCATTTTATCAGGGATTTTATGTCCGTCTTTCTTTCTAAAAGGACATTTTAAAAAATGTGATCATTGAAGAAGGCTTGTGCCGAAATATTGAACTGTTGTATGTTTTTCATTTATACGTACTTTAAAATAAATTTAAAAACAAAATTGAACTATACAGATCTGCCTGCCTTTATATTTCATTTTATCAATTACTGTTCATTGTCTTCTAGCTTATAGCGCACAAATAGAAACTTCTCAATCATAAAAGCGAAAAGCAAAGAAATAATTTCTCAGTTTTCGCAACATCGATGGCTAATAAGTAACGTAATCAAAAGGTCACTGGACACGTCTTTGGAGGCCGAAACGAGGACTAATCACGGGAAAACTCCATGGGGAAAAAAAAAGAAACAGAGAGGATGAACCAGAGACAATTATCAGAATATTTCGACTAAGTTAAAGTGACCAATCGTCCCGTATTATATGGGGAGAGTCCCGTAATTTTCGGATTTATGTACAATAATGGATTTCCTAAGTTCCTGTAGTAGCATCTCAGAATGGTCCACCACTACAAAGAATTACATTTGATCTGGCACAAGCCAGGAATTTTATAACTTCGGTCGGGTCGACTAAACCTCCCATATTTTGAAACATGTCTCCTATATTTTCTCGTATTCTCATCTTTGATCAATGCATGTTCGGAAATGGCCAAAAGTTTATTTTTTAAAAATGATCTTAATGGAAATGTTACTCATTTGGAGAAAATTCACTCTGTTGAGAATTACAGAGGCGGGGAGACAAAATAGAAGAGGATATACAGATGAATGAACAACAACCAGTCTTATGGGTGATCAGGAAAAGGAGATGGACATTTGTCGGTCACGTGATGAGAAGAAACAGTCAGAGAAAGTGGAACACAACAGGCCGAAGAAAAAGAGATCGACCACGTGAAACTCTAAAGAGGACATTGCTAAGAGAGGCCAGTTTAGTAGACATAAAATCCCTTGATGAGGTTGAAAAGCTCGCCGAAAACAGGAAAACTTGACGAGCTACCTTGCGAGCCCTATGTGACGTTTAACGGCACGGGAAGAATATAAGATATATAAGAAGTGATTATTGATGTTGGTAGCGGATGAGCTGAGTTTAAGTGTTTGAGTTATTGATGGTAGGTAACGTATTTTAGGGTAGCAAAATGGACACACATGAATGGGCTAGGACCTGGGTTGGAAATCGTTTGGAGGGGTGCATGTTGGGATCCCATGTACGGCTGTACTTCATATAGGAACTAATTAATTTTTAATAAATGGCAGCGATTTAAGCCAAAGTACCATAGAACCTCCCGCGATAAGAGAATAACGATATAATAAGAGATAATAAAGTAAAGTAAGATAACACACAAACTGAACACCAGTCAATATTTTACATAACCCCGAGCATCTACCTATTAAAGCTGGGTCGACCCCTGGGGAAAAAAATATATATAATATATATGTATGTATGTATGTAAATAACATCCACACCAAAAGAAAATAGATATCAGGACTTTCTGATAAACATACTGCAATAGTTGCTACACCATCGCGTTAAAATGCACGGTCTATACTGATTCGTTTACAGAAATGGCGTGCCGTGACTTCCTTCCATTTTATCAGGGATTTTATGTCCGTCTTTCTTTCTAAAAGGACATTTTAAAAAATGTGATCATTGAAGAAGGCTTGTGCCGAAATATTGAACTGTTGTATGTTTTTCATTTATACGTACTTTAAAATAAATTTAAAAACAAAATTGAACTATACAGATCTGCCTGCCTTTATATTTCATTTTATCAATTACTGTTCATTGTCTTCTAGCTTATAGCGCACAAATAGAAACTTCTCAATCATAAAAGCGAAAAGCAAAGAAATAATTTCTCAGTTTTCGCAACATCGATGGCTAATAAGTAACGTAATCAAAAGGTCACTGGACACGTCTTTGGAGGCCGAAACGAGGACTAATCACGGGAAAACTCCATGGGGAAAAAAAAAGAAACAGAGAGGATGAACCAGAGACAATTATCAGAATATTTCGACTAAGTTAAAGTGACCAATCGTCCCGTATTATATGGGGAGAGTCCCGTAATTTTCGGATTTATGTACAATAATGGATTTCCTAAGTTCCTGTAGTAGCATCTCAGAATGGTCCACCACTACAAAGAATTACATTTGATCTGGCACAAGCCAGGAATTTTATAACTTCGGTCGGGTCGACTAAACCTCCCATATTTTGAAACATGTCTCCTATATTTTCTCGTATTCTCATCTTTGATCAATGCATGTTCGGAAATGGCCAAAAGTTTATTTTTTAAAAATGATCTTAATGGAAATGTTACTCATTTGGAGAAAATTCACTCTGTTGAGAATTACAGAGGCGGGGAGACAAAATAGAAGAGGATATACAGAAAAATGATGTGACCAACTGGAGAGTGAAAATTAGGAATAGGAAGGAATGGAGCTCGGAAAGCTGAAGAAGAAGAAGAAGAACAACAACAACAACAATAAGAACAACAACAAAGTAAGTAAGTAAAGTTATAAACCTAGACTACTGGTTGAAATTCTGGGCTAAAATTTATTTTGGATTAAAATTTAAATTTAACTGTATTTCTCTCTCCCTGATTCACGGAGTGTTCCATATTTGAACTTAGAAAATATGGCCAGATCGAATGAGCGGTGCATGAAAAAGAAAAGAATACTCTGTTGATTAGAAATACCAAACACTTGGCAAAACTACTGAAGCATGATCGTCAACCACCATATGCACAACCCTTATTTAATTAACAAATTACCGCAGAGCAGATTCCCGCTCGCGCCTGCACATATTTTCAACTGAGCTTCTCTGAAGTACGCGCGCTGACATGTCGCCAACGCTCGAACGTTCCGACTCGTGCAGATACCAGCGCCACTCCCGGATCATTTAATGAAAAAAATACGAACGTCACAGGCAGTAGTTAAAGTTAAAAATAATCACATTTAAGGTCGTCACGACAACGGCTACTTAGAGAGCATTAATTTAATCAGCTCTCTCTTTTTTCCCCTCCTCACTCTGTCTCACACACACACACACACATACATACATACATACATACATACATTCACGAACAGAATCCTGTTATTCGGCAATCAAGCAATTTTGTTTTTCATTAGCGTATATGCAGGAAGTTCGAATGAGGGACGGGGTAGAGTGAGGGGGGGGGGCGGCGAAGAAAGGCATTTTAAAAGCAAAGGGAGGAATGGAGTTTATTTTTAAGTTTCAAAACAGTATCGGTGATTCAAAAAGTGAAGAGGAAAAAAAAAAGACAATGGTTTCAAGCGATTTGATAATCAACAATTTATAACACTGACAGAATCAGTTTAGCAGCATGGATCGCTGTGTTTTAGTTCGTACAGTTGGATGAAAGCCTTTCTGCTATACAGTCCATCAATCTAAAACTGTAATTAGCGCTATAAATATCTGTTTTCCTTTTATTAGCCCATTTTGCTACAAAGTTTTAATGTATTCTTTCTTTTTTGTTTATATTTGACACTAGGTGGTCTCCATGTTCCTTTCCTTCAATCTATTTTTCCTCCTAATTATTTTAACTCCTTTTTGTCTTTTCGTTTCAATTATCCTTTTGGCTATTTGTTATTTTCATCGTCATTTATTAATTTTTTTACTTCCATATATCGTATTCTTCTGTAGCATTTATACGTGGAGAGCTGCTGAGATTTATATTGCTTCTTCATCTTCTTCATCTTCTTCTTTTCTTCTTCGTCTTCTTAGGCGTTCTATCTACAAATGGATTATGCCCCTTGGATAAGCTGGACTTTAAAAAGAAATTAGTTCCTGTTTAGAACCGTTTTATTGGGCCAGTAGTCGTGTTTTAGTGTTTCACAGTTGGTCTAGTTTCGGCGGATATGTTCCACTAACTGAAATGACTGGACAATTGTACAAAGAGGGGGAAATTGTTGACCTCAAACTGTGTATACAGCGCGTTTTGCTCCAACCCATCCTTCCATTTATTCTTCTTCTTCGTTCGCTTCTACCACCAAGATCGCCCCGTGATCCTACTGAATTTACTCCTGTGGTCCTTGATTGGTCCTGTGGTCCCCGAGAGGGCCACAAGAGATCCCCGAGAGGACCACATGAGGTTCAGAGTATCGCGGGGCTTGGGCCTGTATTCTCGGTGGCTCCAGAAGCAGGATTACGTGACATCGTGGTTTTCGTTGCACCAGTTTAATCTAGAGTTGGACTTTCTCACCGGAAAACCTCGACGTGTCTTGGATATTCGTATATCCCCGCCGGGTGAGAGGTGGTTGCCCATCCAGTCCAGCGCTGGATTTTCTCACCGTAATCCTCAGCGTGATTAGGATACGCATATATCCCCGTCGGGTGAGAGGTGGTTGCCTATCTAGACTGCACTGGTCCACTGTCTCCGATTTCAGCGTTTTGTGGTCGTGGCCGCTACCCTTCCTAGTTGTGACCAGGATGGAGCTTTTGTCCAGTAGGACGAATCCTCTCCACTAGTATGTTTCACCCCTGGGTTAAGCCAGTTTATGCCTATTATTCCAATATGAGCGTGTTTAGGACGTGACCAACCTCTAGACCGGAGGTACCATGACATGAGTAGTCATCAAATTTAATCCCTGCGTTAAGCCGGTTTATGCATATTTCAGCAGTATTGGTGTATATCGGACGTGGCAGGCCACTAGAGCAGAGGTGCTGTGGTATGAGTAGCTCTCGTCGCGAGACTACTGGACATACCGATTAATTTTCACTTTATCTTTTCCATCACCCTTTCACACCGGTGCCGCACGGCAACCATAATTGCATTTTCTTCATTGGCCGGGAGGAGTTTCATCCCACGCGCGGCAGCCGAAAAATCTCATCAGCAGTGTCTTAGTTTAACCCCTGGGTTAAGCTGCTTCAGGTAATCCGGCCCAGTATGGGTGCACATAGGACGTGGACGGCCTCCAGAGCAGAGGTGCCGTGATTTGAGCAGTCCTGACCTCAAGACTACTGGTTGCTTCACTTAACCCTTTCTTCGCTTAATCCTTTCTTTCATCTTTTCTACGGTGGCGCCGTGCGGCAACCTCACCTTTTTTCACTGGCCGGGAGGAGCCACACCCAACCAACGGCAGCTGAAGAATCCCGCCAGCAGCGGTAGATGAGCTACCAAACATGACTCTCATCCACCCGAAGCGTCTGGTTTTCAGGCGCCAGATATTCGCCTTTCCCACCCCCCCCCCCTTCTCCTGTAAATTTGAACAGTTCTGCCACGAGAAGGCCAGGAGTTGGACTTGACTGTCAGAGGCTATTTGAGACGCACGCCTTAGAGACATATAACTGGAGTGAAGAGCGTATCCCCCACCCCACCTCTGGCTATAACAGTCCTTAGAACCTTCCATTTATCCAATCGCGTTATTGAGTGTAGACTTAGAAACTGAAGGCCTGGAGAAAATTCTACTCATTTCTCACAGTCTACAGGCAGCTTTTGCATACTGTCCCAGCAGTAATGTTTGCTGAACAATTCGGCTTCAGTAGACTGCCAGGTTCTCCTTGGCTTAGCCCTCACTCCTCCCCCCCTCCCCTTTTCGCTTCAGATTTCCACTGGGTGGATTTTCTTTTGCCATCAGCGCTGGTGTCTTTTCTCAGCAATACCAATCAATTTCCAGCGTCTTTTACAATAAATTTTTACGCTTGTCTTCTTGCTGAAAGAGTAAAAGGTTATTGAAATGTGGTTCTTAAGAAAAGTACCATGGACAGCAAGAAAAGACAAATGAAGAAGTATTATAGCAGGCAAAAGAACATCTCAAAATGGTGACGTACATAAAGTTTCTGGGACACATCAGCAGACGTGAAAGTCTCGAAAAACTGGTCATGACTGGAAAGATCAACGGCAAACGACAGAGAGAGCGATGAGGATAGAAATACCTGGATGGCCTGACTGCATGTTTTAGCGGGAAAACAACAACAGAATTGATCCAAAACACGAAAGATCGAGCCAGATGGAGAGAGATGAACGTCTACGCCTATCGGTATGGCCCTGTCTGGTCCGATCTTCTTGCTGGCTTTCACCAAGCAAGTCGTAACAACTAGTATAAATGTGCAGAATCAGTCAGTCAGTCATTTGCATGTCCCTTGCGGAACTTTGCCTCCCTAACAGCTCTCCTGCAGGCCTCTCGATTGTAAGCAAGATGGCCTGCTGCTGATGCATCCATGTGCAGATTACCAACGATGTTTTGCATCCATCTTCGCCTTGGTCGTTCTCTCTTTCTTTTTCCCATTATGTACCCTTCAAATAAAGGACTTCTCTAGATTATCATGACGTTTAATGTGTCCAAAATATTGTTTTCTCTGTTTACTCCTCTTTACTACCCAGAATATGCAGAATGCCGATTAAATATTCCACCAAATTGGAACATTTGATTTTTATATACAGGCGTGTGTCTGAATACGAGTTCGAATACAAATGGAAGATAAACTGGAAAAACAATTACTTTTTTTTAATGTAAACTTATGCTACAATTAACATTACATACTTGACATTAAATTTACAATTATTTCATAAAGATGGTCCAAGTAGCCTATAAAAATGAGTACCAGAGAAATCTTGGAAGGTAAATGTGGCCAGGCATGATACTGACCACGTCAGACTTTCATGTGCAGAAGGCCTTGGAAATATGGGCCTAACACAGTGTCCCTACGTCCTAATGGCATGGAAAGGGGATTTTACCTTTCTAATCTAAGGCCGATAATATCTGCATGCAGTAGGGGTGTGAAGTATTAGTTCCTTCACATTTTAAGGCCACTATAGCATTTGAGAGAAGAAGAGACAGAGGAAGGCAGAGAGAGAAGTTACTGGATGACCTGTCAGTGTGGCTAGGAAGAAAGTCACCGGCGGATCTTATAATCAAGTCTAAAGACAGGGAACTGTGGAGAGAAATGATCGCCTACGCCATGCGGCACGGCACTTGATTGACTGATAGCATTTGAGGTAGGGATGCCAGCACTGACCTAGCTGCCTTTGTTTTCCTTCTAGGGAAAGTACCCAGCTTTTGAGGCTGGGTTGACCTCGATGCTGGTCGGTCCGACAAAATTCTACCAGAGAGCGAGCTTCTGATCCGTAGGTGAGTTCACCACGGTGGTAACTCATTTTACCTTTACCTTGACCTAAACATAGTCATGTTTTGCTTTAGATGTTTGCAATTATAACATATTCTGTTTTAGATGTTTGCAGTGATAACATATTATATTTTAGGTGGTTGCAGTGATAACATATTATATTTTAGGTGGTTGCAGTGATAACATATTATATTTTAGGTGGTTGCAGTGATAACATAATCTGTTTTAGATGTTTGCAGTGATAACAGATTCTGTTTACAAATTACTAGTCCAGCATCTCCGTTTCTAATATATAGAATTAAACTGGCACCAATGATAAACTGTCCAAGAGAAACGTTCTCTTTAAGTATTCAATGTTTTACTATTTGAATTTTTCTCTCGAATGTTATATCTGAATTTTATTACTATTCGGCCAGATCGAATATTACTACTCTTACAGACTGAGATAACTGAATGCGTATGAGACGAAACCCTCGCCAAGATCAGGATAAAAAAGAGAAGGCCCCAAAACCCTGTGCTACTTCCACCAGACGCTCGTGGAACAAAAAAAGTTTTTGCTAGCGCTATCCCCCCCGGTGAGCCTGGGCTGAGACCGACGTGATCTGCAAGGTGATGGAGCCTGTAAAAGAGCTTTGTACTTGTTCCAAGTACAAGTAATGCCACCGTAGCAGATTTCATTTCCAGTGATGATATTAATACCGAGAAAAAGAGACCACGTGATGATATTAAGACCGAGAAAAAGAGACCACGTGATGATATTAAGACCGAGAAAAAGAGACCACGTGATGATATTAAGACCGAGAAAAAGAGACCACGTGATGATATTAATACCGAGAAAAAGAGACCACGTGATGATATTAAGACCGAGAAACAAGCACTGTAGACCTAAGAAGCCGTCGTCTCTTTGCTAAACTAACCATTCAAATGTATAATTTTGTTTTGTTTTGTTTTGTACACAATAAGACTAACGTTCTAGCTGGTTGGTTGGTGGTTAACTGAATGGTTGGTCATTAGATAGCTAGGATCATCACTGCGCCCTAGATAAGTCCATAGGTGCACATATCTCCTTCTCGATGTGTCCTTCAACGTAAGGATGAAGGCGAAGAACAAAGATGGCAGTTAACTTCATGCACTTCCTCATATCCAGAGGCGTATGCAAGATTCTGAGAACGATGCCATTACAGTGAGTTGAAATGTTGGGCCTTTCAGTAAACTACACCACGACAGAGATCATTAACAGCCTTCACATTTCATCAGGCACTCATGAAGTATCCTAATTTTCAGGCTGAACTTTCAGGAAGTGTGGGAGACTCCAGGTCTGTTAAAGCTCGCCTGTAGTAGGATCAGAGAGGGCGCATCCATTCTCCAAGCAAACAGATGCGTATTCACACTTGAAAACAAGTAAAAAGGCATGCATTCATACTTGAAAACAGGCAAACATACATGCATTTTTACATGAAATCAAGCAAACATACATCTATTCCTACTTGAAGACAAGCAAACAAATATCTAATCATACTTGAAAACAAACAGATATCTATTCCTACTTGAAGACAAATAGACATACATCTGTTCCTACTTTAAGACAAGCAAACAAATATCTAATCATTCTTGAAAACAAACAAACAAAAATCTATTCCTACTTGAAGACAAGAAAACAGATACACATTCATACTTGAAGACAATCAAACATATACACATTCATACTTCAAGACAAGCAAGCAGATACACATTCATACTTGAAGACAAACAAACAGATACACATTCATACTTGAAGACAAACATTCATTCTTGAAGACAAACAGATACACATTCATACTTGAAGACAAGCAAACAGACACACATTCATACTTGAAGACAAGCAAGCAGATACATATTCATACTTGAAGACAAACAAACAGATACACATTCATTCTTGAAGACAAACAGATACACATTCATACTTGAAGACAAACAAGCAGATACGTATTCATACTTGAAGACAAACAAACAGATACACATTCATACTTGAAGACAAACAAACAGATACACATTCATACTTGAAGACAAACAAGCAGATACACATTCATACTTGAAGACAAACAAACAGATACACATTCATACTTGAAGACAAACAAACAGATACACATTCATACTTGAAGACAAACAAACAGATACACATTCATACTTGAAGACAAACAAGCAGATACGTGTTCATGCTTGAAGACGAGCAGACAGGCGAAACATTATCTCCAAGAATAGCCCCAGTGACAGATACGGATCAATAGCCTGGCCTACATAAACATTCTTGAGAAATAAACTGTTTGGCAATGTGGGAAATCTGACAGGAGCCATATTTCTAAGGGGAAGCTTGCGTTGATTTGAGAGCCACGAACATAGAACACCAAAAACTTTATTCTAAATTACATTGTCATAATTTCTTTTATTGTCTCCTTCTATCTGTGGCACATAAATCTGAACGAATACATGTTCAAATAGTGAAGAACTAGGTACAAAAGACAATCTGACAAACGACCATTCATTTTTGAACTTCGACCTACTGCAGACAATCAACATCAGTTCAGCAAAGCATACCACACATACACATACAGTGAACGTGGATACAATTCTAGACGACAAAACTTTCACATTTAACTTCTTATCCACATATTTCACAGCAAAATTAGTTAAAGAAGGTATGGTAATTCTTGACAATCTGTAGACAAATAACTTAAGACGTGAGAGAAAGAAATTTAGTAACAGAATAGTTACCGGTAGAACACCAGCTTCAGTACTATGAGGTACTAGACTCCAGTAAAATGATTAGTATACCAGACTCCAGTACTATGAGTATAACACTAGATTCTAGTACTATGAGTAGAGCACTAGACCTCAGTACTGTGAGTAGAAGACTAGACTCCAATACATGACTGAACACTATGAGTAGAACACCAGACCCTAGTACTATGAGTAGAACACCAGACCCAAGTACTATGAGTAGAACACCAGACCCTAGTACTATGAGTAGAACACCAGACCCAAGTACTATGAGTAGAATACCAGAGCCAAGTACTATGAGTAGAACACCAGAGCCAAGTACTATGAGTAGAACACCAGACCCAAGTACTATGAGTAGAATACCAGACCCAAGTACTATGAGTAGAACACCAGACCCAAGTACTATGAGTAGAATACCAGACCCTAGTACTATGAGTAGAACACCAGACCCAAGTACTATGAGTAGAACACCAGACCCAAGTACTATGAGTAGAACACCAGACCCAAGTACTATGAGTACAACACCAGACCCAAGTACTATGAGTACAACACCAGACCCAAGTACTATGAGTACAACACCAGACCCAAGTACTATGAGTAGAATACCAGACCCAAGTACTATGAGTAGAACACCAGACCCTAGTACTATGAGTACAACACCAGACTCAAGTACTATGAGTACAACACCAGACCCCAGTACAAGATTAAAAACAAGACTTCAGTACTATGAGTAGAACACCAGACTCCAGTACTATGAGCAGAACACTAGACTAGGGTACTATGAGCAGAACACCAGACTCCGGTACTATGAGCGGAACACTAGACTAGGGTACTATGAGCAGAACACCAGACTAGGATACTATAAGTAGAACACCAGACTCCGGTAATAATAATGGAACATCAGACTCTGGTACTATGAGTAGAACATCAGAATCCAGTACCAATAGTAGAACACTAGACCCCAGTACTATGATTGAACACCAGACTCCAGTACTATGATTTAACACCAGACCCTAATACTATGATTGAATACTAGACTCTAGTACTATGATTGAACACTAGACTCAAGTACAAAGAGTAAAACACCAAACCTCATTACTATGATTGAACACTTGACTCCAGTACTATGATTGAATACAAGACCTCAGTATTATGATTGAACACTAGACTCAAGTATTATGACTGAACACAATACCCAAGTACTATGATTGAACACTAGACTCAAGTAATATGATTGAACACAAGACTCAAGTACTATGATTGAACACAATACCCAAGTACTATGATTGAACACTAGACTCAAGTACTATGATTGAACACAATACCCAAGTACTATGATTGAACACTAGACTCAAGTACTATGATTGAACACAATACCCAAGTACTATGATTGAACACTAGACTCAAGTACTATGATTGAACACAATACCCAAGTACTATGATTGAACACTAGACTCAAGTACTATGATTGAACACTAGACTCAAGTACTATGATTGAACACTAGACTCAAGTACTATGATTGAACACTAGACTCAAGTACTATGATTGAACACTAGACTCAAGTACTATGATTGAACACAAGACCCCATTACTATGACTGAACATTAGACTCCAGTACTATGATTGAACACTAGACTCCAGTACTATGACTGAACACTACTCAAGTACTATGATTGAACACTAGACTCAAGTACATATGACTGAACACAAGACCCCAGGGTGCTATGATTGAACACAAGACCCCAGTAGTATGATTGAACACAAGACCCCAGTACTATGATTGAACATTAGACTCCAGTATTATGATTGAACACTAGACTTCAGTACTATGATTGAACACACGACCCCAGGGTGCTATGATTGAACACAAGACCCCAGTAGTATGATTGAACACAAGACCCCAGTACTATGATTGAACACAAGACCCCAGTACTATGATTGAACACAAGACCCCAGTAGTATGATTGAACACAAGACCCCAGTACTATGATTGAACACTAGACTCCAGTACTATGATTGAACACACGACCCCAGGGTGCTATGATTGAACACAAGACCCCAGTAGTATGATTGAACACAAGACCCCAGTAGTATGATTGAACACTAGACTCAAGTACTATCATGAATTATTCACCACGAAGCGTCCCTAACAAACTCCTGGTCTCTATTCTCATTCATTTTCTAACTCCCCCCCCCTCCTCATGTCAAAGAATGCTTTTTTATATTTCTTGCTTTATTCCCCCTTCCCCCCCCCCCCTTTCTACTTTTCTATGACCTTTCTCAGTGATGAATGCCAGGCTATTCACCTCGCATAATCGTTCATTGAAAATCTGAAGCGGAGAAGACAAGAAACAAAAGTGCTTGTAACGAAGAGCGCTGGTCGGCGTGGAGAAACTTCGATAAAGCTTTTTTACCGAATATACTAATAGCCCTCACTATTGATTGGAGTTCACCCCTTAAATTCTGAAGGAAAGAAATAAACAGTTAAATTCCTAGAACGTTCTAGAAAGAAGCATTCATTTATTCAAGCGGAGTGTCCTTTATTGAACGATTTCTAACGGTGTCTTGTCAAAACAGAATGGCTGCTCCCAGTAATGTGATGTGGAGAATCTCTCAGCGATGCTCTGGGCTCTTCGCTTCCTAGGTCTTTCGTGTCTTAGGAAGCATGCCTTTCATTACTGCTATCTATCGTGTCGTTTAACATGACCACAGAAAGATAGATTTCATTCACTGACGGAGCTCTTAAGCTATTTTTCATCGACAATCAGTTTTTTTTTCTAGAATGTTCATGTTCTTTTCTGTATCCTTCCAAGACATTCTGAGGTCTTCTCTATCACATTTTATCTTGAAAGATCGGAAATTTGGAAATGTTGCACCATTTGATGATAGTAAATTGGAAAGGGCGAGAGGGTTGGAGAGAGAGAGAGAGAGGTGGGGAAGGGATAATATAAAGCTGAATTTAGACTATTCTTGAAGCAAACTATGACCGAATGTATCGAAAACTGCAGTTACAAATAACTGCATCAGATCATGCAAAATAATAACAGGCTTTCTTTGACATCATAGGGGAGCGATCGTGACTGTAATAGTTTGACGACCCACGCTATCAGGGTAAGCGAACCATAGCTGGCCAATAACCCTATCCCACCTCTCCGTTGACGCTCCCAGTAACACGCTCAGCTCAAGGCAGTGGAATGCATTAAGAAGCCTTGCTCCGTTCCTCCTTTTGTTTTTTTTAACTCCCACTCCCCCCTCCACAAGTCTGAAAGCTCGTGGGTGTAAACCCACACCCCAATCACGCGACGCTTGTCTTCCAAGCGTTGGCAGCATAGAACATTCTCCTCCCAGCTCCAAGGGGTGGGGAGAGGGGGGAGAGGAATAAGAACACATCCTAATTAACGTTTTACAATTGTGCTGTTCTATGAATAAGTAGTCATAGAAGTCGTTGAACGTTGAAGACTAATTAAAGCCATTAGGGAAACGACAATGGAGATTTCTTGGGCACTTGAGAAAACGGCAGACCTTGCCATTTAAGGCAAAAGAAACAAGGGGCACGGTGTGTCACGATAACCCGGAGAACGATGTGAGTGTTTAGTAAGTGATTTCAGTCGTGGTGGAGCTGGTACAGAAATCCGACATCGTGACCTCAGGTGAGAGACGTCAAATTATCTTCATATGTAAGTCACATGAAAAAAAGCTACGGTTTCCCATCATCATCATCATCATGTCTTGTCTTGTGCTATATCCATGTAACTGCGAG